>JAFNEN010000017.1:215000-1546115 GCA_019343175.1 Oedothorax gibbosus | reverse complement strand
GGCTAGTTTAATTTATTGAAATTGCTGATTTGATTATACAACACTGTCAAACTGCCATTGTGTGGTTTGAAGTTATTCTCTTATGCGGCTCTACCCTGTCCCTTGAATCTTACAGTGGGTTTAAGATTTAAGTCTAAAGTCAGCCGATTTGCGGAGCAGAATAGCTGAAGGCAATGCAAAGTAGCTTCTTGTAAGTAACACTTGAAAGGTAATCATGTTACAGCAGCCTTTGAACCTTACCTATGATTAGCAAAGATTTGTTTCTGTAATCATTATTTTAGAAATTTGCCGAGTTGAATCATCCATGAAATATTTACAGCAAAATGTCATGTTTACAATATTCTTTTTAATTTTTCGTGATTGTATCTTTTTAAAAGAAGTTTTTTGTTTATTTGATTTTTTAGAAAGATATTCTTTAAATAAAGTAGTTTTTTTATGCCTTAGGATTGATGTTTTTTTAAAACATTTTTTTAGTTTTGAAACTTTTTTAGAAATGCCTCTAGGCATAATGCAGTTGACGGGAGTGAAATGATTTAGATGTTTCAACAAGGGATGTTTTTCGAAGACATGAACAACATTTTTTCAAAATATTTGTTACTTTGAATTTAGTCTTGAAATAGTATTCATGTAAATACGAAATAGTATTTATGTAAATATGAAATAGTATTTATGTAAATATCAAATAGTATTTACGTAAATAGGAAATAGTATTTATGTAAACATGAAATGGTATTTATATAAATATAATTTCAATTTTATTTATATTTTTACAGATCTATACATTTTATGCATTTTTGTTTCATTAGTATAATTTAGATACAGTTCCATCTTTTAAGTAAGATTTTATGCCTTATAAATCCATACTAAACATTATAACCGAATAAGCATTTTCATAGCCAGTAGGAAAAAAGTATCATCTCCAAGCTCAAAAAACCATGTTTTCTGATTCCCCCTTATGACAATTTTACCTAATTATAGGGTTACCAAAAAATTTTAGGTGCTCATAATTTTTTTAAAACCAAACTAAAAATATATATTTTTTTAATAAATAACTAGCTATAGTATATGCATGGGACACCGAAATTTTTTTTAAAGTCATAAAAGGCACCATAGGTCATAAAATACAATTTTAGGAACCTATGTGCTAAGTAGTTCTAAATCAGTTTTAAATGATTGCTTTAGCGGTTATCCTTTAGTTAATAAGGATGGAATGAGTTAATAAGGATGTTAAAATTTTCAATCGAAACAGCGATATTTTTCAGAGATGAAGATTTTCTGTAAAACTAGTTTCACTCTGCACGTTGTTAGTATAAGGAGTAAACAACTCTATTGGGAGCAAAGTATAATAAAAAAAATATTGTAATAATATTGTTCTTATTTAATTTTCTTGCTTTTCCACACTGTCTGAGTGCTGAGTCTGAGAACACTTGGGGATACCGTACCCAAAAATGAGTCAAAATATTGATTTTTCAGTTTTTACTTTTTATTATTTACAATATCTTTCTGAACATTTTCTGAAAGTTTCATAATGGTATCTTTTGTAGAAAAAAGTTTTAAATTTTCTGGAGCACTCCTATGAAGTTTTGAATACTATTTCTCTGCTTGCAACCTTTTTTCTCTGTTCGCTTTTTCAATATATCTGTTTAATAATCCAAGGCTTTTTTGTTAATTACCGTCAACAGGGGGGCTATCTTGTGCCATGGAGGGTAACTTTGACCACGCGTCGGAAAAAGATTTGTTCTAAAATTTCTCTGCTCAAAATCATCAGACTTTAAAATTTGTTAGCATTTTCAGAAAGGTGGCAACATTGGCTTTAATATAATATTAGACTTTTTTTCTATTTTTGTTTTGGCAACACCAATAAAGTATGTTTTATTTCGGCAATCGTTGAAGAACAAAAAACTACTTCAGTAAACTTTCATTTAGAATTGTTCAAAAATCATTGAATATTGAGTAAGTAAATACTCTATGCGATCCTTTAATCTATTGGGAATAATATCCCACTATTTATTTTATTCTATGTTTTTTTTTCTAAAAGCTGTATTTAATTGTTGGTCACCAGGAAACTTTTGACCACGAATGCGGCTAACTTTGGCCATAGCTACAATGATTTCCTTATGCTATATTACATTTTAAAAAGTAACCAAAAATCGAGATTCTTTTTATACAATACATTTTATCTTATTCTTATGGATTATATATTATTATGGCTTTTTAAAACTGTTTTTAAACATAATATAGAACAACATTTAAAATTGCTAATGCTAGAAATGTAAACTTTTTAGAATTCCAAATTACTAAAATGTTATTTTCTTTTCATTATAATATCGTTTGCGTTTTGATTATGAAAATAATTATCATTAAATCTGGTTTTCAAAAATGCATGAGTTGATTTTCTTTTTAGAAATGTAAATTAATTTTTAAAAATGTCAGCTGAAAGTGTCCTAAAGTATTGCGGCTAAATCATTGGGAGATGCAGCATAAACTGAAACAAATAAGAATTTTTCTTGTATTTAGCCTGAAATCACCTAGTAAACTTCAAAAACTAATAATTCTCATGTTTAGTAGTTTTATTATTGCAATTTAAATCTATTACACAGCCCAAAAAGCAGTAAATGGTACGTTTGGTAAGTATTTCGTGCTTGTGGCCAAAGTTACCCTCGAATCGTATTCTAATTTTTTAAACTAGTGCCATTTTTTAAAAAACTTATAAAATGTAACAAAAATGCCTGCAAATTATTCCTAAAAGTACAATACTTAAAATGCATAGTGATTTTAAAGTGTTTAAATCAGTTTTGTAGTTTAATTTTTCTTCTTTTGTAAAAAAAAAACAATGATTTTGGCCAAAGTTACCCGCACTGACGGTAAGTTAAGAATTTTAAAATTTTTAACTTTTGTTCTTATAAATGGTGCACAAAATTGTGCATGGAATAAGGTCTACTATGTATAGTTGTTTTTTTAAAAAATGTTGAATTCAACAATTTGTAATTTTTTTTGTGATTTTCAGTATATAAATGCATGTTACTTTTTAACTGTAGCTCACATTTTAAAATCCATGCACAGTTCTTGAACAAATAGTTCTAAGAAAAAACTATAAAAGTTTGCTGGAGTTATTCTCAAAATGGAAAGAGGAGTAGCGTTTTAAAAAGTTCAAAATTTTGACTTTTTAAAAAAATGAAATAGAAAATTACTTGTAAATATTTGTTTTTATTGCTAGAAAATGTTCATTTAGAGTGAAAATTATATAAAGCCACTATAATTTACAAGTTTATGTTATTATTTCTAGAAATAATGTTTTGGGTACCGTATCCCCTTAAACAATTTTTAAATAAGAATATTTTTCTTTTCAGATAATAAGCTTTGGAATCATTTTTAACCATTTCATTCAAGGATTAAATGCCTTTAAGCTACCTACTGAGGTAGAACCATACTAAAAATAACAGTTTCACCATATTTCAATATGCTTGCCTTTTTCAATTTAAAAGTTTCCGAAACTTTAACAATGAAAAACTGGATAGTTAGGTAAATAACTAAAAACTTATTTCTCCAAATTTATTTTTGTAAATACAAAGTAACCATTTCAATGTCTTCTTACATGAAGTATTATCTAACTGTACCTTGAATAGTAACTTCTTTCCCATTGATCATACAATGTAGAAACTTCACTATTCATTGTACTTTGTGATAGGCTTAGTTCATTCCGATTTCACACTGAAACTTTTTGTAGAAATAATAAAATAGATGAAAAGAAAGTTCTGTGAATGCTTATATTTAAGTTTGGATTGATTCTTTAGCTGACACGTTTTGGAGAACGAAAAAAGCTCAGGTGCACGATAGCACTCGGTCGAGCCGAAAAATGAGTCGATTCAACGGAGACACATGTTATCTATTGTACTTTTAACCTCATATTTAAATTGATATCGGGTTAATAAGCATAAAGGGAATTTTTAGTTGGAAAAAGGGACGCCATAAATAGAAGGGTGATAAAAATTGTTGGAATAAAGTTTTAACAAGTTAAATATTTGTTTAATTGTAGGATCATTAATAAATAAGCTAAAGTTTTACTTGATTTATTTAAATGCGAAAGTATTTAAAAGAGAAAATAGATTTAACATTTTAAAAAATGATTTGGTAAATTTAATCCATGTAACAAATATTTGTTTTTATTTCATCGGAAATTCTAATTACATTTCAATTTTGATACATATGTTCTTATTACTGAGGGAAATACTTTTACCTCAGAGTACTTTCAAAGTAAATTTTAAAAAAATTCAAGAGAAAAAAATATTTTGTAAATTAAATTTTCTAGAATTAATTTGATAGTAACAGATTAAAGTTTGAAGTATAGAATCATTTGTATATCACTTTAACAAAGACATAAGAAGCTCCATATTCAACAAGAGTATTGCATTAAAATTTTTGATTTTTTAAAATGTTATTATTATAGTTATTTATGCAACTAGTGTGAAAAATGAGGTACGAGCAAGTGAAATAAATTAACAAGTTTAAAAAAAGGCTATTTTCGACGTGTTGTCATGCACTATTTTTTTATAATAACGTGCAAAAAAAGTATTTATTAAATTTGCATTGAAAATTAACTAGGCAAAAAAGTAAATTCTCTTTTGAAGAAAAAAAAACCGAAAACGTTGGTGCAGTTAAATATGGATTTAGAATTAGAAATGTTATGCGATAATTATGAACTTCCCTCCAGATGATATAGAAAAAGCTGCTAACGACGCTACTTTAAATCTCCGATGAGTCCGGAAAAGTATATGAAGCGGTCTATGCAAAATTTAAAGAATGGAGGGAATCGAAGAAGCTAAATTCTATTTGCAATGAAAATATAAAAAAAAAATGTGCGTGAAATTCGTGACATTACTCTTGTGTAATTTAAATTCCTTTAATTAATAATTCATGTGAAATAGTTTCTAAAAATATAACTAGTTTGCGAAAAAACGATCATCAAATAATTTTCGCCGATGTAAAAAGAAAATTACCGCGTGTTTTTTATGAAACCATTGAGTTTCGAAGATACTTTTGCTGATATGGGAAAATTTCTTATGATTTCACGCTCTCCATACTGCGATTTAATTGGTGGTTTTGTTTTCTTTCCCTACTACTTGAAACAAGCTCATTGTTTTTTTTATAACGTCACGCGCTCCGAAATGCGATTTCATTGGTTGTTTAGTTTTCTTTGACAAAGTGTTGAGACAAGACCATTGCTTATTAATTATTTTATTATGTTCAAATGATTTGAACGTGATTATTTATAATAAATATTATTTTAAAAGTGCAAAAAGTATTTCTTAGATTGGCATTGGAAATAAGATGCCAAATAAATAATCACGTTCAAATAAAGAATTTTACACCAATCAGATGCTCTTATTTACTTTGTCGCACTAGTGCGTAAAAGTAACTTTGAAACACGATTTCGTTAAAAGAATCCCTTTTGTCACGATTATTGATTTGAAAATGTTAGTTTTATTGCACGATATTATAAAAAGGAATTTTTAACTTTATTTATATTCTTTCTTTTATTTTAAAATGATTTTGAGATGAACACTACAAAAATAAATCCAATTATGATTTTCTAAGAAAAATTTGTGACTTTAAAAATTTATTTTTTATAATATCGTGCAAAAAAAACTAACTTTTTCAAATCAATAACCGTGGCAAAAGTGATGCTTTTAATGGAATCGTGTTTCAAAGTTACTTTTACGCACTAGTGCGACAAAGTAAATAAGAGCATCTGATTGGTGTAAAATTCTTTATTTGAACGTGATTCTTTATTTGGCGTCTTATCTCCAATGCCAATCTAAGAAATACTCTTTGCACATGATTTTAAAATAATCATTAATATAAATAATCACCTTCAAATCATTTGAACGTGATAATAAAATAATTAATAAGCCAACCAATAAATGCCAATTTAATAAATACTTTTTTGCACGTTATTATAAAAAATAGTGTATGACAACACGTTGAAAATAGCCTTTTTTAAACTAGTGAATTTATTTCACTTGCTCGTACCTCACTTTTCACACTAGTTGCATAAATAACTATAATAATAACATTTTAAAAAATCAAAAATTTTAATGCAATACTCTTGTTGACTATGGAGCTTCTTATGTCTTTGTTAAAGTGCTATACAAATGATTCTATACTTCAAACTTTAATCTGTTACTATCAAATTAATTCTAGAAAATTTAATTTTAATAATTTATTCAACTCGTTAAAAAAAGCCTTACTCTTCACACTAGTTGCATAAATAACTATTAAAATGTATACTGAGAAAAAAACATACATTTTTACCGATTTTCAGGCTGTTTGAAAAGAATTTATATTTATACAAGATATTTCGGAATATTGAAGTTGTAAAACCCAGCGCGATTATTGAAAAAATAACAATTTTACACTGCTAGGTTGAATAAATGAGAGAAAAATATAAGTGAATATTTAGTTAGATAGCATTATCTTTTAATTTCTCTAGTTGTATGCAATAGTCTTTTCTGTAATACAGATATATCTGATTTTTTAAAAAAAAGTTCTGTTGTTCTTTTTCAAAGCTTAAAATAAGGTATTTAATTCGAATTAATGAGGGTTTGAGAGCATTTTAACGAATGAATTATTTGTTGGACAACCGTTTTTTTGGTGTCATTTTGAAAAATTATTATTACTTGATTAATTTTGCAATGCTGTTCTGGTATGCGTTTCTTTGGAGATTTGTGCACAGAGTAATACTTACATGTGTAAATAAACTTTGCGGAGAATATTAAAGATATCATTTTACTTTATTAATTCGATGTGAAGCTTCGGGCATTTTAAAATTCAAAATCTTGGAGATAATTGCATTTAAGAAAATGTAGCATCCCTAAAGATAGTTCGTCACATTCTGTAAGTTATAAAATTAAAATGGATACATCGCAGACACTTTAAATCATCCAGGGAAAGGGTGCTGATCATTGGTGACGTTTATTATTCCATAAAAATTGAGTGGCAACATCCGGGAAAATGGGTCTGGCTTTCCTCGGATTAAGGCGGGTTTATCCAACCGTACTCCACACGTCGTTAATAGCAACCTTTGGTATAGCTATTGACGAATTTCAGATACTGAAGATATTTCAGTGATTAATAAGTATATACTAAGTTTATGAACAAATTTGTTTTATCAATTTTATGGTATAGAATGTTTATTTAAATTTCAAGCTTCTCAACACATGGAAAAGTGATATAACTGACAAAACTTACTAATTAAGATTAAATTAATTTTGAGGTCATCAGTCAACAATTGAGTCTCCCTCTCTTTCGTATAAATATTAGATTTTTTTTACAATAGAAATGCAAAGAAACGTTAAGCGATTTTCTTGAGAAATCGTCATTTTGTCAAACCGTCATAGTACATTGCAATTAGATAAAAAAAAAGTTCAAAAACCGGAAAAAAAACCAGATATAGTAAATTTTTGGTTTTTAGGACTCTTTAGACATTAAATAGTAAGATCTGAAAAGTCATAAGCTCTAAAATTCTCGCCCCTTAACAACCCTCTAAACATTAATCTATTTATAAATTGGATCCCAAAAAAAACCACAACAAACATAAAACATACAAACATACATAACATACAAACGTAAAATTCATTACCATTCCTACCATGGAAATTACTGCACAAAATTTTGTATTGTAGTCTTTTTTCGACAAAATATTCAATATTTTAAAATAAATTCGAAATATTTTTTGAAAAAGTTATGTATATTTAAAACACATTTCGCTTAATTTCTGCTCCATTTTTTGAAAATATATTTATCTGGGTACAATTTTATTACCCAGTTTGAATTAAAATTAAAAAAATTTTTTACACTTTTTAACGGTGAATTAGTTATTTTTATGTGTTAAGTAACCACAAAAATAAATATATGGTTTTATGCTATTTGATGATGTTGGTCTTAATACAGTGGTGGAAATTGAATTATGAACTAACATTATTTTCGCCAAATATCGCTTAGTATTAAATACTTATCATTCAAATTTTGTGCGTTGTATATTTAGAGCATAATAAAGCATTTGTATACATAAAATTAAAAAATAGAAATAGAAAATAAAAAATGTATTTTTAATTTTTAAGCAACTCAAATGGTGGAAATTGATTTATGAACTCTAATCTATTTTGAACCCAGGTGCTAAATATTTTTAACTAGTTCTTTATTTGAACATCAGGGGGAGCACTATCAATGTTTATAAATAAAATCAATCCTACATTATTGAAATTAATCTGTTTTAGGCACATTTTACTGAATGGATAAGCGTGCGGCACTGACTAAAGCCGAAAAAGTAAAAATAGACGCTTATGTACTATGTAACAAATCTGAAAGAGAACACAATGATTTAAAACGATCAATAAATTTAATACATAAATTTTTTTGAATAGCCATTCTGATTATGGCAAAATCTTCAATAAGAAAGGTTACTCTCATTTGAGCAGGATAGACAAAAGCAGGGATATTCGACTTGTATCCTAAATTTTTTATTTTTTCCAGCATATGATGGACATTACAAGGCAAATTTGTAATGAACTATCACTTCCTGTAACTCCCATAAGAGTATAAGACAGCTATTGAAATGGTAGTCAAACTTGAAGTGGTCCAAAATGAACGCTGGTCCGAAGTTGACTCTGTACCACATGAACATAAGATTTAAATATTGTGATAATTACATGAAAATGAATGAAATGGAAAAATTGATATTTTCTGATGAAATTTCAATTTGGATGGACCATGTGATTTAAACTATTATTGGAGAGATCTTCGTAAGGAACCAATAACTATCTTTAGCAGAAATTTAGGTGGTGTAAGTATGATGGTTTCGGCTGCGATATCTATGATAGAAAAAAAATCGAGATTGTGTTTCTAAAGGGCCGAAAAAATCACTTTATTGCAGATTAGTTCTAGAAAATTCTTTGCTTACGTTCGTATAGCAAAACTATGCCTCTGATTATATTTTAATGCAGGTTAATGCAAGTTTCCGCACCACGAACAAAATGAAAGACGAGTTTGATGTGCAAAGTATTGTTCTTTTAGATCATTCTGCCAATAGCCCTGATTTAAACCTCATAAAACATGTTTTGGTCAATTGGTTCGAATAATTTACCCTAATGGAAAGCAGTATGCTTTTGTTATAGAACAGAAGGACTCAAAAATTAAAAACTGGAAATTTCATGACCAAAAATTGATCCAAAGTCTTTTTGTATCTATGTTAAACAGAATCGAGGAATTATTAATGTAAAAAGGAGATTTTACTAATTATTAATTGCGATTAAATGTAAAAGTTCATAAATCAATGTCCTTATGCTAAAACTAAAATATCAACAAAAGAATTTGTTTCTGAAGTTATATAAAATTTATTTGTGTGTATAGTTTATTATATAAAGTCTGTATATTGTATAAAAATATAATAGATTAATAATAATTTAATGACGAAATACTTTTAAAAAACTGTTCATAAATCAATTTCCACCACTGTACTTACCATTGTAAGATAATAAGCGTGAAATACAAACATATTAAAACTGATGAGGGAAAAAAACATATTTTTACAAGATGCTACACCTCTTAATTTTCTTTAAAAAATATAATTATGAACAAAAATAAGTAAATAATATAATCAAATAATATATTTTATCGAGCTTTTTATACCTTATTCCATAGAAAATACATGTTACATAACTTTTTATATGAACGCCAGAAGAAGTATAAAATTTAAAGCATTAGGTCCATTAGGAGTCGCAACTACTTATTGCTGGGGGAAAAAAGGGGGGGGGGGAGGGAGGTAACATTCTTAATCATAATATATAGGAAGTGATCCGAAAATTTCAGGACAGTGCCGTTGCGTAGTTGCCAAGCATACACGGGGCGAAACGTAATAATGTGATCTCCCACTTCCTAATTTCTTTCAACTTAAAAAATATTTTGTGTTTTTCAGCTATCAGGGCTTTTCAACTAATACGCATGGGTGTTGAAATAAGATTCGATTTGAAGCAAAATAAAATGCTTTTCCTCTTTTAAACTAAAATTTTACGAACACTTAAATCTAAAATAAAATGTGTACATTTTTTTTGAAGGGGAAAAATTTTTCCTTGCTCAAAATAGTAATGACGGATTATTATGACGACAGGATTTTCATTACTAAAAAGTTAATGCTATAAAAATAAAAGTATAACTTAAGGGTTTTATAACGATAAATACTACGGAAAAGTCTATGCCTAAAATATTTGTATAGTGGAAGGTAAATTTTGATTGTACACAAAACCATCAACAAAATATGTGTAATAAGGCACATCAGAGAAAACTGTTTTTAAAATTTATATTTTAAAAATTAATTTATTCAGGTGCAAACTATTGTTCAATTAAGGCTTATTTTTAATATTTTTTGTAGGTAAAATTAGTAAAATAACATTTAATGCTTAATTTTGTGACAAGATAAAATTGAAAATATCAAAATTAAAAATATGTTTATTTAGGTATATATATATGTGTGTGTGTGTGTGTGTGTGTGTATATATATGTATATATATATATATGTATATATATATGTATATATATGTGTGTGTGTGTGTGTGTGTGTGTGTATGTATATATATATGTATATATGTATGTATATATGTATGTATATATGTATGTATATATGTATGTATATATGTATATAATATGTATATATATATGTATATATGTATATATATATATATATATTCCATTGTTAACTCAAATTTTCAAGTGAAAAAGAATGTTTGCTTTATAGATTAATTAATATGTTTATTAATATTACTTAAACTGTTGCAAATTTCAGAAGTTTTTACTCAAAAGTAATTGTGGACAATTCTCTTATACAACTTTCTGTGTGCAATAATAGGTTAGTTTATTTGTATTTTATTGCTATTAAGAAAAAAAATGAAGAACTTATTTTACAGAAACGTAGGATGACAAACATGTGAAATAATTGTAAACAAAAGTAATAAAATAATTATTTTATTGATAAAAACATTTTGCCAAATATTTACAAAATTGTGATTTTTTAATAAAATAATTTTTAAAAGTTAAAATCGAAGCATTCAATTCCTTGTCCACAAACAAGCAAAGTCCAATTCTCTGTGATTCTGTAAGAAAAATTCATATAAATTTTTTTTAACCTAAACAAAAGTAAAAGTAACTAAAAAACTTTTATTTAAAAATTCTTTATTCACATTTGTATATAGTATTTTTATGCACAATAAATGATTAAAAAAAACCCAAATCTTTATGACATACAGATGTAATTTATAAAATCAAACACTTTTTAAAAAAATACAAATATCACATTAATAAATGAATTTTTTTTTATTATGATTAAGTATTTATCAAAAATAGTATTATCATGACGAACTATAAATGGAAAAATTGTTACAAAACAAATGAAGAATTTTTAGTGAGAAGAGAATGTACATACTTATTTTGCCATGCATTTAAATGCGCTATATCAGGAATCAATGACATTTTTGAAATTCTGTGTTCCACTTTAAGAAGATTTTCTGTAAGACTCCATTTCCAGACATTTATTCGTTGGTCTATAGAGGTTGTCACCAAAAAGCTATTATCAAGTATTTTAACACCTGAAATCATTTAAATGCAAATGAGTTGAAGCTTTTAAAACATAAATATTCAAATTATTAAAAAATATTTTACCTACCAACTATTTGTGATGCATGAGCATTAGGAATGTGGTATTTACTGGCAACATTAATTTCTAATTTTTCTTTTATGAATATGATGTTTATTAAGGCAACAGCTAATGCATTATCATCACCTGCAGAACAGATTAACCAGGAGGAACCTAAAAATAAAAAATTGGGATGCAAAAATCTGAATATATTTACAAAACCTAAACATTAATTGATCAGTTGGGGTGATAATGACCACAGGATAATTTCGATAAGTGAAATTAAGAAAAACTTGTACAGAGAAAAACTTATATAAATCTAATCTTGTTAATTCAAAACCCAAGAAACTTACCGAATAAGTTTCGTTTAGGGTAATTTCCCTTTTTAGAATAAGTTTGTAGATACGAATTGGCCACAAACACAATACAGTTTGAATAAACAGTCATTCATATTGCCCATGTTTGGATTAATAAGGTTTGAATGTATTTTCATCAAGTTTTAGTACTTATTTTGTAACAGGGGCCTTTATAAATATGGTACTTTTCAAATAACTAGGTACTCACCTTCTATACATTTAACATCAAGAGCATTAACACCGGATTGATGCTGTTTCATATTAAGGTCGGGCTCAATTTTCTGGGCAGATATGTAGTTATGCATTTCTTTTATGCTATTGGATATGCAAGTTTGGTAACTAAACATTTTTACAAGTCCATCTGTTGCCCCGGTGACGAATAATATGTCATCAACAGGGTGGTTTATCACAATTTGGTGCAGTTTTAATATGCAGTGTTCTCCATGATGAAAATTATAATGCAAGGCCAGTTCTTTGGTGGCTTCGTCAAATAAGTATATCCTAGAAAAATATGTAAAATCAAAAACTTCATTTGAAAACAAATATATACATAAAACAAGAGTTATAATATATATACAAGATATACATTTACGAGGGCTGTTTTTTTTCAACCTCCGATGGGCTGTAACAAAAAGACGGGTCAAGATACAAAAAAGATTTTTTTACCAAAAGTAAAGTACAATACTGCTTATTTCTCCATATAATCACCTTGACGATTAAAGCATTTGTCATATCTGTAAACAAGCTTTGAAATACCCTCTTCATAAAATGTAGCCGCCAATGATTTGAAGGGAGTTGTGATGGTTTTTTTGAGCTCCACGCCAACTTGGAAGCGCTACAATCCAAGCCAATATGCTTATCAATAATTCACTTATGGTAAACCTTGGAACACTCGGTCAACTCGCTGAACGATACTGATGTTCATGAAGAAGGGGACCAAGGAAGCATGTCTGTCGTTACAGACGGTATTGTTCAGCGAGTTGACCAAGTGTTTAGGGAAACTCAAAGGTTCACCATAAGTGAATTATGGACTAGCAGTGGCTTGGAGGAAAAAATTGACGAGAAAAAAATTGACGTAAGGCTTCCAAATTGACTTTTTTTAAACGAAACCGTCACAACTCCCTCCCAATCATTGGCGGTTACATTTTATGAAGAGAGTATTTCAAAGCTTGTTTACAGGTATAACAAATGCCTTAATCGCCAAGATGATTATGTGGAGAAATAAGCAGTATTGTACATTACTTTTGTAAAAAAAATCTTTTTTGTATTTTGACCCGTCCTTTTGTTACAGCCCATCGGAGGTTGTAAAAAAAACAGCCCTCGTACCAAGCATGTTAAATAAACAATAACTTACATATACTTTATAATACTAAACTTTCATATACAAGCTATTTTTACTATATAATGGATATTTCTATTTCAAGAGCAAAATCATGTTTTGTAACCCCATACTATGTCTAAAGTCTACTAGCTAACTCTTCTGAATATCAAGCTAAATGATCCTAAAATACATCATACTGAGATTTACATGAAAATTTAAATATTATTGTATAGTAAAAAAACCTAAATTTACCTAAAGTAGCTATCTGAACAAGCAGTTGAAATGACATATTTCTTAGAAGAGTTGCCTTTCTCTGCTTCCCAGTGACATATAGCAACATCCATGAGTCGTGTTTGAGGATCAATTTGAATATGTTGGTCTTTCTTAGAAAGTTTTTTCACTGCTTTGTCAAGGTCAGACAAAATAAAGGATCCCAACTGTTCACAGTGAATGCCTGGAATCAAAAAGATTATTTTATTTAAAAAAAAGAATAATGAAACCTTACGGAAAGTATAGAAAATTTATCACATGTATGGTTGTTTTTACTGGCATTTTAAAGATTCAATTTTCCCAATGTATGCATTGAGTATTAAAAAAGCTGTTACCAACCATTGATTCACAGTAAATGAAAATATTATTGCTTTTAGTTTAATTTTCTATATTTATCAATGAATATTTTAAAGTTGAAGAGAAAGAATAGCTAAAAGAAATTATGTTATCTAAAATGGCACTCATTGAAACAACATAGGGACAATGCACGCAATATCAGGCATTAGACTACATCATATTTAAGGGTGAATGTGACCGAATGACTGTAGGTCTCCAAACCAAAGTGCCTTTGTGTTAATGCAATGGGGGAAAAATCTAAGCCACATTTTTCTGGCTGTATTAAATATTTCTATAAACAGTTTTTTTTATCGGATAAATGTAGTTGACTAACAGGGCTTGGTATTCCCACTTATTGTAATCGGTTTGAATATTTTTAAAATTTCCAAATAATTTTACAACAAAATATTGGAACCAATTTTGAAAAAGTTAGTTTAGGAAGTCCTATAAGCCAGCCACATTTATCATCTAAAAAAATGGTTTACAAAAATATTTAATACAGCCAGAGAAATGTGGCTGTATTGAAAAATGTGGCTGTGGAAAAATAATTTTTTTTCTGTTGGATTAACACAGAGACACATTGATTTGGAGACCTGCTGTCATTTAGCCTCATTCACTGTAAACATACGTAAGCATCCTTTACATGAAATACTTTTAACTAGAATTTTTACAGGGCAATTATGAGATTGACTTACCTCCAGTATCTTTAATTTTCCAAATCATCATTTGGGAACGACCACCAACAGAAACAAACAGATATGCATTTTCAGCAGGAACTTTGACTTTACCAATGGCTCGAATGCTAGAGAGATGACCAGAAAGAGTGCTGATTGAAACAATTTGTGGATTTTGCCCAATTGTATCTTATTTAGTAAAGGTGAAATAAATTAGAAGCACATACTATATAAAGTTATATTCGGGAACAGTTTAGTTTTTAAGATAAATAAAGACTAAGATAATTCATTAAAAGGGAAAAATTAAGATTTCAACAGTAGCTATGGGTAATTCATGTACTGTAGTGTAAGTCACATTTAGAGGAAATTAAAAGCTTTTTAATTTGAAAAATAAATCAAATAAATAAAGCTTGTTACATTATTAGTTTTAATAAGTGTAGATCAGCTATTCACTAATTTTTTTTCGTTTAATGTAAAAGTTGTATGATAATCACTTTTTACACATGTGACTTACACTACAGAAAGGATAATTTTGCATGGAATAGCCGCTATATCATTTTATTTATAAAAAGTATTATACTTATTCTTATTTATTGAATGTTTACTAAACATATTTTAATACTAACCACTTAATTGCTTAAATGAATAATACAAGACTTTAGAACAGAAATATTTCGTTTACAACTGCAAATCAAATTCTCCAAACATAATAGGGTCCGGCTGTTTATTGACGACTTTGTCCAATTGAATTTACTACCATCAAAATTCGTCAATGAATGCACCGGGTCCTATATCTTATTTATACTTTGGAGAATACGAGTTTAGAAACTCTTCAATGAAAAGTAATAGTTCAATTTTACTTCAAGTTATTGTACATAAGAAGGAATATTTAAAATAAATATAAGGTGCAAGGATACTATGAAGCCCTATTATTCGAAGACCGTTATCTTCGCCACCACATGCTACTACTGACATATAACCTACATAAAATAGATTAAAAATAAAATTATCAACATTAAATAGTAAAAAAGAGCAGAGTAGAATTTGCAATATAGTATATTTAGTACTTCAATTTTCTTAAAGTAAGAAATATTATTAACTAAGTACAGGGAATAAATCTATCTAGATATTATTAGAAATCTAAGATAGAATATATTGAACTGATTCAAATAGGTTTTACTGCAACATCAATTGGGCCAAAGAATAAATTTTTGAATGAAACATTTACAAAATATAGTCATAAGTCTATAAACACATAAAGCTGGGTTTTAATTAGCTTCAAAATATTTATTTCACAACTTGGGATATGAAGTTTGTTACATCTCTTTATTATATGTTACATAACTCAATTTTTCAATTATGTTATAAAATGTTGATTAAATCATAGGTTAAAACATATACTCACTTTCAGAATCAAAGTTCTTTGTAAATAAGTAAGTTGTGTGACAAAACTCTTGTCCACAAATGCCAGCCTGAAAAAAGTTTTACATATGTGTATGGGTAACTTATAAGAAAAATGAGTTGTTTAAAGGTATAACATACTGAAACATTAGCCCTTTTTGGAACAAATAACATGTTAGGTTTAAATGTGTACATTCTTTAAACTCTAATTTAAAATAATGCTTGGTAAATATGCAAGTTTTAAAGTTTGTATCTAGTAATTGGGATATAAATGTTTTAAATTACTTTCAAAGGTAAATAAATAAAAATAGTTAAATAAATATTATAAAAATTGAAAATTTATTTTTCCTTTTTAAGAAATATTTTAAAGAAGTGTTGAAATCAAAAGATAGTGAACACTGATTCAAAGAAAATTAATTAGTTTGAACAAATAATTAGTCAAAAACTAGAAAACTTAAATAATATTTTTTTGACAATAATACAATATCAAAGTTGAATCATCATAATAAATCTTACAAAAAAAACTAGATAACTAACAAACAATCACACAACGCATAATATCCCCTTTACTTTTAAAACAGATTTGTTAAGAACATGATGCAGATTTTCTTGGCAAAATATCACATCTTTCTTTTTAATGGCAGCAAACGTTGCTTCTGCTCTTTCATTCAGGCTGAAATCCCACGATCGGTGGCCACCTCCACATTCAACTGTCATCACTGCACTTTCGAGCTTGGTGCTCCACACCATAAAATGTTTCTGTTTAAACACAATCATAAATAAACAAATAGACAATTATCAGCATTAATAAAGCTTTGGTTGTGTAAAATGAATTGTAATTAACTCTAAAAGCAAAATGCATGTATAACAAATGGAATATTTATGAGATAACTACTTTAGAAATACATCAATGCTAGAAATTTTTTAGATACGAGTAAAAATCATAAACTCAATTTGTAGAAGGCTTTTGCTATCTAAAATTTGCAACAAGAGCGCAAAGTACAAAATATTTAGATACATTAAACTCTTTAAAAACGATTAGATACACTTCAACAAGCTTAAGTCGACAAAAAATGTGTTTCTTCTTTAGGAACATCAAGAAACAGTAATTTCAGTTTGAGCAAAAACCGACTTTCTTTAAAAATTCAATAATTTTTCCTTATCGTTTGCAAAATGTATTTTTATTTCAAAGAATAGAAATGTAATATTGCTCACACTTAAATAGAAGCAAAATATTTCATATAAACATATTCCAATCTTATATATAAGAAATATTGCATTATTTTACGTAAGCAAACGGATGAAAAGTTAAATTGTTATTACAATAGATGCTAACTCACAGTATGGAACCCAAGAAGAAGTAAATCCTCACCATGAAAGAGGAGCCTTCCAATCCATTCCAAATCATGGGAGACCTGTGAACCAAATTAAATGTGAATAGTGATTTAGAAGAAAAAATGCCATATACAGTAATGTAACACTGCATCTTAAAACAATATATACTTTTGTATGATTTAATTATGGAATTTTATTAAAGAATATGTTTCAAAATCAAACTTTTCAAAACTTATTAAGTACAAAACATATATATAAAGGAAGGTACGGAAGATTTAACTTGTATTTTATGAAATATTGGCATTGATAAGTTACAATTATACTATAATATTAAAAGTAAAGCACCCAGCAAAAAATTACATCTATAAACAAAACAGATATTTTTAATGGTGCTTCTTAAACAATAAAAAAAAACATTTTTATACCTTTATTGTGTGGAGTAAAAGTACAGTATTCTGAGAAAATACATAAAGTTGAACTTTGCCATCTCTGCCTGTAGAGTAAACCAAGTTGTTTCGCTCTTGAATATCAGTTACTCCATTGTCTCCATGCATACCACGATATACCATAGATGGGTCGAGCTAAAGATAAACAATTGTTTGAGTTGCTTAATTAATTCAAAAACTACCCTTGAATTGTGTTACTTTGACCATGGAGGGGCCCAAACTTCTTCAAGCTAATTAATACACTCTTTAAAAATGTGCTCGCCTTTTTCCATTAGTGGCAACTCTGCCCTGAAATATGAGTCAAAGAATATTCAAGAAAGTCAGTACTACGGTTTTATGCTTGGGTCAAAGTTCTCTTTTTTAGGACCAAAGTTACTTCATTAGACGATACGTAATGATTAAATACAAAATGTGGATACCTCAACTTTACAAATGGGTTACCAAAACATTGCTAAATAGTTATTAGTCAACTCATTCATTAACAAAACTTTTCTAAAAATATATTATTTACATGTTTGCAGTATGTTTTAATGCATAATAATAATATATTTTAAAACATGCCTTAACTTTAATATTGAATTGGCATATTTATACATTTTTAATTTTGTTCATCATAAACAAGGAGAAAATTAAGTATATGAAGCAATTTTTGAATCATCTTATACATATCAGGCACATTAATTTCAGTTAAGACAAAACACTAGAAACTGTCACATTTAACCTGCCTTAAAAACAAAAAAAATCACACACACATACCTGATTACTTTCAGACATAGAGGCAGATATTTCAAGATTAGAATAAACAGAAATGCTCCCTCCTCTATCACCAACAATGCAACAATTTGAGTTGATGCATAAAGCTGCTGTAGACCACCAGTGGTGCTTGCACTTGGGCAAATTCAATGTTGTTACATAGGCCAGGTGAAACTTGTCATCACCGAAAGTTACTTTCCAGAGGATCTAGATAAAATTCACCCATGGTGTTACTATGATGCACATTTAAAAGATTGCTAGAGGTATATAAATGATTGTTAAGTAACAGAATAATTGTTTGTGTATAAACAATTGTTTGTAAAAAAAATATGAAAATTAAGCTTAGTTTACATACCTTGGGTCACACTTAAATTCAATATTATAAATACAATTACATGATTATGGAGCTTTTAAAAAACACTGTCAAATTATTTAAACCTTTGAGGGTTAAAGACGTATAAACCTATCATTTGACTATCAGGTTTTCTAGCAACAAACATAATTTTTCAAAATTTATAAATTTGTTAAATTTTTAAATTTAAGACATGAAGAAGCCATTTGTAACCACCTACTTCAGAAATGTAATTTTAGAAAAAAATCAGAAGTTAAATTTTAAGTTAATTTTTTTAATTTAAATATCATGCAGTGAAAACAAGATTACTTCAGCCAATTTGCTTATCCATCAAAGAATAAATGATTTTAAAAAAAAGCTATCGTTTCCTTATAAAAGAATACAACAATCTGCAATGTTATTATGCAAAATATCTGTACTAAATAAAAAGATTCCAAAGAGGTTTTACCTATGGCATTTACTTTATGAATGAAAAATATATTAGCATATGTATGTAATAGAATAACATCTACTACACATGAGAGTATAATTCTTATTTAGTTAATCTAGAAATGAAGGAATATTGGACGTCCAAAGAGTGGTTTATTTTAAACAAAGCATATTTTAGAGTTTGTAAAGAACGGTGCCGGAGCGGTGGTCAAAAAGCACACAACCATATATCTTGAAGTCTAATTAAAAAGTGACTATTTTTAATAGTCATGAGAAGAGTGGATCAGAAGTCAAAACAAAGTCTGCTGCGTCTGCAATTTCTGTGGGAAAAGCATGTATTGACGCCTATTTAAACGTGGGAACTGTTCGATGGATCGGCAAGACATTAACTGAAAGTTACTAAGAAAGAACTGAATATTAGAATATTATAGAGATTTGAGTGGTTAATATTATAACTTTATAAATATTTGTACGATATATCACATATATATTATGTAGTAATCGAAACCTTTTAAAACAAATAACTAATCAGCATACATATAAAAATTTAATTTTATTTCATAAGATATAAAATTATGTAAGAGGGCAAATAATAATAAAGATGACATACCATGTGTCCTTTGAGCCCACAAGTTAGAAGATAATCACTTGACTGGTTTACCCAATGAATTGAGCAAATTTTACTATCATAAATTTTAACCTTCTCTTGTGTAAAGTTTTGATCTAAAATAATTGCAAAATATTAAAGTTTCAGATGGTGACGTACATAAAAGGACAAGAAATTTCAATGCAATAGCACAAAAAATAATTACCTTTCAGGTTGATAAGAACTAATTCTCCGTGTATATTTCCTAAAGCTAAATATTTACTTTTACTTGAGATGGATGGAACACAATAGGAAGCAAATGAAGTATCAGAGAAAATGTCTTTCCAGGTTTTCAAATTAATGTCATACATCGACAACTTCCTATAAAATGCAAAACAATTAGAAACATTGTATGCATACATTTTTTAAAAAGAAATTTGCAGTATTTTCAATTTTAACTAATATTACAAAAGTAAATCATTTTAATGAGTAACTGTTATCAGTAATGGATATTAATAAAAATATCAGGTAACTTTTAACAGCATGAATTTACTTTTTGATGCCTCAGTCTGTCTTTTGTAATTAACAAAATATGTAGGATATCTAATTCTTATCAAGTCCCAAAATTAAAAATTTTAAACACAATTGAGAAATGGGTGTAAAATAAATTTTACAATTTTCTTCACTAAACTTACTCAGAACAGAATAACCCGCAGAGAAATACAGACGTATAAACCCATCTCCTGGCTGTCCAATTTTCCAGCGACACATATAATTTTTTAAAATTTATAAATTTAATAATTATATCAAATTTTAAAATTTAAAGCATGGAGAACCCATTTTAAGCCATCTACTACAGAAATATAATTTTTTGAAAATTTGAGAAATTAAATTTTCATTAAAAAGTTTTAATTTAAATCTCATGCAGTGAAAACAAGTTTACACTTCAGTCAATTTGCTTATCCCTAAGGCTATGTCCCAACTATGACATCAAATGCCACAAAGGCAACAAATACAAAAAACTTGGCGACCGCCAAGGGCGCCAAGCGATGCAATAGCTTAGGGGCTTCTGCCAAGTCGCCAAGTTTTGTTGCATTTGTGGCGTAGTCAGGGTTAAGTCAGAGTTAAACAAAGATTAATCGGTCTCTAATTTTAGAGGAATAAGCTAGTCAAATAGAAAATGATTTATGCCTTATTAGTTACCTAATTTGGACATGACATGACTCACCCTTTATCAGTTGTAACCGCAATGTTATCACATCGGAAATTAGTTAGGAGACAAGTAATACGCGGGAAATCATTATGGTATGAATCCTAGGAAAAATACACTCAAATTAACTTTTAAACAGTAAAGTGCATATATGGGTATATTATAGCACCAAACAAATTTACAGCCATTGGAGTACAGTAACGCATTACATGTAACACTTACTTTTTTTAGGTAATGCTGTTAGGTTTTTCAGAAAGTAACTGTAATTTAGTTACTTTTAGCAGTAACCAAGTAACAAAAAATATTTTGTAGTTTCTCACACCGCTTTTTCTAATTGTCCTTATTTCTTTTATCTTCTTTCTCTTTGAAAAACGGTAAGAAGTTTAAATTAAAAATTTTCTTAGAACTTGAAATTTTTAAAAGTAACTATAATTAGTTACTTTTCATATTAGGTAACTGTAATTGTAACAGTTACTTTTTTTGTTAAGTAGGGGAAGGTGTTGTTCCTTTGACCACTTCACAAGTTTTCAATTTTCTTAACTTGAATATTAAGGCTCACTTCAATTCTCTTATTTTATTCCAATATGTATGGGGTTGTTTCACGGAGGATCTGGCAATAGCTCTGCGGTTTTGTTTTCATGTCTCTTGAATTGCTTTTGTTGATATTCGAAATTGAGTTTTCTAAATAAGTAATTTTAGTTGTTATTTTTTAAAATTACAACTTCTTTCTGTGCTGTTGGTTGTTTTAATCATTTATCAAGGAAAACTTGCATCGAAAGAATTTGGAATTATAAAAAATTAACAACTAAAATATTCTCTTCGAAAACTCACTTCCGAAAACCAAAACAACAGTAATTCGAGAGACATGAAACCAAACCGCAGAGCTATTGCCAGATCCTCCGTGAAACAACCCCATTGTATGGTGTATCATATATAATATTTTCATGGTTCTAGTTTTATTTTATTATATTTTTTATTTAATTTTTAAAAAATAATGAAACTGTGGTCAAAGGAATCATTTGAAATTCAGGGAATATTTACAAAGTGGGAAGATAATTAAGAAAAGGATAGTTTAGGTTAACAAAATTCTAACTATTTAATTTTATTCACCTTATTTATTCATATTTTAAGTTCATTAGAATTATCCACTAGAAGTAGAATAAAAATATTTTTTAGAATCGAATAGTCGAGAATGAAAGAAGGAGTATAGAATGGTAGATGGTAGTGACATTTAATTATATTTAGAATTTTCTTAAGTAGAATATATTTTTAACTCGTCACCCGACTGTCAGGTTTTTCACCAACACATATAATTTTTAAAAAATTATAAATGTTATAATTTTGTTGAATTTTAAAATTCAAAGCATGGAGGGGCTATTTATAACTATCTACTACAGAAATATATTTTAAAAAAAATTTAAGAAATTAATTTTTCATTTAAAATTTTTTAATTTAAATCTGATGCAGTGAAAACAAGTTTACAGTTCAGCTAATTCGCTTATCCCTCAGAAGGTTAAAATTTATATGCATTTTTATAATTCTTTAAGGACATCTTAAGTCAAAAATATGGATTAATTTTACAAAAGTTGTAGCAGTAACACATCGAAGTTGAAATGTTGAGAAATTCACCCAGGAGTGTTGTACATTTGACCTGGTCAAAGGAACAACAAGTGATCATGGTCAGAGGTACAACACAATGACAATGCAAAATAAAAAGCATGCTACAGTTTAAGGGTTACAATAACCATTTTGAAAAGCTCCACAATATTTTCTAAAGTGTATAGCTACTATGTCAAATGATTTCTATGAACAGAAACATAATACAAAAACTTTTATTAAAAAAAATTATTTACATTTTTAGGATGAAAATGGATTATTATATTTCACACGAATCCTCTTTGCCTTGAATAATCCACATTAGGCTACAGAAGCCCTCCAGTGGAGTAACTATATACTAATTAGACTAGTTTTTATAAAATATTGCTACAGAGCACCACAGCCTAGGTGGTCAAAGGAACAATATGGTCAGAGGTACAACACCTTCCCCTAACTGTGATTATAACAGAGTTACTTTTCTAAAATAACTTTACAATCCCTGCAAATTTAGTAAATATTTTATGGTTTTGAAATTGTTGATAAGGTACTCAATTAGAATACTCAAATGGGCAACAAATATTCCTATACACATAATAACCTACTCTGATTGCAAATTTGAAATTTTATTGTAAGCAAATGCTTACTAAATTTCTAAATAAATACTACTTAAAATATCTATCAATAGAACTAAATATAGGTGTGTACTGACTACCTATGTGGGAATATACTTATGAGAAATAAAAAACAAACTTTTAAAACAATCCAAGAGAAATAACATTCAGTAATATTGATGTTTATTTGAAATTACAATAAATAAGATTAAACCCTTGAATTACCTCAGAAATAATAATGATTTAACAAAATGAATGTTTTAAAAGAAACTCACTTTTTCAGGTAAAGAAATTTGTGTGATGACTGTAGAAGAAAATGTATTGGATACATCCCACATATAAACACCACCATCACTTCCACCAGTAAACTAAAGAAACCAAGTTCTCAATCATTATTTAAAGAAAATGAATATTTTTTAGTAAAATGTATAAAACAAAAATCCTTGTACATTAACAATAAACTAATTGAAACAAATTTGTATTAATTGTAGTTAAAAAGACACTGAATATCCTCCATGAATTTCTTATTAATTTCAATAGAAAATATACTACAAAAGTTAAACATATGTAGTGCAATTTCACTATTTATAAATTTGTACACATCATTTAGAAATTACATAGATATTTTTACTGCCAATAATCTCTATTAATAAAAAAAGGTATTAGTAGATAAATAATTTAGCTTCAAACTTAAATACGAAAAATAGTTTAAAGGCAGGGGGACATTTAAATCTTTAAAAGGTAAATAAGTAATAAATTATAATAAATTTAGACATTTCAAAACTGTCTTTTCTAAAAATGTGAACAATATAATATTTTGTGTTAGACAATTTTACTTTTATCTTATTTTTTTCAGTATGTTTAATATTTGCTTAAATTTTATTTCGACAAATATCAATAATTAATAATCAAGCATTGCTTTACACATTTTCACACATTTTTTATTTTTAAAGTTTGCAAATAACTTAATTAAACCATTGATAAAGGTATGTTTTAGAAAGTGAATTTTAAACACAACACTATTCACCTGTATAGTACACTGAAAAAAGTTTTCTGGAAACTTATATTCTAACAATACAAACTTACAATACACAAACAAATAAACCAATGAATATACAAACTTAATTAAAACTATTTAATTTTCTTAAAAGATTTTGAAAAGCAATACTTACTGCCATATAACTGACTTCATCAGAAGAATTCTTGGCGTTTAAGCTGGTTTCTGTAACTTCAAGACACCAGATACTGCCATTCTAAAAAAGAGTATTCTATTAAGCAACATTAAAAACTTAAACAAACAATTATAAAATACCAAAATAACAGTTCCTTGCAGGACCAACCTTATAAGTGCTGTTAAAATACACTTTATTATAGTTGTGTATGAACACAAAATAACAGTTGAGAATTAATAAATCAAAATTAAAAATAAAATTGAGAATTAATAATAAACTGAAGATAAAAATTTTGCTGATTCATTTCAATAACCTTTATTTGCTAATTATTTTTTTCTTGAATAAATATTTGCAAAAAATTATCTTCAAATATGTTTTACCTTATGGCATTTTCTCTTTTTCAGTAAATTACCCTGTAAATCCCAATAGCACAGATTGGAATCCTGAAATAGAAAAACCAGTGTTAGAATATAAAAATTAAAAGCTTTAAACAGACACTTATAACTGCAGTATTGGGGCCTAAAAATCCTAAATCATTTTGATCATACTTGAACTATACCAAACTCACTTTAATACGGCATTCTAAATGTCATACGATTATTTAAATTCAAATATTGCATCATTCTTTAACTCTCTGAGGGATATGCAATTTAGTTGAAGTGTTATCTTGTTTTTATTGCAAGAGATTAAAATTAAAATTTTTAACTAAAACTTTAATTTATTTAAATTGTTTTAATTTATTCTGCAGCAGAAAATTATAAATGACTGCTCTATAATTTAAATATTAAAATTGAGTAAAATTAGAAAATTTATAATTATTTAAATATTATGCGTGTTGCTGGAAAACTGATAGTCAGTTGACAGGTTTCCCTTAGAGTTAACACCTGAATTGGATATTATTTAAATAAAAATGAAATTGCTATATAACAGCATAGTCTTGTTAGCTTTTACAAATTTTATGTTTTAAGCTCTACAGGTAAAAAAGTACAAACAAAAAAGTTCACTTTAAAGATATTCATTATTCATTGCAAAACAAAATTTTACCTCTCCAACACTTAAAATGCCATTCGGTAAAATAGCAGACATCCAAACTCTTGATTCATGAGCAAAAAGAACATGAGCTAATTCAATTTTTGAATTTTCCCAGAATGATAGAGAATTATCAGCAGACTCTGAGTTGCCACAAACTTTCCACAGTCTCACACTACGATCATCTGAAGTTGAAGAGAGCAGCTGTTTAGTTCTGTTGTAAATGACAGAAAAGATGACACCCTGAAAAAGAAAGATACAATACTATAACCTTTATCCCTTAAATGGGGTTGTTACATATTATGAATGGCAACAGTTCCAGCAGTCTTGTTTTTATTTTTTGTCTGGAATTACTTTTGTTTTGGTATTCGAAAATGAGTTTCCTAAGAATAATTTACTTATTAAATTTTTAAAATGCCAACCTCTTACTGTGCTGTTGGTTATTCAAATCATTTTATTAAAGAAAGCTTGCATAGAAAAAAACGTTTCGTTTCACCCATGACAATCATTTTGATAGTGAAACCGAAACAACCAATGAAATCGCAGGATGTGGAAAAATGAAAACAATAGCGTTAAATCATCTGCAACATTCAGATTAAGACTTATGTTTAATTATTTGCCTTTGCCTATTTTAATGTTAGCTGTGAAATTAATAATATAGTAAGATAAAAAAAAAAGAGTTGGGACAAAAAAAAAATATGTGCCAAATTTATTTTCGTTGTACTTTCTTCTACTTTTAATAACTATAATACACTGTCCTACAATGACATTTTGTTTAATGAATATGATTTACCTTTTTAAACCTTGGATGTGTTGAAACCAAATACAGCATTACAAAATCAATACTATTTTCTCTCAAACAAGCAATGAAAAGTAAAACAACAGCCTTATAAATGGGACTCAATAAGTACCGCCGGGACATAATGAAACAAGGATAACTACAGAATATGATTCCGAAATTTTTTCTTACTTTTGTAGACTTAATGTGTGAAGCAGACTATATCAATCAAAAAGCTCCACCTCTCCCCCTCAACATATTTTCTCTAAATTGTACAATATAAAGTAGAACAGAAGCCTTATCCCATGGTTCCTTAACATGTTAGGAAAAAATTAAAGCAATGGTCAAGTACTATTCAAGGATTTTCCTGAAAAATTCAGAAAATTAGTAACAACATAAAATCTGAATATGTGAGCCTTCAAACACTTTTAAAGACTTGAGAAAATGAACTTTATTATTCAAGCACTTTTCCAAGAGTGTACTAACCACGGTACCATCAAGGTAAAAAGGGTTAAAATTGAATAAAAATAGTTTAAACCCTAAATAGATTTATTTAAAATTAGTTTTATCACCACATTCCCGTATTGTTCAAAATATTCGCAAAATTCAAATTAAACACAAATAAAAAAAATAATTAATACTAAGTGGATACTGCTTAAAAAAATATACAACTTTGTCTCCACTAAGTATCAAAATAAGTTCTGGTATTTCAGGGTTAAATCTCTAAAATCTGAAAAATTCAAAATATATAGGTATTTAAAACCTACTTGATGCCCACTTAAGCTCTGAAAAGGTATTTTTCTATTATTCATTTCTTTTGAAGACTGTGGGGACCACAACAGTATCTTATTGAATACTGTCCCAGCAGCAACTATTATGGTACTGGCATCCGAAATTATAATGCTTGCTGCATATCTACATCAAACCATTGAGGAAAATAATGAAATAACTAAATTAAAAATAATATTAAAAATATGAAATGACATATTTTACAAATTTAATAGTAGTAGAAGGTATTTCAACAACTCTATGTTTATAATTCACATGCATTTATAGAATTTTTTTTATGTGTGTTTGCAAGATATGCATTGAAATCTAAACTTTTACCTACTCTTTGAAAAATAAACATTTTATTTCATAACTTCTGTATTTAACTCATAACTAAAGGTTTTCAAATTGTCAGTAATTTTTAGACTAACTGTCCAACAAATGCAAAGCAATATATTTATGTATTACAGAATATTGAAAATTCAAATCAAATGCTTTATTCATTAGAAAGTCGGATTGATACATTTTTTAAAGAAAATTCTATTAACAGATTAATAATTGAAAGGATACAAAATGCAATTTTCAGCACACTGAAAAACACTACTTTTTTTGCATTCCCAATCCCATATGGTTAAACAATTGTGAGCAGATATAACTGCAAAACTGCTTTGTAATTGTTGATCTGCAGTGATCCATTGTATGTCATGAATCCAATCATTCAAGTGCAATTCTTTAGACTTTTCTTCAAGCCTGAAATAAAAATAGATGGATCAGAATAACAGTTATTATAGTTCAGTTAACTGAATGTTTGCTGAATGTTGAATGAATGTTTGTACAACTGATTTAAACATTTTTTCATAGAAAAATATTTTTAAAAAAGTTTCATAAAATAAAACTTAATAAATAAGCTTAGAACAGTAGCTGGTTCCAGGACTTTAGGAACTTTATTTAAAAAAAATGATTGTAAATTTAATATCAGCTACATCTTTTGGATAATTTAAATATTTATTTAAATATTATCTAAAAATTAAACATTAGAGGAAGTAACAGAAATCAATTATAGAATATAAATTCTATACTTTTTGGAAGATGAGGTCAATACAAATATTCTTAAACTTTTTGCTCCAAAGAAAATGGTTTTGCCATTGTTATCTGAAAATAAATATTACAATGATAAAAATAATAGAGTATAATAAAAATAAATCATAATTTATTTGCATTATTTTTAATATCAAGTCATAATAATTTAAATCATACCAATTCTAATTCCATGAATAGAACAGCTTTCAAAAACTATTTCTTTTTGTAAAAGAATTCTCTCATTCCAGTCAAATAAAAGAACTTGGTTACTTTCAGCTGAAAATAAGAAACTTTTTGTTATAAGTAGAGTTTCAAAATTTATTATAAAAGAAAGTTTATATAATAAAGTATGAAAAAAACCCACAAAATTATAACATTATCATAGAAGATTTTTTTTTGTTATCAGGTATCAGGAATACATTTCAATTTTTTAAATTGTATTTTGGGCAAGAATTAAAACATACATAATGACAAAAAATCTTAAGCTTGAAAGAAACTAGAAGTAAACTTAAGGATGGCTTTAACTTACTAACCATAGCTATTAAATTTTTACACTTAGATAAGTATATTCCTGTCAAAATGGTTAGGTTATTGACACAACTATCTTTCTAATTAAGTCTTTATTATAAAGGTATTATTTATTGCGGCAACTTTTGATATAATCAGCACAAACAAGAAGTTCATAAAGAACTAAAATAGCCTACTTTCCTGTTACTTAAATACTTACTGAAGTTCTAATCGGGAAAAAAATATGTTCCTAAAGTAAATATCATCAACAGCCGTTTCTACACTAGATTTATACACATTAGAAAAAAAAATCGAAACACAGCACCCAGCTATAATTTAAACTTCTAAAAGCCAAAATCAACTATTTTCCTTAATATTCGTTCGCAAATTAATTAAATATTATTTATCATCTGCTCGTGATTTATTTGTAGTTCGAAGAATAAATATTTATTAATAACAAAAGTAATGAAACTACTCCGAACTGCATTAAAAAACAAGAAATGTAAATTAAAACTAAGCATAATTGCATGCAAAAGTATGCCTTGCCGCTTTCTTGGTAGATAATTAATGAATAATCAAAGAATCAAATTGTTCTACATTTTATGACGTCATTCCAAACTGATTCATGAAAATATTATTTTGCTTCAAATATGTTTAAATAAAGTTTCTCATGCCATTGTTGATTTGGCAACAGTGATTTAAATGACTCAAAATTGAATTTCAATGCTAATTCAATGGGAAATTCGCCGACAGATAGTAGATTTATGTCCGTCCGGACGTACAGACAGACGGACAAAAAGTATGAAAGTTGGGTATCTGAGGTCATAGCTTTCTAACAAAAAAAGAATTTTTAAGATCCGATGATTACAACCGATTTTGGAAGGGGGGTACAGACAGACAGACAAACGGACAGACAGGCGGACAGACAGGCGGACAGACATACGAACAGACAGACATACGAACAGACAGACAGATGGACAGACAGACAGATGGACATCGACCGCATTTCAATACCTACAGTGATTTAAATGACTCAAAATTGAATTTCAATGCTAATTCAATGGGAAATTCGCCGACAGATAGTAGATTTATGTCCGTCCGGACGTACAGACAGACGGACAAAAAGTATGAAAGTTGGGTATCTGAGGTTATAGCTTTCTAACAAAAAAAGAATTTTTAAGATCCGATGATTAGAACCGATTTTGGAAGGGGGGTACGGACGGACAGACGGACAGACAGACAGACGGACATCGACCGCATGTCAATACCTACTTTTTCATTTTTTTAATTCTTTCGAATTAAAAAAAGAAAAGTAGGCTAAAAAAGCATAGTGTGTGTCCATATAGTATTAGAATTTGCGGAAAAATTGGCGATTTGGGTTACGTTGCCAAGCAACGAAAATGCCCAAATGGAAATGTAATAAACATACCACTTCATATTTCATACAATTTGATAGGTATAGCAGCCCTAGATTAAATTTTCAAACTTGCTAAATCAAGACCAGCCACTATATCAGATCTGTACCAATTTTGCATCTACTTTTTTTTGGAGTGGTTAGCAAAACTAGTACAAATGGATTGGGAGTTACTACAGGGCCTAATGTGGAATATTGTTGGTGGCACAGGCTTTTGTTTTGTTTGATTATTTCAATTTAGGCTCGTATTTCACACAGTTTGTTTGTGTGACTCTATAGAATTGCAATCATATATTATAACAAGATATTCAAAATAGGTTATATGGTTACATTGACAATTGACATGTTTGGTTGATATTGTGCTGCACTAGAGCTATACAATGGCTATTTCTACAAAAGAAAAGGAAGGAGGTTGGATTAAAGAATAAACTTCTTGTGTGGAGGAACAACAAGGTAAGTCGCTCTTATTTTAATATAATTCATGGCTTGCAGAAGTAGGGGTAAAAGCTGAGTTTAAAAAATATAATTGCTGCCTGCACCTTTAAAAAGAGGTTGGTGTAATTTTCTTCAGATAAAAAGGAGACTTTCTTTATGAAATTCATCAGTGCATAATCACAAAAAAAGTTTTAAGATATCTTGGAAATAGATCGGAAACTTTTTAATTTGTTTTTCTTGTAACATCTAGATTTAGGTACAATTAAATTTCAAATTTTTCGAAAAATTAACAAAATCGATCGCATTTAATTATCAATTGTGAAACTGATCATTTTAATGCCTGAAAGTAGTTTTTTTTATATAAATTTCAAAAACACTTATATTTACCAACAAGTAGAAAATTTTGGTAGGTTTTTAAAGCAGTTATGTGAGTACAAAGTTGTGCCCTTTGAATACTTTTAATTGATTCATTTTCTTCGATATTCATTATAAAATTCTTATACCATCTATTATTCTAATTTGTACAAACTTAAAAAGTGCAAAATTTAAAAGTTTTTGTTTATGTTTCGCACCCGGAGGGTGCTTGCGATTTCACATCCAGCTGGTGACATGACGTCTTATGACGTAGGAGAATTATTTAAATGGGGGCGTCATCTATCTCTTCAATAGTAAAGCAGAAACCGATTTGAAGAGTTCAATTTAAAAATAAAATATATTTTTTTAAAAATCCTTTTTCAATTCGTTTCTACCTTTTAATCCCTTTTTAATATTCTTTAGACTTTAATAATGCTGTCATTACAAAATATTTTTTTTTAGAAATTCGTCAAAACTAATTATGTATAATGAAACATTAAAAAAAATTAAATTTGCCTAATTAATTCAGTTTTTTTTAAAACATTCTATAGATTAAAGAATTTTTTTTTAAAAATTCCTTTATTAACACTTATCTATCCGATATTAGTTAATTTAAGAAGAATTTAATTCTGTTATTATTTTTTAAGTAAAATATTTTTATACGGAAAATTATATAAAATACTGGAATTTTTTTTTAAACTTTAATTATTATAATATAGGTTTAAAAATATCAAAATATATTGAAATGAAGGATTTTACTTAAGACTATATAATAATTAATTTGAAGCATTTTACAAATTTCTCTCTCTCTCAAATAGAATTTTTTTTAATTCTACCATTTATTTCGAATATAGTGAATAAAACAGTATTTACAAAAAATAATTTAATAGTGTTATTTCATTTCTTTTTTAAAATAAAAAAATGGAATTTGAACTAAAAAAATAAAGTTATAAAAGGTTCATTAAATTTGACTAGCGTTGTGTGGGCATAGTGCAAAACATTATATTTTTTACAACTTTAAAAAATAATTATTATATGATTGAAAAGCCAGATAATTATCAAGCAAAAAAAGTACACAAGATTTTAATTTAAAACAAAATGATATTTTTTTTAATAAAATTGTATATACACTGCTCAAAAAATTTAGGGGAGCACTTTGCGTACTTCTGTGTTTACCCTTTCAGTTTCAACTTTTTATTTTTTATTCTAAAAATCTAAAATGTGTGGAATAGATTCATTATGCATCCAGACTGAAAAAGGAAAAAACAGGGGAAAAATCTTTTTTAACTAAAATTTAAGGTGAAAAAAATTGGGATCATAAACTTTTGAATAAATTATGACAATAATTTTTTCAAAACTTTATTTGTTAAAAAAAATTAAAATCAATTTTGAAACATCTAAGAATGTAAGCGTGAAGAATTTAGGGTCAATTTATTTAATAAATTGTTTCAGGTGAATTAGTGCGAGCTTAACTTAGTGATAGAGAAATCGCAAGAAAATGATTCCAAATGGAATCATTGGGGGTGAAATTGTTTAAACCAAGCGCTCCCCTAATTGTTTTGACCAGTGTATACACTGCTCAAAACAATTTGGGGAGCGCTTGGTTACACATTAGGGCATATAAACATTTTATCGTGAGGTTTTACGAGCGGTTTTTATGCAAATTTTATATATATTAATATATTTTTGGTATTCAAGGTATTTACTCAATTCTTATGTGATCCAATCTTATTAGTTTGTAATAGTTTTTAATTTTTCAATCTTATTAGTTTGTAATAGTTTTTAATTTTTCAATCTTATTAGTTTGTAATAGTTTTTAATTTTTATTTAGTGTTCAATTTTTTGAAATAAACAAATTATAAATAATAACGAGCAACTAACGCATTTTTTATAAAGTAAATAGAATGTATTTTTATTTTTCATGATCTTTATAAAAAAATATTTACGGATCATGAAAAATACATATCTTTCAGTATAATTGTTAGTACACTCGTAATCAAAAATAATTCTATGCACAATAAGGAACAAAGGAAATTTCTTTTAAAAAGGAAAAATAACATTGAATTGATGAACTTGTAACAATGATGACTGAAAATTAAGAATGTAAAAAAATTCAATGTGGTTAAAATTTAATAAGTTTAAAATCTGGATATATATCAAGTTTGAAGTTTGTGAAAAAAAAATACTATAGATGTACATTCATGCTAAATGATATAGAATATTATATATAACATAATTATATAAAATAGTATGTATTATGTAATTACATATAAAAAAAGTTCAGAATTACAGACAGTTCATACAATTGTAAATGTAGTTTTCCCTGCTGAAAACAATTTCTGTGAGCTTTGCTCACTTCTTCTGATACCACTCCTTACAAGTACTGCAATGAGCAATACTCATATTCAAATTTTGATTTTGTTTCTTTCCGTGCGTTTAACAGTTTCTGGAAATCGGGTAAAATGTCCATTTTGCAAACATTTCTTTAAATGTGACCTAAAAGATGATGTACATAACTTATCCCTGAAGATCAACAGCCCCTTGCTAGGGAAACAGCAATTGCAATTGCAAACACTTCACTATCATTACTTCCATTTGCTTGTTTCTGCACAGGCATTACTGTAATTTTTAAATATCTGTTTTTGTCATTATGTACAATTGCTGCAATTTGGCGCATAATGGAGGCATTCGGAGCTAAATTGGAAGAATCATATATTTTAATATTTTCATGGGACTTTATCAGAATTGTAACCCATAATGGTTATTTGTGTTGCCATGCAGAATTTGTTTTCCATTCCTTGCAATGGAAAAAGATAGATTTTTGCTCTAAACAAGTTTTTTGAAATCCATCTACTTAGTATTGAGACCGAATTATTTTTTTCGAGAAATAATAATTGAATATAAAATAAATAATAATGTTAAGTTTATAGGCTCTGAACTAGAATCATAGGTTTCCATATGAAATTTCATTTTTATAGCTGGTTTTTTCAAAGTTTTACAAAAAAAAAATTTAAAAATTGCAATTTTTAACAAAAATTCGGAGTATTCCGAGTAACAAAAAAATAGCTGAAAATTTATTAAAAAAGAGTTTGTATTCTAGATTTTTTTCTGTTTATTTTATGTATATAAGGGTTAAAATATATTTAAATGCTTAATAAATAACGGTTTTCAAAAAATTTTGTCTCGAACGTAAGGCGGAGAAAACAAATTCTTTAGTTTAGGTTTAACTTATTAAATGTAAATGATTTTTGCCTTTAAAATGATAGATGGCGCCACGATTTTTGCCATTTCTTTACGTCTGTCTGACGTCATGTCACCTGCTAGATGTGAAATCGCAAGCACCCACCCGGAGCACATGTGAGTAAAAGTCAAAGTGAACTTTTTATACTTCCTAAGAAGGAAAATATTGATCTTTTTTTTCTAACAAGGTAAAATTTAAATTGATTACTTTTTAAGTTCAATTTTTAAGATTTAAATACTTATCAAAACACTTTATTTGAATATTTTTATAAAACCGAATTACGAAGATTTTTCACATAAGTTTTTTCTTCACTATCGCTTTGTTTTAACTGTGACTTGAACACTTTGCCGAGCAAAAGTAAACAAATAAAAGTTGTATAAGCAAAAGCCAAATATCAAACTTATAATCAACTATTAAATTGCTTTATTAATATTTTTCACGGACATATTCGACGACTTAAAAATGGATTTAATTTCGGAGGAAAGACGAAAGGAGATGGAAGAAGAAATGAATAGGTTATTTTTAAAGTTTCATTTCAAAATGTTTGGTTTAATATTACTGTTACAAATTCAATCACTAAAAGAAAACAAATATCTAAATCTAAATACCAAATTTTATTTTATAAATGGATTTTCTCATCTCCAAAATTGTTGGTACAGCTATGATATAAGGTCTCGTCTCGATTTGGCACGTTTGGAAAATTAACATAGGGTTGCCAATATCAAGTTGTATGAAATATACAGTGGAATGTTTACCACATTTTTGCAATTTCGTTGCTTCACAACGTAACGCAAATCGTCAAATCAAGACTTGCCTCCATATATTATAGCTGTTCCATTACTTCTGTTAGTGCTGTTTTTATATTATTGAATGTTATCATTTTCATAATGCATGTAAATGTAATCTTTCCAGGCTGTACCATGCCTTTTCCTTATATCTTCTTTATCATTGCAGCCATATACAAATTATCTAAAATCTATTCTTTTTTTAAAACATAGATTTGAGCTGGAGATTTTAGGACCTGGTGAAGAAGAAACTTCTTCCCCATCCCGTCGTGGAAGAACTGTTGCCCCCTTAACCCCTCCACCAGCCCCTCCAGTTGCTGCTCTGATTCCTAAAAGTTTGTTTGCATTCATAAATTTATTCCATTGATAAATTTGGGGGGTAAATATTTTTCCTACGGTGCCGCTTGGAGCGTTTTCAAAACTCGCCAACTTGGCGAAACTGGAGAGTTTTTCCGTTGCCAGAAATCACAAAGCAAAACTCTAGAAAATGACAAAAAAACATTTAAAAATATATATATATACCCCCATGCACATAACACCAGCGCAACCTACCCACAATCCCAAGCGCATATTACCAGCGCCACCTACCCACAATGCATTTTGCAAGAATATGCCATATCACCAAAAAAAGTGTTTATTGCCCTTTACAAAGGCGCCAAATCTTTGGCGACAGAAGCACCGTTGGATTATTATTAACCAATTCAGAACAGCTATGATATAATGGCCAAAGTTTATTCTTAATGTGACACTAAATCCAGCTTTCTTCCTTGCATATTGTAAGAATAACCCTTGTGTAGCTCTTGTGCAACATTTTATCAACCAAGCATGTTGATGTAATCATGTATCCATGTGTTGAATGGAACAGCTAAATGACATAATAACGTTCCGGATTTAAGTTATGGTGCCTAGCAACAAAAATGCTAAAATGTGGTAAACATCCCACTTAATACAGCTCAAAAGATAGCAAACCTAAATTAAATAATCAAGCATGGCAAAAGTTCTAAAATCAAGATTAGCCATTATGTCATAGTATAAATTCTTCTTTAAAAATTGCTTTTGTAGTTGTGTTTTGTTATAAAATGAAGCAGTAAAAATAACTGCTCTGTTTTAAATTTGTAGTTCAAATTATTTTGGTTAGATTTTAAATCTGCAGAACAGTTTTTTTTAAATACAAATGTTAATCTTTTAAAATTTTTACCATGACTGATTGCTTAAGTTTTTAATAGTTGCCATAATAAAAACGCTAAAGCTTTAATTGACCAAAAAAATTTACCTTTCACAAATTTATTTTATGCAATTCTTTTTAAAATTAACTTATTATTTAATTTTCATTTACAACAAACACCCATACAACATATATTATTATTTTTACAAAGGAGCTCTTATTTTTTGCGGATTGCAGTTAAAATGTATGATAGATTGCTAAATGTTTATTTTATTTTATATTCCGTACGATTACAATGCAAGCTTCAATGGACAAGTTGCATGAAACGCGAAATTCATAATATATGTGTTTTTCTGGTACATTAGAAGCTGCAGATTCCGAATGTAAGGTTAAATATTCCCAAATATGTTTAATTTCAACAAAAAATGCATTTGAAATTTGCCGAAAATGTACGTCACTGAAAACAGCTCTGACATCAACTGTTATGTTTTTGGCGATGTTTCGATCTATGCTGTAATACACTTTATAAAATGTAAACCTTACAATTTCTGAGAAACCTCATTAAAAGAAGACAATATTATTTGTAACCAGTTCATATCAAGGAAGTTAAACAGCTTGTCCCAAGTTTGGTTGTTAGTTAAAATACACACACTAGAGCGCGTATGAGCTATTGCAGAACTATTGACTGTTGGATCTGATCGGAATAGTCGAGTGAAATCGTTCAACGTTTGAAGAAATTAACTGGAATGAACATGACATGTTTCTGTAAAATAGCATAACTTTTTTAAGAGTTTGATAAGAATGAAAGAACTTTTCACAGTTTCAAAAGCGATACAGTGAAACGTGATACGAAATAACACGCCAAGAACAAAAAAAAATGGACGAAAAAAATGACGCCAACCGTGACGTCATCTGTTATGCTAAGAGAGGTTTAACAGGAGTGACGTATCATTAACTTTAAAAATGAATTTAAAAATAAATACATCTTTCAAACACCAGAAATACTTGAGTTTTAAAGGTTTTTTTAATATGTTTAATCGAATAAATATGTTTGTGGAAAACGCTGTAATTGTCCATTGAACTTTCTTCCCTTACCCCCTCATGTGGCTTTCCCCAAAATTGGCGTGAAAGGCGCTTTTTTTGTCCCCCCCCCCCCCGACACTCTGCTTCGGTTCGGAAAGCAATTGCGATTAACCGCACAACAAAGCTTCAAACAAGGTAGGTTTAGAACAGTGACACACGCATTGTTTCTTATTAAAGCACACAAGAGGGTAGAAGAAGAAAGTTCTTTTAAAAGCTTGCATTGTATTTGTAAGAACTATAATTGTAGTGTATTTTAATTATATTAATTATTATGATTGTAGTGTATTTTAATTATATTTCAGGTATGATGTTAGAAAACATATATCTCTCAAACTGATCAAATTGTAATATCTAGTTTTTGCTCACCAAACAATAACAATAATCTTTTTATTTCCAGTCCTGACCAAACCACCTCCTCCGCCTCCTTCCATATCTCCTCCACCCCTCCGCCCCCCTCCTCGTCCCCCCCACTTCCAAGCACCACCTCACCAGGGACCCCGCTTTATTCCTGCCCAAGTACAAAGACAACCCCCGAGGCAGCATGGCCCTAGAGGAAACTTCATGGGCATGCGGGGACCACCCGGGCCATTCCACCACCACCAGGGCCCGCCCATGGGCCACCACTTTGGGCCCCCCATGCATGGACATGGACATGGTCCCATGCATCCTGGGGACGAGATGCACTTTGGAGGGGGTCCCATGATGCATGGGCCGATGCATCCCGGGCCCATGATGCCCATGAATATGGGGGGCAATCTTCCGATGCCTCCCGGGTTTTGTCCGCCTGGTCCGCCGATGGGTCAACAGAGGTATTATGAGATTTTTTGTGTACTATTTTGATTTTATCTAACTAGGTTATCAAGAGGTAGTCCAATGTGTTTACAACACACTGATCACTTATCGATACCTTAGTCAATTTATATTAATGAATACCTTATTGAAGAAGTTTAAGTGTGCTAAAATTCTCACAGTTAATTTTAACGTATTTTAAATGGTGCACTTTTAATTATTATAGATCAATAATTTTAAAGAGTGTTGTAACAATATTGATGATTCATAATAAGGATGTCATTACAAGCAGGTCCCAGCTTACAATTGCTTTTATTCTGTTGTTTTCTTGAATACTTTTGTGCATTATTTGATGCAAAAAAATAATTGAGCTTAGTTAGAATTTAAATAAACAATATATTTTTTTAAAGTCCTTGATTAAATCACAATGTCATTACTACATTCTGTTGCAACACCCTGTTCTGTATTGTATTTAACTTGAGTTTTATTTCTATTCACTATTTAAAACCATAAAGTAGAATAACTGAGTTTCCATCTGTATTCTCTGTTATCCTAATTATTACATCATCAACAGGTACGAAGGTCAATTCGATGGTGGCAACCACAACCAGCAACAGAACATGGAACCTCCCCCTCCCACTTCCACCAACAATCCAGCTGTTGTAGCCTCTGCTCCCACAATTTACGCTGCCCCATTCAAGAAGACCAAAACAGAAACCACACCCTCCAACACACAATCTAACGGTAAAGAAGGTGTTACCACCGCCGGAACAGCATCTTTGCCAGTCACCATTAAAACTGAGAGAGTTCCGATGGCAAAGCCAACACCCGAGCCGACTGTAGGTCCGGTAGGAGTGCAAGGGTCTGAGGAACACCCGCCACCAAGTAAGAAAAAGGAGAAGAAGAAGAAGATAGTTAGGATGGCTGGTGGACAGGCGTGGGAGGATAATTCCTTGCTTGAGTGGGATACAGGTGAATATGAGGTTTTGTAATTTTGATGTATGCAACTCTGATGTCTGTATGCTGTATATTAATATGATGATGATGATTAATATATGATGTCTGCAACTATATATTATTCTTACTATTATTCTGTGTGTAAGATTATTAGGTTATAATCTCTGTCTTAGATTATAAGGTTATAATCTGTGTTTGCTTTTAAAGAGTGATTTAGAGTGATAAATGTACTTTTTGCATTTAGCCAGTAACATTTAAAAAAATTAATTTAACATTACTAAATTATTGTTAAGGCTTCCCTTGGCTCCACCTGTATACTAAAATTATCACCAATTATTATATTGAAAATCTACTTTCAACACTCAAAAAGCCTTTTTATCAATTTTTTTCCTAACTTCTGGTGTTGTTTATTTAGAATTATTCAATAATTTATTATGCTTATTTTATGTTAAGTAAACTACCAAACTGTACATTTTATGTGAACTGTTAAAAAAATATTAATGAAAGGAAATTCTTTTTGTTAAAATGAATACAGTTTTTGTTTATCAAATTTTGCTTTTTATTGCTGGTGGAATAAAAATGCTTGAATTTATGCGAATAAGCTGTATATGAAAAATAAATAAGATTCCTAGAATATTAATCAAGTATTCTAACGGGGGAAAAAATCAAATTGCATTGTTTATTGTACTTCTACCCCAGTCTTCCTGTTCTATAGTTATTCTATTCTAACATGCAGAACATGCCTCTGCCATTTAATCAGCATTTTGTAGTTTTTTTTTTTATATAAATGAAGTTTTTTTTATAAATGAACTGGAATTTATGCTTTCTTAAGAGGCTTCAATTAAACTTTTATTAACTATTTTTTTTTCCTTCACGTATGCAACCCATTAGAGCCTGAATTATTTTTTCACTATGAATTTATAAATTTTCATAAATCCTAGACAGGTAGGGAAATCTATTTTGGAAAGTTTAAAATATTACCAAGAATTTAAGTGGAAAACAGAAATGTGGTTTATGATGACCGGGGAACAAAAAAATGATTTTACAGTCACAGCAAATCTTTTTTGTTTGCTGTGACCATATGGCAGGTTTATTGGTTAAGTATTCCGCTAAGTTTTTCACCAGCAAACAAGTAGATGTCTTCTTTATTTATACAGTAACTTTTTGATTCCAGATGACTTCAGAATATTTTGTGGAGATCTTGGCAACGATGTCACAGATGAAGTCCTGATTAGAGCTTTTAGTAAATATCCTTCATTTGTAAAAGCCAAGGTCGTGAGAGATAAAAGAACCAACAAAACTAAAGGCTTTGGTTTCGTCAGCTTTAAAGATCCACAAGATTTTATAAAAGCCATGCGGGAAATGAATGGTAAGTTTTTCAAAATGTTTAAAGCGTCTTTGCAAATGGTCAATTATTTTTTCAGTCACATTTAAAAAAATTATGTACACAATATATCTTCAGAAATTTGCTTTTCATATAATTTCATACTTTGTTTCAAAATTTTGAGATACAGTATAATTATTTTTTTTAAAAATGTAATCATGATCAATGTAGAGTTAGTTATATATTTTAGGACTTCAGTGATAATGATTGTTTTGATGATCAATTTCAAAGACAGTAACTTACCCAACTGAGGTATCTCATCTAGCAATTTTATTTTGCTTGTATTAAGGATTACTAGATTATATTTTTAAAAAAAAATTCTTCGAGTGATATTTCCGATTTCAATATTTAATTTACTAATTTCTTGATATTTAAGTGATGGGAATGACCTAGTTTATACTATTTGTTATAACACATTTTTATAGAAATTATTTTTTTTGGAGGGGGTTGGGGATTAATATTTGAAAATGAATGTATACAGAATCATGAACATTTAATAAATAAGGGAACATATATTAAATACCTCTTTTAGTTACATTTTACTATTTCAAAGATTTACTGAGTTTTTTCACTTTTGAATTTTCTATTTATAATTATACTACCCTAGATTGAACCTAATGAGTAATTGTAGCCCAATAATAAAATTGTATTTCTAACTTTTTATTTCAATAATTTTAAAACTTAGTCACAGCAGAGTTGTTACTTAAGTATCAAATAATAAAAAAAGTGGTTTTAGTGATGAATTTTTATGGAGAAAATATTGGACCCGAATTACTCCAATCCACAGTTACAAACATGCACTTTAAATGAACAAAGTTTGATTGTTATGTTATAAAAAAACTGTTTGGTGCACTCTGTATCAGAATATTTTTTCCAACAGCCTAAATCTGCTGGTTCCATAATCATTTTTAGCACTTGTCTAACTGGAGCCACTGAACCTGCCATTTACGCAAACTTTTAACATTTGTAAATTTTCTATCTGATATTTTAGCTTCCACACTATGTTTATAACGTAAAAAGTGGAAGGTATTATAATCATTCGGTCAGTCTATCACCCAATTTCATAGCCCAAACTACAAATGCTACAAGCAAGTGTGATACGACAAAAAATTCAGCGCATCAAAATTGGAAGACATTAAAAATCTCAGAAAAAAATTCGAATTCGAAGTACTTTAATTATTTAAAAAAACAGCAAAATTTAATGCTTATTTAAAAAGCATAAGAAAGCATTAAGCATAGAGCGCATAGGAAGCATACTGCATTTAGCATGGTGCACTTTTCTAGTCTACTTAAGTAATAATTCTTATTGGAGTATTAATTGGCAGTATTAATTTAATTTTAAACGTTTAATAAAGTATCTTGCGTTTTTATTTTAATAATTTATTTGACTTTTTATTTTCTTCTCCATTCATATTCAACTGCTTTCAACTTGCTTATAAGCCTATATTTGAAGTTATAATTGTTAATCGTCCACAAATATAGTTTGAATTCCAGCTTATTTACCCAAGACCAAAAGTACCTTTTATTTAGTACAGTTAACAGTATCGGTTATAATTAAAAAAAAAATAAAACAACTGCCAATAAAAAAAGTTTGTTTTAGTTTATGATTCTTTAGACCTGGGAGTGTTCTTATCTCCATTGTTTTAATCTGATTATCAATTATTCAATCTTAAAACTTACAAGTCATTTATATATATTCATATTATGCTGTATTTTAATAAAAAAAATCCCAGCAAAACAATGTGTTTCGTTTCAGGATAGTCATTTTATTCATTGTGAAACTTTGCATATTTGGAAATCGTTTATCTCAATTTTACGCATAGATTTCTTGAAAATAAAAGGAGCAGTATGACCTTTGAAATGAATGAATGAATTTGAAATTAAACAATGAATCATACATGTTTTTATTGCACAATGAAACTTTTTTAAATTCATTGAGAATCAAATGCTATATGACATTTAATGTAAGCATTTAATAAGACTGAAGTGCTCAGTTACATTTATAAAATGGCTAATGCAAAAGCAATATTACAATTTGTTCTGAATGTTTCAATTTTGTTATTTTAAAATTTTTACTCATTTTTTGTTTTAAAATTTTGATTGTCTTAAACAATAACTAATAATATAAATTGCAATTTGTGCATAAAAGTTCCAATTTACATTTTTCAATATCAAATGTAAAAGTATTTTATTTTCAAATAATTTATAGTACTTTTATAGCCGCTCAATTTTTCTTATCTAAAACATTAAGTATTATGGCTAATAGAAATTATGAAATTAAAGTTATTTAGTTACACTGTACCCTATAAATAAAATGTCTTAGTTTGTGCAAATGTAAGTTTTAAAACAATAGAAATATTTGTTGCAGTAGACCCATCATACAAATTTTAAAAAGCTTTACTTTAATCAACAAACCTTAAATCATACACCATCCACTTTCTTTCATGCTATATAAATATTCATTTTATATATATTCAATTTATACATATCTTTGACTGCCCAGCCATTCAAGTCAGGATCTTTAAGATTAGCATTGAAGACAGATAGCATTGAGTTTTAATTTTCTCTGAAAAAGCAGTTGAAGTCAAAGCTGTCTACGACAACTTCGGACCTATCTAATTTTTGAACATATCATGGACACGACAACATCATCCACTTTTATATATTACTTTTTCCTTTTACTTAAATATCAAATAAACAAAGTAGCATCACATTAACTAACACTTAATTTTATCTCACACAGAATGTCTTACTTTAATACACTTAGAGAAATATTTCTTTCTGAGAATTAGATAACTGATACAACATGTGAAGGATGAAGTTAGCTGTATACTTTTTCTCCCTCTCATCTTCATCAAACTCAGAATCAGCATTTTCATTATCCTTCTTATTTGCCATAACCGTATGATAAGTCGTAACGACATTCAACGGTAAATGATGAAACGGATATACCAGACCATTCCTCGGTCTGTTATCATAATTTTCACGAAAATTGGGCACAGGCTTAGACGTAATCACTGGCAGTCGATCGTACCTTGGATCAAAAGTATCCCTCATGATCATTTTCCGAGTTCCAGGAACACGGAATGCCGATGGAACGATTGGTAACTTCGGGTCTGGATTCCTTGAAAGTACTGAGATGTCAATCCCCAAGAGGTTGGAGCTGGGCTTGTGCCTCGTTCTCAGTGGTACTTCGGTCGAACCTGGCATCAGCTGCGAAAGATCAATGCTCAGCATTCTGTTAGGGCTTGGCGTTCTAGGATTTCTGATGAATCGATCTTGTTCCAGTTCATAGTCGAAGTTCTGGGGTCTGTAGGATGGGTTTCGCCAGAGGATGGGGTGCCATGGGTTGGGGTAGGTGAAGACTGTGTTGGTGATAAAGATCTGGATGATGAGTGCCGAGTTCAGGAATGTGACGCTTAATTTCATTTTGTTTTCTGGAAAGAGGATATTGACAGTTTATGTATTTAAGTCAAATAAGGAATCAAAAAAGTACTTTTTTTTATAAAGCATTACACTTTGCATAGAGAAAAGACAATTTTTCAGTAGAACTGTCTAAGTTTGTACTTCTGTGAATTTCTTCTTTTGATCATTGGCAGACCATGCAAATTCTACACTAATGTTATAGTTATTTAAATCCTAAAATGCTTTTTATACTGCTAAGTAATTTTATAGTAAAAACTGAAAGTGTGTTTTAGTGTATTAGTTTATTGAAATTAAATATTAGATTGCCACAGTTTTCATTGTTATCTTGAAAGTTTAAAGTCACTGATGTAACCCAACTTTTTAAATAGTATTTGAACAAAAGGTTTGCTCTAATGGGTGCTTCCAAGCTTTCATAGAATACATGATCTAATTGCCATCCATGAACTGAGTTGTGGAAATTAACATTTTTTTTTTTGTTATTAATAAACAGATTTTGCTTTGTTAAAAGATAAAGCAGTATCTTTGTTCCAATTCTAAAGTAATGGACTAAACACAAATTAAATCGGTGTTAAATTATTTTATATTTTACAACAAATGTTTGATAAAAAGCCCTTTATGTTTATTACATAAAGGTAATTCTTTCATTAATTTCTCAAATAATTTTCCTAAAAATGTTCGAGTATTCATTAGTTTATTAAAATATTTAAATTTAAACTAAGCACTTGTTTTGGTTACAGTGCAGTTGTATGTATTTAAAACCATTTAACTCCTAATTATTTTTTTGCATTAAGCTTAATAACCCTATATATTTACTCATCCTTTTTAATAGCTTTTCAATTTTAAAGTATGTTTAAAATGTTTATTGCCTTTCTTGTGGAGTAAGTTAAAGTGTGGAGAGTGTTTTATGTAAGTTTTTATTGAAAATCCTTTTGAATTTTTTAGGACAGTGATGGGAAAATAACTGTAAAAGTAACACATCAAAATTTACCTATGAAACTTAATTTTTTAAAAGAAATACATATATATACCAAATTTATAGGAAATAATTCGTTAGAAAAGGTTACCATTCTACTTCCATTTGTACATTTGACGCTAGGTTTTGAGCACTTTAAATTGCACCAGGTATACTGTACATACATTTTTTAAATTAAGTTTAAGAGGGATTGTCAGTCCCATAGAGCTAATGCATTAGTTTTCTAATCATAACTTCCTCATAAGTATTGCTTTGCCATGTTAGCCCTTTTGTCCCAGGTTTGAGAATGAACATAACATCGAAATGAAATAAATTTTGAAACGAAACTGTTATCTAGTTATTAAATTATATTTTTTTTAGTTTTAAAATGCCACAAATTACAGCAGATGGCGACACTATTTAAACTTTATCAATTAATAATGAAATAACCGGATGTTATTTTCTTTTCAATTTTGTTTTAAATTGATGTTATGATGATTCCCATACCTGGTGAAAATGGGATAACATGGCAAGCAATTCTTTTGCAAAAATTATGATTTAAAAACTAATGCATTAGCTCTATGAGACTGACAGTCCCTCTTAAGGAACAGATAATAGGAAGTAACTTTGATAAAAAATTTAGAAAATAGGTACAAAAGTAATTTTTCTGAATAAAATTACCGAAGATAAAAGTATTTAAAAAAAATCATAGGGTCTGGTCTATTTTCAAAACAAACCAGAGGGTATATATTTTAACAAACCAGTTGGTATACTGCAGTGTATCCCCTAATACAGCATACCACTTTGTCATTGGCCGCATTTAAAGACAGTGATTCATCTAAACACTTTTATTTCAAAGATTTAATCTCTATGGTTTAAATTTATATATTTTGAAATGGAACCTTGGGTTAAATTTCAATGATTTGTAGGAAGACATTATCTGAATGATTTTTAATATTTCTAGTCAAATCAAAAATACTTATGTACTAAGCATTGTTCTAAATGTAGTTCATTTTGAACGAGTTAACAGATCAATGTAATAACGGCTAAATATTGCCACAAAATCAGCTTTTTTTTCAAACTAGCATACTTTGCTTTTGTAAAGATGATGAAAATTGACTGAATCAAAATAAATTGGAAAGTGGTATATCAATATTGTTGCATCCTAATAAGCTTTTAGTAGAAACGCATTTCCTAGTTTCTCGTCAAATGCGATATTACTCTGATTGCAGATAATAAAGAAAATTTAATCAAAAAATGATTGCTTACATTCTATTTATGGAATAAGTTAGAGAGAGTTTTAAAGTCAAAGGGGTGTTGCCATAGCTTGAATTAAAAGAGCACTATATGAAATTGACATTTTTCCAAGTTTTATTAACATATAGCATGGTCTCCACGTCGTCGTTTGGCCGTATAGACCAATAAAAGATATAGACCTTAAAATTGTAGAACGCCTAATAATGCAGTAACTTTGTCGCCTGAAAGTATGGGGTAGTATGCGTCGAATCCGGTAGCTCTGATTTTTTGCAGACTTGTTTATGATGTTGACCTAATGAATTATCCAAGTTTGTGACCTCGAGCGCCGAACGCAACTTTGTCGAAAATCAAAAAAACCTTTAAAAAAATCGGTATTTTTTCAAATTTCGGCGGTTATAACCCTAAAGGGATTGTTTTGAAAAAACTTTCTAAGAACGTTTTTAAAGTAGACTAAATTTGCTACACAATGTGATACTAAAACTGTCTCTGTAGAGTAGACCCAATAGTTTCCGAGAGTAATCCTTTCTAAGTTTTTCATTTTTTTCGAATTTTGCAATTCTGTCGTTCTGAATGAATTTTCCCCCTGATTATACTATCGAAGCCCTATACTGATGGGGATATGCCATCCTAATACGTCGATCCAGATATAGACGAACCTCAAGCGGGACCTTCCAAGAGGGCTAAATTAGTTTAATTTTTTGATTTTGAATATTACTCAATTTCCTAACAAATAAACTTATTAACTTTTGTTGTACATATCTTTTTGTACTTCATTATTAGAGGCTTAGCTTAAACATAATCGTTTTCACTTCTCAAAGTACAGGGCTTCGATAGTATAATCAGGGTCAAAATTCATTCAGAACGACAGAATTGCAAAATGTTGCGAAGCTCGAAAAAAATGATAAACTTTGAAGGGATTAATCTCGGAAACTATTGGGTCTACAGAGACAGTTTTAGTATCATTGTAGCAAATTTAGTGAACTTTAAAAACGCTCTAAGAAAGTTTTTTCAAAAACTAGTCCTTTAGGGTTATATAATCTCCAAAATTTGAAAAAATACCGATATTTTCGCGGTTTTTTCGATTTTGTCAAAGTTGTGTTCGGCGCTCGAAGTCATAAATTTGGATAATTCATTAAGCCAACATCATAAACAGGTCTGCAAAAAATCTGAACTACCAGATTTGACGCATACTGTGATGTATAAAGTTACTGGACAATAAAATTACGTTTAGGATTGTTGAATAAACGTCTTACTAGAGCTACATTATGGCTATTGGCGACAGACCTCGTAATCTCCGTAAAATTCTGTTCATTATTTTTTTCAAGGTTTAAAAAACCCCTTTGAAATGCTGTAGTTTAGACAAAGTTATAACTTTATTTCGTTTTTTTAACTAAAGCAATTTTGAACAAATATTTTCTACATCCCTTTGAAAATTTTAAGTCTTTCCAAGTAAAAAAAAGACGTTTCTAAGACGTGTAAAAAACTTTTGTTTTGATGTTTTTCTGCTTTTACATTTTAACTTATTTGTTATGTCTTATCGACAATGGCCATGCCTTCAACATGCTTCGTTGAGATAAATTTGTAATACTTGAGTAATATGTTTCTAAATTCCGCTCTCGGGCTCAATTTTGGTCCCTTGACATTGAAATTTCCTTTCACTTTTGTGTTTTCTTCAAACATATATTTGTTAATTTTTATTTTTAAGGAATTAGTCGATTTGGAAGCATGGAGATTTCTGCCAGAGTAGGTAAACTGCAGTAACCACAATAATGAGTTGGACCATTTTCCCCCAAAGAGTTCAGTCTTTTACTAAACTTTCTTATTGTTTAGAGTGATTGAGCACTTTCAAAAATGGTTCAAGTCATTCGTCTAAATCCGCAGTTTACCTGCCCAAGGCAGATTTGGAAAATGTAAATAAAATTTCTTCAGTTATTTTACCTTTACAAGATTTGATTTCCTCCTATAAGCTATTTTATAAGCCCTGGGATTTTTTTTTGTGTTATTAATTAAACGTAAGATTATGTTTACACAATATTTTAAAATATTTTTTCATCCAAAATTGAATGATATTTAGGAATATAATCACTCGAGATTATCGTTTGTTTTTCTAAAATTACTTCTATACTAATACGCTATATTGAGAAAATGCAACATATATTTATTTTAAACTGTTTTAGGATTAGTATTTTTGATACACGTCTTTGTTCGAATTTATTGATAATCTGATTTTGTGGTTGTGAAAAGCGTAATCGGATAATGTATGAGGGAGTGGGTATTAAGGACCGTCGATGACTTGAAATGCTTTGTGCTTTATTTAATGGACTCTATAAATACTTTAATGTTTCCATTTTCTACTTAACATATTACTCAAAAGCGCTTACTAAGGGGGTTTATATACCACTTACTGAAATTCTTGCATCAAATGTTCGTCCTAATATAACAATCGGATTAAGTTTTCAATATTTATGTTCTTATTCAGCATATTAATACTTTCTTTTAAGTCATGAAATATATATGTATAGTTTATCTATGGCATCTTTTTTTGGGCATAAAAATATTTCTATTTCACCTTACTGAATTTAAAAGTCTTTCATGCCACACAAAGTGCCACGATTTTTGCCAAGTGGCTAATATAATTAAATATGATTAGTAAAACATAAAAGACGTGACATTTAGGGTTTTTATAAAGGAAAACTAGGGGTGTGTAACAATACTCGACTTTCAGTTACAGCTTAATAAATCAATGCACACATTTAAAGATAATTTGATACCTTATAAGGTAATTCCAATAACTTTGAAACCTAAAAGGTTATATGGCTCTACCTCCAGTGCAATTTTTTAGAAATCGTTATTTATGACGTCCAACAAGTACTGTGAATACGTGTACAAAATGTGGAGTCTGTATATCTTTTCATTTTTAAGCAATACCTTTAAAACGAAAAAAATTCTATGGCAGCTACCCCTTGCGCATGTACATTTTCTCGAACACCTTATTATGACGTCCGAACGGTACTATGTAAACTCTTGTGTACCGAATCCAAAAATGTCCGACGAATAATACCCCGTGTAGAGGGAGTGCACGTTAAAATATGCTCCAAAGTCCCAACGCTGCGTACGATGTCGCCCTTAACGGTTGCGTTGGGTGCCAACTCAGGTGTCGACTCGTCACTTGACTGTGGTTCTAAAATACGACGCCCGTCGCCAATAGCCCACGTGTAGCTCTCGTGCGACGATAATTCAAACTAAAACTAAAAACTTGTGTACGCTTTTAGTTCGAGCTTCAGTGTGTTTTCGGACAGACAGACGGACCTAGGTTCGAAAATCACTTTTTTTAGAATCAGCACTCTCTAAAACGTGTAAGAAACACTAAATCTCCATTTCGGATTTTCGACCCATATCGCATTGCTCTCATTACTCTATATTCCATAGTAGGTAATTGAAAGTAATAATAGTTATTTAATACATAATTATAAAGAAATATTACAGCATGATATTTTCATTTGGATTTCCCTGCATGCATAGTTATGTGAATCAGAAAAATAAATATTCAAAAGAAAACTATGTTCATGATAAAACCAAGTAACATAAAATTATGCATTAAATAACTTTTCAATTTGAATATTTATAAATTTTTAAATGTTACTTTAAAACCATCGTGAAAGGCTATTGCCGCATCCATAGATCTGTAACTGACCAAGGTTAATAAATTGAATAAATTATATTTGTTATGTAAATCCTTTTAAAAATGCACCAAGCGTTAGATTTCTAAGTCATGCATAATACATTAATTTCACGCAATAAATTTAAGGTTTTTAATAAAATTCTTTATAATTCTCTATAAAAACTAGTTAATAATAAAATACTTATTTATTAACGATTTAAAAAAAACACCTGCATTTCTAAAAACAATAAAAAAACTCATACATTTTAAATTTAAAACAGTCTACTGTTTAAAACTTACCTCAACGTTCCGTCGTTATGCAATTCAAGTGTGTCGTATGCTCTTTGATTCTTGTAGATCTCTACAAATCGCGCCGACCGGAAAAACAAAAGGCGGTTCGCCCCCCTCCCCCCCTTTCCAGATGTTCTCCACCAATGCCCTCTTGTCGCGTGGGTGGAAGGTGGGGGGTGACTACGCAACGGCCCCTGTGTGTTGAAAACTTGTTAGGTTGTAGCTTATTAGCTTGGAGGATAAGTTTGCTCACTTTTGGGGTAAAGTTGAATATGTATGTGGATAAGACGAGAAATGTTTGAAGTTGTTGTGTTTGTTGAAATAAAATTTAGTAATGCATCTTAAGTTTTCCTAATATTATAAAATATATTTGTTATATGAGTATGACACTTTATTTGGTCCTGGTAATGCTAACACGAAGGACGATTTTTTTTTAACACGATACGATTGACGACGTTTGTTTTTTAATTGACTTGATGCTTAAAATTGTTTTGTGCAAAGAAACAATCGCCAATGTCCCATTGCAAACTCAACTAAGAAAGTCGTTTCTGAAATTAAGGTTTTTGAGTTCTGATTTTAACTAAATTATAGACTCAAAACTATCCGAATTTAGAACAGTTTGTTTTAAAAATAAATATTTGTGTAAGGCTGACAATACTATAAATATTTTTTTAAAAATAGAGCATTTTGAAATAAAATTAGTTAGTAACAACCATTAAAACATAAAGCAAATTAATACTTCCCTGATGTGTAAGCGCTAGTTTGCATAAAAAACCCGTTTTTAACCGGTGTTCCGGCATAACGTTCTTTTCTTTTTAGGAATCAAAATTTTAAAAATATTTCTGTTTTAAAGGTTGATAAAAACTTATTTTATCTTAATAGGATTATTTAAAAAAAAATATTAAGAATATTTTTGAAATGTGGGAAAATGTACCTTTTTCCAGATAAAATAGTCATATTTTTACCAAACCATTAGAGGTAGAGAAAAACGAGCACCCACCCGATTCGTGCTCAGCATCAAAAACTATACAATAAAAACATGTTTGTATTTCATTTCTTATGGGGACTGGGTAGAAAAAATAAAAAAAAAAATTTAGTTTTTGCTTAAAATTCATGAAATTTCTTTTGCAATAACAATAATTTTAAAGACTACACAAAATTTCAAAAATTTACAAACACTATTTTTTCAGAAATTTAATTTTTAGTGAAAAAAATTAACGTTTTATTGGACAATTTTAAAATGCTCCTTGCTATTCAATTTTTGTCTAATCTGGTTAATACTTTTTATACAAACAGTTTGAATACAACTTAATAAAATTGTGCATGGATTTTTTTTACATTCGACTTTTTGGTTAATGTTTTAAAAATAAAACTTGCTGTGACGTTTCAAAAATATACACAAACTTTTGAATCACAAGGGACCAATTGAACATAATAAAAATATCAAAATATGCATGCTGAGTAAAAGGCTGTTTAAGATGAAGCCCGGCACCGAATAACAGACGAATTTCGCTTGGCGCGTTTACAAAAATTGAAACTGTGATTTAAATTCTGCTCAGATTGTTTAAAGTATGGTATGTATGGAAAGCTAAAAGTATAAGCTATTTTTTCACACTAAAATAAAAAAAAATCGACATTTTTGAAATGTTTGCCTACCCGGTCCCCTTAAGCTTTCAAAACAAAAAATTTTGGTTTTTTGATTTAATATTGCTTTTGAGCACCTCTTTGACGCGTAAAAGAACGGGAATATCTAAAAAAAATCTTGGCTAAGGAAATCTTATATTGGTGTTCAGCATAATAAAAAACAATATATAAATTATATAAGTACTTTCAGAACTTTATACTTCCTTTTGGCTCCGAAATTTTTTAAAATTTGCTGCTTTGTGAATTCTTGCTAAAAGTTAATGTGACCAGACGTTTCGATTTTGGCGGGACAGTCCCGCTTTTTAATTCATCTTCGCGCGGACTGAATGTCCCTCCAAAACGTCCCGTTTTTCTGTTACAGTCCCGCAAAGTGCCTGAAAAAAAATAGAGATTTTACAACTACCTTGTCTAATACTCATGTTAAAAACGTTGAAACGACATTAAAAAATTACTTGTTATTATTTTTATATTTGATAACTGGGGATAATTCTAACTATTTATTAATCCGCAGTTATTAGTTGTTTTTGTTTACTACATTAATTATGCATTGTTTAAAATTTGGCGTAGGAGGATGTATAATACGAAAAATTGCCGGATGGTAAGCATTTGGTCAAACGGTATTTTCAGTTGCTCTCATTGTTTTACAGTTGCGCAAATTATTTTTTTATACCTTCGTAGTTACAAATATTTATTTTATTATTCATTTTACTTAATTGAATGCTGTTCCTAGCTATGTTAGGGTTTTTAACTGATGTGTACTGCATGTCATAGTGTCTTATTAGACATTACCGAATGTTTTTTTTTCGCCTGAAGTGGAATGTAGGGAAACTAATTAAAATGAAACAATCAATAGTGGACGAGAAGCCATGTCATAAATCATTAAGCCTGGGTCGGTAGATTAGCTTGTTGCACAAATAGATAATTTCTTTAGATAATGGTTTAAAACTATTGTTAAACTTCAAAATAATTTCTACCTCTTTGGTTATAAGCTGAGTAATAAAGATACTACAAAAGTTCTATATTATATGTAATTATTTTAAAGAATAGTTTCTTGTTTTGTGACCGTAATGTAATTTATAAACTACACACTTGCATATGCTTTTTTAATAGCCCTAAAATTTGCTCTGTCTTAAACTATGATCCACGTGATGGTTCTATTTTTCAGCTGTTCCATCCAAACTCGTATAACCATCTTGTATTGAATTTGAAGACTTGAAAATATGGAATCTATTCTTTGAAACCTTTTTTTTTTAATCTTGGCTATTGTATAAAAACGTTGTATTTCAAATAATATGCTACGTTAAAAGTTTGATTTTGCTTTTTTAAACGTTTGGTAATTTATCGAGTCGTTTGAGAATAATTTTGTGAACCTTATTTCAATTTTTACAGATAACTCCACATTGCTTAGTATTAATGACAAAAGATTTTTTGTTCCTTTTAAAAAATTTCCTGTGATTCATTACAATTTAAAAGACCTATATACAATCTCCCAGATTCTCAGGAGAATAAAAGGATTTGGTTTCTGGAGCGCTTTCAGTCCAATTGTTGAATTTCAAGAAAATATATTTGTAGTGCTATTATTCCTCAAGGCTTCAAAAATCTGTATCCTGATTGAAATTTTTTAAAATAGCCTGTAGCCTGTAAAATCTTTTAATGTGAATGAATGAAGTGTAAAACTTTGGTGAAACCTCAGCTTCATGGAGTAACGTAGAAAAAATAAAGAGTTTATGCTCCATAAAATCGATGGCAGCAAGTGCTGACTCTGGTTTTAAGTAGTAACGGTACACTAACTTTATGAAGTATATATATAAGGTAGCAATAATTTTATGGAGTAATTTGCAGGAAATTTATGGAGTAATGTTACACCGCGAAATTTTTAGTAAACCTGTTTTGTGTAACGTTACTTCTCAAAACTGGAGGGAGCTAGGCTTTTACCATTTTTATGGAGTAACGTTACACTAAATTTATGGAGTAACATTACTGTAAAGATTTAAAAACGTGCCTGAAGATGATGCTACACTGTGAGCGTCAACAGCGAAGAAAGTGCTTAGAAAAGAAATTAATGAAATCGTTAACATTGTAGACGAACCGTATTTGGTAAATATCTAAAATTAAATAATATCTAATAAAATTACGCTACCCAAGATGTCTTCATTTTCAAGTAAATCGTCAGTTACACTAAATTTATGGAGCAACGTTACACTTAAATTATGAATTAGTGCTACACCACAAAGGGTTTTGTTTAAGTGTGTATGTGCCTTCCCCCTTTAAACTGGAGGTAGCTAGGCTTCCATCAGTTGTATGGAGTCACTTGTGGTTTTATATTTTGGGTTTTGTTTAAGTGTGTGTGCTTCTCCCGACAGGAAGGTACGTTGGCAGCCGTCCCATCAAGCTGAGGAAGAGCACCTGGCGGGACCGGAACATCGACATCGTCAAGAAGAAGCAGCGCGAAAAGGAGAAGCTCGGTCTGCTGTGATGCACCAAAGTGAGTAAAGGGACACTCATGCAAAGAAACTTTTTTTTGTATACAAATAAGTGTATTCAGCTAGTAGTTATTAAGGAGGGCATAGCTTGATCAAATTGTAATTGCATATCTGTGGTTATATAGAATTTATAGTTTATCCAATAGAAGAGTTGTGTCAGATTATGAAGTAATTTCTAGGAATCCATTAAAAACCGATTGAAAAAACTTGTCAATATCAAATCAGTTGTTTTAGTTTTCAATTAACACCCGTAGAAGTACTTTAATAAAAAAAATAACATTCGATTAAAAAAAAGTTATCCAATTACATCTTTTTCAATAAAATGGTAATAAAGATAGGCGCTGAAGATTTTATTTTCTTAAATAATAAAGAGAACTTATGTTGACAAAATGTACCAAGTATTGGTGGAAAGTCTAGAATATGTATTTTTCTACAATACTAGTAGAAAAATAAATATAAGATTTATAATAAATCCGATATTTTTGGTTAATTCCTAGTTTCGGTATACGGCGACTTTTTGAAAATTTTGGCGACAGAAAAAGGGCGATAAATAATTCCAATATGGCAACCATGTAACTTCACTCCCGCGCCTACTGCGATGTTTATGGCAACCCTAAAATCAGACGGGGGAAGAAAGGGGGGTTTGCACTGTGTTGAGTCACTTTTGCTTATATTTTTGTTAGGATTCGTTCAGTCGTGAACGCTCATATCCGGTCTCGCGTTTTTTCAGATGATGCTACTGGGATATTGGTTGCTGTTGTTAACGCGTAAATCTTCTGGATTTTAATTTAAATTTTCTCAATCATTGCTTTTAAATGCGAAATGTTTAATAAATTTAATTTAAACCCTTTAATAACAACGGAAAAGGTGATGGATTCTATCCCATTGGATTTTTGACGCGCGCACGCCTTTGTTGTGTACCGGAAAATTCGCTGCGTAATTATAGGTCTTTATACATAATATAATTATAAATTTTTGGCTTTTTCAATTATCTTAATTATTTGCTGTGTACCTTGCCTTTATTTCGAAATTTTTTCAATATTCGCATTTTTCATTAATAATTTTGCAGCCGGATATGTGAACGTTTTAATAATCGGCGGAAACTTATTTTTATAAAAAAAATACTTTTTTGCTGTATTTTGCATGCTATTATCGTCGGTTAATTGTCAGCGTGGCTGTAGGCAACGTCAGATTTGATAATCTTGTTGTCATATGTAGTGCTACGGATTTTGAAAATGGCGGCCATTTTTTTCAAAAACAAAACAACGCTTCCAGAACAGCGTCACGTGATCCACAGTTGTTTGACTTCGCGGTTTCCGAGTAGCATCGTCCAATCACGCGTCGCCATGCGATGTTTTCTCGCCAACAAAGTTTGGCGAGAAATAAAAAGTCGCCGTATACCGAAACTAGGAATTAACCATATTTTTAATTTAAGAAAAGAGGATTTCAATTCCTAATTGATTTACGATGTTTCCGAAAAGTTCTCATTCGAATTGTAAAATTTTTGCAAACAGTGCTAATCAACTCTCATAAAATCCGTTTCTCTCGTAAAACACGTTTTTTTTATATAGCATTTTTCAAAGTAATTGAGCTTTCTAAAAAAAAGGTTCTTAAACATTTCAAAATTTAGGATCCTAATCCAATCTTTACTACCTATTTTTCCATCTTCTAAATTGCTGCAATTCTGTATAAGCTCTTCTAATACCATAACAGCTCTTTTTTCGGCCCTTTGATAAAGCTTAGAGTTTACAAATGTGCTTAGAGGTTTCCAGTTACTTCCACTATCGATTTGTTGTGAAATAGGAATTTTCGTCATCAGTAATCACTCCTTCGGCGTCAATTCATTTCCAACCTAAAATGAATTAAATTGGAAAAAGTTAACCGAAATATCGATGCATTGCTAATTATCTCGGGGCTACACAAGACTAAGTCAGTTTCGTTTCCAATTTATCATCTGCAGATTAGATGTGTAATGTAGTATTAAATTTAAATATAGCACTAATTTTTATGTTCGTGTATATTTTCAACAAGCGCCAAAATACTTTTAGACTTGGTTTATTTGTCCTGATTTTTTTTACCTTTTAAATATTTTTTTTCGTCTAAGAAACTTCAAATTATTACTTATTAAAATTAATGAATAAGTCAATTACACTGTTAAAAATTTTGTGCTTGGTTTCACCATGATATTGGTTCCTAGTAGCTGCAACGGCTGAATGGTGAAGCGTTCCACCATATTTTTGGTATTCGGTTGAACCATTTCTCAGGTTTTTGTTTCCAAATCCAGGAAAATGGTTCAACCAAACACCGAAAAAAAGGTGAAACATTTCACCATTCAGCCGTTGCAGCTACTAGGAACCAATATCATGGTGAAACCAACCAATATCATGGTGAAACCTAGCACCAAATTTTTAACAGTGTAGATTCTAAGTGACTACATAGTGTATAGATAGTGAAAATTAAATCTAGAAATATAATTAATGTTATGTCTATAATTCATTTCTAATTAATGTTCTTCTATGGAAAACACGCAACAAGCAGACTGTGAAGGCACAATCTTAGCGTTAGCTATTTTAATATGTCCGGCGTAGGTAGAATTATTAGGATTATATTATTTATTGATGTAAAAAGTCCCCGAAATAGATCGCAATGTCTGTTCTTTCCTTGAATACTGAATGGATAAAATGATATTGTATATAACCAGCAATGTTTGCCAGTTACAAAAACTTCCTGTGAATACACAATGAAATTTCCTGAAAATTCTATTTTCATAAAATTAGTTTTTAAATCATATTATAATTCGATTTTTCCGCATAAATGCATTAAAATTACACTGAGTACCTCTAGTGCGACGATAGTTTTAAAATTTTTTTAAAATGCACTGGGTCCAAACGCGTTCAAAATTACACATTTCTTAAAAACACTCTTGATGCTTTATGTCACATTATAATTTAAAATGATTCAATACCAAACAACTGTTGAAAAAATCACAAATTCCAAATATTTTTGTTCATAAAAAATATCCAAATTCCGGCATGAGATAAGGTAAATTACGAATAAATAAATAAATAAATAAATAGAGTATACTTACAGTAATACGGATAACATAAAAGATTGAATTTTATTGCATTGAACTTCTTTTCTACTCTTGGCCAAATAAAAAAAAAACTATGTATAAGTTTGAGAGTATTTCTTACATATTTAATGTCCAATAAATAAAAAGCAGGAGCCGCTACGAAATCCGCTAAAAACCGAAAAAATATAGTGCTTGCAAATTTCCGGATCTGGATCATTCAAATTTCCAGAAATTGCGGAACACTAACACTGCCAATAACATACACCACTTTAATTCAAATTAATGTAACTTCTAATATGTAAGTCCTATGAACGTTAACTAAAGACAATAGGACCCGTGTTGATGGCAAACGAATTTAGTGTAGTTTACTGTCGATGCTTTATTGTACCTAAATGTTATTCGATATGTTTGTATTTATATTTCAAGCTTAATTACTGAAATGCTTTTCATTGATCGTTTGATGATGCGTAGTTGTCTCTTTAATTACTGTGTATGATTTACGCGTTGAAGGGTTTCAAATTCATAAAGACAAGAGGCTCCCAAAATGAGTATTCCAGTAAAGCGAAATAAAAATATTTTGGATTATAATAAAATAACACTTGATAACTTTTTGTATTTTTAACTTAAAATGCTAATGTAAAACTTTTTTTTTTCTTTTTAGGTTTCACATAGGGTTTTTATTTGCCAGCTCAGGTGCAAGAGAAATATTTCATTTTGTACATGTTATCATTCTGTAAATAAAGTAGCAATTTTTTGTCCGAGGCAAAAAAAAATTCATTTATTTCTACCATTACAATTAAATCAGTAGCATACAGCAATTCGCTTACCTCAAAATTTCTGCAATATTTTTTTTTAATTTTTAATGTTTCTCGTTACGACAGCTTAACATTTTCAACATTCTAGTATCTGAAAAAATATATATACAAGAAAGCCAAATTATATCTTTGAAACACAGGGTGGTGACGTTTTTTAGGAGAAGCGGCAGATTGAAATGGCGGAATACAAAATTTCAATCTCTCTGCATCCAATAGATATTCAAATATTTCACCCTAAAAACTATTTAAATGTAAATCTTGTCATTCTAGCAAGCGAAATATCTTGTTATGAAAAGAAAATAGGCTAAGATTTACGAATGCTTTAAAGAAAATCATGAAAATATCGGGTAACGTTCTTCCAAATTGATCAAAATATTTCAAAATTGATCTAAATATTTTGATTTTAATCAAAATTGATCTAAAATATTTTGAAAGACGCTACATTAATGTATTCAGAGATATGTATTTTTACATTTTCAAAAAGTTTAAGATGGTTTTACGTGAGAGAGAGTAAACAGTTCACGTCATACCGGTTATAAGGTGTAGATGCAGGTTCATCAGTTATCGATAAACTGATGGGCGGCAAATCTATATAACATAGTTATTTTTTTTTTAATTTAAATATATATTCCATATTATTCAAACAAAAACTTTTAAATTCGGCAACTTCATTAAAAGGCTTCTAATTTGAGTACCTCGATAATTTATTGACATTTTATATTCATTCACCTTAAATGGTTAAAAAAAAAACTCCGATTCACTGACTAAGTTTTTAATGCTTAAGATAAATATTAATACAAGTTATTGTGGCTTCAACTAAAATGGCCAAAGCCATTTAGGATTTTTGCATTAAGGAAAGTTCTTTTAATGGTGAATCGTAATGTGTGAGCAAAAGCCATAAGAAATTGTCCTTCAAGATGGATGACCAACTTTGAGGAAACATGGTCATTCCCTTTTTCCATTTGCTCTCCATTGTCTCATTGAGATACGAAAGGGAGTGTTTTGTCGAATAAAAATGCTCAAATAAGTCCAACGGTGCTCAATAAATGTGATAAATTGTTTCTATATATAGAAGCCATGGAAGCAAGTGCATGTGACAAAGTAATGTGTTATATATATTTTTTAGCTTCCACACTACGTTTATAACGTAAAAAGTGGAAGGTATTATAATCGTTCAGTCCGTCCGTCTGTCACCCACTTTCACAGAAAGAACCACAAGTCCCACAGACAAGTGGGATACGTCATTTTGAAGCGAAAAATCAGATTAGGCTACATTCCAAATTTCATTAAAAATTTAAATTAGAAGTTTATTTAAAATTTAAATAACTAATTTTTTTATCTACATTGAAATAACATGCAAATTTCATTTTTATTCAATATTTTCACTGTTGCCATTTCGTTAAACGTACGAGAAACTTTATTTGAAATAAAAATATTTATTTATGTGATATAATTCAGTTTGGATTGTTGTAATATCACAACAGAGTTCTTTTGATGGTTTATTATATATGTATGAAGAAAGATGCATAGAGAATTCTAACTTGGCATAAAAAATATGCAAAGTTTCGCTTTTATTTTTAAAGCATCAATTGCACTAATTATATATTTTTCGAACAGTAAATTAATTTAACAAACGATAAATGACTGAATTTTCGAAAGAAATGTAAATGGTAAATTGTGGCGACATAAAGATATTTATTAAAAAAAAGATTACATTATTATTCTTCGAACTTCAAACAAATTAAGCAAACGATAAAGTCTAATTTTTAAAATCTGAGAAAGAAGATTAATGAAAATAATTAATTTTATCGTTTAAATGTTTACTTACAACTAGTTAAAGGCTCTGTTTGGCGAATTTCTTTCTGAGGTGTATAAATAGTTTGTTTCCTGTTGAGCACAAATGTTGTGTGGAAGCGGTTTAAGTGACAGATTCTGTAACAAACCTACTTGTTTATAATTTAATTTGCCTGTTTTCGTACAGGTTGCTACAAATAATGCGTAATTTCATTTTATATCAGAATTTTCCTTATTAAGTTACTTTGGACTCTTGATTTTTTTTTTAATTTCATAGTTTGCTGACATATTTTTTTTTTAAATGGGACATTTTTCAGACATGACTTTTATTATTTAAAATTAAAGAAAGCTGTTGATACAAACATGTACGAAATTAATGGACAAAAATGAAAGAACCTTTTTAATCACAAGCATATTTTTTTATTTGTCTTTCAATCAGCATAATTTGATTTTAAGATATCAACTGTCGCTTCAATAATGTAAATATACAGTATGAAAACAAATATGTAACTATTTGGAGAACAGGATAATTTTGTACTTTCAAGCCTTTTCGTAACTCAATTGAAAAATGTACAACATTTGAAACAGGAGTTTACCAAAAGATCTATGATGATCATGATTCTTTTGTTGTTGCATTAGTGGCTCGTTCTGGCCCAGCACGTAGTAACAATCTTCTTTTAAATGCGAAAATAAAATGGAAATGTGTAAAATATGAAAAAAAAAACCTAATTGATTTGGTGATACACCTTTACCATGTGTCCCAAAATATACATTTGTGTTCATTAAATTAGGCTATAATTAAGTTTTCTATAGTTAACTCATTTTTGCTTTCACCAGCTAATTTATTCTTGGCAATGGTCAGCTGACATAGGCTCAAGGCAGCTACTTTTCGAGCTCTTGGGCTTTGCATGCTACTAACTGCCAGAAGCAATTCATGAGTAAACGCCTCAGGGTACTTCTTCAGCAGCAATCCCACCAATCCTAAGGGCATAAACTGGAGTATCGCTGGAGCTTGATCCTTGGCACACAAGACAACTTGCTCAAGAAATCGAATTGGAAAAAGAGATCTTGCGCTGATGGTCGCATCGGACGCTATGACCAACAAGGTACGCATAAGATCTGCAATAGCCTTGTTGATGGGATTTGCGACAGCATTTCGTACGTGCTCGTCACTTAAGTTCTGCAATTCGAAAGGAGTGTCTTCCAGGAGTTCGGCATTACTCCGATGTATCTTACTTGGCCTGCTGTGTTCTGTGTGGTCTCTTGTGTCATCGATGTCCACTTCGCGGTGGCTTCGCTTGCAACCTGCCTTCATGAGTCCAACGGAAGAACCATGTCTAGATTGCAACGCTGCAAAAGTTGTGATCACTGACAAACGGGCCAGCGCTGTACCGTAGGGTTCGCTCAGCTCTTCTTGGTGGTTTTCGCTGTAAAGGTAAAACGGCAGGACGTGAAGTAGCAACGCCAAGGCACATTGTTCAATGTCTAAATAAAAAATTCCAGTGATCATGTCAACAGCTTTATGAATGTCCTTTGAGTACTGATAACTGAGTATTTGACGAACAAGGTTGTCACAAAGCCAGCGAGCTCCACCTACACAGAGTAAAGTGTCAAAGTATCTGATCGATTTTAAATCGAGCCAACCCCGGAAGTGAACATCTTGGAAAACTTCATTTAATATCTTCCCTAAAGGAAACTTTACAGTGAGTCCATGAGGAATTATAGGTGCAGCTTTGGATTTTGACTGTTTAGGTGGATGCAAATCATACATCATTATGTTGATTATAACTTGCGTCAGACTCGATCGCTCCGAGTAAAATGAGTTTTCTAGTTCGCTGCCTTGCATCTGAGGAGTTTGACGCCCGCTGGATGGAGATTCTCCAGGTGATGTGATGGAGTCCGAAAGCGGTGCAATGAATTGCTGTAGCATGTTCATAGGTTTTAATCGCTCTTGGTGATGAAGGACATTTATGTAATTGCATAACCATGCTGATATAACTATGGGGAGAAAACAGAACTGAGCTTTAGTGTGATCCAAAATACTCTTGACCTTTTCAGTGGATATTGCACCATGTTCCCATGCAATCAAAATTTCTTTTGCTGCAGCAGGTGCGTTCCAGCAAACTTTATGCCATTCTACTTGGTGGGTTTTTATTTCTTGATTAGTGCTCAGAAACTGCAGGAGAAGGGCATCAGTCGTTTCTTGGTCACATCTCGATAGCGCCAACTCGGGACACTTGAACTTACCACCTTCCGATAAGCAATCAGTGATCCACTGTACAAAGAAAGAATCCTTCTTTCCAACATTCCCTATCACAACGTCAATGCCATAATACTGTGTAACATAAAATAAAAGCAGAAAAGTTACGTCAAACATCAGTGCTCTAGTTTGAGAAGACTTCACAGTTTCATTGCTTACAAATTTATTGTAATCATTGTACTCGATCAGCTTTGTTATGAATGTATTTAATTTGCCAGTAGCAGAAAATGCAGCTAAAATTAGTTTAAAATTCTTAGGAGGCAAAATTTGGCAAAGAAATCTGAGGAGTGGTTCCTGGTTTTTCAAGTAATCTGAATCAAAGGAAACTAAAATACTTTTCAAAGTATGTTCTGCTCTCAAAACTAAAGTAACACTGGCTTGACCTCGTTCGGGATTGGGCTTGGGTGTAACAGGTTTATGGTTCGTCATTTTATTTGTTTCAGCGTGTCGTCGTGCTACAAGCCTTGCTCCCTGTTGCGTTGTCAACATCTTTACTTTCATAAATTCATTTGTTATGTACTGAAAACTGTCACTATTGCTCCTGAAATCCATCTGATCTAGCAACGGAATATGATTCAAAAGTATACCCAAGCCTTTTTCAAATGCATCTTCTTCTCTAACCGGTGCAGCATTATGAATATGCACAATTAGATTAGGAAGTTTAAGAAATGTGAAGGCATACCATTTGAGGTCATCTTCAAACGCCCCAGAGTTATCTGCAATTCCATTTAAGCAAGACCGTATAATTTCACAATACAGCTGTGATAAGGTGAAGTTTTCAAGTTTTTTGACCAGCAGCAAATGATTGACAAATGCTGATATATCATTAGCAGGGCTTAAGATGGCATCAATAACAACCATTACATTAATTGTACTTCCAACAATTTGACATCGCTTAATATTTTTGGAAGCTTGTTCTGATGGAACCATAGGCAAATTATCAACTAAACTCACCAAACTTAAAGCCCCTTCAATGATTTCTTTAGCAACATTTGTGACACTAGGCACTTGGTTAATTTTCTCCTCTAGTTCCCTATGCTTGTGGGTCATTTGTGCATACATACCATGATCCTCGAACTTCCCAACAAAGAGCAAAGACTTTATAAAAGTGGAATTGCTGAAATAAAACAGAACTTCATACGACTTCTCCATTATCATTATGTGCTCAAGACTGACCTTCAACTCACTCAGTTTCGTCAACGAATTGTAGACGCAGGAATACAACCAGTGTGTCACACTAACAACAGCCTTGCACAGCGCAATGCATTCCTCTTCATTGCCGTGGCATCCTATTCTGGCTTGAAAAGTATTCAGCAAGTCCAGAAGACTTAAGATGCAGTAGGGCTTGTAAAAGCTCTGGTACCTTCCAATACTTGAGAGCACAGCACCGTAAGACACTACCCTAGAGCTCAAGGAGTGCATCAAGTAAGACATAAACAGATTGTTTGGACCAGGACCGACCAAAGCTTGTTGAAGAATGCAGTCGGCCAAATCGTATACGTCGCCGCTAACGCCTCTTGGCAAGACGCTCTTGATTCGAATTCCCCAAGATACGTCCGACCAACGCTCTCGCCATGCTTGGAGAAGAAGGGATTTGATGCTCCGGGTTTTGCTGGTATCCATTATTACCTGCAAAGACAGAGTTTGTTACAAAACTAATTAAGAACATTGGAAGCTTAACTTACGGGGAAGTTAAACACCTGGACGCCTCCTACTTCTTTCAATTCCCATGTTAAGTCTATGGGACAGGGACAGTTTTCAACACAGCCTTTGATTTTAAGTTTATCAACCAATCTATTTACTATTTATTTTATGCTTTATTTGATATGGGAGTCCAAGGCGTATTTTAGGGAGAAAAGTAGGTACTTTTCATTTGATCTAGCAAAAAATTTTATAAACTGAATTTTAATTTGTAATTTTTTAAAATTTAATTAAATGCTAACTGTAAACAAGAAGTTCTCAAAGAACTAAAATAGCCTACTTTCCTGTTACTAAAATACTTATTGAAATTCTAATAGGAAAACAACTAGGTTCCTAACAGTAAATATCATCAATAACCGTTTCTACACTAGATTTATACACATTCGAAAAAAAAATCGCTAAACACAGCATACATCTATAATTTAAACTTCTAAAAGTCAAAATCAACAGTTTTCCTTAATATTCTTTCTCAAATTAACTTAATACAATTTATCGTCAGCACGATTTATTTGTAATTCGAAGAATAATTAAATATTTATTAGTAATAAAAAAAGTAATGAAACTACTCCAAACTGCATTAAAAAAATAATTGTAAATGAAAACTAAGCAGAATTGTATGCAAAAAATATGCCTTTCCGCTTTCTTGGTAAATAATTAACGAACAATCAAAGAACCACATTGTGCTACATTTTATAACGTCATTCCAAAATGATTCATGAAAAAATTATTTTGCTTCAAATATTTTTAAATATAGTTTCTCATGCCATTATTGATTTGGCAACAGTGATTTAAATGACTCAAAATTGAATTTCAATGCTAATTCAATAGGAAATTCGCCGACAGATAGTGGATTTATGTCCTTCTGGTCGTACAGACAGGCGGACAAAAAGTATGAAAGTTGGGTCTCTGAGGTCATAGCTTTCTAACAAAAAAAGAATTTTTAAGATACGAATGATAAAACCGATTTTGGAAAAGGGGAGGGGGGGGGGGGGGTACGGACAGACAGACGGACATCGACCGCATGTCAATACCTACTTTTTCATTCTTTTAATTCTTTCGAATTAAAAAAAAAGAAAAGTAGGCTAAAAATGAAAACAATATCCTCTGGAATCTGCTTAGACTTCCTAATGCAAAGAAATGGGCTGGGCAACATTACTTTTTTTTTCCAGCTCCAGTTTTATAGAGTAACATTATTATACAAGAGAAGTTTACTCCAATTTTGTGGTGTAACGTTACTTCGAAAAACAAGAGGCATCACTTGCTTCTACTGATTTTACGGATTTGTGTAAAGCTACTCCATGTAGCTGCAGTAACATTTCACCAAAATTTTACAGTGGAAAACCACTAGTTGATAAACTTAAATTCAAATTACTCAGAAATCAGTGTGCATTAAAAACTTTCCTGTTGAAGTAACATGGGAAGTGAAAGAAGGAGGCGAGAAGTTTTAGTTTCCTTTCAGAACAATTGAAACTAGTAATGAGAGAGAAACTAAAAAATTGTGTAATTGAAATTTTATTGATCTTGAAGTCTTTAATTTGAGTAAACAGTAAAAACTCCGCAGGTTAGCAACTGTAAATGTTTCTTAGAACTGTTTTTATGAGAGGTTTATGCACCTATAAAACCGAAATCATCAAACTATAAAGAAAAAAGTTATTACATGGAAAATTACCTTCTACTTTTGACACTTAAAATTTTACACGTGGAAGCAATTAAAAAACAAATAAAATTTTAAACAATTTAAAATTAAAAAAAAATTTTTAATTCCCAAAAAATTGGTTTAAAAAAATATTTTTCATATTAGAAGAATTAAAAAAAGGAGCGTGTCCAAAATTTTAATTTTTCAAAAAAAAAATAGTAATAAATCACATTGCATATCAGTTAAAAGATAATAGAATTAAGAGGAGACATATGCCAATTTTATTTCCATACGTCAAATAATTTTGATGACAGGAGAATGATGCCAATTTTATCTCCATAAGTTAAATAGTTTCTTTTTTGTCCAATATCATTGTTGTATTAAACGAATACCGGTGGGGGGAAATGATAGTATAAATACCAATGATAGTACAAATTTTAACCAACCCTATGGCTGGTTTTTAAAAGTTACATAACTTTAAATCGGATTTTTTTGGTTTTTTTTAATACATATTTCAAAAACTCACTGTAAAAGTATTTTATTAAACTGTGAAATATCCTCAGTTTAAATCAATGAGCTATATTTAAGGAACAAACTATAAAAAAAAATTCATTAATGATATCTCATATAGTTCCTGAGAAATATGTTCTTAAAGTTAGTCAAATACTCTGGTTGGGCCGACTTGACCTGAACCGGAGCTACAAAAATAACAAGAAACTCTTCCGATCACGCAGAGCTAGACAAAGAACTGTCAATCATTATAAGGCAATGCGACGTCTTCGGCGGATTTCGTGAAAATTACTAGGCAGCAAAAAAGGTAAATCAGGAAACAGTATTGAACTGTATATCTTAGTCAAGTGAAGAAGATCCTCTTTTAATGGGGGATTGCACTGGCCGACGGCCGATATTTGAAGACATCTTAGTGTTATCAAATCTTAATTCATCTTCCAATTGTTAATAATTTTTTTTATTATAAAAATTTATTATTTAAACTTTTTGCTTATTGAAATTTAACTTTTACTGATATAGACCAAGAACGAAGGAAACAAGGGGTGTAAATGTTGTGGAAAATCTCTTGCTGCGACAATCATGTTGGGGAATTTTTGTTATATGATCTTGATCCTATTTTGCAAGTAGTAGTTTTCTCCCCCAACTCACAAATTCCTTTTCAAGCACTTTTAAAGACTTGAGAAAACATTTTTTTGTTGTTCCTGGCGTCATTTTGGGGAAAAAGTCGCATTTTTTGCGATTTTTTAAAAAAAAAATTCGTGACCTTTGCTCCGATTTCAAAACTTTTTCGTGACGACCTTTTTCCGATTTCGCGACTTTCTTGATCGGTAGACACCCTAGTTCAATAAAACTTGTGACGTCTTCACTGACGTAGGGAGATCCAAGGCGAAACCGCGCTGTGGAAGGTTTTTTTTTGTGGGTGGGAGGGATTAGAAAAAGTGAAAAACGGAATTTTTAGGCAAAATTAGAAAAAACAGAACTTATTAATTTTTTCTTAAAAAACGCTTTTTTTTCTTAAAATATTAATTTTTTTCTAAAAAATGTAAAAGCGGAATTCCGCTTAAAGCGTAAAAAACTCATTCCCTAGCAGGAAAAAAACACCACGTTACAAAACCGGTACATGGCGATCAACACCCGACACTATTTTCAAATCACCCCAGCCATACTGCGTTCTTCTCTCGAGTTCAACTCTTTCTCTGCCTTTATTCCAGCACCACCTATATGCATCACACAGTTCAGTAGAGCCATTAAGACCAGTACAAAATCAATACACAAATGTGTCTTTTTCTGGTTACACACTGGATGCGAACTAACACTGCACATGGATGCAAACTATACGCTAAGTCATTTTATACATAACATGCCCTTTCGATCAATGGGAAAAAAAACAGTTTTTTCTCCAATACACTCTTAATAATATACACAATTTAAATTACATTACTAAAATATACAATAAGTAATATTTTGCTTATATGTGTTCTTGTTCATATCTGATACAGTGGTGGTCAGAATTATAAGGACAATGGAAAAATTGCTAGATCTTTTCGACAAATCACGGTTGAATTACGTAAATTTTATGTCTGTTAGCCAATAGTATAAACTAAGCATTTTAAATAAGATTTTTTGCAAATATACATAAAATTCATAATTTTAAAATGCGTTATAAACTTTAACATACAGCGAAATTGGACAAAATTATAAGGACAATTGCATTTCTGTAAGTCTAAAGCATAAATTTACATAAAACTAGCAAAGTTTCTGCTTTGTACACGTAATTCCATGGTGTTATAAAGATTTTGCGAGTGTTTGAAAACTTCATTACTCTTATCTTCAACCTGCGACTAGGTACGAATCTTTTGGTGTTTGAAAAAGGAAAATTAATCGCTTATAAAAATTCTGGACTTACTGGACGTGAAATAGCATTGAAATTGAATGTAATATATAATTTTTTGAAAAATCCTGGAAATTATGGAAAACGAAAACACCCAGGTAGGCCATCTTCTGCGTCTTCGAAAGATAAGACGAATTATAAAAGTAGCGCTTGCTCCAAAATGCAAACATCGACGGAAATAAAGCGTGAACTGGACTTGAACTATAGTGCTCGAACCGTTCGCCGTGTTTCACAAAATGCCAAACAGGTTTGATACGGAAAACTGAAATCACGACGCCCTCTTACAAAACCCCAAAAGAGACTGAGGATGGAGTTTGCTAAAAAGTACATTTCTATGGGTGACAAATGGAATGATGTTGTCTTTTCTGATGAAAAGAAGTTTAACCTACACGGACCTGATGGGCTTAAGTAATTTTGGTATGATCTTCGCAAAGAAAAAGAAATATTTTCAAAGCGTTCATATGGTGGCGGCTCAGTAATGGTCTGGGCAGGTTACGCAACCTCTGGAACTATAGAAATAGTATTTCTTCAAGGGAAAATGAACTCAAATAGTTATGTTGATATGCTGAGTGACAATCTTTTGCCAGAAGCACCGTTGATAACCAGTGGTGACTATTTATTCCAGCAGGACAAGGCATCAATATATGTGTCCGCAGCTGCTGGTTTGACGCTAAATCTGTAAAACTGTTGACTGATTGGCTAGCTTAAAGTACCGATCTAAACCCAATCGCGAATTTGTGGGGTATTTTGGGCGCATGAAGTTTACAAAAATGGCACTCAGTACCATAACAAACGAGAACTGATGTCATCAATTGAAAAGGCATGGAAAAATATCCCTGTGAGCACCCTAAAGAAACTAACAAGCTCTATGACGTCAAGATTAATTAAAGTAATTGAAAATAAGGGTGAACTTATTAATTATTAACTGTTTTGACTTGAAAATTTTAAATGTCCGTATAATTTTGTCCAGTTTCCTAACAATGTATTTTTTGTTTATTATTTTTATAAACTCAAATTTTGTATTTTAAGTTTTTTATTGTTCTTAAATGATTTATAGCATAAAGAAGTATTTTATATCTAAATACATTTTCATTTAATTCAGAAATAAATTTTTTCTGTTCAATTTTCAGTTGTCCTTATAATTTTGACCACCACTGTATAAGTTCTATGTTGTCCAGTTTGGCTTATAGCCCAAATGTTGTTCTGTAGATTTATATTTCATTTGTAATTGCTGTGCTTTGGGACTTCTTGAAAATAAAGTATTTGTCCTTGAGATGAGTATTATCTTTACTAGAATACTTTTGTCTCAACTTACAACATTACAATTTCAGTTTGTACAGACTTGACAAAATACTTATTCAGTACAGCTATGATATAATGGCTGATCTGTTCATTGGCAAAATTTGGTGAGCTTGAGTTTTATGAAATATGAAGTGGAATTTTTACCACATAATTGAAGAGTACATGGGAAGAACCCCTTCATCTCCTGGAAATCTGTCTGCATCAGGTGTGCTTGGCGAAGATTGCAAGTCATCTCCTAAACTGGTGAGAAGAAACCAGTTTTGCCTAGGTTCTATCACGCGGTGCACAGTTTTACTATCTCAATGTTAAAATTCATGCCAGACAACAATCTAATGTTGAACCGTGGAATAAGAACCAAGGGAAAAACTGATTTCCGATCAGCACTACTCGCCAAGCAGACCTCAATACAAGGATGAAGGGGTTTTCCCCTGTACTCTTCATTTCGGTATTTTTGTTGCTTGGCAACGCAAGGCAAATCGCCAAAATCAAGACCAGCCATTCTGTCATAGCTGTTTAATTTTTAAGTTTAAAGGTTAGTGTGCCAGAGTCCACTGGCCTCATAACGCAGGGCTTAAGTGCTAACACTAGCCATTCTCCTTACTGAAAGACTGTTGACTAAGTTGAGCACAGAGACAGGGAAGAAAACGATAATCATTAATTTTCAGAAACCAATTTAAATGCACATCAGTGTATATTGTATGACAATAGATTTATATGTAATAAGACATAGAGAACAAGGAAAAAATTACAAAAATGATACAAAAAGGGCCTTATTTCTAAATAGGCTGCAGCCTAGAGCAAATTTTGAAGGGGTTAGCACAGCCTATAGATAATAATACAGTTTCTTGGAATATTTGGTCTGGTTGTTTGATTAGTCAAGTGTTGTTTTTTGCATTGAGATAGTACAAATAGTTACAGTTGGAACAGCTATGATGTTAACAATTGATGATGGTCTCGATTTGTGTTACATTTGCCAAACAACAAAATGTCCAAATGTGGTAAGCATTCCACTTCATATCATCCAACTTGATAGGTATCAGCAATCCCACACTAAATTTTCAAGCTCGCCAAAAGTAACCAATGAATTACAAGCAACCATTATATCATAAATATATAAAAATAAATATTAATGCTGTTACACTTAAGTATATTTTAGATGTGTTTTAAGAATGTAAAAATCAGTCTAAGGATACTATGAAAAAATACATAATTACATAAGCTTTTATTTTATACTATGATCTATTTTCCTCAAACATATTAAATTATGTTATAAATAATCACAGCTTTTAATTTTACTCCTCCATCAAAGCACCCTATACAACAGCTTATATTAGTATAACAGTTATGTTTGGTAAAGCTATGATATAAGGGCCGGTCTGTTCATTGTCAAATTTTGGCGAGTTTGAAAATTTAACATAAAGTTGCTAAGCCTATCGAGATTGTAGGAATTATAAAGTGGAAGGTTTACCACATATGGGTATTTTCGTTGTTTGGCAAAGTAGCGCAAATCGTAAAATCGAGACCGGCCATTATATCCTAGCTGTTTCACATTTTGCTCTTTATTTTAGAGTTCAGGGTTTTTTTTTTGCATTGTGACGGTTTAGTTAATTATAAAAAAATCTCCATGCATATTTACAGATCAAATAATCCTTCTCAGACTTACCTCAAAATGATACAAAAACAGTCAAATTTAATAACCGCTAATGCATTAGCATACGTCAACAAGCTTGCCAAGTTTCGCAGGAAATTCTCATGGAAGTGATTGTAAAGCTGCGATATAAAGATAGGTTTTACGTTTTACAGGCTGTCAGAAACTGTAGTGGATAGTAAAATAAAAAATTAAGAGTGGTAAACAATGACAAAACTGTCCAAAAAAAATTTAAAGGATTATTTGTTTTTTTGTTTATTTTTCTTAACTGTTGATAGATGGCGCTGCTATACAGAGTTACTTTTAAGCTTTTACAGTTGCAGTTTAGTGTCTTAATTTGATACTTTTATAGAAACTTTATATTATTAATACAAATATTTATTTTGTGTATTTTTCACTGTTAAAATTTTTTGTTTCCTATAAATATCAAAATTTTAAATAATAATAAACATAAAACTAACAACGAACAATTAATTTACTGAAAGTGTGTTCCTTGATGGCAACATCGAGATAAATTTCGTCTGCTTGTTTGATTTTCAGATTTTTGTTTTGAATAATTCTTCGTTCTGTCTCCTATGTTTAAAATTGAAAGTAATCTGATAAAATGAATCTTTTTTAAGTAGTAAAAATACTTAATTTATTGTACCAAAAGTTCTTTTTGTTAATCTTTTATTAAAATTGAAATTTGAATATTCTCTTGTCTCGCATTTCGTACAATCACATTATAAGAAGTCCCAATGAATATTCCAAAATTCTATTTTATTTTGTTATTTTTTAAGTCATATATGAAATTTTAATCAAAGTATTTTTAGATGTTTTTGGTTACTAGTTTATGTGTTTTTCGTTTCTTTGTATTTGTAATCTTATTTATAATTTTGAATATTCTTCAGGTTGTTTTATGGAGTAGTTAGGGTAATTACAAATGGTGCCATATTTTTGATTCAAAAAACTATTTAATGGTAACTTTTGATTTAAAATAGGCTCTTAAAACTTGATAATTTATTTTTAATTACCTTTGAAGACGATTTTTTTTATAATAAATTGCACTGATCACTGTTGTAACATCTCATAATGTTAAATTCAGTATCAAATAGTGCATCAAAGTGAAAAATTTTAGTTAGATGATAATTTCCTTTACAGGTCCTCTAATATGAATCACGATGATGGAGCCAACACCAAGTCTAAAGTACAGGTCTTATTATGGAAAGGCCTTAAAGACTTCAGAATCTTTAAAGCCCATGTGACGTATAAAAATACACTTAACTATGTTTGATTTAATTATTTTATAGTGCAAACTGCGTGAATAATCTTTATGCATTTAACTATGCCAGGTAGTTGACAAAATCGCTTATATTCTTCCTCTTGAAAAGGCTAAATTTGATTAAATTTGACTAAATTAGATTTTAATCTGTACTTTTCTGTTAAACGGACATCACTGGCTCAAAACTGCCCCAAAAAAGGATAAAGGGCCAATTGTGGCTACCTGGTCATCTGAATGAGCTGATTGTGTAATATTTTGCCATCATATATTAGGGCAACTCCAATATTGCTTGTCTTCTGTTTTAGAAATTTTTACCTTTACATATTCTTACCAGTTATAGAATCTTTAAATTGCTACACATTGAAAAGTGTACTATAGTTCGTAGCCATTTTCAATGATGGTGAGGTTTGCTCTATTTTCAAATGCCATAATCCGTTATAGTGGTGTTCTATGTTTTTTAAAGAACATAAAGAGTAGAATTCCCCATTTCCAAAAGTAAAAGCAGTTGTGACGTCATTGAAATGTTTAGGCGAAAAGTGCTACTTTTGGGGGTCTGCGTATACACTTACGTACAAACAGTATTTATTTTTTGCTGTTTAAAAGTGGTTCATTTTGAAGCCCCACTACATTTTAAACAAGATCTTACTTTATCTTGTGCTTATGTATCAAGTTTCTGAAATAACTTTTTCATCTATGTTTTCAAGGCGTAAGGTGGATAATTCTCGATTATGCAAAAATTTCTATTTCATCTCAACTAACCAAAGTGCTCTGGTCTCGTACCTTTCGAATAAGTGGGACTATAAGCGAAATTGATAAATACAGATTTTTTCTCCAAAAGCAGCCCATAATGCACATAAGCCTACCATTATAACTGATGCCTATTTTTAAGTGTGTTTGCTATTTTTTTTGCTTTTTGTTATTATGATATTTTTTCTTCTAGTTTCATACGATATGGGAAATAGAAATACGGATAATGCCTGTGAATGTGGACTGTAATTGGAACTATTCACAAACAGAGTTTGCATGGTGCAGTTGATGAAGTTTAATGTTTCATACTTTGTATTGTTTAAACATAATTCTTTTTCTAATAGATTTAATATCCTTTTTCCATTTTTTTTTATCGTAAGCTGTTGTTCCACAAATGAGTTGTAAATTTTAATTTTTCAAATGCTATTTTAACTAAAACTAACTGTTATTTCAAATGACATTTACTGGCCTGATTTAAACCTTAGTTAACTTCGCCCAGCAAAAATTTGCCCAATTGTATATTGGTTATCGATTTGTTCGAGAGAGAGAATTCAAGGCATGATACTGCTAGTTAATAGTTGTCTTATTGGGAGACTTCATCCATATTTCTTTTTTTAGATATATACATTATTTTTCATTTATTTTTTTATAGCAAATTTTTATAGCAACCCTTCTTCGCACGGAATAAAAAAATATCAAATATATTCCAAATATGTGTACCATATACCCCGTTATAGGATCATAAACTTATTATTGTTTCCGCTCGTTATAAATTATAAAATCCCGTTTCATTGGCTTAAAATTCCAAAATGAAAAATACTCTATAAAACGCACTCATAAATGTCATCACAATTCCCTCATAAATACATAAAATCTTTTAGCTCATTTGGCGCGTTTTGGGAAATAATTTGGCGAGAAAATAGATATAGCTACCCACACCCATTATACAGCTCTAACACAATGACCTTCGAACAACCGACCAGCTTATAAATTATTTATAAAAGAAATTGCCTATTTGGCGAATTTTAGTTAATAATTTGGCGAGTTTGGCAACGTATTTGGCGAAAAAATAAAGACATAAAACACTAATAGATCTAGTGCGATGGCCTTTATTAACCATCATAGTTCAGTAATAGCTTAACTATACATGTATTGCTTAAATATGCATACATGCAGTCAACAGAAAAATCAATGAAAAATCATCAAATAAACCCACAATAAAATCCGGGAATGAAGACTGGCGGAATTACGTCACTTGAAACATGTCAATTATTTTTCAAATAATGAATAAAAAATTTTGAAAGTAATGGCAAAAGAATAAAATAAACATTTTGAATTTTAAATGTTTTTGTTAAAACTTTTATTTAATTTTTTTAGTCGATGGCATCAGGAAAGAGAAAAAATGATCGGATTTGAGCGAAAGTGGTGTCTTTTTTTCAGAAAATTCGAATTTTCTTCAAAAATGGAACAAATATGAAAAAACTAAGCCTCAGGTGCACACGTTAGTATTAAAGGGAATCTATCTTAAAAATTTCGAATTTCTGAGGGCAGTATAAGTAGGTCTTTTACGATCCGAACACAGACAGACTCTTTCTTTTATTATTATAGATTATTAATATTTTTGCAACTAGCAAACCATCACTATTCTGTGGCCTGCATCCAATTTTTGCATAGTCAGTGTCTGTGGGTAACCAATGTTAGCCTTTTTTTTCAACATTTTTTCTACCAAAAAGATCCCTAAGGTAGAGGTGGGTTACTTTTTATACTATTGTTTTCTTCGTTTATTAGATTACTCATTTGAACTTGTGATGCTTTTTGTTGGCGGTTTGTAAGCTTTGTATATTTTGTATTTGTAATGCCATATTTTGGCGGTCTTTTGTAGGTTCCCATACATGCATACTTAACACATACAATTAGTTTATACAAAAGTTTTGATTTAACATAGCAAGAAAGTAATTTTATGAAACACGTTATTTTGAAAATATAGATACAGTTAATTGAGGACTGTTTTAATTGGTTTCACTGTATGTAATCTCTTGGTTTTTTAAACTATATTTCAAAAACTATTATTTTTAATGGTTTACTTAAAAAAATTTATTACTAGTACACAATTTAACCTTTATAAATTCTTTTACTAATATATTATTAAAAGTAGTTGGTAAATACAGCTACTTCTATTCTATTTAATTTTCTAAAGAACTTGTATTTAGATTGAAGCATATTTTTTAATGTTTTCTTTTTTAGTAATATGTTTAAGTTTTGTTAAGTAGCTACAGCTTAACAAAAGCTTCAAATTTACACATTATTATTTTTTAAAAATTGCTTAACATAAAAATGGTTATTGAAGCACATTGTTCTTCCAATAAAGATATATGAGTAAAATTTTTAGGAAGTTTTATAAGAACGATTTTTAAAAGGTACTTTTTCAAACAATGCACTCTCCTTCCAATTCTAAACTTTATTTTTAATGCAATAAAACTATATAACCTTGCAAATGTGCAAAAACATTGAGCAATTAAAAGCAATATTAGGAAAATTTATTTTTCAAATTATGAAAAACTTACTGAATTTATAATTTTAGGTTTCTTTGATTCAAAAATAAATGATTGTGTATTTACTTTAGTTGAATTAACTTTCTTTTTATATTTATTACCACATTGCAAACTAATATACATTCTCATGAATTATTATAAAAATATTGGTTTTCTTAATTTTTCTTACAGTTGGAATTAAGATAGTGAGGATCTATATGCACACCCATATGAATGCAACTGTGAACTACACCTATATGATGTGGATGCTGTTTTTTTAAAAAGAATATTATACCATCTATTTTTAGGACTTTACATTTTATTTTTATTATATTGTTATTTAAATGTATTATAATTTAGACTGTTCCAAATTTCTATATTTAAAAATAATTTTGAAATTTTACTCCACACACTCAGCCATATTGTGAAACTAGGTTAAAAAGATTGTCTACCAAAAATTTTAAAAAGTTGAATCCTTTTAATAGAAAGCTCATTAGTGAAATATTTTTTTAATGTGGATTGTTTGGAAAGTAGACAAATCCTGATGATTGAAATAATTTGATTATGATTAATAATGTTAGACATGATTATGATGAGTTTAATGAATGCTCCTGCCTTCTCAAATCTAGCCTCTGACAAACAGATCTTTAACACAGTCAATTTTTCCCTCATACACTGAATCACTTAATCAGTTGCATTTTTATTCATCTTTGTTCATCTATGCTGTTTCAATTTAGCGAGTTGTGAATTCAATTGGATAGGTCGTTTGAGTAAAAAGTGATCTTCAAAAATGTAGCCACTTTTTTTTATGAATTTGCAAGGCTTTTGAGCTGTTAGTTAATTAAATATGAATAAAATTAAAAATAATTTTTGGAATTTTTTTTGGAACAGACTAATGTATAATTACTTTTGACATTTAATAAGGTTTTTATTTAGTCTGGTTTTTGAGAGAAGATCTTAAAGTTGTGTTTTTGGTATACAAAGCAGACATAATGTATGCTTAAAATAATTGTGTCAATAATCTAAGCATATATTTCAATACATTTTAAACTTTTATAGAAAAGATATACTTTAAGACTTTAACTTAAGCATAGAAATGTTTTCTCTTCTGAAATACATTTTCATTTCGCTGTCTTTTTATTAAATTGTCTTTTTTTTATCTTACAATGTTCATTTCATTTTTGTCTATTCTTTGTCTTTTTCATTCTCATTTTAGTAGTCATTTTCTTTTATAATTATATTTTTATTTTATATTGGTCTATAATTTTATTTTATTTTTTAATTATATATTTCTTACTTACTGCTCATTTTTATTTATTTTATTTTCTTTTCATATTATTTATGGTTGTGTATAATAACTATTGTTTGCGATAAATGATACATAGTGTTATATTATAAATTTACTAAATTTTTAATTGTTTTTGTAGGTGAGCCGAGAAGTTTAAGCTTGAGATTTGAAACAATATGCGAGCTATGAGAAAATAAAGAAACTAAAAAAACCTGTTTTACCCAATTTCGATAGTTCATTTATCTTTTCATAAAAATTTATTCTTTTGTCGCTATTTGGAAAATCTGTATTTTATAAGAACTTAAGCTATTTAGAATATAGTACCTACTCTCATGCTAATTTACATTTCGTAATGTAGCATGTTTTTCATCTGAATGCAATTCCGTTTGCCATCACATAAAGGATAATTTATTTATTTTTAACATTCTGTTTTTCCAATATTTTATATTCATTGAAATAAATATCAGTCTAACGGATCTGTCCAAAAATGTTATTATATATAATATATTGTAAAGAAATGACAGGCTGTTACTTATTTTTAATCTAACATAAACTTTAATTACTTAAGCTTCTTCTCTATTTGTGAAATACTGTATTTGCACTATAACAATTAATGACGTCAAGGAAAAAAACATAGTTTTGAAAAATAAATTTCATTTGACTGTTCCTGTATAGATAAATCTTTTTTTTTAATGGTGTCAAATATCATGTTTAATCTTAACAATATTATTTAAGCTGTGTCTCAATTTCATTACTTTATTTTCAAAGTAACTTTTAAAAATTATATCCTAATTTAATTTTATCCTCATTTCTATATTACTCTCTCTTTGAACTAACATCTTTGCTTTTGTAGGATCTTCAACAAAACTTGATCAACTCCTAACTTTTATTAGCCCCAAAGAAAAACCTAAAACAAACGGTTTCAACGACATTTTCACCTGCCCTGCCTGTAGTTACACTTCTAGCTCTTTTTCCACAATGGAAAAACACTGTTTCGCTTGCAGAAGCCCAAAAAATGAGTGCTTCTGTTGCGGTAGACCTTTCATATCAGTTTCTTCACTCCAAACACATTTATTTGTACATTCTGGGGAACGCCCTCTAAAATGCGATGCCTGTTTCAAAATCTTTTGTTCAAAGACTTCTTTGTTTAACCACTTGAATACACATTATAGAAAGAAGTTGCAAAAGTGTGTTAACTGTGAAAAGAAGTTTCCGTCGGAAGAGCATATGTATCAGCATATGTTGAAGTGTTTTAATTTGAGGAAGACTGTTTTTTCTCTAAAGCGAACCCAGGTAGAGATTAAAAGAGTTTAAATTTTTGTAAAATGTGGCAATTTTCCTGTGCAATTTATTTAGACTCATTTATGTTCGTTAAATTCGTTATGTTAATTTTTTCTTTAATTTGTAACTAGTTATAAGTTATTGCTATTCTCAATTTATAGGAGATTCTAAGGATCTTTTTAATTATGTGTGGATTTCATATTTAATAATAATGCTTTAGAATTTATTCAATTTTTTCAAAATTTGCAAGGATTTAGTAGATTTTGTTACTCTAAATTTATTAAAGTTTATAGTAATGGTTTAGTAAGTAAAACATTAGGAATTGATGTTTAAAATTTTTTTTAAACTTCATTTTACTCAAGGTTTCCCTAAAATGTGAACTACATACAATATATTGCCTTTCTTACTCTACTTTGTTATGATGATATTTCTTTATGTTTATTTATCTTTGTATAATTAATAAAACTTTGTCAAGGATATATTTAGTAATGTTCTAGTTTATTTGAATGTAAAGCAAGATTTTACATATTGTTTATTTAGTTTTATTATTTAGTCTGATAGTTAGCTTACTTGTTGGTAAGTAGTGTGATCTTTTCAAATTTTGAATTTTAACATGTTTTTGTTTTTTAATATTGGGTTATGTTTCAGATTTCATAGCTTCTTAGGTTTGATTAAGAGTTTTATTTAGTCATTTGAAATGCTAAAGATTAGATATTCTATAGCAGTTTTTTTTTACATTTTGATAAACTACTTAACAAATGCATGAAATCAATTGTTTCTCTGAACAGTTGACACTTTGTTGTCATTTTCAATAGCTTGAATATTGTTTTTACAATATTTTATTATATTTAATTAAAACTCTTTAGTGACAAATAACTTATAAGGATTCTGCCAATTAATTTAATAGTTTTCCATGCATTTAAAATGAATTCTACTTGATATTTAAATTCTCATTTTCTTTCCATAATTTTTGCATAATTAATACAATCTACTCTACTTAACCATTGTCTGATTTTAGTTACAATTTAGTTGTCGACCAATTTAGTTGATTACATAATTGCAATAATTTTTTTCATAATTTTATATACTTTAGTTACTTTAATTATTATTTTTTTTTTTGTCATAGTTATTTTTTTGTACATTTTACCATAATTGCAATTTTCTTGCTTATAATTGCAATTTTCTTATAATAAATAATTGCAATTTTCTTGCTTTATCATTTATTAAAAAGTAGTAATTGTAATTAAATTGATATGCAATAATTTAAAAAAATGGATTTGCTAGAGGTGAGAGATAATTGATTTATGTGTATCTATAGCATTAATCTAATGAATAATTTGGTAATAACTATATTCAATATTTATCTCATTTATAACATTTAAGAATTAATTAATCATAAAAATTAATGCATACTTATGTTTATAGTATTACCTTTGGTATGCAGTTAAATAAAATAAACCTACCTATTTGCATTTAATATTATTTTCTTTGTTTATTCAAATATTTCTCTGAAACTTTTTCTGTAATTACTCACATTACCAAAAAAGACTGGTTAAGTCGTAGTTTAATTAATAATACCATTAAAAGTAGTTTATATAAGCAAGTCCATTCCTAGGTAAGTAATGTAACATGATCTGTGTTACATTTTGTTCTGGTTTGTTGCTGAAACATTCATTTTTTGTATAGTGGCTTTTTTGTAATGTTTTATAATTTATTTGAATAAAATATTGAACTTCTATAAATGTTTTGTTACTTAATATTAATAAATATAGGTAGATTTCAAAACGATTTTCTACTTTTTAGGAAGTCTAGTTAAAAACGAATAAGTTTGTTACAAGAACTGTCATTTAGAACTGTTTCCACAAATAATTCATGCGTGTAAGAAAGCATTGTTCAATTTATAATAAAATTTTAAACTGTTATATTTAACTACTATATTAAACTAAAGCAAAGCAATCCATACAACAACGTTTTTAAATTAACTATTTATTATTGAAACTAATAATAAATATTGCTGGTCATTTGCTAAATTTATTTGTGTTTTGAAGAATAAATATGCAAGATCGCTGACACTAAAAAAAGACAGCAGAAGTAAAACATTTAATATCAAATGCAACATTAAAACTATCTATCACTTTCAAAACATAATTAAAAGAATTGTTTGTTGAATAAATACTATTTAGATAACAAAAGACAAGGAAAAAACTTCGCCAAACGGAATACTGATTGAATTCTTTAACGTCATAATTAAACTATTTTTCTTCGAAAATTCAATACTATAGTATGCTAAATTTATTTGCATTTCGAAGAATGATTTTTAAATACTACCATTTAATAAACAAAAGACAATAAAAAAACCGTACCAGAAGGAATAATTAGTAATAAACGTCATTATTCAATAATAAGCGATAAAATGTAAATAAAAAATATATTACGTCTGCTTTTTAAATTAAACTAAAAGTGTGAAACACTACACTACGATCAGTTACCGATAATAAATCAATACGTAGCTCTTTTAGTTCAAGCAGTAGTCCAATGTCCAAAACCCACTTTTTTAAAGAATAGTTTCAGTTATTAATCTAATGCCGAGTAATCAGCACCCTCCAAAACGTGTAGGAAGCACAAAATCTCCATTTCAGATTTAAGACCCCATCGCAACTTTCATTTCTTTACATTTCATAATAGGTAATTGAAAGTAAATATAGAACACCTTGTGACATCTTTCCAAACAACTATTACGCGAACAATCAAAGGATCTCATTGTGACATATTTTTGACGTCGTTCCAAACGGAAACCTATCACAAAATTAAATTTCTTAATAAAAATTAAATTCTAAATAAAAATAAAGGTTCTCGAGCGATTGTTGTGAGTGGCCAATGGTGATTTAATTCTAATAAAAATGGACTACTTGTGCTTTTTAAATGGTTTTAAAAATGCGTATTAAATTATGCAGTTTTTTAAAAATTGAAGTAATAAGAAATCCAATTTTTTTCTGAGATTTTCAATGTCTCTCATTTCAATGGCCTGAATTTTTCACTCTTCACTCTTTCTGTAGCATTTGTAGTTTGGTATATGAAAGTAGGTGACGGATAGACAGAGGGACGGACAGAACCTTTATAAAGGCTTCCACTTTTTACGTTGGTTATAAACGTAGTTGTATAAGCTAAAAACCAAATAATTAGTTGCTTTTGTGATTTTAAATCTAAGCAACAAGTAAATTTTTCTTTACCTCATAGTTGAGCTGAAAAATTCTACATTCTTGTTTTAATTGGATAATGTATAAAAGTGCCTAAGGCATAATTCGAAATGGGTTTATGCATAATGAAGTATTTTTTCTTTAAAAAAGCCTTTTCGCAATTGTTAGTTTTTAAACACTTAAAAAATACATAAATCTTAAGGATTCAGCTGAACTAGCAATTAGTTTAATGAATATCTTTGAAATATAAAGCAAATTTATTTTTTATTAAAAAAAACTTCCTATAGCGATTATCAAGTAAGTAAGCATTAAGGCTCTATTGAACGAAATGTCTTGAATACAAATATATGTTAATTTGAGTTCCCAACGAACATAATAACGCGAGTTTAAGTTTAAAAAATTTAATTTTTGCACTAAGCATTAAAGCGCCTCTTTGCCTGAACACAATGGGTGAAAAAACGCTTCACTTTTCCTACAATTTTGATACAATGTATACTAGCTAATGAATTATAAAAACTACTGTTTTCTTTTTCCTGAAAATCCTGAAGTGTAAAAAAAATATTTCTATTAAAAATTTAATAGTTTTTAATCTACATTTGAATTTTTTGTGCGCATAAAATGCATTAACAATGCTGATTATCAATTAATATTAAATCCACATTTGCGTATAATTATTTTAACACGATATAAAACACTAGAAAATAAATAAAGTTACTGCATTGGTGTACCACATTTATCGAATAATAAAAGGGGAAATTATAACACAGTCGGTTTCGAGACACAGTTTGAAATGTGTGTAAAACTACAAAATATCGCCAGAGAATTTTACACTGGTTAGGTTATGCTAGGTTGTACATTTTCAGGATGTCTACTTCTAGCCTCTTCTGTGCTTACGCAGCCAATTACGCCTGGAAATTTTTACCCTGGTCAAGTGACGAGGTCGACAACCATCGCGCGCTTGTTCGGGACTTTCGACTCCACAGATTTAACGATCACGTATGCTGCAGTGTACTCAAGACAAATACAAACACAACACAAATATCCATGCCCATTTTCCAGGATTAGAACCAGGGACTTTCTGACTGCTTCTTACTGATATTTGCATTGTTATAAATATTTCAGTAAAAGTAGTAAATTCCATCGTAAATTTGGAAGCTGCTGTGTTGCATTCGTTTTTTCTTACTCCTTTTTATTGTGTAAGATTACTCCTATGTTGTGGTGTAAGTTGATAATGTGGAAAATCCAAATTAATAGAAAAGAAGAAAAGGAAGGTCGTCGGGTAGTTTTTAGATTAATAGAATTTTTATAGCTTAAAGATTCAAGTGTAAATGAATGTAGGGTATGATAATTAGTATATGTTTCCACTGGTGACGTGCAAATGTAATTTATTACTTAATAGTTTTGTTTAAAATCCTATGTTCATTAAAATCGCAAACCAAAGAAAAATGTTAGTTTAAGAAAGGTGGAAGTAGTGGATAGAAATTTCAGTTAAACCAATCTTACGTTATTATTTTGCGATAAATACATGTATTAGAATTCTCTTAAATCTTAAGAAGATTTGAAGAAATGTGTAGTTGATAAAGTTTGAAAAATTGATAGATTTAAAATTACATATAGATAAAATTTTAAATTTTTAGTAGAAAACAAGACAGAAGAATAGAAACTGTAAAAATATCATTAGCTGCGTATGCAAAGTGCAGATTTTATTTAATTTGCAAGCATAAATCTTTTTATATTTAACTCTAAACAGACATGTTTTGTAGATGGTTACCTAAGATTATTCATCTAAAACTTTCAAAATAATCATTTGAGGGATTATGCATTTCCATCTGCCTTTGAGGACCGTTCCTAAGCGTGATTCATCTACATTGATTTAAAGGCTTACAATTCGGCATCCGGGCTCTGCTTAATGCTATCTCATTGATCTTTCGGATCTAACAAGCACGAATTCGTCCCATTCCTAATGAATCACCGATTCCAAGGACTCACATCAGAGAAGCCCCCCCTCAACCAATCAGGTCATCAAAATCCCCGAATTCCTAAGTCACGAGAATTCAAATGGGGATGGGGTGCAGAACAAATCTGCCATCCGCTCCCCTAATTGAAAATGTCAGTCCTCTCTGCTAAGCTGCTCTAATTAAGGATGCAGAGGACTTTACAGACAATCCCCCCCATGTACCAATATTATTTTCCCCCTGCCCTTATTACTATCTCTTCCGTACTGACCTTTTGATTACGCTGCCCCGGAGCAATGTTGCCGCATCGCACGAACAAATACCTTTTGTTCCATTATCACGAGAGGGGCGTGGCTTCTTTCAACCTCCCCCGCCATTCCAAACATAATTCACATTCTAATGAGTCGAGTTCGCCTATCAGATGAGGAATGTGGGGTCCCCAATCCCCTCCTCCGCTTCGTAAAGAACCAATCATTTGCCGCCCCGGATCGAACAAAGAAGCGCGGGAGTTGAGTTGAGTGGATAAAGTTCTGGGTAGGAAAAATTAAACCTCTCTTTGGCCTTCCTGATATTCCAATCCCACCAAGCTATACGATTCTCAAAGTTAGACTCAAGTAATTTTTCTTTTGATACTTAAAAATTATTTTGTTTAATTGCTGAAGAACACCAAGTAATATTATTTTTTTTTAAGTTCAACGTTTTCTTTTAAAATTTCTTCCTATGACATAGATTATTACAAAATTATGTAAGATACACAAGCAGCACTTATTCTGAATTTTTGTTTAAAGTATTATTATTGTTCTGATCTTGGCGATGTTGCTTAATGACGTTACATGATTATCATTTACAAAATAACATACCAAAACGTTTATATTATAATTCAAAATTAGTTACTATTTTTCGTAGTGTTACCGAAGTCTCCGTAAACAACTTGCCATGAATCAAAATGAAGAAGCCGAAGAGCATCAGCCTTTGAAGAAAATATTGCCTTATAGACAGAAAAACGAAGCTTCTCACATTCAGTTAACTTAGAAGAAGCGACATATTTTTCTACGTATGTGATAGATGTACTATGGTTCAGGGTTAACAATAAGAATTCTTGCAATTTTTCAAAAACTGTACAATGTAAATTTAGAATATGAGAATAATTTTGATACTACTATTAATTTCGATGCTATTCATGGAAATAAAATCCTCTGAAGTTGAAGAAGAATGGTTAAAAATGGCATGAATGTTGTTTTAATAATGAGAAATTAAATTATTAACAATTTGTCATCATCATTACTGGCACTACAGCACTTGAAGGTTGTGTTACAGAGAACTTGAACTTACTACAGAACTTGAAGGACTTTTGTTTCCAGTTGGTAATTCCCCAAGTCTTTAGATCTTCCACTTGATCGATCCATCTGATTTTTGGTCTTCCTCTAGGTCTTGATCCACTAGGATTTTTTTTTTCAGGAGTCTTCTTGTTGTTCAGTTGGTCTCCGCCCTTTCTAAGTTCCTATGCTTTTATACATTAACAAGTTATACAAATATTAATATAATCAAATTATATGAATATTAATATTATTAAATTACATGAATATTATAATTGTTCAAAGAATGACGTATGCATTATTCATTATATATTTTTAGTCATTTTTTGATAAAGAATATTTTATGATACAAATATATTAAAACAAATATTAGTTTATTTTTAAACAGAAAAAAATGAAATTTAATAGCGTTAGATGGCACGAGTCAAACTGTTTCTGCAAAACATGTATTCGGTATTGATAAAATTTCTCACTTTAACGAAAGTACCAAATAAAAAAATACTAATGTAAAAGCTTACACAATTACAAAAAAAACAAAAATAACAAAAAATGACACTAAAAAAAGAAATAATATGGCATTATAACCACTTTTAAAATGAGAGAAAACTTAAAAATTACTCATTCTTATATAAAGTAGTTAGTGGAATCCGCATTTATCACTAAGCATCCTCGGATGGTGTGGGATGATCCCGCGGTCGATTGCAGCGCCATCTGGATGTTCAAACGCGCGCTAATGAACACGAGACGTGTGCTGCGACTGACATTTAATTAATTTCGCACCGCTTTCATCTTCTTTTTATCCTCGGGTACGTGCGATTGCACAGATTGCTTTGTTAAAATTCCATCCTCTTTGAAGTGTTGAGCCTAGGTTCGGATTAACAACAAAGGCCGTTGTCAGATTTAACAGATAGTGCTCTGGCCAATATGCTTTGATTCTAAATGTCTCTCACACTTTTGCATGGGAATAATAGATAAGGGATTCATTTTAAGCTATGCCTTTCTACTTTCATTGTTATTTGGATTTACGCTACTCCTCATTGTTTTCTAAATTTAAGTTCTAAATTTAAAGAAATTGTAAATATAATACTTTCATATATGTGTGTAGAATAGCATACTGTAATTAAATACTTCCTCATCATTATTATGACTGTTGAGTTTACAAATATGTATTGTTGTATATTATTACGAAGATATTCAGAAACCCAGCACAAAAGAAAGAGAAATGTCGTCTTTAAAATAATCACTTTTTTATGTTATTTGCTAACAAATAAATACCCAAACTAAACTGCATCTTAAGTAATATTATTTAAGAATTATTGTTTCATGTATAATTTAATCCTATGGATTATATATAAAGTAACGGTCTCTAAGCATTTTATTTCAAATTGCTTCAATGGTACTTTTTGGCAGCAACTTCTGGAGACTTACACTGTAAGAAACCTTTGAGAAAAGCTTTCTATAATTATAACCTGTATTTTTACACAAATTCTAAAAGATAGAGTTTCTTCTCAGAACAAAGTTTGATTTGGTTGTTAAAAAATATATTAAAAATAATACTCCTGCAAAAGTTGCACATTGGTATATGCAATGTATAGTACTTGTGTCAGCAAATGATGCCACCGGTTTTATGGAGAAAATTTACATAAAATGTTTTACAGTATAGAACGTTCTGAGTTTTTTTTTATGTGAATTGCTTGAATTTATAAAATCTCAACTACTTTTTGTTGTGATAGCCATGGTTAATGTTTGATAGGAGTCTTAGTTTGCCGGTAGCCTCTTATAAATAGGGTTATGGGTTTAAAACATGCCATCCATATTGGTAAAAAAAAAACATCGACACTATAACTACGTTCAGTACACTGGAGCAGACGTACTCTTTAAATCTCAGGAGTCCAAAGTAGCTTTAGCACGTGATGTTTTCCGAAGTTTATTTGTATGCCAGAATGGTAAAAGTACGTTACTACTTCATTGCAAAAGGGTAAAATGTAATGATTTTGAAACTATTTTAAAATGTTGCAATGTTGGTTGTAAATTAGTACTCTTAATGAGACACATTTAAGGCTTTATTATGTTTTTTTACACCGTTTTCGAAACCAAATAGCATTTCGTTTGTGCAACTTTTTAAGTGCTATTTGGGAACAATTTTTTTAAATTTATTTTATTTAAATTTATTGCATACGTTCGTATAATAGAACCTAATTTTCTAAATTCTTCAATTTCAATAAAATGACATTAATTTGTGTTACTCAATATGATAAACATGCTTCCAGCCTTCATTTGTAAATTTTATAAAGAAATTGAAAGTTAATTGTTTTTCTTATTTTTTTATGAATTAATAATATGAATTGGTTTTTTTTAGATGTAGCAATATAAATATATTTTGGTATGTGTGCTATTTTATACGAAAAATAGCTAATTTTAGAAATTTGTTGTTGTTTATTTGTACTAAAAAGTATCCTACAATTTTTTTTAAAAGTATGAACAGTTCTTTGTTTAAAATAGATAACTTTGAAATTCAGACTTCATGTTAACAAATAACAACTTTAATAACTTTGCTTACATATATTTTAATTAATAAACTTATTTTAAACGGACAAATGCTAATCTTCTAACTACGTAGTTCTTTTCAAGTTAAAAAATAAAGATTTTTTTTATACATATAGAAACAATCATAAATCCCCATAGATATGCAATTAAATTAAGAAGACACGGGGTTTTACATTTACGAATTATCTGCAATCATCTAAAAAGTACAATTTTTTAAGGGATTGGTAATGAACAATATACATTTATTTTCCTTCAATGACAGTGCCAATATAAGTAAATACTAAACTTACATTTTAAAACATATCAATTCTTGCACTAAAGCAATTTAATCCACATTTAAAATAGTATAACCTCTTACTATAGATATCTAAATTAAAAACGAACCCCGTTAATGTCTAAACTTTAAACACCAACGAAGTTTTATACAAATATGAAAGTAGGTAATTGAAAATGCGCATAAAATTGAAAGAGGAGCATTAAAAGGGGGGACGGACACTCATCATTGATGTAAGCGGGCGTAACCCCTACTTTATGCCGCATCATTATGTCAGTTATACGGGGGAGGCTGATATATTCACCGTGGCATTATACATTCAGGGCATTTTTCACATTAAACGATAAGTTTTTACTATAAATTAATCAATAAAAATGTAAAGCAATAATATACCTTAAATATTTTATTATTATAAATTCGTTTTTTTCCTCACTTTAAAAAAATATAGAGTTTTATTAACAAATAAATTAACACAAAAGATTACAGATTAATATTTAATGTTTTGAATTTAAGTTTTGTAAATAAGTTTGTTAAGAATTTATTTAGTTTTAAATATGAGTTTGTAGCTTTATGATTATAAATAAGAGTTTTGTATACGTAACAAGAAGTTCTTAAAGAACTAAAATAGCCTACTTTCCTGTTACTTAAATACTTACTGAATTTCTAATAGGAAAACAACTAGATTCCTAACAGTAAATATCATCAACAACCGTTTTTACCCTAGATTTATACACATTCGAAAAAAAATCACTAAACACAACATCCAGCTATAATTTAAACTTCTAAAAGCAAAAATCAACTATTTTCTTTAATATTCTTTCTCAAATTAACTTAATATAATTTATCGTATGCACGAGTTATTTGTATTTCAAAGAATAATTCAATATTTATTAATAACAAACGTAATAAAACTACTCCAAACTACATTAAAAAAAGAAATGTAAATTAAAACTAAGCATAATTGGTATGCGAAAAATATAGCTTGCAGCTTTCTTTGTAAACAATGCATGAACAATCAAAGAATCACATAGTGCTAAATTTTAAGACGTCATTCGAAACTGATCCATGAAAAAATGATTTTGCTTCAAATATTTTTAAATAAATAAAGTTTCTCATGCCATTGTTGATTTGGCAACAGTGATTTAAATGACTCAAAATTGAATTTCAATGCTAATTCAATGGGAAATTCGCTGACATGTATTGGATTTTTGTCCGTCAGGACATACAGACAGGCGGACCAAAAGTATGAAAGTTAGGTCTCTGAGGTCATAGCTTTCTAACAAAAAAAAGAATTTTTAAGATCCGATTGATAGAACCGATTTTGTAAGGGGAGTACGGACAGACAGACGGACATCGACCGCATGTTAATACCTACTATTTTTAAATAAATAAAGTTTCTCATGCCATTGTTTTTTTTGGCAACAGTGATTTAAATGACTCAAAATTTAATTTCAATGCTAATTCAATGGGAAATTCGCCGACAGATAGTAGATTTATGTCCGTCCCGACGTACAGACAGGCGGACAAAAAGTATGAAAGTGGGTCTCTGAGGTCATATCTTTCTAACAAAAAAAGAATTTTTACGATCCGATTGATAGAACCGATTTTGGAAGGGGGGTACGGACAGACAGACAGACAGACGGACATCGATAGCATGTCAATACCTACTTTTTCATTTTTTTTAATTCTTTCGAATTAAAAAAAGAAAAGTAGGCTAAAAATAGTGTCAAAATAAGATTTTATTTAGCTTTTAAAGTGTGTAATAACTTATATAGGAAATAGATAGTTAATTTAAAAAAGAATAGATATTCAATGGTGAAAACTATAATTGAGCTGCAATGGTTGATTGTCACACACATACCCAATATTTGTACATAAGATATTTTTTATATTCAAATCCGAAGTTTTTTATTCAATTAAAAAACGTTGTTTATTTTATTAAAAAAAATTAGAGATGTGTATTAAAGATGTGTATTTAGAAATTATTGAGAATTTTTTTTATGCTTAGTCTTGAAAGGAAACTTTATTAATTCTAACACATTTAAACAACGAGAAAAAAAAAGACTTTGTTACGACTGATTTTAACACAAAAGCTTTTCATAAATGTAAACTGACTAAAAGTTAATATCATAACTAATCACCTTATTGCAGCTCAAGCCAAAGAGGATTTAACCTTTAAAAAAGAAGATTTTCAGTGTTTTAATAAATTTATAGTTAGATTTGGTTTTATTCAAAATAGCAATGCTAAAAACAATACTTTTCAGTTTGATCATTTCCTTTTCGTTAAAACAGTTAGGAAGTAGTATTTTAATTTTAAAAGATTCTCTGCAAACTAAAGACACGAACTCACGGAATTCTTCGAAGACATCCTCATAAGAATGCAAAGTTCTCCTTACGGACATAAGTTTCTAATCGCTACTAATGTGAGAATAACTGTCTCATGGAATATCATGGATATAGTAATATGTACGAGGCTAAGTTGTCTGAGTGTACATATAATCATCTATAGTCATATTCCTGTATCTGCTCACCAAGCATTCCTTGAGTCCAAGAGCACATACTCCTGTAATCGTTAGTAATAAAATTAGCCATTATTAGTAGAGTCTTGTTTCAGAGCCCCATATGTTCTAGTATTTGAACATCAAATTGAATTTCTGGCACGAGCTGCCAGAACCCTTACCCTTACTCAGTACCCTTAAACAACCATTTCCAAAAGCCCCTTGATAGTAATTTAAGCCACCCCAAGTGCATATCAAATCGCCTTCACAATTTTCCCAATAAAGACTGTCCTGTAGGATAAAAGGTTCTTAAGCGTAGTACACTAAATTCGTACCAAACTCGATGGCAGCGTATATAAAACGTTGCACAAAAGGGTTGAGTATGATTAATATGAAGCAAAGAATTATTTTGCAGATAAAGATTGTCAACATAGTAAATCGGTAAAACAGTTTCACAGTTTCAAACTGAAATGGATATTGGCTATTTAAATTTTTCCTCTGACTATTATTATCTTATATTTTGTTTTAATTTAAGGTAAAGAAATATTAGTTTTACATGCACTAAAAACTTTCGGCTTGACTATTCTAAAGGTGTTTTTTTTATCGATAATCTCGATCTACGTTTACCACTTATTACAAATGCATTTATCAGCACTTGTATCGTTCTCGAAGTTTGCAAGCCAAAAAATCAGACAGTGACTATGTGACTTTGAAATACCGAACTATCCTAATGAAACAAGATTGTAGGAGTAATCTCCTACGACCTCCTTTAAAATAAAGCTACATACTAGACTGCCTCCGAGCACATACTTGTTCCACCCATTACTAATTTAATACTCTTGGGAGTAAGACTCCTGCTCCAGATCCCCGTTCTCAAATATTTGACCAGCAAATTGAATTCCCGGGCACATTCTGCTCCTAAACAACCCTTCCCCAAAAGCCCCCCTGTCAGCCATTCCAGGCATATCACAAATGGCCCCCTTCATGTCCGCGTCAGCAGTAACAATTTTCCGTCCAATGAAGGTTACACTGCTACATAAAAGGTCCTTAAACAGAGGACGCTGCAATCTGTGTCCAAACTCTTGATCCCTTGATGGCAGACAAAATGGTTGAGCGTGATGGATGGGCAGTTACTGAACGGTCTGCATTGAGATCGCCATGTAGCCTAATAGGCATTGTAGAGCCCACTGCTCGTAAAACGGTGAAATGGTTTTACCTGTAAATGTCGAAGTGTTTAGCTTAAAATTTTCAGCAAGCGTTAATTGAATTATTGGTAACTTTGCACTATGTCAACGTGTTTATGGAATAATGTTCTACCGAAAACTGCATTTATAGAACATATAAAAATTTACAATAAAACACTATATTGTCATTCAGAACCTAATAGGCTACCATGTAGCCAAATAGGGATGGTAAAGCCCACTGCTCGTACGGGCTTTTCCTGTAAATTTTCAGCAAGTGCTAATTATCTAATTGGGAACTTTGCATTATGCCACTCTGTTTTTATCTATGACCCTGTTCTGCATAATTTTTTTTACATTTTTTTAGATTAATTGAGTGTTTTTAACTGCATTCATAGAACATATTACATATTGCCATCAGGGTTTGAAATTCATGGTCGCTGTCGCAAAATGCGACCAAATCCTACAATTTTGCGACTTCAAAATTAATTTAGTCTCAGTTATCGCGACTAGTTTTCTTAAATATCACTATCAACTTCTTAAAGTAATTTCCAAAGATCTTGCCGAAAATAATCATCTTAAAATCGCAATGCCCTGGTGATACATAAAATGCTATAGTCTGATGAGCGTAAAATCTAAAAACTTCTGGGGATCGTTAATTGTGATTTCTAAAATTTAGGAACTCCAGCTCTTCTGAAATTGTGAAACTCTTGTGATTCTATGGGTGCGCAACTAGGGCAATCTTAAGAGTTTGCATGTAAATTACATGAAACTAGCATTTTTTCCCATAAGTATTTTCTCAAAAATGCTCCCAGAAAATGTGCCAAATGTGAACACTGATTGCCATCCAAAGCCTAATATGCATCCATGTTGCTTAATTGTTATTATGTAAGACGATTAAATGGTCTTACCTGTAAAGTTTTTACCTCAAACTTTTCAGCAAGCGATTATTAATTTTTTGGTAATTTTGCATTATGTCGCCTTGTTTACAGAGTAACGTTCACCAATAATTTTTACATAGTTTCGATTACTTGAGTGAATTTTACTGCATTTGCAGAGAATATAAGCATCGTAATGTAATTAACAATGAAACACTACGTTGTCATTCAGAGCTACAATGTGCAGTATTTGAATTTGGCAACATTAAGTTTTTTTTAAACTTAATTTTAGAAATGCAAAAAATTCGTACAACTTTAGATTGCTTTTTGATCAGCTGCGATTTTTATAAAAACTTTCCAAGATCGATATAATGCGTAAAAATATTGTTTAACTTAAAATTATTTATATCAAGTAATTTTTATCAAAATTATATTGCAGGTTGTTATTCTCGTGTCGGCATTATACGAAGATATATGAATAGTTTTAGGAGAGAAAAAATATTATTAATGAAAGTATCCCAGATACTAAATTTATCTTAAAATTGTATTTATATTTCGTAGAATACTATGTTATAACAATCTTTTTATATCATGCGTGTCTTGCGCATAACTTTAAACAATAAACATATTTTAATGAATCAATTCAAAAACTCTTCTAATTAATTTTAGCTGAGACACTTTCTAAAAGTCAGTCTGACAATCACTGCAGTTAACTTTAACAAGACTGAATGTCAATTTATACCTAAATTACATGCATCGTTAGTTCCAATCACGACAAATTGCATAAGCCTGTTAATTGGACCCCTATTGCCCCCGAAGCAATTTTCCACTCGACGACAATGACTGCTTAGCGTAAAAGGTCCTTTAAAATATGGAGGCTGGATCTGCCATGTTTCACACTATAGATGGGAAAGATGATAATGTTAAGTTTTTGTACATGTTATTTTACACTGTAACCCCCCTCTCCCTTTTAAAGTGCTGCCATAACCCTGTGTTGTGAATGTAAATTGACATCCTTAAATTAACTGACTCGCCATTGAAGGTGTAAAGCTGTATAATTTATATCTTGCACCAAGAAAGTTTTATGGGAGGATATACGAGGGCTGTTTTTTTTCAACTTCCGATGGGCTGTAACAAAAAGACTTGCAAAATACAAAAAAGATTTTTTTACCAAAAGTAATGTACAATACTGCTTATTTCTCCACATAATAACCTTGACGATTAAAGCATTTGTCATATCTGTAATAAATCTTTGAAATACCCTCTGTATAAAATGTTGGCGCCAAGTGAGAATTGAGAGCTGTTATTCGTTTCTCGCAGGCAGAAGGGAACAGTGCAACAGAAATTCATCGAAGTATGAATAGAATGTATGGAGACACCTCTATGAGTGATGGCGTTGTTCGTGAATGCTTTTGAAAATGTAAAGGTGGCAGAACTGATGTTCATGAAGAAGGGGACCAAGGAAGCAAGTATGTTGCTACATACGGCATTGTTCTGCGAGTTGACCAAGTGTTTAGGGAAACTCGAAGGTTTACCGTAAGTGAATTATCGATTAGCATAGTGGCTTGGATTGCAGCGCTTCCAAATTGACGTGGAGCTCAAAGAAACCGGCACAACTCCCTTCAAATCATTGCCGACTACATTTTATGAAGAGGGTATTTCAAAGATTGCTTACGGATATGACAAATGCTTTAATCGTGATCATGTGGTGAAATAAGCGGTGTTGTACATTACTTTTGGTAAAAAAATCTATTTTGTATTTTGACCCGTCTTTTTTTTACAGCCCATCGGAGGTTGAAAAAAAACAGCCCTCGTATTAATTTTAGTATGAATGTCGTTGCTCTGTTTTGTGTTTAGTGACGGGCCAATCATGACTTTTGGATTATTCAATGGTATAAATTGAATTTTCAAGAAAATAGTCAGTCCCCGTTGCATTTGTTTTCATGTGAAATATACCCACTTTTCTCCCCCAAAAAATCCTACACATATATTCTTCCTATAAACATATTTTTTTAAAAACAATTATAGATTTAAAAGTAGGCTTTGCTGGGTAGTTTTGTAAAAATTGACGATTAACATTTGCCGAGGAGCACGTCAATTTAGTGGAACTATGTTTTATCGGTGAAAATACAAATTTTTTGTGTGTTATGAATAAGCAAACAAGCTCTGTTTATTTTTTTCGTTAATAGACCATTGTAACACAATGTTTATATGAAAAATGTCTCATTAATTTATCACTGAAAAAACTTTTTTTACAAGGCCTTCTAATGTTTAACCCTCTGTCTAGGTCATGTTTTATACAATTAATAAATTAGGTAAGGGAGGCTGGGGAGCCTTGGCCATAAGGGAGACTTGGCCCACCTTTAAATTTTAGTATTTAAAAATATTTAAGCATTTTCTCAATATATGGTTCTCAAAGCTACTGTTGTGAGCAGATAGCCACCTTAGTTTTATTGAGCTACTTTTTAGCATTGAGGAGAAAATAAAAATAGAAAGTTTCTCACCCCAAAAAGTAAACATTTTAGACATAATTTGAAAGATTTTTTCAGATAAACTAATTCAATTAAGTTTAAATATGTGGTATTTTTAAAATACTGTTATATTAAGGTTTTATTTGAGCTATAAAGTTTGTGCGATGAAGTAGGCTTCAAAGTACCATGTGCAATTCTTTACGAAATGTATAGGGGGGGGAGGGTTGGCCACTCTATGTAAGGGAGGGTTGGCCACTGGACCAAGGCTCCCTAAGTGAACTAGATATGAAAATCTATACATAATGTTTATCAAATACACAGTTAATAATAACGTATGATTATAACTTTATGAAGGTAATAGATTGATTATTAGTATTTGTACTTTTTTAGAATAAAACGAAAACCGCAACTAAATCAAACTTATCATTTATGACCAAATATCAAACTTTTTCTGCAAAAACTATATAAGTTATTAATTCAAGTATAATAATACTCCAGATTAATATTAAGATATTATCAGATTTTTTCTTTATATGGGGAGGGGGACGAACGAGTAGCTTTGAAAGTGCGCTTTGACTTTGACTTTTACAGTTTGTGCCGTTAAAAATTTTTTTAATTGAGGCTTATATCTTGTACATTTTAATGTGTGTACAAACTGAATAAAAAATTATTTAACATAAATATAAAAAATTATTTGTTATGGACAATTAGAATTTTTAATTTATACAATGCTAGAAAAATGTATTACTCTAAATATTACGGTAAACGTGATTTTTAAATGAGTTCCAGAGTGTTGAAATATAATATAACTTTTTTTTACATTTAATGCTTACAAAATTAATTTGAAATATTTATTATTTTGCCCTTTAAAATTAGGCATTTTTGATGGGACAATTCTCCCTTGATAAGGGAGACTTGGCCAAGTTTCTAAGTTTAAAAAAACAATATATTTAAAAAAGAAAAAATGCATTATTTATATTATCACTATTATATACTTGTTGCCAATAAAATTTCCTTTAATATGTGTTATTACATGAAACTTTTAGTGCAAAAATAAAATTCATTGAAATAAAATTCTGAAACTATGGCCAAGGCTCCCCTGTCTCCAATACATCAGTATCAATATTTTTGGAAACATTGAACATTCTACTTTAAATTAAAAATTAGTGTTAAAAAAAACTGTAAAATGTGAAGCAGTGGAGTGAATTCTGCAAAGGGGTACTATGTGTACTTCTGTAGCAAAGATTATTACTACCACTTTCTTCAATTCTCGAAAACCTTTATTATATGAACTTTACCGTGATAGATTTACTTAATGGTTCCTAAGTAAATTACAGGAACTGCATTTATGCTAATTTATATTTAACCACAACTATACTAATTATATATTTAAAATTGATTATCAAAGTGATTCGTATTAGCTTATGTAGAATGTAAATTGTAAAGTGACCAATGCAAAGTGTCAAGGCATTCAAATGTATGCTAAAACATACCACCGTGAATGAAAAGGTGAATTGTATTTTATTATTAAAAATGTGGTAATGTTTGCAGATCAAACGCTATTTAAAAAGAACACAAACCAAATCTTCCTTCCGCGCTCTGACCTTTATCCAAACAAGCCAAGTGTACTTCTGCCGTCCATCTTGTTCTACGATGATGGATCGGTCAGCAACAGAACTCATTGAATTCGAATGTTTTCCCCTCTTCATCCCGCCATCATTACGCATTCGGGGGACGTTATTGAAATTTGCATCTCACGCACTGCTGCCAACCAAGAACTTCTTGGGGCAGAGATTTCCGAGCTTCATGTCATAATCCTCGCGAACGGGCATGAGGAATTAGACCTGCAGTTCCACGTTCAAAGGATTCGGGCATGTGAGTCGGTTCCCAGATCTCCCGGGCCTTGATAAATTAAGCAGTAGAGCGGATCTAGAGCCTAAAATATGCTTAGTATGTAGTTCTAGGGCCATTCAGAATGGGACCTGGAGTTATTTATGCGCATATATAAATTAAGTTTTCATGTAGTGCGAATGGGGTAGTTATTCAGTTATTGTACCTAATATAGTCAAACATAAAAAAAACATAAACATGAAATTCAGGTTGTTATAGAGAATTCCCTATAGATAACGATCAATAGATAACATACTATTTAAATAAAATAGTTTATCGATTATGCACTACACTTTAAACAATCTCTGTAAAACTGCAGCACATTTTGCGGTTATTTTTACATACAGTGTCATAAAGTTCGTTTTACATTAAATGGATGTTTTAACTACTTACAGAGTCAAATGAACTACGTACTTCGATAGAGTTTAAACAGGAAAATTGCGTGTATCCAATCCTTAGTAAAACAAACGTTTTTGCTGATACCACACAATAAATTTGAAATCATGTATAAATTCATAGCACATGGGGTAACAACGCTTTCACATCACACACTGTGATAGTAAATGTTTTTTTTTACAGTGTGTATTTATTAAACATCAGGTAAACCAACACTTAAGTAAGGTATAGTTTGTTACAAACCATGCTCTAGTGCCGACTAAGGAGTAAAGCACTATGTAAAAAAAGCATAAGTTGTTTTAAAGCATGCATTAGTTACCAACCAAAAAGTAGAACGAATTAAAATGGAAGGTCGCTGTTACATTTTGAAAAGCTACTTCTACTAGTTTCTTATGAAAGATTCTATCATATATTCTGTCTCTAATTTAGAACTATTTTATGAACCAGTAATTTGGTGTGTATTTTTTTTAAAATTACAACTATTTATGTACGACAGTTCTGAAGAATTTGAGACCTATGAATAACAAGAAGAAACAATATATTCAAGTACGAATATGAAAAACAATATATATCCTAATAATATGAAAAACAAAGATTTTACTTGCAAGACTTTCTCCACGATGTTAATAAAATAATATAAAGAAAAGGGCATCTTAACATTATAAAACTTACGATATCAACATTAAAATACATTAACCAAGCGTGAAAGATTTAAAGCTCACGAAATACAGTCCCTGGACAAATTATTAGACGCACTGTATTTTTTTAGTAATTTTATGCTTCTTAAGAGTTTTTATGCAATAATGGTATATTTAAACTACAATATTATTGATTTTTATTTAAAAGAATTGTTGTAGACTACATATTTGTACTTATTTTAAGATAATTATGATTAATTATGATTATGATTAATTTATATTAATTATTTATTATAAGATTATTTATGTGTGGAATCAGCATCCTCAAATGCAGGAGACAGTACAGTCTTGCATTGATAGCATGCCGCGCAGAATTAAAGCTTTGATAGCGACTAAAGGTGGCTCAAATGCTAACATTAATTTGCTAACATTAATTTCACTTTTCTTTAAAACTTAATAAACTTATGCTTTTCTAAATTAGTGCTGTTTTATTTATGTCAAATAAATCGGTAATTGATTGGCTAATATAAAAATAAAAACAAATCAATTTAAAATAATAAAACGGTACAATATCACCCGGTAATTAATATTTTACATGAAATCTTGCAGTGCGTCTAATAATTTGTCCAGGGACTGTACCGTAAAGCACGTTTTTCTTCTAGTATTGTGATATAAAGGAAAAACAACATGTACAGAACACTTGAAGGGTCTAGTTGCAAAACTCTCATTCTCTTAAGTATATTTATCGTAAATTGAATTGGACGAACTCGTCAATGAACAGACTGGAACTTATTTCTTAGCTATACTTTGAAGAATAAGGTATATTGGTAAGGTATACATAATCCTTGAAGTTTGTGTTGTCTAAATTTGCGATGAAAAAAACGGCCTATATACTGTGTCGCAGATTATCTTAATGAAACTTTAAAAAAAAGCTTGCAATGTTATTTATTTTTTATTTCATTTAACATCAGATTAAAGTCGTGTTTTCAAATTAACTTTATGCATCACATGAATAGTTCAAAACCCAAACTTCGCAATGTCGATGAAATCATTAAGATTCACAGCATTAATGTACAAAACAAAAATTTCTTATGATTAGACTTGGTATGTATTCTCCCGCTTCTAAATTTTATATGCAAAAGAAAATTGGCATACATATTGTGTCGCATTGAAATATTGTCTCATTGAAACTTTAAAAAAAAAGCTTGCAATGTTAGTTATTATTTTATTTCATTAATGTAGTTTGAAGGCAGTGTTTCAAAATTAACTTTATGCATCACATGAATAGTTCAAACCCCCAACTTCGCAATGTCAATGAAGATCATTAAAGCTTGCATTATAAATGCACAACAAAGCAGCAGTAACTTCCATCCATAGATCATGTCACTGGAAGGGTTCGTCATCTAAAATTAACTTTCTATCTCCCACATCACAGCATCTGCATAAATCAAGATGATGATGCGTCTGACAAAACTACGATTTCCCTTCTGGGGAGGGACTTATCGAACATTCCTCCGCGCAATATTAATGAACCAAAGTTCTGCCCCTCGATCCTGCTAACCAAATTTTCCACCAGATTGGGGACCGGGGCCTATCCCTTTCATTGGAGACTGACAAGGGTCCTGAAACATGGATTCTGACGTCACTGCCAGATCCTGATGCCTAGATGAAGCTCCCAATCCGATTATTGTGATTCATGTTTCCGAACGGTTAGATTCCTCCAGGCGTCGAGAATTTCTGCACACATAAATCCAACTCTGCTCAATCATGAACACTATTGTGATAATAATAGTAATAATAATGGTCATGCACGTGGAAAGCGGGTGCGCAAACTTTGCTGAAGAGATGCGTTATAGGGGAGATTGAGACGTTGGATGCTTTTACAGAAGAGTTCTTTTATGTTTTGTTATTCAATAGTACTTCTACCTCTTCCCCATCAATCTTTTAAAAAAAATATTACATGATTAGGATGCTATTTTATTGTCAACAAACTGATGTGTTTTTTTTTGTCAAAAATACTTTAAATGCAAATGTTATTGTAAAATGATTCTATGACAACATGCTTACAGAGTCTTTTTCTGAAGAAATAAAACAGAGAACTTCATGTAATCAAAATGTACATTATATTTTTTATATTTAAATTAAAAATATTAATATATTTGCAACTAAATTTTAACGCTACATTCTACAAACCAAAATTTTATAAAAGTTAGTGCATAGGTTCAAAACTTCATAAATAATCAAAAGTTTAAAGAGGTTTTCTTATTACCACTGCCTATATTGTAGTCTAATAATGGTATTGTTTAAATTGTCAATTTTTACCATTCTTAAGTTCCTCCGGTTTACCAAGCCCTGTATAGGAACTATTTCTTTATTGAATCTATAGTAAGTAAAATAATTTTAGGACAACCCTCTACCTTTTACTTTTCGTGCATTTAAAGACGATATAATTGAAACTGCTAATTTAGTTCTTTGTTGCGTTTTAAATACTTGACAATTTTACAGACAATAAACCTTTCACTTACACTCTTAAAACAAACGACGGTTAACTCGTCTGATTAATTCCACTCCTTTCCGTGCAAATCACTTCCTAAAGTATTCACTCTTTGCGGATGGTAAGAATAAGAAACAATCTATCGACATCTAACGGCGGTTTTACTCGCTGTAATTTCACTCTCCGTGCGAAAATGCACTTCCCCTATAGGAGTGGATTTCACTCTTTTGTTTTACGAGTGGAGCAAGGAATCAACCAGTTCATGAAAGTTCGTAATAACGAAATTTGAGGTAATCAAAAACATTAAAATCTATTTGCTCAAAAACAGGTTCAATACAACAGGGTGTATTTTATTGCATATCCGTAACATATGTTATCCCTTGTGTGTCCATGCATGCGCCAGCAGCGGATTTTGAATAGGCCAAATCACTTATTATAAGTATTGATACGCCATACGTTATATTCTAAATCCCTATGATATGCAAAGGGATACAGATGAGAAGGTTATCGATAGGTTTCTACCGAAGGTTTAACTATAGCTCTGGTATATTAACACTTGGTTGCTATCTATATATACATATCGTAATTAAATAAAATTTTAATCAATACAATATGCTTGTTTTATTTATGAATATAATTAAAACTTATAATAATTGATAAGTACGTAAATTTATTAAAATTTTTACGAGTGCTTATCATTACAATAGATTCATTTTACTAATTTGGTTTGTAAAATATTAACTTTAATACAAACTGAAAAATCTGTGCAACAAATTTAAATATTGTTCAAAGAATTGTTTTATTTTTTACCTTTGATGAAGCCTTAAAAGCCCTTACCTTAAAAGTTTTTAAAACCTACAGTAACTTTGAGTAGCTCTTCAAACATAAAATAAGATATCAACGGACACTATGCAAAATAAAATACATTTACCATAACAATAAGAGGATAGTATGTATAGATCATGCAAGTATTATTAAATTGTCCTGTTTTTAGCTTCCACACTACGTTTATAACGCAAATCTGGAAGCTTTAATTAAGGCTATGTCTGTCCGTCTATCTGTCCGTCACCTATTTCCATATCTCAAACTACAAATGCTACAGAAAAGTGTGATGTATCAAAAACTAACGCATCGAATCTAGAAAACATTGAAAATATAAGAAAAATTCGAATTCGAGGTAAAAATATTTACTTACCTTAACACTCATTCAAAAAGTATAAGAAGGGCATTTTTAATGGAATTAAATCACGACTTTCACTCACAATAACCCACACTATAAACTCTATTCATACTAATTAGATATTTGAAGGGAATTATTTTTAATGATGGAAATAAGTCTGGAATGAAGTCATAATATAATGTAACGTACCTGATCCGTGGCTCTCTACCGGCCACTTTAGAAGTTTCCCCCGCCGAAACAGAACGAGAACAGAACTCTTTTTCGACAGATTGAGGTGACACACGGCCAACTTCAATAACAAGGCCAGAGAAGCTCTCCCAAACATGAGCGTAGACGGAAATTTTGACGTCACTGTTCCCAGAGCCGAAGACAGAGAAACCAGTTCGGACGCATTCGGAACCCTAAAATTGTGGTCATCCGTGAACGAGTGATTCCGAACAGGTTTCGAGTCAGGTTGACTTTATCTTCGGAACAACGTTACTCGGAACTATGACGTCAAAATTTCCGTCCCCGAGCTTGTTTGGGAAAGCTTCTTCTGCCTTAGTAGTTGAGTAGGCTGTGGGTGACATCGAATTTGGAGGTGCTTATGTCCGAAAATGGACGAGTTAAACAAAATGAACTCGGACCTACATTGTTTTAAAAGTTAAATGGATGCTGTAAAAATAACTAAGCTGAATTAAACGAACTTAAAATGTTTTTTAAATAAATAGTGGAACATCGTATCTTCTATTGCGTATCTTGTCATCGTTACAATAGGTCACAAAAAGATTTTTTTTATTGTTCGTATTAGTAGTTTAGAAGATGCAAAAAAGGTTTTTTTTATTTTAAAAAGCAGACTTAATTTTTATTTGCATTTATTAAGCAATTATTAACGGATAATGAAGTTTTAATACCGATTATTCTTTTTGACGAGGTTTTTTTATAGTCTTCTGTTTATTGAAATGGTATTTAAAAATAAATTTTCATCAACTGTTTTTGAAATAGACGATTGAATGAAAACAAGATGGAGCTAGAAAGCATAATTTAGATATATTTTCTAGAAAAACGTAAATTTTAATTACATATTATGAATCACTGTTATATTCATCTTTAGCTGTAAAAAATGATAATCTATGTACTTTAAAAATGTGCATACAATTTTTTTTGTAATCAAATTTTGATCAAATGAGCATTTTAATTTTAATTTAAAACTATTATCTATAATTCAAGTACAAAATTAATTAACAATGCATTACAAATTAATGTAAAATAATTAATAAAAACAATATCTGGGTAGGGTACTCTAATTCATATTTTAAAACAATGATAATTTATATACTTTTAATCTCCGACTGAATGAGCTCTGTACATGTTGTTTTTCCTATATAACACACTACTAGAAGAAAAACTTGTTTTACGGTACTACGGTTTAGAATTTTTTTTTGCGCGGTTACTCCAATTTTCTCGCGATTAATGGCAAACTAAAAAACACGAAATAGAAGCCTTTGAAAGAAGCATTTCTAATAGGGGAGACCGGGGCAAGTTTTCCCATGGGGTAAGTTTTCCACCAGGCCTTATATTGGAAATGAACCATTATAGGGCGCTAAGTAACTGTTTGTGGGATGAAGCAACACGTTATTTGTCACCCACAAGAATATTTGGTCAGTTGGTTAGTAATATTGTAGTTAGAGCTGTTTTTGTAATTTATCAACGGTAAGTAACTAATCATGGTTACATTCAAAAATAAGTTAAACGGGTTTTTATTAAACTTAGAGTTTTATCATGGCGTATACTCAAGTGTTGTTCCTCTCTCTACGTAACTTTGTATTTGTTTTCAAAATAATTTAAATATCTACTCGTTATGGGGAAAGAATACCAACAAAGATTTGTAGAAAAATGTGCTCCAAATTTTAAAGATTTAACTTATTATTTCAAAATTTTAAAAAATATGACCAAGTAACACAACTATTTATCAAGTTCATATATTCAAGTTCTAAATGTAATTGTTTTGGTTCTAGATTAAAAATTGTCTACATAGTAATAGTAAGAAAGTTAACAGAACTATACTATTCCGAAGCAATATACGTCGCTCTAATCAGGAATGGATGTGTAGCATAAAAGCACTCAAGAACTTAAATATCCCTCAAAGATCGTAAATAATTGCACTGTAAAATAATAATGTGTTAGACTGCACCTAGAGTTTGGCGTCAATTGGCTGGCTAAAAAGAGGGGAAGCAATCTTTGAGCGTGTGATTACTCAAAATTTTCTTTTTGGGATCTTTAGTACTGCAATCTCTAGAAAAGAGCACCAAACTATAGTTACACAAAAGAGGAAGTTATACATTGTCTGGGTTCAAAGTGAATCAAATTATAATAATCTTTATTGAAATGTGTTAAAATTGAGTTTTGGTCTCTTTTTAAACAATTTAATCTGTATTCGGAGTATACTCTTTTAGGCAATTTTAGCTTGGAATAAAACTTACATGACAATAACAAAATGTGTTTTTTAAGCGCGTTAAATCCTTTACATAATATTTGAAATATTTGCCCTATCCAGTTTTGGCAGTCTTTGAAAATGTACCCCGCATACGGGGCACGTTTTCTGTAAAAAAGTATATTATCTTTTTTGAAAAATAATAATACTAGTTTGTAGATAAATATGTAAAGAAGGTAATGGTATTAATTAAATAAATAAAATAGAAGTAAAAAATATACAATGAGAACGAAAAACATGGAAAACTAGCTCGGTCTCCCCTACGTTAATTAAATTACAAAATTACAATATGCGTTTTAAATTGTTTTAAGTAAATGCATATTTTAAAATATAACATGATTTACTATTTCCGTGTTTATAGCTTGTATCGTGTACTTTTATCCGGATTAAATTTTAAAACTAAAGCATTTAAAAGAACATTACATAGTTTACGCAACTGTTTCTTAATATTTCATTATTTATAGAGAGAAATCTACTTGAAAGCAATTATAGTTAAATAAAAAAATCCTTCACACATAAAAACATTTTTGTTATTAAAATATAAAATTTTTATTCTTAACGCTACAACCTAAGAAAGAGGCTGTTTTGTGCTTGAAGGTTTTGTAAAGTTCTAAATACAAAAACATTGCTAAATTTTAACTTAGCCACTAAGAATTTAGTGGATTATTTCATTTTAATTCACTTTGAAAAAACGTGTATGCGCTTTATTAAAATTTAAAGCCTTGTATGAGTATGAAATATGTAATTTTATACCATTTAAAAATGCAAAATATGAATATTTTTCAATGCGCTACTTACTACAGCCTAGCATCTAAACTTATTTTATTCATACCAATGACATATTTACAGAAGTGGTTTTTAGTATTATTTTTAATTTAAATGTTACGAAAGTACAAGATAATTTTTTTGCATTAAATATTTTATTATTTCTTTAAGGTGAACGTCTAATCATTTTGTTTTATGTTATAAAATTCTAAATAAAACCACTATTTAGAGAAACGAACTAAATAAGTTTTTGTTAAAATCATGTAACAAATATTCAACTGAAACTCTTATACTACAATCCATAAACAAAGCTAGCAGTTTTATACCTTAGAAACTTGATATTTATTGAACGGCACTAATGGCCAATATTATTAGATCTCTCTTCGGTAAACGAAATCTTCAATGCCGCACTCGTAAGGGAAGCCTAACGGTTAGAAGTACTGGGTCGTTTTCCGATTTCTAAGCAACCTTTGGCGAGATTTAACTCACTTAAATAGTTACTAATTTAATTTACTAACTGCAGGTAACTCACAAATGAAGAATGAGCAAAATTTGTCAAAAAAGTTTCTTCGTATTTTTTTAAATTTTGAACGATACGTGTTTGTGCTTTTACTGCAATATATTGTTTGCTTAACCATAATATTACACTGTATGTAGAGAAAAAGAGCTTCTGCTATTAACGACGAATTTGTGAATACCAATAACATCTTAATTTTCGAATAAAAACTTCAAATTTCAGGTTTTAAAATTCATTATTCGTGTAACTCAATTTGTCTTACATAAATTGTTCAGAACCATGGTATGTGCTACAGATTTTTTATTTAGTTAAATTTAAGCACAAAGATAATAATTTTCTAATTTTTGCGTGGCAAATTTCCTTGCCAACCGCCGTTAGTGAGTAAAACTCAATTGTAAAAGGTTATATTTTTCAAGTACTACTCAAGTACTACCAGCTAACAAAACAAAAACACTCACCTTATTGAGGTTAATACTTGAAATTTGGAAAGGGTTCGTTTTTTTTCTACAGCCGTTCATGCTATATAGTATGTATAATTACAAGTCATTATTTACAAAACGAACATAAAAAATTATGTTGGTTTTCTCTTAGGTTGGCGGACATTATACGGTTGGTATATGGTAAATTTTTATGTATCTAATTTCAATTATCATTCTTATCAATTGTTAAAATTTTTTAAACGGTTTTAAACTAAAAAATAGAATTATACTCAATATAAACAAAATAAAACTGAATTTCTGTCACTTTCAGACAGAAATGTTGGAGGGTCAATCGCTGTAAGTTAAATCCAAAGTTTCAAAAACTTTCGAGATTTTTCGCGTAAATGGTACGTTTTCTGAGTAATAACCATGGAGCTGTGTTGGAGTTGGAAACGCACAAGATTGTCACTATACACTTAACTAAAGGTTTGTTTTACCATGTTATGCATCTGCATATTAATATTAAACTACATTAAAATGTTTTATCAAAATAACGAAATTTTTAGTTAATACTTTAATTAAGTAAACAAAAAATCCTAACAAAACTAAATTATTTAAATTAAAGAACATAATTTTCAATTTGAAATTTCAACTTAATAAAATTTTAAAACATTAACTACTTACAAACATCAACTACGACGACTTCATTACTTACAAAAAGGAAATTAAAAAAAACATTTATCCTAATTTAACTTAAAAATAGTAAACATTAACTTCCACAAAGCTAAGTAACATTCAAACAAAATCCATCGAAAACTTCATACTTCGCAAGCTCATATGTAACATGATACTTGAAAGCTATTAAACGGCAGTTATAACTACGACTGTAGCAAACTTAAAAATAGTAAACATTAACTTCCACAAAGCTAAGTAACATTCAAACAAAATCCATCGAAAACTTCATACTTCGCAAGCTCATATGTAACATGATACTTGAAAGCTATTAAACGGCAGTAATAACTACGGCTGTAGCAAATTGCCACTGCGGCGTCGGACGATCCTTATTGCCGCTAGAGTGGAGTACTTTAACAGTCGGTAAAATGGGTCTCCTGGGTCCTTTTTCGGTAGTTTAGGTGCGCTAACGGAAAGAGTAATGTGAACTGCCATATGTGCAGGGGATTTGAGGATATTAAAGTTTGAATGGGCATATTTCAGGTGCTTAAGAGTTTCCGAATGCCTGTGGGAAGTAGTTTTAATGGAGTATATCTTGTATTTCTGTTATTCAGCCTTGATTTGATTTACAGCTTCCGTTTTTTAATGCATCTACACTCTTAAAACAAACGAGCGGTTTTAACTCAGCCTGAGTTAATTTCCACTCCTTTCCGTGCCGAAAATGCACTTCCCCTATAGGAGTGGATTTCACTCTTTTTGCGGAGTGGATAAAAGAAAAAAAAACAATCTACGTCCTACACTCTTAAAACGAGCGGTTTTAACTCAGTCTGAGTTAATTTCCACTCCTTTCCGGTGCCGAAAATGCACTTCCCTTATAGGAGTAGATTTCACTCTTTTTTTTAAAGAGTGTAGATTGTTTTTTATTGTTAATGTAATAAAAGTATTTAAATGAGGATTGAAAAGGGTTTTTTTAGTAACTTTCCAAATGATGTGTTTAACCCACTTTTGTCCCATTTGTGAATATCATTCACGCCTTCATTTCAGATTAAAAACGTTAACTTTAAAATTTTAAGATTCACTTTTTACGTTACTTAATTTTTCTTACATGTTCAGGACCATGGTCGTCTAACATTTTGTTTATCAAGAACCAGAAACTTAAAAGAGTCCTCAATTTTAGCTACGGTGCAAAATGGATTAAAATTGTAAACTTTGTAACCATAAAGTGTTCATTTCACACTGTTTCTTACTGTTTTTAAATATCAGCACAGCAATGCAAAATATTTAAATGTAGAATATTTCAACCCTCTAAGGGATAAGCAAAGTAAGTGCCTGGAATGTAAACTTGTTTTCACTGCATTACAGTCCCTGGACAAATTATTAGACGTACTTCAAGATTTCATGTAAAATATTAATTACCGGGTGCTATTGTACCGTTTTATTATTTTAAATTGATTTGTTTTTTTATTTTTTATATTATCCAATCAATTACCGATTTATTTGACATAAATAAAACAGCATTCATTTAGAAAAGCATAAGTTTATTAAGTTTTGAAGATAAGTGAAATTAATGTTAGTAAAAGTCAATATTGAGTTGAGCCACCTTTAGCCGCTATCAAAGCTTTAATTCTGCGCGGCATGCTATCAATGCAAGACTATATGTGTCCTTCATTTGAGGATGATGATTCTACACATAAATAATATTATAATAAATAATTAATATGAATTAATCTTAATCATAATTATCTTAAAATAAATACAAATATGTAATCTACAACAATTCTTTTAAATAAAAATCAATAATATTGTAGTTTAAACATACCATTATTGCATAAAAACTCTTAAGAAACATAAAATTACTAAAAAAAAAAATACAGTGCGTCTAATAATTTGTCCAAAAACTGTATATTAAAATAAAAATTTTAATTGATTTTTTTATGTTTTAAAAATTCACTTATGTTGCAGATAATTATAAATGAATCCTCTATATTTCAAATTTTAAAATTTAGTGAAATTATAAATTTTTTAAAGTTTTAAAAAATTACGTGTGATGCCGGAAAATTTGACAGTCAGCTTACGAGCTTATACGTATTCTGTATCCCTCCGACGGTTAAAGTTTAATTAAAAAGCACTGTAATTCTAACTCTTTTCAAAATATCGGTTACTTAAAACTCTTAATGGGGTTGCACCTTGGAAAAATGTAAACTCTCCGAAAATGATAGTAGGTATGCGAAAATGGATATTTTAGCAATTTCATTCCATTTTTAATAGCAAAACAAACCTTACTTCACAGTTTTTCCTCGCGAAAATTAAGAGAAATTTTTTCAAAGAATATTTATAGTATATATAGCTCCAAAAAAGTCTTCAGAAACACTATTAAAGTTTATTTAGTTCTAAGTAAATCACACCTCAAGAAAATAAAAAAAGTTTCTTATATACAGGAAATTTACTATTTTCTAAAGCTACTGCAGTTGACTGTAAAAGTACATCTCAATTTTCCAAACGTAAATGTTTAGGATATACAGATGAAATCTTTAACAAATGATGCATATTTCACTGGCTTCGAATGTTTATTGTTTCTCTTTTAATTAAAGAAATATACAATCTGCATCCATGATAACGATAGTAACCTAAGACACAGAAATTATCTTTATGCACGAATATTTTCTGTACTGCTGGACTGATAGACAAAATTAAATGTTATAATACTAAACATTTCTTCTAAACTAGATCTAGAAGAACTTTTACTTTATTCAAATACTAATTCTTAAAGAATTAAATTTAAAATAACACTTTTGGTCCAACAAATCTTTGCATTTGGAACGTTGTTCTCCTATCCTTATATAAGGGTGATTCTACTTAAAATCAACAATAAAGAGATTTCTTTTTCAACCCAACCATCTCCGATTTTTAAAAAACCTGATGAGTTTGAAAAACGTCCTAAAATAAATTATATAAAGTTTCTAGAGTTGCTTGAAGTACTATTGAAAAGAAAATTGTTTGAGTTTTACCATCAGATTAAAGAAATCTTTAAAAATTCATTTTTCTAGAAAAATTGGAAAAAAATCTGTTTTCTAAACAAAGTTCTTAAAAACTAAAATAGCTATTTCTCTTACTTCAAATACTTATGAATTTAATCAGAAACTGTTATCGAAAATATAACAATCGTTTCTACACTAGATTTACACACATTAGAAAAAAAATCGTTAAACACAGCATCCAGCTATAATTTAAAATTCTAAAAGCCAAAATCAATTATTTTCTTTAATATTCTTTCACAAATAACTTAATATTATTTATCGTCTGCTCGATTTATTTGTAGATCGAGGAATAATTAAATATTTTTTTAATAAAAAAAATAATGAAACTACTCCAAACTGCATTAAAAAATAAATGTAAATTAAAACTAAGCAGAATTGTATGCAAAAAATATGCCTTGCCGTTTTCTTGGTACATAAATAATGAACAATCAAAGAATCACATTATGCTATATATTATGACGTAATTTCAAAATGATTCATGAAAAAATTATTTTGCTTCAAATATTTTTAAATAAAGTTTCCCATGCCATTGTTGATTTGGCAACAGTGATTTAAATGACTCAAAATTGAATTTCAGTGCTAATTCAATTGGAAATTTGCCGACAGATAGTAGATTTATATCCGTCCGGATGTACAGACAGGCGGACAAAAAGTATGAAAGTTGGGTCTCTGAAGTCATAGCTTTCTAACAACAAAAGAATTTTAAGATCCGAATTTATAGAGCCGATTTTGGAAGAGGGGTACGGACGGACGGACAGACAAACGGACATCGACCGCATGTCAATACCTACTTTTTCATTTTTTTAAAAAAAAATTTGGATTAAAAAAAAAGAAAAGTAGACTAAAAATGTATACATGTTATTAGGAATACAATTATATACCCTGTGAAATTAAAGTATTTAAAGTGATATCTTGGTGGGATCAGCGTTTATACCAAAGAGTATAGAAAGTTTTAAAAAATCCGTATGCCTGATATTTTAAAAATTCATAAAAAAAATTATCTGTATTTAATTTAGGAAGTAATTTCTACAAATCATTTTAAAGAAAATTTTATGAAGGAAATTTTTAAATTAAATTTTTAAATTATTGTTCTAAGTTTAAATAATATTATTGTAATTTTACATTCAAGCAATGTGGTTAAATGTTCTTTTTACATCGTCGACGAGTCTACCACAAAAGTATTATTTCAACTCGACTAGGTTGCTTGGGAAGCGATGTTTAAAACTATATGGTTTTTAGTTTTCACTTGTTCAGTTCTAATAATTTCTAGCATTCATACAAACTATAAAGAAACTTTTGCAAAAAATATTTTATAAAGCCACAAAAAGGTTTTTGTAATTATGATGCGTGATCTATGGATATACTTAAAATGGAAGGGTATATTGACTTTTACATCAGACACAGTGCATTAGTAAAATTGAATTCAAAGAGTTGAACAAATAAACACCCATCAAAGCAGGTCCTAAACAGACAAGAAGTTTCAACCTACATTACAGTTATTCCATAAGCCATTGGATGTATCAAGTAGCTAAATTAACTATGCAACAATTTACCCAAACAAAAACACTTATAATAATATGAAAGATAATAAAATTGTAGATAACTAAAATATTTTAAATCGCGTAATTTTTCTTAGATTACAAAATGCAAGGAATAAAAACCAATACATTATGGGTAATCTAATTTCTCTACAAAAGCCTGCACATTTAATTAAAAAAATATCTTACACATTCTTTCAATTGAAACACCTACTTATAAAAAATATTGAAGGACAAGAATTCCACAAGCAAAAATTTTTTACAATAAAAATATATAAAAATATCGTAATAGGCAAGAAATAAAAAAAATGGAATATGCATGAAATAAAAAGCAATTTATTTTAAGTATCCAAATTTCCCTATAAAACTACCTTTATAACTAAAACTAAACTATAACTAACCTCTGAAACTGTGTCAATAGTTACAATTTATTATTTATAAAGTCCCAATTTAGTTAATGTCACTCACTAATGCATACGAACTGATACATTCAAAACTAATTTTGTTCAGTAGAAATAACTATCTTCTAATCAATCCGTAAACAACCAAAATATTACATAACAGATCCATCTCAATTTGTCAACCTTATTCAACAGACCATTAGATCTCTACAAAAACTACAAAACACACCCATGCATTTCAAAACTTACCAAGCCCGAAAATTCGATTCGGCACCGATGTTGTCATCTTGACAGAACCAATTCAGATCACTGCCACTCTGTAAATAAGAATCTATCTCAATTTTTCGACACAGAAGGCTTCTTCCAACAACCTGACACCGAACACCCAAAACCTGTCAAGAAGAAAGTGTAGAAAACTAGCGAAAGGAGAACCCATTCAAATAATGTCAAGGTTCGAATGGAGAGAGTGGGATGTTTTTTCATCCTTTGCTCACTCTCTTTTTGCCCCACATTTGTAAGGGGTGGTAGAAGGGGACACCTCAAGACATAAAAGGAGTAGAGCTCATCACCTTGATCTATATTTGGGTAATGTTAGTCAGAAAAGAACTAAGAGCAAAAAATCTTGTTTTACAGTAAGTTTTTAAGTTCAACTTTCACCACCATGCAAAAACTACAAATGATCTAAACATAAGTAGTAAGTTGGACGAATGATTCATGCAACTCAATAATGACAGTGGTATATTTTAAGTCAACTTGAACTTTTGAATAGCCACAGACCCTTAAATAGTTGTTAAGACCCAAAATTTGGTAATATTGAATTGTGCACAAATTAGTAGCGTTACTGACATAATAACTTGATAATACTTAGTAAGGAAAGTGCCCCTTTCACCTAACTATTTGATATTAATGAAGTTAAGGAATAATGATTGTCGTGGTTTTCAAATTTTTTCGATAACAAATTGGAATTCAGGATATGGTTATTACCTACTCACACGTAGATCTTTATTGTTTAAAACGGTTTCTTAGTAAACAAAATTATATGTTTAAAAGAAATTCTAAAACATATTTAATGATAGTGTAGCAATACCTCTATTTTCGTCAGGTGAAGTAGTTAGTTCCTTTTCGAATAACCCAATACCTATCTCGACATATTATACTGCTCCTTTTACCCATTCAATCTCGGAAAAGGTCACGGTTGAAGTTAGTGATAGTGATGTGTGTAAATATTCGGCGCCACAGCAGCACAGGTCACAAGGCTGAGGTGCAACAACGAAAGTTGAGGGTTAAAGGTTTTTTTTTTCACTTTCGAAGGGTTTATTTTGGTATGCTTAAAATATCTACATGACGGTTGGGGGTACGTTCATTGTTCGATTCGGGATGTGTGATTGGTCAGTTTAGAGATGGTTAGATACTCAGGGTCATCATATGTGACGTGTAACCGTACTTAGCGTATATTCTATGTTGTTATAAGACTTGATTAATATGTTCGATATTGCTAGGTTAGAAGAGCAGATGTTATGTTAAATGCGTTTTCGTTATTTTCAATGTCAAGGAACTGTTGGGGCATAATGATTATGGCACATGGTAGATTTATAACGTGTGAACATTGAAAATAGTTTTTTATGAGTTGGTAGAGTATTTTTTTAAAAGCAGTTGAAAGAAAGTTGAAATAACGTATATTCCGATTAACTTCAAATGTGATTGGCGTTTATTGGTTTTCAATAATGGAAATCCACAAAATTAAAATCTAAATGCTTTTTTTATGTTTGCAATTTACATTCATTTACAACTTTAAAGTGTTTTTAAGCCAGTGATAATCGATAAAAGTTTATTAGATAACAAAATTACCCTAAATCCTGAAAACTTAGGTCAAACCAACCAAAATGTATATGTGCGTTCCTTCATTATAAATAAATATTTTTTTATATAAATTCTAAATTTTGGACATCCTACTGTTTATTTTTGAAAACTCCAACCTTTAAGAAGAAACCAGTGGTAGTATATATATTGGAAACTGTTTTTTAAATCCTTTAAGTACTTTCCTCTGTCTTAATAGATGTCTAATTCTATTTTTCATTCTGTTGAAACATTTATTTAAAAACTTCCGAAATGGATTTCATTTAAAATGTTCAATTTTGTAAATGTGTACAAACAAGGGCCATATATATTAACAACGTGTTTTTTCACATTTTCTGCCTTTTCATTCTTGAAGTAAAATTAAGCTCAAAGAGAAATTTAATGTAACGATTATCTAAAAATGTAAAATTTTCGACTTCAATTGACAATTTTTTACACTGCTACCTAATATTTGTTTTTCGAGGAAATAGTGGTAAAACAGTATTCTTTTTGTCGAAAAACACAAGTTTGTGAGTTGTTCTTAACCTCAATTTTGGAATCAAACTCAACCTCAAAAAAGTTTTATTTTATCAGTCAAACCATACCAACTAAATTTTTCTTTATTTCTTGTATGAATCATTTAATATTATTAAATGCTCATTAAATCAGCGAAAAATAGTTTAATAAAAACTAATAAATAATTTAAATTTCCAACAAACAATGACATTTCAAGTCATTTCTGTTCCAGATATGCAATGCTACCTCAGAATACATCAAAATCCGATTCCTAATAATTTGGGTCCATCATCCCTGCCCATCGTATAATAAATGACCCCGATGGCAGATAAATGTCCTCCAAGATGCCAACTGTGACCCCCACTCTTGTAAGCTATTAGCGATTGGAGGAGTATCGACGAATCGCGTCCTTGTCGCAATAGCAGGGATCATTAGTTTCCTGTGCCCTGTCACCGGGTCTTCACTTCAGAAGAGGAAACGGGAAATTAACGGGAAAACTTGCCGGAATGTAACTGGAGTGGCTGGAATTAAAGGGAATTCGTTCGTGGAGACAGTCTTGGAAATCTCTATGAAAGGACAATTTTTAACGCTCTATTTGTAGGTTGGTATAAAAAGAATAAAAGGCTTATGCTTTTAGATTACACTCAAGTTATAGTAACATGTTTGCATAATTTAGAACTGATTTTGAATTGATAATTTTTCGCCTTTCAAGCGTTTTATTTTCTTTACTGGGTTTAGCACCACTACGTACTTACTCTTTGTAATTTTGAATTATCGTCAATAACGAGGTAGCTCATGAACCAACACTCTATGAAACTTTGTGCAATAGAAAACTGATATCACATACACTAGTTCAATATGCATGTTTCTTTTATGTCTAACAGTATATTAAATCATTAACTGGTGTGTAAACACACAACAATATTAAGAATAAGAATATATATATTTTATTGAATATAGATTTTTAATGACATAATATTGAAATGAATTCAAACGGTTTTTTCTTTAATGTTATATTTTGTACATTTTATTATATAATTGTAATAAAATACTTTACGTCGTATGGTTGAGGCTATCAATGTACTGGCAAAGGAAATGAGATATCTCAATGAAGGAAAATTCCCCCTTGTCACCTTCAATATCATTAATGCAGTGGCAAAATCCAAATTCAGGGACAAGACCATCAAGTTAAAACACCAGATCTGTGAATTAACAACAAGCAGATCACTTGCTAAAATCCTAATAAGACTGTGAACTGGACACCTTGGGAGAATGAAAATTCAGCCTTGTGGAACAATAACTTATCCCAGCTGCAAAAACAACTGCTGACAATACAGAATTAAGTCCCGAACACGTCTTCTCATGCCCGGCCATCTTGTCTACACTCTTAAAACAAACGAGCGGTTTTAACTCAGTCTGAGTTGATTTCCACTCCTTTCCGTGCCGAAAATGCACTTCGCCTGTAGGAGTGAATTTCACTCTTCTTCGGAGTGGGTAAAAGAAATAAAAGAAAACAATCTGCGGCCTATACTCTTAAAACGAGCGGTTTTAACTCAGTCTGAGTTATAATTTCCACTCCTTTCCGGTGCCGAAAATGCACTTCTCCTATATGAGTGAATTTCACTCTTTTGTTTTAAGAGTGTAGAATTCAACAAATCAATGACTATCCCTTTGAGGATCTAACTGCATTCAGATTACTACTGATGCTGCGTGGACCGAGCGTTGCCTCGTTTAGCCTTTAAAGTTTCTATTCATGGACAAGACAACATCAATAAATTATTTATATAATATTTATGATAACCATTACTGTCCGCTAAAAAAACCACTCCTTAATAGTTATATTCATTTTTAGGCTTTTATTTCTGAGAATAAGAAAAATGTCCAGGATAAATATACAAAAGAACACATGGGACATTAAGACATAAGTGGCAGAGTTTAATATAAAAATATTTTAATTAATTTATCACGAGTTTTATCTTGGAATTATAATTTCATAGGAGTTGAAGATGGCTTAACTTTAGCATTTTGTTCATATCTCTCTTTATTACTTTGTTTATTCTTTCTTTTTACGAAAAACTCTAAACTTTTTATTAAAATAAATAATGCAGCAGAGATTACTGTTTATTTTATTGTAAAGCTTTAATTTTGTCGTCAGTTATGGAGTCAGTTAGTTCGCCTGTCAGGAATAAAGATAGTCATTGCTCAGCTATTATAGATTGGTAGTTTATGGTTGGAAGTCTTAGTTCAGATGTCATGTATGCAAATCGTACATTTACATTTGTGGAGAGTAACTCAGATGGGAGATCATTTATTGTAGTTTACACAACTCCGGTATAATCAAGTACCCTAATACTCCTTACCCTAGAGCATAAAAGGCAAGCGTGTTATAATAAACTTTTTGTTTTTGAAAATATATTTGCGTTGTACATGCCAATACTGATTTTCTCTTCTCAGTAGAGTTTCTCCTTTTCACAGCAAATAGTGTTTCTTTCTCACATTCAAAACAAATTTCCATTTTGTCTTGACATAGACCCCGGATATACAATAGGAAATGTGATTAATTTTTAAAAAGACTCTTTGAAGTACCCTTATTGTATTTAAAAAAAATAAAGGGATATTGTTCTATTTCATAGGTGTGGTTGGAGTTATTGTTTAGAGTCACATTTAGCTTTCCACGCATCGGAAATTGTGTTGGTGGTCATATTTGGGACGTCATACAACTTTAGAGAAATTACATTTGACACAGCAGACGTAATTCAAGAGCCATAAATAAGAAAATCATAGCATATTATATGGTCACCGATAAGAAACGACCGAGATGTAGTATGGTGAACAAAATTCAGATTTTCAAACGCGTTTATTTAAGTAAATCAATTTTTTATGTAATCAAGATCCTTTTTTCTATTTAAGCCAAGATATCAAAATTTGATAAGTTTTGGAGAAAAAAACACCCGAATATTTCTTTCATGTTTTATGCATATCAAAAAATAAACTTTATATTAAGAAGACACGACTGATTGGTTATTTTGCATAGATGAGCTCACTAACCAACCAAACAGTCTTCGTAAAAACCTTCCATGTCTGTAAGGACACATACCGTGGAATCATGTCCTAAGAGGCAATTTTTAATCAAGCTTTATACATGAAATGTAGTTTAACGTGGAAGCATCTGAAAATCAGCGCCAGCAGCCATGAAAGCTTATTTTTACAGAGAAACTTCCTTTTTCATTATTTATGACATATATTTTCTTCAAGTATATATTATTATTTCTTTGTATTTATGGTCGGGTATGGAATGAAATGCTTCATATAGAGCTTGGTGCTCTGAATAAGGACAAAGTCTTGTGTCTTGGTAAAATATGCATACTTATAAAATAAACATATGCCAAGGATTTTCGAATTCATCTGTGCAACATTTGCAAGAAAATTGTTTTTTTAAAGATATCTATTGACCGTATTTAAAAACTAGAATTAGAATAAATTTTAAATATGTTATTTCACACTGCATGTAGATTTTAACTTCTGTATCATTTATTATTATTATAAGTTTAAATATCGAATTAGTCAAAAAGGAAAACATATTTCGTTTCCCTAGGATTTGTGAAAATCATTTAGTTATTGTATTTCTTCTGTTTACATTTTAGAAAATTATTTTAAAAAGCGCTGTTCTTGTTGTTGTTGACGTATTCCTCTTGCTCCAGGGCTTGAAACTAAGCTCGAAACCAGGGCTCGGACCAAGTCCATAAGCTTGAAAGTCTTTAAAAAATCAAAGACTAGAAGAGGACTAGAGTAGAGATCACTTTTTCCAGACCAAGGCAGTGTAAAATGTGTTCGGGAGAAGCCTGTGCAGAGTTACACTTTGTGCACGTTTAAATAGGTCTTTCACCCAAGTTCAAAAGAGAGACACCTGATGTGTCCACTACTATGGTGGACTGATGTCTCTACACTGTTAAATTGGTACTTGGTTTCACCATGAATTGGTTCCTAGTAGCTGCAACGCTGTGTGGAAATGTTTCACTTTTTTTCGTGTTTGGTGGAACCATTTTTCTGGATTTGGAAACAAAATTGAGAAATGGTTAACCGAATACCAAAGATATGGTTTAACGTTTCCCACACAGCCGTTGCAGCTACTAGGAACCATATTTTTGGTGAAACAAAGTGCATAATTTTTAACAGTGTATTAGCTCTTATGGTAAGTGCCTTCCTTTTAAAAGGCGTCATTTGGTTGAACAAACTAATTTACTTGCAATATTTTGTAATTTTATTTTTAATAGCTTGCATGATGCATCATGGTAGCTTGCATCATGTTCTTCGTTAAGATGAAATGCTTTACTGGCTATTTTATTTATTCATGGTTACGTATACATACCCAATGCCCATACAATATAAAATAAATGTACGCCAAAGATATGTATTAGCTTATTGAGAAAATGTTTTTTCTTTGTGTATAGTGTGTATTATATACTTCACATAAAAATGTACGTTCCATTTTAATCCATTCTAACTTAGACCTTCAGCCCATAACCTCGATTCCCCTTAAACTAGGTACAGGTATTTAATGGCCCTTTAACATGGTGTGTATGAGTATATACGGCTGGAAACTATAATCACATTTGTCAGCAACTGGCCCTCAACCCAACTGGGCAAATGTACGGTATAACTGATATAATGTTCGACCGACCATAGTTACCTGATGCAACTATGATTGTCGGTGATATTCTAATAGTTTAGATTACGTCATTGTTGCTGGTGATAGTACTGTATATAGAAGACTTCGATGTTGTTGGAAATAGTGAATAATTTTAACAATAATACCGTTAAAGCGGGTAACTTTGGTCCAAAATATTAGTTTGTTTTTTACAAGAGAAGACAAATTAAGCTACAAAAACCATTTAAACACTTTGAAATCGTCATACATTTTAAGTATTGAACTTTTAGAAATTATTTATAAGCAAATTCGTTAAATTTTATAGATTAAAAAAATATGGTGCTATTTAAAAAAAAATTAGGACTCGGTTAGAATCAGGGCGGGTAACTTTGGTCTAAGCATGAAATACATAAGAAACATTCCTTTCACCATACTTATGGGCTGTGTTACAGAATTTAATAGTAATGTTTAACTTTATGTGACTTTATGTATGTAACTTTATGTTTATACATTTTAATAGTAATATTAAAATGTATAAACAAAAAAGTGATAAAGTTATAAGTTATAAAGTTATTAAAAATGGTGTATAGCTTAACATTTGCACTTTATCATAGAAGTTCAATAAACTATGAATAACACAATTGATGACCGCTTAAAAGGAGGAATGCAAACTTCAATTTTAATATTGGAAATTTAAATTATTTTTTATTTTAGAAGCAATATTTAACGAGAAATATCTTTATAAAAGACAAACGATTTTATTATAAAAGAAAGCAATTATATATTCGTAATTAGGAATTTGAAAATTTTACATTTCGAAATTAGCGATTTTGAATATTGTACGTTTCTTGTATTTTATCTTTATCTTTTTGATGTTTAAAATCGTTTAATTTTTTTTAAAAAAATCATCTAAAAATGGGTAATCATAAGAGTAAGACTTCTTCAAAAATAGTTAAACAGAATACACTTTTGAACACATCTTTGAAAGTGTAAAGTTCCATAAAGAAATCCTTACATCTTGGACCAAAGTTACCCACATTCAAAACATGCAAAAGTTTCCCGGTGACCAATAATTAAATATAACATAAAAAGTATTCAACTTAGATTAAAACAAATGCGGTAATATTCATCCCCATAAACAAAAGAATAGTATAAAGTGCTTTATTTAGCTATTTTCAATATTTTTTAGGTGTTCCAGACAAAAGTCGGAAGAAATAGGTTTTTTCATTAAATGCTTTTAAGAATAAAAATGTCATTTATGGTATTGCCAAAATTAGAATGCGATTTTTTTTACATGAAATGAAAGGCAATGTTTTCACCTTTCTAAAAATGTAAAACAATTTAAGATGAGATTTTATGAAGAAAAGTTCAGAAACAAATCTTTTTCCGACGCTATGGCCAAAGTTACCCGCTTCTACGGTACTTAAACTTTATGATTTTTCATTGTGTAAAGAGTTAAATTGTTCTTTAGAATTTTGATATGTTTTATCAATAATGCCATTAAAACTATTGTTAACACAATCGCTAAAGTAGACCCATGAATAAATTTTTTTTATACTGGCATGTATCAAACTGTTAGAATAACAGTTTCGCTTCTGTCATGTTAACACAGAGAGGATTAGAGAAGATTGATTGTTAAAAATAATTAACTCTTTGTTATCAGCCTCGTTTCTTGGATTAATTTATCGAAAAGAAATAAGTAGTTTCGCCCTTATTGTGTTTGTATTTTGGTCAAATTGAAGCTAGTCTCTTTGCGTGTTTGAAATGGTGAAAAACTAGCAAATATTTTCTTCATGATATAATAATTTTTACTAGTTACATAGTTGTTCTAACCAGTTAACCCATGTTTGGTTTCACTGCACTTGAACAAGAGCTAGTGCAACAGAATTACTTCTATTTTTCCCCAAAGTTGTTTTACTGGTAGATAAGTATTGATGAAGGAAAGTTATCTTATAGAATTCTTTGATGAAATAATTACTATAACAAATTTCTCTTAATTTTTCTAATTAGATTTCTTTTGCCTCTTTCGTAACACTTGAAAGGAGGCACTAGAACTGTGAATATCTTCTTCCCACAGAAAATACTTTTTTGGAAGGTAAGTTTTGATGCTGAAAAGTTATATTATAGATTTTATTTATGAAAAAATATAAAAATTTCGTAATTATTCTATTATAAGTTTATTTCTTTTGTTTTCGTAAAATTTGAAAAAGGGGTACTACAACAGTGAGTCTCTTTTTCGCGGAGGCGTTACTTTACTAGCAGGAAATCTTGACGCTGGGAAGCTTGTACATAGATATTTCTTTGTGAAATAATAAATATAACAAGCTAAGTAATTGTTCTTATTACTTTGCTTTTGTTTGTTTTCGTAAAATTTAAAAGAATATAGTACAACAGTGAGACTACGTTACCCGTAGAAGTTACTTTACTGGTAGGTAAGTTTTTATGCTGGAAAGCTTGCTTACAGATATTTATTTGTGAAATTATAACTATAACAAGTTTAATAATTGTTCTAATTAGTTTTTGGTTTGTTTCCTTAAAAATGGAAAAAAAGGAAGAACAACAGCAAGACTCTTTTTCCCGTAGAAGTTACAAGTAGGTAAGTTTTGATGCTGGAAAGCTTGCTTTTTTGTGAAATAATAAGTATAACAAGTTTCTTATTTGTTCTAATTAAATTACTTATATTTTTTTCACAACACTTGAAAAGGAGGTACTACAACGGTGAATATCTTCTTTAATTAGAAGTTCCTTTTGTGAAGTTACTTGTGAAGTTTTTATGCTGGAAAGCTAGCTTATAGATTTTATTTAAGAAAAAATATAAGCGTAAAAATAACACGCTTCGTAATTGTTCTAGTTTACTTTTGTTTGTTTCCTTCAAACTTGAAAAAAAGTTAGTACAACAGTGAGTCTCTACTTCCCGTAGAAGTTACTTTTCTGGTTGACAAGTTTTGATGCTTGAACACTTTTTTAACAATCACTTTTTAAAAACGCTTTTTTGAAGAAATAATTCATTCTTTTTTGTCATCCTTATAAGATTTAGTACACTTGCAAATACTTGCATCTACACTTGCAAACATTGCTACACTCTTAAAACAAACGAGCGGTTTTAACTCAGTCTGAGTTAATTTCCACTCCTTTCCGGTGCCGAAAATGCACTTCTCCTATAGGAGTGAATTTCACTCTTTTGTTTTAAGAGTGTAGGTTTCTTTGCTATAAATTTATGCTCTGCGATTCCACATTTCAGCTTCCACACTACGTTTATAACGTAAAAAGTGGAAGGAATTATAATCGTTCAGTCCGTCTGTCTGTCCCTCACCCACTTTCATAGCCCAAACTACAAATGCTACGGACAAGTGTGATACGTTAAAAAAATCCGCGCATCGAAATTAGAATACATTGAAAATTTCATTAATTTTTGCAAACGATAAGTAATAACTATTGAATTTTCGAAAAAAAATAAAAGAAACTAGCCGATTTTAGCATGTTTATGTTTAATATAGAATTAATGGTGTGTTTTGCGCCTTTTTACCTGTTAAATACAACTGTTGTGTGGAAGCGGATTAAGTGACAGATTCCGTTACAAAACTACTTGTTTTTTTTCAAAAAACGCTTTTCTTTGTCACTCAAATTAATACATGTGTAATTTGCTTCTTGGAGTTAAAAATTCAAGTTATTTAATTTTTTCGAATATGTCGACCCCAACTAGTCAATTTCATCACAAATGAACCATCTCAACATATTTCGGCTACATCTTCGGTTTTCTCCCTCCAGCAAAAACGGCGAGTTCTTGTCCTAATTCATAAACACGCTGCGTGATAACCATCTTGCATTGCAATAAAGTTGTAACACTGAATGTACTGTACCCATGTCTTTACAAAGTGGGGAAGCTTGAATTATGGGGTCTCATTTCGGTGTCATTTACCATGGTTACAACCGTAGCTCCTACAATATTCAGACCAGTTCCCACTCTTTTCTTTGAAAGACAAAGATTGCCAATGGTTCATACTGTGTTCCATGTTATGTGAGTTTCGTACTAAAGAGATATTTCATATACTTATTACTTTTAGAAATCGAAAAAGCTCGTTGAACACTCATCGGTGTATATTTCGGCGCAATTTTTTCATTCTGTGTTGGCCTAATTCATAAAATCAGTAAAAAAAGTATAGTGTGAGCGCTGTCGCTTGAAGTCATAGTGATTTGCAGAAAAATAGTTCTCCTACATCATATTATCGCAAAATCGAATATAATAATAAAAATGAGCATCTTTATAGCTATATGTTGCTTCGAGCTGTATTGAAAACAATTTGTCACGCAACTTTGAGAAAAGCTGATACTGTACATCTTGAAGGACTTCTGTACAACACACTACATATCTTGAAATGTTTCATGATATATCTAAAAGATCTGACTCTTTTAGCTTTTTGTCTTTCTGTCGGTATTGTCCGGGCGAAAAGCTCTTAACCTGCCGTCGACGAACTACGTGTCTTTTCATTGAAATTAATTCAGTCTTTTAAATAGCAGTTCCTTTATTAACAATTACATCTGAATTTTTTTGATTTAAATTATTTAAATTGATTTATTTGAAGAAAAACTGTTTTTTCATAGTTTGGATTACTACATAATATATAACACAAAGATTACTTTAATTGTATCTATTTGTTATTAAAAAGTAGACTGTTTTATTTTAACTTTCTTTTCCTTTTATTTCAATACATAATTTAAATATTAAGTAAAGTATTGCAATAGGATCACAATTACGAAATTGAGATTTCGTGTTTTTTACACGTTTTGGAGGTACTGATTCTGAAAAGTGATTTTTGAACATTGGTCCGTCTGTCTTACAAGTTCGTATCCTCGATTTAGGTTACTTCTTGCAACGAATCAGGGAACTGTGCCTTTATAATATCTGAGCTTTCTAGGATTCGGTTTGGATTATACCTGGAATAGATTATAAGCCTAGCCACCTACGGAAAAGCGTGTCTGTTTCGATTAAATTTCTTTGTAGGTCATAGAGTTCTATCCGTCCGATTATTTTTTTTGTTGGAAATACCAAAGACCTATCTTTTATACTTTGTGTCCGTCTGTCCCATGACGATCTATTTTAACTCAATCTAACAGTCATAAAAAAAATGCTATAAAGGTAGATATCAGATACTATATTTTATACTTATTTTCGTAAGATTTCTTCAAATATTCCAAATTTAGTGTAAAAACAGTAATTTTTGTTCTTTTTTATAAATTGAGTTATTGTTGCAATTTCTGTCTCCTTTATTTGCACACATAAAAACAAATAACAAGTTTTCCAGTTTGAAGGGAGAATCAGAGTTCGTCTTTACCAAGGGGTGGGGGTACATATATTATTCCAACTTGTGTGCTTGATCAGAGATCCGCTTATGAAGCCTTCGTCAAGTAAGACAGACACAGAAAGATTTTTTTACTGTCACGGAGAAAGGAAAGTACATCCAGGGCGAAGGCGGGAATGAAGAAACCAAAACATTTTTAAAATTCCATTTCTTTAATACAGAAAAGTATGACATGACTTACACTTACCTTATTAACTATTTCATTAAAAATAGTAAAACATTATTTTTCCTTTGTAACTTACCTATATTTGAAACACACATTGCGATATTATGCATATTTAAACAATGCGATTAAAATCTTAAATTAATCGGAATATTGAAGCAATGATAACTTTTTTTATAATGCAGTATTAAGACTGCGAAAATGCAGTTCCAAAGTAGAATAGCAATTGTAATCAACAGATGTTTGCTGAATTAAAGCGATACGTTTTCTTTCCATTGCATTTATTATTACAAATTTGAAGTCTTATTCTTTTGATTATACATTTTTTAGATGATTTTTTTTAATTAAACGATTTTTAAACCTTAAAAAGATATAATGCAGGAAACGTATAACATTCAAAATCGCTAACGTCGAAATGTTAACAGTCTCAAATTCTTAATTACGAATATATTATTGTGTGTTCTTTTATAATAAAAATGTTCACTTTTTATTAAAGCTTGTTTCTAAAGATAAGTTAATTTTCCAATATTAAAATTGCAGTTTGTATGTCTCCTTTTAGTAATTCTAACCGGGTCCTAATTTTTTTTTAAAACGTGTACCATTTTTTTTTAATTTATGAAATTTAACGAAATTGCTTACAAATTATTTCTAACGTTCAATACTTAAAATGCTGGGTAATTTCAAAGTGTTTAAATGGTTTTTGAAGCTCAATTTTTCTTCTCTTTAAAAAAAAACAAACTTGGATTTTTACCAAGTAAACCCGCATTGACGGTAATTAAAAAAATGATTTTTTATTATTAATGTGTTCTATTCATATTCTCATTAATGATGACTATAAAAAAAACTCAGTTGCTCATGGTAGCGTTATAAATAAAAGTTTTCAATCTTTTATTTCAAATTTTATGTTAAATATGCATTAGAAAACGAAATGCTTTCAGAAAAATTTTCATTAGTAGACTAGAAAACATTTCCGCGATAGTATTTTTCTAAAAAATTGTAAAAATATATCCTAAAAAATTTACTATAATAATTATATAATGTAAAAATTAGAATGATATTATGATGGGATTAGGGGTTATAGTAAAAAATGTTTAAAAAAAACGTTAAAAATTCCGTATACAGGACTACAAAAAATCATAATTTTTTGTGTTCTATTATATATACTTAGAGTTAGAGGGTAACGTTAGATTTCATTTTAAAGAAAACTTTATGATAATTGTTTTTGCGAATAACTAATTGATAATTGTGTTTCAATGAAACACATAAGTGCAGCATATCTGGGCAGTTCTACCATAATTTTTAATTTCAGGTATAAAAAACTTGTGAAATTTATTTTTCAAAATCACTTTAAATGTTTGTAAAAAGGTTTATAAGAGTTCTAGAATTACAAAAAGAAGTACAACAAGGCTCATTTGAAAAAAAATTCTTAAAAAATTAGGGAAGGCAGGTTTTTTTAAAAAATCGGTATCAAAGAAACCGGTTTAAACTGGCCTGATGAAAATAACTAATTTCCAATGAAACCAAAGTCACGAACAAACCGGTTAGTATTAAAACCGGTCTCGGTTTTCCATCCCTAGATCATTGTGATGGTAAGTAACGGAAGGGAAGGAACGGACGGTAAGGAAATTCACGATGTTTTCCGGTCTTTTTTGTGTTGAAACTAACTCCAGTTTAATAAAAACGGATTTTTTGTACTCCTTAAACTCCACTTAAACATATTTATAGAAAACCTTATAGATAGTACATATTTATAGTAACCTTAACCTTAACCCTGAGAGACTGTATAGAGAGCAATAAAGCCACGCAGCTCATTTTACTGGTTTTTTTTTAATAAAAACTTTTGGGCTTATTAGTGAAGAATAGAAAAAAAAAATGCGGCTACTAACTGAAATGTGAGTTTTCTGCAATACCGCTTTCATGACTGAAGAATCACTGTATCTCCATCCAGTGCCTCTCTTCACCACTTTAGCAATGAGGTCAGTGAATGTACCAGGGACGAAGTTAGGAGAAGAGAAATACACATTATAAATATTAAAAGCCAAAATTTTATGGAAAGAATTTGTTAAGATAGAGTATTAGTTCAATTTAAAATCCATATGAATGTAATTTTTAGGTCAAAAATGTGTTAGTTTGAGCACTAAACTAAAAATTTGACTTTCGGGACATGTGACGGTAAGGAATTTTCTGCATTGTTTTGGTCCTAAACATTTTTTGGAGTTTCTTTGCTTTAAAATTCCGTTTTGCAATTATATAAGGACAAGTCTATTAGTATAATAAGAAAAAAATGAAAAGAAATACTAATTTTTTCAAAAGTTATGCACAAGGGACATAAAATAAAAACTTATGGTAGAATTGCCCATCTATTTACTTTAAAACGTACTTTTGATAGTTTATAATTATCAAACCATTTGTGTGAAAAGATAACTGAAACTCCCATATGATTATTTGAAAGATAATTTTACGGATTTCAATTTCGTATGCAAGACGAATATGTTTCATTGAAATCTTTTTAACTGTTATATATAAAAAATTGAAATATTTTTAACTGTTAAAAAATTAATTAAAAAACATTCCGAAATTTCTGTAGTTAAGAAAAAAATTAAATTTTACATGACATAAAAGCTCATAAAATTCCCTTTAAAATAAACTATTTTATTACTCTCTAAGTATAATGCAGAAAAATGTGCGTTTTATTTTTAAAAAATCAGGCATAATTGTTTTCGTAAACTTTAAAATTTTTTAGATGTAACTGCTTATTTCACTCTCTCTAATTTTTTACAGGATGCTTTTATTTCAATAAATTTTATAACACATATTTTTACGTTAAAAAAAACTTCAATGATTTTCAAGTTCTTTTTTTTTAATTATTTTTCAAGAAATAGAAAAAAACATTTCTGTAAAAATTCAGTTTTTTTTATAGTAGGCCAGGGCTAGTTTTCTTATGGGGTAAGTTTTCCACCAGGTCTTATATTAGAAAGAACCGTTGAGGGTCGCCAACTGTCTGCTTGGTTTATGAAGCAACACGTCCTATGTCACTCACAAGAATCTTTGTTCAATTACCCAGTAAACAGTGAACTGCTTTCCAAGCACTGCTTTAAGTGATGGTTTAGTGCTTGTGCATGCATATTTCTGCTGGGAATTGCACCTTTACGTTGCTGGCATATGTGTGCTGATTATCTGTTGGCAAATTATTGGTGTACCACTGCCGGTCTACTACTGCTGGATTAGTGCTGTCGTATTTCTGCCGAGCCAGTGTTGGTAAGATAATAGGGTAAATAGCTGGCAAATAAATGCCTTAGAAAAATTTTAAAAATTTATTGGCCACAAACCATATCAAATGCAGAACTATTAAAAAAAAACACAACTAGAACCAATAACTAACAACATCAAGAGAAGAAGATGGAAGTGGATCGGACATGTGCTGCGAATGCCGCAAACAAAGATCCCACCAGTGCATTGCAAGGGGCACCAGAGGGAAAAAGAAAAGAGGGAGACCTAAACTAACATGGAGAAGGATGGTGGAAGAAGAGAGGAATCAGGCGGGGTGGACGTCATGGTCAGAAGCAAGGGCTACCGCAGCCGATCGGCGGAGTTGGCTAACTAGGTGTCGGGCCTTATGTGCCACTTGGCACGAAGAGGATAAGTAAGCGTTGGTAAACATCAGTTTGAGAGTAGTTGTGAGCAGGCATGCTCAGAAAAGTAATAATGTTTTGGCAAAAGTTCGTAAAGTAAACGTTTTTATTATAATATGCATTCATAATTTGAGAGCAAACGAAAAAGTAATTTAGATATATTTTTAAAAGAAACTTCAGATTTGTAGATATGGACAACATTGATAAGTAATTATAAAACTTTTAGTAGTATTTTGTATGTGTTTGGTAAATAAAAACCTTCCACTTTTTACGTTATAAACGTAGTGTGGAAGCTAAAAGTGAGGTCAATGTTAAATTGTTAATGTGCATATAATTGTGTTCAAAGTAGAAATTTGATAACCAGTATAGCTTTAAACGCAGAATTAGATTAATTTGGTTTCATTTTGTGTTAGTTTGATTTTCACTGTATTGGTTGTATTTCCTTAAGTGAATACACTTTTTGAGTTATCATAAAGTTGTAAGCTTGATCATATTTGTATCAGTGTCTAGATTTTAAATTATGAAATCATCATGGAGAAAATTCTAACTTATAAATACCTGAATATTTTAGCGTACATACCCTTATTTATAAATAACCATGTATTTTACATGATTACTGACTCATTTCGATTCCTTATAGTATTTATATGATGAAGTAATTTTTTTGTATGTGTTAAATTTCTCATCTGTATTTTATAAATATTAACAATATAGCATAAGACTCCTTTCCATATTTGTATATCGTAATGGATCTTTTGCCGATTTTTAAAAATTACGTAGCAAACTCTAGAGCTGAAGTTATTCTTAGGACATTAGTCATAAACTATCCCTATCGTGGAATACAATTCTTGCATGAATAGTACCCATTAGATTTTGCTTGACTCATTTTTTTGTTATTTATTTGCAATTAAATTTTTGCAATTTAAAAAACTTATTTGCTTATTTACAGAAAATTTGGCGAGACCGACATTGTGAGAACTATTAAAGCATCCCGAATTAGGTGGCTGGGCCATCTCTACAGATGTCCCGATGATTTCCCCCCAAAAAAAGTGACTTTTTCCAAAATAGAAGGTACTAGACGTAGAGGACGACCACCCACACGATGGTTAGACGATATTGAAAGGGACCTCAATCTTATAGGAGTGAACCGATGGAGAGCTATTGCGGCTAATAGGGCCAACTGGAGGAGGATCAGCGGGTCAGCCTTGGCCTGCAAAAGGCTGTTGAGCTCATGAAGAAGAAGTTTATTTGGTGTCCTCCAATTAGATGTTTTTGATTCCCTTTTTAAGTTTTATTTCTTTTTCCTTTTTGATTTTAATTCCCTGTTTTTTCAATGTTTATGGTAACCCTTTGTAGTGGCCATTTTGTGCCCTTTTGGCTCCTTTTCCTTTTTTGGATTTTGAGTCCCAGTGTTTTTCACACTTTATATGGACTTTCTTGTGGTACGACTGTACTTTTTCCTACCCAAGTTCAATGATTACAACTTTTTGTTAGAGACATCGATTTTTATTTGTGCATTTTGTTCAATCACTCATCAACGAGTCCATCTTCTTGGGGCAGATACTACACGAATCGACGTGTATATTAAAATACACGTCGATTCGTGTAGTATCTGCCGTTGGTACTCTCCATCAGAAGAAGAATCCTCGTCGCTGCTCAATGGTATTTTCCTCTTTTTGGTAGTCGTTTACACGGCATCTGCGAATGAAAAACAACTCTTTTTAGTCTTTCAAACACTACCGTTAGAGTGAAAGTGTTTATAATATTAAATAAATATTGGCGACTGGGGAGCCTTGGCCATAGTTCCAGAATTTTATTTTTATATATTTTATTTTTACACTAAATATTTCATACGATAGCACATATTAAAGGAAATTTTATTGGCAACAAGTATATACTAGTGATAATATAAATAATGCATTTTTTCTTTTTTAAATATATTGTTTTTTAAAACTTAGAAACTTGACCAAGTGTCCCTTATTAAGAGACACTTGGCCCATGGTAAGGGAGACTTGGCTCATGCAAAAATGCCTAATTTTAAAGGGCAAAATAGTAAATATTTCAAATTAATTTTGTAAGCATTAAATGTAAAAAAAATTATATTTTAATTCAACACTCTGGAACTCATTTAAAAATCATGTTTACCGTAATATTTGAAGTAATACATTTTTCTAGTATTGTATGAATTAAAAATTCTAATATTGTCCATAACAAATACTTTTTTTATATTTATGTTAAATATATTTTATTCAGTTTGTACACAGATCAAAATGCACAAGATATAAGCCTCAGTTTGAAATTTTTTTATTTTAACGGCATAAACTGTAAAAGTCAAAGCGCACTTTCAAAGCTACTCGTTCGTCCCCCCTCCCCCTATAAAGAAAAAATCTGATAATATCTTAATATTAATCTGGAGTATTATTATACTTGAAGTAATAACTTATATAGTTTTTGCAGAAAAAGTTTGATATTTGGTCATAAATGATAAGTTTGATTTAGTTGAGGTTTTCGTTTTATTCTAAACAAGTACAAATACTAATAATCAATTAATTACCTTCATAAAGTTTTAATCATACGTTATTATTAACCGTGTATTTAATAAACATTATGCATAGATTTTTCATAACTAGTTCACTTAGGGAGCCTTGGTCCAGTGGCCAACCCTCCCTTACATAGAGTGGCCAACACTCCTCACCTAGACATTTCTTAAAATATGGCACATGCTGCTTTAAAGCCTACTTCATTGCACAAAATTTATAGCTAAAATAAAACCTTAATATAACAGTATTTTAAAAATACCATATACTTAAACTTAATTGAATTGGTTTTTCTGAAAAAATCTTACAAATTATGTCACAAATGTTTACTTTTTGGGGTGAGAAACTTTCTTTTTTATTTTCTCCTCAATGCAAAAAAGTAGCTCAATAAAACTAAGGTGGCTATCTGCTGACAACAGTAGCTTTGAGTACCATCTATTGAGAAATGCTAAAATATTTTTAAATACTAAAATTTAAAGGTGGGCCAAATCTCCCTTATGGCCGAGGCTCCCCAGTCTCCAATATAATTAGTTTTTAATTTATTACTAAATAATCTAACCATACATTAAGTTCTGAATGTAAAAAGTTTTGTTTTCGATTAAAAAATGTCTACATAATAATTAAAAAAAAGGTGACAGACATCGTACCATTCTGAAGCAATTTACGTTGCTCTAATAACTGTCAAGAATGGATTTCGTAAAGTAAAAGCATCCAAACACTTAACTAATCCCAAAAGTTTGGAGTAAATTAGCTGACTAAGAAAAAAAAAACCCATCTCAACAACTTCAGTGCATGTGATGTGATTTTTTTTTTGTAATCTTTAACAATTCTTTAAACAACCCCCTAGAAAAGAGCACCAAACTATAGTTACATGAAAAGGGAAAGTTACACGATTTGCTTGATTTAAAAGTTATCCACGTGATATGACCTTTATATAACAATTTGTTTTAGTAAAGTGGCTTTTTTTAAAAACAATTTTACTTATAATCTGGTCATTATCTTTTGGGCTATTTTATTTTACAATAAAATGTACATAAAAACAATAAAGTTTTTTTTAATGTGTTAAATCTTTTCAAGAATAGATAGAAAATTTGCCCATCCGTTTTTGGCAGTCTGGGAAAATGTACCCCGTATACGGGGCACGTTTTCTAACTCAACGAGCTTGCATTTAACCCCTCGCTGCCAAAAAGTGTATTTACTTTTTAGAAAAGTAGCAATGCTAGTTTTTAGTTAACCATGTGAGAAAGACAATGACATCTTATTTCCTTCAAAATAAATAAAAGTAAAAATTATACAATCAAAAGAAGAATTGAAAAAGAAACACGGAAAACTAGCCCCGGTCTCCCCTACCTTAAGCATGTCTGCAAATCCTATCGTTCTGATATTATGTTTTTTTTTTAGCTCATAAAGTACAAAATAAAAAAAGCAATTTTTACAGTTTTCAAAAATTCATAACTCTTAAATTAAAAACCAATAATTTATTTAAAAATTAAATCTCAAATCAAGAGGTTAAAAGTTTAAAACTTTCTCTTTTTTTGGGGGGGGGGGGGGGGAGGTTGATATTTCGTTTGTAATGACCCATTTGTGATCTTACGGACTTATTTGGGAAAAGATATACGAATATGTTTTTTTTTTCTATCTGAAAATTAGATAATTTTGTAAACGATTAACTAATTTTTATATTAAATAAAGTTTTTGTCACGTAAGTGCTTCAAGACATTTTATCTGTATTTTGTTTTTTTTTTATTATAAAGGGATACCTACTCGCTTGTAATTTTATATAACTATCATTTAAATATATTTTTAAAATGAAAGTATTGTAAGTCCTTAAATGATTTAAAGTATTGTTAAAATAGGTAAAAAAATCCTAATTTTAGTTAAATTTCTAAAAAATCATTGTTTTTTTAATAATATTTCATGGAACCTACACTTTCTACATAACTAAAAATAAATAAAAAACCACAATTTGACTTTAATTAGTTGATTCAGTAATGCTAAAACGAAAAAGATATTGATGCAAATACATTATTAATAACAACAAAAAATAAAAATAAAAAAAGTGTTGCACATAGACATTTGTTTTGTTTTTTAAAATATTTTGAATGAATAAATAAATAAATACAAATCATACATTGATGGAAATCCAATCTAATCATGCAAACCCTGCATTAAATACAAATCATACATTTAAAAAGCTCGAAATCAACTCAGCTCAAGCTTTAAATAAATTAAATTCGATAAGATTAAAAAAAGACTGCATATTTTATTTATTTTCTGAAATGTACTATATACACAAAATATGAGGTGGTGTAAATTCAAATAAATTAAAAAATTACTTGAGTGAAAAATTTTACTAAAAAACAACAAAAATAATAATTTTATTGACTTTTAATGTTGAAAGATTTAAAGATCAGAACTCAAAAATCAGTACTTAAAACACACTAAAAAATATTTATATTTTCCATATCACCAATGAAATGTAGACAAATTTTTAAATTTAAGATTTTTTAAATTAGAAATGCATGGTTTATTTTTAAGGAATTATCTTTGAAATTATTTTTTATCACAATTATGTAATTATTGACCTCAAAATTATAAATTAACGAATGTGGGGCAAACGTTAAGGAGACGCTATAGATATTGGATAACCCCTCACTTTTTTCAAAGTAGGTATATTTTTCAATTAAATCGATAGATGGCGACACGAGTATACCAATTCTTGGGCTAAATAAAAATTGTTTTTCGCGCTTGAAGGGGAAAAGAGAGCGCGTGTGACCTATTGATTTTCTGTTGCAATGTTGAGCCGAATTTAAGAGTTGAAAAGCAATATTTATCCATATTTATTCGTCACTTAATGTTTTATGGAGAACAGTTCAAGATGAAATGCACAATTTAAATTTTTATTTAATCATCCCTAGTAATGAAATACCGTCTATTAGTTATGAATTTTCTTAAATTAATAATATTATATGGATTTTTTTTATATTTTATTTTAGCAAGTACCAAAATCAATACAATAGTAAAATTTAACAAAAAAGATTATTTGTTCATTTTTTAATGAATATAAAATATTTTAAAAACATTTTTATCTGTAGCATTGTGAAAAGAAGAAGAAAAAATATAAACATTTTCTAACCTAAAATAAACTTCGTTTTCATTACTTAAGACTTTTTTCTTAATACTTTTATCCTTGAGCGTCTTCTTAATTCTCCTGAAATGAGATAAAATGGTAATAATGAATAAATAAAAATAAATACGAAACTAAGACTAAATATATTTATTAATATTGTAATTTCAATTCCTGTGTAAAAGAAACGTTTTTTTTTTGCCATATTATGAAGTCAGCCAAATATTTTCTGCGATGCCTGAATAATACATGCTACAATATTCATAAGCATAATGCAACCAAAGAAATAGTTTTGAAAAACAAAATTTAGTTTTAAAGAGAAATGATGAAAAGTCACGTATTTTCCCTCATTTTTTATTTTACTAGATAATTTTATATTTTAGTACTCAGAATTCGTTTCTTTATGAAAGCCATCTAGGTCTAGCCATCTACAGTCCCTGGACAAATTATTAGACGCACTGTATTTTTTTTTAGTAATTTTATGTTTCTTAAGAGTTTTTATGCAATAATGGTATATTTAAACTACAATATTATTGATTTTTATTTAAAAGAATTGTTGTACACTACATATTTGTATTTATTTTAAGATAATTATGATTAATTATGATTAAGATTAATTTATATTAATTATTTATTATAAGATTATTTATGTGCAGGAGATGCAGGAGATGGTACACAAATGCAGGAGACAGTACAGTCTTGCATTGATAGCATGCCGCGCAGAATTAAAGCTTTGATAGCGGCTAAAGGTGGCTCAACTAAATATTGACTTTTAATAACATTAATTTCACTTTTCTTTAAAACTTCATAAACTTATGCTTTTCTAAATGAATGCAGTTTTATTATGTCAAATAAATCGGTAATTGATTGGATAATATAAAAATAAAAAACAAATCAATTTAAAATAATAAAACGGTACAATATCACCCGGTAATTAATATTTTACAGGAAATCTTGCAGCGCGTCTAATAATTTGTCCAGGGACTGTAGTCACACTATAACAATTCTTAACTATGTTTTTCACTAATTATGCTTAAAAACATCATAGAGAGTAAGAGCAATTTAAGTTAGAATAGAGTAACTTGATAATTTTTAGTTTTTAATTTCTATCTTGAAAAAAAAAAACACTATTTGAACAAATATTTTAATCATTATTATTTCTTTACGTCTGTTTGGTCGTAATATATTTTAGTTAATTGAAATCATTAAAAAATTACAACCATTATAAAAGTATCTATTTTAATTTTAAAAAAATATTTGGTCATTTTTTATAACTTCTGGTTATTTGTTCACACATTACCAAAGCACTTAAGCTCACTTCATTTTCTGAGTAAAAAAAAGCCATAGATTTACTTTCAACCATATATTGACTATCAGAATATATATGGGCAAATCCATGCGTGACTTACACTACATTTGACCATTTAACAAATATCGTTTGCATAGTTCATAATTATTTTATATTTATTCAAAAAAAATATTGCATGTCAGTTTCCCCGTGAACATATAGTATTTTTAGCAATCTGTAAAAACATTTTTCATTTAGTATTTTACTAAAAAATACTGAAATGACGTGACTTACACTGCATGAAAGGAAGTCGACTTTTGGTTATCACTTTAAACTCTAATTTCTTCTTCATAGTGCAGTAAATCAACATTCTACCAGTGTTTATTTTAAGTATAAGGTTTGAAACTAAAAAAATTAATTGCGAACAAGTGTTGAAATATCAAAGAAAATAATTTATTAACATTTCTGTGCGTGACTTACACTACATTCAATTTGTGACTTGCACTACATCATAGGAAAATTTACACAACGTCCACTAAAGTTAGTTTCTGATAATTTCTTAATTCCTTCTTCAATAGCAATACATGAAAAAAACTTCTTTCTAAGACCACGCAAAAAGACTTCCCTACCATTGCTGATGATTCCTCTGTATTGAATAAGCATCTTTACTTACATTTGCCCCACAAAGTATATTTAAAGATAATTTTTCCTATAAAAAGGACTAAAGCCCAATTTCCAGAATCCAATTTGTTTCCAGAATATTGTTGAGAGGTATTTACTTTTACACCATTTATATTTTTTAAATCAGCCGTGCATTATTTTTGGGGATTTAATGAAACATTGACAGTTTTAAATAGTTATTTGTTTAATTTTAAAATGCAGAGCAATTTTTGAGTGTTAGGAATCGGAAATATTTATTTTCCTTGTGATGAGCAAATACAATTGAATCTACCTATTTCGCCCTTTACACAGTTGTCAGAAATGTATAATAGTGTTATGTTTGGGCAGATTTCATATGAAAGTAAAAAAATCTTCAGCAGAATGTGGGTCAATTTTTCAGGAAAGTGTGGCTTCTTTGATTCCCCCTTTTCATTGTATCACTTAGTCCATCAATTGGTCCTTTACCATGACTGAAGGCAAAGATGACCAACATTGGTGGCAGAGAAATGCCATTCAATGTTGTCAAACGGTTGGAACATTGCAATAGCGATAGAATACTTTTAATTAAAGTGTTGTCAGTAAAGTGGTTTTTGCTTTCATTTTATTTAAATGTTTGTAATTTACCACATGCTTAAAGTGTTTCTCTTTGCTCTCTTTTTCTTTCCCCTGTCCGATTTAGCCATCTTAAATCAAAATTATCAAAATATAAGAAATCTACAAATATTATAGCATATCTACAACAGATAAATCAAACAGAAGCTGTGGCCGATACTACGTTGTGACTGACACTACAAAGTTAAAATGTTTTATAAATCGAGAAAGTGATTTTTATTTTAAAATGTAAAGGTATGGAATTACACAGAGGTAAATATACAAAGAAAATATCTTAAAAGTTTTCAATCAAAGCTTTATTTTAAATTGTTGGAGAAACTTTTAGATCTTTTTGTGACTTACACTACAGCCAAAACAGGGGATTTTTATCCCTCTTATAAAGTATAACTACTATTTATAAACCCCTATTAAAATTGTGTTTTTAAGATAATAATTATAGTGTATTTTAATAATTTAACCTAAAAATCTGATTAAAACGTGATACTTGTCTTAAAATTCCAAAATTCAAAATGATGAAAAACCTTAAAGCATGCTTTCAAAACAAAGCAGACACTTTTAAACTGCATTGTCGCCACAGATAAAACAATAATAGTTTTTGATGTAACATTCTTACAATTCAAACATTTCTAAATCACACATAAAAGTTTCAACCGCAATAAAAAATATTATTAAAATTCACTTGTGGTATGTATTTACATGGAATTAACAATATATATATTTCTTGAAGACATACATTTCTTGAATTTTTTAGAAAACTTTCCAAAAGAAAGAAAATTTTAATGTAAATGTGTATTTGGGTGAAATTTCTAATAAAGACTTGAAAGTCCTAAAGGCAGTAAAAGGCCTATAAAATTGTTAACGCTAACTTACCGAAACTTTGGATAAGTATGGGATTAATTTTATTTTTCGCGTTATTTATACTACTTTTTTTGACATCATATATTTTCATTTCTCATTTCGATAGAGTTGACTATGGTATACTAAGATATTTATAATGTAAAGAAGGTTGGGTAAACGTTGGCATTGAAATGTAAGTCTGTAATGCTTTGATAGAGAGGATGGAAGTTATGGATAGTGATAATACTTAATAAAATAATCATATCTACTCCTTTTTTTCATTCTTTTAAGTTATTTTATTTTACATTTCGAAATTTGCCCATCGTCGGATTTCAATGAACAAGTCTCCCTGACAGAAAAGACAGAAAAAATATTAATCCGTCTGGAACCCACAGTAGTTTAAAACGATAATTTCAGATTTATCTAGCCTTAAATATCCTGGTAAATTTTTCTTAACCTCAAATATTATGATAACAACATTAAAAACTATGTAAAACAAAATTAACCTCTAAATCGGAATATTAGTGGCAAACCAATGATAAGCATTTTCTAAGAGCATATAAATTTATTTACTACAATTTGTTTTTATATTACTGTGAGTAAGTGCCAGAAATAGAGTAGACCAGCCAGAATAGACTGTAGACTGAGTGCCAGAAATCAAATATATCAACATTTGATATTCCGTTAGCTTCGTTAAAACTCCACAATGTAAGAAATTGATTGAACGTTACACTCCTTAAAGACGGTGGCAGCACATGCCATCACCGTTTAAATTATCCAAATCTCATCCATTGTAACAGTTATTTAAATATTGTTATCCTAGCTTTTTAAATTGTATAACAGCAATTCGAAACCCCAAAGAGTGAAAGTTGTCTGAACCTGAGCCGTCGACTCCAACCTGAAACTGGATACTTCAAGGTCAGATGAAAGACGTTTATCACTTAACACAGGTCGCTTGATTCCTATAATCATAAGTGAGGTACTTAATCTTAAAAAAGTACTTAATCTTAAAAAAGTGCATCAGGTGAAACCTTAGTGTTTAACGGAATGGGTGTTTAGAATAGTTTTTTTTTAACTTTCTCAAGAACTGTCTCTTGAGATAGAGCACGTATTGTTTTTCCTTATATATTTAGGAATTTTATGCGAGTATTAAGTTTTCAAGTAATTGTAAAAAAATAAATGTCAGCATGTTTGCAATTCCATTAAACTAGTATTGTGTACAACTTTTGCTTTAAGTAGAACTAATGCTTTTCGCCATTCGTGAATCTTGTTAAATTGCTGTCCAACAATCTCTCTTAATTTCTCCGCATATCACAAAATATCATCTAAACCGAAGTTTTTTTAGAACATTGACGTTTTGGTAATGCTGTGCATACTTGAAATTTATTTGAATTAAAACAGATAAAGTTATGTAAATGGCAGAAATAAAAGCAAGTTGCATGTAAAGAACTCTAAAATAGAAAACAGCATACAAATATGAAATTATTTAATATATTAAATTTTCAGTTCAAAAATTGGTTTTTAATAACGTTCTAATCTATTACTTTTCATAAGTATCCAAAGCATTTAAAATCATAAAATGTTTGTAAAAAATGCATTTTTTTGCTAATAAAGTGTTAGAGATGTTCTAAGCAAACAAATTTGAGGCTAAAGACAGCAAAACCCAAATACTTGTCTAATAAAATACTATAGCTAAAATGTATGACCAAATCTGTACAATCTGTTACAAAATTATGAGGCAACAAAAATGTAGCCAAAGGAAGAACATAACTTAAAATAGTGTATTATCCTAAGAAATTAAAAATACACAAAATAGAACTATTTATTAGAATTATCAGTTTCAAATTACGATATTACAAGTGTAGCATTATTTAAGACCACTTAAAAAAATTCTGGAGCAGCCGATTTCCAGAGTTTATTTGTACCTTAAATTATCTGGCAAATTTAAATAAATAAAACTGGCCAATTAAATTAATCTCATCACCTTAACTCATAAAAATCTATGGTGTACAAAAGGTATATGAAGAAAAAGTCGAAACATTTATATTTAAAATTTTAAAAAAAGTCTGATTATCAACTTAAATTAACTTACGCAGTAATCAGGTCTGGTAGAAGGCTCATCTAAGATTAAACACTACGATTTTCATCGAAATAACCATTTTGGAAATTTATACGCTAGGCTAAAAGGGTTTTGCCACGAAAACTTTTTTTTTCTTCCTAAAAGTATTTCAAATATTTTAAGGCCATCATACTTTAACGTTTACTGTGATTTTCATAGAACAAAATTACTATTTCTCTTTGTGATGCATCAAAGGAGGCAAAGCACTACACATCAAGTGCAACGGAATTGCCATCCATTTAGACTTAATTTTTGTTGGTCTAAAATCATGTAAGTATGTAATAATTTCAGCAAAGATAGTCTACTTAAGCTTTTCACTATTAGAAAATGTAAGAGTTTTAAACTTTCGGAAATGCCCTTTACAACGTTTTAAGCAGTAGGCGTTTTCTCCCTTTGCTTGTAAAAGAACTTGCTCGAAAAATGCTAGAGACACCATATTTAACTTTAACTATCTGGAACATTAGTTTATAAATAGATTAGATTGGACCACATTATAATTTATTTATAATTTTCCAAATGTTTCTATTGACACTGTAGTTAACTATCTGGTGTAATAGTTTATAAATAGAGATATATTTTGCGTAGCAAATCTACAAATTTTACTGTTATCATGACCAAACTCCTTTTTGATATACAGTATTTTATTAAGTTTCTACAGTTATTTTATTTATTGTTTAATTAAAATATCGTAAATATCAGTTTAAAAGTTTACTTGAACTACACACATGTTTTAAGTTATGTTTTAAAACCAAAAATGTATACTCTTCTTCATATACTATTTGTATTCTAAGTTTTGGTAAATAATAATAATAATAGTAATATCAATTTAGTTGGTCAGTTTTATTTATATTTGCTTGCTTAGTGACTTAAATTACAAATAATCTCAGGAAATCGTCTGACACAGTAAAAAATATTCAAGTGATCTTATAAATATGCAACAGTTACATAACACCATCGACCGTCATTTTAGACAATCATTTGGTAAGAAAACTATTTTATGAATACTTATTTTCTCCGGTAAACAAACCCTTTTAGTTTGGGTTCCTTCATTTGCCACATTTAAATTTTGGATACCATGATTTCTTTCTTGAGAGACAGCAAAAATTTATTGTATTTATTGTGTTTTGATATTGTAATTTTGGTAACATACTGTATAAAATAACCCAAAGTTTATCTTTTCGTTTCTGGCATTTGAGTTATAATAGAAAAACTGTAGTATTAAGGTAAAATAAATCAATGACCATTAATATTTGTTTATAAAAAATTTACTACCCCATAATCTAAGTTGTTTAAGCATTTACAAACAATAAATGATCAATTAAAGGCTTAAAAAGAACCACGGAACTATGATGAACTGCAGAAAAATATTTGTTTATGAAACTTTTCCGAAGACTACAAACAACAGTGCTAAGTTTAAAAACTAAATGTTAAAAAATGAAACTCTTTTAAATTGCATAATTTTAATGGCATGATTCTAAAAACTAGTTTTTGCTTTATATATCAATTAACAATGAAAAAGGCTAAATGACAAATTATAAAATTTGAAATGTTTTATAGGATTTCATACATGCTCTTTCTCATACATACGAATTTACATTTCTATGCATCTTTGTGTTTTAAAAATATTTTTTTAAGTTACCATTTATATCCAACTGCATGTATGTTCATAAGAATTACAACTACAACACAAAATACTACACAGTACAAACATAAATTAAACCTACGGTTAACTAACATGTATACTACTATTTAAAATATGGAAAGTCTAAAAGGACTAGGTATATCTAAAACTATTTTTCGTTTAAATTGCTGAAGATATGTACAAACTGCTTCTCTAAAATTCTTTTAATGAAACAATTTTAAGTAAGCAAATAATTCCAGATAAAACATATCGAATGTAAGGATTTAATTCCTTAACTTCTGAAATTTTGAAAGTTTTAAAACAAGCTCATTTTGGATTTGAACGGAAAAATAGTATATTGACATTTTAAAATAAAAATTCGAACTTATTCTGTTTGGCATTTAGCTTAAATTTTTTTTTAAACATTGATAATGGCAACTAAAGGCAACTAAATATCTTAGACACTCAAAAAGCTCTAAATCATTCTAATAAAAGTTGCATGCATCTTTTGAAACACAAATGATGTTTTACTTTATAAACGTTTGATTCAAATCAAAAACAGAATGTGTTTCATCTCCTCTAGTGATATCTTTTTAATCTAACCACGTGTTTTAGTATATATTTCTAAATGTTTTTAAAATAATTCAATTTCAAATGGTAAAGATTTTTTGCTAACGGGTTCAATATAAACTTTTCTTTATTAAATTGAGTTTACAAGTGCAGTATCAGAAAGTTGCAAATCTGACTTTCTTTAAAGTATAACTTAAATATAGGGTTTCGTTCGTTAATTGGTGATCCTAAATTCAATTGGACAAAGTCGCCAATGAATAGCCCAAACTCTATATCTTAGTTACACTTTGGAGAATGTTGGATTCGAAACTAGAACCTTCAAAAATGTGTTTTTATAAGATAAATAATATATTTTATAAAATTACTTAAATTAAGCTTGGTAAAAGTTCAAATAAGTTAAATACTGAAACTTTTCTAATGATGCCATTTATAATAATTAGTTTTCAATAAGCTTGTTGTCAAATTTCAAAATATCATTCTTAAAATCAGTATATATATATCAGGTTTATAAGATTATTAAAAACTTTTTGATTAGTTATTTCACTTAACCCTTTTAAATTGTAGGGAACTAAAAAATTTCCGATTTTCTTATAAACAAAATCACAAATGAATACTTTTATAATAAGTACAAAATATATATTTGAAAATAACAGTTTCTAAAAAAATTAAAATTGTGCGCTTTAGTATTACAAATTTTTTTTAAAAAAAATTGAAAAATACTATTCTATTAAATCACTTCAGCTAACATCAATGAGACTGCAAAGGGTAAAAGTAAAGTTAAAGTATGACAGATAGACACATAAAAATCTATGGATAATATACTAAGTTAATTTTAAAATTTAGAATTATTTTGAGAAACCTGAAACATAGATTTTATATTTCTACATGACTCATTTAAGTTAAAAAATAAAAGTTAAGCATGTGTAAAGTAATGTTCGAGTGTTAAATGTATTTAAATATATTAAATTACTTAAAAATTCAATATATCTATTTATCAATATACTATAAAGAAATTTTTAATTATAAAAAATAGTTTTGGAAAAACTCGTCATTAACAAAATCTTAATTTCAATTGCTAATATTTAAATGATTAAAAAAAATTGATAACAAACACAAATATAAAAATAAATGTCCTTACTATAAATAAATACATATCGCGCAATTCGTGTGTCGGAAAGTGATGTTTATCTTCTTGTGAAGTAAATGTAAAGAAATTTTAATTTAATTCATTCAAAACATAATAAAAACTTCACCATACCCATTGCATTATGAATAGCGATAAATGAATAGAATTTTCAGCAAAATAGAATTTTTTTTTAAAATTACAGTATTCAAAATTTTAAATTAATTTTAAAAGATGGAGGAGCCATTTATAAGCATACCAAAACTTCGCACTAAACCGCAGTCTTTTATTCTTTCTGATGCTTCTTTTAAAATTGCCACCCTGTATAAGATCTAACTTAATATACGGTTTTAATATTTCCTTTATAGAAAAGAATTAAATTGTTATATTTTCATTTTTTCACATGCAATTGCAATAACGTATTCCGAATAATTACGCAAGCGTTTGCTTGGACCTATCACGAAAGCAATATGTGGGTTCACCTGATAAACCGTTTTTAGCATTGGTTTGGAAAAGACACCATTACTTCGGAAGGGAAAGGGTTCGAACTGCAAAATTTAATAACTTTCCATTTTTTTTAAATAACAGTGAACATTTTCAATAGTTTTAGAAATTTATTGTTCATACATTTTGATTACAAACACAAATTAAGTAAAAAAAATACCACCGATTAAAAACTTCAAAACATGTATTTAAAACCCAACCAAACAATTATTTGGTTTTGAACTTGGGCCACTTAAAATTAGAAAGTGTTCTAACAACAAAACAACACAAAGAATGAGGATTGTTGCATAACAATAAAAAAAAGCATTGTACTTACCCCTTTCCTTCCCGCTCACTTTCCATGGTTGACATCCAAACCTCTTCGAACATTCGAACACATGTTCCATAGCATCACCAGCTGCTTACCAGAACATTCCATAAGAGGGAGGGGGGATTGTCGGATATACAACCCCCTAGTCACAGTAACCGTATATCCCATTCGTAGGTGAAGGTTAACCCTTCCGCCACTTAGACATGATGGTAGTTCCACGCGGTGACCTAATTTCAAAGGAAGTGGGCATCAAAGACATTTAGAATCCAAGTGCACAGTAAGTTTTCATGTTGGAATGGTAGTCAAGAATTGGTCTTTGTTGTCAGAAAATAATAATTGATGTCGTTTGTTTCAGATAAATATGGTTTCGATATGTAGTGGTCTATTTTAAAAGGGAATAAGCTTGATGTAATATTTTTTTTTCTCAAGTGTGATTATTCTCGTAAATATGAACAAGATGTTGTAATTTTGAATCATCCCGACGTTGTCATTGAGTAGAGAACTGAATCGAATCTTTTCACAGTATCATAAACAGTAACATTATATAACAGTAACAGTATAGTGTCATAAACAGTATGATAAAATATGTTTTTACGACGAATCTTGATTCCATTTAGATGCTTCAAAAGAACAAGTGTTGACACCTAAAAGGTGAAAAATATTCGTTCTGAAGACGTCATTCTAATCGCAAGAAAACCGACTTTAAAGACATCGTTATAACTCTGAGAAGTTCTTACCTAGGTTTACCAAAAAAAACTTCTCTTCCAACCAATTTCGAAACATCGAATATACTTTCTTTTCTCGAGTAACATTCATCCACTTGGAATTAGACCTTGAATATTCACATCCCCCCCCCATTTTTTTCTTGACCGTGGGATCTTGGTGAACCGATTACGTGTTTAACCCTTTTCCACCAGTCGTCTGTCCCTCCGGAAGAAAAAGAAAGATCGGTTTATTCTATTTTTTTTTATTCTTCTGGTCGAAGAAGGTAGACGTAAAGCTGTGAGTACATACATGTGCTTGGGTCTGGAAGGGCGGATGGGATAAAATATTAAAATAGTGCATAATTCGCTCAGTTGTAGCATCCAGAAAGGTTTCAAGGTTGCATAATATGGCACTGTAAATGCAGAGTGGATATGTATCGGCAAAAGATGATTTTTCAAGAGAATCGTCTGGGAGTTTGGGGTTTATTCCATTACAATAAAATTGAGAAAAGTAGCTTATATACTTATCGAAGTATGATAGAATTACCGATAGTTATAAGAATACGATTGATCTTCTCAAATAGTAAATAATCTTAAAATAATTGCAGTTTTAAATAATTTTAATTAAAAATAAACCCATTTTATCAGTTATGTTGATTTTCGCGTGTTCGCCAAGTGCGAGTTTGAAAAAATGCAGTGCCTCAATTTAACATTAAAAAAAGATTATCCGTTTTAACAAAAATTCTCTAGAAAATTAAAATTATCCGTAATTTTCTTACAGTAAAAATAGAAGGAAATCAATAAATAATGTAACAATGAGACACTGTAGTTAGTTCTTATTTTGAAAAAGTAATGAAAGTTTGATGCTGATTAGTAGTAAATAAATATTAAAATGGTCTAGTTATTTTCTAAGTATGATTTATATTAGGGAAGTTAAAAAAAGAGGTAAGTTTTTAGAACTATGTACAATATTTTTCCCTCAAAACACTTAGCTTAGACGCTAAGTGTAGAAACTAAATTGTATAAAAATTCCTTAATTATTAAAGCATCCCACTTTTCCAAAAAATGTCCTTTCTATTTGATAGTTATTTTGATAGGCAAGTCTATTTTAAAATTAAAATATCCAAGTGATTACAAAATCAAGACCATGATTTGCGTTCCCATTTTCAAACGATGTTTTTCATCAATATCTTTCCTATATAATTACTTCGCACGTTTTAAGGCTTTAAATAAGACAATAGTTTCTTAAAATTTCATTTTTTTAATTAGAAACTTGATTTCCAACTTCTTTCCTACTTTTTACCGCAAAAGTTCTCCCCAATTATTTATGAAATTTGTCTCGCCACTTAGATAAAAATTGATTAACACATTAAAAAGTCAAGATTTTAACAAAATTATGTAAATTTAAGAAAAATGTAACTTATTTCAAGCATAAAAAATGTAGAGTAGGAAAATCCAGACCATGTTTTGTGTTCTCCTTTTCAAAAGATGCTTTATCTCATCTGCATGTACTGTTCCTGGCACGAAGCCAAAATTCTGGACACTAGTGGTCATGTTTCAAAGACTGCAATTGAAACTCAGTTTGTTCTTTGGGGAGGGGGAGGGGGGAAGTAGAGTATAACTTCGAATAGCGACGATTATTATTCGAACGGAGAAGCAATGGCAAAAACAGGTTAATGTAATGGATGTTGTGGGATATGCAATTCTGCATTTATTGAAATGCCGATAAACAGATCTTACACTCTTAAAACAAAAGAGTGAAATCCACTCCTACAGGGGAAGTGCAATTTCGGCACTGGAAATGAGTGGAAATTAACTCAGACTGAGTTAAAAACGCTCGTTTTAAGAGTGTAGGACGTAGATTGTTTCTTTTATTTCTATTACTAACTCCGCAAAAAGAGTGAAATTCACTCCTATAGGGGAAGTGCATTTTTGGCACGGAAAGGAGTGGAAATTAACTCAGACTAAGTTAAAACCGCTCGTTTGTTTTAAGAGTGTACGTATAGAAGAATAGTCCTAAACAAAAATAGTCGATATAAGCATAATTTGTTTGTGTTTTATCAAATTCTTATCGACATTTGGCATATTAAACCTATAACCCAGGATAAGTAAACACTTTACTTTTTTGAATTTACGTGGTCTTACGCGACTACACCGCTAAAAATTCCTACAATATTTTTTTTTAACACATTGCGACTATTAAATTTAAAACTATCATTGGTGTAGTTTGTTTACCTCGTCACTAAAGTTGATATTTCAATTTTAAAAAATCATAAATTTGGAGTAGCGAAATAAAGTTTTTTATTCCAACTTTAAAAGATAAATAGAATGACCAGGCAATATTTAAATTTACTTTGTGAATTTTATTTCCTTTTATTTCAATTTCTAAATTATTTAGTTTCAATTTTATAAGACCGGGCTACGCCGTTAATAAAATCTAGTCACCTTATTTTTTAAAAAGGATCGTATTCCAGATAAAAGGACTAACACCTTATGACGATACATTACGCAAGGAAAAATCAACATTCATTTACAAATACAATTTAAAACGTTATAAAAGTTAAATTAAATATTTCGAGACTTAAAAAGCCCAGTCATCACTAAATCAAAAGAGATTTATTCATTAGATCATTTTTAGACAGACTTATATAAAGCCCCCAAATAATTTTTATACTTTTAAGTAAAAAAAAATATTTTCAAGTTTTACAAAGGACTTGTTTCAGGTCTTCAGTTGCTACAGAAATGCTGAATGAAAATAAATTCATTCTAGAGCCTCGATTGTAAATAAATATCACAGAGCACAAGTCGTAGCACCCATTAATGGTAGCGCAAGAATGAAAGCTTTAAGGAAATACGTCACCTGAAACAAGCCAATTTCGTTTTTTTTTATAAAACTATAATCTAATATTATTAACTAACAAAATTTCTGAAGGCATCTTTAAAAAATCTTTTTTCAAAAGTTAGCCAAGTTTCTAGACTTAATATGAGACCACCAACTTATTGTGCACAGAAAAAAATGTTTTGTTGGGAGAACCAAATTTTTTTTGTTGACGTGTTTTGTTGACTAATTTTGTTAACTTAACAATATTTTACTTGTCCCAACAAAACGAGTATTTTCGCCACAACAAAACCCGTTTGGTTGAGGTAAGCTCGGCCTGCTATTGGCTGTTTATAACTGTGACGTCATTGCGCCTGTCATCAACGGCAAATCGAAGAAAATTAAGGGCGCCATTCGGCCATTATCGTCGTGGAAGGATTTGATTTCTATTTTCAAAGTTAACTTAGGGTGTAGTGAGCCTAGTGGTCAGCATCTCGGTTTCGAGATCGGGAGGTCTCGCGATCGAGTCCCGGTACTACTGAAGACCTACCGAGTATATGCGGAGTACGTGCTCGTTAGATCTGTTGGGTCCGAAAGTCCTGTGGTCGGTCATTGAGCATTTTTGGTTGAATCAACAAAACCATTTGGTTGAATCAACAAAATAATTTGGTACTGACAACAAAATTTTTGTTGGCGCTATATTGACCAAAAAATTTTGTTGAAACAACAAAATTTTTGTTCTTTCAACAATTTTTTTTCTGTGTGTGTCATCTTCAAATTCTAAACGCATAGTTAACACTTTGTTTGGGGCTAAGACATTTTCCACATTTCCACGCAAATTACCCCTTTTTTAATTGGTTGAGTAAAATTATCAAATATGGCTAAATTTTGCCATTTAAGAAGTTTTTTTATCTCTTGTCACCGAAAATTGTTTTCGAATTCTGTATGCAAGTGTTTTTGGGTACAGTTGGACTAAAGTCGCACAATAACTAGGCTTACTAGACGCCCGGGTTTGTCCCGGAGAATTCCAGAGCTTAGGTATTACTGTCCGGTAAAAAGTACGGGGTTAAAATTTGTTAGGGACACTACTACTTAGCCACTAGCTTCTGAAAATGGTTATTCTTTTCAGACGCGTTTCTGTGGTTTCGTTAAGTTGACACAAATATTGATTGACCTTAGCTATTAAAAATATCATATTTTATTTGTTACTTTAAATATTTGTCATTCGAAAGTCATGCAAATGGGAAATTGAAATTCGAATATTAGTGAGCTGAATATTCAGCATCATATAAAATTAAACTCTCAATTTTTTTTGTTTAAATTATACTATCAAATAAGGTTTCATAATGAGACAAGAAGTTCCTTGGCAACCAATAAGCATAAGAAGTTTCTTTTTTTGTATTTTATTTATCATAATACTTATTATTATAAATTACCAAACACTGCATAGTTGATTATTTTCTTTAAAAAAATGAAGTAAAATATAAAAACCGTTTTTCATCAAATTTCCGGAATTGGACAATTCTGGTTCCTCTAACTATAACATCGTGGTGTAGAATCCTATCTGACAACACCATCTCAACTTACACAAGAAATTATACTAAAAAACCTGCCAGTCAGCAGAGTGTTAATATTAACACTTCGGTTAGGTTAGGTACACTTCGGTGAGGTACATAGGCTCGGTTAGGATATTACACTTTGGTTAGGTACACTTCGGAGTAGGTTAGGTTTTGAACACCACACATCCACTAAAGGTGGTTCTGATTATACCATACCATAAAACCCAACAATTATTCTTCAGTCAAACCACTCGATTCATCATATAAGAGATGAAAATAACATCTCGCATGGTGTGTAATCCTAGACCCGGGTAGATTCATAAAAAGTTGTCTGGTTCACGCGTTAGTCAGGGTCAAGGACGATTTGGTACTCCCCTCTCTGTTGCGAAGAAGCTTCTTTTTCGCTTTCACTTTCTAATTACTGTTGTATCTTGCTAAGGCGTAGACTTCTATTAGAGTGTGCATAATTCTCGTTTTGAACTCCATGGTTCCGGTAATAACCACTATACTATTATTATATTTCTGCACTGTTTAGTCTTTTTAACTCCTTAGTTTGCCTCATGTTCGAATGTCATTGCGTTATTTTAATCTTTCTCATCTATATTTCTTTTAAATCTAATAACCATCTATATTTCTCTAGCTAGCCAAAATTTGCAGTCGAATGCCGTAGAACTGTTAATATTTTTTTTAAACGATAGATTAAATAATAACATCGATTGCCCATCATAAGTACAATTACTAAATTTTTATGTTCCTATACATATTACCGATCTTAAGTAAAATCCACCATTCAAATTTTTTTTTAAATAAGCAATCCATTTTTAATTTCATTGACCTAGTTAATTCTCATAGCGAAATTATTTTTTGATACCTTCTCTAAGCTAAAATGTGACATTATTTCTTATTTGTGATTGTATTTTTATTACATTTTTGTTGGTGTTCCTTTTCCAGTTACTTAAATGAATATGTACTGTATAACACTGTAAATAAATCAAATAAAATATACATACAGTGCTGGATGAGTTAGTTCAATCTTCCACATGCGGAGGAAGCGAATACAGTACTTATGGTTTCACCTGGGGAATTCAATCATGTGTTGGCAGTATTAAGTGAATTTGCAATGCGAAAAAAATTCTTTTCGTGCATAGCCACTGAAGCAGTGTTCTGTTTAACATTGTCACTACTTGATTGAAAACCTCAGGTAAAATCAAAAGCACGGTTTTCGCTTCCTCTGCATATGGAAGTTTGAACTGACTTTTTCCCCCCCTCGGTTTCTTGATTTATTAATTATTCTTAGAAATATAAATTCATTCATGTTTCCATACATTTCATTCATGTTTCCACCATCTGTTCCCATTCATCATGTTTCCACATTTAGTATATGCATTCATTGATTTTAATTCACCTTTGGTTCTTGCAATAACTATGTCTCGTTTTTTTGTTGATAATTCTTTACCATCTGGTATGAATGGATACTGGTGTATTTGTATTAATTTAATTCCTCATAACGTGTATTAATATGATGTAGAATTGTCCTGTTAAATTTAATTACGTTAATTTGTGAAATATTGTGTAATGTTTTATCGATAAAGTAATTGTTATTTGAATAAAATCACTTCTTTGAAATGGTGTTTTATTTATTGTTATATCTGTTTCTTGTAATATCTCTTTTCTTTCTTCCTTTATTGTAATTCTCTCTCTTATTGTCACTGATATCATTCAGCACCATATCTACGATAACGATGATCATTACCAGAAACGTCGTTTGTGAAACGTGCCTAAGTTTTATTGTAAGCTCTAGAACTTTTCTTTATTTCTCTAATACTTTGTAAGTGATTTTTGGAAACTTGATTATATTACATATTATGCAGAAAACCGAGACAAGAAATGTGAAATATCGTCTCACTGTAGCGGGAAAATATGAATTTTCAAAAGAGTCTTCTGAAGTTTAACTTATCTGTAAATTTATAGAGTAAAATAAAAATTGATAAAAATGATAATTGTAACCAAATAAGCACTTAAAAATTTGGACTAATATATAGATATTTACTTTTTGCATTTTTTAGACTTTTTAATTTAAAAGTTACGTATTTCTTTTATTGAGCATTTGATATCTTGTTTAATTTGTCTAAACTTATCAATTCTATATTAAAGTAGAAGATCACTCATAGTGCACATGTGATCACTCATAGTGATCACTCAAGTACAGATTCCGTTTTATCAAAATAAGTAAAAGGAGGTTTATTTTATTACTGTTACTACTGTTGATAAGGAATAAATTTATTAGCGTACAAGTTAAGCACTGTATGGGCATATTTTACCAAGTTTTAGATCTAGAGGAAAATAAAAAATAAAAATTTCTAATGAGTATTTGAGTTGCTTATAGAAGGATGGTGGGAATTTTTTATGCATTAAAAATTTTAAATTGCAAAACCAATGTGTTATACTAAAAAACAACAACACTAGACTAAAAGATTGAAAACCCCAAAATTGAAAGAAAAAGCAATGTATGAACAAAATTTTTTTAGAGTAGTTTGAGATTGCATTGTGAAAAATTAAAAAAAATTATCAATACAAAAAACTAAAAAAAACTAAGTGGTATTAAAAGCATTTCACTTTGAAATTGTCCAAGTTGAGTTTTCTTACCTTTTCGAATATAATTTTTTTAGTTTGATTTTGATTTCTCACCTGCAAATACACACCGCTAGTTTAGATGAGCACGTGTTCTATTGTTCAAAATCGAATTGTTTTTCTTACCACTCCTTTCTTCCACTTCTTTCTTTTTCTTTTCTTAAAAACGTACAAATTAAACGAACTTTGAAGCATCATCGACTTCCAACTGAAATCAAAGTTGAAACATCTCTAGAGAAGACCTGTTATTATAAGAAACTGTCAAAAGAAAGCAGTGATAAGTTAAAGAAATATCATTTGTTCTTTTTCTCCGTTTTTTTAATGTTAAAGAAAACTGTTTAGAAAGACCTTTCATACTAAGCATCATGATTTCGTCAATAATGTAAATTGCATTATTATTCTCAAAATATTTTAAAACACTTAAATAAAAAGAAATTTAAAGACATATTTATATATGTTTTTATTATTTATAGGTAAAGTTTTCTTGAGATATATTATAACATTACATTTTCGTAAAGGTTTTGTAGAGGTTTATTATGGATTAAAAACATATTGATACTAATATTTTGTTTTAAAATAATTCTATGCTATTACCATAGGTCGTATAAACATTTTTGGAACTGTATTCATTTACTTTTCTTATAAAACCCAAAACAAAAAAGTAACACTTGTTTTACTTTTAAAAGTTAAATAAAAAAATTTGTTTATTTTTTAAACAAAAACCACAATAAATAAACACAGTTTTCACAAATAAAGATTGATTTTTTTAGAACAGAATTCTTTATAAACTAATTTCATTAAATAACGTGCTTAAAAAACATATAGAAATAACATTGATGAAGATCTACCCATATGGAAGAGGAACCTGGAGTTTTCTCGGTGAACAATATAGGTCACCAAGCAGGTGTTAAAATCAAGAAGGTTTTAAAGCGAGAAATAATAAAAAAAAATAGGCATTGATTTACAGCAGGTGCGTATGTTTAAGCTGCCCAGGTATACTTTAGTGTGGGTTTGAAGAGTTAAAAGCTGCTGTGCTTCACGACTGCTTATTTGTAGTTAAGTGGAAGGGGTTGAAACAATGAAGTCAGTGATGTCTGCCTCTCAAGATGTACACACGTGTTGAGATAGTGCGATTATAAGTGATGGTCAAATCCCACACAGTTAAATATGCTGTGCTTGGTTTTGCTAAAGATATGGTTCTTAGTACCTGCAATGGCTGTGAATGTGCTGTGTGGTTAAATGTTCCATGAAATGTTCCTGAGAAATTGTTCAATCAAATTCCTAAAATGTAGTAAAAAATTCCACCACACAGCCATCGCAGGTACTAAAAACCATATCTTTAGCAAAACCAAGCACAGCATATTTAAATGTGTGGGATTTGACCATCACAGCAGATACAAGGAACCAATATTATGGGGAAACCAAGCATAAAATTTTTAAAGTACATAGAACTAATGCATTTTGTTTTTGAAATCCTAAGGTCTGGTAAAGTATTCCTTTGTTATGTAAGCGCATTCTTCTCATAAAAATCGAAAACATCAAAATAAAACATATTCGAAAAATATATATCTAACGTCTGGTCACCTAGTTATAATTTTTTGAAGTTTTAAAATGGCAGATAATTATTGACAGATGACGATAATCGGCAAAGCTTCTTAAAATTGGAGTTGTTGTACCTTGAATGAGTTAAAAGGCGTCATAAAAGCTCAATTTTCTAAGATATAGAACCCTATAATACGTTTTTTTTTTAAAAATTACTCAAAAAAATATATATTGTTGACCATACATTACGGAAAAATTATTTAAAAATATTTATTTACATTTTTAAAACATTAACATTGCCAAACACTTAGTATTGACGACGATGCATCAAATTTGGGGAAATCGTATATCCTTTTAATTGTATACAACATAAAATCATTTTTCTTAAAATAGTTAACTTTTTCATTCTAAAGCATCAATATAGTTTTAAATAAATGGCAAATAGCATAAGTTTCCCGACATGAATAAAATCTTAATATCATACAGTGGATTAAAGTGTGTGTTGGCCAAATGGCAACAGTATGCTGTAGAAGATTTAAAAAAATTCCCCATTTGAAAGGCGTTCTTTGAACAATCACGTCACACTGTTTTCGGGAGAGTGATTAAGCCCATGCAAGGTTTACTCAATTAGAGAAGTGTCACTTTGAGATATAACAGCATGGCACATTCCATTTACGAACACGTTCACCGTTCACCTACAACTATAAACAAGTATTATCGGGTTTAATTAACCCATTAATGGGGAATGGGCGCGCTGGACCGGGGGTATCCAAACTCAAGTGCCTCAGTGTTATTCCAATGACGAAAAAACTATTTTCTCTGCCACATTTCTCCGGCTGTATTGAATATTTTTACAAACGGTTTTTTTAATGATAAATGTAGAAAACTTACAGGTCTCTATCTTCCCACTTTGTGAAATTGCTTCGAATATTTTGTGTAAAATTATTTATTGAAAATTAAATAAATATTCGAACCATTTTTAAAAAGTGGGAAAGTCGGGACCTGAAAGTCAGCTACATTTATCACATAAAAAATCCGCTTGTAAAAATATTCAATACAGCCGGAGAAATGTGGCAGAGAAAATATTTTTTTCGCCATAGGATTAACAATGATGCACTTTACTTTGGAGACCCACGATCCAGCGCGCCCATTCCCCATTAACAATGATTAGCAAGAAAATTTGTCAAGCAAAAATAAGCTTTCCCCTGAAGTCTATCTAAATAAACAAAACATAAGACAAATGAAAACCATAGTCCTAAAAAATTTATGTAAGACAAATTAGGTTCTACGAATAATGAATTTAAAAACTTTAAAAGTAAAATTTTATTTTTAGTTACAAATTTCATCAACATTACATGCATATTATAAGATTGAATGCCATGGAGTTGGATAAGACGTTAACTCAATAAGAGAATTCAATGCTTCGACTGTCACATTGCAAACAGCTAAATGTGATTGATTCTCATACTTGTCCATAGAGTGGATTTGAAAGTAAATAGTATTTGATGCACACAGCTATTGTAGTCGTGAATGGTCGAATGTCTGTCGAACTGTCTTCAACCTGAAGACAGTTTACATTAAATATTTGTTTTATAATATTTTATATTTAGTGTGTCTCAGTAAGTTGTAGTAAATGTTAACTTCTTTGTAAATACTTTTCGTGTTTGAAGTGTTAAATTATTGAATTTAATTTTTGTTTTGATTCCAGATAAATAACAACTACTGCGCTTTTGTAAAAATTAAACAGAAGATGTAGCTATCGAAGATTTTCGATATTGCTGCCTATCAATATGCATTTTGTGGATTTTAAAGGTATTATATTTTGAAAACTATTTATAAAGAATTTTCAGGTTAAATTTTATGAAGCCATAATTTTTTTTCCCTCATTTTCTCTTTTGTGATGGTATCACCTTAAATGTCACTCTCGTTTAAAAATCAAAATATACTTATATTGCTGTATAAAGATGAAGATATACTCTTCACATGATAAAGTCTATATCCCAAAGTGCGTGATAAGCAGTGCAATTAATTAAAATCAATCTTGTAGTTTTTCTACAGAGCATTGCAATTATTTTTAGCAGCACTGAAAAGTTTTAAACTGAATATTTTTTTCTAATTTTTTCAAATTAAAATCCTAGGAGTTTCTTCAAATGTCATTTTTATTAATTTTTAAAATATATTTTATGAAGAAAACTTTGTCGAATATCAAAAATAAAATTCAATCCACAAGAGTTTTTAAAAAAACTCAGATAAATATCATTACATTAACAAATAAAATGAGCTTACTGTATTTCAATGCGAAACAGAACCCACATATGCGCAGCATCCGTTCCATTTGAAATCAAGTCGCGCAGATGACCGTTATAAGAAATTAATCGAAAAGACCCATTTGCTGACCCCGACCGGTCTCCAAGGGTTAAGAGAAAAAGAAATCAACATAAGATAAAGAAAAAAAAGAACGAATCTGTCTTCAGTAATGGGCAGCTAGAGACCGTTGCGTCTTCCTCCTTTGCATGTGTTTAAGCATGCTCTGTAAGAAGAACAGTGGCTCTTCTCCTGTTGAGTTAACATGGCAGATAGGTCTCTTTTCTACGCATATTTTGAGAGTTGGAGTCCGGCTGCTTCCACAATGTCTAGACGAGATGAACTTCCTGCTCTTTTCTCTATAGGCAAATTTTTGGACTTACAAGGATAGTGGTGCTCTGCAAGTCGAGGTTAGCTTAATTTATCATTTTAATATTTATAAATTGTATCGCATCGTTTGAATGTGGGAAAAGGACGCTTCTCTCACTTAGTAAAAATTGCGTATTTTTTCACGCACGACTTTATTTTAACTCTACGAATCTTAAGTTATATAAAGTAAAGCCGGTGCATAAATTAACGTCTCATCCCATTAGCAAAAATGAGGAATTTATGCATTTTTCAATATTTTCAACCACATTTTTTACGCATATAAGATTGTAGGTTATTTTTGTAAAATTAAATTAGCCCCAAAAAAATCATGCCATTCTTCACATTTAAGAAGATGCTCACGAAAAACTGCTTATGATTTTTGGAATTTTAAAATTTCAAAACTTTCTTAGTATTGGGACTTTTCAGAGCAACCACATTTTCTTACGATATGGTACGATTTAAACTTTAAAAGATATCGATAGCTCAATGCTTTAAGGTTATTTTTACTTATTTACAGGGATGGCACAGGATCAATATATATTTTAGCTTCCACACTACGTTTATAACGTAAAAAGTGGAAGGTATTATAATCGTTCAGTTCGTCTGCCTGTCCGTCTGTCACCCACTTTCATAGCCCAACTACAAATGCTACTTACAAGTGCGATTCGTCAAAAAATTAGCGCATCGAAATTAGAATACATTGAAAATTTCAGAAAAGAATTCGAATTCGAAGTAAAACTGCAAAATTTAATGCTCATTTAAAAAGCATAGGAAGCCATTTTTATTAGAATTAAATCCCCATTGCCATTAGCAACAATCGCTCGAGAAACTTTAATTTTTAGACAATAAATTAAAATAAATTTATTTTTGCTACATCGATCAGTTTGAAATGACGTCAAATATATTTCACTACGAGATTCTTTGTATATGTTGATATGAAATATTTTCATTCTATTTAAAAGCGAGGAATATTACATATTTATTCTTTGATATATAAATTAATTTTTACAAACGATAAGTAATAATTATTGAATTTTCGAAATAAAATAAACGAAACTAGCCAAATTTAGCATGTAAATGTTTAATATAGAATTAATGCTGTGTTTGGCGCTTTTTTACCTGTTAAACACAACTGTTGTGTGGAAGCGGGTTAAATAACAGATTCTGTTACAAACCTACTTGTTTTACTATTAATTTTTAAATATCGCTTGCCAAACTAAGTGAGCGGTTTGTAATTTTTAAACATTTTAACTTTTGCCTCCTGGAAAACATTTTTTAATTAGCAAGAGCGCTTAAAAAGTTAAACACCGATTTTAACAATACTCTTTCTGTAGAAATATAACACAGTCAAAATTCGAACATATTTAAATCACTGATTCTTTAAGTAATAATGTACTAAAGCGGATGCACTTTAGAGACGTTATGATATAAGATGCAGTTTTTAAAGCAATAGATACAATTAAGTTAAAATAAGCAGGACTGAAACTTTTTAACAGAATAAACAACACGATCCATTCTAAAATTTAGATACTCTCTTTTAAAAGATGCGTTTTTGTAGGTACGTCACTTTTACACTTGAAGCGCACTATTTATAATAAATCTCGCAATAATTTCCCCTTATTACACATTAAATTAAATAAATTGGAAATTAGTAAGTACTTTTCTTCTTATTATTATTGTACTTTCATATTGAAAAGTTTAGTTACCTCGTGAAAAAACCAGTAAACATAAATATTTTATATAAAAATTAATCTTTATATAACATCAAATTGGATGTCAAATCAATTCAAACCAACAGCAAGTATTTCCCCAATATTACTGTAGCCGTTTCAAACACCCGTTAAAATTATACAGATTTCTAATTTTACCTTGGACTCAATTCTAATTTAACCAGCAATATTTTAATAAGTAAACATAAGCAAATTTATAAAATAATGACCACCAAAATAAAAAGAAATTCATCTGCCTTGTACCAGATGTTGCCAGACTTATATAGGGTCTGACCTCCCTTGGGTGGACAGATGTTCATGACCGTCGAATTAGCGAATGACCTTTTATCTAAAACTATTCTGGACCGCCAGGGAAATATATTCAAAGCCGTTTTTTGTTACTCATTTATTAAAAAAAAAATCTGCATTTCAAAGTACAATGGATACAGGTGTGATTGTACATACATCACATTAATTTGCATAAGCATATGTTGTCTAAAATGAGGGTAAAAAATAAATTATATAATTAATATTTCTACTAGAAAACTATGTCTTTGATAAAAAGTTGAGGCTGTTGAATCTTGGATGTTTGTTAGCGTTCATTAAAAGGCAAGGTAAATGACTGGAGTAGTACCTTCATTTAAATCTAAACAATATTGGTAATAACAGCAAGGGAAACTTTAGCAAGTACTTTTCTTGTTATTTTTGTATGCATATTGAAAATTTAGCTATACCTCGTGAAAAAACAAATAAACATAAAAATTTTAAGTAAAAGTTATTCTTTATATAACATTAAATTGGATGTAAAATCAATTCAAACCAACAGCAAGTATTTCCCCAATATTACTATAGTTATTTTCAAGTATATATTAAAACGATGCATAGTTTTCACATAGCACCTGAATCCTGAAACTTCCTAGTTGCCACCACTATTTTTCATTTATATCCCGTTTGCGGTGCATCAATGTTAAGGTTTTACCACAAAATTGGTAAATTCAAGCTCCAAATAGGGGTAGAAGCTAGAAAGTTCCGCAGGATTCCAGTGCAATCTTGCAGCAAACTTTTAAGAGTGCACGTAATTAACAATATTTAAATTATTTAAACAAAGACAAAAAAAAACTAATGTTGATTATTGAGTGGACGTTTCTTCAACGTTAGCTACAGGGCTAAAGTGTCGTTTTATTGCCCTAACGCGCCATATTATGTCATGGAAACCTCACTGCGCCTTAGAGGATCAAACAAGGCCAAGTAAACATTCTTACAACAAGGAAAAAAAGACTATTCTTGGATAAGGATTCTTCACCCTAGATGCGTTCTCGCGATTCTCTAAGAGATTTAATGCACTTAGTTTTATTTATGGGCGACACCATCCACCGTGGATCTTGCCACAAGATAAAAGATTACTAAGCACTCTCCTGATAGGATCCAGCGCGCGACAGTTCTTTGACCACTTTCCAATCTCAACAAACCGTTTTATTCTCCTGACTGGATGCTCAAGATACAACGATTTGTGTTTGTAAACCTGCTAGCATCTAAACATTGAAGTTAAAATTTTGGCAGAGAGAGAAAAATGTGAAACCACCAAAAAGTCTCCAATCTGTATGACACACTCCTATAACATTTCATTACGAAACGTTTCATTTTATACTTTAAGAATCGTTAATTGAAGCTCAATAAATGACAATTAGTACAGTAATATATTGTATTTCCAGATCTGAATGAAAAGAAGGTTTTTATATTTCTTTTTATATGCAAAAGATTTAAACCGTTTCAATGTTATTGTGTACAAATATTTGAACTCAAAGTGGTTTTATTGGGGTTTATTGTTGTCTTCTACAAAATCCAGTTAAAGTTTTCCAAAGCACTTTTAAAGCTTGATCTTTAATATACTTCAAATATATTATACACGAATCTTTCGTCAAATACTTAATAAATTTAATACCTGATATCGCATGCTACGCGGAAAATTTGTATCCCCTACTAAGTCAATAGAAGTCACATCTGTGTAAAGTACGTTTTATGCTCAGTATAACTGTAAGATATTATAAAAAATTATAAATCTGATGATCAACATAAAAAATATTCTTTGTCACTGCTCCTTCACAAAGGGTTTTTAAAAAGCGTTTAATAGTTTAAAAGCTTATTGGCAATAATTGACAATAGGTTGTAAAATTTATTGAAGTACTTTAAAAAGATTTAAAAAAGATTACCTGTAAACAGAGGTAGCATAAATAGTTCAAATACGAAGATTTTTAAGAAAGTTCTTAAATGCAGGATAATAGGATTTTAATATATTTTAAGGCTGAACTCTTTTCAGAATGTTTGGCAGTGTTTCTTTGAGTATACGAAGGCTCGCCAGATAGTTGTGTGCAATTTGTGTTTTTATAAAGAAACAGTACAGATATCTTGAGTGAGAAAACTTAGTGTCATTCGAATAACCAAAGAATAATTTTGAACAAAGAGACAAAATTAAAAAAAAATGTTATCAGGAAATAAACATGCATGCTTCTTCACGGCACTGATGGGTGCGTTTGCCTAAATCGCTTTTAGGCCACATATTTGGAATCTTCCTCACCTTGCCAAGATTTCGCCCAGAAAACATCGAGGCGCATTAATCAACTTGTTTCGCACTTCAAGAAAGTCCCTTTTGTTTAAGTAAATGACTCAGCAGTTGGTTGTTAGTTCACCGACTTTCTGTCGTAAATGTCTCTATCCTCTGGGTCTAAAAAATGCGTTGTGTAAATATTTAACTTATACAAATTCTAACGTCAACTGACGCAAACTGTAAAACGTTTGATGTTACGTTTCTCAACAAGATTGGTGGCAGCAAGTGCTGCCTCCAACTCTCTGGAATATCATTACAGAATAAATGGTGTAAAATTACACCAAAGTTGAATAAGTTTATACAAAAAAAAAAATAAGTATTCTTATTAAAAAAAGCAGAGTAAAAGTTAAACAGAGCACCAAGTCAGCTTTCAAACTTACGGGGGGAATTTAATGTTTATATTATAGTATATATTAGATAATATTGCACATAATACTGGGAAAATTTGTAGCCATATTTTGCGGTTATTTCACATAGTATTAAACTGAAACAAAGTTAGTAAGATGGCAAGACCCGAGATTACAATTCTTAGATGACAAGAATTGCCAACTATTGCTTCAGAGAATCCTCAATATATTTTCTTAATCCTTTTTGTTTAATGTTTGTTTTGTAAATCTAGTTTTTGCCATTTGTTTAATTTTTTAAAACTTTCAATGTTTATTTTAGGTTAAAATATTGCTAATTGAAATGGCTTGTTTCGATATTTCACCACTCGAAATCAGGCGAGTCACTTTTCCGCTACAAAGTTTGATGTAATATTTGAAAATATGAAACAAAAAATCAGATGTGCGATTTCTGGCATAATTCCCCTGAACATTTCTTGAAAATTATTTCAAATATTATTTTTTCCTCATAAAAACATTTTAAAACTGTAGAATATATATTCAGATTAATTTATCTATAAGATTCATAAAATGCATTTACTCTCACTATTTTCCTAAATTTTTAAATATATCTGAATGTATTTTTGAATTTTTAGCACATTGATACAGGGTCATTGATTAAATGTCGACATATGATAAAAGATAAGGCATAATTCCCCTGAACATTTCTTGAAAATTATTTCAAATATTATTTCAAATATTATTTTTCATTATTAAAAGATTTTAAAACTCTAGAAAATATATTCAGATTAATTTATCTATAAGATTCATAAAATGCATTTACTCTCACTATTTTCACTAAATTTTTAAAAATATATGAATGTATTTTTGAATTTTTAGCACATTGATCCAGGGTCATTGATTAAATGTCGACATATGATAAAAGATAAGGCATAATTCCCCTGAACATTTCTTGAAAATTATTTCAAATATTATTTCAAATATTATTTTTCATTATTAAAAGATTTTAAAACTCTAGAAAATATATTCAGATTAATTTATCTATAAGATTCATAAAATGCATTTACTCTCACTATTTTCACTAAATTTTTAAAAATATATGAATGTATTTTTGAATTTTTAGCACATTGATCCAGGGTCATTGATTAAATGTCGACATATGATAAAAGATAAGGCATAATTCCCCTGAACATTTCTTGAAAATTATTTCAAATATTATTTCAAATAGTATTTTTCATTATTAAAAGATTTTAAAACTCTAGAAAATATATTCAGATTAATTTATCTATAAGATTCATAAAATGCATTTACTCTCACTATTTTCACTAAATTTTTAAAAATATATGAATGTATTTTTGAATTTTTAGCACATTGATATAGGGTCATTGATTAAATGTCGACATATGATAAAAGATAAGGCATAATTCCCCTGAACATTTCTTGAAAATTATTTCAAATATTATTTCAAATATTATTTTTCATTATTAAAAGATTTTAAAACTCTAGAAAATATATTCAGATTAATTTATTTATAAGATTCATAAAATGCATTTACTCTCACTATTTTCACTAAATTTTTAAAAATATATGAATGTATTTTTGAATTTTTAGCACATTGATCCAGGGTCATTGATTAAATGTCGACATATGATAAAAGATAAGGCATAATTCCCCTGAACATTTCTTGAAAATTATTTCAAATATTATTTCAAATATTATTTTTCATTATTGAAAGATTTTAAAACTCTAGAAAATACATTCAGATTAATTATCTATAAGATTCATAAAATGCATTTACTCTCACTATTTTCACTAAATTTTTAAAAATATATGAATGTATTTTTGAATTTTTAGCACATTGATCCAGGGTCATTGATTAAATGTCAACATATTATAAAAGATAAGCATAATTCCCTGAACATTTCTTGAAAATTAATTTAAATATTATTTCAAATATTATTTTTCATCATTAAAAGATTTTAAAACTCTAGAAAATATATTCAGATTAATTTATCTATAAGATTCATAAAATGCATTTACTCTCACTATTTTCACTAAATTTTTAAAAATATATGAATGTATTTTTGAATTTTTAGCACATTGATACAGGGTCATTGATTAAATGTCAACATATGATAAAAGATAAGGCATAATTCCCCTGAACATTTCTTGAAAATTATTTCAAATATTAATTTTCATCATTAAAAGATTTTGAAACTCTAGAAAATATATTCAGATTAATTTATCTATAAGATTCATAAAATGCATTTACTCTCACTATTTTCACTAAATTTTTAAAAATATCTGAATGTATTTTTGAATTTTTAGCACATTGATCCAGGGTCATTGATTAAATGTCGATATATGATAAAAAAAAATATGGAAGAAATGGCGTAAAACAGCTTAGTTTTTAAATTTTTCTCCCTTAAAGATAGATCGCTTCAAAATTAAAAGTAGTAGTAAATTATCTGCAGACTTGTAAGTTTGAAGGACTTTCACTAAGTTTAGCTGGGAACAGCCAAATATCGCTATTTATAAATTCTGTATCAAACTGTTTTGTACTATTTGCATACTGAAAAATATTTTCCTTTAATTTTACTAAAAAATCATTTCTGCATCTTAGATGCAATGCACCTGATAAATTTAGTTGCTATATTTAAGTATTTTGTGTGAAAAATAATTGCTATTATGTATTAAGACAAAACAAAGCGTATAAATACCTGCTTGTTAATATATATCTACCTATCATAAAGACTATCATTAATTCATTGTGATATAGCATCTCAAAAATATGCCCGTAATGAAAGGTTTATTAAATATTGTCATTAGTTATACCACCTTAATGTTTCTCAATTGAGGGAAAATCACTGTCATTTTAGAGCCACTGACATATTCTCATTATTATGACCCAATAAAAAAAGTAGCCGTTAATTTGAATATACTATTCAGGCATTAAGTTGTGATTTCAGTCGATACAATGATATTTTATTATTATTATCCCTATCAAAACACGAAACTGTTCCCGATGTTTCAAAGTGACAAATATTAACATTGTCCTAAAGGTACTTTTAAATAATTCTGCTTTCCTAATTGACAATATAAAAACTAACGAAAAATTGAATGAAAATTATTTACAAATAAAAAATAATTAAATTAATCATTAAAAAACTAGCTGATCAACTGATATTCAATTTAAATTTCCAACCAATCTAAACACTCCTTAACAGACATTTTCTATTCAATGCCCACACTCATCAAGTGAAACAATGGCCTTCCAGACGTATATTTTTCACGCGTTCCAGCAAGACGTTCTATTCTGTCAGGCCCAGAAAATGCGCGGGAGTTTCACGAACAGATTATTCATGCGAGCAATTATGCAGGTGTTTGGTCTAGACGTCTGTCTGTCTGTCCGACCCGACAGCCAGAAAAGAATACAATGTGTATTTTTTCGCATAAATAATGAGCACGCCGTGTGGTGGCCATTATTATTTCAGGATACGAAGATCGACCGTTATGTTGGATAAGAGGAATTATAAAAATGGCGATATCGTGTTTTGGAACGCAAATGGAACTCAAAAATTCTGACATTTGTTCTCAGTGAATGTGTGTGAATTGGCGTTGCCTCTATTTTTCATATTTTGACAATTACGTGCATTTTGTACAGCAAGAATTCTAAATAAGAGCATTCTTTTTTAAGATGAAAATAGGTATTTCAAGATATAATAACATGATTATATAAACGATTTGAAATAATTCTTTTTTATATATATTATTTTATTAGGTACAATTAAATAAGATGGTAAATTGAAGTATTACCAAAAACTGAAATTAGTAATTTGAAACAAGTTCAATTTTTTAATAACTGAAAGAGGAGCCCAATATGGATTAATTTAACAAATATTCACTTTTAAAAGAATGGTATATATGCAAAAAATTATGCACAACAAATTTTATGGCATAATATTTCACTTAAATGGTTTAGTTAAAAAAAGTAGTGATAGTAAATAAAAAAAATGATGAATAATAAGGAAAATGGCAATTAATGTTTTATTTTTTTGAAACAGCAGAAATTACTGATTCAAAGATTTAGACAATATCATTTAATGCAAATTTAATGACTTTCATTTATCCTTTTCACTGCTTGATTGTATTTTTTATAATACGATAAAAAAAAAGATTTTTATTTGAATTTACGAGATTTTGCAAAATGTTTGCTTCATTTTCATACCAAGTAACTAATATTTCATTTTCGCGTTTTTGTAGAGAAAACAACCTCTGCATTGTACCAAAGTACACTATACAGGAATTTGTTGTCATTTTGTGACATTTAAGTAGAAACATAATATGCACATTCCAACAAGACAAAAAGTCAATAAATGTCTCTAAATCTGAGAAATAATGCCAAAACTTTAAGGTAGTGGTTTGGTTTAGATTTAAATCTGATTCAGAACCATTGGGCAAAATATTTACCACTAAAGGCTACACAAATGGCGGTAGTATTTCCTCATAAGATAGCTAAAAATGGCGGTATTGGCTGTTTGGTATAAAATAAAACCAAATTCTTGTAAATTCAATTGAAAATCGTGTCTTTAAAGTTATCGCACCATAAGAAAAGACAACCAGGCTGTGAAAAGGCTAAATGTAGTCATTAAATATGGATTAGGATGATATTGCCTAAACTTTTGCAAACCCTATTTTGTCAAATAAAATTTATTAATTTTTATTTTCTTTTACAGTAAAAAACATACTGATATCAATAAAGTATTAAAATATTTTAAAATTTGAAGATGAAAATGTAGACATTTGATGCATCTGATCTTTCAAATGCATGCGTAATATAAGTGTTATATTTCAACATTTTGTTTTTACAATTATCAGTTTATAAAAAATGCATCAAGTTTCTAAATTCAATTTTCTGTAAATGAAATTCAATTAAATTAAAGTACATTTCTTTAACATTTTTAACATTTAAATATTTTAAGGAATTTCTTTATATTTTCATTGGAAAATGAAATATAAAAGTGTTGTATTATTTTTTTTATATAAAATAAACTAAGTTGAAATCGTATGTTATATTTCATGAAGGTCTACGAAAATTATGTTAAGCTTTTATGAATATTGTGCTGTTTAATTGTCCAATTTTTAGTTGAACCTTTCATCAAGCAGTTTTTTTTAACCCTCTAAGGAATAAGCAAATTAGTTGTAGTGTAAACTTCTTTTCACTATAGCATTTTTAAACAAGTAGGTTTGTAACAGAATCTGTCACTTAACCCGCTTCCGCACAAAACTTGTGTTAAACAGGTAAAAAGGAGCCAAACACAGCATTAATTCTATATTGAACATTTACATGCTAAATTTGGCTAGTTTTATTTATTTTATTTCGAAAATTCAATAATTATTACTTATCGTTTGCAAAATTTAATTTATATTTCAAAGAATAAATATGAATTATTTCTCGCTTTTAAATAGAATGAAAATATTTCATATCAACATACAAAGAATCTCGTAGTGAAATATATTTGACGTCATTTCAAACTGATCGATGTCGCAAAAATAATTTTTTTTTAAATTTATTGTCTAAATGAATTAAGTTTCTCCGTCGATTGTTGCGAATGGCAATGGTGATTTAATTCTGATAACAAACAGGACCTTTAGCTATTTGTAATTCAAACTTTTAAACGCCAAAATTAACTATTTTCATTAATCTTCTTTCTCAGGTTTAGTAACTAGACTTTATCGTTTGCTAAATTTGTTTGAAGTTCGAAGAATAATGATGTAATCTTTTTTAATAAATATTTTTGTGTTGCCACAATTTCCCATTTACATTTCTTTCGAAAATTCACTTATTTATAGTTTTTTAAATTAACTTACAGTTCAAAAAATATATAATTAGTACAATTGATGCTTTAAAAATAAAAGCGAAACTTTGCATATTTTTTTTACGCCAAGTTAGAATTATCTATGCATCTTTCTTCATACATATATAATGAACTATCAAAAGAACTCTATTGTGATATTACAACAATCCAAACTGAAATACATCACATAAATAAATATTCTTTCAAATGTTTTTAATTTTTATTTTAAATAAAGTTTCTCGTATGTTTAACGAAATGGCAACAGTGAAAATATTGAATAAAAATGGAATTTGCATGTTATTTCAATGTAGATTAAATTTTTAGTTATTTAAATTTTAAATAAACTTAAATAAATTTAAATTTTTTAATGAAATTTGGAATGTAGCCTAATTTGATTTTTTGCTTTAAATGACGTATCCCACTTGTCTGTGGGACTTGTGGTTCTTTCTGTGAAAGTGGGTGACGGACAGACAGACGAACAGACGGACTGAACGATTATAAAACCTTCCACTTTTTACGTTATAAACGTAGTGTGGAAGCTAAAAAATTATATTTCTATAGTAGATGATTAAAAATGACTCCTCCATATTTAAAATTTATTAAAATTATAAAATATGTAAATTAAAAATATATGTGTGTTGCTGGAAAACACGATAGTCTGGGGACTGCCTGATATACGTCTGTATCCCTCAAAAGATTTTTTTTAAAAAAAATATATGTTTGAGTTTTAAGTTATTCTTTTTGCAAAAACACACTGCATCTATCAGGTATAGAATGTATTTCGAATTGTTATGTAAAAATTTAATAGGATAAATAGCATACATATGAAGGGTTTAGCTGCGTACCTCACATGCTCCAAAGTATAACTAAGATATAGGTTTCGGTTCGTCCACTTCCTCCACTAGAATTTACAATTGTCAAAAAATGCCCAATAAGCATGTCTTTACCTTAGTTATACTTAGAACAATTGTATCATACTATACTTTGAGTATTGACGCTTCTCCTTTGTTTAAACAATGCGAAGTGTGACCGTTTTACACATACTCAGTGTTATTTTTATAAATGCATTTAAACAAAACAAATTTTAAAATATATAAATACAAATTTATCAACGAACACTTTCGAAATTCTGGTGTGAAACTCGCATTTCTTATTCATCTCGAATTCAATCCTTAAGTTAACAGAAGCCAGCAGCATCACTTTTCTAAGCAAGGTCCATAATTACATATTTTTAAAATTCAACTTAAATTAATGCAATGACTTCAATAATACACATACTATTTATCTCCACTACCCATTCGTTTCTTATTTCTTTTTTGTAAAAGGTTAGTGGAAGTTTATGAATTATCAGTTTTATATTATTAAATCTTAGATTTAGTTAGGTTACTTGAGGTTATAGACATTAAGTGTGATAAATAGGTGTGAAAAAAAAATGGTGGAATTTCGATTTTTTGTAGTTTTTTAGTACTTGCTTTTCGTTGAACCAAAACTCCAGAATACTTATTAAGTCGAGAATATGAAATGTATACTTAATTTTTTACAAATTTTCTATTCCAAAGAATACAGCGCACGTGCTGGTAAACAGACTGAAATGTTTTGACACTGTAGTATACGGTCACCCAAATGTCCCAAACTGCATCAGCACTACTGGCTACAATCAATATCAAGCCAAGCTATAACCGCTCAATTACACAAACTAAAACCAGTATATTAATTATGCACACTAGCACTAAGATCAGTCAGCATCCTAGCCTTAACAGGAAAACTTGATTTCGCCGAGAAACTACGTCTCTCGTATAGCGGCGTCAACTGCTCTTTCACCCCGCATCATCAGAGTCGAAGAATTTGGTGACTTGACGACGACGTTAGGCTTATCTGCCGGTACTCATTTTTGAATGTGCACCTGTATAAAAGTAGGGGGGAAGTACACCTGTACTGGAATTCCGTTGAGAGGAGAAAGTTATAGTTGACAGGTGTGGGAGATGGTCTTTTAGTGGAAAGGGTAGGATATTTTTGTGGTTTTGTGAGTAGTTTTGCTGAATGTTATTATTGTATGTGTAATTGCTCGTTTAATAATACTAATGAGGAGTGACTACTGCGGTTGTAAACTGCAGTAACCACAGCAATGACATGACTATTTTTGCTTTGAAATAATCAGTCTTTCAATAAAAGTTTATTATAGGTTAGAGTTATTGAGAGTCTAGATAGTAATTCTAGTAGGGGAGACCGGGGCTAGTTTTCCACGTTTTCTTCATTTTAATTGTATATTTTTTACTTTAATTTATGTGGAAGAAACCAAGATATCATTGCTTTCCTTACATGGTTATCTACAAACTAGCATTACTACTTTTCTAAAAAGTAAATACACTTTTTGGCAGCGAGTGGAAAACGTGCCCCGTATACGGGGTACATTTTCCCAGGCTGAAAAAAAATGGATGGGGCAAATTTTCCAACTATTACTGAAACGATTTAACAGACTTACAAGACATTTTGTTGTTTTTTATGTGCATTTTATTGTAAACTAAAACAGCTGAAAATATTATACCCTGAATATAGGTAAAATTATAAAATAAAAGCCAGTTTACTGTACCAAATTGTTATATAAAGGTCATTATCTGAATCACTTTGAAATCAAGCAAATTGTGTAACGTCTCCTTTTGTGTAACTACAACCCCTGGCAAAAAGTATCCGATCACCGAAAGCAGTGCCTACGATACGTTCATATCAGCCGTCATTTTTAAAAAAAATTTAGATTTTTTTCAAACCTTTGAGGGTTTTTTGTGAAATATGACTAAATTAGTCTAAGAATATTAAATATAAACAGAAAAAACATTATAGTTAATAGTTTTCACGAGAAAATACATTGAATCGTAAAGGAAAAAAGTTTCCGATCATCTCTTTTTGGGGAAAAAAGTATTCGATCAAGTCACTTTAATATTTTATGGGTCCTCCTTTTGCTTTGATTACTGCTTTTAAGCGCCGAGGCATGGATGCGACCAACTCGTGGCATAAATTTGATGGAAGTCATGGAAGCTTTTCTTGATGGAAGCTTTCCTTTACCAGCTTTCCTTGATGGCTAGCCGTAGTTCTTCCATATTTGTTGGTCTTCTCTCATCAATGTTTCTTTTCAAAACATTCCACACATTTTCGATTAGATTGAGATCCGGACTATTTGCAGACCAATCAATAGTCTTTATTGGAGAATTTCCATTTCGATTTAAGAAATTCTTGACCAGTTTACTTCGATGACATGATGCGTTATCATCTTGAAAAATGAAAAATAGGAGGAGTCGTCAAACCTTTCCTCGATGGTAGGAATAAAAAAATGTTCTAAAATGTCAATATACACTTCAGAATTAATTGTTCGCAACACTATACACATTTTACCGACTCTTTCGGAAGTCATACAACTCCACACCATAAAATGAACGCTGATATTTAGTTTTAGTTTTGAGGCAATCTTTTTTGAACCTTTCATTAGCTCTCCTCCACACAGATTCCAACATCATCTCCAGTTTCTAGGCAGATACGAGATTCGTAACTAAAAATAACCTTCTTACAATCATCAGAAGACCAGCTTTTATGTTTCTTGCACCATTGTAGACGACTTTTGTTATGGTTTTTAGCCATATGTGGTTTCGTTTTGGCTTTGCAGAAGTGAAATCCTTTTGCGTTTAAACGGTTTCGCACTGTACGTGCACATACCTTTACCCGATATTTCTATCACTCGCTATTAAGTTGTTTCAACGCACAACTTCTCATAGATTTGGCAAGATCAACCGATTTTTTGTCTTACCTACTTGATGTTGCACGTGGGCCACCGCTTCGAGGAAGATTTTTGACATCATTAGTAGAGCGATATTTTTTCCAAAAATCGCAAACAGTACTTTGGGCACAGGCAAAAGTGTGAGCAACCTTTCTTTGAGATATTCCGCTTTTTAAGCGTTTAACAAATAAAAGTTTTAGCTCTTAAGACAATTCTTTCTTTCGATCCATACTTCTGCTTATTCGAAACTAGTTTTAACTGTGAAACAACGATTCAACCTTTTATACTGTTTACTTAGATCTTGTACGCACGCGCCGACCAAAAAAAAAAATTCATATATCACTTAAAATACGTTGCATTTGCTAGCGATCGAATATTTTTTTCCCCACAAAAGGATGATCGGAAACTTTTTTCCTTCACGATTCAATGTATTTTCTCGTGAAAAGTGTTAACTGTAATTTTATATTCTGTTTATATTTAATATTCCTTGACAAATTTAGTCATATTTCACAAAAAAACCCTCTAAGGTTTAAAAAAATATTAAAATTGTAAAAAAATGACGACTGATATGTGTACGTATCGTAGGGACTGCTTTCGGTGATCGGATACTTTTTGCCAGGGGTTGTATATATTAGTGTTCTTTTCTAGGGGTTGTCTAAACTATTGCTGAAGATTGCAAAAAAAATCATATCACATGCATTGAATTTTAGTGAGATTGCTTCTCCTTTATCTTAGCTAGCAAATTGACTTCAAAGTTATGGGTGCAACATAAAGTATTAATGTTTTACATTGCAATTTCTCACGATCTATTTTAAATATTTAAGTTCTTGGATGCTTTTACGCTAATAAACCCATTCTTGACAGTTATTAGAACAACGTATATCGCTTCAGAATCGTACGATTTTTGTCTTTTCTTTTTGTCTTTTCTTTAAATGGCTATATTTAACCATTTTTAATCGGAAACAAAAATTTTACATTCAGAACTTAATGTATGGTTACATTACTTGGTCATAAATTAAAAAATAACTATATTTTTTAACATTATAAAGATTGGAGCATGTTTATATACAAGGTATTGTTGGAATACGTGCCCCGTGAAAATTTGGAAAATCTGCCCCTTCGCCATAATTTGAGTTTAATAGTGTCTTGACGATAAGAGGTATATAATATTTTGAAAACAAATACATATTTAAGTAGAGAGAGGAACAACCTTTTATTATACGCAATGATAAATCTGTAAATTAAATGAAAGTAAGTTTCATTTAGGTTTGAATGAGAGCATAAAAAATTACTCAACTTTGAAAAACGCATAAAAACAGCTCTAACGAAAATATTACAACACCAACAAAACAAAGATTCTTGTGAGTGACATAGGCCGTGTTGCTTCATAAACCAAGCAGACAGTTGGCGCACCCAACGGCTCATTTCCAATATAAGGCCTAGTGGAAAACTTAACCCATGGGAAAACTAGCCCCGGTCTCCCCTATAATTAAATTGGAAATTTTCTGGCATCAAATTTGTTAGAAAAAAACCGAAATAACATAATTTACTGATAGAACTCTTTTTATAAATAGTTTAATTTGGAATTATTATTTAATTTTAGAATTGGACTATTATTAAAAAATTATTTAAAATTGCATAAAATATGATGTTAAATAATGTTAAAAATGTAAAAATAATATATAATAGTTATAAAATAATCTAATTATAAAGGATATAAAACATAAATTAACATTATACACGAAAATAGGCTTTGATAAAAAAAGGCGTAGCAGAACATAATCATATTCTTTAAAGCTATACTAAACCTTTGAAAAGCGTCATAAAACAAATATATAATGTGCCAAAACTGCAAATCTATAGTTAAAAGACGTTTGCTTGCATTTTAGTATTGCTTGCGATTTAATATTAACCTTTTTAAATGTATAAATGTTTTAACATCAAAGTAGTGCAGTAAATGAAGTTTATAAAAGGTGCTGGTAATAGTGTTAATTTAAAAGTAGAATTGAATTATTGTGAAACAATTAAATAGTTATTTATGCAACAAGTGTGAAAAGTAACACTTTTTAAAACTAGTGGATTTTATTTCACGAGCGAGGTACGAGCGAGTGAAATAATGACACGTGTTTTAAAAAGTTTACTTTTCACACGTGTTTCATACACTATTTTTTATAATTGCGTGAAAAAAATCAAATCTCATTGGTTCAAAAATAATTCACGTGCTAATTTTTTTATGTAAAGAAGATCGGCATCGATAAATCTCTGGAACTACAAAATACAAACTTATTTTTTAGTTTAAAGTCAAGCATTTGAACATGGATACTGATTCAAAAATAAAAAAATAATAAAATTCACGCGCATAATACTTATAAATAAAGCAGATCAATAAATTTCAGGATTTTATGAATATTAAGAAATAGAAATTTTACTTGAAATGTTGGCATCTTATGAAAAGAGTGAAAAAAAGTACTTTTTTTCACTGCTTTTGGGTAAAAAAAAAGTAATTTTGTATCACTGTTTCTAAAAAGTATAACTTTTCGCACGCGTCTGATATTAAAATTAGTGTAAAAATCGGATTTTTTTCACGCAATTATAAAAAATATATTAGAAAGAAGAAATCAATATAAAATTCATATTTTAAAGAGAGAGAGGGAAACTAATATTTTGAAAAAATATTTTTGTTAAAAGTGTGGAATTGTTACCATTACTAAAATAATTAGTGGTAACAATTTAACATTTGGCAACAACCCTGCCGTGGGCATGTCAAGACCTGGGTTCCCATGGGGTAAGTTTTCCACCAGGCCTTATATTGGAAATGAGCCGTTGGGGGGCGCCAACTGTCTGCTTGGTTTATGAAGCAACACGGCCTATGTCACTCACAAGAATCTTTGTTCTGTTGGTTTTGTAATATTTTCGTTAGAGCTGTTTTTATGCTTTTGTCAAAGTTGAGTAATTTTTTATGCTCTTATTCAAACTTAAATTAAACGTACTTTCATTTAAATGAATTTTGGGTGGTTTTGTCTGTTTTACCAAATAGTCGTTGTTTGATAGCCTCGTTCAAATAAAAATGTCCCCCCCCTCCCGGTTTCAAATAATTTAATTTCTCATTTTATTTTGAATTTATTCACTTAATAGAATTTCCAATTGTTTTTTAGACTATTTATTTATAAATTAATTTGGTTTTTTTATGTAATAATTTCATTCCAGTTTCATTGGACAAAATTTAAGTGCTTTGTTTCTGTATCGCCTTTATAATATATTTAATTTTTTACGATTAGTTAATTTTATTTTTTAAGAAATGGGTAGTTTACTATCAATTTAGATTTAGGTTTTTTTAGGTACCATTAAATTGTTTGGCAACCAAATTCTTTAAGACTCTACATAAAAAGGGATACTAGTATATAGTGATATTTATTATAAAATTTTTGTAACATAAAAAATATTCGTAAAAACAAACACTAAATGTATTATTTTATTTAATAAACAACCATTTAGTATTTTTCTTATACAAGGTCTATTTTGAAAGTTGTTTTTTTTCTATTTAAATTATAAATATATAAAATAAAAATAAAGTTTTGATGGCAATGTTACACAAAATATTTTTAAAATCTTTTTATCATTATTTATATTTTTAACGTTAATACGAAGAGCTTTTAAGAAATTAGCCTTAAGAAATAACAAACAAATTAATATATTTATCTCAAAACAAAATGATAATTTTGTCACAGTAAAAAATTCAATTTCACGAGTCTATTTAAAAAAAAAAAAACTCAGTTCATTATTCGGTTTTTGTTAACCGAAACTTTTAGTAATTGATTATGCTAACATAATAATAAATATTTACCAAAAACTAATTTTAAAAGTATTTAGCATGCAATGATGTGTTTCATTAAGCTTTAAAGCCCTAGTTGTATTGCTAAAGTACATTGCTCAAAACAATTAGGGGAGCACTTTGCGTACTTTTGTTTACCCTTTTAGTTTTAACTTCTTATTTTTTATTCTAAAAATCAAAAATTTGTGAAAGAGATTCATTATGCATCCAGATTGAAATGGTAAAAATAAGTTATATAACTAAAAGTTAAGGGGAAAACATTGGAATCGTACCTTTTGAATAAATTATAACAATAATTTTTCAAAACTTTATTTGTTGGAAAAAGTTATTATCAATACAATAATCATTTTTCAAACATCTAAGAATGCAAGCGTGAAGAATTTATGTTCAATTTATTTTATAAAAATTTTTGAGAGTTAATTTTATTTTACCATGTTTTTCATATTTTCATTTTATAAAACAAACATTATTTAATTCTTCAAAATACATGATTCTTTCATTTAACGATAAATAAGTGCGAGCTCAACTTAGTAATAAAAAAAAATCGCAAAATGGAATCATTGGGGGTGAAAGTGTTTAAACCATGCGCCCCCCTAATTCTTTTGGGGGCTGGGGAGCCCAGTCGGTTAGGCATTCGCCGAGCATGCGGAAGGTCCCAGGTTCGGGTCCGGGCATCGTCAAAATAACTGCCGACCTATAAACGACCCGTGCAGCCAAAAATGTCCGACGAATAATACCCCGTGTAGAGGGAGTGCACGTTAAAATACTCTCCAAAGTCCCAACGCTGCGTACGATGTCGCCCTTAACGGTTGCGTTGGGTGCCTACTCATTTGTCGGCTCGTCACTTGACTGTGGTTCTAAAATACGACGCCCGTCGCCAATAACCCTCGTGCAGCTCTAGTGCGACGATAATTCAAACTAAACTAAACTAAACCCCAAATTCTTTTGAGTAGTGTATATATTTACTGTTTAATGAAGGTCTTTTTTTCATGTAGTTTTAGATTCCACACTAAGTTTATAACGCAAAAAGTCGAAGCTTTTATAAAGGTTGTGGCCGCCTGTCACCTACTTTCATATCCCAAACAACAAATGCCACAGACAAGTGTGATAAGTCAACAAAATGCAGCGCATCAAACTAGAAGGTATTGAAAATCTCAGAAAATGATTCGAATTCAAAGTTCTTCAATTTTGATAAAAATTACTGCAAAATTCAATATCCATTTAATACCCCTCATAATTTTTTTTAAATCACCATTGCTCTCAATCATCTCATACGAGGAACTTCATTTATTTAATATAAATTAAAAAGAAAATAATAATTTTCGGAGTTTCATTTTTGAGTTTAGTATGACGTCATAATATATACATAAAAATAGGATTCTTTTATAATTTGTGTGCATCATTTTTTTAGAAAGAAACAGAAGACTTTCTATTTTGTTTAATTTTAAAAGCAAACGCAATTTTTCATTTAGTTTTAAGCATAGATTAATGTGATGGCGTTTTAATATTATTTAATCATATCTACGAGATATATTCTCGTAGATGAGGCCCAGTGGCTCAGAGGTAGTGCTCCGCATTGCCACGCCACAGGTCCGGGGATCTAATCCCGGATTGGGCGAGGTTGACTCATTCTTTTATGAGTACCAAGCATGCTTGGGAACTAAACACTGAGGTTCCACCTTGAGGCTGATCACCTTACCGGGACATATGCCTAGCACCCCAGAGCCCTAGGTCACGAAAGCTGAAATGGGCACGGCAGGCCTTGGCCCACTAATGGGCTGTTGCGCCAAGAAGTTTACACTCTTAAAACAAACGAGCGGTTTTAACTCAGTCTGAGTTAATTTCCACTCCTTTCCGTGCCGAAAATGCACTTCTCCTATAGGAGTGAATTTCACTCTTTTTCGGAGTGGGTAAAAGAAATAAAAGAAAACAATCTGCGTCCTACACTCTTAAAACGAGCGGTTTTAACTCAGTCTGAGTTAATTTTTACTCCTTTCCGGTGCCGAAAATGCCCTTCTCCTATAGGAGTGAATTTCACTCTTTTGTTTTAAGAGTGTAGTTTTAGTTTTCATATTTAGATCTTTTTCGTTGCTTTGTGTCATTGCTCATGGCTGTTTCTGTTAGCTTTTTTTTATTTTCCCTTTCTAAAAAAAACTGCAGAAAAAACTAATTTCAGAACATGTTTCAGGTACGTTCATGCTGGTTACTATATTAGCTGAATACACTTTTAAACATTCACATAGTGATTAGTTATGAACAGCCAACTTAAGCAAATTAATTTAGTGTGCAATTTATTATTTAGCTACATTTTATAAATTTGTCTTTAATTTTCTGTGTTTTGATAATTTATTCATAATCAAGAGTAGTCAGTTTTAAAATAATCCCACTGTATTCCATCCACTCATATTTCATTGTTATTACTTTTATTTCTAAGTAGGTTTCTCTTGCCTAAACACATGCTATATTTAGCACTACAATCATAGTATAGTCTAGAAAGTCAAGCAAGACATCATAATAACATCCATGGACAACTGGTCACGTCTGTAGACATACAGTCTGTGACGTCTACGGACGTGACAAAGTACATGTCTCATCTTTGAAAACATGGTGTGTTCATATTTGAAACATGAGTTTAAAAATTTAAGCTCATTGTATCTAATGCTACACACAATTGAAGAGCTTAGTGGAAGAACGTGCTAAGTGACATTTTGAAAAATTTGAGATTTTTGTGTCAATGAACATATTACTAACTTCTTCAATGATAACAAATTTCCCTTTTTTTCATAAACTTTAAGTTTAGTACATTTTTTATGGTTTGCAAGTACCGTTTTTAACGTATCTAAGTGCAAACGAAAACTTTAAAGCTCATTTTCTCGTTTTCACCTTTTGTCACTTAGCACGTTCTTCCACTAAGCTCTTCAATTATGCAAGAATTGCCATTTGATTAGCTTACCTAAGTTCTTTCTTAGCCACAGACGCGATCTACTGATCTTGACTTTTCATTAAATCTTTAAGTTTAATTAACTACAAAATGACACTATGACTATAGAGCTAAAAACAGATTTTTTAAATTTGGTTTTATAATATGGCTGCCACTGAAACTAAAATGACATAGACACTGCGTTGTACTGCCACCTATTGAATTTGATACAAGTTTTTGTTCATGTCCACGGATGTGACTTCAGTATTGGGGGACAAGCGTTAAATACTGAGTAAAATAAATACAAATTGAAAAATGAAGATAAAAATTTGCATTAATATTTTCAAAAAAAGTTATCTTCTTTTATTCTCTATTTTAAAAAGTAAATTAGCATCTTATAAGTTATATATAAATTGACAAACTCATGAAATTGAGGATTGGGACATACCACGGACGTGACAACTCTGTAGCCTAAAAAAACCCTAGAATAATAAAGAAAATCTTGCATAATTTTTTCTGTTCTGTACTCAAAAACTATATTTTCAGTTTTTCCTAAGTTACTTTGTTTTTAAAAGCCTATATTACTTATGATAACTGGCAGAGACAAGAATGGTTCGTTTCTTCGCTATTGACCCAAGGGCGAATGATACTGAATGACCATAGGTCACCAAACCAAAGTGCCTCTGTGTTAATCCAATGGGAAAAAATATTTTCTAAGCCACATTTCTCTGTCTGTATTAAATATTTTGTACAAACGGATTTTTTATATGATAAATGTTGCAGGCTTACGAGTCTCTGTAGTCCCACTTTTTGAAATTGGTTCAAATAATTTTTTTAAAGTTTTCAATAAATAATTATGCAACAACATATTAAAACTAATTTCAAAAAGTGGAATTATAAATACCTTTATCATGCAACAAAAAAACTTTTCTAAAATATTCAATACAGCTGGAGAAATGAAATATAGATTTATATAGTACAGCACGGAATGGGATGTCTAGACCCAGTGGTAGGCGTTCTTCTTTTGGTTTCAAAGTATTGAAGATGTATCTTTAGTGTCGTATGACCAAATAATTAGAGAAAAAACATGAAGCTATTTTTTTTAAAATTTTTTTTCAATAACTGTAAATGAAATATCCTCGATAAGTTGTGCATCTATTAAAGATGATTGCTTTGTGTCCAAATGCATTTTATATTCCCATTTTTTAATTTGTTTAACTAAATATGTAAATCGATAAAAAAATTTTCATAGAAATGATATTTGTAAGGATAGAAAATTAGAGAAATATCAGAAGCAGTCCCATACGCCACAGTTGTCACACACGTCCTTGTATTATTTATTTTATTTTATCCTAATTGTTGCCAATTCATATTTCTAATAAAGATTTTTTAAAAGGATACAATATATCGATAGCTTGATGCGATGGATTCTTGTGGCGATTGTAGGGCTTCGAAACTAAATCTTCGTGCACATGATTTAAAACAAATTATCTTTGTTCGTAGATGCCGACGTATGAGGATATGGAAAGCCCCTTCAGTTGTCCTATGTTTGAAAATTTCACTTTCCCTCTGCCGGCTACTTTCTAAATCCGATTCCTCCATCAGTATTAGCAGAGCTAAATTTTCATAATCCAAACTCATTTTTATATTGATTGAAGTTACGAACCGGCTAAAAAATCACGATGTGTCGGTTTGTTTACGTTTGGATCGGTTGCGGATTACGTTTCTTCATTTCGAGGAAACCGCATTCGCCGTAAACATTACGATCGGAATTGTAGCGGAGCGAATCTGTGACGTCACGCGTAGAGTTACGGTGCGGTGCTTTTATCTTAGAACACCATTACTTGAGCCTAGAAGCGTGAAAAAATTCCTGCTAAAGCTCACACAAGTCACATAAAGAATAAAGAAAGTTAAATATTAAACAAAAATAGGCATACTAAACACACAGTTTAACATTTTATAAACTTTGGTATTTTACTTTTCGAATTATGAGTTAGTTTAAACTGCTATCAAAATCGATTTCACACGTGAGAGATTTTTTTTTAACGTGAGAGTTGCATGTTAAAAATAACAAAGTAAGTTAGAGTTTTGGCTGAAAAATTGGATATTAAATGCCAGTATAATTTATGTTTTAATGTTTTAAGTACGCAGAATTTATGTTTCAATTTTTGCGATTACGAATTTAAGTAGAGTAACGAAATATTCTCGCAATAATCATCACAGGATAATGACAAAAAAAAAAGAAGTAAAAGTACCGAAAATTCAAAATTGGCCATATAGTAATTCTTTTAACCCATCAAAGAAGACTTTTTAATAACATTTACACCTTCATTTCAGAACATAAAAAACTTTGACTGTAAGTTGTTTTAATTAATTTTGCGTGTAATTTAATTTTTAATGCACAAAATGTTCAGGACTAGGGTCCTTTTTTGTCTTATAATTTATTTATTTAGATAAACTTGCAACTAACAACTTAAACTTAGATTATTTAGATAAACTCAAACAGAAAGTTTATTTTCGAGGGGCGAATTTTCTTGCCGACCGTCGATAATGGGTCAATTTAGGTGTTTTTTTAATGGCGAGAAAATTCTTATTTTCGTATGGAAAATTTTCTTTCCGACCGTCGATAATGGGTCAATTTAAGTGTTTCTTAATGCCGAGAAAAATTCTTATTTTCGTATGGAAAATTTTCTTGCTGACCGTCGTTAATGGGTCAATGTAAGCGTTTCTTAATGGCGAGAAAATTCTTATTTTCGTATGGAAAATTTTCTTTCCGACCGTCGATAATGGGTCAATTTAAGTGTTTCTTAATGCCGAGAAAAATTCTTATTTTCGTATGGAAAATTTTCTTGCTGACCGTCGTTAATGGGTCAATGTAAGCGTTTCTTAATGCCGAGAAAATTCTTATTTTCGTATGGAAAATTTTCTTGCCGACCGTCGTTAATGGGTCAATGTAAGCGTTTCTTAATGCCGAGAAAATTCTTATTTTCGTATGGAAAATTTTCTTGCCGACCATCGTAATGGGTCAATTAAGCGTTTCTTAATGCGAGAAAATTCTTATTTTCGTATGAAAATTTTCTTGCCGACCGTCGTTAATGGGTCAATTTAAGTGTTTTTTAATGCATTTTAAGATGAAATATTTCAGTGGCCGATGAACGAGCGAAGGGAAACCCGATAGAAAAAAGATCTATAGGAAACTGAGCAGTGGGTTGGCGAGTAACAGCGAGTAGAGTGCGGAGCCCTCCAGGTATTATAAAAAAACTAAGCTTCATTTCTTTTCTTAATATTTGCAAAAGCTAATGATCATTAACTGTGAAATGAATATAATTAACTTTTATTAACGTTTCAAATGAAACGCAGAAACCGTAATAAAAAATTGACCTGCGCTGAGTATGGGTTCTAAACACGCGATTTCTGTTATACAAATACGAGCTACTCATAAACATGACTGGAATTAATCTTCTAATGAAGCGTATGCCGAAAATTCAGCAAAACCAAACGTGTATCATAAAACTTTATGTTATGAGAGGAACTCTAATGAGTTTTTCTGGACATCTGGCAAATTTAAAGATTTAGTTTTTCTGTATATTTAATTCTATACTGCTTAAAATGTTCAGAATGTCCAATTGCTTTTTTTATATTGGATAATTGGCAATTTGAGACTTACCAAAATATCGTAGCACACAATAACATTCAAGATACCCATTCACCTCCTTCGACTTGATATTGATAAACCGAACTGATGATCATACAAGTGAGTCATAAGGATGATATAAAGCAATATTGAGTGCTATATTTTTAAATTAACCCTTTAAAATGTTAGGGAAGACTATATATTGATTGTATCCCATTTTTGAAAAGTCTAAGAGCAAAAGCTGTACTGTTTTACAAAACTTTATATTAGGGATCTAGTTTCCCACATTGAAGGAAGACTTGATCTTACAGGAACGTGAAAGAAGAAAAACTTTCGCAATTAAAAGGAAACTTGATCTTATACAAAGATGCTTTCAAATGATCAACTATGCAAAATATAGGTAATTTGTAGTGACTTGATATTGACACTACCTAAATGAGATTTAAAAATTTCAATGTGCATTGTGCATTGGGTGGGCAATGTATATCGTTTACACTAAATTAATATAACTTTTGGATTCAAATTGTTCCGAAGATCCATTCGATTGGGATGTCCCCAATTTTCATGAGTTGGAAAAATTGTTTTTAAATTAAAGGAAAAAGACTTTTTCTAATTTATATTTTACAGTTATCAAAAATGATTGTATGTTATTATGCACTAAAAATGATTTATTTGTTTATCAACGCTAAAAAAAGATTTATTTGTTTATCAACGCTAAAAAAATGATTTATTTGTTTATCAGAAAATAATTTACCTGAACTACCTACTGTAAAAGTAGTTTGATGCCACCAAAACAGAGATTCCTTTATAACCATACAAATAAAAAAAATATTGATGATTGTTTTGTTAGTATTATAAGTGAAGTATGGACTTTATTAGTATTGTGAATATCACAAATTTAGCTGGATAATTTATATGGCTTATAAGCAGGATAATATAGGAAAACACAGACTATAGGCACAACAGATTTTGGGGGGCCCTTACGGAAACTTTTGTGTGTGATTACAGTGCTAATTTGGCCGATGTATTAAGTTTTCTATCATCTTCCTTGTTATATTCTATCATCTTCCTTGTTATATTCTATAATCTTCCTTGTTATATTCTATCATCTTCGTTGTTATTTCTATCATCTTCCTTGTTATATTCTATCATCTTCTTGTTTATGTTTATCATCTTCCTGTTATATTTCTATCATCTTCCTTGTTATTTCTATCATCTTCTTTGTTATATTTCTATCATCTTCCTTGTTATATTTTATCATCTTCCTTGTTATATTCTATCATCTTCCTTGTTATATTCTATCATCTTCCTTGTTATGTTCTATCATCTTCCTTGTTATATTCTATCATCTTCCTTGTTATATTCTATAATCTTCCTTGTTATATTCTATCATCTTCCTTGTTATATTCTATCATCTTCCTTGTTATATTCTATCATCTTCCTTGTTATATTCTATAATCTTCCTTGTTATATTCTATCATCTTCGTTGTTATGTTCTATCATCTTCCTTGTTATATTCTATCATCTTCGTTGTTATGTTCTATCATCTTCCTTGTTATATTCTATCATCTTCCTTGTTATATTCTATCATCTTCCTTGTTATATATTTTATTAACTTCCTTGTTATATTTTATCATCTTCATTGTTATATTCTATCATCTTCCTTGTTATGTTCTATCATCTTCCTTGTTATATTCTATCATCTTCCTTGTTATGTTCTATCATCTTCCTTGTTATATTCTATCATCTTCCTTGTTATATTCTATCATCTTCCTTGTTATATATTTTATTAACTTCCTTGTTATATTTTATCATCTTCATTGTTATATTCTATCATCTTCCTTGTTATGTTCTATCATCTTCCTTGTTATATTCTATCATCTTCCTTGTTATGTTCATCATCTTCCTTGTTATATTCTATCATCTTCCTTGTTATATTCTATCATCTTCCTTGTTATATTCTATCATCTTCCTTGTTATATTCTATCATCTTCCTTGTTATATTCTATCATCTTCCTTGTTATGTTATATCATCTTCCTTGTTATATTCTATCATCTTCCTTGTTATATTCTATCATCTTCCTTGTTATATATTTTATCATCTTCCGTGTTATATTTTATCATCTTCCTTGTTATATTCTATCATCTTCCGTGTTATGTTCTATCATCTTCCTTGTTATATTCTATCATCTTCCTTGTTATATTCTATCATCTTCCGTGTTATGTTCTATCATCTTCCTTGTTATATTCTATCATCTTCCTTGTTATGTTCTATCATCTTCCCTTCCTTGTTATGTTCTATCATCTTCCTTGTTATATTCTATCATCTTCCTTGTTATATTCTATCATCTTCCTTGTTATATATTTTATCATCTTCCTTGTTATATTCTATCATCTTCCTTGTTATATTCTATAACCTTCCTTGTTATGTTCTATCATCTTCCTTGTTATATTCTATCATCTTCCTTGTTATATTCTATCATCTTCCTTGTTATATATTTTATCATCTTCCGTGTTATATTTTATCATCTTCCTTGTTATATTCTATCATCTTCCGTGTTATGTTCTATCATCTTCCTTGTTATATTCTATCATCTTCCTTGTTATATTCTATCAACTTCCTTGTTATATTCTATCATCTTCCTTGTTATATATTTTATCATCTTCCTTGTTATGTTCTATCATCTTCCTTGTTATATTCTATCATCTTCCTTTTTATATTCTATCATCTTCCTTGTTATATTCTATCATCTTCCTTGTTATATATTTTATCATCTTCCTTGTTATGTTCTATCATCTTCCTTGTTATATATTTTATCATCTTCCTTGTTATATTTTATCATCTTCCTTGTTATATTCTATCATCTTCCTTGTTATATTCTATCAGACAAAACGTATTGAGTCAAATTCAAGCTAAAAAAGAATGGGGCTCAAAAATTTATAAAATTTACTCAAATTTTGAGGTCCTTATCATTTAGTATAAAGGAAACTGAAATTTTAGGGCTCTGGGCTTAAAGGGCCTTTTGGAAGATCAGGCCCTGCTTTTAAGTCTAGGTAACTTGTCTCCCATAGGATCAAGTAACCAAGTCTCCTCTAATTGTTAAAATAAAATTTCAAATATTAAAAATAATTTATGCTACAAAGACAATTTTATCAATTTTGTGCTATAGTTCCATATTAAACCATACAAAAGATATATTGCATTAATATAATACATTTATGTACAAAAATATGTACTAATATTAGAATATTATTATATCCAGACATGACAATGATTGATGAAGTTTAGGCCAAAACAGCACCTGTATTCTCCAATTAGTAGCGTTACAGCATCATTTGCTGATTTAAATACCTCATTAACCCTACTCATCGTGATCAGCGGTCCCTAAAATAATGAAACTACATGTAAATATATATAAAAATAACTAGTTTATATATTTATGGTACAAAAATAAAGCTTCCTTGGTAATTTTAAGACTTTTACCTGTAATGGCTACATTGTAGATACACCTGCCCAAGTAATTCATCTTTTTTATCGTTGAAGCTGATATTGATTGATTGGATATTTAGAATTAAGTATTGGCAATCAATAAATTTTTATGAAAATTGACACATAACTTTTATGGATAGTTTCCTCTGTAGTGTTTTTTTATTCTATTAGACAATAGATTCTTTCGATGATTTATACATGATTTTTTCTCATATTAAATACAGTTCTTAAAAGGGTTAATTAATTCATTGTTTACAAACTACACGCCAGATGAGCAAAAGGTAAAAATATCTACATTGAAGATCGTATTTGTTTGAAAAATATATAAGTTTTTGCATAAGGTTATAATAGTTAGATAGGTCATTTTGGCAAAAAATGAACATCATTAATATTCATTGGTTTTTCAACTTTATAATAATTAACAAACTAATGGTTTGAGATTTTAAAATTTATTTTCAGAACTTAAAATGCTGTTAATGTATTTAATTATAAAATGGTTTATAAAATACGTAACATTAGCACAGTTTTCTAATAAGCTCTGTAGAGGAAGGACAGGAAGCAGAGGAAGGACATTGGGACTCTTTTTGTAATATTTTTTAAAATAAATTTTCAAATAAGGTTCAAGGTTATCTTAAATTACTGTCAAGTAATATAGGTATAGCAATATGAGCTTACTTTTTCACTAAAAAAAATCTATTTATTTTTTAGCAAAATATTATTAATATTCGGTGAGTCGGCCGTTAGTCCTATTGTATCCGCTGCAGTTGACCATGAGCTAACCATACTTAATTAAATGGAAAATGGTTATTTTAAGTTAACTTTTTACTATTTAAGATCAGTCTCTAAAGATTAGTACTCCCAAAACTATCTTGTAAAAAATTAGAAAATAAAGAACAAATTCAATTTTTATGCTTGTTATTTTAATTTCTTACATGAAATTTTGGTATAATTACGTATTAGCGCCATCGCAGCTACAGATTTGGAGGCATTTAAGTACCGCCAGTAACATATAAAATTTGTGCGACAAATCATAAAATTAAACACCTTATTTTTTTTTTTTGTAACTGCGGACTAACACTGTGTTTGCTGTGCGCGAACAACAGGATTGATCTGTATTGGCACATTACCGCGCAATTTCAGCTGCTGTTGCGTTAATACGTGAGTATACCTAAAACTTTTACTGAATTACCCGAAATTTACAACCAGAAGAAAATAGTGCAAAATTTAATTGTCTCAAAAATATCATTTGGGCTGACTTTTTCTTAACGATGTCTTTAACCCGAACTTTTGACCGTACTTCTTAAAGAAATAATATGCCATTTACTTACATGAATGCTAATAAAACACTAACACCTATACCATCATAAAAAAAAATATCTCCAGTTCGAGAAAAATAAGCATAATTCCCCAATAAGTACCCACTTGATGACCGACCGAACAAATTGAAAACGCCATTACGAGCCAAATAAAACGTTCCACAAAAATACAAAAAAAAAACCAACCACCTGCCGTGGAGATGGAATGATACCTTTCCAGACACGCTGTTATTAAATATCGAATTTGGCTAATGCCTTACCCTTTTTTTATATTCCCTTTGGCTACGATTTCCAACACCTGTCCATAGTGTGAACTGTTGAAAGATGTCTAGAAGGCTTAACGGCAATTAATGCCGGCTTTCTCATCAAGAAGGTTTTGGTAGTTTGTTTCTGGGTGGCTGGGAGGATTGTTTATGGTGATGTGATAAAATCGAATTAGTGTTTGTTTGTGTTGTGTATTTGTAGGGTAGTTTGCGAGAGGCTATTAGAGTAGGCAATAGAATTATTATTTGTTTTAACGTGAAAATATAACTGTTTATTCTATTTATTTGTGAAATATACTTTTCAATTTACCCAATGCTTTTTCCAATGCTAGTGCATATTCACATGACTCGAGCACTCGTTTATTTAATTGGAAAATATTTTGATTTTAATTAGTATTTACGATATTAAAAATAAAGATTTTTTTTACATGAGTTAAAAGAAATTAGACAAAGTTAATGTTTTTCTCTTAGGAAACAAAATTTAATTCCATTTAATGTCATAATTAAAGGTATTCTTCACCCAGCAGTTGGTAACAATGTCACACACTTCATATTCCCAAAACAGAATAATAATATTTTTTAAAAAAATTAGCTTCTGCTTTTTTGAAATCGGACAAAAAAATATTAAAAAAAAGAGCACCTTGATTAAAGCAGTTTTAAAAGTTGGATAAATTTCATTTCAGAACTATTTTAAATAGAATTTATTTTATTTATAAATCTATATTATTAGTGTGTGACTGTGGGAATATTCATCTGATTTTCCCGGTTTCACTTGGCAACGTAACACATATCATCATATTAAGACTAGCTGAATGAGGCTGTTTGCTGCATTTTTAAGGGTACATCTGTGCAAAGCCGGGTATAAAAATCTAGTATTATATAAAATATGTGGTAAAGAAGAACCGTCCTAGATTTTCTCATCAATACTTTACCCCCTGAGGTTAATAAATATTAACTAGAAATTAGAAACCAAAATATTAACTTATTTTCACTGTAAAATGTAAAGTTTTGACTCATTAATTACATTTTTTAAATTTCTTATTTGTATATTAAAGGTTCTTAAAACCTCCCCAATATTTTATTATTATTTTTAATTTAATGAAATTAAAATATTTATACATTCTTAAAAATTCTAAGACGTATGTATTCCTGGTAAACTAAGAGTCCCTTGACAGGGTTATGCGTCTGTATTCCTTAGCCGTATTATGTGAGATGATCCTCATGGCACAGGCAACACCGCCCTTTCTAATACCCAGCTCCCCACCCCCACAACCAAATCAATCGCTATTCCCCTGAAAATTAAAATCCCACCCTCTTCTCCTGCATAAAATTAATATCTTCCGCGCATATCTCAACAAACCTGTAAAAGTGTCGCTACGGCCATGTTAATTCAATGGGAGATAGGTCACTTTTCTGCAAACAAGATTGAAATTATCCTCCCACTTTTGGATCGATGCCTGCAGTGCGCGCAGTGAAAAGATTCCAGAAAATTCTGCATCCCCCCCGCGAATAGTTTGAAATAATGACAGGATCAGGTCCCTCCATCTGGTGGTAGGTTGGGGTACTTTTTAACCCTTTCGGAACATATTTTATATTTTGGGAATAGTATTTTTTTGAGTGAGAATTTCCATTTTTTGTTGGAAAAAATTAAAATAAAATGTATAGAGTGTGAGAAGTAGTATTAAAATAAATAAGGGTGAATGATGTTAAAATTGCAATGATGAGGATGTATAATAAATAAAAGTGTATAAAGTAATAATTGAAAAAGGTAAGAGTGTCTCAAGTTGTAATAAAAAATAAGAATTTATAATATCATAATTAAAAAAAACACGGGTGTACTAAGCAGTGCAGTTAAGAAGCAACGCCTTTGTTTCTTGTTAAAATTAATTAGTGCTTACTACATATTTTAAAAATAATTTAAACTGTTAAGTCTCATACTTTTTCCGATAGGTAAGGAAATGCTTTTTAATGAGGTATAAAAATTTATTTAATAATTTAGTGCTATAATATAATAAATTGCATTCATTCAATTATTTAATCAAATCAATTTGAATTTTTTTTAATGTGGGTGAAATCAATTTGAATTTATTATATACTACTTAAATTAATAAATGTGTATTTTTTTATTTGGCAAAAGAATAAGTTATTTAAATAAAATTGACTATGTGAAATTAAAGTAGAAATCAAATACAAAACTACGCAGTTTATAGTTAATGTAATTTAAGACATTCAATAAACTCGTCCATTATTGGGTAGATTGTTTTAGCATAGCAACCAATTTAGAACCTTATATACAATAGGGTTTCTAAAACCTATTTTAGTAGTGTAACTTTTAGATATATGATGCATCGAATAAAATTTGTTTCACACTACCTCGGAATATTTTTAAGTCATCAACTGCAAGAAGTCATATCTTTCTCTGTTCTTTCTACATGTGTTTCAAAATCGAAAATATTTTTCTTTCGATATAAATTATTTTTTAACCTAACTTTGAAAAATCAAATTGTCCCATTTAAAATACACTTCTCAAAACAATTAGAGGAGTGCGTGATTTAAACCCTTTCACTTCCAATGATTCCATTTGGAATCATTAGCTAGCGATTTCTTTCTCACTGAAGTTAAAGTTTCTTTTGTATAGTTAGATGGAAGAATCATGTATTTTGAAGAATTAAATAATGTTTGTTTGAATTAAAAGAAAATATAAAAAAACATGATAAACTAAAATTCACTATAAAACAATTTTATTAAATAAATTTACCCTAAATTCTTCATGCTTGCATTTTTAGATGTTTAAAAATTGATTTTAACTATTTTTAAGAAATAAACTTTTGAAAAAAGTGATTGTTATATTTATTCAAAAGTTATGATTCCAATTTTTTTTCCTTAAATTTTATTTAAAAAATTAAGATTTTTTACCCTGTTTTTTACAATTTCTTTCTGGATTCCATAATGAATCTATTTAACAAATTTTAGATTTTTAGAATAAAAAATAAAAAGTTAGGACTGAAAGGGTTGACAAAAGTACACAAAGTGCTCCCCAAATTGTTTTGAGCAGTGTGTAATTGCTGTAATTTCAATATCAATGATAATCTTAACGTAATAGCAAAATAGTTTTCACTGAACATTGAAAAACTTCGATTTAACGTTAATTCAGCCTCATGGAGTAACTAACACGGCAAAATATCAGTAAACTTTTCTCTTATGTATACGTTACTTCATAAAGTTTTTGTAACGCTTCCTAGCAAAGTTTTACAGTGCAGTACAAAATACAGTTATAAAAAGGGACCAACAAGTTTGTCTAAACTTCAACTGTGCTTTTCCTTACCTTTTCTTCTATGCCTTGTGTAAAGATTTATGACCCTTCAAAAGTAAAAGTCTAATTAAGTGTATGACAAGCTAATCACTTAAAGATTAATCATCCAATCACCATCGAATCAGACAAAGAAAGAAAATATATGATTGACATCATTCGGTTAAGTTTCAACCAATTATATCGTTCGAGTTATTCGTATAACTAACCGATTTTAGAATGGTGAACAATTAAACTTCGAAGGACATGATTAATTCTGTCATAGAGTATTAATTTATTAAATAAAAATAAAATTATCAATTTACTAATAAAAATAAAATTATCAATTTACTAAAAAAAAAAATTATGATTACATATTATCATTACTTAAAAATAATTTCATTATTAAATAAAATTATCGATTTACTAAGCATTGCAAAATGTGTTGTACTCTAGCATTACTCCATAAACTGGTAGCAGCCGAGCTACCGCCAGCTTCATGGGCTAACGTTACACTAATTTTATAAAGTAACGTTACATAAATAAAAAGTTAATTTTTATTTTGCATCGATAACATTATGTGTTTTTTATAACCTTACTCTATATACTCTATATATTTAGTGTAAAGTTTTCCCATACAGGTGGAGTAATTTTTCACGAATTTTTTAGAGTGATTTCATTGTACTATTTAAATTGAATTTCTTAAATTCAAATTGCATAATCAAGCAATAGACTTATTCTCTTATTCTTGTCTTTCTTAAAAATTTCTCAATTAAGAAGAATGGAAGCATAGGAGGTTAAAAGAGAAAAAGCTATATTTAAAATGGTAAAAATTCCACTCATTCCCAGAACTTTTTCATGGACGAATACTAGGATGCATAATCAGTTTAAAATGAAACTTAATATCTTAGACATCCTTTTTGGTAAAAAGTGTAGGGTAATACATATTTATAATTTGTCAAAAACAAATATTGAACTAATAAATTTCAAACTATATAGATAAAAACTAATCATCCCTTCATCACTAACCTTTCAACCGACAAAAAAAATCATTCCAACAACTAACTTTGATCCCATTCTGCGAAACATTTCTCATGCCGCGAAAATCAATCAAGAAAAGCTAGAACAAAGGCCACGAGAAATTATCCTAAATGGGAAAAGAGATACCCCTTCCCCCCTCCATTACCCAACCCTTTGCTGCCACAATCGATTATCCGGACGCGCGCTCATCCGCACCAGATGGCCAGCCTGGGGCGACTGTCCAGGAGGACAGATGCAACAAATCGCCAGCGCTGGCCAACAAACAACCAGCATGGTCCAGCGTGGATGAATGCTAATACCACTATATTCATATATTGATGAGAAAAAAGTTGTGTAAATTGCATTGCAGGTGAAAGTTATAGAGCGGGTAAAATGGGGGGGGGGACTCAGTTTGAGTTAAATAGGCATTTTTATAGGCATTATAGATATACAGGCTTATATTTAGCCCTCTGGGAGATACTGATGTACGAGGGCTATTTTTTTATCAACCTCCGATGGGCTGTAACAAAAAGACGGGTCAAGATACAAAAAAGATTTTTTTACCAAAAGTAAAGTACAATACTGCTTATTTCTCCATATAATCACCTTGACGATTAAAGCATTTGTCAGATCTGTAAACAAGCTTTGAAATACCCTCTTCATAAAATGTAGCCGCCAATGATTTGAAGGGAGTTGTGACGGTTTCTTTGAGCTCCACGTCAACTTGGAAGCGCTACAATCCAAGCCATTATGCTTATTAATAATTCACTTATGGTAAACCTTCGAGTTTCCCTAAACACTTGGTCAACTCGCTGAACAATACTGATGTTGAAGATGAAGATGAACAATACTGATGTTGATGCATGAAGAAGGGGACCAAGGAAGCAAGTCTGTCGCTACAGACGGTATTGTTCAGCGAGTTGACCAAGTGTTTAGGGAAACTCAAAGGTTCACCATAATTGAATTATGGACTAGCAGTGGCTTGGAGGACAGAAAAAAAATTGACGTAAAGCTTCCAAATTTATTTTTTTTAAACGAAACCGTCACATCTCCCTCCCAATCATTGGCGGCTACATTTTATGAAGAGAGTATTTCAAAGCTTGTTTACAGGTATAACAAATGCCTTAATCGCCAAGATGATTATGTGGAGAAATAAGCAGTATTGTACATTACTTTTGGTAAAAAAATCTTTTTTGTATTTTGACCCGTCTTTTTGTTACAGACCATCGGAGGTTGAAAAAAAAACAGCCGTCGTATAAACCCGTCACTTGACTGTCAGGTTTTCTAGCAGTACACATAATTAGTAAAAAAATTATAAATTAAATCACTTTATTAAATTTTAAAATTTAAAGCATAGGGAGGCATTTATAACCATCTACTACAGAAATATAATTAAAAAAAAAAAACTTTAACAATTAAATTTTCGGTTGAAAACTTTAATTTAAATATCATATAGTGAAAACACGTGTATACCTAAGCAAATTTACCTATCTCTCAGATGGTTAGGCATAAATGGGCATTATAGGTACATATGCCTATATTATAGGTATGTATATAGGCAGCATAGGTATATAGGTCGATAGTGAAGACATAAATAGGCCCTTTTAATGTATATTGAATGGTGTGTTACCTGGATGCTATAAGAAGTTTTGTCACTTTTTTCTGTGAAATACAAACATACACAAAGATTCTGTTGATTCTTCTGTAAAAACATATCACCTCCCTTTTCCGCCTACAGGCCTATAATATAATCAAAGTTAAGTTTTAAAATAATATTCAAATTTACAGTTTTTATTTGTCGTTTTGGTTCACAAAATTAGATTTAGTTTTCACAAAATTATTCTTGTTAAACCTAATAATATTTCAGATCTATTTTATTTTTGATTTAAACAAATTTCAATTTAAATTAACTAATATTTCGAACTAAAAATTTAAACTCTTAAACAGTAAAGCTTCTGCGTCGTATACATAACTCTAAAAACAAATTTACATGCTACCGTTTTGTAAATAAAAATGCAATGCATAATTGAGTGGATTACAAGGGGAAGTTATCGTATTACTTTTTTAATCAATCCAAATAAAAAGTAATCTCCCAATGTGTCACTGGAAATCTTAGGATATCAAATCAGTCTATGTAAATAAAATTATCTTTGTACATGGGCTTGATCCAACTTTTTTTCGTGTATTACTAAGTTATAGCAAAATTGAACAACTGTAGCTCTGAAAGATAATAACCATGCTCTAAGTTTTGGTTCATAATAACTCTTGCTATAAGTACACTTTTTAAGGGCTTTTGAACCATTAGCAGCTATGTCTTCCACTTATATAATTGAAAAATTAGTAAAATAGAAAGTTTGTGAGAGTTATATTATTGGGGCGAAGTTTTTCAATTCATTTTGTGATGATTATTTGTTTATTATATTTGAAAAAGTTGAAATGGAATGATAAAAAAAATAACTTTTCATTTCAGAAACAACTTTAATGTTTCGTAACCCATCTTCAGGATCATGCAGTGGGGTTTTCCTTCAAGCGTCCAGCATCGAACACTTCTTCCCGTGGGTAATCAAGAACTGGCCTTCGCCCATGCAGGTGGAGAAGGAAGATGGAACTTTAGAACAAATAACAACAATGCAAAAAAAAAAAGAATTCGAAAGATCGTCTTCGAATAACCAAGCGTGCGTCATGGCAGGCATAGCAGCTGTTGGGCGAGCAGGGAAAAACCTTGGCCTACGTGGAAGCTTTTTCTGTAGGGGATCAAAGGGGTGACCTCATTTCGAACAATTGGACTTGCCAACATTCTTTTTTTTATTCTATTTTACGTCCCCCTCTCTCCTGGTCTTTGTGCTGAAAGGGTTGTTTTGTGGGAAGATGCCGTTGCGTATCTTTTTTTTCTTCTTCTGTTTTGAATGCCACAACGTTTGGTTTGGAATTTTTGGGCAACGGTGGAGTTTTTGAAGGGCGTCGGAAGGATAAGGCTCAGGTTTCTATTTTGGTTTCGGGTGGGTCGCTTGTTGCTGGTTTTATACTGTGGGTATTTCGCTGATTGCCTTTTTGCTTCTTCCTGTGTGCGTTGAATGTCAATGAATTTCATGCCGTTTGTAGAAGAATTACGTTTTTTTTTTTCATATTACTTCAATACTTTAATGTAATTTTTTTCAACATCACATTCTTTTTAAGTGCAATAAATTGGTAGAAAATCGCAACGCATCACTTTCACAGCCAAGATCAACGCGTTACAACATTTTGAAACGCCTGTTTTTCCAATGGGGCATGTACTCTACTCAGCTTTATTTCAGAAAGGGATTATTTGGCGCATTATTTTTAATTTACGAGAATTTCTGATTCTCGAAATCTAACAAAAAAAACTTCGTAAAAATCAGCGAAATAGTCGAACATGTCAATTTTGTGAAACATTTGAATCTTTTATTAAGGGGAACTGATAATTATCACAGCTCATTGTATTGCTTGTTAAAAAAATATTTTTAGTTCTATCTTGTAACTAAAACTATCATTGTAGGGCGCCGCATAGTTGGGATCCACAGAAGAATGAAATACTTGGATTATCAATAATTTGTTTGAAGAAGTAGAGGAGACAGAGGCAGTTTTACAATGAGGCAGGTTTTCCGCCTACTTTTATTTTAAAAATGGACCGCTAAATGACGTTAGTGGTTGAAAATATTATATCTGGAATTCATGAAGATTATATTTTTAGTTTAAAATATTTTCAATAAAAAGATTTTGAATCTAAACACCAGAAATACAATCAAAAATGCATCGCTGCATACCATGACACATTTGGACATTTCAATTTTACGTTTAATACAGAATATTCTCGTTTGTGTAACACCACTATAGTTGTGAAAGTTTGCAAATAAAAAGGTTTTCGTTATTCAATATAAAGTCTTTCGTCAAATTAACACCCATTGTTTAGTTAAATGGAAATGGGCAGATTGTGACGTACGTAAAAAAAGAGTGTAAGCTTTTCCCCCTTGTTTGTAAAGATGCCAGTAAGTCTCGACTTTCTTTACCAATTCTAAATATAATCAGGTTATGTCAATGATAAAACTAAACGTTATGTTGTAAGTGTAAGTCATTTGATTTAGGAATTACTCAAAGGTGAGTACATGTACACACCACTGAACCCACGCTTTAAATTATGAAATACGGAAGAAGGATTGAAAAAATTATAAATACCTTCAAAAGTTAAAGTAACTAAACGATAATAGAGTCCAGTTCCGGGTTCACTTGGCGTACACTTTTTGAGAATAATTGTAAATTCAAGTTGTCCACGAAAATACGTTAACAAATGAATGTACCGGACTCCTAAGTTTATCTTAGTTTTATACTTTGGTTGAAAGTGAATATGCACAATCGTCAATGCGACCATCTTAGTTTATACTTTGAGTTGCACCCTACAAATGACTTGACACATTTTTGAATGCCTTCCACTTACACATTCTTTTCATTGTCACTTCAAATCAATGATCCACAGAACAAAAAATGAAGAAATCGCGTGTTTTCCCTTTTAAAAATAATGAGCACGCACTTATAGAGGTACAGAAACAAAGAGACAAGGTTTTAACCCCAACACCTTTCGCACGTATTTATATGCATCAATGCAAATCGATAACGATCAAAGTGTTCATAGTTCTAATTTGAAATGGTGACAAAAACACACCCTAGTAGTCGTCGGCATAAATGATTTAATTTCAAAACACAATTGGGATATTTTTAAAGAGCGGTTGGTCTATGCTCTCCGCATTTCAAAAAATAATTATTTATCCTGCAGCCCAAGAATATTTTTGATGCATTGCTGCTTGACAATATAATCAATTTTAATAAACACAATTATTAATGTGTTAATGTAACTTTTGCGCACAATAGATATAGTTTAAAGCTTCACTTTAGACATTATAATAGTTAAGCTATCGAAAATTACGAATATCGAAAAGCTCAATTCATTTGCGGATTATAAAAAAATCTGCTTCTGCTCATGGAAAAGGTTTAGGTAAAGAAAAAAACCTTTATAATATATTTTCTTTCAAATGTCGTCATTTGGGTTAGATTGGACACGGGCAAGTTCTTACCAGTACTGTTAAATACCGATGAAGACATGTCTTTGGTATGAATGAATGAAATGTATCTTGTGCAGTTCGTCAGAAGGATTTAACTTAATATTATTATTAAATGATACTATTTATAAAAATTTCATTGAATTAAGAGTTCTTACTAGCTGACCAAAAGTTTATTTAATTTTAGTCTTTTTCCACCCTTTCAATACGGTTCGGAAAAATTGAGCAATAGTCTACTCATCTTCATTACTTCAAAATATGAGGTTAATTTTTATAAATCAAATTTTTAGGATAGGATTATTCCCTCACCCTCTACTCTTAAAACAAACGAGCGGTTTTAACTCAGTATGAGTTAATTTCCACTCCTTTCCGTGCCGAAAAGGCACTTCCCCTATAGGAGTGGATTTCACTCTTTTTGCGGAGTGGGTTAAAGAAATAAAAGAAAACACTCTACATCCTACACTCTTAAAACGAGCGGTTTTAACTAAGTCTGAGTTAATTTCCACTCATTTCCGTACCGAAAATACACTTCCCCTATAGGAGTGGATTTCACTCTTTTGTTTTAAGAGTGTACCAGACCGTAACTATTTTAAGTAACTCGTAGCGGTGTGAATTTAAAAAAAATGATGCTGTTTACAATTAAAATGTAATACATATAACAATATTCATATTTGCACCACTGTTCTCTTTTTAATATAATTGGCATTTGTTCTTTTTTCATTTTCATAAGTATAATTACGAGATATTTAGACGCTTTTTATCTGATTTAGACTATTTATAGATTAAATTAAATCGTTGTTGACACCCAATTAATGAATTTTGACGAATGAATTAAAATTGATTGATATCTAAGGTTCACAAAAGGGTTAAAAAGACATAAAAGAAGACGTCTTTCTTGATAATAAATACGATAGGCAGCCTTTTAATTAATTGCATACGTGACACGAAATAAAGCAATGAATTTAGGGTTCGGAAGCCGGTTTCCGAAACCTAAGATTATCTTTTTAATATTCGCACCTTTGACTCGTTTAATATTAATTACCACCCAGAAAGGAAGCCAGTTATTTGATATGCAATCCATGGCAGGTCGCGATTGATTCTTAAAAACGATAATTTGGTTTAATTGAAATATCTTAACTCATTCGAAACAACAACACTCTGCACATTAGTACTTCTTTGACGAACCCCCCTTGGAATGCTGTAGGGAGTAAAAAAGTGTAGTTCTAGTATGTGGTCAGCGTTTTGACCCTAGTATATGTTCTTTTATGAACGAAGTTATTTTCTTTGGTAATTTGCCAATTTTATCGTTTCCGGTTGTCTATTTCTAGCCCCCATAGAGAATATATTTCTAGACACCTGAGCGGGCACACAACGGAACTTCGAAAGACATCGTACGATAACGCCGTCAAGACTTTCGACTCCACAGAGTTAACGGGCATGTGCATCCCAGTATTATCGGGTATTTTAGTAGAATTTTAACTGTGTGCATATTTCATCTATATAGAGAAGCAGTGACCGCCACCTTGATCGAACCAGCACCTAACCCTTGCGATCCGATCTGAGCTGATAGCTTTTCCAAGGCTAAACCAACTGGGCTCCAGGGTATACTCCAGGGGCACTCCAGGATTTCTTCTGCTATGATCTATCGCGCCACTGAATTTAAAGTTTTACACTGTTTACATTTAATTGGTAAATAATTATTTGATATTTTTAAAAAGAAACATCAGTTTTAGTAAACATCAAATACGTAAAAATTAGTTGATTTCATTCCAGCCAATTTCCCTTTAATATTTTTCTGAAAATAGTTAGGTAATAGTCATCAGTATTAGTATTTTTAATGGTTATCAGTTTTAGCATTTTCTTATTACAAATCATGACATAGGATGCTTTTTAATAGGTTTGTAGCGGCCTCAGTAACCCACAGTCTACCAAAAGGATCCTCAAGGTGGAGATGAGTTACTTCGGCTTATATACTACTATTTTCGCTGTTCAAAATATTTTCAGTTTGAACATTTTTCTTGCCTAAACGATTACGAATCTAAAATTTATCTAGATTTCTAAATTTATGTTTTTCACTTATTTTAAATACATATTTTTTCAAGCTATCTATAATTCTAAATGTCACGATAAAATATCAAATTTATTAAAATAATATTTTAAGTTGAAATTGAAATCGGCTTAAAAATACAAATTGTCACAAATTTGTAAATCATAGCCTTTGTTATTTTTTGTGATTGGAAGTGTAATTTTTATGCATAAAATCCAATAAAAGAATTCAAAAGCATTTTGATTTGTTTCTCAATAGAAATTAACGAAATTCTGGAAGTAAAGCACTGCTTTCGGTGTTTTTAAAGACAAATAGTTGGAATCAGCGAAACGAGAACAACTTCAGCAAGAGCCATTTTTTCTTTTACAGTTCTTCTGTAGCTATTCCGTCTGTATTCTTTTGTATTTAAAAACGTAAGAAAATCAAAAGTAACTTCTATATTTTTAGTTTTAGCATAGATTCGCTTTAATTTTGAGGAATCTTGAAATGCTAAACCCCCTAGCAATTCTGGTTGTAATAAGGTAGGTTAAAAGGTTGAAAATTTTCCGGATGTCGGAGAGCTTTAACACAGCCAAATACGAAAACGTAATTTAAAACATTGGTAAAGTAACGAAGTTATGACAAGAATATTTTCTGTGTTTTTGATTAGTTTATGGCGATTGCGGCACAGTTTCAGTTCGTGTCTTAATTTGTAAATTGCTGAAAATAGATATAAAACTTACAGAATTCAATTATTATCAAATTTATATGATTGTGTGTTGATTTAATATGATTCTTTTAGCAGCAATATATTTTCATCTGTCATAAAAACCCTAATTGGTGCGATTATGTATCGAATTGCCATACTTTAAAATTAGTTACTTGAGCATCCAATTCGGTATTTAAGTACACCAAATCAGTTATGGTGTTTATTTCACTACAAAAGTGGAAATACACAACAGTACATTACTTGGTCATCAGACCAACTTAACAGTGGTGTTTTCTTACACCATTTGTGGTGTGAAGTTACGCCAATATTTTTAAAGTGTATAGAAAGTTAAGGGGATACGGTACTCAAAAATTGGTCAAAATATCGATTTTTCAGATTTTACTTCTTATTATTTACAATATCTTCCTGAACATTTACTGAAAGTTTCATAATGATATCTTCTGTAGAAAAAAAGTTATTAAATATTTTCTGGAGTCATTCCTATAAGTTTGAATACGTATTTCGTCTGCTTTCAATCCTTTTTCTCTGTTTCGCGTTTTTCAATTCTTGTGTTTAATAAATCCCTAAGGCTTTTTTGCTAATTAAGTTAGAATTTTGAAATTTTTAACCTGTGTTCTTATATATATGGTGCACAAAATTGTGCATGGAATAAGGTCTACTATGTATAGTTTTTTTTTAATGTTGAATTCAATAATTTTTAATTTTTTTTTGTGATTTTTTTAGATTTAGTATAAATGCATGTTACTTTTTAACTGTAGCTTACATTTTAATTTCCATGCACAGTTCTTGAACAAACAGTTCTAAAAATAAACTATAAAAGTTTGGTGGAGTTATTCTCAAAATTGAAAGAGGAGTAGCGTTTTAAAAAAGTTCAAAATTTAAACTTTTTTTTAAATATGAAAAACTACTTGTAAATATTTGTTTTTATTGCTAGAAATTGTTTATTTAGAGTGAACATTATATAAAACCAATATAATTTACAAGTTTATGTTATTATTTCTAGAAATAATGTTTTGGGTACCGTATCTTATCCTTTCTCCGTACAATGTGATCGAGCATCCTCCCTAAAGTTATTTGAAAATAGAATTTAAAATCTACGAATCGGACTAAATGAGTCTTCTTTCTCTCAACTGTACAAAATCTAATTGGCTTGCTTCAAGTGACGTATTCCATATCTTACATTCCTGCATTTCTATCGAACGGCCCTCCGATTGGTGCTCTATGATACTGATTTACCAATCGAGAATCTAGAAAGAATTTATTTTCATTCAGCATTTCTGTTGCCACTCAAGACGACCTGAAACGTGACCATTATCCCTTTTAGCAAGACATAATTTACATGAATTTAAAAATTCCAAAAAATTCTATCTCTGGTGGAACATCTCTCTAACATCAAAGCAAACACTCCTCGACACCATCCACTCAATCAAAGAATTAATTTCCGTTTCGTTCTTTGGTGAATTCATCCAAAAAGTCGCGTGAGTTTATTCCATTAATTGGCACAAGCAGACACAAAATTGATCTTTTTTGGCGGTTTCGAATGCTGCTCCACCTCCCAAATAACTCGTATTTACTGTCACCATAGAAAAAAAATCGTTATTAATGTTTCAATCATGCACGTTAATTGTCACTGGTTCGCGACTATGCAATGAGTCTGCGATTCTGATTTTAATCGAGTGTTTCTATTGGGGGCTGTCTGTGTGTATTATAATGAGGCGTTATGTTGAGGACCATTTGCCGGAAATGCTGCTTTGTTTTGCAGTTTTTGTCTGTCTATAGCGAATGGCATCAGGATGTTGAAGGATTTGGTTGCAGGTTTGGGTGTTTTGGAAAGAATTGTTAGTTAGAGATTGGATTAGTATTTTTAGTCCATGGCTTGGACAGGTTTGTCGGTATCAGTTTTAGGGAATAGGCGAAATTGTATTTTTGAAAAGCTTATGACTTGCTGATTACGTCTTTTATGCTTACTTGTGAAATTGTAGGCTTTCTCCCTGAAAAAAATGCGTTCAAAACTCACTTGCTGTTTCTTTTTTTTATACAAAAAACCACTTGAAAGTAAAAAAAAATTTCAAAAAAGGGTAAATTTCCAAAACACTTAAAACTTTAAAAATATCATATTTTTTTCTGATTGAGCAACACAATATGTTTCATGCATTTGATGTCATAATATTTTATTTACATCATTTTATTTCAAAACTTGAAAACGGTAAATATGATAGTTTTCCGATACAAAGCAAATTTATTTAAACAAAATTGAAAAAATAATGTATTTTTTACCTAAAATTATATATTTTCAAAAGAAAATCACATTTTTAAAAATTATCTTGCTTTTGGTTGCCTTTGTGTCAATTGATGCAGAATAGATAACTCTTTTGGTTTGGAGCGTCTGAAATGTAAAATTGATAGTGTTGCAACAAAAAATAAAAATAGGAAAGCGAAAATCGAGTTTAAAAACTGTTACATGTACTAACTGTGACTGTGCACTAACTGTCTCTTTCTTCTCCTGAAACGTTAAGTTTAGAAATTTACCCTAAAATGGAAATATGTAACAAAAAGAAATGGAAAAAATTGAGTTTTGAACCCGATTTTTTTCAGAGAAAGCTGCTGATTTCAGATGTAATCGAATATATGCAGTAATCAGTAGTTTATAAACTTTCCAAAAATACCAATTTTGTCTAGTTCTGACTATACGAAGTCTAGTATGACAACAAACACCTCTTTTTGCCCATTTCCCAAATTATGTTTTCGGATTAAGCTATTATTTTGTTGTAGTTATATGAGACAAAAGATGATGTCTTTACCTCGTGCATCCGGATTAACAACAGACAAATATTTGCATAAACTGGCAGTACATATTATATTTATGTTTCCTTCTTTTTCTAGCTAAATCTCTCTTTCAACAATCTGTTCAGAAAAAATAACTAGGATATTCTGATAATCCCCTCGAAAGCCATGTACTTAAAATTTGATAGTTTAAGGTGACACAGTACCCATAATCCTTCAAAGTCTCAAAAATTTTTTTACCGAAATGTGTCAAGTAATGTCTTGTGAACATTATTGTAAAGTTTTACATTTGTATTTTAATTAGAAAAAGTTTAATAGCATTTTCTTTTCTCATAGCCTTTGCAATAGAAGAATGATAATTTCTATTAAGTGATTTTCTTAGTTTCATTTTTTTTAGTTTGTGACACACTTGAAAACCGTAGGCTTTTGCACAAAAATAAAAAAATAAAATACTGGAACTTTGATATTGTTTTTCCTACTATACCAACTATTATAAAAATTTTGCGATTTTCGGATTGCTGAGGATTCGAAATTCACCGTTTGAATTTAGTAACTTGGAACTCTAAAAATATAGCAATTTCCGATTTTATAAGTACGGAATCATATTGTTTGTTTTAAATAATTCTCAATTTATCAAATTCTGCTTAGATTTGCGGTGTACTGACCTTTTGGTCTTACTTTTTGCGATGGTTTACTCAAATTGGCGATCTCTAAATCAAATGATGTTTAATATTGACTTGAGTATATAAACTTATCAGTCAATTGCATTTAAAATTATAAAATATTAGTTTTTTAAAGGAATATTGTCGTTAATTTAGCATTCATAACTTTAAAACAGCATTGAATAGCGCCTAAATATGGAATTTAAATTTATCCAAAAGCATCGGCAATTGTTTTGCTTTCATAAGAACTTTTAATGCAAATGTCTTCTTAAAATTTATAAAACTTCATTTTTCGACTTTCACTCTTTTCGGAAATTCTAAAGTGTTTTGAATTTGGGTACTTTTATTAAAATATCAGAAAAATCATCTCAGGTAAAGGAGGGACGGGGACTATTTTTTATTGGCATAGTTTACACTGTTTAAAATGGGTTGCTTTAAATTTTGTGATTGATGTTCTAATTTTCACCCCATAGCCAGCAACAAGTCGATGTTTAGGCTATTTGAAGTTTCCTTGTACTCATTTTTGAGAGTTTCATTTTTAACAGTGCTCAAATTTGAGATTTTGATGCCTTTACTTTATGAATAACTAGCAAATTTATACCCGTTCTTCGCACGGAATAAAAAAATATCTAATAGATTCCAAATATGTGTACCATATAACCTGCTATAGGATCATAAACTTATTATTGTTTCCGCTCGTTATAAATTATAAAATCCCGTTTCATTGCCTTAAAATTCCAAAATGAAAAATACGCTGTAAAATGCACTCATAAATGTCATCACAATTCCCTCATAAATACATAAAACCTTTTAGCTCATTTGGCGCGTTTTGGAAAATAATTTGGCGAGAAAATAGATATAGCTACCCACACCCATTATACAGCTCTAACACAATGACCTTCGAACAACCGACCAGCTTATAAATTATTTATAAAAGAAATCGCCTATTTGGCGAATTTTAGTTAATAATTTGGCGAGTTTGGCAACGTCTTTGGCGTAAAAATAAAGACATAAAACATTAATAGCTCTAGTGCGATGGCCTTTATTAACCATCGTAGTTCAGTAATAGCTTAACTATACATTTATTGCTTAAATATGCCTACATGCAGTCAACAGAAAAATCAATGAAAAAATCATCAAATAAACCCACAATAAAATCCAGGAATGAAGACTGGCGGAATTACGTCACTTGAAACATGTCAATTATTTTTCAAATAATGAATTTAGTTTCTGAAAGTAATGGCAAAAGAATAAAAAATAAACATTTTGAATTTTAAAAGTTTTCGTTAAAAGTTTTATTTAATTTTTTCAGCCGATGGCATCAGGAAAGAGAAAAAATGATCGGATTTGAGCGAAAGTGGTGTATTTTTTCAGAAAATTCGAATTTGCTCTAAAAATGGAACAAATATGAAAAAACTAAGCCTCAGGTGCACACGTTAGTATTAAAGGGAATCTATCTTTAAAATTTCGAATTCCTGTGGGCAGTATAAGTAGGTCTTTTACGATCCGATAACAGACACACACACAGACAGACAGACTCTTTCTTTTATTATTATAGATGCTTACCCAATAAAAAGAGGAGAATTATATTATATTTGAGAGTTTCATTTTAAACAGCGATTAAGTTTTGACTTTGACTTTACTTCTTACAAAGCGTCGCCAAACATACACTGAATAAAAAAATACAGATAACAGCTACACAAAAGAGAAGTTTACTCTTATTTTACGGTGTAACATTTCTCCATAAATTTCGTGTGACGTTACTCCATGAAGCTGGAGTAAAGTTATACAGAAAAAATTTAAAGTGTACAAACAAACCAATGATTTTATTAGATAACTTCAAATACATCAACACCATCATGCATTAACAATAGACAAATCAAATTAATCACCAACAAAGAAAATCTCTTATCTATTCGATACCATTTACCTCCGAATCCATATCAACTGACAAAAAGAAAAGAAAGAAAAAATAGTGACGAAAGTGTGACGAGTAGACATCATCACGTGGTCGTCTAGACAGGCTCTCGACAACTCCGAGAAATTTTATCCTCAAGATGATCCACGTCTGGGCAAGATTTTGATGTCTGGAACATCAGGTGCGATGAACCCATTAAAACAACTTTTTCTTTTTCTACTTCGAACATCGTTTTTTATTCCACGATAGAATTTTTTTTTTCTCTTCCTTATGCGTTAATCAGTGGCTAGAGACCAAGAGATGGATTATGCTAGGGTTTGTTTTTCTTTTTGTTCTTTTTTTCATAAAAGTAGAATTGAGATCTGGTTTTGGGATCTTGTGAAGGACGAAAGTTGGTGGCGGCAAGTTTGAAATTTGGCGGGAAAAAGTATATGCACTTAATGCACGCTGCAAGTGATAAACAGCACATGGCTAAATTTAATAAGAATCTGCATTTGGTAATATTTAAAGTCGTTGTTTGTTTTAGTATCTCAGTATTTCAGAGCAGTATTTTTTGCATATAGTTGTATCCTTTTACTTATAGAATTTGTCAAAAATAATTTATATAAAAATGTCTAACATAATTTTTATAATTTATATCCACTCGCCAACCGACGAGAATTGCTTGCGCAGTTCGCTTGCTCATCAGCCACTGAAATATTTAGTTAGCAATTAAGAACCATTTGCATCAAAGGAACCACTATGGGCCGATTTGGAATAATTTGTACTTTCACGTCATTGTGCAATTATCCAGTGATTATTGTTGCGAAAATATTCCGATTACAATACTCAAATCCCTTTGTAATTGTAAAAATTGGATAATAAAACCTGCGTATTTAAAACATTAAAACATAAATAATAAATTTAATTTTATTAAAATGATAAATATATATATTATATATATATATATATATATATATATATATATATATATATATATATATATATATATATATATATATATATATATATATATATATATATATATATAATATATATATATATATATATATATATATATATATATATATATATATATATATATATATATATATATATATAAGCCAGTTCAACCACAAGCGTCTTTTAGCAGTCCATTTTTAAAATAAAGGTGGGTGTAAAACATGACCTTTTGGACAACTATATCCTGTCTTCCCTGCTTTATTAAAAAAAAATTGTAGATCCTAAGTATACAGCCATGATAACTATTAGTTAACACTAAGAAAAGATTCAAATATTTCAGAAAAATAACAAGTTCTGCAATTTTGTGGGTTTATTAGTTTAAAGACAATAATAAAGATTGTTAGAAATTCTTATAAATTTTTTAAAAAAAAATATGCCAAATAACAGTTGTTTTTAATTTTACAAAAATTCGAAAGTTTAATTTTTGTATTGTGACCGAAAAAATAAACCAAATCTCCAATGAAATTTTATTTTAAAGTTTACTTATTTTCAAAATATTTCAATAGTTAAATTCAAAAATCGAAGGCTTGTTTCTTTGCTAATTATTACAACTAACGAAATAACTTTAATTTTAAATGATCTATTAGCTGTTAGAGATATCTATTATACGTACTACACCTACTATTTATAAAATTCTTGTTCTTTATGTTTATTCAAATATTTTCTCCAATTCACTTGTTCATTTGTTCAATCAAATAGCTTATTTTATGTACAACCGTATTATGTCAAACAGCTCACTTAGCCAATATTGTGCAATTTTACATTTATTAACGTTAACTTAATAACTTTTACAAAAAGTATAAAATCTTCAAAACAGCATTGACCCTTTACTTTTTGATAACAATCGCACAATCATATTACTTCATAATGAAATTTTAGAAAGAAAGCCAGTTTCGCTAATTGATAGCCTTATCTTAAGGGGGAATGGGCTCGCTGGACCGCGGGTCTCCAAACTCAAGTGCCTCAGTGTTAATCCAATGGCGAAAAACCTATTTTCTCTGCCACATTTCTCGGACTGTATTGAATATTTTTACAAACGGTTTTTTTAAATAATAAATTTAGATAACTTACAGGTCTCTATCTTCTCACTTTTTGAAATTGCTTCAAATATTTTGTGTAAAATTATTTATTGAAAATTAAAAAAATATTCGAACCAATTTCAAAAAGTGGTAAGATCGGGTCCTGTAAGTCATCTACATTTATCACATAAAAAATCCGCTTGTAAAAATATTCAATACAGCTGGAGAAATGTTGCAGAGAAAATATTTTTTTTCTCCATAGGATTAACACTGATGCACTTTGCTTTGGACACCCCCGGCCCAGCGCGCCCATTCCCCCTTAAACGAGAGATTGCATGTTACCAAGCAGTTAAAGTTAGTAAAATAAAAAATTTCCTTGGTGTGTACTTTTATGGTTATACATTTTGACGTGTGGCATCACACGCAACATAAGGGGCAAGTAAATGTTTTCACAATGGACACTTTCCAGCAATTCACAAAAAATCTTCTTATGCTGTAATAAATCTTCTCTGTTAAATATATTAATTGAATTTAAGAACCCTAAGTTTTGATCTCGAAAGTGTCGAACAATATTGTTGAATTTTTTTCTTATTTTACGGAAAATAAAACCAACAAGGAATCCTCCACTTGTCGTATTACTGAGCTATTTATTATATAAAAGCTTCTGAAAAAAAACCGATTAAAATAACACAATATAAACATCCATTCGTTATTTTCATTTTACTAATGACAACTAATATTTTTTATATTTCGGTTTGTTACCTGGTCTTCAAGTCATTTTATTTAAGCTATATAAAATAGCTTATACTTTTTAGCTTCTATACAATGGAAGGTAGGTATTGACATATAGGAGATAACTGTTTGTTCATCCGTACCTATAAGGTAGTCTATTAAGTTATTTTGGAACTCTTTTTGTTGAAATTGATCAAACTAACCGATGAAGTCGCAATTATTAACTAAACGAATTTAAGAGTCACATTTTCGAAATTAGATCAGTGAGTTTTGGGATCTACAAATTTCTATTTTTTCCTGTCAGTGTTCCATCAAATATGAATGAGCAAAAGTAACTATTTTTTTATTGAGTTAAAATGACAGAAGCGTCATTGTCTATATTACCACTTCGACACGTTTTGGCGTGCGATTATTTAAGAGCGAATGAGCCCGATTGACCGCGGGTCTCCAAACCAAAGTGCCTCTGTGTTAATCCAATGGAGAAAAAAAATGTTTTAAAAGCCACATTTCTCCGGCTGTAATGAATATTTTTACAAATGGCTTTTTATATGATAAACTAGCTTTATAAACCCGGCGTTGCACGGGTGTACCCTTAATATCCCTAATTAGTAGTTTTTCATGTAAACTTATTTTATACCAAGTGATCCCCTCTCCACTGGTCCACTCTATCAGGATATTATAATATCCTCCCATTCTGATATAAGGGGTCTTCCCATTCTGATATGAAACTGCCCAAATGTAGTATAAACATTCCACTTCATATTTCATACAACTCGATAGGGCTGGAGGGCCCAGTCGGTAAAGACTTTCGTTTTGCATGCGGTAGGTTCCAGGTTCAGGTTCGGGCATCGCCAAAATAACTGCCGACCTATAAACGGCTCGTGCAGCCGTTTATAGGTCGGCAGTAATAATTATAATTATTGAATAAGTAATAATTATTGAATTTTCGAAATAAAATAAATGAAACTAGCCAAATTTAGCATGTAGATGTTTAATATAGAATTAATGCTGTGTTTGGCGCCTTTTACCTGTTAAATACAACTGTTGTGTGGAAGCGGGTTAAGTGACAGATTCTGTTACAAACCTACTTGTTTTTTTCCTACTAACTTTCTATAATCACTCATACCTAACTTAGAAAAACTTCAAAAAGCCACGATTTTCTTTTATCTTTTCATTCAATTATCATAATTTAAAGGAATTGTCACTTGAGTGAGAATTCTACATACAAAACCTTTATTAAAGCACTTATCCACTTTGCGGTTAACCACACTGGACAAAAAATATCCGCTTAGGTAATGATGCTAGGTAATAATACTTAACCTTTAACATGTTAACCACAATGTATTATGTGCTTTTAACACTCACTAATAGGGGTAATTCTGACCATTTGAAAGGAACATTGTATTTGGAGCTGAGATTTGACCACAAAGTAAAAAGCACCGAGTTAAACCTTAGACATTTTCGACCTACTTTACATAGTTAAAAAGCAAGCATGCCCTTTTAACAGAAATATTAATTGGATTGTCACATTTATAGACCTAGTGATAAACATTAATTGCGTGTCACTTAATTTATGTTTGCCAACAGTAAATTCTATACTTTCTTTCTCGATTCAATAAAATAAGTTATATCTATTAAAAAAACATTGTAGCTTTGTTTGATTTGCAAGCTTTGTTTTATAATTATTTTAAAAAAATCTTTTGTATTTTTAAAATTTTAGGGATAAAGTTTGAAAATAAGAGTAAAAACTTAATTTTTTTCGTGATCTAAATTACTTAGAATTCTGTTGTTGAAGGATATCTAGTTTACTTTTACAATAGGTCGCAGTGCTTGGCGAACTTGCCCCACCAAGAAAGTCATACGTCAAGTCTTACTTTTACAATAGTTAGAAAGTAAAATTATTTTAGAATTACATTAAAAAATGTGAAATTAACAGCAGTTTTGAATCCACTAGCAAACTTTTATTTCTGTCTACTACTCTTTCTATCTACTCAAAACTGTGTGCTCTTAAGATTCTAGTAAAAATATTTGTGATTAAAATTCTTGTAAAATGAAAACTACTGGTCAAAATGATGTGAAATTGCAATAGATCCCCTTTTGATCAATGGGATTTGTTTGTCAAAGATCAATGAAGCAATTTTATAATGCCGGCATGAAATAACGCAATAAAAAAATCCCCTTGTTAAAGTGCAGTATTGAGTCACGTATTTAGTTTTTGTAATTCAGTTGAAATGGAAAGAAAATGGAAAGATTTTCTCTTATGAGACATTGTGCTGCCGTGGCTTGAGCAGAAGGCATGTATCTTATTTTTTCCCCTAATTTATTATTAAATATTCGGAATTTTAACCTCGTTTCATGACTCTATCGATCCATTGCTTCAATATACCATTGATTAATTTCTTTTCATCAAACAAAACTCCATTGCATCTTATTTGTAAAAATCCTTTCTTGCATCCGAAATTATGATATATCAAAATATTATCATTTCTTAAGTTACTGCCAACTGAAGTACAGAAACTGAATATTTTCTGATCCAGGGCCGTGTGGTATATTTTTTCATATGATGGAAATCATTAAAATGCCGCTCTTGCTTTTTTTTTAAAAAGTTTTCCTACTAATTATGTTTTAACTCAAAAACTAACAAATTTTCTATCCACGACCCATATGGAATTTTTAATCACTTTTACATTGTTCACAACTGTTGGGTAAATACACATGTTTTTTGTAAAGTTTAGTTATTGAAATTATATTGGTATTAATTTTACAATTGCAATATACACATAGAAACAAAAATATATACGAGGACTTAAAAATTAAAGTTAACAGAGAATCCCCAGTTTAAAATGAATATTTTGTTAGAGTTGGTTTCATATAATAACAGAAATTATGTATTTTTTTATAAATATAAATTAAAATTTGATTTTTGAATGAAAATTTTTGATATTTGCAATCTTTTAGTGCTATCGCACAGTGGGGTTTTTCAACCGAAATCTTGGTAAAAAATATTTTTGAATAGAATTCGTGTTATTCTTTTTTTTACTTTCGACTTCATTTTTTTTATCAATAAATGAACTTATTAAGCTATATATTAAGATATACGTATTATTTTGGGCAGGGCTGTTGCTTGTTCAGCCTAGTTCAGCCTAGTCAGCTGCAACAGTTTTGACTCTCAGTATGAATTTTGTAATATCAAGACCTCAAAGATACGTACGATCAAAGCATTCGAATAACCTTGAAAGTAACCTAAACTCCATCGATTTTCTGTTACCCCTTCTTTCTCCAGTGTATCAAAAGCTCGAGAAAGGAAACCTCTTCAAAGATCCCACCAGCCATTGGTCGAAGAGACTTACAAAGGGATTTCTCATTGGTTAGAGCTTATACGATCGATAAACACCAACACATTTCTTTGTCTAAGGAGGAGGTCAAAATGCTTTATAAATATTTTCTATAAGGTTGTTCTTCAGTGGAATAAAATTTGAATGTATTTTAGTAGATGTGAAGAAAAATTAAGAAAACGACAAATGAGACCCAAAATTTATATTTATTGATAACTGTTTTTTTAAACATAAAATAGTTAATACAAATAATATAAATAATATGAAGCATATAAATGAAATTATACTCATATGTTCATCAGGGTCTTTCATGGCAAACCGTTTTCAAAAAGTATCTGAAAATAAAGATAAACAAAAGTTTAAGTAAGATATATACTTCAAAAGAGAGAGAGAGAGAAATAGAGAGAGATAGAGTAAAGAAAACCTTTAGTTAAATTCTTTCCATTTACTGCAACAACAACAACAACAAATGGAAGTAAAATACATAAAACTCAATAGAAATTTCACTTACGTTACTATACAGCGTACATTTCACGTACGTTATAGAAATCACAAAAATATACTCAAGAAATACATAAAGTACATAAAGTTGTAGCTCAGTAGAACAATCACCATTTTCCGAAGTTGTATGTGTAACAGTAAAAGGACTCAATTACTGCCGAGACTCTAACCTTTTTTCCCGAATAGGTAAACAGGGCGAAAATATACTTAATAGTACTATTATAGGTTCCTGAATAATGTTGCAAAAAAGAGTATTGCAGTCACAAAAATCAGTCATAAATTTTAGAAGTAAAAAAATGAAAAAAATCTCATAAAAGGAAGTCGACTTTTATAAGAGTGAGGATAGAACTCTAGCGTAAAACGAAGTAAAAGTTCTACAAAAATATTTTTTGATATAAGTTGTATGGAAATTATTATTTTTTAAATAGTTAACTAATACAAATTGACCAAACGAAAAACATGAAAAGAATTATTAACTATATGTGCTCTTTTGAGAATATTTTTGAGTCTCTTCTGAAGATTGTTTTTATGTCATACCCCTAGATTTTTAAATAGAAAATTAAAATTTTTAAGCTGCTATTAATAATTTTTTAACAGCGTCCTACATAGTAAGTTTTATTGTGAGTTGTTTTTTTTTATTAATGTTTGTATCGAATTATCCAGTTAATGATATTTTAAATATTAGTATATGACTGGCATTTAATGAAGTGTCTAAACTTTCGTCCTCTTCAGTAAAGCTATATAAAGATGCCGATGGCCTAAAATTGCTAAAATGTAGCTTTAGGACTGCTTTAATTAGAAGGGAAGGGTCATAAATGATCCAGAAAAAGGTGTAGTCATAGTCCACGAACCACACCCTAGAATAAGTAAGTTTTCTAAAATCAATGTGAAAGGAATGTCATAAAAATCCAGCCACTTTTTAAAGAATCTTTGAATTAGTAGCCGAAATAAGCTTTGGAATGCTTTACTCTGGACATGGAGGGGGGTAGGGGTAATCGCTTGCGTTACGTAACGATTCGTAAAATTTCACTTTTGCATTGAAAATCTGTTTTGCATAAAATGAAGTTTTTGAGAAAAAAAATCTTAAATCTCTTTTTATCATAAGATCATCATAAGAAACACTTAATTTCAGAAAGAGGATAGGGGGATTATTATTATATGCCACAACGTTGGCATTATTAGCCTATAGCCTCCTACATTTTACAGACCTTTTCCTAACGGTACTTCGTAACACGCTGTAAATTGTCACACTATCTTGACCAATCAGAGGACTAGCAGCTACTTACTACAGATGACTAGTCTTACTACGTTAGGACCTGAATGAATAACAAAAGACCCAAAAAATCCGATTACACCCAGGCCCCCTTTTTAAGATATTAGCTAATGGCTAGTTAGTCCTCGGACAACGGAAATGTAAATACAATGTTGGTCTATTCCTATGAAAAAATTATTTAACCAAGATAAATGTATCTTTTTTTTCTTTCGAAGGTAATTTTTTAAAAATATATATAAATATGCTTTTTTTTCAAATTTCAGAATCTAAGAGAAATATTAATATTAACTTTTTCTTTGAAAAAAAAGGGGGGGGGGGGAGTGCAACAACGTGACGTAATTTTAGGGGGAGGGGTTCGATCAAACGTGACGCAGCGTGACATAGGGGGAGGGAGGGGTCAAAAAAGTCAAAATTTTGCGTGACGTAATTTATGTACGTCCCCTACGGACTGTGTTTTCGACCACTAAAGTCAAGGAACCCATTTTCGTAGATGCAGTAATGTTTTATAGAGAAATTAAGATCATGCTTTTAAATTTGCTTTATATGCAGTACATAATACGATGGATGTAGTATCGTATATGAGGTCTTCTTGAAACACAAAACAAACTTTTTAAGCGAAAATTAAACAATTAAAAAAATATAATGGTATGTGCTAAGTTTTTCTAAGATCTAAGAATATTTTTTTTATGAAAAAATTCGAGGCAAAATATTTCTTTTTGTGTTTGGGCACATGCACATTTAGTTTATGAGAGAGTCATTTTAAAAACTATTATGTGTACAACTCTTTTATAGATAAATACAAACATGAGTATATTAAACTAATTAAGTTGAAAGGTTCTAAGTACTTAAATATGGGATTCATGCAAGCAAATATTATGAAGATTTAGAACGACAATCTTAAAACTTTAATTCTGACAAAAAAAAGTGAAATTCAATTCCATGTCAATTTCCCTTTTAACATTCTCTTAAATTATCAAATGGACACCTAGACTTTGGATCCTAATTTTTATATTCCATAGCTTAAAAATAAATAAAATTAATTTAAAAACGTACGAAACGATTCAAGAATTCTTGCTTTGTAAAAACTTAGAAATTGTAGCATTTGAGAATAAATTTTTTGAATTTAAGATATTAATCTTCATGTTTCAAAAATTGATATAAACTTACATAAAATCAGATTTTCATTATTTTTCTACATACAATTTCATAGGGTTAATTTTTTCGAACTGTAAGAATAAATAAAATTATTGCCAATCAGTACGTTTTTACAGTCTGAATTAATTTTCTGGTAAAGACTTCCCTATAATATCCATTTTTTAAAAACAAAAATTCAAAATTCAGCTATTAGGTAATTCATTTTGTCGAATTACTGCAGAGATTTTAAATTAAGTAGATTTTATTGCAAATCAGTTGAATTTGTTTGAATGTACGCACTAAAAAAGGAATTATTGAGTTCTGGAGGAAGGATGAAATCCCTTAAAACTAAGTAACCATATACATTACTGTCAATTAACATTCTAAAAGATGTTGGACCTAAAAGTAAATTGAAAAGTTGGAGTTGGCTCTGAGGTACAGAAATATTCTTTTAGGCTGTATAAAGTGTACTTTTACCAGCCTCTGTGCTGTAATATGTACTTGGTGAGTTTAACAATGACTTTTTATCGCATAAAAATTGCGCTTATTTTTAATTTTTTTTTTTCAAGATTTCAATTACTGATATTTTACTTCGAAGAGCATAATATATGTTTATTACCATGAATATACTCAGCAAAAACTTATGATTCATTTGTACAAGTGACACACAAGCAATGTGTGAAAATGGCCACATTACAATATTGTTTTGTTTCAATACAAGAATCGTGTTATCTTTGAATACAATTTTTAGCAAACAAAGACACGAGGGTTTATTTAACCAGCATGACTTAATTGTTTCTAACAATACTTTCCGTGACCAATGCACTTTTAAACCAAAAGAGTGAAATTCACTCTATAGGAAGTGCATTTTCGGACGGGAAAGGGAGTGGAAATTAACTTAGACTGAGTTAAAACAGCTCGTTTTAAAGTGTAGGACGCAGATTGTTTCTTTTATTCTTTACCCACTCCGAAACAGTTGAAATTCACTCCTATAGGAGAAGTGCATTTCGGCACGAAGGATGGAATTACTCAACTGTTGTCGTTTTTAAGAGTGTACTGATATAATTTGTGTTAGTTTATCTAAACTAAGAAGCAGTGCCGATAGATGTTGAATTACATTGACCCAGCACATGGTAACATGCAAATTAAGCACAATACAATTAGTATTTCAACACAACTTAGTAACTGTTAAAAACAATTTTTGTTTTAAAGTACCATACACTCTTAAACCAAAAGAGTGAAATTCACTCCTATAGGGGAAGTGCATTTTCGGCACCGGAAAGGAGTGGAAATTAACTTAGACTGAGTTAAAACAGCTCGTTTTAAGAGTGTAGGACGCAGATTGTTTTCTTTTATTTCTTTTACCCACTCCGAAAACGAGTGAAATTCACTCCTATAGGAAAAGTGCATTTTCGGCACCGGAAAGGAGTGGAAATTAACTTAGACTGAGTTAAAACCGCTCGTTTTAAGAGTGTAGGACGCAGATTGTTTTCTTTTATTTCTTTTACCCACTCCGAAAACGAGTGAAATTCACTCCTATAGATAGGAGAAGTACATTTTCGGCACCGGAAAGGAGTGGAAATTAACTTAGACTGAGTTAAAACAGCTCGTTTTAAGAGTGTAGGACGCAGATTATTTTCTTTTACCCACTCCGAATACGAGTGAAATTCACTCCTATAGGAGAAGTGCATTTTCGGCACGGAAAGGAGTGGAAATTAACTCAGACTGAGTTAAAACCGCTCGTTTGTTTTAAGAGTGTACATATTATATGCTTTAGTGTAGCTATTTATCCTAAACATTAAGAAGCAGATGCCGAACTAAATGCTTGAAGAATACATGCGTGCTGAGCATCCAACACAATTTTTGGACTAATCATGCATTATTATTAAGTCACAATACAATTTTAGTATTGTATCAACACAACTTGTAATGTTGGGAAAAACAAAAAAATTTGTATTTAAAGACAACACAAGTTTTTGTTAATGAATGTGATATTTTTCTTCGAAAAGCACAAAGTATGCATATTGCCATGAATGCAGCACGAAAGTACTGTAGCACACCAGGCTACAAATTTACAAAAACTTTTTGCAGTTTAGACACTGACCAGAATTTCTCGACGTTCAACAAGCAGAATGAAACTTTCCACCGTTGTACATGGAACAAACATCGAAGGCTTACACTCATTTTGGAAAGAAATGCAACGAAGGGGAATAATATGTTGCTCATATCCTCTTTGCATAAAATACGGGATGCTATTAATTATCCTTATCACGTGGTCAATCAGATTCACACCTGCCCCAAACACTTTAAAGGACACAATGCACCTTGGGATTGCTAGATTTGCATAGAAAAAGGGTTGCTAAAGAAAAACGGTGAACAGGTCGCAGAATGGTGAACATGTCTGTCTACGATGCTGTGATTTATTGCCCTAATTATTGGATGTCTGGAATCATTTTTTAGATTCTTATGTTAGTAGGTAAGTCTTTGACTTTTTTGGTGTCGCTTGAAGCTTTGTTTTAATGAGTCTCCGTATGCAGAGAAGCCGTGAGCAGATGCAGGAAGATACTGGTCAGACTTTTGTTTAGCCATTGAGTTCCTTTTGTTTGTAATTGTTGGACTGTGATAAAAATGAACTTAACGTAATGTATTTCGTTTATATATTTATCCAAGAACGTACTGGTCAGCTATTGGGCTCCTTTGTTCGTAATTGTTGAACTATGTTACAATCCAATATCTTACATTTAATTAATTAGGACTGTAATAAAAAAATATGTACTTAAAGATTTATTCGTTTATTCTTATTTCATTTATATTTTATCCTAGAATATACTGGTCAGCCATTGGACTACCTTTATCCATAATTTTTTTAACTATGTTACAATCCAATACCTTAAATTCAATTAATTGATATTGTGGATAAAAATGAACTAACGGAATATGTGTGACGTATATATTTTATCCAGTTATCAACTCGTTACTGACTTTGTTTAGTCACTTAGGTCTCCATATGTAAATTTTGACTGTGAATAAAAAAAAAGAGCTTAACGAAACTAATCTTCATTACCTTTATCCAGAAATAATATATACAGGAATGGGCTCGTTTTGTTCATGATTAATAATTAGATGGAAAAAGACTGTGAATAAAATGAACTTAGCGGAATCTTTTTTGTTTATATTTTTATCCTCTAAAAAAACTGTGATACTTTTTTTTAGCCATTGAGCTAATTTTGTTCATAATTGTTGAATTATGTTAAAATCCAATAACTTAAATTCAATTAATTTGGGCTGTGATAAAAATGAACTTAAAGGGAGTATATTTCGATTATATATATTTTTTTTGATACTGGTCATACTTTTATTAGGTATTTGGCTCCCTTTGTTCATATTTGTTGAAGTATGTTGCATTACCATATTTTAATTATTTAAGTGTGATAATAAGGAATGGCATATATTCGCTTTGAATAGTTAAATGAACACAATTCAAATAAATTCATTTCTAAGTATTTTTTTTCAAAATTTTATATGTTTTAATTCGAACGATGTGTTATGTCAGAATTTATCATTAAAATGAAACTTATTAATAATTAGTTAGGTTATTAAAATATCTTACAGTAACGTTGTTTAATTGAGGAATCTTTTAACATATAGGGGAGACCAGGGCTAGTTTTCCCATGGAGTAAGTTTTCCAACAGGCCTTATATTAGAAATGAGCCGTTGGGGGGCCCCAACTGTCTGCTTGGTTTATGAAGCAATACGGCCTATGTCAATCACAAGAATGTTTGTTCAGTTGGTGTTGAAATATTTTCGTTATAGCTGTTTTTGAGATTTTTTCAAAGTTCAGTAATTTGTTATGCTTACTTTCAAGCGTAAATTAAATGCACTTTTTGTTAACTTACAGTTTTATCATTGCGTATAATAAAAGGTGTTTTCTGTTTCAACTTAAATATGTATTTGGTTTCAAGATAAGTTAAACCACTAATCTTCAATGAACTATTAAAGTCATATATATCGACGAAGCAAGTTTTCCAACATTTCACTGAGCAAGAATTCCAACAATGCCTTGTAGCGTTGCCATGTAGCAATAAACGTGATCCAATCTTTATAAATTCCTTAAATGTAATAAGTTTTTAATGTATAACCAAGTTATCTAAACGTACATTAAGTATGAATGTAAAAAGTTTTATTTTTGATTAAAAATTGTTTACACAGTAATAAACAAGAAAGATGACAAAAATCGTACCATTTTGAAGTGATATACGTTGCTCTAATAACTGTCAAGAATGGATTCCGTAGCGTAAAAGCATCCAAAAAAACTTAAATATTCCCAATAGATCATGAATAATTGCACTTTAAAATATTAATATGTCATGTTGCACCCAAAATTTTATAGTAAATTAGCTGGCTGAAAAAAAGAGAAGCAGTCTCAACAACTTCAGTTCATGTGATGGTATTTTTGTGCAATCTTTAGCAATTCTTTAGACAAATCCCTAGAAAAGAGCACCAAACTGTATTTATATGGAAAGGAAAGTTACTCAATTTGCTTGATTTAAAAGTGATCCAAGTGATTTGACCTTTATTTAACAATTTGATATAGTAAACTAGGTCTTTAATTTTACCTATATTCTAGGCATAATCTTTCGGGCTAGTTTAGTTTACAATAAAATGTACATAAAAACAATACAATGTTTTTTTAAAAATGTGTTACATCTTTTCAAGAATATAGTTGGAAATTTTGCCACTTCCATGTTTGGCAGTCTGGGAAAATGTACCCCGTATACGGGGCACGTTTTCCAACTCAACGATCCTGCATTTAACCACTCGCTGCCAAAAAAGTGTATTTACTTTTTAGAAAAGTAGTAATGCTATTTTATAGTTAACCATGTGAGGAAGGCAATGACATCAAATTTTCTTCAAAATAAATAAAAGTAAAAATTATACAATCAAAAAGAAGAAAACATGGAAAACTAGCCCCATTCTCCCTTACCTTGTAATTATCTTAGACTGTGTTTAATATTATTTTAAGCTTTATATATTTAAAATTATTTTAATTTTTAAATGATAAATTTATCTTTAATCATAGACGTTTTACTCGATAAAAAATATGGCACTCGAAGGAGCATCTATATCGTTGTCCTTGTACGGTAAATAATATTTGTAAACTAGTTTATTCAAACTTTTAATTTTTTGTTTTTGTGTGTAATAAGTCACTTAAATATTCTCCATAAATGTAAAAATTTTACTAATAAATGAATAAAAGGTATCAAACTATCCTCATTACCTTACTATGCAAATATAGATATACTAACAGAATGTACTTTTTTAGTTCTCATGGATTAATACAATCTAACGATGGGAAAAATGACTGTAGAAAGTTTAGATTATATTGTTTATAACGGCATGATTCCCAGGTTGTTGTTTTCACAAATATTTTTCAAGCCCTCGACAAAATTCATGTCAGCTGAATATGCAAAATTATTTCAAGCGAATTTGTCCCATGACATTGAACATGGTGTTGTAAAAGAAAATATTTTAAAATATTCTCAAGACGATTTAAACTCTTTCTTGCGTCTCTGTTCATTTGTGATTTCGGTATTTTGTTACAGTTTGTATAAAAGTTTAGTTGCAGTTCCTTGACTCATTTCGTTACGATTGGTATTGAAACTTTTTAAATGATTGTAAATTATTTTAGTTCAAATTTGATTGAACTATTTAAGTAAAAATTTTGTATCTTTTATTGACTGTGCTAAGAATTTTATAATTAGTCTAAATTAGCATTCAAAATTCTACAAATTCATTGTATTATTCAACAATTATTATTCATTGAATTATTTTTTATTCTATTAATCTAAAATGTAAAAAAGTTACCATATTTCTAGTTTTTTTTAATGAATATTAGGATTGCCGTTTATTCTATACGGAATATGCATATAAAGTGCTTCTATATTCTGGATTAAACCTGTATTTCCAGTTCATTGAATATCAGAAAGTTACCAACAAGAAGTTCTAAAAGTACAAATATTACCTACTTTCCTGTTATTTTAATACTCAGTGAAATTCTTATGGAAAAACAAGTAGGTTTTTAAAAGTAACTGTCACCTAGAACCACTTCCACACTAAATTTATACCCCTTATAGAAAAACACCAAACACGACTAGTCAATTGTAATTTTAAACATTTAAAAATCCGAAATTGGCTATTTGCGTTCATTTTCCTTCCAAAATGAAATTCATTGGATTTACGGACTAATTTATCTAGAGACTAGCACGTAATCCAGAGATTTTTTAAAACAAATTATGGTAAACATGAAAATAATTTTTTTATATTAATATGTTTATCGAATTTCTTTTGTTGACGATTCAAATTTTTATGGTTTATATTAATACTGATAAGTTACATGAAATATTTACAAAAAAATCATCTGCAACATGTTTATGATGATATTTGAATTAAGTTTAACTCTTGTGTTGGGGTTACATTATGCCCAAGATGTAATCAACTCAGGAAGTAAAGATTACATTGCTTATAATACTGTTTAGTTAATTTTATTTTTGAATCGATATGTTTCCAAATTTTCTCTTAACCAATTTATAAAATTTTAGTTCTTTAGTCGATATTAAAGATAAAATTTTGGTAAAAGTGCACGTATGTAGAAATGAGCTCATAGATCATTTTTGGATTTAAAAAATGTTGTTTTTGTAATATTCCTTCCTATGAAGCCACATGATTATCTATATGTTATTCGTGAAATAGCAAACACAGTTAAATTTATTTAAACTAATAAATTTTTATTATTTAAAGCATAATACAACATTACTATAAACTCTTTGTAAAAAATATCAATTGAAAGTTTATGCTTTACACTCTTTTCAATTACATATCTCATCATGTTTAGTTTTTTAAAAGCTGTATTTAAAACTAATTGAATTGTTATAAGAGAATTATGTATCGAATAAAAAATAATATATAAATGAACAATTTTATTAAAAGTATAACTTGAAAAAAAATCACTTAATGTACAACAATTTATTCTCCACCATCCATTAAAGATCCTAATGGAAAATTGCTTTTATTACGAAAATTTACTTAAATAAGTACACTTGAAGGGAAAAAAATCTTCTTATTAATTTTTGAACTGAAAATGGCATCTGATAAACAACTACATACCTTTATACATTTGAAGATTACCCATGTGTATTAAAAACGTGATATTAATGTTTGCTATATTTATTGACTTATTGTAAAAAAGGGGGGCCTTCATCTAACAAAAGAGTTTTAAATTATTATAAATAAAAAGCTGCTTCTCGGAAAGTACTAATACCTTCATAAATATGCTAAGCATGTATTTATTCAAGTAATTTTTCATCTATAATTGGTTTTTAATGAATATTATTATCTCTGCACTACATTTTTAACTGAATTTTTAACTGAATATCAATTCTAGAAAATAAGCTTTTTCCAGTCTTAATGTTAACTTTAGTTCCTCAAAAGGGCTCTTAGTTTTTATGAAAACATTTTAAAGTTTATAATGAAAAATAACGTTCATAAGTTTTTTTTAATAATTAAAATCAGAAGTGGATGTGTGGTCAAGTCTGATACACCAAAGGTTAATTTCTTTCCTTCTTTTCTTTACAATCAGTTGCTTTATTGTTAATTGTAAAAATACTATTTTTGATAGTTTCATAACTAAATTCTATATTATATTCTCATTTTAGTTACAATTTTATGAATGACTTATAATACAGTACTTAACTATTGATTACTGACCATTCGAAATTATTTTATAAAAAGTTACTACTGATACCGATTTTCTATAAAAGGGATGTTAATAATTATTTTTAGTTTTCAGTGTAGATTCAACTTTCTAAAGTTCAAATCAATAATAACATGATTTAGTATTGAAGTTAGAAATAACTTTTAATAGTAGTCAAATGTTATTTATTTTAAAGTTATATTATATTTAGTTAGAGAGTGTGTTATTCACTTTTGAAAGATTTATTTTCTTTCAACTTCCTAATAATTTTGGTTTGTTAAATCGCTAGTTTGAATTTAAACTTTTTTTTCATTTTTATAACATTCCTAATTTAAATTAACACTTTTTCAAACACCGCCAAAAAATTTTTATTAAAAAAAAACTTTTGCCTTTAAATATTTTCTTACACTTTTTTTTTGTGTACACTTATTTGGTTGTATCTATTGTCTGAAAAATGAAGTGATTGTCTGAAGTCTGAATTGTAAAATGACGTTTATAAAATTAAACTTTTTGTTTAAAAAAATTAAGTTATGACAAAACCCTGATTGAATGATTATTGCCTCAATGGCATTTCTGTGTATAATATAATTTATTGAATTAATTCATATACTACTATTTATAGTACATACATAGTAAAATAATCTGTTATTATATATTGCTTCGAGTTGAAAAGAATTCAAAAATATTTTTTAAAAAAATTGCCAAATATTTTTAATACAATATGTATACATTTTGAATTTTTTTCCTATATGTGTTTGTTCAACCTTTGGTCAATTCCACCCAAATAATTGTTTGTAAATACAAGTAGCTTGAAATTTTTTGTTCTATAATAATCTATAATAATTGTTTTGACTATGTTTAATGTATAAAAAGTATTATATCAAATGGAATTATATGAGTTGAAAATATATGTCTTGATAATCTACATTAAGTGAATCATAAAAGTTTGTCGAATTGCTTTTACCATAGGTAGCGAAACTGATAAATTTCTATTGCGTTTAAAAAAATTCTATAATGCTTAAGACATCAAAAAGGGTACAGTGTTAATATTAAAAAAATTGTTATTAAAAGAAAATTCAAATTTTTTGAAGTAGCTTGAATAATGAAAATCTGGGACATTACTACACTTTATCGGGATACAAGAGACAATTATGAACAACTTAAAATGGTTGATTGCTTGATTATATTGATTGATTTAGTGTATTCGGATTTGTTTGTTTATATTCCCGGTATGTATCATTTTTTTTAATAATTTGTTACTACTTCTTATTCCTTAAATTTTCGTTTTTGTTTGTTATGGATCCCATAGCTCCGGTAATTTTGTGAACCGTCTAAATATGTGGATTTATTTCCCAATAAAGCCATATAAAAACAAAAATAACTATTAAAGAATAGATGATTTAATTAAATTTTACTGGTTTATAACTTTTCATTTCATGTATAGCCTAAATAATATAAACGTAATAATGTAAATGTATAGCCTAAATATCATGTACAAAATAAAATGTCTCCATCCAAAAACCTATTAGTATTTATGAATATAACTCAATAATACGTATTATGAATCTAACTGTAACAGTTAGTAGGAAATAATAATAAAAAACTAGCAGATTATAACTCAGAAATCCAAAAACCTATTAGTATTTATGAAAAAAAAAACCCACAACTATACTTATTTTATAAATCTACCCGTAACTGTTAGTGGAAAATAAAAAAAAAACGTAGTAGATTATAACTCGGATTCAAAAAATGAGATGGCGCTTCCATCGCTCCGAAACAGAAACAAAATACGTTAAAGGAAGTCTCAACTCCTCGCGTCTTCCGATCTTCCGTTAATAGCCTTTTAATGCCGTCTGCAACCCTTTACTCCCTCGAACCAATTTGGGAGCTGCATTTAGAACACCGAATATTATGCGCGCACTTTAGAACGTTCTCGTCTTACTCCATTCAGCAGAACTATCCCGTAACCGTCGCATTGAATTGTAACGGGGATCGCCAAACGATTTTAGCATTTGTATAAAGGGTCCCCGTTATTCTGTTCGCTTTTCGAATAAAATGAGAAATCTTTTGGGGAAATGGTCGAAGAAAGTCAATGCGCCGCGGGGTCTGACGGGAACGGACATTTTGATGGATTGTTTCGTTTGGATATTTTTCGTAATCCTTTTGAGAAGGTCGGGAATTAATCGGAATATGTTTAGAATTCCATTTGTGAATTGAATCGACAGGCATTGGTCATCAAATACTTTTTTTTGTACTTTTTAACTATACAAAGTACTGTTTGTATTGTGATATATTTTTAAGTGTAATAGTTAATCAAATATTTCAAATAAGCATATTCTATCTAATTCATCAAATTCAAATCATCAATTCAAAATAATCAAACATTTTTAATTTTAAAGAGTTTTTTTCCAAATAAATTGTTCTAAAAGCATAATCACTGAGTTTAATTGTACTAAATTTTTTATTTAAATAAAAATTCTAGTTGAAAAGCAGATAAAAGAAAAATATGTTAAATAATAAACTCAATTACTTGTCGCCTTCTTCGAAATGACGATTCAATAAAATTATAGACTTTAATCTTTTCCTTCTAAATTTCTTCATGCGCAAAATCTTGACTTTTTTTTAAGTTGCTAAATTTCAATTTATTAATTATATAGAAGGAGGCCTAGTGGCTTAGTGGTAGTGCGCTTTGCATTGCTACGCCACATGTCCGGGGATCGAATCCCGGATTGGGCGAGGTTGACCCATCCTTTCATCCCTTGAGTGGGTCGATAAAATGAGTACCAAGCATGCTTGGGAACTAAACACAGGGGGTTCCGCGTGAGGCTGACCACCTTACCGGGACATATGCCTTGTACCCCCAGAGCCTTAGGTTACGAAAGCTGAAATGGGCACGACAGGCCTTGGCCCATTAATGGGCTGTTGCGCCGAGGAGTTAATATATAGAAGAGAGGGGTCAAATTGTGACACCTTTTGTGCTATTGTTTATAAATATTTGAACAATTAATTTTCATAAGAGAGTAACATAGTATTATCTAGCATACATAACAAGCTTACTTCTTATTTTTTCTAAGTTATCGTAAACAATAACCAACTATGTATACCTTACATTCTCTAAGTCTAATTTTTCTCAATGCGATCCACCACGGGACACACTGGAACACGCGTGGAGCTAATTGGAACACGCTCTCAATTATATTGTAGTTGTAATACAAATGATTTTAAATAAAGTTGCTGAAAATGTATACATTGAAAACGATGAAATATGTAATGAGAATGTGCTCTATCTTAGGGAGAGCTTTTCCTTGTAACAGTTGATTATGTTTTTTATTTAATGGATTAATCAGTCAAATAACAGTTAATAATTTACCATCAAATGTTACATTTTGATAAAAACAAACAAAAGAAGCTTTGCAGTCATGCTGTCTCATTCTGGGGCGATCAGATGAGCCACAGCAACCATTTGAAATAAAACTCTTTTAATTCATGACACATGAATCCCCTGCTATAACGAATGTAGATTTTTTTAATGATATTAAAAATGAAGCACTTTTTTAAATGGACAATTAAATGCAATGGTATTTTAAAATTAAATTCTATTAATTTTTTTAATTGATTTTACGTTGAAAAAATTCTGTAACATTCAATTTACTATCAAATACCTAGTATTTATCTCATCGTATTGTATTACAACAACTTATTTAGTTGAAACAATTAAACGAAAAAATTAAGTTAAATAAATTAAAAAGTCATAAAAATAGGAAAAAATTAATTAGATAATTAAAAAAATTTAATAACTAAGTCTTATTTTTAAATAAAACTAAAGCAAAATAATGAAAATGATGACCCCCCCCCCCAAATTTCTTAAAACTAAATTTTAATTGTAATGGTTTTACAATAATGATTCAGGGTACTCTTTAATTAAATTTTTTAAAGTATATTTTGGTTATGCTTCACTAAATACATGAAAAGTAAAAGAATTAAAAACATACTTAATTTTTGTTTAATTTATTTTGGTTTAAATTTGTATTGTTCTGTTGTATGTTATTATTATTATATATTATGAAAAATATTTATTTTTATATGACCACGAAATATTTTGATCACATTTATTATGCTTTATTCTTAATTAATATAAACTATATTATAATCTATGAAATATTTCCTATTTTACTATAAATTCTTTAGTTTTTCTTAAACTAAATTTTTATTTAAATTGAAGCTATGAATATGACAAAATAAATTTTCCTTTTTTTTATTTTAAATAAAATTTCTCGTGAGATGAATGTGTGGCAATTGTGATTTTAAAAAAATTGGAAAAAGGAGTTGTTATGATTTTTAAATGAGCTTTAAATGTTGAATTTTTTTTTAAATAATTGAAGTATTTGAATTAGAATTTTTTGTGAGATTTTCAATGTCTTCAATTTTGATGCGTTACATTTTTTGACGTTTGTAATCACACTTATCTGTAGCATTTGTAGTGGGCTAAGAAAGTGGGTGACGGACAGACGGACGGACATGGCCTTGATAATAGGTTAAACTATTAACTTTATAAAAGCTAAAAATGCAAAATTTACTACTCATTTAAAAAGCAAAAGAAAATTATTTTAATGGCATTAAATCACCAATCAACCACAACAAACTTTATATTAAATAAACAAATTAGGGAAATTTGTTTTTGTGAAAGAAAAATCATTTTAAAATGATGTCATGATATGTATCTCACAATGAAATTCTTTAATGGTTAGTATTATTTGTTTGGAAAGAGGCACAAGGCGTTCCATTTTTTTTCAAAGCAGACGCAATTTTTCATTTACATTTAAGTAGTATTTATTAATGAATAATGACATATGAATAATAATTATTCCTTTTAGTGAGTTTTTTTCATTTCTTTTTTTTTAAAGGGTATTTAAAAATCAATTCGTTTAGTTATGTTTAGATCTGATAAATAGTTTCAATGTTGTACGTTGATATGAAATGTTTTATTTCTTTTTCAATATAGGCAACATTACACTTTTATTATTCGAAATACAAATAAATTAAGAAAACTATAAGTAATAATTATTGAATGTTTGAGGAAAACTAGTTTTAACGTTTAAAAGTTTGATATAGAACTAAATGCTGTATTTGGTGATTTTTATAGACGCATGAATTTTGTGTGAAAGCAGTTATAAGTGACAGGTTCTGCTTAAAAACCTACATATTTACATTATAAACGTAGTGTGGTAACTAAAACTCTAGTCTTAACAGAAAGAAGAAAAGCCTTAACTTTAAAAGCTTTTTATTCAAATGGCTCTTTTGCGGTTTTTCTCTTGGCCAAATAAATTTTAATGCATAAAAACTTTATTGTTGTAACAGTTTTAAGAAAATGACCATGATTTTTGATTAACACACTATAAATAAATGAACTTTATAACCTGATTTGAACCTGTTTCGACCCGGCCCATGTGTTTTGAAAATATTAATATTAATTAAAAATAAAATCAAATGTGAAAAAACTACGCCTAGGGTGCCTACGTAGGAAACGTTTAAATGAATCTATTATTAAAAGGAATATTAAAATTTTTGAATTTATGAGGGCAGTATAAGTAGGTCTTTCACGATCTACAGACAGACTTAATGACTCTTTCTTTGATTATTACAGATGTAGTGTAGCTTTTTTTTAACTTTTCATCTTCTGACTGGTATTACGAGCGTATCTATATGTTTGCGTAAGTCTTCTATGTAGACATGCTACATATAATTAATAACTGACATATTGATCTCTCTACTAAATGCTATATGTCTAATTACCAAACTATTACAATGCAGTTTCCTTTAAATAAACTTAAAGAAAAGTTATATACATATTTTTTTTTATTCCAGTCAATACTAAAATTTATCTTGATACTTTCATAAGCCATTAAATACTACTAATAAAAACATACTTGGAAACAACTTTTACTGAGACTTTTACATTTTTTAAAAAACTGTTTTAAAGTATAAACTTATTTTTATTTCTTATTGAATCCCTGTATGTAAAATAAGACACGTCCAGAGAAACACTACTCAATCATTTATCAAAACTTTTTAAGAAAGCGTGGTTGAAAATCCTCCTTATTTGCAAGAACATGATCCTTTTATTCCTTAGTGATTTATAGAACATAGTTTTAAAAAATCTCTTAGGCTTCCCTAGAAATATTAACTCCACGGGTTTAATCAAATTATTTAAAAAAAAAAAAACATTTTATCAACACATTTTTTCGAACGCTCTTGCAAAGGTTTTTATTAAAAATAATCCTATTTAAGGATTTTCATTTGACATTTTTATCTATCTATGACATTTTTATCTTATCTATTTTTATCTACAATTTATTTATAAATTAAAAATATTTTTTAAATTAGGGTATTATCGCAAAAAACACTTGACTTTTCAAACTACTTTAGCATTTTTGTGTCTGGTGCCCTTGTAAGGACGTAGATTTTAATTTTTATTTTTTTACATTTAGAACCTTATGTATAAATTATTTAATGCGAAAAAACCTACAAATCTATCTAAAACAATTTAAAGAAAATTTTAAAAATCTATTTCTACATTTATTAAATTAAAATTTTTATTGGGTATTAACGCAAAAAACACTTGACTTTTCAAACTACTTTAACATTTTTGTGTCTGGTGCCCTTGTAAGGACGTAGATTTTAATTTTTAATTAAGATTTTTCTTATCTATTTTTATCTACAATTTATTTATAAATTAAAAATATTTTTTAATTTAGGGTATTATCGCAAAAAACACTTGACTTTTCAAACTACTTTAACATTTTTGTGTCTGGTGCCCTTGTAAGGACGTAGATTTTAATTTTTAATTAAGATTTTTCTTATCTATATTTTTATCTACAATTTATTTATAAATTTAAAATATTTTTTAATTTAGGGTATTATCGCAAAAAACACTTGACTTTTCAAACTACTTTAGCATTTTGGTGTCTGGTGCCCTTGTAAGGACGTAGATTTTAAAGACTATCCACCCTTTTTTTTTACATATATAGAAACCTAGTATGTATGGAAAATTAATTTCAAGGAATAAAATCCTAAAGCAAATTCAGTATCTAAAAAGACAAATTAAAGTACAACATATGTTTAAAAAATTTCGTAACCAACAGTCTTCAAAATTCAAATAACGTATCTCTCCAATCTATGGGAGGAGAATACAGATATAAATTTAACTTGCTCCTCCTTCCAAACTAGTTGGTGATTAGTTAAAACAACTGCGGGAGCAAAGAACATCTCCTAACTAATCAACATTTGTGACGTCAGTATAGCGATACGCCTACCACGTGAGTGTTATAAAGAAATTTATTATTTTTATAAACGAGTTCAAATCTGATGGACGTGAAGTTTTTTTTTTATTTAAATTTATTTTATCGATAGTGAATGTTAAGTTTTGTGACCTTTTCTGATCTTCTTGGAAACTTTGTTTATCCAATTTGAATATGGGGGATTTAGTTACAGTAACTGCGTTCTCCAATGTATAACTAACGTATAGGGTCCGGCTCCTTCATTGGCGACTTTTGACAAACGTAAATTCAATTGATCTAAGTCGCCAATTTAGCGGACCGGAAGCTATATCTTAGTTGTACTTAAAGAGTGTGAGTTTTGCCACTAGACTCTTCATATAAACGTTATTTTAGTTAGTAGATAAAATTTCGAAGGATTTTTGAATAAAGTAAGATTTTTCTTTTCTTTTCGATAGTCAAAAGAACGATCATTCTTATCTTTAATGTTCTTTCCAAAGATCATATGCATCCATCTGATTTACTTTACACGAAAGTAAAGGAGGTGTTACATATTTAAACGATTTCATATAATAATTTGAGACTTTGTTTTGTTTTTTTAATTTTGAAAAAAAGTACTTGAAAGTATTTCAATTGTACAATATTCCAAGCTTTACACTCTTAAAACAAACGAGTGATTTTAACTCAGTCTGAGTTAATTTCCACTCCTTTCCGTACCGAATATGCACTTCCCTTATAGGAGTGGATTTCACTCTTTTTGCGGAGTGGGTAAAATAAATAAAAGAAAACAATCTACGTCCTACATTCTTAAAACGAGCGGTTTTTACTCAGTCTGAGTTAATTTCCACTCCTTTCCGCTGCCGAAAATGCACTTCCCCTATAGGAGTGAATTTCAGTCTTTTTTTTTAAGAGTGTAGATTAAAAATTTCGCTTCTTTTTAATTATAACTACAGCTGTTCACTTAATTTTCTTATCCAAAAGTTCCACTAACTTGCTTGCATCAGCGACCAAAGTAGTGACTGGACGTAATTTGAATATATAAGGATTTGAACATATAGCATATAGTTCAAATTTTACTCCATAATCCCATTTAAATTTTTTTAAAAATGCCAATACTTACGTAGAAATAATTATAATTCCTTTGCACCAGATGCCTAAAACAGGTGCCTCCAGCACACAATACACAACAAAAATGACACAAATTTTGAAGCACTTGCAGCATATACAATAATGGGTCAGAAAACCGAAAGTTTCAGTCAAAAAACCTCCTTACTGATGCTTCTCAACCCCTTCGTCCCAACTTTCACACATTCTTTTTTTTATTCTAAAGTTCCAAAGTACCCCTCTCACTATCTAACCACATCCGCGTTCTTTTCCCACGCGGAAATATTCAAATTCAGACGACAATAAAGGGTCTTTAAAAAAAGAAGAAAACTTAGATACACCCCTTTTCTTGAGGGATGGAATGAAGTAGTACAGTGTTACTTTTACTTGCTCTTCAACATGAGCAGAAGTAATGTTTTTACAAAGTGTAACTTACTTATGTAGGTTTGATTTAAATGTTTTATGTCAGGATTATCATTTATAAGAATTACATGTTCTTTAGTAATTTTTTTCTACGCAGAGAAAAAAGACACTTTCAAACCAGAGTAAATCTATGTTTTCATTTTGAAATGAAACATTTTGTTTCAAATTTGACGACTCAATGCTTTTAATTCTGAAATACCAGACATACTCAGTTTCAAACAAAATTACTGCCTCTCAACCTTACTTCTCATTAGTTAAACGTTAGTAAACGTAGTACTGGATGGAGGAATCCCACCTAGTGTTTTAATACTTAAATTTAGACTGAATTTTAAAACAATAACATACTCAAAAATAAGCACATAAGGTCCATATCAACTCATTTTCGAAACCAGAACATGCTCAAAAATGGACCAGGTGTTTTCTTTTTAACTATATGCATGATTTCCGAAATGAGTCTTTAAAATTTCGAACTTGAGTAAAATTTACTAGCTTTTTAGAAAATAGCAAGATAGAACAGCATCAGCCTGTAAAATAAAAAAAATTGAGCAGAAAAAAACAACGACAGTTTCACAAAAATAACACCCTTTCCAACCCTTCTCCCCTTTCACTTATGGAACGTGACCTTAAAGAATGCAAAAAGGGGATGGGGTAAAAAAAAAAGGGGTGCACCTAAAAAAAAGTTCCATAAAGGGGTAAAAGGAAAAGCATGCTATACTCGTCACCTGACTTCACTTCCGGGATGGGACTAAACCCCCCTTCAGAGAAAAAAACGTAAGCAGGTCACCACAACTTAATCTTTTTCTTAAAGATGACGCCATTTCCTAAAGGAACTGGTGACCCGGATCTTTTTTTATTCTGGGGTGCAGCAACACCCCTCCTGAGTTTAGAGTAACGTCAACCCCTTTCTTGCCTAATATCGGTCACAAGTTGCGGTCCCACGCTCGTTTTTGTGTGCACCTTTTAAAATATCTATGGTGCAAAAAGCAAAAATTGGTGAATCATAGCTGAGTAGGGTGATTTTGAGGCAAGTAGGTTTGTAAGATTAAATGTTTTTAATGATATTTAAATGGGTTTTTGTTTTTTCATTCGAAAAAATTGAATGCACTTTTGTATTGTCCGACCTACGTTTTAGGGTATATTATAATTATATACCAAGATTAATGAATGTAGTATTGGCCAATGATCAAAATTACACGTATAGTAGTTAGTACTTCCCTGGATTGGAATAGTGGAATTTTGGAGACAATAATTAGACCAAAGTAAAACAAACAAATTTATTACAGGGGCTTAAGTATACAAATATATTTAACACTTTAAGGGTAGGGGTAATTTGCATAGCACAAAACTGTATAATTAACAATCAGTATCAAAGAAGCAAGTAAACTAATTTTACAATAGATTATGGTTAGCAGTCGGATAAGGAGACTCAAATAAAACTAAATATCCTGAAAAGTGCCCTCTTTCTGAACGAAAAAGTAAACCATGAAACTTACCCTCCCCCCTGGCTGGTTCGAGCCATGCTTGACAGTATATGAATTTTTTTTAAATTAAATTCCGCCTGAACCTTATCATGAGACATTTGTAGTTACGGCTGTGAAAGTGTGTGACAGACGTAAAAAAAGGCAGACTGGTTTCGATATCTGTCACTTTGGTGGCCATAAAACGAAATTTAGATGATAAAAGTGGCCCTTGATATAACGCGCCTCTAATTTTGTAAGATAGCATTTCTTGAAAATAAAAAATAAAAAAATCTCCATTATTCTTTTTAAAATCTAAAAAAGCTCAGGAGATAAGCTACTGCAACCCATCTGACCTAAAATTTTATAAAAGTTTCGAATAGATTGAATTAAACCCTCCACTGTGACAAAATGTTATCGATGTCGCCCTTAACGGTTGCGTTGGGTGCCTACTCAGGTGTCGGCTCGTCACTTGACTGTGGTTCTAAAATACGTCGCCCGTCGCCAATAGCCCTCGTGTAGCTCTAGTGCGATGATAATTCAAACTAAACTAAACTAAACAAAATGTTATTAAAATTAGGTTAATATCGTACCAATGCAGCAATGGTTTAATTTGTGTTTTAAGACATTCCAATACAAGGGTCAACCCATCATAAAAATAACCTTTTTTACACAAAATTTAGTCTGCGTAACGTCCTGACACCATCCCAACTGGCCCCACGACATCTACTTCGTACTGTATTCGTACCGTGTATGAGACCTAGGGCAAGCCGGTTAAACGAAAATCCAGTTAAAAGGAGATGTGAAACTATTTAAGGTTTCGATATATATTTTATTGCACGTTCATACATTGATGATATTTGTCTTATCAATAAATACACAATATAAGAAATACGTCATTATATTAATTTTATTCAAGTGTTTCAAGTTGGGTTCGCCTTGGTAGTTCTTGTACGAATGACCCGACAACCTAACTTGATTTTTGACACTTTCTCTAACTTAAGTGAACTTATTAACTTGCATATCGTTTATAGTTGCGGTGCTGCTGTGGGCGTTCTCTTGTTTTTAAAGTTTAACCTTTTACTGTTTGTGTATTGTGTTTTTTAATATCTTGTTTTATAAAAGAATTGCTAGCCGAATAAATAAATGTTTCATATCTGGAGGCTGATGTTTCAATTACTGGCTACGACACAAGTTGCATATCATTTTTTAAAAAATCCGTAACTTTTTTGTTTGTTGTAGCCTAGAAAATCGGAAACTTGCCAAGTAGTTTCATCATTTTTTATCATAATCATATCGATGGGGAATCGATAACGAAACAAGTCGATATTAGCAAATTTTTGTCTCTATAATCCCACTTTTTGAAATTGCTTCGAATATTTTGTATAAAATTATTTATTGAAAATTAAAAAAAAATATTCTAACCAATTTCAAAAAGTGGGATTGTCGGGATCTGTAAGTCAGCTACATTTATCACATCCAAAACCCATTTCTAAAAATATTCAATACAGTCGGAGAAATGGGGCTTAGAAAATATTTTTTTCTCCATCGGATTAGCACTTTGGTTTGGAGACCCGCAGTCCAGCGGGCTCACCCCCCTAAGAGTTAGCCTGCTGTAATTGATTACTGGCAACTAAAATCTGGTATCTCACATTAGGTATAACATCTGTTAGATGATATAAAGCACTAAAAAAGAAAGATAAAAAAATATTCTTAAAAATAGATTTGAGGAAAGTTCATTTTCAAGGTAAGACCCAACCCCTTTCATTCCTAATATAGGTCACATGTGAAAAAGATTTGCTTGTGGTCCCACGCTAGTTTTTACACGCACCCTTTGAAGAAGTTGAATGTTGTGTATGTTTGGTTGGTGCAGGAGTAAGTGAATCAGGGAGATACAGGTTTGTCCTAAATATGGAGACAAATCTGTGCATTTGGGGTAGAGATAGAGGGCGATATTTGTAAAAAAAATTCAATTTTTTAGTTTCTCTTTGATCTGTATTATAAAGATACACACGTCAAAAACTGTTGAATGTTAAAAAATATATAAATCGTATTGAATTGATCTATAAAATTACTTGGAGAAAGGTTTTTAGGAATTTCAGTTCTTTTTAGTCAAGTTGGAACTCTTTGGTTCGGAATTTTTACAAATTTTTTAAATAATGCGCAAATGTTTTGGGTATAAGCCAATTTTTAAAAATATCGTTAGGCAATCTATAAAAAGTTCAATTCAATTCTTAGATCAAATATTCTGAAATGAAGTTAAAAATAACTATCGTTTTAAAATAAAATATTAATTGAAAGCCATAAAGATAGAGCAACTGCTATAGTACTTAAAATTACAGTGACTCTGCCAATCGTAAACATCCAAAAATTCGCAATATAATGTTTAAAAAAAACGGATTGTTTTGTGTGCAAAAAATGGCAGGAAGTGATCAAATTCATTCCGTTCAACAGTCGATAAATGTAAGGTTTTTCTACCAATAACGAAAAAATTCTTTATTCATTCCTTTTTTACATAACTATATGAGTCTTTTTTAAACTAGTGAATTAAATTAGAAGATTTAGTTTTTGTTATGATAAACTATTGAACTTTTGTTATTAAGTTTTTGAACTATGGAGTTTCTGTTACGGTATAACTATTATTGAATTGTTAAGATATATGATATTCCTACCACACACACACAAACACACAAGCGTGGAAGATTTACTTAAAATTCAAGCTTAAAAAAAGTCCAGAAGAAAGTTCCTTTTCAAGGTAATACCAACCCCTTTTATGCCTAATATAGGTCACATATGTAAGGTTTCCCAGCTATCCCACGATAGTTTTTATGTGCAACTATTTAAGAAGTTGAATGTTGTAAGGATAGGGGAATCAAAAATAGGTAGTGTATATTTTCTAACTTTCCCAACATCGAGGTATAAAAACTATGTATCGGAAAAATATATTGTAAATATTTTTCCTACTTTTAAATTTCCATCTGAATACATGAAGTATTATTACTAAACTACACTGTAAAAAAAATCTGTAAAATTACAGAACATTCTGCTGTTATTTTTTGTATCACAGTGTTATAATGTTTGTTTTACAGCAAATTGATGTTTTCTTTACGTACAAGTCATATGAACAACTTACACCAATAGCGTTCAAACAGAGAAGGTGGGTGAATCCAATCACTGACAGTAAAGCAAACGTTTATTTCGCCGGTATCGCACACTAAATTTTACATCGTGTAAATACACAGCACAGGGTGATGGCAGCGCTTTTATCATTACACTGTAATGGTAATAGCGCCGTTTTTTAGACAAATGGTCAGATTTTTTTACAGTATAGGGAATGTCATTTTTTAAAACAACACACATAAACGTTATTTTTTTAAAAAATAATTTGGTTAAAATTTAAAACTGAAAATAATACTGAAGTATTTGTATTAAATTAGATTTAGATAAAATTATTAAAACACTCTAAACATGACAGTTACATTTTGATGTGACTAAACAAAACCACTACTAACAAATTCCCATCAAGGACTGTCATTTTATGCATAAAACGAGTACGCTTCTATAAATCCCGAAATTCCTTTTTGAAATGTCATCTTCTCTTTCGCCTCCGTAAGGCTAAAGCCCTCTCTCGATGAATTACTCTTTAAAATTCGGGGTTGTTCCTAAGTAATATGTTTTGAGACCGTTGCAACTCCTTAGTGCCTCACAGGGGTGCAGTTGCTTCTCGGTTTGCAACCATTATGTCTTGCACACCAGAGGGGCAAGGGATATTTATGGTACTTTCAGAATAACAGTTGTGTATGGTTTTTGTCAGTTTTCAAAAGTGTTTCAGTTTTATAAATGATAAAATTAAAAAAATTCTACTCAAAATAAAGCAGTATTATCCCTAGTGAAAATGAATAATTTTCCTGTCCGAAACCGAGTTTCAGAAAAGAGGTATAAAAGGCTTGACATTGATTGCTAAAAAATTCCACCTTACTTGAATACGGTGAAAAGCATTTTATTATACAAGTTAAACTGTTCATTTCTACCAGGGATAATATCTCGAGAAAACTTAGAAAAGAACTATTCCCTTTGAGAAATATGGATGTTCAAACTGTTGTTTTCCTTAATGACTTTACGCGGAATAAAAATTGGACCTGAATACAAAGCAGTTCGGAAATGCGATTAAAGAAGGATCTAAAAACTACATTCCATAATTTTAAACAATGATCAGAGGAAGACAACTTTACAGCAAAAGTATCTTGCATATACAGTGTTAAAAAATTTGTGCTTGGTTTATCCAAAATAATCGTTTCTAGTCGCTGATACTAAAACGATTATTCTGGTGAAACCAAGCATACATTTTCCAGGATTTGGAAAAAAATGTGAGAAATGGTACAGACGACCACCAAAAATATGGTGAAAGATTTCACCACACAGCCGTAGGAGGTACTAAGAACCATATTTTTAGCGAAACCAAGCGCTATATATTTTAAGACTGTAGACTTAGCAGATATATGCAAATAAATATATGAAAACTAAGTATTTCAAAGACAAATTAAAATTAATGTAGAACATTATACACAACAGATGTCGACAAAAGCTCCTTACTTCTTCCCCATCTTCTACCAACTGCAGGGTGGGTAGAGAAACAAACAGGAGCGAAGAGACGCAAAAGACTGCTTTTAATTATTCTTCAGGAGTGCGGGCATAAAATAGAGTGGGATGCTCGGGAAAAGACGTTTTTCCCGGTTTTCTCTTTCGGGAGATCTAATCAATTCGCGGCTGGGGCTTATGTCATTAGGGGGCCGCTTTTCCGACCCGTTTAATGGCCTCTTCTCCTCGAAATTCGACGAAAAATCTCCCGTTTTGTGGATCGTGTAAGTGTTCTGGAGATTTTCTTGGTTGGGTAGTGAAGGGTTGGGTTTGTAAATTGAGCATTGCATGCTGAGTTAAGTCAGTTTGAAGATATTTATGCTTGGTATAGAGTACATAACTTAGGTTATCGAATGGAGTAGAATTTCTTTTTTGCCTTGCAAAATGGGTTTGATTCAACTATTTATAAAGTAAAGCAAATTTCAAGCTTATCCAAACTTTATGAAACCGGATTATCACAAGTCCAGAGTGAAGGAAATAAAAAAAAAATTCACGTATGAAATTAATGTTTTCAATGTATGATATGCGTCCAATATATTCTCCTAACGTGGCGTCACTTGGTCAATTTCTAGTTACATTATGTGCTATATACTAAAGATTTTTACAGACATGCGTTATAAAATGCTTTAAAAAATTGCTTATAAATATGAAATGTAATCAACCAAAATAATGCAATATTGATGAAACATGGATTGTGCAGCAGAATTCCTTGTTCTGAGATTTAAATATTTCTTACCAATCTGGTATTCAATATTTCATAAAGGATTACCTTTTTTAAATTAAAACGATTCATGATTACTATCAAATGAAAAAAATATTTACTACCATAATATATGTTTCTTTATTTACTACAAACTAACCCTTTTGCGATGCTTAGCTCATTAGATTACGAAATTCGCTGCGGGTCATCTTATCGATGCGCAACGGACGATCAATAGTTTGCCACCGGAAGAAAATTAACGATTAATAAAAATGAAAAAAGGAGGAGAGAAACTACTCAACAAATGCCTCCAACTCATCTAATTAAGAATCGCTAATGGCATCTGTAATGTCCACGCCACAGCTGCCGAGCCCCCACCCACCTTTCTAGCACTTTTCTAACTCAGGTAGCCGACTACTCAACTCAACTTGCGCGCCAAAAAATCGATATATCGTTCGTGGGAGTGACGTCATCGACCGATGGCCGAAAAGTGATGCCAAGAGACATAAAAAGAACGCCAATCTTAAAAACATAAGTCGAATTCCTTTTGAATAAAAGAATTTTTTAAAGATAATATATAAATATTATAAGGGTGAGTTTAATAAAACTTTAAAAGTGTTTTATCTGTATTTAGGGATGATAAGTGTTTTATTTGAAAAAGAATTCGCCATTAATGGATGCCAAATTGGCGATTTCTGCGGCCGTGTAGTGTTGTGGGTGGAGCGAATGTTTTAAGAGCACGTTTTCTTTTGAGATGCGTGGATCTTGGAGTCAAAGGGATTTTTACAACAAAATACAGGATATTTCTTCAAAGGGCAAAAATGTCGGAGAAAGTCTAAGGGATAATGCTTCTGACAGGCTTTTCTTCTGCTATAATTTTCGCTTAAGTTTGGATGGTTCTTTTACATTTTGTGGCGTATGATAGAGATTATACAAGATTCTTTCATAATCATATCAAAATGTGCATTTTTTTTATCGTAATAATAAAAAGAGTGTATAGTTTGAAGCACAATTTTTGTACAATCTTTAAAGAGTATGTGGTGAAAAAAAGCATGGTGTTCTTTTTCAAGACCATAATTTTTCCATCAAGTCCATATATTTGCACCCTTTCGATTATTAAAAATAATTTCGAAACAAAAATTAATTTCAAATAAAAAAAATAGTACCCGTAATGTCATGCCTGAATTTTGAGATGCAAAAAAAGTAATGTTTAAGTGGAGAAATGCCAAGGTTATCTTATAATATAATTACGTTAATTTACAGTGTAATTTTCTTTAAGTTTTATTTGACATCCGAAATGTTTTAGTAGAAATTGATAGAAATATCCCAGGTAGCACAACAATTTTGGCCAATGTTGCCTGAATATTGGCCAAACACGACGAGCATCGGTTCATACCTGTCGTTTTCTACCGACTTTGGCCAATATTGCCCAATGTATTAATTGCGACACTGAAATTTTAATACTTAGTGATTTTGGACCAAATCTTATTTTTTTCAAAAGATAGATGATAAAAAATAAATTTTACAATGTTTCTTAACATACAACTCATGATGGCGACATTTTCCTAAATTCGCATATGAATCTCGAAGTTTCGATTTCGGCCAAAACCGGCCAAACCAGATAAACGGTGATGCACAAGTATCGATATCGGCCGAAACTGACCGATCCTGATAAATAACGATTATGTATTTCGCGAATGGCAACACCGATTTCTGTTTACAGATACAGATTCGTTATTCTCCCGCGTCTAGGACCCCGGGTGGCCTAGTGGTTAAGATCGCAGACCATTACGCTAACTGCGCGCTACCCTGCGTATCGTACCGGATGCGGGTTCGACTCTCGCCTGTGCCCTGGGTGTAATTTCTCTCTCTATGTTAGTAAAAAAATTCCGTTTGTGTCTGTCTTGACGAAGCGGGTGTCTGATCAAGCCATAGGATCAAGCACACAAGCCGGAAATACAAGTACCAACCAACCTTTTCGCGTTCTATGTTCTGAGTGGTTCTGAGGACTCCCGCGTGTTTCGACTTCGAATACTCTTCTGTGCTGTGCATCAAATTAAGGTAAGAATCTTAAGTTATTTTGAGTTTATTATAGTTTAATAACACTAAATATTTTATTTTACATTTCTTTTTGATCAATAAACGATATTAAGCGTTTTTGTTCAAAACTTCAACAATGTTTGTTAGGCTTAACTGATGACTCGATTATTGGGTTTTCAAAATAGTCGTTATAGAAAATCTTTTATTTTTTTTAAAGTTCAAAATAAGCTATCTGAAATTAAATTTTGATATCATGCCTGATAAGGTTAAAGTGTTCGAGTGTATGATACGATACAGAATGGAACAGATATACAGAATAAGAATAATGTGAATGTGTTGGAATGTTTGCCCCTGCAAATTATTAGTTGTCATTATGTTGCTGGATTATCCTAAACTGACACAAAATTGCTGTGATGGAATTCAGCAACTATTTTATTAATAATTATAAAAAAATTACTGCTGTATAAAAGACCAAGTTAAAGTAATAATTGTACTTAGTTGTATTGTGCGTATGTGATTAATTTTATTATTTCTGTAGCTAGCGTGAAAATTAAATATGAAAATGTTGTAACTAACCGCAACCATCGGAAGACGGATTGGCAAAGTACTGGCATGATCTCCAAATTAGGATGGGAACAGAAGTGAGCGAAAGAAAGAGAAAAGCAATGGCCAAGAAACAGATCAGCAATCAAAAGCTGTGGAAAGCAGCGATGAAGACATGTGTTCTTTTTAATAAATGGACCTTTTAATTAACCAATTTCAGCAACTGTATCTTTAATGATATAATAAAAAAGTGTGAACATTCATTTTTTGTTGTAATATTAAAAAGATTTTCACGGCAAAATCAAAATTTTAAGTTGTGCTTGGTATCTGCTGAAGGGTAACAATTTTTTTTTCGTTTTTAGCATTTCATTTTAATATAAGCATGTTTTTTTTTAAATTTTTATTTTTATGGCAGAGATTATTAAATCATTGGCTAATGCACATGAAAATATTACCCAAAATATATAATTGACAGTAAATAATTTTACTGTCTTTTATATGGTTTAGGTAATATTTCCATGAATTAGGCAATGCGTTTTAATAATATCTGTCAATACTGCAAAATCTATTACAATAATATTGGCCAATGCGGGTAAACGATATATTCAATACTGCAAAGACCAATACAATAATATTGGCCAATGCGGGTGAACAATATCTGCCAATATTTTCAAAAAGGTTTGCCGTTCGATGCTGGCTGATATTGCTTGGTGATGTTGGCCATCATTATGTGTCTGACATTGGCCAATACTGGTCTGTGGCTACTGGGGTAATTTCTACCGAATTGGCAAACATTGATAATAATTTTTTATTCATTTCAACTAACCACGTATTGGATGTCAATAAACGCTAAAAATTGGCTATAGGCACTGCAAAAAACATTTCTGCATCCAGTTGTGTTAAATTTTTTTCTAGCTTATCTAGAAGTATATTTATTTTTGCTTTTTGAAAAGTGTAAACACGTGTTACCGTAAGTGCGGGTAACTTTGGTCCAAAATCATTGTTTTTTTTTACAAAAGAAAAAAAAATTATACTACAAGAACGATTTAAAATTAATTTATTTTTAGAAGCAAGATTTAATAACAAATATCTTTTATAAAAAGCAAACGATTTTATTATAAAAGGGAAAAAAATAATATATTCGTAATTAGGAATTTGAAAATGTTTACATTTCGCCATAGTGATTTAGAATGTTGTAAGTTTCTTGCATTCTATCTTTATCATTTTAAGGGTTAAAATCGTTTAGTTTTTTTAAATCATCTAAAAAATGGATAATCATAAAAATAAGACTTCGCTAAAAATAGTTAAGCATAATACACTTTTACATACATTTTTGAAAGTGCAAAGTTCCATGAAAAAATAGTTTCATCTTGGACCAAAGTTACCCCCCTTTATCGGCAAAAGTTTCCCAGTGACCAATAATTAAATATAGCATAAAAAATATTCAACTTGGATTAAAACTAATGGTAAAATTCATCCCCATAAATAAAATAATAGTATAGAGTGTTTTACTTGGATATTTTCAATATTTTTTTAGGTGTTCCAGACAAAACTTGGAAGAAATAGATTTTCGTCATTAAATGCTCGTATGAATACAAACGTCATTTGCCAAAATTAGAATGAATTTTTTTTACATGAAATGAAAGGCAATGTTTCCGCCTTTCCAAAAATGCAAAACAATTTACTGTGGGATCATTTTGTAAAGAGAAATTAAGAAACAAATCTTTTTCCGACCCGTGGACCAAAGTTACCCTCCATGGCCAAAGATACCCGCTTCGACGGTACTTAGTTTTTGCTCGTTAAGGAATATTAATAAGTTAAGGTCGTAAAGAATCTAATAAACATATATCGTTCCATAAATGAACTTTTTAATTGGTTTAAAATAAATAGAAAAGTTAGAATCCGGTAGAATTTCAAATTCTGCATGAGGTTTCGCAGATGTTATGAAAAATATAATTGTGGGTTTATGAATTATGTGGGTTAAACATTTAATAATCCCAAACTTGTAAGTAAGCAATAATTTTAGCAATGATTAAATACCTATATGTAGATTAAAAAACAAGGCTAATTTATTTTTGTCTTAATAAAAAAAAGTACTGATAAGGCATGCTATAAAAATTAATAAGTCAAAATATAGGTATCTAGAATTTTTTTAAATACTTAATTTAAAAACACACTGCAAAAGATTATCTGTTATATTACAGAAATTTTCTGGCAGCACAGTTCCCAGATATCAGTAACTCTACGGTAAAATTATGTTGTTCAGGGGATACAGATTTTGTCAGTTTACAGATAAAACGTGTCTTCTAAGAAATCGAGGTGCACATTTACAGTACATTTCTGGGGTCATAAAACAACAAAAAATCTATAGGTAAACAACAGAAATATTCTCTTTTGTAACAGATTGTTTTTTGCAGTGCATTTTTTACGCAATTTTTTTTAACTATTAGTATTAAGTATATACAGCTATCTTCTGAAAATGTATAATCTGTATTTATGTAACTTAGCCGATTTTTTTAATTTGAATATAAAATGATAATTTATCAATGCATCCTCACTTCAATGTGAATATATTTTATAACATGTGTTTTTAACTGGTAGTTATCAATTCAGTTTGTTAATTTATGCAACACAACAGATTAATTTGGTAATTTTTTTTATCCTTAGCCATTTGTTTTCTTAATCTAAACTAATATCCGAATTTAGGAATGGAGAAATAATGCTTTGTTATTATGTAACGGTGTGCACTTTCAATCATTCCATTAATACTTTTAGAGATCCGTTTATCTTTTTCCATTTCTTTATTCTAATACTTATTTGAAATATAAAGTAAGCTATCCCAACCCCCTCTATAAATTGACTTTTTAAAAAAAATCAAGTATAATAGAGTAGACATTGTGACAGTCGTGATTTAAGCTATTACTTTTTCTACCCTTTTGTGTTTCATACTTGATCTTTGAAAACTTGAGTTTTATTTTTACATTATTTAGCTATTGGAGAAATTTTGCTTAAAATATATTACGCGCAAATCAAAAGTTAAATATGTTTTGTTTGAAAATTCTATATCTTTATTTGTAAAAAAATGAAATTTTTTCATGTCCTGATTGAACAAAACTATTTCAAAATGAATAATGATTCTTCCTTATTTTGAAAAAGATCACCGCATGTTTTAAATTAAAACTGAGGCTACTAAGAAGGGATTCTCAAAATGGTAATTATGGATTTAAAAAAAATATATATTTGGTTAACAATATCAAGACTGAACTCAATTGTGGCAACATCGAAATAATTCAGCTTATAACCAGTTACAAAAGATATTGTTAAATGCATAAACCGTTTAAAAATACGAGATTAATAAGAGTGGAAGACTTGCTTTACGTCACACGCAAATGATCAAAAGTGTGGAGGTCGCAAACAATGTATACAATAATTAAAAATAATAAACTATATTCAAAAATGGATCGATTCACTCGCACGCTAAAACCCACACTTATTTTGATTTAAACTACTTTTAATTTAAACTATTATTTTAATTTAAACTATTATTTTAATTTAAACTACCATTAAATTCTTTAAAATTTGCATTCTAGAAACTGATATAAACTGAAATTACTTTAAAAATAACAATTATTTTTTTAGAGAAAATAATATTTTCCTTACAGAAAAACATTCACTGTGATTCAAAAAGCACTTGTATTTGTGAAAAAAATTCCGAGTATCAGTTTGATGGTATGAAAAGTGGCGCATTTTGCAGAGCAATTAACAATTTAAACTACTAGGGAATTTAAAAAAGAAAATAGTTAAGCTTAAGCCATGTTTAAAGTAAAAACTCAATTTATACGTCATCCTTTAACTATGTTGTCGATTGTAAAAAATTGTTGCGAAATATAATACCCTTTTGAAGTTAAAAAGACTTTTATTGCACTTTTTTGATTGAATGGTGCACGAGTTTCAGTAAGAAAATCAAGTAACGTTTATTTTTGTAATGGCATTTATGTACACTCTTAAAACAAACAAGCGGTTTTAACTTAGTTTGAGTTATTTTCCACTCATTTCCATGCCGAAAATGCACTTCCCCTATAGGAGTGGATTTCACTCTTTTTGCAGAATGGGTAAAAGAAATAAAAGAAAACAATCTACGTCCTACATTCTTAAAACCAGCGGTTTTAACTCAGTCTGAGTAATTTCCACTCCTTTCCGGTGCCGAAAATGCACTTCCTCTATAAGAGTGGATTTCACTCTTTTGTTTTAAGAGTGTAAACAACCATACACATGGAATAAATGTTTAACTTTATTCAGAACTTTTCTTATTTTTCAGTAACGTTACTTATTTTTCAGTAAGAAAATCAAGTAACGTTTATTTTTGTAATGGCATTTATGTACACTCTTAAAACAAACAAGCGGTTTTAACTCAGTTTGAGTTATTTTCCACTCATTTCCATGTCGAAAATGCACTTCCCCTATAGGAGTGGATTTCACTCTTTTTGCAGAATGGGTAAAAGAAATAAAGGAAAACAATCTACGTCCTACATTCTTAAAACAAGCGGTTTTAACTCAGTCTGAGTAATTTCCACTCCTTTCCGGTGCCGAAAACGCACTTCCTCTATAAGAGTGGATTTCACTCTTTTGTTTTAAGAGTGTAAACAACCATACACATGGAATAAATGTTTAACTTTATTCAGAACTTTTCTTATTTTTCAGTAACGTTACTTATTTTTCAGTAAGAAAATCAAGTAACGTTTATTTTTGTAATGGCATTTATGTACACTCTTAAAACAAACAAGCGGTTTTAACTCAGTTTGAGTTATTTTCCACTCATTTCCATGTCGAAAATGCACTTCCCCTATAGGAGTGGATTTCACTCTTTTTGCAGAATGGGTAAAAGAAATAAAAGAAAACAATCTACGTCCTACATTCTTAAAACAAGCGGTTTTAACTCAGTCTGAGTAATTTCCACTCCTTTCCGGTGCCGAAAACGCACTTCCTCTATAAGAGTGGATTTCACTCTTTTGTTTTAAGAGTGTAAACAACCATACACATGGAATAAATGTTTAACTTTATTCAGAACTTTTCTTATTTTTCAGTAACGTTACTTATTTTTCAGTAAGAAAATCAAGTAACGTTTATTTTTGTAATGGCATTTATGTACACTCTTAAAACAAACAAGCGGTTTTAACTCAGTTTGAGTTATTTTCCACTCATTTCCATGTCGAAAATGCACTTCCCCTATAGGAGTGGATTTCACTCTTTTTGCAGAATGGGTAAAAGAAATAAAAGAAAACAATCTACGTCCTACATTCTTAAAACAAGCGGTTTTAACTCAGTCTGAGTAATTTCCACTCCTTTCCGGTGCCGAAAACGCACTTCCTCTATAAGAGTGGATTTCACTCTTTTGTTTTAAGAGTGTAAACAACCATACACATGGAATAAATGTTTAACTTTATTCAGAACTTTTCTTATTTTTCAGTAACGTTACTTATTTTTCAGTAAGAAAATCAAGTAACGTTTATTTTTGTAATGGCATTTATGTACACTCTTAAAACAAACAAGCGGTTTTAACTCAGTTTGAGTTATTTTCCACTCATTTCCATGTCGAAAATGCACTTCCCCTATAGGAGTGGATTTCACTCTTTTTGCAGAATGGGTAAAAGAAATAAAAGAAAACAATCTACGTCCTACATTCTTAAAACAAGCGGTTTTAACTCAGTCTGAGTAATTTCCACTCCTTTCCGGTGCCGAAAACGCACTTCCTCTATAAGAGTGGATTTCACTCTTTTGTTTTAAGAGTGTAAACAACCATACACATGGAATAAATGTTTAACTTTATTCAGAACTTTTCTTATTTTTCAGTAACGTTACGTATTTTTCAGTAAGAAAATCAAGTAATGTTTATTTTTGTAATGGCATTTATGTATACAACCATACACAGGGAATAAATGTTTAACTTTATTCAGAACTGTTCTAATTATACTAACACAGTTGCACGATTATTACGACTTCTAAAAGTAATTTTAAAAGTTTCCAAGGACTGGCAAAATACAAGGCGATTTAAGAAAAGCACATTACTTAATTTTAAAAGTGGACTCAAACGAACATTTTAACACGCACATAACGCCTAAAGAGTCATAAAAACAAAACATAAGGTAATTTAAAATAAACTTAATTAAGTTTCTGCACTTTGGGTAAAAATTTATAATTAAAATCACACACAAAGTGTTGCGAATTTCGGTTGTGAAATATGTAATCGTTCTTACATATCTTTTCAGCTCCTCGCTTGAATCTTAATGTGAAAAGACTTTGCTAGTGTATTTTAAAGAAAAAACAACAATTTAGATAAACTTTTGTATAGTAAATAATTCAGTTAATATTAATTGTTTTACTAATGATAAATAGTTCTCTGTTACATCACTATTTTAATATATAGTTAGTTAATATTTTATTGTGTTATATAAATATTATAATAAATAATAGTTATCTTATTATTAATATATTAATAATTAATATTAATAGTTAAATGTATTTATTATTCACAAATAAATTTGTTTATCAGAATATTTTTTTTCTTTAAACGGAAATTTCAACTTCACAAGAAAAGATTAACCATGAAGAATTTATTTTTTTAAAAAATACATCATTTTCTTCCAGTTAAAATTTTCTATTGAATGCCAAGTGTACCGAATTGAAGAACAATTGGATTTGAATTTCAAAGTTACATAGATTGCCTGTTGACCGAATTAAATTCTAAGTAAGACTTTAAACTTCATTTCTCAAGTGTAGTGAATACAAAGAATAAGCATATTAAGGTCATATTCACTGCAAGATGTAAAATAAAGACATAATGTTTTGTTAAAATAATAAACAAACGCTTCTTTTAAATAAAAAAAATTACGTATGTTTAAAATGTACGATGTCAATTTAATGATAAAGAGTAAAAAGAACAATTGCAATATATTATCAATGAAAAGTTATTGTAAGCTTGGTATGATTAGGCAAACATAAAATTGATTTGGCAGTTTGTTTTTACTGCAAGATTTGAGAAATTAAATTTTAACAAATGAACATTAAATGAAGTTTATATTAAGGTTAAAGAACAAATTATGGTGTATGTAATAATTTGGATGTTATTTTAACAGTAAAGAGTCTTAAAAATTGCAATGCTCTTTTTTTTTTAAATAAATACAACACTATAAAGTTGATTTAAGTAATATCTAGACAAAAATGAAACTTATCCCATTTCAAACCAATGAATGACAAAATTTGTAGAATTTCTTTCAGTAAACGTCCGTGGGTGCTCTAATTAGCTAGAAAGAGTTAAAAAGGAAAAGGCATGTCTCATAATGAATTCAAGTGGAGTAGTTACTAATCAAATAGCTTGGGGAAATATAATTATACACTTATATTCAGTTTTGTTTTTGTTCTTTGATCAATGCTTCAAACCATGTCAATCAATAGGTGGTAACTTTATTTAGGAGTTCAAAAAATATGAATGTATATTGCGTGTCATAAAAATGTAGGTTTAGTAGATCGTTAAGTTTCCACAATTCTCAAAAACTAATAGCGACTGCTTGTAATAAAGGTTTATATTATTCATAACAAAATATTTCTAAACTTTCCTACTCAAATAAGCTACTAAGCTAAAAAAAAATATATGGGTTAATACTTCTAGTGTATAGGATTAATGTCTAAAAATTACCCTTTTTTTCAAAATGTCTTCTTAGCTAGTTAATAAAAAAATATTTTATGTATACAAGTTTAGAAATACTGAATGTGAAATTTTGGGATACACGCGTCAATAGGGTTTCTACGAATGTAATAAAACACTTTTTACCTCTTTTAGTACAGATAAATTTCAGAGTTTAACAGCTTCCAAACAAATATCATTCCTTATTTTTGAAGACATTATATTACTTTTTAGCACCTCAATTCATTGGCTTTTTAGTCCCACAAATTTTATTATGACGAGGAACGAGTCAAAGAATTATGATTGATTTCACATTGTAAAAACTACTTTAATAATTTAAAACACGAGCTTCCTTTTCATCCCCCTTACTATGTGCGCGTTATTCCTTTCAAGTTTTAATCAATTGTCAATTTCTCTTTCATAAATTTAAGGAATGTTAACCTTATTTTCACCATATGAAATCGTTTAAAACACTTATGCTAATAACTAAACTTGTATCTTGTTAAAGTATTAAAGGTTCCTGGAGCATTGAATTAAAGTTTTGAGCCATCTTTTAGGATTTAAAAAAAGGGTTTTTTTTTATTTTGAAATGAATTTGAATGGGAATGTTTTAATAATAAATAAAAACTAAGATTAAATTGAAAAACTAGTATCTAATTTTTTCCAATACTTTTCAGAAATGTAAAATTTATAAATCAATAATATTATATTTTAACTTTGTACAATACAATGACAAAAGTTTCTCATTGTTACTATAAGTTGTAATAGTTTTGCTGATTTCTTCTCTTTGTATTTTGAACAGTGCTCAAATTCTTATTCTGCTTACAGCACACAATCAGCTTATCTTCATAAAGGCATTCCTCCTTCGCATTGTTCGCGAAAGAGGGAAGCTTCCATTAACTTTACATGGCAGAAATATCACTCGCTTTTTACGGATAAAACTATAGTTTATTTAAAATTCACAATAAAGGTACCCCCTTGCCTTGAAATATTACTTTGCAAGATATAGATTAAAATTTTTCTACGTATTTAAAATTTCTACTTTTGAAGACTTGGAGTTTTATTTAAACAACATAAAGAAATTAATATATTTTTAAAAAAAAGAACATGAATGGAACAAGATTTAATATTCCAACTAATAAGTATTAAATTTGCCATGGTCTAAACTCCAGTATGCGAAACTATGAAGTATGGGCTTCAAATCACTTTACCGACCTCAGCAACCAGAAACTTGTAAATATTCTGAATTATTAGCATTCAAATTCATTACAACCTTACAATTTACAGTAAATTATAAAGTTCACACATAAAACTGAATTACAACCCCATATAAAATCACCTTTAACCATATTCATTCTCTCCTATAAAATGAATACAAACGACAATACGAATATACACAACAGCACCAACAACCAAACCACAGATCGTAAAATCTTCATCAGTGTTCATTTCCAGAAGGATCCATTAATTTCCATTAGGACTAGGCTCACCATCATAAAACTAATTCATTACGCGTATCCCGCTACTCCATCAATTTCAGAACCACAACCTCAAAGTAGCCCCAGCAACAATATTCACGATAAGAAAAATGCATTTCACTATAGTGTGATCGCTCGTACTGAGTTGAAAGGTCTAGTTCACATCCTCCAAAGTGTAACTAACATATCGGGTCCGGCCCGTGACACTGGTGACGTTGTCAAAAGTCGCCAATGAATGGATAGCACCTTATATCTATAAGTTACACTTAGGAGAATGTGAGCTTTAGCAACTAGGCCCTTCCTATATGTATATTTTTGGTTTAATTACATGTTATTTGGAATAAACTAGTTTAAATATTCAATATTGTAATGGTATAATACAGTACCATGAGAATTTACGCTTCTCCTATATGTTTAAACAATGCGAAGTGTCACCTTTCTACTCATACGATGTGACGATGTCAGATTTTTACCGTATCAAAGCAATGCAGAAAATATTCGTGCATAACAGATATTTTCTGTACAGATGTTTCATAACAGATATTTTCTGTATTGTTGGGTGCATTAAATAAGTGAACCCATCACCCCCTATACGAAACCTCGATATGGACATAGGAGCCACGCGCTTTGACCACTATACTATCGCGGTTAGTAGATTTTTGTAAATTTCAAATGTTCTATTTTAATCAAAACTAAAATAATTTGTTCTCAATCTGTATCAACGTTCAATCTGTATCAACGTTTAAAGATTTTAGCTGTTTAAAGAGAAAATGTGTCTATCAAAAAATTGCGATGTAATTTTACAGTAAATTTCAGTAGTTTTAGAAACCATAACTTTTTACGGTTGAAAAATAAGAGAAATATTTTGTATTCTAACAGAACTTTCTTACAGAGTAACTGTTGAGCTACAATAATTAGATACATCACTTTTACACACGATATATACAATGGAAAAAGCAAAACTTATACCCTTGAAATTTGTCTTTTGTCCAACACGTCCCTCTTTTGCTCGTAGTGAGATGTAAGACAATAAATAATAAAATAATCACACAACGGATTGTGCTTCAAAGTTAAGATAACTGATGTTAAGGCTTCAAAGATTAGTTAAAAGATGTCATATACGTTCTTCTATTTTTCTTGTGATTACCATTTCTTAAAATTTTCTGCCTAAAAAAAAAAGTTATGCACAATACCCATAGGCTATACAGAAATTAATTTGTTTCAGAAATTACATAATTGGCATCACCAAAATAATTCATCAATTTTAATTAGAAAGACGCCGCAAAACTAATTCATTAGAAAAACGTCTCATCTTAAAACCAATTCATAATAGATCGCGCCACTCTATCAATTGAAAAACCACAACCTGTAAAGCGGCCCCTTCAGAAGCACTTTTCAGGTAGAAGAAACACTTAATTTTGTGTGAGGTAGCCCCAAATCGTGTACAAATTGACGTTTACACAGTTAGATGATGGTGGGCCCCATATCTTCATTTTTATTGACGTTAAATGGTGGGCTTACTTTTAGTGGCATAGCGACTTAAAAAAAATAGTTTTAGCGCCTTAAAGATAATAGCTTCTCTGGATTTTATAGGCTCTTAAAGTTCAACTCCTCATCAGATTTTGGCGTTGTAATGGTCATATTTAAAATATGTGAATATATTTTTTAATATTGCAATAAAAATAAATTTAATTATTCTTAATGGCAATTAATTTTGAAATGTTCAACAGCTGATAATACACGAATATTAAATGCAATTTAAAATTTCAAAGATTTTAATAAATTTTTAAATGAACATACAGAGTGGTGGTCAGAATTATAAGGACAATGGAAAAATCGCTAGATCTTTTCGACAAATCACGGTTGAATTATGCAAATTTTATGTCTGTTAGCCAATAGTAAACTAAGCATTTAAATAAGAGTTTTTGAAAATATACCTAAAATTCATAATTTTAAAATGCGTTATAAATTTTAACATACAGCGAAATGGGACAAAATTATAAGGACAATTGCATTTCTGTAAGTCTAAAGCATAAATTTACATAAAACTAGCAAAGTTTCTGTTTGTACACGTCATTCCATGGTGTTATAAAGATTTTGCGAGTGTTTGAAAACTTCATTGCACTTATCTTCAACCATGCCACTAGGTACGAAGCTTTTGGTGTTTGAAAAAGAAAAATTAATGGCTTATAAAAATTCTGGACTTACTGGACGTAAAATAGCATTGAAATTGAATAGATCAAAGACTAATATATAATTTTTTGAAAAATCCTAGAAATTATAGAAAACGAAAACACCCCGGTAGGCCATTTTCTGTGTCTTTCGAGAGATAAAAGACGAATTATAAGTAGAGCTTGCTCCAAAAAGCAAACATCGACGGAAATAAAGCGTGAACTGGACTTGAACTATAGTGCTCGAACCGTTCGCAGTGTTTTACAAAAAGCCAAAAGGTTCAATACGGAAAACTGAAGTCACGACGCCTCTTACAAAAACCCAAAAGAGACTGAGGATGGAGTTTGCTAAAAAGTACATTTCTATGGGTGGCAAATGGAATGATGTTGTCTTTTCTGATGAAAAGAAGTTTAACCTAGACGGACCTGATGGGTTTAAGTATTTTTGGTATGTTCTTCGCAAAGAAAAATAATATTTACAAAGCGTTCATACAGTGGCGGCTCAGTAATGGTCTGGGCAGGTTACGCAGCATCTGGAACTACAGAAATAGTATTTCTTCAAGGGAAAATGAACTCAAATAGTTATGTTGATACGCTGGGTGACAATCTTTTGCCAGAAGCACCGTTGATAACCGGTGGTGACTATTTATTCCAGCAGGACAGTGCATCAATACATGTGTCCGCAGCTGAAAAAAAATCAGGTTTGAGGCTAATTCTGTAAAACTGTTGACTGATTGGCCAGCTAAAAGTCGTGATCTAAACCCAATCGAGAATTTGTGGGGTATTTTGGCGCATGAAGTTTACAAAAATGGCTCTCAGTACCATAACAAACGAGAACTGATGTCATCAATTGAAAAGGCATGGAAGAATATGCATGTGAGCGCCCTAAAGAAACTAACGAGCTCTATGAATGACGTCAAGATTAATTAAAGTAATTGAAAATAGGGGTGAACTTATTAATTATTAATTGTTTTGACTTGAACATTCTAAATGTCCTTATAATTTTGTCCAGTTTCCTAACAATGTATTTTTTGTTTATTATTTTTATAAACTCAAATTTTGTATTTTAAGTTTTTTTATTGTTCTTAAATGATTTATAGCATAAAGAAGTATTTTATGTCTAAATACATTTTCATTTAATTCAGAAATAAAAAATTTCTGTTCAATTTTCAGTTGTCCTTTTAATTTTTACCACCACTGTATATTAACATTATGTATTTACTTATTTTGGAAAAACTAAAAACAATTTACTTTTCTAAATTTTTTTTTAAAAATAGAAAATAACAAATTTTGTGATTGACAATTTCTTTGGCCATTCTTAAATTACTGTTATTGTATGTCACATTGATAGTTGACTAATTTATTCTGTGATCTTTCACACTGACAATGGCTTGACTTAACATGGGTAAGCCTGCCATTTGCCATATTTCTTTATTATGTATTTTATTTTGCGCTTTTGTGTGAATAATTATTTAAAATGATTGAATTAATTCCATCTAATGATTAATATGTTTTCTAATTAAATAAAAGTTTTTTAATTGATTAAAATGTGGTTATGAATCATTTCAGTAAATGATAAACATAACATTAAGTTTAGCCGTAAGTGTGCGTCTATAAAACCGTGACAATAAAAAGGTAGAAGAATCCACAAATATCCCATAAAACCTAACACACGAACCAACCCTCAGGTGTACCCCACACTTTTTATAGGTATCAAATGACCCTCTTCAAAATCTTAAGCCGTATTTTTTTTATTAACCTTCCGGTTTTTTTATAGCATGTAAGAACCCAGATATTACAAGGCCCGTTGACAGTTGCTAAGAGTTATTCATCTTGACACCCCCATGGGGGCCCCATGGCCCAAATATGGGCCCCCTTCGACACGTGTCCCCCCACACGACCGATTTTTTATCGAATTTTTTGTGAGGCCCCCCACCGGTAGTCGCACGAGAGGAAGCACGTGTTGATTGTCAAAAAAAAGGTAAAAAAAGTTTTTTTTAAAAATATTTTTCCGTACCATTGCCCTCTTTTTTTTATGAGAATGTGAAAAAAAGGTAGTTCCTTGATCTTTATAAGGTGGTTGGTGGTGAGAAAAAATGGACAAGTTAACAAGGTAGATAGATTAGTTGATGGTTTTATAATATTTTAGGTGGGGTATTTGTTTTAAATACTAATTTCGTAATCCTTAAGTAAGACGTTCATGAAAGTTTTTGACCTTACATGGAAAATGGAAATTATTAATTATTTAGTTTCTATGTTCAAAGAAATTTAGCTTACTGAAACAATTAACATCCAATCTGAACAAATATCCAATTAAAATAATTTAGTTTTAACTGCAAAATGTTTAAGCTAAGAAGAAGAAATTGTCAGAACAAGAATACGTCATAAAGTATTGTCCCAAATGAGAAAAGTTCTTGTTTGTGTCTTTTTAAATTGATTGGAAAGTCAAATTGATTTGTCAATTATTTTAAGAGGAACTTTTGGGGTCGAAAGAGAATTTTGATAAGTTTCCTACAGTAAGACCCCCAAAAAAAATATTCGAAATTTTAAAAAAAGCAATAAAAAACTTATTAAAGGAAAAACCTTATTAGAAGAGAGGAAAAGTGTAATTCATCGTTAAGTGGACGAGTAAAAAACAAAGGGGTGCAAAACAGAAAAAAAGGTAAATCAACACCATTGATATAGGTTAACTTTTATAGGACTATAGCTTTTAAATTATATTGTTTATGGAGCGTAATCGGGGAAAGATCCAATGCATTTTAGAGAATAGTGTGGAGTAAATGTTTTTTTTACAAAGAAAATTTTCCCATTTTCTTTCTTAAAGTTACTGTTGCAAGTGAATCCGGTACAATCAAGAAACGTATTAAAAGAGCTACTATATAAGTAATATATAATTAATAATAATAATTACACTTATTGTGCCAGATTTTTTACCAGGTAAGATCTGAATATCTTATAATTGTTATATAAGTTTATAATATTTTATTCGCCTCTAGCTTTACGATACAATATCAATTAGTATAAATTTTTGTTCGCCTCTAGATTTACGATACAATATCAATTAGTATAAATTTTTGTAAGAATATCAAGAGATTCTTTTAGTTTTCTTTTTAAATGTATGGGACTTTAAATTAATTTCAGTTTTTAAACTGTGTGCGTACATAGAAAATATGTCATGCCCAGAGCATTTACATGCTTTATTTTTGGATATGGATGTAATAGACCCAAACCACAACATATAGTTTTTGTAGCTACCCAATTGTTATGTAACTGAATTATTATAAAACATTTTTATGACAGGCAAAATAAAATTATTTTGACAACTATTACAAATTTTTGGTTTCGAAAATTATAATGCTAAATAAAAAGTTTACTAAGACTAAATAAAAAGTTTTACTCTCCTTTTCAACTATAAAAAGGCATTTATATGCTACAAGCTACTTAAAATAAATAATAAGATAATTTTCAAGCAAGAGAAAATTTAGAAAAGTTTTTTTTTATATTGGAGACAAAATTAGCTATTACAGTTCTTTTCCCAATGTACCTCTGAAAGTTTTTATTTAATTACGTATCAAATAATTTTTTACCTAATCCACGACAACTATCTGGAATAAAAAAGCATATCCAAACGTCACAAAACTACCATAAAACAACCGAAAAACCAATTCCCAAATCAAAACCTCCATACTACATCCGACTCTATTAGGCATAACAGTACACAGCAAAAAGGAAGGGAAACAGATATCAATGGCTACCGACGCGAGATTTCGCGGGATCCGTAATACCCAGTAACCTAGATACTTAAAAACGCGTGCCACCCGTTTTATATATAAAAAAATGATGGAGGGGGGACAAACAAACAAATAAAAAGTTCCCCCTCGTCTTGGTTTGGGCCCTCAAGGTTACCCATTACGAGCAACATGGCAGCTGGTGGCGCGTTTGATGATGATGAATAGAAAGATTTACCCAGTTATACACGGAATGGAATGGGCCTTATCATGGAACGAAAAAAAAAAATGGCGTCATTCTATGTTCCTATTTGTTTGTTTGGTTGATGTGATTGTGGGTCCCGGGGCTAGAAGGTAATTGAAAGAATATTCCTTTTTTTTGTGTGGATGTGTGTGTTGAGAATTTCCGAGTTGGTTTTAGAGAATGGGCAAGGCAGTTGGATTGTACGTATAGGTTGTCAGTTGTTATTAGGAAATAATTGGTGGTCTTTTGCTTTCGAATTGAAAAAGATGGATAATTATTGGGCGTTATCCGAAAATGATCTGCTTACACTCACATAAAGGTTTAAATTAGATGGTAATTTTAGATTCTGGTCGGTAAAAACGTGCAATGAACAATATAATTCTAACTTTCTATATCCTTTAGAGTTAAAAAAAAACCGACTCTTCTTAAATGCAATTCTTTATGGACATACCATTGCTATTCATATTTAAAATTTTTGAATGAAATTCAGAGTGATTTGAACGAAAACTATGTAGATAATAAAAAATGGTGCCCAAAAGCCAAAGAAAGGTGCCAAAGGATACCCCCCCGAAAATCGATGAGCAAATAATTGTTAGGGCCGAAATTCTACCGAATCTCTGATCCTTCGATAAAAACAGTCATCGCTAATGCTCCTGTTTAATCAGAAAAACCTTTTATACTTGTAAAATCAAAGTTTGAAGAAACAAGTTAAGTCAAAACCTTGTCTCCAAGTACAGTTTAGACACAGGAAGAAATGATCCAAAAATCTAAAAACCCCACACGGCATAAATCAATAAATCGCCAATAAAAAATACTAGAGCCAGAAAAAAATTTACTACGAGTCCAGTCACACGTGACCACACCTGAACTTGGGCCAGGATTCGTTCGCCAAGGGCGCCTATCGCGCCAGGTTTGGGTCCAAACCCTGCATGGTCTGTGAACCGTAAATAGAGATACTGGCACGTTGCCAATGCCCACTAATTAAGAGAAAGCTTCTCACTCGTTGGTGAAAAAAATTGCCAAGAAAAAAATGCTTTCATCTATCTGCAAGGGGTTGCAGTATTACCTTTATATAGGCGGTTCCGCTATATGTATCCTGTTACACCTTTCAGATGCTTTATTTATACACATGCTTTTCTTCGTTTAACGCTTTCAGTCCCAATGACAATTCGGCATCAACATTTTAGAATTTTTTTCTGATCGTCTATAGCCATTTGTGGTATCAAAAAGCACATCATTCGATTCTTCAAACTTTTTTTTTATTAGAAAATATTTTTTATTAATCCCAATAGATGTCAGCCGTATTATTTTAATTATGATCAGAAACATGATGATGCCAAATGGCATCACTGGGACTGAAAGGGTTAAGTTTCTAAGATTAGCAATGATGTTTCTTTTCAGTTAGTGTGTATTGAAGTTGTATTAAGTTAGGAATTAAGTAAGGTGCACTTTGCCAGTCTCTTGACAATCTGTTAATTTGCTAGTTATGTTAAATAGAATGATAAAAAAACAATAACCGGTAAGGTTCTTAAAGTGACCATAAATTATGAGCTTTATTTAAATAATTACTTGATAAATTATTCTTGAAAGTAATACGTATTTCCAAGAATTAATAATTACGTAAGTAATTATTATTAATAAATTTGCATTTATATACTTCTTAAGGACCAATGATAGAAAAAAAGTTTTTAATTAACAAAAGTTGATACATACTTTTGCTAAAAGTTATGCTCTTCTCCTCATCATTTTCCTGGTGGCTCATGATGTCAAATGAACCCCTAGCGACATTGAAATGTCAGAATGTCAATGTAATGAGAGGCAGACGTTCTGGCGACTTGGCCACTGATATGTATTTTTAAGTGTTCTTCCTAGCCATTTTTGAAATTCAATGGCAAGTTTTAGAAAAAAATAGTATTTTTATGGATTATTTAAAAATCGTTATTTGTTATTTGCTTACTGATCTCAAAGTAAATTGGAACTTGACGGCGAGTAAAAAAGTGAGGAAATTATGTCGTTGGAAATTGGAGCTTGTGCGAATCGTCAAAGGTCTCGGGATTAGGTGAGGAAAGGATCGTCAAAAGTGACGAAATTCGCTTTAACAATTGAAGAATCCTCAAAAATGAGATTTTCATTTCTAAGATTGTGGTAGTACTGAATCATCAGATGGTAACTGAATTTCAAGTTTATATAATCACTACTCTACATTAAGACTTTATCTACAAATAGCGAAAATATACTCACCCAAATGTCTGTGTCTTGCGGTGGAATAGAGAGAGAGAGAGTTCTTTATCTTTCGTTGATTTTTGTAACCTGTTACCCATGACCTGAGAATCTAACCTGGGAGACACAGGGCCATCGCAAGTTAGGGTCTCAGGGATTGGGGAACAGGGGCATTAGACACTCTCCAAGACAAACCCCTAAAAAGGTTCACATTTGCATAAGTTGACAATACATTTGATACATTGACAAGACATTTTGGGTGAGCATGCTAGGGAGGGTTAGGATAGGTTTATCTATACCAAAAATAGCTAAGAACAGAAAGTTTTCTACAAGCAATTTAACTTGTTCATAGGGTTGAAACATGTTGTGAACGGCATATATAGTAGGATTGCTGACTAAATGAAACTGGTGTGGAAAAGAGACACTTCTACCATTGATTTGACAGGACAGAAGCGTTAGTTTTCCATGTACGGTTCGACAAGGTATTCGATATTTTTTCAAGTCATAATCTTTGGTCCTTTCTTTTACAACCCTACTTTAAATTTACAAGGCTCGTTTTCATAGCTACCGATCAGTTAAAATTGTTCTATGTGCCATATATCTTGTGGTACGTAGTAAGCGGGTTAATATTTTTTTAAAAGAATTTTTTTTCAGTTTTGCGTTTTATTTTTTGGTCCTTTATCTTTATTGCATAGTTTTACTGTTAATTGATGAAAACACATGCTAAATAAAAAAAAAAGTATTGCTGCAATTTTGAAAGTCCTCTTTACAACAAAGGAGCAACTGTTACTTCATTTTCCATTTTGATGAAGAATTCGGAATTATATGAAATCTATATTTTTTTTAGTGAATTTTCTATTTCTTTTATCTATACCTTATGAAAAAGCTATTCCGGATAATAAGAATTAGGTTGTACCAATTATTTTAGATTTTACACAAGTGTTTATAGAAAAATTACAACCTCATTATCTGTCAATACAAGGCTAATATTTGAATTTTTTCGATAATTTATGTTTTTAACACTTCAAACATAATTCTTTTGTAGGTTGAAGAAAATCCAATTTTTTAATATTTTTTACAGAACTTTAAGGGAAAATTATCCAATTGTTTGTCCTCTTTTTTCAAGAGCTTTATTAATTAAAAAATTTATTTAGCGTAAAAGTTAAAACAAACTTTTCACAACTATCATAATTTCTCTGCAGGCGCAGAAAAATATTATAGACTTAGTATTTACCCTGAAATACAGTTTTAAAAGTTTTGAATTATATTTACGGATGATTTTTGATTTCAAGATAATGAAATGTTATCATCATTAATATGTTATGTTAACTAATAGTAACTTGTTGTCACACTGTTAATTCTAAACATCAATTATTTTTTTTAAAAAATGATTAAATCTGTTGAGATAATTAAATACTTTTAAGTGAACTCAATGATATTATCATTAAAATAGTGGTCCTACAATATTTCCGAAGAAATTTTCTATTTATATTTTAGCAAATTTTATTTGTAAATCGTGTAATATTTATATATGTATTTTTTCATCTGCTATATTTTGCCTGCAGTTGGCTAATTTAAAGAACTACACATTTAAAAAATTAACATAGATTTAAATGTTGAAAGTGTAGTAAAAAAGGTAACAAAAAATATATGAAAATAATAGCTAATATTCATTAACCTTGAGTTGTATGCTTATGTACTTTTCCATATTTTTTATTATTATTTATGATTAATGTAGTGAAGGCAATTCAATTTTCAGAATGAGATGTAATAAAAGTTTTGAAGTTTTTAAATGTATTTCATAGTCTTGTACTTCTAGGTTCAAAACTTCTCAACACTTAGCACCCGGCAAATTTTACATTCGAAAAAATAAGCATGTAAGATGGGTTAAAAGTACATTTGTTTTAAGTTCCATACTCTATTATAAGAATTGTGTTATTATGGCTAATTTCTTGCAACATTTCAAAGTATTTTAACCTCATCTACATGTGTATTTGGTAGCAGCTTATATTTAAAAAAAAAAAAGAATAAAATGATTATTTTTAATGTGTCAAGATTGGTTTTCGAATAAAAATAGATTACAACCTTCTAATGGAAAATATTTTAACAAATTTGATGTATACTTAATAACTTCGCCGGTATTTTTAGGAAAATTAATAAAAACTTAATTTCTAAATATTATGACAATTTTACAAATTATTTATATAAATATATTAATTTAATTTTTTAATACTAGTTATGAATCATTTAAATAGTAATTTAAATCAATTAATGTTACAAAGAAAAGTTCTCTTATATAACAAATAGATTCCATCTCTAAATTTAAAAACAAAAAAAATGCAGCACACATATTTAGGGTTAAACAATTATGTAGCAATTTCGCAAATATTAGGTTAAAGTAAAAGAGTTTTGCTTTAAAAAAATCATTTTCTATATAATATGAACTTCTTAACTAACTTTTATATTTGTAATAACAAAATAACTTTTAATATTTAAAAATAAATTCATGCAGATAAGAAAATATTTTTATGCACATAATGTTTTGTTTAAATGATAAGCCATATATAAACTTTAAAATAAAAACTCATTCAAATAATGTTTAATATGATTAAAATTTTCAAATCTAATATTATTTAACTTAACGTTTTATTTTAAAATTAAACTATGTATTTTAAAATGATTTTTTTTTAAAAGTTGTCTTTTCCTACATTTTGGAACTTTATATTTGTACTGTTGCCCATATAAAAGTTCTCATCTGACTTTGAAGTTAAGGAGTTTAACTAACTCTTTCAAAAATAAAAGGTAACACACAAACAATAAAAACAAACTAAAGAATGGGTTCAAAAATTTATTGAATTTGCCGAAAAGTTACATTTTATTACATAGTTCTGTTTGAAAGTTTAATAAATATAAACACAAAAAAAGATATCTAAAAGTAGTCAGTAATTAATAAAGACTAGTACCGATTTCGAATACAATTTTATATTATGTTACTTAATTTTTTTCTGCAAAAAATAATGATTTTAGATTATACAAAAAACAAGTATTGTGTAATTTTTTATAAAGGGTATCAAAAGTTTATAATTCAACACATTGCTGTTATAAAATTTCTTCAAGACTTTAATGATAATAAAAATAATAGTTGCGTAAATTCTGATTTTTTTACTACTGATAAAAACGTTTATCCAATAAGCATTTGTGCATCATAAATACATTTAAAACAATATGGATTTAATCTATAAATAATCTATTACAAGACAAGGCATTGGGAAAATTGATAATGCCGAAAGAACTACTGTGGCTATATATTTATAATTGTTTTTAAAAGCATTTATATCTGAAAGATTTACTTATATATACTAATTTCACTTGTTTGTTTTGTTTAAATAAACGTCGCACTAGAACTATGCGAGGTCATTGTCAGTTCACCTTAAGCGTAAGTTTTAAATAAACTCTCGAAAAACATACTGTCATTCTAAATTCAAAATTATATCAAATAAAAAAGTATTTGTGAAGTTTAAAATGAGGGGATTTTATTTTGTGGTTCAAAACATTAGTTTTACCAAAATCATTTCAGCTTTTGTGGGCATTTAAATATTTTTTGAGACATAGACAAAGCATATAAATATATCTAATAAACACATGTTTTAAATTAATAAAAAATTAACCGTAAGTAAATTTAACCGTATAGGATTTAAGAGAAATATATATTTCCACCTTTCATAATTTAATGACCCAAATTTATATTAAAAGTTAAAAACCACAAATAATTTAAACTTAGTTTTTATCAATATTTTCACACCAATGTTTCATTCGATCATCAATTTTACAAACACTTGATTTACATTTCTTCGAAACTAGATTCCAATTCAACTCTAACACAAAATAAAATGCCCTAATCAAAACGATCTACACAGATTTTCTCCCCAAGCTTCTGTCACATCCTCCGAATCGTTTTGGCCCGGGTTCCAGAGAGCCGAATTTGAATAAACATCGCATCTATATTCCGACAGATACAACAAGTTCCATTTTCGCCACGAAAAATCACCCCCGGTGCTTTCTTCGATCCTGCTAAGTTCAAGAACACCTCTCATCCCACAGACCCATTTCTTTTTGGAGGAGAGAACCCTTTCATTATGCTGGGAAAAAACACCAAGTTACGGTTAAACTCTTATTTTTAAAATTGAAAATTGGTTACTGTTTCCGAATATTGTATTAAATTAAAGCTTGCAAGTTTTCATAAAATTAAAATACGGCATTTTCCTTTGGTCTGGAATTTTTTTTGTTCAAAAACAAAGTTAAGCTATAAATTTTTTTTAAACTTTCAATTACCTGATGTAATGAGAGTATTGCGATGCGGTCGAAAATCCGTAATGGATATTTTTTGTGTTTTCTACTCATTTGGAAGGTGCCGATTCAGAGAAAGTGGTATTTGAACATTGGTAAGTCTGTCAGACACGATTTTTCTATAAGTGGCAGCAATAAATACCAAACTAGAATAAAATCAGAAATTCAAAGACTGCGATTCTTGAACGGTTTATGAAAATAGAAGATTAACTTTTCAAAATTCTCATGGGGTTGATTTAACTAGAAATTATCAATGTCTAGAGGTTTGAAGAAAAGACGGAATTATTTAATTAATTTTAATATGTTGAATATTATTGAATTAAATATATCAAAGAATAATTCCCGATTAGTACACAAACGAAATATAAAAACTCTCTTAAAAGCTCGAAATCTCACACCTCTAGTCGCTACAAGGTGCTAAACTCCCGTTATTTTTTTTTTCAAGAATCCCCCTTCTTTTTAAATCCAACAATGCAAGAAGTAAGACAGAGCCGGAATTGCGTTTTTTTACCATCCTACTACACGTAACCTAGAAGTTGCCGTTTTTTTTTTGCCGTCCTGTCTACAATAGGTGTAGATGTCTTGTCCTACTTTCAAATAGCGGATTTGAGTGTATGCGGATGCTAGATAGACAAATCTACGAAATTGATTGTGTTTTTGTATTGCAGATCTATGAAGATGCCGAAAATTCACGACAGATGTGTACAGAAGATGTCAAGTTTGGCTTTTCGTATTTTAACCAAATCAGATTGTGATTGTAAATTTTCAAGACAATAATAATAGTAAAAAAATTCAACTAAGTTCAAATTTGAAAATAAAAAATTGTATTGTGTCGAGAAGGTCACAATGAAAGTGATTGTCGTTTATGATTAGTAATAAGGAATTTACATGCATAAAATAGAAAAGCTAAAAAAAAATTGTGAAGTGTAGCACCTTAAATGAATCTCATAATTACAATTAATAAAAAAATGAAGATGCTTGAATGTGATAAAAAATTTCTAATCCCGTTACTGCCCAGTCGGTTAGGCGCTCGCCTAGCATGCGAAAGGTCCCAGGTTCGGGTGCGGACATCGCCAAAATAACTGCCAACCTATAAACAGCCCGTGCAGCCAAAAATGTCAGACGAATAATACCCCGTGTAGAGGGAGTGCACGTTAAAATACGCTCCAAAGTACCAACGCTGCGTACGATGTCGCCCTTAACGGTTGCGTTGGGTACCAACTCAGGTGTCGGCTCGTCACTTGACTGTGGTTCTAAAATACGACGCCCCCGTCACAAATAGCCCTCGTGTAGCTATAGTGCGACGATAATTCAAACTAAACTAATCCCGTTACTAAAGTCTGAAATATTATCTCGCACCTACCATTGCATCGACCAGAACTGACTAACGAGGTGTCATTCTCACCTCAACGTTAAATACCCAACAATTAACAACAACACGTTGCCTTTCAAGCGACCAACGAAGGTGAAGACCCCCGTGAAATGCAACGATCGCACAATGGGCCAAAAACAAGAAAACAGAATCACAAATCCATCTTTCCTTTCGGATTCGTCAGACATCAAAGAGGGGGGCATCATAACTGAAATGAATGGAACAAAAACAACGAGCCCACCGAACAATGGCCTCTGCTTCAGGAGTGCAGGGACAACAAAGGAGCTGCGGATTGTCCATTTAGTGGATGCGATTAAGCGAGTGGGGCGCCGTTTTAATTGGTGACCCGGGCATTGATAGGGTTTCGGTGGCTGCTTTTGCTCTCCCTACCGAGTCATCAAGATTAGATAAAATATTAAACGGATATTGGTGACGGGGGCCAGTAAAGCTGGATGATTTTGCGGAGGTAATTAGGTAAGAATGCGAATTGCTTTAGGCTGGAAAAATTATATCGGGAGAGATATTGAGATGTTGTAAGGATTACCTAGCTTGTTATTACTTGGATAAAGTAAGCAATGTAAGTTAATTTTATAAATTGTTTTGCAATGGTGCTAATTATGCATTAGTGATTAAAAGTGTTATTGGAGCAAGGTTTATTTGAAAGTCGAATTAAGTTTGTGTGTTGAAAAAGCTATAAATGTGAATTCCATGTTTTTATTCAAGTATTATTTCAATTTCTTGTACAATAAAAAAGAATATTAAATTCATTAACTTGTTAGCCAGAAAAATTTCAAGGTGGAATTTTGGTACTGGAAATTTCAGACACATCCCCAAAATAGCTATATTATCGTAACTGGGACAGATATATGAATAATTAGCAAACTGATTTTTTTTCAACAAAAAAAAGTGAGCTATTAAAAATCTTTCCCTTCTTTATTTTAAACCAACAGATCTATTTCCTACGAGAGATAATTTTCCCTCACAAAACTTTGATCCCTAAACATCATCACTTAAACCCTTTCATGCAATAAAAAATATTGAAAAAAAACTTACAGCCTAGCACCTTTAGACATTAAATGCTCTTCCAAGTTTGAGATTGTGAAATTAATCCTCCCCTCTCTCAAAACAATGCATACAAAAAAAATCTTTAGATAATCTACTGCAATTCGCGAGGGCCAGCAAACGACACTCACACGTTTTATAGAGGATGTGGATAGTTAGAAGACTGTAATTGAAACAGACCAAGTGCCTGCATACACATAATTAAAAAAAATAAGCATTTAGTCTAACTTTTAACTCTTTACTTTAAAAGACCTGACCCATTTCTCACAAGGCAATTTCCACACACATCCCTCATTACAAACTAGCCACCTTCAACACTTCCCAACCATTAAAAAACCACACACAGCCCATTCTCACATTTTAAAAAAATCTCATTTTTTTTTACTAATAACCACAGCAAGCAGCCCTCGCAATTAGCCCCCCACAGAAACAACACTAAGCACACACGAACTTAGCGCAATAAGAATCCACAAGCACCTTCCGGAGGCTAAGAAGATTCGAGAGATGGATCGTGAGAGAACGCCTGAGGGGGTTACTACCCCCTCCCCCCATCTTTTACAACAATGGGCAGAAGAAAAGGAGTGAAGTGTGCCCCCCCCCCCTTCTTAAACTTACCTGAAACACCTGGTACGGATGGGTTAAGGAGAAGAAGATTCGGGGTCGATACCTTCCGGAATGAGGTAACTTTGTCGGATCTTAAGATGCTGAGGATTTTCGAGAGAACTTTTAATAAGATGTGTTCCGGGAATTTGAGTGTTTAATTGGTTGTCAAATTAAGGGGATGGTGATTGAGAGATTCGGCGGGATGCTTGTAACGCAGTTGTAAACTTAGAGAAAATAATAAAATTTTATAAATATTGAATGCTTGGATTTATAAAAACCGATTATGTCCATATGATGACGGATCTTAAGATGCTGAGGATTTCGGGAGAACTTTATAAATGTGTGTCTCGTATTTACATGCTTAATTCGATGTCGAATCAAGGAAGGGGTTGCTAATTAAAAGCTTCGATGGGGGTATTGATCGCCGTATTTGCAGTTTTAGCCTTACATAAAATAATAAAATTGTTTAAATATTGAATGTTTGTGTTTAAAAAATCCTATGGGTATTTGCGTGTTTAATTGGTTGTCAAATTAAGGGGTTGGTAATTAAAAGATTTGGTAGGGTGTTTGTAAAGCAGTTGTAGCCTTACAGAAAATAATAAAATTTTATAAATATTGAATGTTTGGATTTATTAAAACCGATGATGGTCCACACATCTCAAAATATTGGACCGTGATAATTTATAAAATAATACTTTTTTCGTGCATAGAATATCCTACGGAAGATGGTTGCCAGAACCTTGCAGCAGCTAAGCAATAATAATAAAATTGCATTTCAATCGATTTTTTAAAAAGATTTGTCTCATTAAATTTCTTAATTTAAGTATTTTTCAATTCATTCTCTTATTTACGATGCTTTCCGAGAGGAAATCTTGCTATGAGGATCACTTTTCTCTTCTATAAGGATCTTAAAGATTGTGATGCTCCGATGAAGAAGTAGAAGTGTTCGGAATTTTAATGTTTGCATTTTCCCCCTTACGCGTTTACAAATTTTATCAATCCACAATTTTTTGTCGTTTACTGTTTCGGTAAAAAAGAAATAAGTTTTAATATTATAAGATTCTCTTTATTAAAGTGCAATTGGGTCACTAGAGTCAATATACCAAAATAGTATAGAACAAAAAAATTGAGCAGTGAACTAAAAATAAAATGTTATATGCATCTATCTACATTTTTTTTAAACACAAAAATTAGCATGAAACCAATTTCCTGAAATGACCCTATTAGTTTTCCTACTTATACCCCCTTCACTTATATTTATTAATGATTCATTCCGGAAGATATTGTGAATAGCTCCTCCAATCCCTATCAAATCTTAAGATGTTATAGATTCGGATGTGTTTATCAAGGAGTTTCATTTAATAAGAGGGTGTTCCGGGTGTTTGCACGTTTAATTAGTTGTCAAATCAGTGTGATGATAATTGAATGGGAGGAATTCTAGTTTGGTATGTAATACAATTTAAAAGATTTTTGGGTGACAGAGAATCAGATGGGACATCGTTTGAATTCATGCCTGACAAGAATGAATATTACTATTGCTGCGGCAAATTCTGGAAAATAACGATTAAAGCAATGATTGTCAAAATAACATTTAACGTGATAGTAAAATAATTTTATAACCATTTTTCGAGCATTAAAGTGGGAAAATAAAATTTCGTTAAAAAATACCAGAAATATGTAATAATTATTATATTTATCTACTTAAAAAGCTTTTTTTTTAAAACTATTTTTGGGCCTATCAATTTTCGGCATCTTTAGGTAAACATTTTAGGACATATTTCAATCTTATCTTAAAAACTAAGAAGATGTTATGCATAACGTTGAGTTTAGTTAATAGGGGGAGATATTTTTTCTTTTCTAAAATTTAATTCAATAAATTTAATTTTTTAAAACTAACATTGGGTTGATGATGATTATTAGTAATAATGACTATATAACATAAATTGTATTGAAAAAATTTATAATTGTATTTTGAAACGTAACTGAACTTTCAGTGATATTTATCAGCGAGCTTTTTATATAACCAAATAATAAATTCTATAACTAAACAGATAAAATTTAGACTTAACTTATTAAAGTAGAATTTTAGAACTTATTTATTGAGCCTTTAATTCATTTTATGCTTAAATAATAAAAAAAAACTCATTTATTCTTAAATGCCTGAATTTATTTGGTTTTTGTCATTTGTTTCTATTTTAATCAATTACAGGAATGAACCCCTAAGTCAAACAGAATAACTATCTACTAATCACTAAATTTACAAAAAGTTACATTTAAACTCGTTCATGAAAAATAAGAGTAGCAAGTAAGCAAGCAACACTTAGACTGTTGATCATTTGGCTGAGTTGTTGGCTAGTGGGCTGGCTTGTCTTCTAAACTTTTAGGCAACGTGGATGCTTGGACGTTATGGCATGACTCGAGGAAAGTTAGCAAGATGTATAGTTCGCCCTGTAAGATGTAGTTCTAAACTATACAACCTACTACCTCAACTCGAATACATGCAATTCTCTTTACTGGAGACTCTGCACAGTACGGAAACAGGAATCCTGAAAGAAAGGAAAAAAATGGGATTTAGTTTTGGTTCTATATTGGTTTATGTAAGAGATGATAAACTTTTTTTTCAAAAATAAGATATTACAATTCCTTTTGTTAGGTGATGTAACCTTGTAAATGTACACACATACTAATTTTTTTTTGTGTTATTAGTTTGTTGTATGAAGTAAAACATTTTAAGAACGATTAACGAAATTTTTGCAGCACATGAAAATTGTAACAATACTTTATAACTAAGAAATTTACTACAAAAAAAGTGTTTTAACTGTAGCCTAACTACGATGTATTTTTTAATCACATCTTTGTTTGCTGAAATTCTATATTAGTGTATAACTATATTTATGGCTGTACATAAAATAATGGATTGTTAGTTCCGGTGCCATACACATATTGAGAACTTTAACTGAAATTTATATTTAAAAAAAACTTGTTTTTAAAAACATACGTATCCTTTTTAGGAAGAATTTACTAGAAGTTTTTAATCAACCAAAGCATCTAAAACCTTAAAAGGACCTTCCATAAATTGCAATTTGCTAATATGTAACGTTTTTCATAAAATAAACATTTCTTATTTTACAAGTTGTAATTAACTTGAACCTTAAAAAACCCGACCATAATTTTCACCTCCATTCTCTAAATGGTTATACATTAAATCATTTAATCTTGTTCACAACCACCCCGGAAGTGGAGTGAAGCAAACTTGAAGAGAGTGGGAGTATCGAAAAACGCTATGGAAAGGGCAATAAATATAATTATAATTTCAAGTAACAGACCACACCTAGATCGATGGGCTTTTTGGAAAGAATTGCCTGTGAGCTGCATTGGAAATATTTTGGGTGAGTTATTGGTAATCTGAAGTTGAAAAGATGTAACGAGTTTGGGTTTTTTTTATTTTAAATGTGCACTACTTTAATTGTTACAAACGATTATAGATATACACAAAAAATGAAGCATAGCTAATTCCTTTCTAAATCCATTACTTCACGAAAACTTTACTTGTTTTGTGGCAGTTCATTTTTATTCATGTTATAACAAATTATTGGTTTTTGGAAACACTTTCACATTTTACAGACTATATATATATTATTAAAAAAAATAGATGGTTTGAGAGTAGTACGAATTAAAAAAAAAAGGTCAATAAGAAATGGCAACATCAAAATTTAAGAACATTTAATAGCAGTTTTCAATTTAAATAAAAAACAATACATTTTGATTATTGTTATTTTCTTAGTGTAACTAAGATATTATTAAAGTTATAACTCATGAATAAACTGTTTAATTACTTTTCAATTGTTTAATTCTATTTGTAAAAACTAAATTGGTGCCAATAAAAAATACCTTTCTAAAGGAAATTTTTCCGGAAAAAAATAATCAGGCCATTAATAAAAAAAGTTTCAAAATTTATGTTTATACCTATAAATTTTTTCAAAGATTAAATTTAGCTTATACATAGTCGGTAAAATGTGTAAACAGAGATAGGCGAGACCGGGGCTAGTTTTCCAATGGGGTAAGTTTTCCACCAGGCCTTACACTAAAAATGAGCAGTTAGGGGGCACCAAATGTCTGCTTGGTTTATGAAGCAACACCTCATATGCCCCTCACAAGAACATTTGTTCAGTTGTTGTTGTAATGTTATCGTTACGGCTGTTTTTATGATTTTTTCAACATTGAGTAATTTTTTTATGCTTACATTCAAACCTAAGTTAAACGTACTTTCATTTAACTTATCATTGCGTGTAATAAAAGTTGGTTCCTCTCTTTACTTAAATATGTATTTGTTTTCAAAAAACCTTAACCCTCTAATCGTCAAGTCACTATTCTAGTCAAAATATGTTAACGGGGCAGGTTTTCCAAAATTTCACGGGGCAAGAATTCCAACAATGCCTTGTAAATAAATATGCTCCAACCGTTATAATATTCCAAAAATGCAATTATTTTTTAAGTATGACCAAATAGTATAATCATACATTAAGTTCTGAATGTAAAGAGTTTTGTTTTAGAATAAAAATTGTTTACATAGTAATAAAAAGAAAGCTGACAGAAATCGGGCCATTCTGAAGCGATATAAGTTGCTCTAATAGCTGTCAAGAATGGATTTAGTACCGTAAAAGCATTCTAAAACTTAAATATTCCCAATAGATCGTGAATAATTGCGCTATAAAATATTATTATGTCATGTTTCACCAAAAACTTTTGAATAAATTGGCTGGCTAAGAAAAAAAGAGAAGCAATCTCAACAAACTTCAGTGCATATGATATGATTTTTTTTGTAATCATTTATAATTCTTTAGAAAACCCTTAGAAAAGAGCACTAAACTATAATAACTCAAAAAGGGAAGTTACACAATTTGCTTGATTTGAAACCAGATGTGTGATAATTACCTTTATATAAAAACAATTTTACCTATATTCGGGGTATAAACTTTTGGGCTATTTTAGTTTACATTAAAATGCATATAATAAACAACAAATTGTTTTTTAAGTGTGTTAAATCTTTTCAAGAATAGTTGGAAAATTTGCCCCATCCATTTTTGGCAGTCTGGGAAAATGTACCCCGTATACGGGGCACGTTTTCCGGCTCAACGTGTTTGCATTTAACCACTCGCTGTCAAAAAGTGTAGTTACTTTTCAGAAAAGTAGTAATGCTAGGTTGTAGATTACCATATGAGAAAGGTAATGGTATCTTATTTTCTTCAAAATAAGTAAAAGTAAAAAAATATACAGTAAAAAAGAAGAAAACGTGGAAAACTAGCCCCGGTCTCCCCTAATTTAAAAATAAAATTACTATAACATTGGCTGGAGATACAACGTGTTTTTGTTTCCACTTATCACATTATGCCATTAAAGCCAATGCAAAAAGCATTCACAAAAACCATTCCATATCAGTTATAACAAACAAAAATAAAATATTTTCAAAGTCTCCCACCCTAAGCCACCATTCACCCACACTCAATATCCTGAGTATCACCAACAACAAAAAGAAACCGGGAAAAAAACATTTTCTTTTTGAAATATATCACCATCGGCAGTCACTTTCCCCTATACTCTTACACTGAGTCCCCAGAACATTATGTGGGTACATTACTGAGAGTATAAATAAAAAATATTACCCTCCCACACCCCATATCCGGAGGCCTGTCATTGGTCAGTAAAACCCTCCCCCCCCCCCCCACCCTCAATCGACAACCTGACCCTTCCGGGAGTGAGTGAGTTACGTTTTTTTGTGTGGAATGTAGTAGAAAAAGATCGATTAAATGTTTTTTTTTGCATTTTTTAAAAACTAAAATTTATGAAGTTTAGAACGAAAGGTATCCAGTAGCTGAAACAAAAAACTTATGATACATAATATGTTAAATACTATTGGTATTCTTTAAACTGAACTACAACTGTGAATGCACGTTTTTTTTTTACTTCTTATGTCCCCATTTATAGTATGTTGGGGAAAAAACTTTTGGCAAAATATTTATAAAGTTTAGAACGAAAGGTATCCAGTAGCGCAAGCAAAAAACTTATATATTTTTTCTTTAAATACATATTTTAAAACATCTTTGAAAGAATTGAACTGAAGGAAGCCAAACATTTAGTTTTGAAAATAACTACAAAATTAAACAAATAAGCACATTCAATTTTAGTTTGCAAAATCACTGCAAGTAGATGCATAAATATTTTAAATTATTATACCTTATAGGTAGCAATTTTCGGCTGAAATTTTGTGACAAGTTGTGTTAACACTCTTTGAGATAGCGCGTTCTATTTTAGTTTCGATTCTTCTATGAAATATAACGTTAAGTTATACTGCGACCCCATAAAAATGTTTCGTGCAAAACTAACACCCTTTTCTATTTCCATATAAGCGAAGACATCGATAGAAAGAGGGCTGTATCGATTTTCGTTCATTTCCTTAAGACTGGTAATTACTCGCCCATTTTTGTTTTAAAGGGGTGTGCGAGAAAGGTGTTGCGATCACCTCCCACAAGCACGGGAAGAAATACACAAAAGGGTTATTTTTTAAAAAAGGGTTATTATAATGTACTGTTCTTTTTAGATTTTTTTTGTTTGGAAAATTAAAAATCTTTTCAACAGGTGAAAAATATATTTTAAAAAGTAATAAGAATATCGACTTAAAATACGAAACACCATTTTAATTTATAGAAAACAACAAATACCTAACCCCCATGTGGATTCTAAATATTCCAGTGCACATTGTAAAATGACTTTGTTGAAGCCAAATGTTGCACAAGTACATTGTGCAACATTTTACTTAATAACTTAAAAAGTAACATTAAAAAACTACCGACAAAACGACATAAAAAGAATAATTTGAAGCGAATAAGGAGAAAGCAGTTTGATTTAGATTTAATTAAAGTCAAGATTATTTAGATTTAATTTAAGTCAATATTATTTAGATTTAATTAAAGTCAAGATTATTTAGATTTAATTCAAGTCAAGATTATTTAGATTTAATTAAAATCAAGATTATTTATATTTAATTAAAGTCAAGATTATTTAGATTTAATTAAGTCAAAAGTCCAGCAAAAGGTTTATCAACATTGCAAAAAAAACCCCAATTTTTTAATAATGTGATTACATGAAGCTGTAATTTTATTGGAAATTGTCACATAAGCCTATGAAAACGAAAATTCTCGATCCATTCTTAAAAATTTCTAAGAATTTAATATCGATATCAATGTCAATGACAATGATTGTGAAAATATTCCGATGCACTAAGTTTACAAATGCCATTCCAAAACCACCATACTTATATTTCATTATTTTTTTTTAATACTACAAATTTAAATTTGGCTATTTATCATGAAGATAATATTGTTATTAATTTATCTTTGCACTATCTTTAGTACTATATTAAATGGTATTTATTAATATTAAAATTATAATAATTTGCCTTCCCACATAAAATTACACTTAAAACAGGTCTTTGTATAGCAATCTTTAATAGCACACAACGTGCCATAGAAACTAAACGGTATCTTTGTGTGTTGGAAATAACTATGGTCCTCTCCTGTTGTTGAAACTCCTCTTAAGGGAGCTGAGAAGAGGAGTACTAATTAGCAGGAGTGATTTGTATTTGTTTTCTGAGAAGAGTTATTTTAATGGGTACTTTTGATGTATTAGAAAAGTTGGTTGTAATTATATGTAGAGATTTTAGTGGGGACTGGAAATATTATGCAGAAATCTTTAATATAACTGTAGGGGAGATTTGGGCAAGTTTCTCATGTTTTTATTCATATAATTTTTAATTTCAATAACTTTAATCAGGATATCATTGCCTTCCTTACATTTTTATCTACAAACTAACATTACTTCTCTGCCAAAAAGTCTATAAGCTTTAGTAGACGTAAAAAAAAGTTTTTATTATTTTAAGGAACATTTTAGTGTAAACTAAAATATTCAAGCCGATTATATCCAGAAAATAGATAAATATCGTTAAAAAGGAATCCCGTAAAATTTTGAAAACAAATACATATAACTTACATCGAGAAAGGAACCAGATTTTTGTTCTCTCAATGATAAAACTGTAAGTTTCATAATATGACGTCCAACTTAAGTTTCAAAATAAGCATGACAATTTACTTTTAAACAACATTCAACTTTTTTTTCAACTCAAATCACAAATACAGCTACAATATAACAACACCAATTGAGCTAAGATTTTGAGGGGATTTCGACGATACTACATCATAAACGAACACAAGAAAAAGCACCGAAAATAAGAGGTTTTTGTGATGAATAATTTTTTTAAGTAATTATCTTTTAAATTCATAATTTGGTAAAAAATTATTCAAACAATAATTTCTAATTAAAAAATGATGTTTTCATAAACTTACCATCTGGAATAGATTAAAAGGATAATTAAACCGTTTATAATTTCGAATCTGCCTAATATTTTAATAATTTCTTGTAAATTTTAAAGTGAATATTCGCATTTTTTGAAGCTATCTACAAGTATATAAAAGCCCGCATAGATACAACTGATCATGAATAATAATAATTATCAAAGAACACAGTAACAGATAACTTAAAGCTGTTTATAGCAACATTATAAACATTTCATTTTCACATCACTAAAAAGAAAACTAGTTCATTAAGAGCAACGACCATTAAGATTCATTAACCTTTCAAAAAGAAACTTTTAAAAATCCTCTTACAAGTGACTCTTTATTGCGATGCATATTTAAAAAGTTATTGAATAATTAATAAAGAAAAGATTGATCGATTATCAACTAATGCGGAAACGTGATTGAATACGGTGATGATGCTTGTGGTGATGATATAAGTGATAACTATTCAACGAAGATAATTGGTTGGTGATTAAACGTACTGATAGATGTGGTCAATGATTGGTGCAGAAAAATGTAATCAACAAATCATCAACGATTAACATTTTGTTTAAATTAAATCTTATTGAAGAGCATTATAAGCTATAAAAGCGATTTAAGGTTACATTTATAACGAATGCTGTGTTTTTTAATATCAACATTATTTTATGTAATAACTAAAACTAATATATTTTTTTTAAAAGTTTGTACGTTAAAGAAGTTTGATGAAGTTGTGTCAAAAAGTGTTAAATTAAACTTATCTTAATTTGATTCGAATCATACATCCATAATTAAAATAATTTTTAAATAAATTATTTTCAATGTTAGTTTTTAAAAAATTGCAATAGACTATATAACACACCTAGCATTTCATCAAACTATGTCGAAACCATAACAAGTAAAACCAGTGGAAGAAGGCGAGAGATATTTTGTTTACTGGAATTTAAAACTTTTCATAATTAATATAATTATTATTGTTTTGATGATTTTCTGTTGTAGAAATTCACTAATAAATTGTACAAACAAAAGTGTAATATGTACAAAATAATTAACTTAACCTTACATATTAATGTCACAAGTGACTGATTATTTATACAATACTATATTAATTGAAACAAATAAAAATTATTATAGAAGTTACAAAAATTGCGATATAGTATTACTTGATTCGATTCAATTTATTATTACATTTATGTAGCAGATCCTGGTTATGCAGATATTATGGCTCCTTCACACTTTTAATTTTAAACTTAACCAAAATTTAAAAAACAATTTCTTTTAAAATTTTAGGTGTGTTGTTGGAAAACCTGCCTGTCAGGTGGCGGGTTTATCCCTCTAGAGCGGTTCCAATTTTTGCACTGCTACATTGACTTTTGAAAAATTGGCGTACCCCAGACAAATACTTTAATAAGCGATAATTAATCACATAAGGATAATGAAACTTATCTTCACTATTAATCATCTTCTAACACTATTCTGCTTTTTTATGTACAAAGAGTTCAGAAAATCCACTCTCACGCAGTAACTCGTAACAAATGCATCAAAGTGTAGCATATGTTGCTCGATCACTTACGGTACCACCTGAAATTTTCCCGCGTACACAGTGGTACGCGTACACTGGTTGGAACCCCCTCTAGAGCTTTTAAGATATTATCTGGGAAAAAAAGACAGAAAAAATATCCTGAAATGTCAATCTTGGCCACTTTTTCAATTTTTTGTGTGTGGTTATGACAGAAAACCACGCTTGGTTTGCCAAGCAGAAAACTGAGATAACTTTAAAAATGAATAGAAATAACATTTGTCTTTCTCCCATGCATAATTAGTGCTACTTGAAGTAGCCAACGATACTATCGTTTAATCTTAAGTACTTGATAGATTGCAAATAAAATAGCTTTTCGAATAGTTTAAGTAGGACCTAGCAGTTCGCTTTCCATAGAAAAAATTTAATAAATAATAATAATTTTAACTACACCTTCAGCGATTTTTACATCAATAATATTGCATTGGTATTTTATCTATGGTCTAAACAGAAATAAGAAACTTTTTATTGATACCAACAAGAACATTTGGTAAGTCCAATATATTTTTATTATTAAATCGAAACTTTTAATAAAGCGATTCGTCTTTGAAATTAAAGTTTTTAATAAATTGGACAACATTTTATATCAACGGTGTAGATACTAAGATCAAATTTAGAGCGAAAAAGTCAGGTTTCTTTCAGCAGTTACACTGTAAAAAAATAACCATGTATATTATCAAAAAAAAGTGAGCAATCTTACCAAACTTAGGGGCATGTGAAACCAATTTTTGAGCAACTTACAGCCATAATCATGACTAGAGGTTACACCAAAATTTAGAATTTCCACGTGTACCTACATTTAATATTTTCATATGCAGTAAAGTTAGAGGTTGTGCAACATTTTTTGGTAGCTAGAAAATTGACCATATAATGGTGCAACATGGTTCTTTCTTTTTAGAGTACTTATTGTGTTACGTCTGATCTAGAATGAATTGAAACAAAATACACCTATACAATCTTCTTAGGCGAATAATTTCAACGAATTTTACCCTTATATCCACCATCGCATATTGTCAAGCGTTTCGTAGATTGTCTATACTATCAGCGACTTTTACGAAATAATTTTAAACAATGACTTGTGGCGTTGATAAATTGAGTCATTATCCAGTCACATCTACAAACAGCTCTGCTCGTTTTACGCGTGCATGAATAAACCAACTCTGAAATAAGTATTTTGAAACCCACCGAGCATTTGGGGTTCCGGTAACCGTCAAAAGAGTACATGTAGCCAGATAATGGGTATCAAGTGTCAATAATTTATACTAAGCAAAATAGATTATTCATAATTTACTTACAATTTATATTGGTTTAACAGAATAGAAATATCCAGCATACCTTTTTTGAAGAAGAATTTTTTTTATTTAAGGTTTTCTAGGAAATGCTTTTGAAATGACAACTGTGCAAGAAAATAAGAAAAGTTATTTAGATGGTTATTTTTACACTAGTATACTTTGCACATTAATTTATAAATAAGTTTTCCAACTTTTTGAGGTTGTTTTACTGTCTCAGTTATCAATTTGCATTCAGTCATATAAAAATATATCTTCAGTTACTAGTAAATTTGCATTCAGTCACTTCTAATTTCGCTTTCAGTCACTTGTAAGATTGCATCGAGTTACATTTAAAGTCACTTGTAAATTGGCATTTCGTCAAATATAAATTTTTATTTAATTCCTTGTAAGTTTGATTAAGTTCCATATAAAGTTGCCTTCAGTCATTTCTATATTCGCGTTTAGTCACTAGTAAAACTGCATCGAGTTACATATAAGGTCAATTGTAAATTTGCAATCAGTCAGTTGTAAATATAATTCAATCACGTATAAAGTTGCCTTATCCTTATGGGTCGGAGACCTGGACCTTGAATCAAAAGCAAGAGAAGATGTTAATAACTTGGGAGCGAAAAATTGTAAGACCCATATTTGGACCTATCAAAGAAGGTGATGTTTGGAGAAGGCGATACAATTTTGAAGTGGCTAGACTATTTGTAGAGAAAGACGTTATTAACATCATAAAAGCAAAGAGAATTCAATGGCTGGGACATATGGAAAGAATGGACGATAGCAGAGGCACATAGAAAATTTTGAAGGGGCAATGTCAGGGAGAGAGAGGAAGACCAAGAAAAAGATGGATAGATGAAGTGGAAAGAGATCCGAAGGTCATGAAAATTAAGAACTGATGGAAGGCGAAGACCAGAGACAGGCGACTTTGGAGTCGCATTGTTAGAGAGGCCATGGTCCAGCATGGACTGTATAGTGCCAGGGAGTATAGTAGTAATATAAAGTTGCCTTTCAGTTACTTGTAAAATTGCATCGAGTGACATGTAAAGTCACTTGCAAATTTGCATTGTTACATGTCAAGTTACATTTAGCCAGTCGTAAATTTGCATTCAGTCACTTGTAAATTGAAACTCATGTGCTTAACCCATATGTCACATTTAAAGTTGCAATCACTCTCAAGTCATCTTTTAAAGTATTTATCCACTTGTAAAAGCCAAAGTTTCCATAGATCTAAGTAAAAATTTGAAGTTGTCCACAGTCCCTTGAAGAAGAGTTGTTTCCAGTCAGCTGTGGTGGTCGTAGAATGGTTGCCACCCACATCAGCCCGTAAAATCAAACTTGTGGAGTAAATGGACACAAGTTCGGATCTACGGGTAGAAGTGAGTTGCAAATGGCCCAGAGTCAATTTCATCTCATCCCTTTCATAGTTTTTTTTCATTTGATTGGACTTGACTGCAATTCTTCATATAGAAAAACATAATAACATTGTTTTCACTTCCATGCTCTTGTGCTTTCTTTCAACTTTGTCATAAGTACAAAAAAAAGTGATATAGGAAACTTTGACTGTTAGGATTTTTCTTAAAAGTTTAGAAAAGCATCAAATCAATTTGATATCAACACTTTCATAAGTTTTATTTTCCTCATTTGCTTGGCACTTGGCTGCAATTCGCCATGGAGAAACATAAAAACATTTATTTCACTTCCATGCTCTTGTGCTTTTTCCCAACTGTGCCGGAGTTTCGAGGAACTTAATTTTGAAAATCTTACAATTTGCTGCAGATTTAGATTAAGTATGTGTTTTAACTATAAATTATTATCAATTTAACCCACGATTGTTAGACCCGGCTTTTTCCGCATTTTGTGCTTCAGTCTCTCTTACAATATCCTTAAATTTTAAAATTTTATAATTAATACATTTTTATTCACAATGTACTTTTTTCATTTGGAAATGTTTATAAGATCATGTCTTTAAAAATTAGTTAAATTCTTATTTTTTAAAACAAATATTTTAAATAAATTTAATTTAAAATTTATGCTGTGAAATCAACTATACATATTTGCCCATTTCCAGAGCGTTCGGAAGGTTTTAAAACTTTTCCAAACATGTGTCACAAATATCGAAAAAATGATACAAGACATTTTTAATGATTTTATTGATTTTTTTTAAAATTGATTTAAATTTAGAAAAGATTTAAAGTAGAGAACAAAATTAAAGCAAGAATTTTTGTTTCTAAAGTTAGTTTCTGCAAAATACATTCAAGTTTTATAAGAAGAAAACTTTCTGCTATTTAAATACGATTGTTTTAAATATCAATTACGTATTACCAATAGTAGGAACATTGCCTCTAGAAGTAAAATACTTTCAGATCTTGTTTTGAAATAGTAAATATAAACAGCTTTTATTTTACAATTTTATTTAGAATTACTCTGTATTCAGTTCGTTTTTTAAAATAAGGAAGTATAAAGTCGAATGAATGAAATGAGCAAATATTTAAAAAATGACAACTTAATTTTTTTTTCTAAAATGGAGCAATTGTGCATATAAGAGCATACATATACGATATATAACAGAACAAATAAGAGCTAAGTATAATAAATATGTTGTAATTTGACTTTAAAGTATAGACAGCGAAATTCGTAGATGTTGCACTGTTTCGAAGTTTAGTTAAAACTCTAAATAACCATTAAAAATTAAACGCACATATTAATTTGCGATAAGTATGTAATTTTTATTAACTGAGAAAGAAATCTTAAGGTACCAGGAAAAAGACTGTTCAAAATATCGAATTTTCATTTGAACTTTTAGTAATTAAATTATTTCTTCACGAAAAATCTGTAATACAGATATGAATATGCGTCTGCAGTTGCTAGCTAAGGATAATAATAATTTTCACTACAACTGTGTTGCTATGCTGTCATTACTATACAAAATGCCAATTTTTTTATTTTTTTTTTCATTTTGTATTACGTAGACGGTTGAAAATTCTAAATTCTGCTTTAGGTAAATAAATAACTTAAAACATTGAATAATTTACCGTCAAAAGTGAAGTTCATTGCGTTTGTTAGTTTTATATTTAAAATATACAAAATCATCTCCAAAGACACGCAATACTTGTCCTAGAAAGTGCATCTAAAAGCTGAAAATCGTTGTTTTGAAATAAAAATTTTGGAACTGGCAACAAAGTTATATTGAAACTAGCTACCATTCTTGCCAACTATAACTCATGTTCAAAAGAGCATTTCAAGAGATTTTTCTCAAATGCACAATTTAGTGATTAATAGTTAAAATACATGAGCAAATTAATACCCGCGTCCTTCCCACAGGATAGGACAACAATAAAAAGCATAACCGTAGCCAAGTATATGGGTTTGGTTAAACATCATAATTTGGTATTAAAGTAAAACATCAATTTTGAGCCCGAAACCACATTTAGCCCCTTTGGCGCGTTATTTGGCGACTTTCTTTTATTCCCAGAGTCTAAATCGTAATTTCTACCTCATCACATTTCTCATCACATAATTGTTAAATATTACTTTTTTAAATTAAAATTTAAATTATGAGAAAAACATTTGGCTAATTTGTAGTGATCATTTGGCGCTTTTTTTTAACTTTAAATCCATACTATCAACATAAAAGACTTTAGATGTAATTTGTGCTATACAAATTATATTATGATGTAATTAGTTACGTACAAATGAATAGTTAAACAAACCATACTTTTCGTTTACATTAATTGTATAACAATAAAAGTCTAACCATTAAATATACTTTAAAGAAGACTTAGTACGTAATAAAGAAATACAGTAAAATATCTTAAACATCAGATTTCGATTCCTCAGTAAAATGTCAATTTCAAATTTACTCGGAATTAAAACATTAGAAATCCAAAGAGAAGACATAATTTTGAATGGATAAAAAAATATTTTATCCATCCACCACAAAACCGTTAGAGTCAAAAGCGATAGAAAATCGATAGCTTACCGTTGCTTTCCACAAATCCACCCAGCGTAGAAGCCGAGTAAGCACGTGCAAAGCGGATACCCAGACAGAAAATAGATTCGAATGTTTTTCTCAAAAAACCGTCGACCGTTACAAAACCAGCACCATTTTTAACCCGGTCCCCCTCTCCCTACTCAACCTTCTAAAAAGCCTTCTTCGCCACCAAGCCACATTTTTTAACTTTTATTTTCGTTGCCAAGTTCTTTTTATTATTGTATTTTACTGGATTCCACCGTTGGACTTTGGCAACAAGAAGAAAGTTTTGGCTGTCTGGGCCGAATCGGCCAATGGGCGCTCGGTATTTTTCCCGGGCGATCCGCCATCTTGTCCAATGGCTGTCGAGCAAGTCGGTCCACTTTTGATACCCCCTTCGAGAAGATGAATATCTTTTTGAATCATTCCACCATTTTTTTCTCTTTCCTGTGGCTTATTTTATGCGATCGGGCGAGCGATAGTCATTTCGAATTGCTGACCTTCGAATACACGTTTTGAGGAGGAGGAGTTGACTCAAATTTTATGTCGAGACGGTTTTTTGAAATATGGCTAATTTTTTTTTTATGAACAAATGCACATTTCTTGAATATAATTCACAAGAAAAAATCAATGAGAAGAAATGTTTTTAAACAACAAATTACCATGAACTAATATCATTAAAGAAGTCTTTTAAAATTTTCTTGAAACGCTTAAAATCATTTCCAAACATTCCAAAACGAATATTGGATAGCAATAAAAAACACTTTTTTTATCAAGTAATATTGAATTCAGACATTTTTATAAAAAAAAACTTAAGCTATCAAACAAATTTTGATTTTGTAAATTGACTAAGAAAGTAATCGGTTAATCAGCACATTCGGAGAATTTTTTAAAAATATATTATTTTTCATTTAAAAGTAGTTGTTTAACTGTTTAAATTAAAGCTTATACTCATTTGAAAAAAAAATAGATTGTCAGGAATTTTTTGTTGAAATTGATTTATAGGTTTCCTTTCAAAAACTAATGAAATATTGACTTTTGACAAAGTTGATTTTAGGAATCAAGATTTAAAACAGTTTTTTTTTAACTGATACTCCTTTCGGGAATTTTTTTAATATTTATTTTCTTAAATCAGCAGATGTTTAAATACATAGAAAAATTACCAAACTTATTCAAATTATCGAGGTACGTATATTAAAATAAGTTAAGCACATATTTATCTCAAAATCGAATAAAAGTAGATAAAAACTTAACAATTATTTCTATTTAATACTTATTGAGTTTCAATATGAAATGAATTAAGAGATTAAGTTATTAAGAGTTAAATCTATTTAGTACAGGAAATTATTTACGGTCTAAATTTTTTTTATCTTATCGAAGCAAATTAAAAAAAAAACATATCACACTAAGATACAAATTGAAAACGCAACAGCGCTGTGAAATAAATGCTGTTTACATTTAAAAGATTGATGTTACAAAAATAAATAAGAATTTCAAAAAAAAAAAAATTTAATTCTGACTAGAACTTTTTCTAGTATATAGTACTAACAAACTTTTTGTAGCAATCCAATCCCTTCATAAAAATCCTTTTTTTTTAAAAAAAAATGAATCTCAAGATGCCCAAAAATATTCTCAAGACAAATAATACTGGGAAATAATAAAGTTTTCTTGTGAATCTACATGATATATATACTTTCCTTTTCTAGGAAATCTAGTTTAATTTCTAAGAAAAATTTTCTAGGAAAACGTTTTTACAATTGTTACAGATTTTTTTAAACAGTGAGGCTCTGAGCCTGTAAGGCTGGTTCTGTAAATGTAAGTTTAAAAAAAAGTACTTTAAACTATATAAATAAAAACTACAATTATTAAAAAAAAAAAAAACATTCCTTCATTTAACTGAAATCGCAACCATACAACTATGTTAGGTTAGTTTGAATTATCGTCGCACTAGAGCTATGCGGCATACAACTATGAAAAAGAAGCTTTCTAATAAGCTGTTTAATTGTATGTGTATAAATGTGTTGCTTCGAATAAAAAAGAAAAAACATGGTTGGCTGGAATTTAAAATCCGACCAGAGTGACTATATAATATTTAGTTATTTATGATTTTTAATCAGACTAATAGCTTATGCTAAGAAGCTGTTGATTTTTAAATGTATTATTGGTTTAAAAAAGATATTAAGCTAATAATAGTATTAGCTATTTTTAAAAGTTTTTAATTGAAAAGTAAAACAAAGTCAAATATTACCTGGTAATAATAAGTATTCCAAAAGGAGGGTTGAAACATCATAGAATTTCTTCAGCATCATCTGAAAAAAATAACAAAAAATATGATATACATATCGTACTGGATATAAAAAAAATTAACGATGCGTTATATTGTTGCAATAGCAAAAGATTTAGTTCGTCATAGATGGTAGTGTTTGGTCATCTAAATGATTAATTTATTTTTAAGATTATTTTTAAAGTTAAGTTTTACATAAGGCATATTAAAGAATTAAAATATATAAATTTTAAAGTATTTTCTCCTTTTTCCAACTTGAAATCCTTTACTTGAAATCCTGCTTCAAATAATATTATTTTTAAATGAATAAAGTTTCTCATGCCATTGTTAAATTGGCAACAGCGATTTAAATGACTCGAAATTGAATTTCAATGCTAATTCAATGGGAAATTCGTCGACAAAGGGTAGATTTATGTCCGTCCGATCGTACAGACAGACGGACAAAAATTAAGAAAGTTGGGTCTCTGAGGTCATACCTTTCTAACAAAAAGAGAATTTTTAAGATCGGTTAGATAGAACCAATTTTGGAAAGGGGGTACGGACAGACATGTACAGACATGACAGACAGTACGCATGTCAATACCTACTTTTTCATTTTTTTAAAATTCTTTCGAATTAAAAAAAAAAGAAAAGTAGGCTAAAAAACTATTCATCCATAACATATTCATTCCGACAAAATTAATATATTTTCCTTAAATTGGTCTTCTAAGAAACATAGTTCCAAATTTCTTATTGTTAAGGAAATATCACCACATTCAAAGATTTTTTATAAAGGCTTCAAGTGAATTTTTTTAATGTGTATTACTATAACAGCGATTGTATAGGCAGAGACAGACGGCTTTTGAAAAACAAGAACAAGAAAATAACTTTCATAACCATAAAATTTAATTTTAAAATTAAGTAAGAATCCAGAAATATATATTTCACAGTTTTTTTTAATCAACCTCATTTATAAATTAAACATACATAATATAAAACAGTTCATATATTTTTTGTTTGAAAGATTAATTGTAAAAAAAATTGAAAATACATAGTTTTTTAAAATAACAACGTAGCACAAACTAAATGTGCAAAAAAAAAAACCACATGCATTGAATTTTTTTTAATGGATTTCAATATATTTTAAGAAATTAAGTGTTACTATTATTTTTTTGTGTGTGCTCGATTTTCATTTATAATTTTAAAATAAAAAAAATTATTAGAATCTTTATATTAAGTTCATCTGTTTTTGGTTGTTATCGTAGGATTGTTTTAAAACCTCCTTATATTCTTACGTGTTCATTTTTTATTAGAATTTTATTATCAACCTCATTTAAAAATAGAAATAGCAGTTAGTATTTGTTTTTGAAAGATTACTTGTAAAAATTCTGCAAATACATAGTTTACAGAAATGACAACAAAGCGTAAGCTAAACGTGCAAAAAAAAGAAAAACATGCCTTGAATTTTTTTTAATAATGGATTTCATTATATTTTAAGAAGTGTTACTGTTTATTGTGAGCTTTATTTTCATGGTTATCGTAAGATTGTTAAAAAAATTCATATATCCTTAATTGTTAAGGTTTTTTTAGTTGTAAAAAATATTAAAAATTTACTCTAAATAAAAATTTTGATGCCTAAAAATTACCAGTCTTCAACAAATAAAATGTTACCTGTTAAAATGTGTTTGTAGGTGTGAATTGTTTGAATTTGGTATTAAGAATTAAAGAAACTAATGTAATTACACTTATTGTACAAATGGACACAGAATAACAAAATTGAGCTCCTTTAGGTCTCAATTTTAACACCAAAAAGGGGACCCATGTGATAAATATTGTGTTCCCTAAATTTACAATTTTACAAATAAAAAAAAGTTACATAATTTGATACCTCACATAGTTTACATGACACTCCTATTGTTGTTGAGTGGCACAGATTTTTTACTATCTTTATATGATCCTAAAACTAAATTTAATTTGTAGTTTTTAAAAATTTAAAACTAATTTTAATAAAAGAAAATCAGTTATTAAATCAAACACTTCTTACAGTCTGCCAGGATAATATTGCTAGAAAAATTGCTATAAAAATAATACAGCAATCTTTTAAATTTTATCCGATTTTAAATGCACAAAAGTATAATTTGGTAATTATCAGTGACATTTTTGTAAAATATTTTTTCTACCATTTAACTGAATCATAAATCGCAAGATTTAAATGGGTGCAAGATAAATAATTTAATAAAATTATTTTGATGTTTTTAAATAATTAGGCTATTGAATAAATATATTGTTAAAACATAATTGAATAGTTTTTGAATATATGTTTGTCTGGAGTTCACTTGTATTTCATTCAATTTAAAGATTTTCCAAATACATAGATTGTGAATAGTAAATTTAATGAAAAATACTTGTTCAACATACGCGATTGTTTCCACAAAAATGTTGATTTGGAAAGACAACTGTCAATTTTGGAAATTATTGATTACATATTTTTTCTTCAATAAAAAAAAACAGTCTTTGTAGCTTAAGTATAAATATGATATTCCCGTTCTAGAGTAAACTTTCATTAAAGAAAAAGCTGATTTTGGAATTAAACTAATACTCTTATATTGTTACTCAAATTTCAAAAATAAATATCCAAAATAATAGTAGACAAAACATCTTTGATTCGGCCTTGTTAACTATCTGAGGGATAAGCAAATTGGCTAAAGTGTAAACTTTTTTCCACTTATTAAAAATTAAATTTTTAACTGAATATTTAATATATTAATTTAAAAAAATTACATTTCTGTATTCGACGATTATAACAGACTCCCCCATAACTTAAATTTTAATATTTAGTAAGATTATAAAATTGTTAAATTTTTAAAAATTATGTTAATGCTGCAAGGTTTATACTGTATTCCTCTTGAAAGCAATGAAACGAATGCTACCTTCCACCTCTCAAACGATACATTTTCCAAACGATTAACAAAAGGTGTGTAAAAGGAAGAGGGTGTAAGCAGGGATTCGATCTAACCCTTTTTTATATCCCAAAATGCCGGTGGTTTCTCCTGCGAAATAGGCCACTGGAGTTCTTAGGGGCAGGTGTTGCCAACCGAAGATACCTTAACTCTACTCATAAAAAGCATATCGCTTAGGGCTGAAAGAGGTTGGACCGTTACCCACCGATTGGGCCGCGATTATATGGGTCAGGGTGAAGAAGCTGATCGGAAGGGTTCTAATATACACTTGAAGATGTGAAAGGATTTCCCACGTTATAGGTACATTGGAATTAATAACCAGTGTGAAAATTTGGAACACTTTTTCTTTGGGATGATAATTTTTTTTATAGGGAACGAATTGTCGATATCTAACATTATTTTCATTTTTTATTTTTTGGTTGATAACTATTTTATATAGTATGTAGTTGGTAACTTTTTTTACAAAATGACTGCAACAAATTTATTTAATTTTTCCTAACTTAAAGTCGTTCGATTTTTTCAAAAAAAAATCTTAGTTACAGACATACAAGGCAATAGTAGCTTCGATTATACGGGTCAGCGTGAAGAAGCTGATCGGAAGGGTTCTAATACACTTGAAGATGTGAAATGATTTTAAACGTTGGTTAGGTACATTGAAATAGATGGAATTAATAACCAGTGTGAAAATTTGTAACCGTTTTTCTTTGGGGTGATAATTTTTTCTTGTGGGGAACGAATTGTTGATATCCAACATTAATTTTATTTTTTGTTGTTGTTGATAATAATTTTAAAAGTGGGTAACTTTTTTAACAAAATGACTGGAACAATATTTTTTTTTTCTAACTCAAAGGGGTTTGATTTCTTTAAAAAATTATTACATTCTGGGATGATAATTTTTTCTTAAGGGAAACGAATTGTTGATATCCAACATGGATGTTTCATTCTTTTTCTTGGTTGATAATAATTTTATAATATGTGGTGGGTAACTTTTTTTCACAAAATGACTGGAACAAAATTTATTTAATTTTTTCTAACTTAAAGGTTTTTTAATTAAATTCTTAGTTATAGATATACAAGGCAATACTAGCTTCGATTATATGGGCCAGGTTGAAGAAGCTGCTCGGAAGGGTGCAAAATAAATACACTTGAAGATGCGAAAGGATTTCCCACGTTGTTGGGTACATTGAAATAGATGGAATTAATAGGCAGTGTGAAAATTGTGAGCACTTTTTCTTTGCGATGATAATTTTTTCTTATGGGGAACAAATTGTTGATATTTCAAATTTTTTTCTTTATAACAATTTTAGGTGAGAGTGGGGGCTAATGGGACAAGGGGCCTAAAGCGGAGGAAAATATACTTTTTTACAAATATTTCTTCACTACAGCATTGTAACAGTAGGACTTCACATTTTAACAACCAAAGATCAGAAATTAAACGTATGTGTTAAAGTGAAGTGAAGAATTTTTGTTTTGGAAAATCCAAAGTTAGTTAAAAGTGTATCTTCTTTCACTTTTAAAGTATTAAATAAAAACTTCTACTACGATTGTAACAGTTAGACTCAAAATTTACAACCAAAGATCAGCCATTAAACGTACGTGTTGAAGTGAAAAAATTGTTGTTTTGGAGAATCAAATTAGTTAATAAGTTATCTTTTCACTTTTAAAGTACAAATAAAAACTTTTATGAATTAAAAACTATATTTTAGGTAGATGACATATCATAGAATAAGAATATTATAATGTTTCAAATACTGTGGTGAAATACACTGCTTCTGTGTGAGATCATTTATAAACAAACTGTGGGGTCTATGGACAGAAACTGTGGGGTCAAATGGGACACGAATAAACTTAAATTTGTATGCTTTCTTGAAGAATCTATATAAATTCTAATGTCTTATTCAGTCAAGTTGCCAAAAACTTTAAAACTTTAATTTTAAAAATTTTGAAATTTTTTCGTCGGATAGTAAGTGAAAGTTCAAGTAGCTTTATTGGTGACATTTTTCCACCTGCAATTTCACTAATTACATATGAACAGAGCTTGGTGAAGATAAATAATTTGTTCTTGGTAAAATTTGCTAGAAAGCAAACTATTCTTTATTACTTGGATTGATTTTTAAAAATTAACGTTACATTGAAAAAGGAACATAGGGTTTGGATAAATTTTAGAAGATACAAGCACAAACTATCCTTACTACAAACTACTAAAACTTTCCAGGGATTCAACAAAAATTATGGGAGCGTCTTCGATTTTGAGTTTTAACTTATGATATTTCACCTTTCAATGGGAAATAACTGTTTAAAAAAAATAAATTTCATTATATAAATGGTAATGGTCGTTGTGTAAATGGTATTTGCTTCAAAATTTTATTTTCTGGTTATTTTCTGATTGCTTTTCCGTTTTTTGAAATTTTAATTAAGGCAAAATTTGCCATGTCCCATTAGACCCCACCCAACATATGGGGGCTAATGGGACATTGACATGCTTGTTAAAAATGCTCAGCAACAAAAAATATGGTAATGTTTTAACATCTGTCGAATTACTTTTTAAGTTAATGGGTGTTCAGTTTATGGTCTTGTAAAAAAAGAAATTAAAATTATTGTATTTTTGTTGAAATACAGAGGTTAATAAAAATGTGTGTCTCAATAGCCCCCACTCTCCCCTATAATATGAGGTTGGGAACTTTTTTTTTACGAAATGACTGGAAGATTTATTTAATTTTTTCTGTGACTTTTTTATGAAATTCTTTTGTTGCAGACATACAAGGCAATACCAGCTTCGATTATATGGGTCAAGGTGAAGACACAGATTTAATTCTGGGAGCTGTGAAAGGGTTTCCCACGTTACATATTAAATAGACTCCTGCAAAAAGCCAGAGTAAAAGCATGGACCAATTTTCCTACTTGAAAAAGATAATAAGTTTATGTTGGAGAAATGATGTAAGATTTTGATTTTTCCACGTGTGATTTCTATTCAGATTACAAACACGGAATATAACAATCATATTTTTACGATGTGTGAAAAACAGGGTTGGCATGGTTTTTACCGCCCCCGGTAAATACCATGGTAAAAACCGGTATTTACCGTCCCGGGAAAATTATGTTTTTCCCACCTGCGAAAAACCTAATTATTTAAAAAAATTAATTATTAATTATTATTTAATAAGATTAAATAATATAATTGAATTGAATTTTCTGGGTGGGGGTTTCTCGGTTTCTGGGTGGTTTTATTGTGATAATCATTCAATTTTGAAACAATACTTTTAATATTTATTTTTTGGTATTTATATTCACTAATTGAACAACTAACTATTATACGAGTGAGAACCGAAAGCAAAACAATACAAGCTAAGGACAATTTATAATTTAAAATATCGGTTGCTTTAGATTGCAAGCTTTTCTCTACAATGTAGATTTTTTCAAAAGTAAAATTAAAACATTTTCAGCAATAATAAATTTTACAATCATTAAATTTAGGCAAAATAACTTTTGTCTGCATTAAAAATATAATCAAAATGATTTTTAGCAATTTTAAAAGCATTGGCCTTAAAGAAAACATTATTTTACTTGAATTTCCATATAATACACGAAATCTCAAATAAAAAAATTCTTGTTAATGTCATATACTTTTGAAAATTCGATTTAAAACTCAAATAAAAAGGTTGGTTTTTTAAACCATAAAAAAAACCCTAAATTTAAGCTAATATGCAGTTTTTCTAAAAAGAATTGATAAACTGAACTATGTTTTGAAAGACGATCTTTTTCAATATTACACCACTCTTTATTTTGAAATAACTTTTTCTGAATAAAAGAACATTATTTAAAACATTTAAAAATCAAATTAATCTAACTTTCAAATGCAACAACTTAAATATTTTATACAAATATTTCTTTATTTTTAAGTTTCTTTTTTCAGGTATAATTTAACTACAAATATAAAAGTGACTTCCAAGCAGAGGCACAAAGAAAGAGTTTGCTGCTTGTATTATAAATTTTGAAACGCAAAAAATGTTTATACCAAACTATAAGAATTTTTAGATCAAAAGTCAATATCAAATTTAATAATGATTGTAAATGACAGTATTTAGTGCTTTTTAGATGCTTTCAAATACATACAGTCATTGCAAAAATTTATTTTTGTAGAGTGAACATTTAAAATTTGAACGATAATTTAAAATACTTTATAATTTGTGTTAATTATTGTAGAGAATTTCCACTTAAGCTTTTAGACACATTTAAGAATAAATATTACAAATATAATTACAATTTAACAATTCTAAAAAAGTTATACAAAATCTAGACGCTAACTAAACAACCAAAAGACATTTAAAGGCCTTTTCTGTCAATTAAATAAAGTTTATTTTGGGAGAGGTGCTAAACTTTTTTCATACTTAATGGGTTTTAATATTCCAAACTGCCCAAACTAAAAAAAAATAGACTTTAGTTGTACATAAACTTAGGTACAACTAAACATGAATTAATTTGAACATAAATTTGTTGTTTTTATTTATAACTGTAGTTTGTTTTCAAAATAATTGTTCACAAAACTGTGAATGCAGAAGCACAAAAGTTTATGTTTTTAAGTGGATGGTGTCAAAACAAACTTTGAATTACTTGCTTCAAGATTAAAAAAAAATACTAATAATAAAAGAACCTTATTCCATACCCTTTTTTTATAAACTAGCTATGAGTAATTGCACAACAATTTTTTAGAGTTCTAGCCTGTTGTTAAAGAGCCTTAGGATTAAAAATATAGTTTTAGTATCGCACGAACAGTTTTTTACAATTTTAGGATCAACTATTAGTTTTTTTACTATGTTTGCCAAATTTTTGTATGAGTTATCTATGAGCGAAAAAATTTTCAATGGTTAATTTCGTCTTTTGTCTTCACGTAAAGTACTTATTTTTAATTTTTGGCATTGTATTGTATTAATTAAAAATGTTGCAATTGATATTAAACAAAATTGAAACTGTCTGACATACCACATAAAAATGTATCTTAATTTTTTAAAAAATATGTTCGTTACAGATATAACAATCTATTGGGAGAAATAACATGTCACAAGGTACAACACTATGTTGCACCTTGGGACAAAATATTCATGTTATGAAACAATTTAGTTAAAGTTTTCTTTCTAAAAAAAGTTCCAATTTAAATTCATTATCAAATTGAAATTAAATTAAAAAAAACATCAATTGTTTAATTCACATTAATTTGACATTTTTAAAAATAAAAAACTTTCTATTAAACGCAACGATTTTACAAATGTGCCAGAAAAAAAAAAGCGATTATGAATAATCTAAAAATAATACTTTTAAAATCTTTTAAAGCTAAAGTCGAATAACAATTCTTAAAATTGCCTTCAAAACTAAAAGAAATTGTAGTCGCGGGCTACAAGTTATACAGCAAAGCCCTATTTTTTTAAAGTCATTTCCAAATTATGTTGTAAGATATTTTTTCGAACTCAAATTGAGTGTGTCCAAGAGCTCTCTCCCTCACGTAAATAGATGTTTTAATAACTACTATAATTAAATATAAAATTTACTTGCAAATTCATGTATTTACATAGACTTAAGATTTAGAATAATAATCACTGATAAAAATCCTAATTCTTATTTTAAGCATTAAAAATATCAATAAAATTAAATACAAATTGCCGTTCATTAATTTTTAATGGTTTAAAAGGGAGTAGCGAAACGAAATAAAACACTTAGAGCTTTGATTGCCAGGTAAATTATAACCAACTTGTTTAGGTTTCTGTCTATGTTTTAACTATTTGGTCTGAATTACATTTTATGTTATATATATTTAACCAGTAACTGCATATAACATCAAATGAACGATTTATTTCTATTGTGAAGACTAAAATGGTTATCCATCAAAATACCCAAAACAATGTTGAAAGGAATTTTTTTACAATAGCAAACAAATATTACGATAAGCCATAATCCGTAATAAAATAGTTTTAATTATTATTATATTTTTTTTGTTCTCTAATATTAGTTTTTTTTATAAAATACGTTAACAACATCTAAAGAAGATTTTAACCTAACGATATTAGATTGCAGATAGTACTGCTATTTGTAGTAAATTGCATTATGGTATTTAAAATACTTTAAATGCTGCATGGTTGTGGTTGATTATATATAAATAATATATATTCCTTATCTTCAAAACTATATGCTTAGGATATTTATTAAAAACAATGGAAGTAATGAGTGAAGAGCAATAAGTAGCATATGGACTACAATTCAAGAAGAAAATGATTATAACGAGAATACTAAATACAGAGAAAGCTGTTTGTAATAATCGTTATAGTATTTACAATTAATTTGATCTTATATATTGATTAATGCATAAAATGCAAATCATCCGAAAATAAACAATTCCCCTAACTCTATTGGAACTTTAATTCATATTTTGGTACATATTTAAAGATTACACAATTATTATTCATGTTGAAATACTTTTAACATCTAGAATTGCTACACTAATTTTATTTATTACAAAAGACAAGCTTTGAAACAAGTCGTCATTTTTAAACCGAGAATAATTGTTATTATAATTTATAAAGACTATTTATTAACCAGTCAGTAATTTCAGTCGGTTCGTTGATCATATCCTACTGTCCTATACTGATTATTTAAAAATTAACATGTATTTTTTTAATCTCAATAGTAGCTGTTTTTTGTGCTTTTCAAATCATTGTTTGAGTCAAATACATCCCAATTAAATTAGTAAAGAGTGCAGGCTTTTTTTTAAAAAATGATATTGATCTTAATTCTTAAAAATCTTACACAACGGCGATTGTGGATTAATTTTTAAAACTCCGTGTAGCTAGAGTTAGGAAAGACTAAATTTACGGTAAACCTTTTGGTGGTTATAGAATTTTAAATGATCGCTACTGTTTTCTACAATTAAGAAACATACAACTAACTCTGTGTAGCTAGAGTTAAGAAAAACTAAATTTACGGTAACATTTTTGATGTTGATCTCTACTATTTTCTACAACCAAAAAAAATAGGATTTGAACAGACATATTACTCAATAAAAATAAGTTAGAGCCATGTATAGATGTTCGACTAAAAGTTTGTGTCTTCACACCTATTGAATGTGTTTTGGAAACAAAGATTTAAGTTAGTGAAGGTATAAGTGAAAAATTGCATATCATTCAATGAGTATTAAAAAAATATACGATAATGTAATGAAAATAAAACGTATCATTTATTTTGCTGATGAATGGACAATATGAACGATGACTAATAAAAAAAATTGTACACCGTTTTAAACATATCTGGATTTAGAAGTTTCCTGTCTTTTTAGTCGTCTAATAGTACTTAGCCTAACACTAATATTTATTTAAATTTGTTAAACATGCATTTTATATTTAAAAAAATTATGTACCTAATGTTGAAATAGTATTTAATTGTACTGTTTGTCCCACATGTCCCTTAAAACTACAAAAAAAAATAATAATAAATATGACTTACTTTCACAGAAGTTTTCTTAAAATAGAGACAATATTATAGTCAGTAAAAATCCTATTTCACAATCCAAATCACACAACTGTTTCAGTCACATGTTCCAACGTTCACAGAATTGCGTCGTCCAGGGCACAATTTGTTCCATACAAAGCTCTATAGAAATTGCGACTCCTGTTCCAAAAGGGGAAAATATAGGCTTAGCATCCTCCGGCAACACACTCGGCGATAGGCATAGCACACAAACAATCCAATAGTGAACAAAACAACAACAGTCATTAGAACAATCCACGGTATAGTGCACAACAGGGAGTGGTTCACAAGGTACATGTGGCACTAGTGCAGTGTCGATATCGGAATTCCACAATAACAACCGGCAGCTAGGATAGCTCGGCACCTTCTTAACCCTAAACACTGAGCCCGCTGTGGCGCAAAGCGATCCGAATCCGACCGTGGCGCTGCTAGGCAAAGCCGGCGAAAAGAAGCATGTCCGTTGAAAGGGGAGTAGCCAATTACGATCCGCATGCGCCGGGATCGGATTCTTTTCTAGTGCTTCTATTCAAACGCGCCAATTGGGGGCGCCGCTTGAGTTTGATTGACAGCAAAAGGCGGGGATAAGAGCTATGGGTGTGGTTAAATGCTGAAAGAAGCGTCGGCATTGGAGCGTCTGGCGACTAGGGAGGTGATCATTGGGTGGAAAGAGGGATTGACAGAGGTGGCTCCGCCTGTTTTGCCCCCTCAAGGGGGCCTTGAAGTAGGCCACTAAGCAAAAGTGTTGCTCAAGATTTTTGGCTGGGATGGTGGATATATTATTGGCAAGTGCGCATGTCTGTTCTTTTGGGTTTTAGCAAGTGAGAGTATGTTTTTTTTTAATACAAAGTGCATTTTTGTGTGGGTAAATTCTTTTTATTCATAAATTCATACTATATTTTCACTTACTAATATACACAAAATAGTAATTTGGGAAATTATTTAAAGTTGCAACAAAATCACTTACCAATTTCGTAAAAAAAAATTTTAAACTGTCAAGAAAAAAAATTCTAAGCATAAGTCATTATTAAAAAAAATAATAACTTATACAAATTTATTGTAAAAAATAATGTGTGTCCACTTAATATTTTTTACACGAATAATATTTTAATAAAATTGTGTTTGTTGTAAAAATTGATTGACATTATTTAAATCGAAATAAATTTTTACTCGTCATAAAGTCGAAAAATTAAATTTCATAAAGTCGAAAAATTTAATTTCATAAACTCTATAAAAATTAATAAGCTTAAATAATAAAATTAATAAAAAATCATCACTAAATCATTGGTTTTTCATTTTACAAACGATGAAATAAATACTAATTCAAATACAAATAAAAAACCTCATTTGCATTTTAGAATATGTAAAAATAAACTACGTAAATAAATTGTTCAAAGTTTATGGTAGACAGTGTTTGGTAAAAAAGTAATCTACTATTATTTTTAATTTTTAGTTCACAACACTAACTACGAAATCTGTTACTATTGAATATTTCAATTTTGAACGTTACATGCTTTAATTTTTTTTATTTGCAACTAAATGAAACTTAATTTTTTTTTTAAGAAACTTGAATTTTTAATGGCTATTTAACAAATTTTAAATATGTAATATGAGCTAGACCTATACCTGTATGTATCTGAATAATACTATTATTCAGATAATGATTAGTAATTTATAATTTATCCAGAGTGTATGTCATCATTTCAAAATATGCATTTTAAATTTTAATTCATAATTATTATTTAGTAAGATCGTCTTGAGTTTTGTTAAATTATTATTAGTTATTCGGTATCCTAAATGAATTCATGTAACATCAACGCTATTAGAAAAAACAAATCATAAAAAAAATGTGTTTTCTTTTTGCTAGCAGAATAAAGTAATTAATACTTGTAACATAATAATCCATCAACCAGCACTATTAATTTGAATATGTTTTTTTAAACAAATTACAGTGTTCAATATTAGTTAAAATTGCAATAAATACCAATGCAGATGGAATCTTTTTCTCATGTCTCTACTGCTGCGAACTTCATAATTATAAATGCAAAACTAAATAAAAAAGAAACAATGTAAGTTTGTATGATAAATAATTGTCAGATAATTTGAAAATTAAAAAGTTTTATGCATAAAATGTTTAATAAATACAAACGGACCTCGTACTTTAAATTTTTTGCTTTAAATTTATGAATAAAAATTTAAAAACAAAACAAATTATCTAATGGTAAAAATAATTTTAAATGATTGAGCCTACTACGTTATTTTTTTTTAATTTTAAATAGTTTTTATTACAACCTTTGAGTAATTCAAATAAAATATCAAAGATTCAGCCTATTCAGAATTTAAGAAATTAAAACAGCTTTTTTAAATGTTTATACAAAATTTCCTTTATACAATTTAAATTTTTTTGATAAGTTTTTTTCTAAACATCCCATAAATTATTTTCAGCAAACTTTTTTTGTTTGTAAACATTCGGTACCGAATTTATAATCGCTTTTGAAGAAGTTTGTAATCGCTTTTTGTAATTACTTTTTGTAACATTAATTTTGACTTTAAGGAAATGTGAATAAACATTTGTTGAGGGTATGCATACCGGGTATGACCACAAATATGTAGGCAAAATTTCAGCCTTCGATGTTTATTAATGACAAAAATAATGAAATGATTAAGTCAAAATTCATTTTTCCCCTTCACATAAAAAAACAATAATTTTACGAAAACTTATTACCATTATACTATTTAAGCTTTGTGGTAAGGTAAGTCATTTTAAACGTATACATAAAATTTTAAGGTAAGTATAAGTAACACGGGAGTAAATTAATGGGACAATTTTTTTTTGTGAGATTTTAATGGGACATATTTTTACCATTTGTCAACAAAAATGAAAAGCAACAACTTTTTTAAAAATGGTTTAAACAATTTATTATTTAATTAAGAAACAATATTATAAACAATGAAATTTTGCGTATTTAACCAAAAAGTAAACTTGAATAAAAGTAGAAGCATGACCTTATGTTATTTTTTTAATGTTTTATTTTACTTAGGTGCACAAATAAAAATTTTAATATATGATGCTTTTTGAACGTATAGTTAATTTAAAATAATTATTCAGCATTATACTGGCTAGAATTTTTCCTAACAAAATAATGGTATGCCCCATTTACAATGAACTGTACATTAAAACGAAAATTGTCATTAATTTATTTAAAAAAAAAAGTATATTATTCCCATTTATATATTTTTATAAACATTCAGTACAGAATTTATTTCAGAAGTTTATATAAGTTAATTTATTAGAAGTTTATAAGCTTTTTGTAAAATTAATTTTGGCTTTAACGAATTAAAGGGTAAAAAAATTAACGAATAAAATGTGATTCGACATTTTCTTTCTTTTTTTGGTCATAATACCGGGTATGACAACAACTACGATGACAAAAAAATTTAGCTTTTGTTGCTTTTTAACTTTAAAAATAATGAAATAATTGAAGAGAACTTTTCAATGAGTCGTTTTAATTTCAAAATATGCGCTTGACTTTTCAAAACCAAATTATTTTTTTCCCTTCATACGAGAAAACAATAACTTTACAAAAACTTATCACAGAACATACTATGGATTTAAATCGATTTACAAAAATTTATTTGTGGGGTAATAAAAATATTTCTAGTTTCAGTCTCAAATCAAAACAATTTAATTTATTACAGATTATGAAACTAATTAAATATTTAAAATATGGGTGTATATTTATCATTGTTTACAGCTAATTGTGTAAAAATTGAAAAATATTTGTGTTTATGAATTAACAATGTTAATGGTAGTTACTTATAATTCACCAAAACAACTTAAAATTTAAGTTTAATATTTTCTTTGTTTAGATCTTGTATTATTTTTAACGACAAATTAAGGTGGCAAATTAATTTTTTTAATTATATGTTTTAAGCTTTGAATGTATCGATTGTTTTGAATTTTAAATAATTATGAATTACACTAAATAAAATACCTATATTGTATATTAAAGTTTTATGATTTAAGAACTGATTTTGTATTAATTGAAATCCTTTTTAAATATTTTCACGTTTTCTCATACTCTCAAATGAAACGATGCTTGGAATATTGTAAATGTATTTTTCAACATAAAATTAAAAAAGACTGTGCTTATCTAAATAAAATTAAATAAAAAATAAAACTAAAAACATTTCTTTTAAACATTGACTCGTGTCTCTTTAGTTTTATAAAACTTACAAACATAATATAAATTACAAGTTATCTATTTCATTTTCATATGTTAAATATATTTCTAAACACTTATGTCGCAACTGTCATGTTTCCAAATTACAGTATTTGTCATGTGTAAAAGTATTAAGTTTAATTTTGAAAAATGATGCACCACTAATTTTATTTCTCATTACTTGTAGTATTGATGATAGCAAATGCAAATATAAGTACTAAAAAAGATATCCAATCAAATCCAACCACTAAAATTTTATATTTCGTAATATATCCTTATTTAAATGCTATTTGAGTTTTTGTTTAACAATTCCTCGTACTCACAGAAAAATTTGTTTAAATTTTTAAAAATTAATATACTTCTAATAAAAAAATGATAAAGGAGTTTTAATGTGGATAAAAAAATATGTTTTTTTAAATATATATTTATTGTTCAACCTATTTAAATAAGTTACTCATAGCTATTGTAGAAATGTAAACTATTAAAGGTATTTTTTACTTTATTGGTTGGATTTATTAATTATAAAAAAGGGTTGACTGTACAAAATTAAAATAAGAAAAAATATGGAAGAACTTAATTTTTTAAGATCTAAGGCACCATGTGATTTAGAAAAAAAAAATTATATTACCAAGATAGTCTTGGGCATTTATTTATTTAATCTTGCTGCTTCATTATTGTTATTTTTATTTAGGGAGCTATATATGACAGTTAATTGAATATACAGAAAAAATATAATTATTCAATAATTGTTTTTCGTGAATAAAATAGTAAAAAAACAGAAAAAACGCATTTTAATGCAAACTAATTTAACATTCACTGTATGCATGCATAAATAAAGTTTTTTTTTAAATATGCAAAGAAAACACAATTCTTAAAAATCACATGCAACTCACAACCAAGTCGGAACTTTTTTTACAAGCAAACTCCACTTTCACACCATACTTTTTTTTTAAATAAAATTTAAATCAGCTTGGTCCTAAAATATCCCACAGACTTTAACAAAACCATTTCCAAGAAATAGCAACAGGCACAGGTGGCTATATGTTCAGCCACTCCACCAAATCCACAACAAGTTTCTGACCTACATAAGTCTGCACCAAAGAGAAGATTCCGAAATAAAATTTCACCAAAAAAAACCACCCCTTTAAACACCGTCCTTGACACAAAATTCCGGAACAGGAAACAGACCCTCATTCCAAGCAAAAGAGGTATGGGAAATCGCTGTACACTCCCTTACCATAAAAAAAATATATGACAACCCCTTCGTTTCACTTGCATAGCTTCACATGCGTCCTACCCTTGAAAACTCCCCTCAAAAACCCTTTATGCCTCCCTTGTAAACAGAAAGGGTTGAGAATAACCTACATTTCAGCCTGTGAGCATAAAAAATGGATGACTAAATCCCCTCCCCCCCTCCTTATATGTATATCAGTAGTATTAGGGGGGAGATTCAGGGAGAGTATTGCATAGGTCTCGCCGTTCCCATAGCATATGTGGTTTAGCGTGAAAAAATAACCAGGTCAAATCGAAAAATTGTAGTATTAACTCCCCTTTTATTTTAACCCTCCTACAGGTCCTGACAATGGGACACTTGGTTTGGCAGTGAAACTATTCCTAGAGTGTGACCTAGTTAGGTACTAGTGGGGATGTGTTGATGATTGTTACCAGGTGGTCAAGCTTCAAGAGCAGATCGGGATGTTGTGCTGTTTTTTCGAAGGTTATTTTAAGGTCGATGAAAATAGTGGTTTATTTGGGTGTTGGAAGGATGTTTCAATATCTAAGTCTGCACGGTGGGGAAAATTCTGCCACTGCACTGTACACTCTTAAAGCAAAAGAGTGAAATCCACTCCTATAGGGGAAGTGCATTTTCGGCACCGGAAAGGAGTGGAAATTAACTCAGACTGAGTTAAAACCGCTCGTTTTAAAAGTGTAGAATGTAGATTGTTTTCTTTTATTTCTTTTACCCACTCCGCAAAAAGAGTGAAATCCACTCCTATAAGGGAAGTGCATTTTCGGCACGGAAAGGAGTGGAAATTAACTCAGACTGAGTTAAAACCGCTCGTTTTAAAAGTGTAGAATGTAGATTGTTTTCTTTTATTTCTTTTACCCACTCCGCAAAAAGAGTGAAATCCACTCCTATAAGGGAAGTGCATTTTCGGCACGGAAAGGAGTGGAAATTAACTCAGACTGAGTTAAAACCGCTCGTTTTAAGTGTATAGAATGTAAGTTGTTTCTTTAATTTCTTTTGCCACTCAGCAAAAAGAGTGAAATCCACTCCTATAAGGAAGTGCATTTTCGGCACGGAAAGGATTGAAAATTAACACAGACTGAGTTAAAACCGCTCGTTTGTTTTAAGAGTGTACAAACGTCTGTAAAATTCTTGTACATTTTGTGAGAGTCACGTGAACAACTTATCCCAAAAGCGTTTAAACAGAGAAGATGATTGCATCCAATCACTGCAAGTGAACAAAAGTTTTCGAAGATACCAAAAATAAATTTTACACCATATATATATATATATAAATTCGCAGCACATGGTGATTGATGGAAGCACTGTGAAGATAAATTGAAGGGTTTTATTTTTTACAATGTGACATCTAGAAAACACTTTACCTAACTACAATTTATGATTCGAAATCAATTCGTCTAGTTTAAGAACTGAGAAAATCAACATTATTCGTTCAAGATATACTAATGTGCATAAGTCTACAAATGTATTTTTTTTTATAACTCTTCACGTGATTTTAACCCTCTGAGGGATAAGCAAATTAACTGAAGTGTAAATTTGTTTTCTCTGCAAGGGATTTGAATTACAATTTTTAACTGGTAATTTAATTTATTAAATTTTAAAAAATTATATTTTTGTAGAAGATGGTTATAAATGGCTCCCCAATGCCTTAAATTTTAAAATTTATTAAAATTATAAATGTATAAATTTTTAAAAATTATGTGTGTTGCTGTAAAACCTGACATTCAGGTGGCGGTTTTATACGTCTGTATCCCTCAGAGGGTTTCAACAATATTTATTTGAAGGAGATTTATCAAACCATAAAACAATTTTTCTATTCTCTTATACGTACAACAAATATTTGGTGTCAAACGACTCAACTAGACGGTCTACACTCTTAAAACAAACGAGCGGTTTTAACTCAGTCTGAGTTAATTTCCACTCCTTTACGTGCCGAAAATGCACTTCTCCTATAGGAGTGAATTTCACTATTTTGTTTTAAGAGTGTACAGTAAATATGAACTTAGTGAATTTAAATAATATTTATTTAAATTCTTTGTTATAATCTAACTCAGCCTACAACAGGAATTAATGCTATACTGTGAATCAATTCTGCTGTTGGATTTAAATAATTGCTCTCAATATTAAAAATAACTAAACTATGCAATTGTGCATTTATTAAAAATGTCCAAAAAGTTATTTTTTTCAACGCGTTTCAATTTCTTTCCTATTGTTTTTACGAGAGAAATATTTAAATTATAAGAAGTTAGGTAATTATTTGCTTAATAACATACATTTTTAATGTTTAAAATATTTTTTACTAATTATAATACAAGCATGTTTCTTTTATCTGTCTGTGGCTTAAATAAAACTGGTTGTTGGTCATCATTATTCAAAAGTTGTTATTTTAAATTTGATAAAATCAGTAAGAAAAACATACCTTATTCCAGCACTTCAGGCATTTCTTAACCAACCAAAAGTGAAACCATCACTTTTTCACTGTATCCTAAAAATATTACATTACACGTTTATCCAAAATATTAGTTTCATAATCAACAAATAAATACTATATGATAATATTTTTACAAAACAAAAACATAAAGTGAAATATTTTAAACCAAAATTATTAATCATCCACTATGATTGATTAAATTGACATTGAACTGGATAGTCTTTACAACTATAAGAAAGCTAATTCATTTTGTGTGGGTTTTTCAGGGTGTATTATAAATATAATAAGCAATTACTGCTGATATAATGTAATAAACAACATTTATCTTAGTAAATGTAAAAATAAATTAAAGTTTATTTACTATTGGCTGAAACTTGAGAATTTTTAAATTGATTTCGTTTCTTTAGCAATTTTTTTTTTGGAACGTTTATATATTTATACACAAGAAACACTTTCTTTGGTATTTTAAAAGACAGTATGCAGTAGAAATACATATGTACTGTGATTTTCAACCAAAATCGAAGCAAATCTTAAATTTAAAATAAAACAATTATTTTAGTCCGATTAATTTCTCAATGCCCTGGTTTTATGAAGAAAAAAAATTGTAAAATACATGTGTTGCAATAAGCTTATAACAAAAGATATGCTTTTGGCTACGAGTGGGTTTTCGAATATGCATTTTAGATATAAAAAACTAACTTAATAAAAATATTTTTTAAAAATAAACAATGTAATTTCTTATTATTTCAACGAATCTCGCATACTTTGTATTGTCTATTTGGTTATTAATTAGCACTAAAAACGTGCAATATAGAATATAAAATTTTATACGTAAGTCCTACATGAATACATAAATTAAAGACTGATGCCAGGTCAAAAATAAGATAGTTAACAAATTGGTTAAGTAATAAATGTCTGCACAAAATTCGTCACGACAATAAAAATATTTTTTTCCTAAAATATTACCAGTTATCGTAAATTGTTCATATCACCACAACACGGCCCTTTTATTCATATGTTACAATCAATTTAAAATAGTATTTTCTAATTGCTTCACATAAATATTAAATCGTTCTGAATTTGTTTTTTCTTCTGTTACACTATCAACGTAGAAAAGCAACATTTACAGAATCGTTGTAATAATAGTTAATTTGCCTTGCACATTTGAAAACTTATATAGATAATATATCGTATAACACACATTAACCATTCTGTCTTAATATTTGTGTCTTTAAAATTCCATAAAAAAATTTTTAAGCAAGATTTTTTTTTACCAAGGTTTAAGGAGTATCTACAGAGGAATATTGTATTACACGTAATTTGAAAATTGAAACCGTTTGTATGACACAAAAAGAAATATATTGTATATGGATTCCGTGTCTGTAAATGTTGTTTTTCTGCTAACATATGATATTAGAGGAGAAAACAAATTCAGTGTTGGTTAAATTTTAACAAATACGCCTCCAAATTATAATTAATAGTTAAGTAAACGTTGTAGCTTATAATACAACGCAATAATTTTATTAATTAACAGGTTATTTTGAAAATAAGTTATTTTTTATGAAAGCTTTGAAAATTGCAAACGTTTGCATGACAAATGAATAGATAACACAGATACAAATGAATAACTTTTTTTTCTACATTATAATAGGTAATAGAGGAAAAAAACAATTAATTATTAGGGACATTTTATAAATGAAACTTATCATTAAAAAAACTTGTTAATTAAAAAATAGAAATGGCTTTTAGATTATACGTTCGTCGAATAATTTCTTACAATTTTCGTTTAAGTAAAAGTAACGTTAAAGATAAAATCAAATATAATTAAACTTTAGTTGTATCCTTTACCACTGTATATTATAGTTGTTATAAATTTTTACTAGTGAAAAATTCATTTGATTTGAAATTATAGACTTTTTAACGGTACGTCTTAATGTCTGTTTATTTATTTTAGTCACATATATGTAGAGAAATTCCTGTTGCTATAAAGATCCAGGAGAGCAGTTATTTTAGGGGTTTAGTTGAATTGAAAATGTATTTGGATTTACGTCACCCAACACTTTAATGAAGAATTTGCAAGATATCAATTCAATGATATCCCTATGTTATATTATAAAAGTGGACGTCTTAAATTTCTTATAATAAAGATTGATATTGAATATTATTTTTTAAAAATAGTGAATTGCTCAAACATATTACACTGTTAAAATTAGGCACTTTGTTTCACCAAAAATATGGTTCCTAGTAGCTGCAACGGCTGTGTGGTGAAACGTTAAACCATATTTTTGGTATTCGGTTGAACTATTTCTCAGATTTTTGTTTCCAATTCCAGAAAAATGGTTCAACCGAACACCGAAAAAAAGGTGAAACATTTCACCACACAGCCGTTGCAGCTACTAGGAACTAATATCGTGGTGAAACCAAGCACAAAATTTTTAACAGTGTAGTAAAGCAGGAAATTTATTTATTTTTAGGGAGAAATTGGCAATTTAATCCATTTTTAATGTAACTAATAATTGTCAATGCCATATTTAGTTTAAATTTCACAAATTTTGTTTGGCTTGGTAAGAAAACGTCATACTTCAGCTACCCAATGGTTATTGAATACGAAACACATCAATTGAGATCAAGTGACGATATCGACACCTGAGTTTCCACCCACCACAAGCAAAAAGGGTATCAAACTCATAAGTACATTTCAGAATTGCTAATTTTTCTAGCGTTTTGTAGTAAAACTGACAATTTTAAAGTTTTATATATTTAAAAACAAAATCATCTGCATGTAGTGCCATTTAATTCAAAATTCACCATATTGACAGAAATATAACAGCTATATGTTATTTATTGCACTTTTTTAACGGTACCAAATTGAGTAGCAGTAAGTATGATGTTAAAGTACTTAAGGTAGTTTACTCGCAGATTTTTTATTTTATTTTTAGCTCCCCAATCCCTTTATATAGGTGAAATGTCGAAAAACGATTTCGAACCCAGGTCCTGAAGTTTTGATGTCCAACACCCCTCTAAGTGGATCCCATACGAATTTGCAGGTAGAAATTCGCTTCTAGAGCTTTACAAACATTTTTTTACTCGGCAGTATTTAAATTTTGGCTTTAATTTTAAGTAAAATTTAATATAATCTTATACATCTAAAACTTAAGAAATAATAAATGCTTACATTAAAAAATTATAAAATATCTGTAAGTTTCAACCATTCGGACAATTTATTAATCAAAGAAATCAGTAGTGTTACTATAAAATTTGTGGGCAACTTAGATGCCATAAACTTTTTTAGTAACCATATACAGGTTCTTTTTAACTAATTTCACTTCTCTAAATCTATAGTAAAGAACACATACAGTCCCTGGACAAATTATTAGACGCACTGCAAGATTGCATGTATCAATCAATGATGAACAAAATACCTTAAGAAGGACATTTGTGTTCCTAAACTTAAGCTATTGAATAGAAAATACTATCTGCTATACTTAATACATATATCGACATCTTTTTTCATCATTACTAAAAAAATACAGTGCGTCTAATAATTTGTCCGGGGACTGTACGTTTCGTTAGTAACCGTACTAAAAAACTGTTAGTGGTCAATACAGATGTTTTTAACTTATAAGTGTTCTAAGAAATCCTTAGCAACTTTTGCAGGTGGATTTTTGTGTGCTTAAAAATTGTATCTGTAGGAGGATTTATATCTCCCGGAAAGCCAACCTGTTCGGCTAAAACCGAAGCTCTAACCTTGGGATTATCAGTCGAGCGCTCGAAACATTACGCAAATTCAATGTTACCGACCCCAAGATATGAAGATTTAAGTTTTAGTGGTTTTTTTATTTTATTTTTAATTCTACTTTTCTTAATTTAGTTCGAGTATTTGTTCAATTGAGCACGAGTATTCCGTTTCTATTCAGGTATCCTAAACATGTTACTTTTAAAAAAAAATAAGCTTAGGTATTTCAATTTCTCAATCATTGTTAAAGATTTCAATTTCTACTTCTTTTAACCCTTTCAGTCCCAGTGATGCCATTTGGCATCATCATTTTTCTGATCATAATTTAAAAAAAATATAGGGCCGACATCTATTGGGATTAATAAAAAATATTTTCTAATGGAAAAAAGTTTGAAGAATCAAATGATGTGCTTTTAGCTTCCACACTACGTTTATAACGTAAAAAGTGGAAGGTTTTATAATCGTTCAGTCCGTCTGTCTGTCCGTCCGTCTGTCTGTCACCCACTTTCACAGAAAGAACCACAAGTCCCACAGACAAGTGGGATACGTCATTTTAAAGCAAAAAATCAGATTAGGCTACATTCCAAATTTCATTAAAAAATTTAAATTAGAAGTTTATTTAAAATTTAAATAACTAATTTTTTTTATCTACATTGAAATAACATGCAAATTCTATTTTTATTCATATTTTCACTGTTGTCATCCACAAGTCCCACAGACAAGTGGGATACGTCATTTTGAAACAAAAAATCAGATTAGGCTACATGCCAAATTTCATTAAAAAATTTAAACTAGAAGCTTATTTAAAATTTAAATAACTAAAATTTAATCTACATTGAAATAACATGCAAATTCCATTTTTATTCAATATTTTCACTGTTGCCATTTCGTTAAACGTACGAGAAACTTTTGTTAAAATAAAAATACACTTTTGAAAAAATATTTATTTATGTGATATAATTCGGTTTGGATTGTTGTATTATCACAATAGAGTTCTTTTAATGGTTCTATATATATGTATGTAGAAAGATGCATAGAGAATTCTAACTTAACATAAAAAAAATATGCTAAGTTTCGCTTTTATTTTTAAAGCATCAATTGTACAAATTATAAATTTTTTGAACTGTAAATTAATTTAACAAATTATAAATAAGTGAATTTTCGAAAGAAATGTAAATGGGAAATTGTGGCGACAAAAATATTTATTAAAAAAGATTACATCATTATTCTTCGAACTTCAAACAAATTTAGCAAACGATAAAGTCTAATTATTAAATCTGAGAAAGAGGATTAATGAAAATAGTTAATTTTGGCGTTTAAAAGTTTGAATTACAAATAGCTAAAGGCCCTGTTTTTATTAGAATTAAATCACATTTGCCATTCGCAACAATCGCTCGAGAAACTTTAATTCTTTTAGACAATAAATTAAAATAAATTTATTTTTGCAACATCGATCAGTTTGAAATGACGTCAAATATATTTCACTACGGAATCCTTGTATGTTGATATGAAATGTTTTCATTCTATTTAAAAGCGAGGAATATGACATATTTATTCTTTAAAATATAAATTAATTTTTGCAAACGATAAGTAATAATTATTGAATTTTCGAAATAAAATAAATGAAACTAGCCAAATTTAGCTTGTAAATGTTAAATATAGAATTAATGTTGTGTTTGGCGCGTTTTTTCCTGTTAAACACAAATATGTGGAAGCGAGTTAAGTGACAGATTCTGTTACAAACCTACTTGTTTGATATTATAAATGGCACTAGACGATCAGAACAAAGTTTCTAAAATGATAATGCCAAATTTTCATTGGGACTGAAAGGGTAAAGCTAATTATATACTAGTTAGAAAAACATATCTAAGTAAAAAAACGGATTTCTTAGGAAAACCAAAATATAATTCACCCCTCTGAGTAACAAGCAAATTGACTACAGTGCAAACTTGTTTTCACACTGCATGAGGTTAAAATTTAAATTTTCAGTTGAATTAATATATTTTAAATTTTTTTGTTAAATTATATTTCTGTAGCAGAAAAAATAAATGAATGACTCCTTCATAAGTTAGATATTTTATACTTTTGTAAAATTATAAATGTATGGATTTTTAAAATGTATGTGGACAACCTGACAGTCAGGTAAGGAGTTTATCCCTCAATGTTTTTTTTTAACGAAATTTAAGCTGAGAGCTTAATCTCTATGCATTCTTAATGTACACTCTTAAAACAAAAGAGTGAAATCCACTCCTATAGGGGAAGTGCATTTTCAGCACCGGAAAGGAGTGAAAATTAACTCATACTGAGTTAAAACCGCTCGTTTTAAGAGTGTAGGTCGTAGATTGTTTTCTTTTATTTCTTTTACCCACTCCGAAAAAAGAGTGAAATCCACTCCTATAGGGGAAGTGCATTTTCGGCACGGAAAGGAGTGGAAATTAACTCAAACTGAGTTAAAACCCCTCGTTTGTTTTAAGAGTGTATATATGATAAAGCTTATATTATATTGAAATGGAAAAACCGAAGCAATAAAAAATGGAATATTTTTTAGCATCATTCGAACTAGAAGAGGAAAAACTAAAGTTTAAATAAAACAAACTGGTATAGAAATAAACATCTCAATCTTCCATCTATAAAATTATAATATATTTTTTAGAAAAACTTTCTTAAATTCCGGGTCTATTTTTACTATTTTTACTGGACTATATTTAACTGCCGCATCCCTAGAAAAGATGGCCAGAAGGAGGTGGAGGAAATAGTGCAACAATTTATTTATCACAACTACAGCATTTCGCTTAGTATATCTACTATCAAAGATTGGTTACAGTTATTTTCTAATAAATGGTGTGTTACATGTAAAGATACTAAGTAATTCCTACTAAATTAACAACACATTTTTATAGAGAACTTCAAAAAATAAATTTTTTCTAAACGAAAGTTTAATTTTATCTTAAACTAATAAAATACTTTGAACTACAACTTACAGTCACGATTGATACGGAATTTTTTTAATGCATTGTTTTCATACCGTCTAGTTCACCGTTATCATATCGTCTAGAAACAAGTTTAATAGATAATCACTGTCAATGTCTCAAAGCGATACCCATTGTTTTACAAAATATGTCAATCTCGTGTATCTACCAAAATCAAAGTTTATGTTTTTTAGTACCGATCATAGAAAATCTCTAATGCAGGTGATTAACAATTTTCCCAAAATGATAACTTTTTAAAAATTGTTTGTTTTTAAAAAGTCAACATTTTGTGAAAATTGTTTCTTTGGCAAATATTGAAGAATATTAATGTTTTGAATCAGTTAAATAAAAAGTGTTTTTGAATGCTGAAAACAGATTTTTAATATTTAAAATAATAAAATTAAAATAGTAGTTTGGAATGGAGGAAGTCCGTTTCTCATGGAAAATTGATTACTTATAATTTTAAATATGAAAACTCGTCTACAAGAAAAACTAAAATATAAAAAATATTCCTAATTTTTTTTAAAATATTTCTTAACTTCTTATTGTTGTGTTTTACATTAAATTTAAAATTTTCTGCACAAAAATTTGGCTCTTGTTTTACACGGCTAAACCTAATGTAAGTCGAATTTGACAAGAATAAATCAGCTTAAAAACCTTAATTAAGAAATAAAAATGTTCGGCTCAAATAATTCAAAAGAGAGTAGGAATTTATATACAATTATAAAAATAAAATATATTGAATGTTTATTAAAAATTAGGAACTTAACACTATTTTTGTTTCACAACGCGATTTTTTTTAAATGTAAAATAAAAATAGTCGAAGATATCTAATAATTTTGAAAAAAAAATCGGCAAGGCGAAATATTTAATAAAATATTTAATAAATATTTAATATAGTAAGCGGTATTTTAGTTTAGTTGAGAAGTTTTTATCTCATGATTAGTATATTACCTAAAACGTGTTTGAATCTTGCCTTTCACCTAAAAGATGTCACAGAGATATGCTGACAGACATAGAGTCTTCATGTGAAGTAATGATACCCAGCCGTACATCGAATAGTATTCTGTCATGCCTAATCTGGTCAGATGTAATTTATTTGGTGGGATGGTATTGCAGACCATTGTTCTTACCGTATTGTACTACGATTTTAAGATTTAAAAATATAATATTGATACATAATGTGATTATTTATATCTGAATTGAGTATAATTGTTATCATAGTATCCATCATTGCATTTACCATGATCCTTGAATTTCAATTACCTCAACAATTGGTAATTTTTTTAAATATTTTTATGTATACCGGAGTATATTTAGATTCCCGGAAAGAAAATTATTGTAAAGTTATAATTTAATTCCAACGCATGAAATGGGCCGGACACATTATAAGAATGAATGATGACAGAACAACAATTTTTTTTTTGGCTAAACCAAATGGAACTAGAAAAAGAGGCAGACCCAGATTGAGGTGGGTGGACTGCCTCCAAGAGGACTTTGTTTCGATAAAGGTCAGAGACTGGAAAGTTGTTGCGCGCAGAAGGAGAGACTGGGCAAATCTCCTTGGAGAAAGCCAGGGTCCACCCAGGACTGTCGAGCTATTGATGATGATGATAATTTAATTTTTTGATTTAATGAATTTTGAATATAGAAGAGATGCAATTGTGTTTTGTGCAATCCCACTCAACAACACTTCAATGTCATTATAATTTTATTAACTTCAACAGATATCCCAACACGACCAGTGTTTCCTATTTATTTTTTACCAACACATAATCATATATTTAACGGCCTTCCACCGCGGTCCACGAATCTATATCTCCAAGGCAGTTATCACATATCCCAGATACCTGATGACAGATACCAAGACGTCAGGTGAGGGATATTTAGCTGTAGACCCAGAGAAGTGACAACGTCGCAATACCAGCCACTAAACTCAAGATATTAAGAATCGTTATCGTGTACTGTACTACAATTTTAAGATTTAAAAATATTTATACACAATGCGATTTTTAATTTCGGAATTGAGTAAAACTGTCATTAAATAACCATCATTGCATACCATGATACTTAAATTTAAATTTTAATTACTAAATTTTTTACTTTCTTGTGTACCTGGATAAATTTAGATTCACGGAAAGAAAATAATTGTAAAGTTATAATTCACCAGGCATTATTGTTGTTATCCTTTAATTTTTGGATTGAAAGAATTTTGAATATTTTTATAGAACGAATTAATATATTATTCAACGAATTTCGAATATAGGATAATTGCAATTTTTTACTGCAATCCCACTCAACCCCACTTCAATGTCATCACAATGCTGTTAATTTTATATAGATATTCAGTCTTTGATATTTCTTTGTTACCAACTCATAATCAACTACCGAACGGCTTTCCACCGCTGTCCCCGAATCTATATCTCCAATGTAGTTATCACACATCCCAGATACCTGATGACAGATACCAAGACGTCAGGTGAGGGATATTCAGCTGTAGACCCAGAGAGTTGACAGCGTCGCATTCCCAGCCGCTAAACACACGATAACACCAATCGTTATCGTGTAACAAACTCTCGCCTATGTTGCGACTGAGTCTGCTAAACTCTGAACCCTTTTTTCGTTGAGCCTTTCCAAGGGCGTTTGAGATATGAAGGAAGGCGAGATAAGACAGGGTAGCGGTAATGAAAGGGAATAATAAGGAAGTATGGAGTTGGTATTTGGGATTGCAGTGATGGTTAGTTTGGTGACAGTTTTATACACTCTTAAAACAAAAGAGTGAAATTCCCTCCTATAGGAGAAGTGCATTTTCGGCACCGGAAAGGAGTGAAAATTAACTCAGACTGAGTTAAAACCACTCGTTTTAAGAGTGTAGGACGCAGATTGTTTTCTTTTATTTCTTTTACCCACTCAGAAAAAGAGTGAAATTCACTCCTATAGGAGAAGTGCATTTTTGGCACGGAAAGGAGTGGAAATTAACTCAGACTGAGTTAAAACCGCTCGTTTGTTTTAAGAGTGTACTGAATGCAGGATATTTAAGGGGACAGGGAACATAACGACGCTTCAAAATATCAAATTTTCATTTCAACTTTCAATCATTAAAATTAATATTTACGAAAAATTTTATATAGTACGCATCTGAATATGGGGTTGGAGTTCGCAAATTTGGTAGTTAATTTCAATATAAATTTGTTTCCAGCTTCAGATGTCATTATTTTAAAGCACCGATTTTTAGCTTTTAGGTACACTTTCCAGCACAACTATTGCGTGTACCTGAAAACAATTTTTTTATAGAAATAATAAAAGTCCAGTCAACGCAATGAACCTCCAGTTTGACGATAAAACATTCATAATTTTAAGTTATTAACCTAAATAGAAATTTCGCGCATTTCTTAAATCAGAAAAATCGTCTTATTTTTACTCGCTTAATATTGTTTTGTAATATTTTTGGTTTATTGTGTTAAATATACATGTATACGACATCACAGAAAAAATTTCAACCCTTCTAGTAAAATAGAAAAGAGAAAAGTGTACCTTAAGGTCGCAAATTGGTGTTTTAGAATAACGACCTTTAAAGCTGGCAACAAAGTTATATTGAAATTAACTACCAAATTTGCAAACTTCAGCCCCTTCATATTGAAATGGGCATCATAGAAGTTCTTTCATAAAGGCACGATTCAGTAACTAAAGTATAAAAATTCGATATTTTGAGTGGCCATTGGGTGCTAATATTTTGAAATTATTTATAGTTTGACCTCTTTGCTACAGAGGTCTGCAGACGTAGAATTGAAGAATTCACTTCACAGCTTTATTTTACAGTTTTTCCCTAACATACTAGCTTTAATTTTAGAAATGGGAATTTCAAGCTTATCGAAAATATTAATATCGAAGCAGGTGACATGTATCATGTGTCTATTTGTATTAAAAGGACTATTTGTGTAAAAGGCGTAGCAAAAAGGTGAAGCACGATTTCGGAGGCCTTGAGAAAAAATATTGCAGCGGTAAATCTATTAGACAGTTTTCATTTAAAAAAATGTTGAATGGAATATTAATTACAAAGAACTGAAAGTGCTTGCTTGTGCATTTATATAGCACAAGAAATGTGTATTTTTAGGGCTTTAAATCTCTAATTCCACTAAATCGATGTGCCATATAGCAAATATGAAAATATTTTTTAAAAAATTGCAAAACATGATTTTGGACATATATTTATTTGATATAAAGAATGTAAGTGCAGATTTTTGCTCGGGAGTGAAGCAGGTAAAACAGTTATATCGCCAATAAAAGGACGACTGACTAGCTTAGGTATTATCCATTATTTTTTGATTTTCGTAAAATTGGGTGAATCTTCGTTGATCTTTGATACAAAAAGTTTACTAACAGCCTTTAACATTCTTTTTTGGTACTATTTTTAAAAAATTAGTTCTATTTTATCACATTAATGCGAAATTATTACAAAAATGGTCATATGGTGAAAAAACAATTACATCGTCTTTATATATATTTTTTTGCGCCAAGTGGCACGCATATTTCACAAATACTTTAAACAATGGTGCATGTTACCTACTGTTTATTTAAAGCTAAAAGCTATTTATTTAAAGCTAAAAACTATTTATTTAAAGCTAAAAGCTATTTATTTAAAGCTAAAAGCTATTTATTTAAAGCTAAAAGCTATTTATTTAAAGCTAAAAGCTATTTATTTAAAGCTAAAAGCTATTTATTTAAAGCTAAAAGCTATTTATTTAAAGCTAAAAGCTATTTATTTAAAGCTAGCGTACCTACTATTTTATTTAAAGCTTTTTTGATATTTAAAGCTCCGTATCCAATTCTAATTATTTTACCAGCCCAACGTACACTGTTAAGAATTAGGCACTTTGTTTCACCAAAAATATGGTTCCTAGTAGCTGCAACGGCTGTGTGGTGAAACGTTAAGCCATATTTTTGGTATTCGGTTGAACCATTTCTCAGGTTTTTGTTTCCAAATCCAGAAAAATGGTTCAACGAAACACCGAAAAAAAAAGGTGAAACATTTCACTACACAGCCGTTGCAGCTACTAGGAACCAATATCGTGGTGAAACCAAGCACAAAATTTTTAACAGTGTAGTTAAGATTCCTAACATGTTTTTTTGATTTTGATAAAAATTTAAAGGAACATAAAAAGTAGCAATTAAAAGAAAATTAAAGAATGGCTACATAGCAGAATTATTACCCAGTTATATAATTGATTAGCATCTAAGGAAGTACTTGAAACATTTTTTTTTGGAAGAAAGAAAAGTTCCATTAAATAATTCATTACTTTTCCAGAAACTACTTTCAGGATTTAAAACATTCTATGAATTAAAAAATAAAAAATTAGATTAGAAAAAAACCATTAAATTTCCATTAAAATAACGCAAAACTTACTATCTTGAAACTATAAAGACTGTCATTTTGAAAATAAGGGAGACCGGGGCTCTCTTTTCCAATGGGGCAAGTTTTCCCTCCACTTTTTTTTTAAAAATGGACCGCTAAATCCACAAATTGTTGAATTGGCTTATGTAGGAACCCAGCACACATTACTTGACGAAATAATAAGTTTGGTAGAAGCTGTCATATGATCAAAATATCTGATTTTTTAATAAAAAAATTTTAGTATGAGTAACTTTCAGTCCTTGATTTTAAACTTAAAATTTGCTTAAAATTTTAATATTAAAGGTTCCAACTTTGTAAGTACTAAAGTTGGACTTCTTCCTCAATGTAGCAGTATATTTATATTCGAAAATAACTTGCACGAATAATCGGTGAGAGTATTTTTTTTAATCATTAGAGCACTTGTGATGAATCATTTAGAGCTCGTGTTCCAACACTGTTTTTGCTCAAAAATTTGTCTCAGCCTAAATCAGCTTGTCTTATATTTTCAAAAATATAATTTTTGTATTACAAAAATTGCCATTTAATCATAAATTAAATTGTAAATTCCAAAATGTTATGTTGCTGGTATGAAATCGTCATCAATTGTCAAAAGAAGACAGAGAGTGACTCGTACTCCCTTGGAGCAACAAATGCGGAGTAGGTTATTACTCGGGGCTTGTTGTAATATCAACAAAAGAAAACCACTGTACTCTAAATAATTTCCGGGTATATTTTAAGTAGGTTGAAAAATTTGTCCCTCTATATAGGGCACATTTTCCAACTCAAATGTTTAGATTTAATAGTTTGCTGTCAGAAACAAAATTTACTTTTTGAACAATAATTGTGTTCTTTTGTTGTAAAAGTTTAAGAATTTCAGTGGTTTTAAGTTTTTCTCGAAATAGATTAAAAATAATAAATATATATATATGAGAGGGGGAGGGGTGGGGAGCTGGAAAGCTAGTCCCGGTTTACTCTATGCTATAATTTGCTCTCGACATATTTTTTAGGTGTAGAATTAGGAGCAATAAGTATTCTCTTTAGCTTTTACATAATATGTAAACACTTGAATTTTATTTATAGGCACTGAGACAAAAACCTTTTTTTATAAAGCTGGACATACATGGAGAGACTTGGTCCCTTGAACTTCACCGGAAGTATTTTTTCTCCTCTTGGATTAGTGCCCTATGCCTTCGTGCCATGTAAGCTACTCCAGCTACATTAATTGGACCAATCAATGTACAAATTGTTGTGTTACATTAACATGGTTTCAGCTTTAAAAGACTTACTCAAAGACTTGCATTTCAAGTTACAAAAAAATTAAATTTATCTTTGAAAGTTACGTTTCAAAAAATTGATTTCATTAAATACTTGTAGATGTTTAAAATACACGTGAATACTTTTTATTCATTAGACAAATTCTTATTCACGATAAATCACAAAAAGTTTTCAAAGTATAAAGTGGCATAAATAAAATTAATTGCATATTACATGCTAGTTTTAATCGATTATTTATTGTTATACTTAATTTGCCCTCTCTTTAGAAATGTTTCCTATGCTATTTTAAAAGTGAATCAATCATTTTTTAAAGTAAACTCTAACGTTTTCGAATGTTGTCTTTAAACCAATAAAATATATCTGGTTTTCACCCATTTTTCTAACCTAACTGGTATTCACCCTGGTCTGGTGCCCTTTTTTTACACCTAAGATTGAAACTAAAGCAAAACGTACTTACTAGTGTTGCACTCACCTAACTATGTATTTTCGAATATGAACATCCATATTTAGATCTTCAATTGACAGCTACCTCTAGATGAAAAGGCGTGAATTTTCTCTTCAAGATAGTCCCAGCAGTGAACATATTGTGTGGTCTTGTTCAGAAAGCCTTTTCACAAAGTATAATCCATTGTTATTTTCTTAGAGTCACAGTATTCATTGCTAACAATCTTGCATAAAACATATTCAAAGGAATTCTCCTGAAGAGATTTTGTTTTTATTTGGAAGATGTTAATGTAATATAAATAAAATTTCTGATTTCCGCTCATAAAAAATGGCATAAAGTTTTTCAAACATTTTGTAAAAGATATTGTGTCCTGATATTTGATACTGTAGAATATGATAAACAAATTGCTTCATATTGTAGAAAACAATTTGTATTTAGATCTTTATTCATTATTGTATTTAGACTAGTTTCATATTATGGAGTATCTTTCTTTGTGTTTCTACTACAATTTAATGAAATAGAATTTTATATTCAATTAGTTAAGAATGTACAATTCAATACTAACAAACATTTTTTTAACAAAGGTGATGAAATAATGTGAATTATCAAAAAAAGTCAGCTTAAAGGAACGTAATTAAAGCATTGGAAAAGCATTTAAAGAGAAGAAAGCTGTGCAAGCAAAAGGAGTACAAGTATGTACAAGCATGAAGAGTTGCAAAATTCACAAAACTTTTACTGGTAGTAAATTTTAAATTTCTCACTTAAGCACGGATCAATGAAGTTCTTGAAAATAATTTTAACGTATAGAACCACCAAGTTCTCTTCTATTTTCCAAGAAAAGCACATCTTTAAAACTGATAAATCTTCTATCTTCTTTTAGTCTCCTTTGATTAGATTGACGTCGCACTAGATTTTTATCTTGGCTATAGGCAACATTCATCGTGAGCTTGGGATGCCTTTTGTTGAGTTTACAAAGAAAACGCAAATGTATCCAAGAACTTTATCAACCATCTTCATGTAAATATCTGTTCGAGATCTAGAAGAAGAAAAATAATACTTTAATACAATCATGCCAGTGAAACAACGACTTCGCACAGTACAAGGAAAATTGATGTCACTGCCATGTTTACTCAAAAGAAGATAGGTCACTTTTCCTTGTAAAGTGTTCCAATTTTTTCATGATGAACTAAACTTATTAAATCATTAAAAAATATCAAGTAACCTTCTGAAAATTGTAAATTCTCAATGTTAAGTTATTGAAGTACCATATGCCATTTAGTTTAGCAAATGCACTTCTTCGCTTATGATAAATTTAATAAATATCTGAAACGAAAAAAAAAAGTTTTATTTTTTAAGAATTATTCAAAATGAATAAGGTGTTGTTGCAAAACTCACATTTTCAGAAGTATAATTATGATATAATATCCGGCGCATTCATTAGCGACTTTTGATAACAGTAAATTCAATTGGACGAAGTCGCCAATAAATGAGACGGACCTTATATCTTAGTTATACTTTGGAGAGTGTGAATTGTGCAACTACACCCTTCAAATAAATAGGTTTATTTGTCTTTGATAAGCTATTACTGATACTCTTACAAACTAATTTAAAGTTGTTAATGTTAAACAAAGGGTATTCTTCAATTATTTATCTGCATTAGGTGACCATGATTAGGATGTCTTTCGTAAACTATAAAGTATTAAGAAAAAAAAATAGTTTTCCTAAGAATTCTATAATGTACATCGTGGTAAAACTTTCACTTTACAGCGCAAGCTCATATTTTTTGCCATATTTTTTTAAACAATAGTTTTAATTTTTTAAAATTAACTTTCGAGTAAAATGCATGTCTCTTATATGTAGTGTGATTGATTCAATGGGCATATTTCAGATCTTGAATGGCAACAGAAATTCTGAATGGAAAGAAGTTCTTCCTAGCTTGATGGCGAATCAATGTCACGTGGGAACAGAGCACCAATTGAGCACCGAATAAATGAAAGTAAGGAATGAAACCAAAAGGTAACTACGTCACCTCGATTTAAGGGAGAGGAAGAATTCTTTATACAAAGCATTCTGCTAAAACAACAAGTTTTAGAAATTGGAATAATAAGAAAAACATTTAATAATAACTTATCAAAATCCATCATAATTAAAATTCCAATCTATACTATTCAAACCATCATTTTGAGAAAAACATTAAAAATCGTAGGTTTTAAGATTTATAGATAACAATTTCTTTACTTGCTATTTTTTTAATAATCAAATAATCTTAAAAATATCGTCCCAAGGCAAAATCAAGTCTCATGTAACATCACGAAAAAAAATGAAATGACATCACTTCCTCAACGTCACATCCCCAAACGGACATGAAATCATGAAAACATATCAACCCAACAAAAACGACGATAAATGATAAATGACGTCAAAGGAAACACGTCACGATAAATGACGACATCCTTCCGCTAGTAATACCAATCTTTCGAAAAATCCTAAGCTGTAACAGCCCCAATTCAATGGAAAAGCTCAGCGATTTCCATGTACCTGTATTCAGTTGGAGAAAATTGAGAAAAAGAAGAAAATTGAGAAGAGCCGCGATCTGTCGTCTTTTCCTCGTGACGTCATTGGATGGGCATGCGCAATGGAGGTGGGAGGAAGATTGAGGGTTCTTTGCGCCTTTTGGTCATTAGACCTTTGATTTTCTGTGTAGGCTTCTTCAAATCGGGATGGCGGCCAAAATATGATATATAGGGTTTCCAGATATCCGGGACTGGCCCGGATAGGGTCTGGATTTTTCGATAATGTCCGGGGATTTAAAAACGTCCTTTTCTAACGATAAGAGTTTTCGTCCCTTTTTTTTTTTTCTCTTAATGATTTATTTTGATTTTTCGCAGTATAAAGTTCTGATTTTAAAACATAACCAGCATTACTTTTTAAAATCCAATTAATTTGACAACTATCGCGCCACAAAATAAATTAGTTTAGCGTTTAAACATTCTAAAAAACATTGAAAAAAAAATCAATACAAAAATCGTACAAAGAAATTACCATGTATTTTTTTTTTCATTTTTCTAAGGACAAAAACTTATATATTTTCAGGATTAAATAAAATAAAAGCACCATCAACCTTCGTAATGTCTAAAGAAAAAAATCCATATGTAGTTAGCGTTCTATTTTTTCTCTTTTTTAAATAAAACTTATTTATCTGCGAATCCGCAATCTCCGAGTTAGGATGCTGCACTTTCAAACCCCTCAACAGATGGCAGCACTTTTGTCTTTTTCTATGGCTGTCACAGAAATGTGATTATTTATACATTGAAACTAAAATACGTAAAATATTATTTATTCTACTAAATGCAAAAATGAAACATTTTTTAATCTGACCACAATTAAGGCGCTTTTAACTTTAACTACTTTCTAAAATGTGATCAAAAGAAAAATTAAAATAACTTCAGAAAATGTTCGCAACATTTCCTGTACTCTTTAAAAATCAACAGATTAAAAAAAATAGTGTCCTAAAATAAAATTTGATGATTTCATGCACTATTCATATATACTCTGCTTTGAAAACAAATTTCCACCTTGGATTGAAAGCATTTTTAAAGAAAACATAAATGGTTTTCCCCAATAGAAACCAACTATGAAAACTTGTTTTGCTAAATAAAACATAATTGCTTGTAACTAATATTAATACTAAATTTTGAAAAACAAATAGTAATTAAAATGAAAAGCACTTATTTTCATTATATATAACTTAACAGCATTTGAAATGGTACTCGTAAAGTGCTACTATAATATATACAATTAAGAGATAAGTGAAAATCATTTTTTCTTTATTCTATTAACTAAAAATATTGAGCTCTAAACTATGATTTTTATGCTCTTCCAGGTATTTATAAAACAAATATTGTAACTCTTAAACTTTCTGAGAAATGTTTTTTTTAATTAAAATTAATTTTTATAATTATAAAATAAAATTGGCTGAAACCATTGAAATTCGTATCCATTTTTGTATGAAGACGGAATATTATCAGAATATTTTCACTCAGTAAATTTCTTCCCAAATAAAGTTGCCTTTGACGCAATCCATGAACGAATAACTGCAAAATTTAAATATCTTTAAGTATCTTTTGCATTCTACTAAATATTAAATGGATTAAATTGCAATTTTAAATTACTTCTGCAAACCATAAACTATACTTTTTTTCTGAAAATAACTGAATTTAAGAGCAATTTATGAAAGTGAATTGATTCCAATAAATGAAATAAACATAGAAAATTGGCAGTTGATAATATTTTAGATTTTTGCGGCAACCCTGCAACCAAATATCCATATTATCCCAATCATTCATATTATCCAAAATTCCAAAAAGAACTTTCTAGTTTTGATATCGTGTACTCAAATATATTTTTACCGTTTTTATATTTTTACCGATTTTACCATTTTTGCAATTCTGAAAATAAAACTGTAGTATGTATTTAAAACACGAGGAAACAAACTAAAAACACCTACTTAGTTTTGTTTACTGAATTAAGTTACTGGCACCTAATAATGAAGTACATTGCAAACCAAATATTAGAGAAATGTTCAGAAAGATATCTAATTATAGGGGACAAATTTTGTCTAGTAAACTCGGGAATAAAGGTGTTGATTATTGCTCGTGCATGACATTATAACAACCTGTAACGCTTAACATTTAACTAAATTATAAAGTACAAATATGAAGCTCATTCAACTCTAACCGCCATAGCCGAATCACACACAACAACTCCCTATTAAATCCGTATCAAATCGTACAAACTTCTTCCAGCCGAGGTCCCGGACATATGAGATTGCCTCAAAACTCTTATCGCAAACTTACACATCAAAGAAGTGGCAAGGAAAAAGGGGGTGACTATTAAATAGAAGAAAAACATAGTGGTATTAGTGTGCCTTGCTGAATTTCATTTTTTGAGAATGTTTTATCAGTAAATAATCCATTTGAAACATCTGATATTGCTTCCGAATTGAAAAAAGGGGACTTCTATACTACTATACAAATTAAACGGGAGTTTTTCCCACGTGCATTCTTTTATTGACGCTCAACACATAATGCTAATTGCTTTTCATTAACTAAAAAGGTAAATGGTAGACATAGAACGTACAGCTGGGGAAAAAAACGCTCCACCCTTTGTTTTTCGGCTGCTATTGGTCAAAGAGTTTTGTGAAAGGTGTCATTTTTCAGCAAATAGCGTAAGGAATTGAATACTGGCCATAAAAATTTTATAAGGGGTCGTCTACATATTAAAATGAGTACCAACTTTGAAAATTCCAGTAGCAACACCCAATATTTTCGATATTAAAATGTTTATTACATTCAAATTACCCTAAATCCAAAACAAAATTAATTAATTTGCATTATTTGTTGAGATACAAGCATTCAAAGTTGAACGTCTATAATGTTAAAAAAAGTTTCAAAAACTTTTATTAATACCTCCACAAATAAAATTAATAAAACAAAGATTTGTTTCATTATCAACTTCTTAATCTGCAAAAAAGAATTCGACCAAGTTTTTTCATTATTTTTTCATTTTTTATATTTTTTATTTAAATTTAAATTTAAAAAAATAAAACATGAGTAGCAACCGCCATTTTTTTTACATAAATTGATGAAGTAGATCAAGTAGAACCAAAATCCCGATTGCCAGTAATCAATTACTTACGTTATTTCCTGAAAAATGACATCTTTCACAAAATCCCCTGATCAATAGCTGCCGAGTAACGATGGGTGGAGCGTTCCCCCCCCCCCCCCCGCTGTACCTATAGGTAGCTAAGACCCCAGACTAAATACACTGCGTAAAAGAAATCCCTCTAATTAACTATCACGTGTGATGGTAAAAGTGCAGCCATCGCCCTGTGCTGTGAATTTGCAGAAGATGCAAAATTTATTGTGTATGGTACTGGCGAAAAAGTTTGCCTCACTGGCAGTGAGGGCGCACAACCTTCTCTGTTTAAACGCTAATGGAGTAAAATGTTTATGTGACTCTGTACGTCAAGAAAACATCACTTTGCTGTAAAACAGACATTACAACACTGTGTTGTAAAAAAAATTTGTTGTAATTTTACAGATTTTTTTACATTGTAATTCATTATGTAAACAACAGTATTTTCAATTCAGTTGCAGTTCAACTCATTTGAGAAGGGCGAAACCCCTTACAGCGCTAACCTTAAGGACATTTAATAATGCAAATGTCGTTTACAATAATTAAAATCTTTTTGTGTTTAAATTTAAAATATTTTTCACCTCTTGGTTGGTAAGAAAATATCTGACGCATGTTCGGTAACAACATCATTTACTTGTGTTTATGTGGCACAATACACCACAGTTAATTTCTTAATAATTAACAAGATATAAATAGTATTACTCCTAAGAGCATATTATAATCTGACCATTGCATCGAATAATACAAATGCATAATAACCCTATTCGTTTGGTGCATTAAACGTGCACGTGCAGTCTGTGTTCCTGTATAGGTCGAGGTCCCAGACATGGAAGGGTGCAAAGGAACCTTATCACTCACTCTTATCACAGTAAATAAATCCCAGGGAAATGATAAGGCTACCGAGGAGGGCAGCAGCACGACTTTATCATTAGGATGGGAAGGATAATAAAAGTTGGTTAACTTGTACTTGTTGTGGGACAATAAGTGTTTGTATAGTTAAAAAATTTGGTGTAGCACCTTAATCCTGGAACTTTTTAGCTGCCACCACAATTTGGAGTGTTGATTTACCACTTTTAGGGTGCATTAAAGTTACAGTTTTACCACTAAATTGGTAAATTCAGACTCCAAATGCTGGTGGCAGTTAGAAAGTTCCAGAATTAAGGTGCAATCTTGCACCAAATTTGTAACAGTGTTGAATAATCTTAATATGATACAAAGAAATTCCACAGCGCTAATTTTTTTAAAAAAGATTTTCCTTGTAGAACAAGATAATTTAAGATCATCTACCAATTTCACAAGATCAAAATAATATTGGAAAGATATCACAAGGTAACGTACAAGCAGAAATATATCCCACTGACTAAAAGGTACAATGCTATCCTTTGACATTTCTTGACATAAAATATAACTAATTAAAATCGAACTGTTTCATGACTATCATGTATTTCTATTCAAATTTCTCGATTAACAAATAACCTTAAAGAACATAAATTTTTCATCGACGAAAAAAATTTAATGTTATACAATCCTTTCAATAAGCAAGAATAACTGAAACAATTGACAAGTGTTGTTTAAAAAGAATATCAGTTGTTTGCCTACATACTTTATCATGCTGCAACAAACGCCAACAACAAACAATATGTAGAAAAAACTTGTCTGGCTATGGGGGCAAGGCAGCACAGACGGAAGAAAGGTGGGAGGAATAATAGACTTTTTATTTATGGGCCATTAGTTTGAATGGGTTAGAATTCCAAAGAGCCTTTAAGATGATACATTTCTAATGTTAATACACCAAATACAATAAGTTAAAAGTGATTTTGGATCTTCGGATCATTGAAATTACAATATATGCATGTTAAAATAAAAATTCAGTTAATATAAAATCTGCAAATAAACATAATAATAAGCAGGGTAACTTATCGTCAATGTTTAGCCAGACCACAATTCTTTACCAACATACATTAATTACAACTTATATCAAATCATTGTAAGTAAAAAAGCGTTACGTAAAAAGTTTTTCGTTTCCATTGCATTTAATCTGAGAAAAGCAAAAAGATATTATTGCAGCACAACTACTTATTAACTCTATACAGATATTAAAATGATGCATATTTTGGCAAAAAGCTCGAAAAATTACATTTGTCAGTAACTTTATTTTTTGTGCGATTTAATTCCACGTACCATTTAAAAAAAATACTCTTAAGCTTATATATGTGCTACTAAGATTTTTTTTCTAAAATTATAACAACAGAAATTAAGTGAAACGCATGCAAATATTCACAGTTTTGTCATCCTACAAATATTCAGTAAACCAGCATAACCGTTTTAAACGTCCTTCCATAAAGCTATACGTCCACTCCTTTCTCTAGTCTTTTACAGCCTTGACCTCCAGCAGTAATTTTTTTTCTCTTGCATTTCCAACCGCTTTTTGATCTGTATTCTTCATAATGTAGATTTAACAAAGTTGCAACTGACATAGTGTCAAAAAAATATATATTTGTATGAACATTTATGGACATTAAACGTGCTATATTTAGTTAAAGGAGAAAAAAACGTGAGTTATTGACAATTATCGATATAAGTTTGCATGGTTTATAAAGTGACACTTCTGTTATAGTACCTCAATCAAGAGGGCGTCACTTTTCTCGTTTAATACAATGCAGTATCCTCCTCTTTTTCTCGTAGTACAATACAGTATAAGATCCCACGTTTCTGTTTTGTAAGTTTATCCCTCTTACAACATTTTTATCATTTGCCATTTATTTACGGCAATTTTTAGTTTTCTTGTTTCATATGTTTCTTTCGTTTAAAAGTTTCTTTTAACCTGTCTAGTAAAAAAACTTACGACAGGAATTTCATTGTAAATCGCTGTACCACTCATAGGAAGAAATAGTGCCTTTTCAATCAGGTTACAATCAGAATCTACAAATAAGTATACATTTCTCCACCGCTCCATACATTCCTCCAAACCTTTTCGTCGCATCGCTCTGCCAATCGTACAGCCAAAATTCACATATCTGATGAGAAAGTCCCATTTTCAACAACTTAAGAACTTAACTTTATTTATAAGCAAGATGACGATCCTATTCTCACACCTAAATTACAAAATTACTCAAGGCCTCTTGTTTACCCATCGATAAATTGTCACACAATAAACTATTTGCGCCAAAAATAAATGTTATTTTTCTTCATTTACTTTTATATATCAAGTTGTGGACATTCTCTGATTATTATCAAACTTTATAGGCAGTTACGAGAATGTCAAGCAAACGGGGCTTGTTTCCCCGTATATGATGCATGGGCCATGCACCTTCGGAAATTAAACCTGTTTCTGCATATTCCATGCTCTTCTTCTTCTTGTGACCCGATGAATTATTTATATCTTCTAAGAAATCGAAAGCTTCTCGTCTGGGCGAAGAACAAAAGAACGTTTTGGACGTTCCACTTTTTCCAACGGATTCGGAAGAATTATGCATTCAAATTGGTGGCAGCGTGGGATTCGTGAGTTATAAGCATTGGTGTTTTGACCAGACATTTTGATGGGTGAACTTGGATAAAAACTAACTACAACTTCAGTTAAGTCACTTTTATTTTGGGCACACTAATGTGAACCAGCTCTCTTTTAATTTAATTAGATTTCAATGAAGTTTTGTAACGTAGAATTGGTGAATGAAACAAAGATTGAAAGGATAGTTTTAAGTTAACCTTTAAAATTAAAAAAAAAAAGAAATAGAGGCTCATAACAGTATTGCTAGCAGAAAAATGGTGTTTCTTTTATTGAATTATTATAGCAAAAGTATCCCCTTAACCAAAATAAGTCAATTAGCCATTCAAATTAAATAAGATTTGACATAAAATTATAAATGCATAACGTTAAAACGAAGTGTATTACTATTTTGAAAAATAAAATAAACATTTGATAAAAGAAATTTATGGTTTCCTAGCTTCTCAGAATAGTCGAATGCTTAAAAATAAATTTCGTTATCTTTACTGAAATACGTGACAATCAGAAAAGAGCCGTACTTTCGACTTCAGATAACTCTTTTTATCAGTGAAAGTGGTACGATTCAGAAAACTCGGATATAGTCTACACGTCCGAAGAACAACCTAAGAGATAGTAAAACCATTCGAGAGCGCACGGATTTACTATATTCCTATGAGAATAACTACATTTGTACTTGAGGAAAAGTAGTAAAATAGTATTAAAAATCTTGTTACAACAAGGTTTGTAATATTTTTTTCACTTAAAAATTAAGTAATACAACTAATTGTCGAGTTACATAATTTTACCCACCCATTCGTAAGGAGTTTCAGGTATAAAGACTTTCGTAATGTTCGTAAATGTTTCCATAGATAAGTTTTTCAATACAGTTAATTATTTCTATGGCTTTAAAATTTGAAAACAAAATCTTCAAATATTTATTATAATTTTTATGTTTCAATCTTAACCTTACAGAAAACAAATGCAACGGTAATGTAACGGTTACTGGATTGGAAAAAATGAGATTTGTGGTAGACAAAAAAGATCAACTCTTGTTCCCACTTCAGAAATCCCTCTAAACATAAGTTTCTATTCTTGATGTGCCTTCGCCCAGTTCTGAAACCGCTGGGAGGTGTTAAAACATTTCGCAGTTGCAGAATCTGAGAGCAATTTCACACTGGGTGAATTGAAAAAATAAATGACACCAACACGTTGCAAGGAAAACAGAAACAAGTGAGTATCACATTGTTTCTCCAAGAGACATGTCTTTTTTCAGCGTCATCGCAATATGTAGTGTAACCTTTAACAACTGACGTTAAATATTTTGATAATTATTGCCTCCCTATATAAATAAACTAGCAAATTTATACCCGTTCTTCGCACGGATTAAAAAAGTATCAAATCGTTCCAAATATGTTTACCATATAACCTGTTATAGGATCATAAACTTATGTTATTGTTCCCGCTCGTTATAAAGTATAAAATCCCGTTTCATTGCCTTAAAATTCAAAAATGAAAAATAAGCTATAAAATGCACTCATAAATGTCATCACAATTCCCTCATAAATACATAAAACCTTTTAGCTCATTTGGCGCGTTTTGGGAAATAATTTGGCGAGAAAATAGATATAGCTACAAACACACCCATTATACAGCTCTAACACAATAACCTTCGAACAACCGACCAGCTTATAAATTATTTATAAAAGAAATTACCTATTTGGCGAATTTTAGTTAATAAGTTGGCGAGATTGGCAACGTATTTGGCGAAAAAATAAAGATATAAAACACTAATAGCTCTAGTGTGATGGCCTTTATTAACCATCATAGTTCAGTAATAGCTTAACTGCACATTTATTGCTTAAATATGCATACATGCAGTCAACAGAAAAATCAATGAAAAAATCATCAAATAAACCCACAATAAAATCCGGGAATGAAGACTGGCGGAATTACGTCACTTGAAACATGTCAATTATTTTTCATATAATGAATTTAGTTTCTGAAAGTAATGTCAAAAGAATAAAATAAAAATTTTGAATTTTAAATGTTTTCGTTAAAAGTTTTATTAAATTTTTTTATCCGATGGCATCAGGAAAGAGAAAAAATGATCGGATTTGAGCGAAAGTGGTGTATTTTTTTCAGAAAATTCGAATTTTCTCTAAAAATTGAACAAATATGAAAAAACAAAGCCTCAGGTGCACACGTTAATATTAAAGGGAATCTATCTTAAAAATTTCGAATTTCTGAGGGCAGTATAAGTAGGTCTTTTACGATCCGAAGACAAACAGACACACAGACAGACTCTTTCTTTTATTTCTTTTATTATTATAGATAACAGTATACTTGAATAGTGTGAGTACATTAAAGATATTTTATTTTTATTCCAAAGAAAACTTTAATTTTATTTCATAATTTGAGTTATTAAATTAATAAGAGGGTATATACCACAATACAAAATACGAGGGAAATGTACTTATTGGTCTCTTAAAACTCTTTGCAATTGAATCCAAATTTAAACAAGTAGGTTTGCTTTTAAGGTATAAAAAACTCTAAAAAATAGCTATACTTCCAGGATGTATTTGTTTTTGTCTGCTTTGTATAAGTAATATGCAAAATATCTAGATAAATTGAGAAAATAATTCAAAACTTTATGGAGCAAGTCAATTAGACTGTAAATTTTGTAGGTTTTGTGACTATTATTTTTTTTACTGTACATACTTTGTGGTAGGATATAAGCAGCATTTGCACTTCACTATTCACAAAAGAAATTTCTTTAAGTTAGTCAACGAAAAACGTGGTGCAGTAACATGGCGAGTCTTCAAAATGAGACACACACTCGTTATACTAATCACAAAAAATCGCAGACGCTGATAGTTTCTAAAACTTTCGCTTAAAAAACTTGTCCGCTGAACTCTGATGGCTGATTCTTAATTTATTGTTCGTGGATAAGTGTTAAGTTACTTTATCAGTTTATCACAGCATTGTCTGTTAATTTTTACCGAACAGAAAGTTGTTCACTGTCTGCTCCAGATAAAGGGTTAAGTGGAATTATTAAGATAACAAATGTTTAAGTCATTAAACTTCTTAAAATGCTGAAATAGTATTAAATTACGGTTTGTTTATAATAGGAATGAATATTTAACATAAAACAAGTAGGTGAATTTCAAATACAATATAATTATGTAGGTTTGATTCCTCTTACAAAATTGCACTTGATGCTACATTACTAACTTAATTAAAGAAATGAGACATATATGTATAGTAAATAATAGTCGCAATTGTTCACAAGAGTTTATTAAGTTATCTATTTGAAATTTAAAATATATCAAGTTAAATTTCTTCGATTTTGATTTGTTATGCTACATGTTTGACTTAACAATCTGTTGATCAAATGTGTGCAGCTCTTTATTTCTGTTACAGCTGCACTTTTTTGTATAATGACAAAATTTCTTTGAAGAATTTTCAACTAAGGCACAAAATGTATAATATTACACATTTTGTGCCATTATACATTTGCACAGGTTTTTCTCGGTAGTTTTTTTCTTAGTAAAAGAAAATGTATAATATTATACATTTTCTTTTACTAAGAAAAAAAACTACCGAGAAAAACCTGTGCAAATATCGAAAAAAAATATCCAAAACACTTAGAGGGATGACTTCAAAAATCGGTATTTTAGCATTTAATATCTTTATGTATATAGAAACAAATTTTAATTGTAGCAGAAACAAATTTTAACTGTAGCAGAAAAGTTCACGCTAAAATAAAAAGAGTGAAGGTCAAAATACAAATTTAATAAGGGACTAAATTACCATAAATGCGTACTCATGTATTTGTGTAGAACACTGTAAGACTTTGGTATGGCGTTACTCAGTAAACACGGTTGAAGCTGGCAAAAAATGCTGCCACTGTTGCAAAGTAACAGTTGTTTTACAGTGTTTTTTCAGTTTTGTTAGTTACTTTACACTGTAAAAAATCTTTCTATTTAGCATCACAGTGTGGTGGTAAAAAGGCTGCCATCAAATTGTGTAGTGAATTTACAAATGATATAAAATTTATTGTGTGGTACCGGCAAAAACGCTTGCTTCACTGGCAGTGATTTTATGCAACCAATTTCTCTTTGTAAACGTAATTGGAACAATTTGTTCATGAGATTCTGTACGTCAAGAAAATATATAAATTTGCTGTGAAACAAACATTACAACAATGTGATGCAAAAAAAACCCCACAAAATGTGCAGCAATATTACATAATTTTTACAGTGCAGTCAAACAAATTTGCGTTATTTCATCACTGAACAAAACATAGTGGAGTCAAACTTGGTTACTACGACCTCTTTTACAATGACAACCGTTTATAACGTCATAAATGTTCGGTCTCTTGAGTTGCCCTTGATCTTAATGTTATATATTATTAATAACGATAATTTTTAATTAACTCCCCGGTTATAACGCTAAGAATATGATATCCAAAATGCCTTCCTTGAAGAAAAATATTTAAATGAAATGGATTATCACTGTCAAAATGCTGTTTAATTTGCCAAAGGATGCATAAAATAATAACACACATAGGGTTAAAATTTATTCAATAGATGTCATTTTATAGCTTTGATTAATAATATGAGTGTATATTCAATTCAAAGAGTTAATATTCAATTAATTCCCAGTTAATATTCAATCTGTTTATAACGTCACGGTCCATTAAATGACGCTATAAGCGGATTATACTGTATCATAATCATAGTATATGCATTTAATTCTCCCCAAAACATCCAACTACTTCCCATCAACAAAACACTGCCACATTTATTAGTAAACACATCACAAAAAAATAGTCCAATCAACCCCAGACATAATACCTGCTTCGTCTATAAAAAAAAAACAAGAATAAATTGTCCCCGGGCATCAGAAGGCAAAGAGGTGTAATCTGTTATATCAGGTGAACGGCCAGGTATGCCTACTCGGGCTGTCCTTTCCTTTTCAAGGTCAAGGTGCGAGACAAAGACCTGAGACCTGCTTGGGGGAAGGGGGTAGATAAAAAACAATGGGAATAGAAAAAAGAATAAGGTAGTTTCATTTCTGGAGATTGTTTGGGATGGTTTCTTCCCTAAACCGAATATTTTGATTGTTTGGTGTATGTTTTTTTAAGATTTGTTATCAATTGTTTTGTTTAAACATTTCACAGTTTCATTTTATTCTTTTAGTTATTCGAGTAACTAATTGAAATAGAGATGAGGTGGATGGCTTTGTTTTGGGTTGGTTCTATTGCTTCTAAAATCGCAACCCATATACTTATAAAGGAATATCCATTGTTAAATGACTTTAAAAAAGGAATTCATTAAAACAATTAGAAACTCTCAAACTACTAGTTTAAACCACTGATCATTATGTAAAATTCATCTAGTGTCTTTCCAGCAATACACACGATTTTCAAACCGTAAAAGTTTTTTTTAGCTAAAATTATTTCTTGTCAGAAAGAAACTTGCTTTTCAATTATTATATTGTATGAAACCATTTTTTTTCTTACAAATTTCTCACAAAGGAAAACTTCACACTTCGAAAACAATCTTAACGGTCAATGAGTTTTAACTATTGCTTACTACCCAAAAACCGTGTGAGCTAATCCCGGGGAGGTCTCAGGGATTCCTTCCGCGTTTTCTTTGTGTGTGAGCGTTCAACCCAGACAAGCGTGTATCACGTATCGCCGTCTGGGTCCAAATAAATGTGCAAACGGAAGCGGACGAGACGCGTCAAATAAACTCTACTCCACAATCGGCATGCCACACACACGTACATTCCGTAAATGACAAATACAGCCTTGGTCAAAGACCACGTGCAGGAAAACTAAGACTATGGGCACCACAATTTTGGTGGCCCCCTTACGGAAAATTTTGTGTATGACTGCTCATATTACTGATGATGCTTGTTGTCTGATTTTTCAAATTTTTTCTACCATTTTATAGGCTTCCTTGTAACATCGATCAAACAAATCACTCAGGCCAATGTCTGAGTCAAAGTCAAGCTAAAACTGAAGTGGGGGGTCTCAGAAAATTTTAAAATTTATAAATTTTGGGGGTTTACAGCATTTAGCATAATAGAAACTAAAATTTAGGGTCCCTGGGACGGGCCTTATGGTAGATCAGGCCCTGACCACGTATGTGGAAAAGTGACGCTTCGGAGATGTAAATATGTAGGACATACGACACGTTTCCTTGGACGGTGACAGATTTGGTGTCCTATAAGTACCTTCATTTATCGAGGTAGTTAATAATTTATAATAGGATATTATGTTTCCGGATATTTGATTTTGTTCATAATTGTTTATTTGCATGAAAGCTAGCAAAACTCCCTGATGCGTGGTATCTCCCAAAGGATCCCCAAAGTAAAAAATTGGTGGAGCGTAAGCCATCATAGAACTTGTGGTAGCACATGCTATTTTTCCCGTTTACCTAAGCTGTTTTTACTAAGTAACGTTCCGCCAATTTTTTTTACAGTGCACGTAGCCTGTAAGCCATTTAACACTACGTTTCAATCGAATACATTTTGTCAAAATATTACTAAAGAAAACAAAAGTTATACAAAAAAATTATTTTTATTCATGAGGCTTATATAGTAACAATTAATTAAAGGCTTAGATTCTTTTGTTTCTCTCAGCATAAAAAATTCAACAAAATTTTAAAAATGAAGCTTACATGGTCGGTGATAAAACAATTCATAATTTATTTTTATAATTAAGTTATGAAATTATTGCCTTAAAAACGAAAAATTGAAAAAAGTACAAAAATATGTTGCCGTTATATTGTTATTTACCGTATAGCTGCCTGTGAAAAGGAACGAAAAGTGAGAAAATTGAATTTTCTAGTTAAAATTTCTAAAAAGTGCTATTTGTTTTGAGATTTAACTGTCGCTGGTCCTAATGCAATCTGTATACATCTGACATTTGATCTACAAAGAGCTGCTAGTCACTTTTTAACGAAAATAAAATGGAAAGAGAAATGCAAAATTTCAAACCTTATAAAAGTTCTTTTTAGTTTCGCTTTTTACTTTTCGGGTAAGATGTGATAAGGCTTTTGGTTAAAAGAAAGAGAGAGACTTGCATACGAAGTAAAATCAAACATTTAGGATTCTTTCTAACTTTTAATATGACCGTAGGAAGTAGCTTAACTGCTTATCAAAAAGACACATTTTCTCCTATATTTACTTTTGGATAATAATAGAATGGTTTCGATTCGAAGTTTACTTAGTAGATAACTTTGAATAAATCATCGTCTACTTCTTGTAGTGATCATTTCGACCTTTTTTTTATGTTCTCAAAAAGTTGTCTACAATAGATAAAACATTAAACGTTTTCGGCGGCATATTTGATTATACATTTAAGATTTTAAAATCTTCTAATATCTATTTTTCTCGTAAATGCGAAAACTAAATCATGCATATAAATGCAATTAAATATTAAAACTGTATTAACTTTGAAAAGTTTCCGTAATTTAAGAAATTTGTATATCTTCTAAATGATAAATTAAATTTAAATTATTTTCATCATATATGTTTATAAGGTTAATCAGTCACATAGTTTTAATAGATAAAATCAATTTTAAGCTTTAAAATCGTGTCTTATTAAACAAAGTATTTGATGATTTTAGGGATAGGTTAAAATTGAAAGGTAAAACAATTTCAAAATAATTCGAAGTAATGATTATTCTTTCAAAATCTATATCATTTTAAGTGCAAACAAAACTATTTAAATTAAAATTTCAGATAAACTCATCTAATAAAGCTTTAAAAATCGATAAAAGTTCTTAACATAATAATTTATAAGTTCAATTTTGATCATAGACAATATTTTTTTTCAACAATCATTAAATTTTCAAACGTGACTAAAATGAAAATAAATGAAATCCGTTTTTATTTTATTTAGTATATACTAATTACCAAATGTTTAAGAGAACATCAAAATAAACATATTTGTAAATTGTAAATTGGAGGAAATATTTATTGAAGGCAAAGCGATGTAGTATATATTTTTATTAAAACTTTTAATTTTAAAATTTTATAGAATGATTTAAATTTTAGAGAATGATCAATTTTATTGAAGATTTTAATTTTTTTAAAATTTTTCATTTCAATGTGAAAATTAATCATTTTGGAAAAAAGGTTGTTCTATTGAGTGACAATAAAAAAATGTGTCAATTTTTTAGAGAAATATTTGGTGAAATTTTACATAGAACTTTAGAATGAAGAACAAAAAAAGGATTGTGATAAAATGCACACTTTAAGAAGTAGACGAGGATTTATTCAAAGTTATCTACTAAGTCAACTTGGAATCGAAACCATCTCATCATCCGAAAGTAAATAGAGTAGAGAGAAAATTTGACTTTTTGATGCGTAGTTTAGCTACTTTTTAAAAACACATTATTTCCAATTCAAGAAGTAGTTAAATTTTAACTATATACTTAGCACAACAATATTGGTTGAAAGAGAGTCTTGCAGTAAAATCAAAAATGTTAAACAAGTTTTGATCATTGTGTTTTGTAGATAAGATACATAATTCCAACGCGAAAAAGTAGCTTTGAAAGAGTAATTTATTTACTTAAGTTAAATCCACGATTTGTTTGTACAATGCACAATGAAATTTGAGAAATGAAAATTATTTATGAATTTTTATAAGTGTTAAAATTTTAACCGATTATAAATTTTCTGACCAATCTTTCTAAGAAAATTGGATGGTTGGAAAGAAGTGTATTTTAAAAATCTTAAAATTTCCAATGACGTCAAAATTCGGTCACAATTTAAAAAAAAAATATCGATACCATTTTGTAGCGAAAGTTAATACGGTATTTGTCTAAATGAGTTTTTCTAGACGGAATCGTAAGACGTGATTTACACAGACTTAAAACGTAAAATAACTAATTTAAATCACCTTTTGTGAATTGCAATGTTCAGTAGTTTTTATTTTTGAAAAACGATCAAATAAAAATGTTTTAAAAAAAGTTGTAAAAGTGCACTTCATTGCAGCAACTATAACTGCAAGACTTAATTTCTTCTAACTTCCATTGCTGCAATTTTTTTAATCATATTTCTATTTCCACGTGACATTTATTCCCCAGTCGATACTCGTGAAAGCATTAATTTTTTTCGGCATATCTAAAGCTACACAAAGCCTGAAACATGTCTATTGCAGACAAGCAAACCACAATGGTTACAAATATAACGGCTTCGTTGCTAAGAACTATAACAGCCAGTAAAGATAGCTTTAATGTAGGAAAATCGAAGAGGGGAAATGCTTCAAAACCACAAATAAAAGGCTTTTTTTTCTAAATGGCGTAAAGTGGAAAAAAAATAAAAAATGAATATTACCACGGCTTCAGTAAGTAAAAAGTACTGTCGTAGAAACATTATAATATCAAACGCCTTTTCCTATAATGGTACAAACCACTAACTATTGAAATACAGCCTTCGAAAACCACGTCATTAGGTTTACCGCAATTAGTTCTCGGAAAATAGTCCTATATGTGGGCCTCTGCTAAGGGAATGTAGCCAATAGCAGGTTGAGGCCTTCTTCAAAATGTGGGGGACAGGGCGAGGTAACGACTTTCCCCTCAATCTGGGTAAGACATGCCTCAGTGAAATTGTCCAATGACATTGGAGTTGGAAGGAAGATTTACACTACTCGTCCAAATGGTCAACCATGTACGATTCGATGTTGGCAATAAAGTTAATTCTTTTTAATAATTCATAAAAACTGAACTAGGTATAATATGTAATTGCTATGGAATGAAATATATTTACAATGCTTGCATTTGACAGTGTATTTTGGTGGATTTTGATGTCTTGTATTTTTTCGTTTTTTTGCAGTTTGTATTATATACACCTGGATTTGAAAGTCAAATCAATGGACGGAACACCTACATTTGAAGTCGAAGATTATACAAAGTAATATATAAAAAAAATATAACTAACTCAAAAGTTCATGTTTCTGATTTTTTTTTTAAATATTGCAATATTCTTCGACATTTTAAAAAGGATTAATGGAGTTTAGAAGAACTTTATTTGGTTATGCTGTGCCAAGTTTCTAGGCTTATGTATCCCGCGTATACGAAAAAGTGGTGTTTCGAGTACAAATAGGAGAAGCATCACTATTAAACGTACATTGTCAAAGTACCAATTGGCCATTGATTACAAATAATTTTTGCTTTGTAACTTCCTTGTTATTATTGTGTAGATGTAAAAAAAGGTACAAAAACCTTTGCGTTATCAACAAGAGGTTTAAGTTTAGTTTAGTTTGAATTATCGTCGCACTATAGCCACACGAGGGCTATTGGCGAACCACAACAAGAGGTTTAAAAGACAACGTATTCAAACGCAAATGAAAAGTTACAATATCTTAAAAAGTATACAACCGTTTCGGGACTTAATCGAAGTTAATTCAATTGATTGTTCAAAAATAATACATTAAAAATACTACAGGCAGTATTTAATTCCAAGAAAATGTTCTATTTCTAACCCTAAAGACGATACATACATTACCATTTCCCAAAGAATCAGGTTCCCAATAGTGTTGCCCCAAAAATAGGTGCCCTAAACACAATTTCAACCCTTCCACTCCTCGCGCGAACTGGTGCCAAGAATTCCGTGGCTTCTCGCCACTAGCAGGGAGATCTCACGAGGTAAGAAGATGCAATGGTGCTTACAGAAGAACAGCTGTTCTAGTTACTGCTCTTATTAAATAAGGGTATATATGTTTTAATATATAATAGACCGGCCTTTATTGTAAAATGGCATTTTTATCATCTACCGATTTATGAACAACACGCGTGATTTTTAAAATGTACGAAAGTTAAGAAGAGTTACTTAAAAGAGAAAATAAAAACAAGAAGAATTGAAGATATCCATAAAGTTATTTCTATTGTTTGTATGCACTTATATGTTATTCATGAGTAAAATAATACTGCAAGAAACGGCCAAAACAAGAAGGATAGCAAAGTTTAACACTTTTGAATAACTTTTGCCGTTCGATCCCAAATTAGCTGTAGAAAATAAATTACACACATACGAATTAAATAATAAAAAAGCAAGTGAATTTGTAACATCATTGAGAACTGCTTCCACACAAGATGTCATTATCTACTGATATATCTATGATCTATCTGACAATATTTTTTACCAAAAACAGCACTAATACTAATTATAAACCCTTTTCTCGCCAAATTAACCAAATTTTTCCATTGCTAAAAATCGCTTGATTGGTCAGAACGGATGTATTTGTAAAACAACCCAAACTTTAGTTAAATCCAAAGCTGGTAAAATCAATAGGGACTTTCCTTCTTTCCTATCCGAAGAAGAGAAGCAACCGAAGAAGAAAAGAAAACCAGGAAAAGAAAAAGAAGAAAGAAGCACACGTGAACGGTGGGAGTCGAGAGGGGTAAGTGACCGGTTGTTCAGCAACCTGTGCTGGTTGGTTTCGGGTTGTTATTTGGACGTTTTGAAAGAAAGAAAAAACGCTATTTGTTCCATTTCAGTTGGTTTGTGTGGGTTTTAGGGGTGGGGTATAGGAAGTAATTGAAAAGTATGGGTTACTTTAACTCCATTTTACTGAAATTGAAAGTAATGTACGTGTTTTTTTGACAGAAAAAAACTTGGAACAAAAATGGACTTGAATGTAACCGTGATTGCTTATAACACTGTTAATTTCAATGGCACTAACATTTATTTATCTTTCCCTGAGCGTTAGTGATTAAGAGAAAAAGTTGCTTAATTGATTCTCAACAATACATGATTTGCCAAAAAAAATTATAATTTTGACTTGTTTAGTTCCTCGTCAAAGATGTGTGGCGAGATTAGACCCAGATAGGAACGTGATATTGTACCATACATGGAAATTGACGCCCTCTGTCATTAACTCAAAATAAAGAAGCGTTACTTTTTTGCATACGGTGCGAAGAGTTGTGTTCATAAGAAAATTAAATAGCGTTTGCTGATTATATTGACAATTACAATATCAAAATAAATGTGAAGTTATTTGTGAATTTTTTTATTCCTTACAGCCTTAAAATCTAGCAAAAAATTATTATAGTAAAATCGTTTTCCTAAATACGTACCTATTTGAGAAAAAAAAATAGATGCACTGTCAATTTTTCTGAAGAAAAAAAAGTACTAAGAAAATATGGAGTTTCGGCTGCAGTTATCAATACGATATGCCAAATTATTTGTTACTATACAATGAGTATTTAAAATATAATCTTTAGTTACATACGTTGAGCAAACATAATGTTACAACGTTAAAACTAAATTGCAACTTTTTTACCTTTCTCCAACAATAAAAGAAATGACAAGCAAGCAAACAAACCTGCCCAATAAATCTTACTCACTTCCACGTTACATAACCTCTTACAAGGCAGTTCCTTCAGCTTGCCTAATGTTATACCATGTGTCTGACAAGAAAAGATTATACACGCGACGACCTTGAGATATAAACTGGAATAGAAGAGTTAGCCCAGTCGTCTAGCAAGGCTTCAATTAATCTCCCGTTCGACCAGGCTAGAAATTACTTTTAAAAATTACGGTTAAATAACAGGCAGCAGTGTGACCATCTACTTAAATATAATTGCTACGGTTTAAGAATTTTTTTACCTTAACAGTTTTGAAACCTTTAAGTACAAGGAATGGTTAACCCTAAATACCAAGATACACAGAGTTCTAACCATATAGATGGCCCTCTAAGGGATACTTACAGACGTATTAATCCGTCACCTTATTGTCAAGATTTTCAGCAACACACGTAATTTTTAAAAATTTATAATTTCCAACATTTTATTAATTTTTAAAATTTAAAGTACAGAGGAGCCATTTATGATTACCTTCTACAAAAATACAATTTGAAACAAATTACGAAATTAATTATTTAGTCAAAGAATTTAATTTTAATCTTGAGCAGTAAAAACAAGTTTACACTTCGGCCAATTTGCTTATCGCTCTCAGGGTTAAATGTTAGTATGGTAAAAAAAACGTACATTTAATGAGCACGAACCCTATATCTTAGTTATACTTTGAAGAAAGTGAGTTTTGTAACTGGACACTTTATACATGATGGCATAATCCCCAAACGCTTGGTTTGTATCTTGAAAACTAGCTATAGATATCTCACTGTAAATTAGCACATGCAAAACTTCAGATTTTCTTGAAAATAATGTATCACTCTTCCACTTTAAGTACTACTCATCAAGTGAAATGCATAAAAAATGTTTTGGACAAATGTTTGGAAATGTTTTTTTTTTAAATAGTAAAAGTGCCCATATTTTTTTGTCTACATGTGTATATAAGCTTGGGGAAACATAGTACAGTTTTCAATGCCGCTGTTCGGCAGTTTTTTACTAACAGATAACATCTAGGCGAATTCTCTAACACGCAAACAAACTGATAAGATCTGAATGGAGTTCTATACGGGCGAATGCCTACATACACACAGCCAAGGATATTAGGCGAGATTTGACTAATGGTAATCACGCACGATATATGTATATACTTTTTACGAGTGGGTATATGGTTGTAAAAAAAAGGCTACATCTATATGGTCGTTTTGGGGAACAGTTTCTTTACCTAGTTTATTTATTATTTGGCAAAGTATTTTTTGTTTACAAGCAGAATGGAAGCTTGGAAATCAGGGGAAACTTTACTTTTTAAATACTATAACTTATATGCAACAAATCTAAATTTTTTTGTAAGAGAACAGAAGCAGCCATGTGTTTTCTATTTGAGATTGTTATCAGAAACTAAACCAAGATACTTGAAGAAAAATGCAGTTTGCACACATGAGCAATTATTGCGAAAATCACAGTTCAATTTACTAAATCATTAATGTAAATTAAGAATAATAGTGGACCTAAGACTGACCCTTGTGGGACTCCTTTCTCAATAGTTGCTTAAAAACTAAAATCATTACAAATATTTACCATCTGATGTGATCTATTTTCCATGTACGATTTAAACATCTAAAAACCAAAACAAATACCTTCTCCTGCATACTCCAAATATGTAATTAGTTGGTTGATGCATTCAAAGGCTTTGGAGATATTCAGAAACACAGTAGCAGTGCTCATGCTTTTATCAATGCTATTATAAATAAATTCCTTATAATTAAAAAAAACAACCTCTGTATTTTACTTTTCAAAAAGCCATACTCTTTTTAATCAACAACCAAAAAAATCAAGTGATCCTAAAGTTAATTATATTTTCAATAATTTTATAAAACATTAGTAAAATTGAAATCGGTCTATAGAATGAAAGAAGATTTTTATCGCCAGATTTAAAAATTGGAATCACTATTGCTCGTTCCAGAGACTCAGGAAATACAAGCCTTATGAAAAGAGTTATTAATGAATTATGAAAAAAACAAGAACTGTTTTTTTATTTTGCAAAAGCTTTCATCATGGGAGAAATATACAACGATCATCATATGAATTTTTATTAGGTAGTGATTTTAAAACTTTAAAGTTTATGTTTGCGAAAAATTTAAATGAGTGTAAAAAAGGTTTAAGATTTTAAAGGCATTTCTGTCCGAGTTAGAATTAGATATGTTTGGAGGATTTACATTGAAAAAATTATAATTAAAAAACTCTTCTAAAGCTTTTCCTACTAGAGTAATTTAGTAAGCAAGACTCGTTTTATTTTCTTCCAGTGAATTGGTTAACAAAAATCCCTTTTTCCTTTCTTGAATTTAGACTCATGAATTTCTTTCTATAGTAGGTATTTTTCAGTTAAACCAAATGATACGCGAGTAAAGTAATTAAATAAGATTTCAAATCAATGTTTGAAGGAGACAAATAATACCAAAGAACCATCCTATCTTCAGCTGAAAAAGGTTTAAAAAATAACCGGTTACTTTGTCTTTAACATGACTAACGGCCAACCACGAACTTAATCGAACGAAAATTTGCATATCAGAATAAATAGTATTGTATTGTGTTTTTGCGGTGGTTTGTCACGGTATCATTAGCACGATTAAAGATATTTGAAGTGTTATAATAAAACGCAGTTGTACTACGTAATGATTGTTGAATTATGGGGATTTATGGTTTTCGAGTGTTGAAGAATCGAAATGCTTGCATGCAAAAACTTTGGGCGTCAACGTTTACGGTTGTCATTTATTGTATAAAGTGTGAGTGGAGTTTGGTAATTAAATAAATAAATAAATATACATCGAATCCACGGAATGAAACAAGTTGGGACACCTTTGACAAAATTAATTTAGTGGCATTTACTTTTATGTTACGATAATTAAAAAGGGTTACAAGAAATTTAAAAGTGAGCTTAGGATAATTTTTTCTTCTTCATATTCTCTTCAAAGATATTCAAGCTTAACAATTTTATTCAATTTTAAAATTTTAGTTTAATTGCGGATGATATTTTCATCATTTACTACAAAAAGATGACTTAAAAAATATAGATTTAAAAGTTTATAATTTTTAAAGACTACAAAAACAAGTTATTAAAACAAGTACCGGAGGCCAGGAAATGGGCAAAAGTGCATGGTTGTTTTTCCTGCATAAATTTCAAATTTAATTTTTTAATCCCATATTCATGAAAAATAATCAGAATTAGGTTTATTTTTGAAGATATGATCTCAAATTAATTTCCAAAAGAAAAATAGTTAAATATCAATAAAAATTCATTAATTATAAAATTTTGAAATTTATGTTTATTGCTAGAAAGACCGTAAAATATAGATATATATTGAAATCAATACTAACACTTTTTAGATTATAAAAAGATTGAATACTCATTTTTGAAGCCATTTGAAATATAGTAGCTTACAATTTTGTAAAGCAAATTTTGCATTGTTTCTTATACTTGCAATAAATGAATTTTAATACTATATTTACTTCGTAATTTTCAATAAGTTTTATTTAGTTTTTTAAAATACTTAATCAAATTATTAGTTAAATGCAGAGAGGGTTTTATAATAACCACATGTCCATTTTTATATGAAATATTTCCAACTATTTTTCTAATATTTTATCTACTGTACAAAATAAATATTTTCAATAAAAGTTTAAACTTTCCTTAAGCAAGCTGTTTTGAGGATTTACAAGTTAAAGGTAAAAAAACGTATTACTTACGGGAGATATTACGAAAGAGTAGTCAGAAGGGTTTTTTCGTTTCATTCCTCCCCGGATAAAATACTGGTGCATTGGGAAATCAAAGATTTCGGAGAAGTTAGGAGATTAAATATTTGTAATCTTTTATTCCCGCTCGAGTTAAATCAAATACATCTGTATATTTCAGCCTTTAATTCCATCCGTAAATGTCAATAAAGTGTTTGATATTTAAGTTTTTTTGGGAAAAAATAGTTTAAAAATGCAAGTTTGTTTGCAACAACGTATGTGTATTTCCAAATAACAAAAAAATGAACATGTTAGATATGAGGTTAAAGCAGAAACTAAGTGTATTGAGGCGCAACTTTGGATTAGCATCAACATAATTTAATGTTGAATTGTTAACAATTATTGCTAATTTAAAAAAAATATATATATTACTCTACGAAATTACGTGAATTACGTAAAAAAATATGAACTATTTGAAACATTAAGAAAAGAAATATGTGACAAGATTAATGTTTATGAGTATTAAAAAATGCTGTATATTCTTTTTATTGAAGAAATACAAGATTTTTATCCTGAATTTAAAATTCCGTTTTAAAAAGACAAATATAATCAGCAAAGTAATTTTTAGCAATGATTTAATTACAAATTTAAGGAGGTAGCAAATTGAAAAATTTGGAATAGAACTGGACATTTCCATCAAAGTTATATTTGGAAATACTTGATTTTTTAATGACTAGTTATACTCCTTTGAATTTATCCTAAGAAATTAAAAAGTACTGACCTTTCAAATGCATAAAAGGAACTCCTGGTAGAAACTCTTAAATGATTTAAAGAATATTTCGTTTGTGATTCCATTGCAGCAGAAGCCCACAACGACACGTTTTGTAAAAGTTCACAAGAAATGGAAGAGTGTATATCTAGAATTAATTAAAAACAAATATCTAATAAACATTATGCTTCCATCACTGGTCTTAACATATGTACTCCAATTTCTTTCTCTAACTAACAAACAAAAGATTTTCGTACGAGTGGTTTCGGCAAAGTTCATTTTCATTTTCAGCAAAAAAAGGAATGTATGTATTTCGGTAATAAACTTACCAAAAAGTTTTTAATGAACTTCAAATACGACTTTCTGCGACTAGATACATCCAGCTGCCTTTCTCTGACTAACACACGAATATGTCACAAAATACATTTTCTAAAAGACAAAGTTCACTCGCAAAAAGGGAGGAGTTTATCTCTTGGCATGCATTCCAAACAGACACATATCCAATGAGGATCCTTGCTACTTCTATCTTCCAAAGTCTTCCACTAACTAACACTACAATCCACACCCCCAACCCCCCACAAAATAGGCGGGGACTTTTAGATATGCTAATGTCAAAAAGAGGAGGGGCTTACGCATGTCCCGGATGAGATAAACTAATTATTACAGGAATTTCTGGGGCATCATTAACATTTAGAAAGGGGGAGGGGAGTTGGTGGTAGCAAGTTCAAGGTAAAGGTGTCCCCAATGGGCATGGAATGTAGGTCACTGTCATAGAGTTTTTGTGTGTCCCCCATCTAGGTGATAGTATGTACAGCAATGCAGATGTTGTAATTCCAAGGGCTAAGCAACAGACAGATGTTGATGGCAGAAAGTAGAGTTAACAATATGGACGTAACCGATGTTTAGCATTGACTTTTTTTCATGAGGGTACTTCAGACAAGGACAGGGAATATGATTTTTTTTTGTTATTCCTCGAATCTTTTTAACGTTATATTTTTTACTTCAAAAGAGTGACATTGAATTTTAATAGTTAAAAATTCCTTTAAAATAAAGTATATATTAATATATTTGCGAGTATATAGTATTAATATACCCTACGCTGGAAGAGTTCATTAAAAAAACTATCGTAGAATTTGGAAGTTTAACGTATGCTTAGGAAGTTATTGTATTAGTGTTGTAAATAAAAATTATATATGTCACTAATTTTTTAACTAATAATAATTAACCAGCAGTTTTATAACTTCCCATGCTTTTTAAATGTTATTAATACTACTCCTTTATATCTAGACCTTTTTTTACTATTTTAGGGAAAGAAAATGAACACAATTTAAGGAACACAATTTTTGCTATTTTGAATGTTTACCGTCACCTTAAGAAATATACAACATGAAGTCAGTCATAAAAACAATATTTACAAAAAAAAACCCTTAAAATCCTGTAAAAAAAATCCTTAATTTCGAATTAGGAATTCTGCTCTCCTTTCATTTTTTTTTGTAAAAAAAAAGCTTCTTAAATGACAAGGGAAATAAATACGTTAAAAGTGCAGTTTGAAAAATGAAATCTTGTGTGTAAAACTAGTGGATATTTTTTTTCTGTCGATATGTCACTTTTCCGAGTATGATGTAATGTAATATGGATAAAGGAACATAAAATGACAATAAATATAGTGAATTTAAAAGTTAGCTTACATTTTATTTATTGCGTTTATGGTATTTTGGGGCCACTTTTTCTCATGACGTCTTATATAGTATTACACTTCGAACTTTCTAAAGAACAATATATAGGTATGTGTGTAATTTTGAGGTTGCATTTGAGAAAAAAATATCACGAAAAGCACGTCATTGAATTGCTTGACTATGATTTTGCTATTCATAATATTTTTTTAATAAAATAAATAAACGACTGTTTAAACAGTTGATGATTTAAAAAAAATTATTAGGGAATTTCGTAAATATTTCCAATTTCATTTGAAGGAAATAAAATATTTCTAAAAGATATATTTTTATGGAACCAGAATATTTTTAGGGATACAAGTTTTCGTGATGTAAATAGAGGGGTGTGAACTAAAAGTTTAATTCACGTAATAGTAATAAATACATAAAATTATGAAACATATTTTCTCTTTAGAATGCTTTTATTTAATAATCTTTTTAAAAAATTTAGACGGTTTGAAATTTCATTTAAATAGGTTATTATTTAAGTATAAATCAATTATGGTATTCGATTTGTGATAGTTACACAATTTTATTGTAAGTACATTATTGAATACCAAGGTACTTCACACGCCTTCATTAGAAAACAAGTTATTTATAAATATTCAATTCATCATGTTGCAGGTATCGTATTGTGTATTTATAGAGTACTTTTAATTGACTTCTTCACTGCACAAATTAATAATCATAAGACGTAAATTCAATAGGGTCTTCATATAGGTCTTTAGTTATTTAAAAAAAAATTAAATGAGGTGCTAACTTTTAGGAGAACCTGTATTTACGGTTAAAAAAAATTAACTGATAAATTAAAAAAAAAATACTACATATCTTTCTCTTATGACCGATTAAATGATTCAATTTAAGTATTTTCTTTGTTTAGTCATGCATTTTGGTCATTTAAAATTTTGATTCTATGGTCACCTTAATTCATAGACAATTTTTTTAAGTTATTCATTTTTGCACAGAATCACAGAAAATAAACGTGTACCACTTGGCTTCCAAAAGACCAATATAAACTCGAATTGAAAGATAAAAGCTTAAATATTTAACTTAATTCTACTCTTGTATTTTTTTCTGGAGAATGATGTCACTGCTAGAAAATTTTGCAATTTGAAAATCATCTGCATTCAAGGAAAGTTTGGAAGTTACAGCTAAGATTCGTGGTTTTCCTATGGGGTAACTGCATTTGCATCCATATTCAAAAACTAACCGGCAATAAAGATACAAAGATTTCCGGCAAATTTCAATGTATACGGAAGTTTAAAGTCGAAAACTTGATTTTTGGGGAAAATATCATGTTGAGAAATACTAAGGAGATATGATTTGACAGCGATGATCCGCATGCGCGATATCGAGGCGTGATATAGCGATGTATTCTTTTTTTTAAGCAACAACTTTTCTTGTAAAATGTATGGGGGTACAAAAATTTAAATCTCTAAATAGAATTACAGATTTATACAATAATAAAGTTCTTATCTTCTTAAAAAAATGCTATAACCTATTTAGAGTTTGCATATTTTTTTATAAAACACATTTTACATTGAATAAACACGATTTTTCATCTAAAATATTTATTTGTTCATCAACATCGCCTTCTCAATCCTCATAATGATAAATCTGAAATAATCGCGGTGATTTTACAATGCTAACTCCACTCTCCACGATTTACGACTCTGTGGAGCCCATGGTTATGCAAAAAGAAGATGAAGAAGGTGACTTAAATATACGCCCGTCTGCCCTTGGGACTGAGGTCAGATGGGCCTGAAGGTCAACCCTCCCTACCCAGTCCCAAAAGGCATACTCAAGCTCTTTTCTTAGAAAGGTTGTCCAGTGTTCATGTTCTTAGCCCCTTCCTTCTCGCTCTGACGGGGTGAGGCTTTGCAATATTTCTCGCGCCCGTGATATTTCCGGGCTGCTGTGTTCATTAGGAACGTCGGTTGTAATCACGTTAATAAGATTAAAAATAAATTAAATCCACTAATCGAAAAGCCAATATGTGGAGTGTTCAAGTAACACGCCAATCAGATTAAAACTAGCTTAAATCCATCCACTAAAACGCCAATGAGTGGAGTGTTTAGTAGTAACATGGCCAATAAGATTAAAACTAACTTAAATCCATTCACTAAAACGCCAATGAGTGGAGTGTTTAGTCGTAACGTACCGAACAGATTAAAACTAACTTAAATCCTTTCACTAAAACGCCAATAAGATTTTTTTTTTAATTTCAAGTCAAAATTAAATGAAAATTTAATACATTGTTCATACATTTTTATACGATTTTCATCAGGAATAAAAAAAATAGGAACTTTTATAATCATTTTCTCGAGTGTCAAATTTTCTTGTAAATCGTCGCGTCGTAAGTAAAACCAAATTTAATAAACTTAGTAAAATGTATGGCCAAGTCTATTTTATCTCAAATAAAATTTTCTGCGTATGTTACATATAGAATTAGTTTGCAGTTAGTGCGACTTTTTGTGAAGAGATTGTTTATATTTTCTTTTATGAATGATATTACGAGCGTATTAATGGGTAATGGTAAATCATTGAAAATATTTTTTTTTCATGTTGACTAATGTTTAAAATTATAATTTAGCGTACATTTTTTATATGATTTTCACAAGGAATATACTATTTATTTATACAGGGTGTCCTAAAAGTTCCCGTACTCCAACTTAAAAAAATCATTATCCGTGTTTAATTTTTCAAATATTGAATTTTATCGTCTGCTTATTATTTCATCAAATCTTTTGTTTTTATCGTTTGGTTTTTTTCGCGCTAAAGTTGTGCTATAATAAAATTCCATGTCATTTTGTTCTTCATTGCAACATGAATTTATCACGCATTCAGAGAATTGCGCTGCTTGGGGCTTATTTTGGATGTAAATCATATGAAAGATGTAAAGAATTTTGGCGGCATAAATATCCAGATGATGCTATACCAAGTAAAGATACTCTATATGAACTCATTCAGAGATTTCGTGAGACAGGTTCGGTGGAAGACAAACACAGAAGTGGAAGACCGAAAATTGTTACACCAGATTTTGTGCAAGAAACTCGACGAAGGACATTGCAATTTCCTCAAACATCCGTGAGGCGTTTGACGCAACAAATGGGTACATCACGTGGATCGACACATAAGGCTTTAAGAGCTTCAAATTTTCGGGCTTATCGTGTAAAAATGATACAGGAGCTAAAGCCAACGGACAATGAGAAGCGGCTTTATTATTGTCGATGGTTCCGGAGATTTATTCGCAACAATATCAAAATTTTGGATAAAATATTTTTCTCCGATGAGGCATGGTTTCATTTAAGCAGTTTCGTGAACACTCAAAACTCCCGCATCTGGGCGACGACAAACCCTCATTCATTAATGCAAAAAAAACTTTACATTCTAAAAAAATTGGCGTATGGTGTGCCGTATCACGTAAAAGGATCATTGGGCCTCTGTTTTTCGAGTCAACTGTTGATGGAACTGTATACAGAGAACTTATCCAACAATTTGTTGCATTATTAGAAGTGAATGAACGAGATTCTTGGTTCCAACAAGACGGTGCAACATGCCATACAAGTAATAAAACCATGGACATGCTTCAAGATTTTTTTGGCGATCGACTCGTCTCAAGAAATCTTTGGCCACTACGTTCCCCTGATTTGAGTATCCTGACTTTTTCCTATGGGGATATTTAAAGATCAAAGTTTATGAAGATAATCCACAAACAATAGATGATCTGAAAAATACCATTACACAAAGGATACAAGAAGTCACTCCTAGCATCTTGAAACGCGTTTCTAAAAATATGCGCAAACGCCTTCAGCTTTGCTTCGATGAAAGGGGCAGACACTTTGAACAATTAATATAAATGTAAGTTCCAAATTTTTTCCTACGTTTTGTTAAAAGTTCTTTTCATCATTAGCATAAAAACAATGTTTTAAAGTTTGTTGTTTTGTGTGTAAAAAATTGACGAATCGTCAGTACGGGAACTTTTAGGACACCCTGTATATTAGCTAGAACTATACTATTTATATGTTAGCTAGATCACTCTAGCGATGCATCTAAGGATCTCTATATTTATACATTTACATTAAGAAAAAGCATAACGAATCTCAAAATTTCGAATTTGTTTAAAGTTTTTCTATTTAAAAAATGTATGAAAACGGACAAAATTGTTTGATTTCCTACAAAAAATTATTTATAGAAAAATAACGGAGTGCAAATTAATTGTGTGTTACTCTAAGAGATTATATGAATTACAAGCAGATTTCTTCTGTTCATGAAATTTAGGTAGGACTCTATATGATACGTAAAGCTTAGATAATAAATATTAGTGAAATGGTGAGTAGCATATGCTAGTTTTAATGTTAAATAACACTGGAAAATGAACTTAAAGTTGCGATCTTTGAGATCCCGTTTCTTAGGACGTTGGGATGACCTTTCTACAAGATTCAGCCAATCCTCGTAGCCATGGGTGGTGCCATGGTAACACAGATGAAAGGTTATTTTTAGGAATGGGATATGAAGTGTAAAAATTTTCCTAGATGAATTACTGTAATAATACTTCGGAACAATGACTGGATTGTCTACATTGCAAGTCTGGCTTTTGGCTAAGTGGGTATGTTACTGCATAAGGGAGTTTTGTTTCAAACGGTAACAAAATATGGGGTGTATTTCAGTTGAGATGGAGATGTTAGAGAAGAGTTATAGACAGTAATTGATTTTTAATCCTCTGTTTTTATCGATTTTTAATGCAAATGATTTTTTATTGAATGAAAGTAAATTTGTTTCTTTTGTTGCATGGTAATGTGAAACTATACTTTAAAAAAAAAATAAGCATTGCTTAAAACAATAGCATGCAATAAACTTTCAAAGTTGAAAATATTTTAAAGGATCGTAGTACCAAAAAAAATATTTTTAACATTTTCAACATCTAAAAGTTTAAAATAAAAGTATATTTTAGTGTTATTATACCACAACTAAACATTTATTAAAAGAAATTAAATATTTTAAAACAAGATTTTTTTTCAATTATATGGAGTATATATAATAATATAATTAATACTTCTATATTTTTTTTCAAAGCTACTCTCTCCTCCTTCAATTTTATAAATTTTTAAATCACCTTTTTTAAAAAATAACATTTACCCACAAAGTGGATAAAAATTAGAAGACCAAAAGAAGCAATTTTTTTGTGAAGATTGTTTGTAATCTTGTAAAAGTGTTAATATATATATTTTTTTCAAAAAACTAAAGTTAATAACTTTTTTCATCCATAGTTTTTTAAAAGAATATCTGTGTTAATAAAGGATTTTTTTTGGTGCAATGCATTATTTTTTCCATGATTTAAATATAATTACATGAAATGAAAACATTTAAACTAAGATTTTGAAGATAAAGCTTTCATTCTTCCAGAGGAAACGGTAGGAAATGAAAGGACGAGTTCCGATTCTAATGATTTTTTTAATGAATGATGTTCTTAGACAACTTTGGCAGAATCAGCACCCTCCAAAACGTGTAGAAAACAAAAATATCTTTTTCGTTTTTTCGACCCCTTCGCAGTACCTTTCATTACCTTATATTTCATATTAGGCAATTGAAAGTAAACAAGTTGGCTTGTTACAGAATCTGTCACTTAAACCGCTTCCACACAACATTTGTGCTCAACAGGAAACACTATTTATACACCACAGAAAGAAATTCGCCAAACAGTGCCTTTAGAGTAATTCCAAAATTAACTTTTTTTTTTTAATCTTCTTTTGCAGATTTAATAATTAATCTTTATCGTTTGCTAATTTTTTTTGAAGTTCAAAGAATAATGATATATTTTTTTTAATAAATATCTTTTAGTAGCCACCAGTTTACAGTTCGAAAAATAAATTAATAAAATTGATGCGTTAAAAATAAAAGCGAAACTTTGCATATTCTTTATGCAAAGTTAGAATTCTTTATGCATATTTTTTCATACATATATAATGCACCATCAAAAGAACTCTATTGTGATATTACAACAATCCAAACTGAATTATATCACATAAATAAATATTCTTTCAAAAGTTTTTACTTTTATTTTAAATAAAGTTTCTCGTACGTTTAACGAAATGGCAACAGTGAAAATATTGAATAAAAAAATTGGCAAGTTTCATTTAAATTTTATTTCGAAAATTCAATAATTATTACTTATCGTTTGCAAAATTTTATCTATATTTTAAAGAATAAATATGTAATATTTCTCGCTTTCAAATAGAATGAAAATATTTCATATCAACATACGAAGAATCTCGTAGTGAAATATATTTGACGTCATTTCAAACTGATCGATGTCGCAAAAATAAATTTATTTTAATTTATTGTCTAAAAAATTAAAGTTTCTAGAGCGATTGTTGCGAATGGCAATGGTGATTTAATTCTAATAATACATGCTAAATTTGGCTAGTTTCATTTATTTTATTTCGAAAATTCAATAATTATTACTTATCGTTTGCAAAAATTAATTTATATTTCAAAGAATAAATATGTAATATTCCTCGCGTTTAAATAGAATTAAAACATTTCATATCAACGTACAAAGAATCTCGTAGTAAAATATATTTGACGTCATTTGAAACTGATCGATGTCGCAAAAATAAATTTATTTTACTTTATTGTCGAAAAGAATTAAAGTTTTTCGAGTGATTGTTGCGATGGCAATGGTGATTTAATTCTAATAAAAATGGCTTCCTATGCTTTTTAAATGAGCATAAAATTTTGCAGTTTTTTAAATAATTGAAGTACTTCGAATTCGAATTCTTTTCTGTAATTTTCAATGTATTCTAATTTCGAGATGCGCTGAATTTTTTGACGTATTACACTTGTCCGTAGCATTTGTAGTTTGGCTATGAAAGTGGGTGACGGACGGACAGGCGGACTGAACGATTATAATACCTTCCACTTTTTAAGTTATAAACGTAGTGTGGAAGCTAAAAATGGACTTTTAATTTAGTTTTTAACACACACTTTTTGAATTCCTTTTATTAAAATCTGAATAAAAATTCAGGTACAAAACAATTTTCAAAAAAAATAAATAAAATAAATAACAATGGAATTTAACTAAGACATTGATAAAAGTACGCCCATTGTTATATTTTAGCCACAGTGAACTCAATTTTTAAAATTTAGGAGCAGTTTGAATGATGTACAACAGATTTGTTGTTCTTTTATTTAGGTACTCTATTTGTACCTAACCATTCCTTCATACTTTCAGTCCCAAAAAAGTAATTTTTAGAATTATTTTTTTAAAAACATTAAAATAAATTTAACATAAAAATTCGCTGCTTATTCACTGAAATACGAAATCATTCCGACAACTATTATTTATTTATGTTGGACCTAATTCTTAATTTTTAAATTGAATTTAGTTATGACTCAATTACTTGTAATCTAAATGTCCCAAATATGTCATTTGGAAATAGTTTTACAAATAGTTTTAATTTTTTTTACAAAAAAAAGCGTTTGGACTTAATAACGTTTCGCAAAAAATCATCAAATATACCAGACTTAGGTAAGTCAGTCAAAAAAAACTTTAGCAAGTTCAATGTAACCATCCCCCTTCCCTCTCTACCTGCAAAAAAAGTATAGAGCACATATAGATTATCTTACCTTTAGAGGTGTTTAGATCCAATGCGGAATTTTTGAATCAACGTGATAAGTTAAGTACCTGCAATAAAGAAATAATAATATCATTATAGTAAATAGTGTGATGTTCCTCGCAAGATAATTTTAAAAAGCATAACGTTAGTGAACTTTAAAAAAGGAAGCTAATCATTTTAAAGAAAGTATAGTATGAGTGTTCCTTTGGCTATTTTTTTTTAATGAATACATATACGGTAACTTTTGTAAATAAAATTTTAAAACTTTTGTAAATAAAAGAAAGTAAGAAAAAAATTTTCTATCTATAAATCTTAAAAAAGTTTATTTATCTGCTTACTCTATTAGGAGTCATTAATAGTTAAATAAAATAAATTATTTATCTTTAGGAAATAAATTTTTAATTATTTTACACAATAAAGAAATGCTCTTTTATTAATCTATATTTGTTACTGAAATTTACATTAAATGGAAATAATTTCACAAAACCATAAAATCATTCTGGATTCACAAATTGGTTTACACATAAATGCAACGAATGTGAAAATAAATATATATATATTTTTTCAAATACAAAATAAGCTCGAATTAATCACAAAAGAATGTGAAATCTAAAGAATTTAATTAACAAAATTGTAAGGGTATATTTCAAAAAGGAAAAAGTTCTGAAGACGAAAAAGCTCTTTAAACATCTATTTTGTTAATTCTAACATTAATCTAAATTATTACATTAAAATAAAATGTTTGTTGGGATATTTTTTGTGTGCATATTATAAGAATTATTTTGTTATTCATAATTGAAAAAGTATTTCATAAATAAAATATATTTGTTATCAAAAACATAAAAACTTTTATAAGTATCTTGAAAATATTTTGAAATTTTTAAAAGGAACACGTTCTTATAAATAGATTATCTGTTATTTTTAGTTAATTTAAAATCATAACTCCGGATAAGGTCCTGTTTTTTTTATGTACATTAATAACAATAATTACATAATTGGTTAAAATTTGACATATTTGCATATATTTTATGTAATTCAATGATTTTTGCCATGTAATAACACTTGTATGGATGATTAAAGCAATAGAATATTGTTTTACAGTCAAATTAATATATATGAAAATAAAATTATTTTAGGTTTGACACGTATTTTCAAAACATATAAAATAAGCAAAAACTGTTTCGTTAAATATAATTGAAAATAAATAAATCAATATTAAGCAAGTATTGAATAACTTAATGAAATGAAATATTCAAAAATATTTCGATTCTAATTCAAAATTTTAAAAATAAACAATTCTTAACTTAGCTAAGTTAAAAACCAAAACAACACATCCCTTTTTATTTCCACATATATCCAACAGATGGCGCCCTCCTACAAGCATCTCATGTGCTGGGCGAAACCACTTCGAGCGGAGGTAGGATTTTTTGCCTCCGCTCCCTCTCGACCGAAAATGAAATCAGAAAGAGTTTGGGCATGCGCGTCGCAGAACGGGTTTGGATAGAAGAAGAGCAAGAGGAGTTTTCATTTAGGTTTTGGAAGAGAGGGATGCGCTGCGTTTGCAGACGATTTTTTTGTTCGAATTGTGTTCTAAAATGTTCTAGTTTTGGATAGGAATAATAATTTCGGATAGGAGTTAAAGACGGCATTAAAAAATGCAGTATATGTTTATTGGAATCAAGATTTGCGAACCTTACAATCGACTGAAATGTAAAGAGTCCGAAATTTCTAAGCATAATTAGCAGAAAAAATTACGGTTTTACCCTTTTAAATTTATTTTTTTAAATCTGATGTAGCGTTATTAATTAATGGAGATTATTTATTAAATTCAAGGGCAAAGAATATAATCTTGTCACTAATAATGGAAGCTTACATTTGTAAAATAAACAATGCATTTTCGGAAAAGTATTAAGTTTGGTCTCCAACAGACTAATTAAATTTCAGTTTTCTAAGCGTCACTTGATTGTGGTTCTAAAATACGACGCCCGTCGCCAATAGCCCTCGTGTAACTCTAGTGCGACGATTATTCAAACTAAACCAAACCAGTTTTCTAAGTATTAACATATTTTATTGGCTTCAGGTTTAATGCTACCAGTAATATAGGTAGATATAAAACTCAGTGGTTACAGATTTTGTGCACTTTAAAAGTTAAAAGTATTTTTAAAAGTTGATAAGAAAAATAAATAATAAATTAATATTTTCCTTATGATGTATTATTTTCCCACGCCCTTAATGTTAAATTTATGTGTCACTAATATATAAAGAAATGTATGTAAAAGAATACAGAATAAAAATGAAGTTAATATAGTAAGACTTTGTATCCTTAAATCGTTCAAACTGAAATTATAGAGAAACTGGAGAGTATTTACCAGGATGTATCACCATAAGTTATAGATAAAAAAATAATCTAAGGTTCAAAATTAAAATAAAAATTTTAGCTGCTTCATTAGGTGAAAATATTTTATTGATACATTTACAAGTAAAAACAATTTTGACAAGAAGTTAAGTTTTTTATTGATAGCCAAATCTCTCTTTTTATCCCAACTTTCGAATAATTTAACACACAATTGCAGACAACAATATTCACTCCCTAATCTCCAAACCACAAACTAAATGAAAATAAAAAGCTTTTCAATTTAATCTATCAATAAATAAAAAGAGAAAGCAAGATCCTTTAAGAAGAAGAGAAAAAAAAATCATTCTCCCTCATTGCAGTTCAGTTCATTCGTTGATATTACTGCCAGATTCATTCTTTATTTTATTTAAAAAAAGGAAAATATAAACAAATAATCATGACGTTTTAATTTTTTTAAACGCGTCGCATAAGGGGACAGAAGCATGCTCTGTTTCACTGTCACTGTAACCTACTTCCTTGAGGGGGAGGGGGGGGGGATAGACAGGGTTGATAATAATAACAATAAAACGCGCGGGAAGGGGAGAAAAAAAGGCGCGAAAAAATGGTGGAGAAAAAATGTATCAGTCGCGAGACACATGTTAGAGTTGTGTTGCTTTTTTTTTTTTACTGATGTCGGGTGTTATTGCATCGACTACAATGCGATTTTATATCTTCCTGGTTGACTTAATTTTTTTTTTGTATAATCTGGCAAATATGGATTTTGTGTTTTATATGTTTTGTGTGTAAAATGCGTTAAAATGAATTAATACACTTCTGATAATTTTTTAAAAACTTTTCAAACTAATTTAAGTATATATTTACTGTTATATTTCTTGATAATCCTTTAATGGTTTTATTCTTAGCCCAATGCTTTGATGAGCTTATTTTCATTTTTGTATATCAAATAATAACAAAGATTTTGTAGTAAAAATAGAATAACGCTTTGAAATGTTTTTAGGGTGCATGTTTTCATAGTTGTGCAAAAACCATATTTTAATTAAACAACAAGAAGTTTTTAAAGAACTAAAATAGCCTACTTTCCTGTTACTTAAATACTTACTGAAAACTTCTAAAAGCCAAAATCAACTGTTTTCCTTAATATTCTTTCGCAAATTAATTTAATATTATTTATCGTCTACTCTATTTATTTGTAGTTCGAAGAATAATTAAATATTTATTGATAACAAAACTAATGAAACTACTCCAAACTGCATTAAAAAATAAGAAATGTAAATTAAAACTAAGCAGAATTGTATGCAAAAAAAATAAGAGATGTAAATTAAAACTAAGCGAAATTGAATGCAAAAAATATGCCTTGCTGCTTTCTTGGTAAACAATTAATGAACAATCAAAGAATCACATTGTGCTATATTTTATGACGTCATTCCAAACTGATTCATAAAAAAACTTTTTAGCTTCAAATATTTTTTAAATAAATAAAGTTTCTCATGCCATTGATTTTTTGCAACAGCGATTTAAATGACTCAAAATTGAATTTCAATGCTAATTCAATGGGAAATTCGCCGACAGATAGTAGATTTATGTCCGTCCAGACAGGCCGAAAAAAAGTATGAAAGTTGGGTCTCTGAGGTCATAGCTTTCTAACACAATAAGAATTTTTAAGATCCGATGGATAGAACCGATTTTGGAAATTTCAAAACTGGATTTGGATGTTTCAAAAACTTGCAATTACTTTTTATTAATCCGTTTTTAAAGCCATTTGCAGAAATTACGAAATTTGAGGTTCGACAATCAAGAATGGTGATTCATAATTATACTACTGGTGAATTATAAAAAAAATATATATTCTGTATTATATTAGTACAAAAAAAAAGTAAAAATTCTATTAGTTATAAAAAAGGATAATTTTGCACTACATGTAGCCCATTACACCTAAAGACAAAAAATAAAACTTTTTTTAAATTTATATAATGTTATTATTATATGATTGAAAAACTTAAATTTAGAATATTTTTTTATAGACTGGTAGTAAAAACAATCATAGGTTAGAATCAATTCCTTACGTTTCTTTATTCCGTCTATCTTCAGGATTTCTATTTTTCTAGGATATATTTATTGAGGCCCTAACTAAAAAGAGTCTTTCATCGCTTGGACTCTTTCGAACTCTTCAATGGATGCAAACAAACAAGAACAAACATGCACCAACGTCAGAATCCCCCAAATAAAATCAACTCCAGAGCCCCTCCCCAAAAGGCAATACGAACCAAATCAACCGGACACAAGACGAGGCCCGGACCCCTGCGATCGCCGAGAGGACCATAAAAACGGAGATCCAGAACAAAATATAAAAAAAAATCTCCTAAAAATAAAATATATAAACACAAACAATTTCAAAAGAAAAGAGGAAGAAAGAAAAAGAACCTATACTCTTATATATATAAAAAGAAAGAAAAAAATAGTCTAGCTCAGCAACTAGCGGAGATCCGGAAATTTAATATAAGATCCCAAGCAAGCAAAATAATAAAAAAAGGGGGGTAGGGGAGAAGATTCCATTTGAAAAAGAAAAATAGGTGGGTTCGAAAAGACCACCGCTTAAAATGCAAGCTATGCAGCACACGTAGATATACCAACAGGGAATACTGAGCCCTTTGGAACACATGTACGGCCCCCATACATATCCATGCTGAAAGGATCTCTTGAGTTGGAGGTTCTTCAGCATAGGCTATCTTTCTCTCTTTCTTGTATTACTGTTTTATTTTTTTTTTAACTTTGTACCTGCATGTACGCGGAAAAGTGGATTACTTCGGAAATTATGATTTTTTTAAAGGTTTCGTACATAGCACAACAAGTTTGAAGTTTAGATAAGCAATGGAGTATCCAGCAACTTTTATTCTGAAGACAAGAATCAAAATGGTTGTTACTTCATTTGTATTTGTCTAGTACTATTTTACCATCATCTGGACCGACTTCTGAAGAAACTTTTTCCTCTACCTCTTTACTAAATAAGCTTTTATAAAATACCTCTTTACTAAATAAGCTTTTTTTGTGTCTTTTAGCCAGCGGTAATACTGTCTTTACTGCATAAATGGCACAAATGAACGACTGGTGCAACCACGCCCACAGTAACGTCACAGTTACGTCAAACAAACCACCTGGGAGCTAATTTGTGTCAACTAGAACGTTCACGCCTACAGTGACGCTACAGTAACATCAAACATTATTGCCTTCATCTCCACAAACGAACAAAGCTTCGTCCCGTTCGGATCGTTCATTAATCAAGAGCAAAGCTGGCGATAGAGAGTTTTAGACTAGAGCTAAAGTTACCCATATATTAAAAGTTTTAAAACAACTTATAAGAAACATTTACACAAGGGCACAGATAATGCAATAGCATTTTAAATCGAATACGTATTAATTTGTTGCTCAAAAACTGATTATTTACTTCATATAAGTAGTTATAAAATATTTTAAAGTACAATGACATTGCTCATATTAGATTTTACTACATGGCGGTCAAAAGTTTTATTATTTATCCAAATATGGTCAACACAAATACTTGATCTGTGCTTTCCACTGAACTACACATATTTTAGATACATTTTCCCCCAAAAGACCCAGTATAATTTTGCATAAGTTACATGAAATGAAATAACTATTAAGCCTTTTTTAAAAGTGTTTATTGCCAATTTTAAAAAATGCTTTTGAAAACATAACTTTAACCAGTTATAAGAAAAAGAAAAAACTATATTAACAGACTAGCTCTTATATTACCTAAGTCACTATTCTACACAAAGTTTTCCATGTTCTTTTTCCTTTTTTCTAACATCGATCCCTTACATACCTGATAAAAAAAAGACTAAAATAGCGAGGCAAAGGACGCTCTAAAAGCTGAATTATTAACGAAGCCGCGTTACATATTTATTTCCTGTGAAATAGGGATGGAAGTGAGAGGGATTTTTTTTATGTATTTTATAAAAAATGACGTGTGATACGAATCTGGAGATGTTGAGCTGATAGGGGAGGCGGTTTAATTTAATTCTGTGTATCGTAATGAATTCACTGATGTTTGTTGCAAAATTGTGAAAGGGAATTGATGTTGATTAAATTATGTTAAATTAATCATTCGAATTTTAGTTGTCAAATGATAATTTGTTAATGGCTATGGTATGTATGAAATAAAGAAAGTTTTTTTTTATTTCATTTACCAATTATTTTGATTGATACAAATAACGATTGAATCATTATAAATGAAAAGTCTGTTAACTTTAAAATTAAATGCCGTAGAATAAAATGCACATTTTTTGCATTACATCTAGTTTAATTTTATTAAATTCTGCAATTTGTTAATAACGTAAAGTAAAAATGCTTGGGCAAATTGCTATTATTTTATTTTCGTTGATTACTTTGGCATGATTCTTTTACGCAATAATTAAAAATAAAATTATTAATTTATTTACTGAGCTAGTTATCTGAATTCGTGATTTGCTTCCAAAGAAAATCATCCTGGTCAAATGTGATCAAATTATGCATGTACAATTTAAGAATTCAAAAGTATGCAATTCCGATGTTAAAAAATATGACTTTCTTCAACAACAACTTATAATACAACAATTTTTTTTTCAAACAACGCTTTCTATTGGTTTCCTACTTCAACACACTGCTTAACCATATGTTACAAGATAAAAAAATCATAAGGGTATGACATCACATTTTGCTAATTTTTTTTTATATAAGTCATCTTCTCATAACTCTTCGGTAAATTACCTTTATAATTCACAAAAAAAGAAGAAGAAATCCTCTACTCTTAAGCAGAAAGACGGTTGTGATAAATTGTGAAAAGTTTTCTACAACCTTTTTACAAAGCGTGCGGGGAAAAAAATGAAAATTGCCTTCATATTTCATACGTCAAACTAAACAAAAGGTTTTAAACTGCGTTTATAAGCTGTACAGGATAACTATAAGAGATTTTATTAATGGACGTATTCTTGAATATTAAGGTGTCATTTATTTCATCAGGGTCAATATTAAGAAAATAGTCAATTCGCGTCCCTAGCGATTTTTTTAAATATTATTATTTTTTTTAAATGGTCTCTTAATCTATTTTTTTTTACTTAGTAACGTTTTTTTGTTTAAAATCCTAATAAAATAATCATATTTTGTGTTTATTACTTACTGAAAAAGGTTTGAAGTTTTAAAAACCAGATCGGTAATGTGTCACAACTAGAGATGCATATTTTGCAAAGATATCTTAATCATTTTATACTTTTATAATAAATAGGGTGAACTTGGGACACTTGACCCATAGGGATACATGGCCCAATGCCCTTTTCTCAGCATTGGAAAAGTTTTATAATTTGAAAGTGGCATCACTTCTTTCCTTTCAGTCAGCCGACCACGTGGTGAAAAAACTGATTCATTGCGTACGTGTTTAGCTATACGAAGAAATACGTTTTCATGCACTAAAAGTAAATTTTTTATGCTACAAGATTTTTGGGTCTACATTTTCTGGTTAAAAGGAAATATTTTTTCAATTAGTTACTTGTTTTGTTCATGCTTTTAGCTAAGATTACGGGCTTTATAGTTTTAATGTATTTATTTGCAAAATACTTTGTTTTGGGGTTAAACAAAAAAAGTTTAACTAAGGTTACTTGACCCTGGACCCAAGCCTTAAGGATATGTGAACCAAGTAAATAATACAAAAAGTAGACGGAAGCAGACCAAGTAATTTATTCAAAAAATCACGGAGTCCCAGTGGTAAATGACTGGGTTCTTACCTAATATTTTGGAGAAACGGAAATAAGAAGATTTGTTGGTAAGGTATTCAAAAAAAAATTTCTGATGAGCTTGCAATTCAGTTTGAAAAAAGAATCAATGGACCAGGTTTTAAATGGTCTGAAATGAATAATATATCCCAAGTTGACATTAATAAAATAGAAGCGATTATTCAACCACATTTGTTTTCTCTGCAAAATAAATCTCCAGTCATGTATTCAAACAAGACTCTACTTTTAAATTGAATAATTTGTTAATATAAGAATAATTAATGAGTTAAAAATATAAGTATGTAATAATTTTGTCTGAAAAAAATGAAAAATATATAAACTTTATATGATGTTACTTTTGTTATAATGTTAAAGTATTTTGATAATTTTTAGTCATTTTACCAAATAAATGGGTTGGGTCACGTATCCCTAATGGGTGGGTAATGTATCCCTATAAATTGGGATACATGACCCAAAACTAAAGTTTTAAATAATTTATATTTTACTACTATTGTAGTTAATACTTTAGAAAAATACTAATATACATTGTGTAGTACTTTATGAAGTAAAAAACTTACGTGCCTTTGTCCATAAATAGTGTTTTTTTAAAGTTACAAGGCAAAAACTACAAGTTGGGTCATGTGTCCCTGGTTTCCCCCTATACTTTAGAATGAAAACTACTTTATTTAATTCATTTTATCAATATCAAACATTTTATCAAACGGGCCAAAGTGTCACTTTTTCACATCAAAATAAATATTAAAAAAAGACCGAACCAGTAAATTTTATAAAATAAGAAAATTTTAAACCGAGAAACGTTTTTCTAACTCTGCTAGGAAGAGATTACAGTAAACATATTTTTTTATAAGCACAGTCTTTTTTATACTAGCACATAATAATACATTTCTAAACTAGTTTCAAACTGTATACTGGTTGAAATGTGTAATGGTTGCAACTTAAAATAAAGGAATAGCCTTGTCTATCTTTTAATTATATTATTTCTATCAGAAAAAGGGGACAGTTCAAACTCCAATGCTACTTATAATAACATATTTTTTTTTGCAAAAAGCTATACTTCACTTTATGGGAAATGAGGACTGTACGTAGAAAATTTGCTCATCTGCCATGTTAATTTAATAAAATGAAAAGGATATTTTTTACATAACGTTATAGTAGTACAGTTCGATGCTACATTAAAAAAATCTAAGAACTAAAATAGCTACTTCTTTTACTTAAATACTTACTGAATTTAAGTCGGGAAAAAAACTCAGGTTCCTAAGTTAATATCATCAACAGCCGTTCTACACTAGATTTCACATTAGAAAAAAAATCAAACACAGCAAGCTATAATTTAAATTCTAAAAGCAAAACAACTATTTTCTTACATGCTCTTTCGAATTAATAAATTGATTTTCAATCTGCTCGTGATTATTGTAGTTCAAAGAATATAAATATCTTATTAACAAGTAATGAATACTACTCTGAAGTGCATTAAAAATAACGAAAGTAAATAAAATTACAGCAAATTGCAGCAAAATATGCTTGCCGCTTTTGGTAGAGAATATGAATATCAAAATCAAATTGTGTACATTTATACGTCTTCCAAAATGATCATGAAAATATATTTTGATTCAAATATTTTAAATAATAAAGTTTTTTATGCATTGTTGATTGGCAACAGTGATTTAAATGACTCAAAATGAATTTCAATGTATTCAATGGGAATTGCGAAGATAGTAGATTTGTCCGTCGGACTACAGAAGACGGACAAAGTATAAAGTTGGGTATCTGAGTCATAGCTTTCTAACAAAAAAGATTTTTAAGATCCGAGGATAGAACAGATTTGGAAGGGCGGGGGGGGGGGTAAAGGACAGAAGGCGGACAGACAGGACAGAATCGAACAGAGAAGAGGACATCAACCGATTTCAATACCTACAGGATTAAAGACTCAAATGAATTTAATGCTAATCATGGAAATCGCCGACAGAAGTAATTAGTCTCCGACGTAAACAGACGACGAAATATGAACTTGGTATCTGAGGTCTAGCTTCTAACAAAAGAATTTTTAAGATCCGATGGATAGCCCGATTTTTGGAATGGGGGGGGGGGGTCGACAACAGCGACAGACGGACAGAAGACGGAAAGACAGACAGATTACGACAGACAGGCATGGATCACGCAATTTGCTATACAGTGATTATGACTCAATTGAATTTCAATGTAATTCAATGGAATCGCGACGATAAGATTATGTCCGTCCGGACGTACAGACAGACGGACAAAAAGTATGAAAGTTGGGTATCTGAGGTCATAGCTTTCTAACAAAAAAGAATTTTTAAGATCCGATGGATAGAACTGATTTTGGAAGGGGGGTACGGACAGACAGACAGACAGACAGACAGACAGACAGACGGACATCGACCGCATGTCAATACCTACTTTTTCATTTTTTTAATTCTTTCGAATTAAAAAAAGAAAAGTAGGCTAAAAAACCAACCAAAAGTGCAGCGTTGAATTCTCAAATCTGGGACTCCTTTTAAGTCTGCGAGGGACACCATCCGAAGATTTAGAAAAGGAGTCTAACATTCAATGTGTAAAAAGAGAAGAGAATGTTTAATCTCAACTGAAGATGCGAAAGCAAAAACAATAGGTTTTTATTACCGGCTCTTTTAAATAAAGTGAAACCAACTGTTCTGTAAATTCAAGTAGTAAATAAGTCTTGATTTCAATAAGAATTTCTATTGCAAGGTGAATAATAATGATAACAAATAAAAGAATTTTACAGAGAAGCCAATAATTTCCTTTTGCAGTTAAATATAAACTTAAATTTATCATATATTCCCTTATAAAGGACAGGAAAATAATATATAAAAATAATTTTTCATAATATTTTTTTGGATTGACTGGCGAATGAGAACAAGTATTAAACTGAACAAAACCAAAAATCAATATTTTTTTAATGCTAGTACAAGTTTATAGCACTTTCGTTTATACTGAACTGGCGTTAGTAGTTCCTTCAAGATGTTTTCAAAAAGAGGTGCTTTTTAAGCGAGGCTCAAGATCAGTTTCAGTTATACGAGTAGGCTAATGAGAAAGGGGATTTTCAAAATTCAGGCATAAGATGGAACGGCTTAAGAGAAGTGATGTTTTAACTAAAAAACTAAAGAACAATGACATTAAATAACAGAAACTAATAAAAACTAGTCTCCAAACAAACTATCCAAATCTGATCCTCAATCTCAGCCCTTACGTCAGTCGCATCTTTCTGGGCATCCATCATTCTCCAAGATTGTTTCCAGGACATGGCAAAAAGCCGCCATGCTTGGCGAGAACCCGTGACGAAGCACAGTACTGATTTATGCCGCGGCTTCCAGCCAATTTGGCTGATTTTGGCGAGTATTGACTTTATTTCAGATATCATGGCGGATGATTTTTTTTTAAAAGCATTTTGTTTAATGGTTTTCGAATAGGGGAGGGAAGATGCTCAACTTTCACGTTGGGGGATTTTTGGGGATGTATTGGAATTGCTTAAAGTAATGGACATAAGACGAGTTTAAAATTTTCTTTACAAGAATATACTTAGGATATATCAGTATAATAAGCGAATAGAAACGTTTATAACATTTGGTTTAAAGACTTTGAAACTATTTATTTCTTTTCACGGTTACTGTCTAAACAGTTATTTATATAAACATTAAACTAAAATTACTTTGAGAGTATGCAAATGTTAAAAAAAATTAACGAAGTTTAATTTGAACAAAATACAATATCAAATGATACAGTGAAGTACAAAATATGAAGAAAATATCATCACATCTTTACATTTAAAAAAAACAAAAAATCAAATTTATATGCTTTATTTTCCAAAAATCATTTAAAAACTTGAAAAAATTTATTTTTTCAAATTTAACTAATTCTGTGAAACTTATAACAAAGGTTTGAAAATCAAAGTGGTTATTTTTTTATTTGAAACTTACAAATGGTAGATACATTTAATATTACTTGGTTGGTTAAATGATTTTTATCACAAATTCAATCAATAAAATTTCATGGAGAAATATTTCTCAGCAATTTCAAAAATAAAAAAAAATAAAAAACCTACAAAATTCATATTTAAGGAAATCATCGTGAGGTGGAACACTTAATTCATTTTTTGACCAGAATAAATAATTCGTATTTGGATTTGTTATAAAATGTAATAGTTTGAAGAAACCATTTTTCACTAAAAAAGTAAAATTGCTCTTCGTTTTGACACAAAATCAATTACTTTTCTATTACTTTTACGTTTCTACTAAATTTCATTTAGTTATAATTTTTGATTTTAGAAAATTTTACCTAAATAAAATTATTTCAGAGAAAAAAAATAACGCAATAAAAAATAGTGCAATAAATTGTAAGTCATCGACATAATTTTTACTACATAATTTACAATACATAAAGCACTTTGTAAAATTAGCAAGAAAAAATCAAAACAAAAATATGATCTTTTCATCTAAATGATAAGCCGACTTTTGTTCTCAAAAAATTAACTATCGTATTATTTTTTAAAATCATTTTTATATTCAACTAATTTAAACACCAAATATTTATTTTTAGTTCAAAATCGCATTTTTCTCACAATTATATTTTTTTAAAGAGTTTAGATTTTAAAAAAATCCCCATAAAAAAGAAGGGAAGAGAGAAGGCACATTAGTTAGATCCATGAGCATAAACTTATACAACAGGTGCATAAGTGACAAAGAAAACCTTAATATACGATATTTTGGTATCTGTATATTAACAGATTAATTAAAGTGATTATACCATATTTCGGATAAGAGTTCATCAAGCACGTATAATTCTTAGTAATCAAGGAAATACAATGCAAATCCAAAATTTTAGTTGATTATCTTGAATAAACTCTTTTATTTTTGCAGATAAGTCACTTTTCCGCACACAATTCGAAATGTCTATACATAGAGCCCAAGTAATGCTAGTAAAAGTGTTCACATAATCCGAAATGCAGTGAACTCACAAAAGGGGCCAAGAATGTGCATCAAACAGTAGCTAAAGAGGTAGCGGAAACCATTTGGGTGCTGTCCAAATAAAGAAGATGTAAAAGAGAGTTTTTTCAGACCCGATGCATTCGTTTGAATGAATGTTTGCTCGCAAATGATACTGGTGTGTTTAATGACATAAAATATGTGTGAGTAGAATTTGAAATGTTTACTCATGAAATATAAATACAAAATATGAAAGTAACGGTAAATCGTGTGTTGAAATTAAAATGGTGTTTATGATTTTGTTATATAAGGGATATTTCATTGATATTATTTAAAATAGGTAATAGGTAACAAACTGTTTAATGTAGACTGGAATTCAATTGTATATATTTAGGTGTCACTAAAACTAAATAATTAGAATAGTTTTCAACCAAAAAAAAAAAAAAGTTAATATTAGTTTAGCTATATTATGAGAAATTAAAAAATATATTTTGCTAAAATTTAAGAACTCCTGGAAAATATTAAAATATATTTAAACCTATTTAATTCCAACAATACATTGTTAGGATTGGTACGTAATGGTGCATAACTTAAAGACGCAAAAAAATTCATGACCTTCGTTTGTAAAGACTTCTGATATCTGTCCAGTTAGTTAACAGTTCGTCTACGCTGTCTTAATTTATCGAGTTATGAATTTAACTGGATTGATCGTTTGAGCGGAAAGTTATCATCAAAAATGCGGCCAATTTTAAATGAACTTTCAAAGCTCTTAAGCTGCATGTTAATCTGAATAAAACTGTAAAATTTTTCAGCATGCGTTTAAGTTATCATTTTTCACATTACTGTCTGGTGAGCTTCAAAAGTTTCGTATTATATTTAACAGACAAAACAACACAGTCATAATACCTTAAAGAAAACATACAAATAAATAAATGGTTTTTATAACGGCATGCGCAAACATAACATAAATATATATTCGATTTAAAGAAAAAATGTTAATAAAATATTTAAAAAAAATAAAGAAAAATAATATTAAATTTAAATAATTTTTGCATCTCGATACATGTAAGCTGTAAATATGCTATCTAAATATACAGCAAATATACATATCAAGCAGACCCACGGTCAATTGTCTACCATAAACATTACAGATTTATAAGGTAACAATCCTAACAATACAATCAAAATAGACAAACACAATGAGCATAGTTAAACAAACTTAACAAATAAAAGCTACACTGTATAACATATAACGCCACGTGCAAACATAACTTAAACTAACCGCAACGACTGAAATGATTTGTCGGTTCGTTTTGTGGTTGACGGAAATGTGGGGTTTAGGGGGCGTTTGACCCCTCCTTGAACAAACAAACCCAGCCAATAGAGGAGCGGGGTCAGCCTATTAACATTTATCAATAACTGGGAGCAGTCGCCGAATCAAAAGGTAAGGGGGCTTATGGAGGAGATATTTTTATATACTATATAAAAAACAGGATTTGAAGGCTATTTTGTAAATGATTCTTTAAAGAAATATAATTGATGATGAGTTTTTATTGTGATGGTTGGTTCATAATATTTTTGAAATCAATAATTGGGAGTGGTCAACGTGACGTCCGGCTGCAGGTATTGATTTTTTTTAAACATATTTTTTTGCACATATTTTTTTAATAATAAATTTGCTTTAATGTCTAAATGTTTATGGAACTCTATAACAGTAATATTTGAAAATCAATAACTGGGTGTAGTCACCTATATAAAAAAAGGTGAGGAATGTAGAAGGTGAGGCACAATTTAGAAATTTTAGATATAAAAACTGAATTTGTAGATTTTATTTGATAAAGCACATTCAAGCAGGTTTATTTTATATTAAAATATCACATTTTAAAAGATTTTTTCGCATTTTCTAATAATTAAAAGTCTTATCTTGTTTTGGGTGTTGATAATTCCTTAAAAATACTATATTTAAACTGCAATCTAAATGATAATTTTCATTTCATTTATGATGCATTTCATCATAAACAATTTCCATTCCAAAATGTTGAATACTGAAATTTAATAAGAAATGTTTATAATTATTAACACAGGATTGTCTCGACATTGGCATCAAATAACTACTGACAATTTTGAAGTAAAAACTAGATATGGTGATAACTTATTTTAATTTAAAAACGTGATTACCCTTTCTTTAAAATATTTTTAATTCAAAAAAGTTACTTCAAATTAATATAAAAGCATATAACGATTAATACAAAACCAGAAAACTGAGAGGAACTTAATCAATTTTCTAATACAATGTACATTTTTGAATGTTTATAGAGCTTTTCTTTAAAACATAAACACACACGGGTTTAAGCATATTAATCACATTTAAATAACAATAACTAAAATTTTGAGCATTATACTTCCTATTACATATTTAAGGTTAAATTTACTTAAATTTTCCCAATTTAAGTTTACATAACCAAAAGTCATTTTCTAATTTGAATTACAATAAAAATTTAATCGAATTTAATTCATATTATAGTGTCTTAAAAGTACATATATTTCAATTGAAAGAACAACTGAATTACACAACTAAAATGTTCTCATTTTAAATTAATAAATAATAAAATCATGTACGCAACGCAATAAAATAATAACACAATACAAATTAATTACAGAATAAAATTACTTCTACATTTTTCTCTTTTTCTTTTAAAAGAAAATACAACAATATGAAAACTCCAAGCTCCACAAGATAGTTTTAATTATACACGCTGCCTCCCTAAAAGAATTAGCTCACAGCCCTACTTATTAAAATTTTTAATAAGCAATAATAAGGGCAAAAATACTTTGAGAAACAACGAAGAATGTCTTTTTCTTCACTTTCTTGCTGATTTTTTATTACTTTGCACCAAGAAAGAGAAGAATTTAGGAAAGTGAAGCTGATAAAATCTCCGCCGAATTCGGAAAGATAAGTATTTTTGCATAAATGGTTATTCACTGTTTCTGTTTGTTTAAAGAATTTCTGTTTCACCTGCATTTTTAAAAGCTTTTTTATAACGCTATTCATCGCAATTTAAGACACTATAAATTATATAAGAGATCAAAATGAGCGTATTGTGGAAAAAAATTGTATCAAAATAATTTAGCTTGTTCTAAATAATATAAATGTCAAACACCTATTGAGAGAGAAATTCCACGATGCAAGCTTAAGCATTGAATATATGAAAAGTATATTTTTTTTTGAATTTTTTTTTATAAATGTGAAATTAACATTATTGCATTTCATAGTTTAATAGTGCTATATTTATTGTGCCTTATAAACAAATACACAATTGAAGTAGTGCATTATTTATTTAATGTATTGAAACATTACAAGTTACATACCCTTAAAAAATCCATAACTTTTTTTTGTTGAAGGCTAGAAAATCTGAAACTTGCCACATAGTTCCGCGATTTTTTTTATCATTATATTTTTTTCCATATGGATAGGGGATAAATAACGAAATGAAGTAATTTTTAGCTAATTTCTACAATTTAAGGATAAAGAAAATTCGACCGGTTAAAGCAGAGATCCAATTAAACGGAGTCCGGTTAAGTGTTAGCCTACTATAGTTCTTTTTAACGGACAGGTTCGAAGGAAAATAAAGTTAACTCCTACAGATCCTAACCCGAGAGTGCAGCTACACGGACATTCCAAGAATCCCATTTTAGTCTGACACGAGACTCCCCCCCCCCTCCCCCTGCTATTTCACCCAATCCCTCCCCTCCCCCACTTAAAAAATAAAGTTAAAAAAATATTCAGAAGTGTTTTTATAAAGTGCGGTTTAATGCTTTTTAATGGTGTCATTTTTTACTACAAAACAGTCCTTTTCTTACATACTCGATATTTCCTTAAAACTTTTTTCGGCTTTTCCCTAAAGGACAATATTTCCGGGGAATAGAGCTAAAAAACCGGCGATGATATAGGAAGCCGGAACGACAAAATGCAACTTTAAAAAAAAAAAACCGCATTGTAAGAAGTGTGGCACAGATAAGAAAAAAAACTTAACTTCAAAAAAAAAGTTAACCCACACGCGTAAGGAACTCAATTTTAAGTAAAATTTCACTTAAAAAAACTTCCTTTACACGCGTATGTCGCGCCTCGATCTAGGTCGATTTTTTCACACAAACAATATGCTCAACAACCTAAAAAAATCCAACCCTCTAGTTATATCATACTAGACCTAACCAAGCAGTCGAAATGGGGGGTACTACGACAAAAAAAAATCGCCTGCTGAAATGTTCAACTCTTTTGTTGCCACGACCCGGGACATAGAAGAGTTTTTTACACGCCGCTCGCGCCAACAATACCCCTTAAAAAACTGTATCCGGGGGGTAGGGGTGAAATATCGAACGCGATTAAAAAAATGGTTCCGTGACTTATACTCTACCCCAGATGGCACGGTACCTGCTTCGGGCCCCTTAGATACTGTGCAGATATTCCCCCTTTTTTGGGGTTCTTGATGTACTTTGGGTATTATTCGGGTACTTGAGATGTAGCCTCTTTTTTGCTTATGTAGTTAAAGGGGCCACGCGTCTGGCCCAAGTAGGATGAGCATATTGCACTGTTGTATAGGGTCACTGGCTGCAGTTGCATCCATGCCCTACTGATCGATTTTTTCAACATTTGTCAGGATGGAGACATTTTTGCACATGGTTTTTGTAATTCTGTTTTTGTTAGCTAATTGAAATTCAATCGAAAAGAGTTTCGAAATAAAACGCAGCAAAACAACTAAACTTCATTAGCGACAGAGTATTGGTAAAACTAATGTCATTCGGGGTAATTCCTGGTCAAAAATTGACAACATTTATTGATTGCAATCTATCGAGGCTTAGAATTACCAATTTTGGCATGGAGTAACATTGTGTGATGTCGTCCAAATAAAATATTCCTTTTATCAGTAGTTAATACGCTTGAAATTTAAATAATTGTTAAAAAATTATTATTAAAAAGTTATTCCTTCAGATTATTTTAAATGGTACACGAGAATATAAAACTTATTTTTAGTTGCTAAAGCATATTCGATATTCTACCAAAAAAAAAAATTTAAAACTTTAGTTGTGACCAAAATCTTTGTTCCTTTAAATGTATCGTGACCGATGCCAATGCAATTTTAAAGAAACCTAACAAACATTGTAAAAACTAATAAGTTAACAGTAAACTCAGAATTAAACGATTCTTTCCAAAAGTAATGGTTCAGAATAGCTCGATGGTTTTTTTAAAACTTTGTTGAAGCGTTTTTTAAAATAAAAAAAAAGGACGACAACCAAGAATCATCCCAGAAGCTTACATTAATCCATATTTTACTTCTAACAAACACGATGTAAACATTCTTATTTTTTTAATGTACAATATTCACAAATTAATTAACTAACAGAATTTACAATTCTTTATGAAACGAAAAAAAAACTTAAACTTCTCCATATAAAGTTAAACTATCAAATCATGTTCATGGCTTAAATTTTCATACATTGGAAATGTTAATGCACTTTAAAATCAAACTATATAAAATTACTCAAATAATTTCCTAAATAAATAGCACATTCCCATTTCATTAAAATACTAAATACGCCCATCTAAAAAAAAACATACTATATACGCATTTTTACTTTAACACATACAGGAAAGAGGCTATTTCCCAAAGTATCCTAATCTGCCACCACTCCGCACATTAAAGAAAGATGACTCAAAAAGTCACCAGACTACAATATTGGTAAAAGTGACGCTTCCTTTACGGTAACGTAATGGGATAGGAAGTCACTTTTTCTCGTACTTTGCAAGGATTCCGTGAGTAAAAGAGTGTATTTCCCTCTTTCTCAAGTTACTCTTATTTGCATCGATTAAATGTCAGGGATATAAGTCTGTCTTTTCGCGCCCTTCGAATAGTTTTCGTCAGTTTTGTGTTGAAAAAAGAGATCGAGTAAAGAAATCTACTTAAATAATTAATATTGTAGTTTTATTTATAAGAATTTTTAAGTGTTTTATAAATGTTTTTCTATAATGGATTTAAATTTCTGAAGGACATAACTTAAGAGTTTAAAGATATTTTATTGAAGGAAAGTTTTACAGGAATGTTTTTACTTAACGACTCGCAAGATGAATGAGAAAATTTGGTCTACCTAACATAAAACGCCACAAGTTTATTAAAAAATATTAAAATTTGGAAGTGTCATACGATGTTTTAAAATTTGTTTTGTTAAAAAAAGTTTGATGAAAAGGTTAGTTTTTAGCAATACATACAGCCAGTTTTAGAAAGAGAGCCAAAGTCACCAAACTATCTTTAAGTAAAATAAATGTCTCTTTGTGTTTATTTTTCACACAGGAACATTTCCAATTCCTTTCCTCTTATTTCCATCGATTAAATGCCAAGCCTATCACTCTGTCACTTTGCGCTCCAGAGTGTCTTTCGTCTGGCCATTGACAGGGGCGTATCGATGTTTTTTTTAACATTTAAAGAATTGAAGAATGACACAACACTAGATGCTACGAGTTCAGTATAATCCCAATATTTGATTCAGTATAATTCCAAAGTTAAGAAATTAAAAGTTCAGTATAATTCCAAAGTTAAGAAATTAAAAGTTCAGTATTATTCCAAAGTTAAGAAATTAAAAGTTCAGTATAATTCCAAATTTTTTTAATTTAAGTATTTTGTGATTAAACACTTTCCCTTTCTAGAAAAAGCTTTTAAAAGCAGTCAGAATGCTTGAATTATTGTTTTTTAAGCCCAATAAGTCAAAGTTGATCTTCCAAACCTTGAAATCTGTTTTAAATGTTAACAGTTTAATATTAGTTATTTTATTTCAATAATATAATAAAAACTTGCCGCATATCGTTCAAAAAAGAATAAATCTATCATATTAAAAGCGAATGCACCCAAATCTAAACACAAAGCTACTAAACCACACAATATTTTTTAAATATTTATTACAAAAATGGCTACTCTACAGAATAGCGATTTTCATATATTTATTACCCCCAAAACCTTTTCAATTTAATACCCCAAAAAATTCTTATCACTCTCTGCAACTTTGTCGCAAGGGTCATTTTGAAAGTCATGAATATTTTATATTTATTTTAAAATACATAGTTGGTTTTTTTCACATACAATTTTAGTAGAAACATTCTGCCCCTCTTTAATATATTTGAGCTTCTTTGCAGGAGTTTTGGACAGGGATGAATGGAAACATCCATTCATGCGGGAAAAGTTATTCAGTTAGGAACAAATTCTTTGTAGATTTTATTTTGTCATAGAATTGGTTTTTATATGAAAACGTGTGCTTTTAACATAACTTTTAGTGAAATGATAACAACAAGTATACTTGGAAAAACCACGTTATGTTTTGTAGTGAATCGATTATAACTTGCATTGTTAAAGGAATTGTAATATTCAGTATTGTCCGTTAATTTAAGAGCGTGATTAAGCTTAAATAAAATGAAAGTAGGTTTATTTAATAACTAAAACCTTTACTGAGCGTTAGTTAACCCTTTGTTTATTACAATAAAAAAAAGATGTTAGAAAAATTACATTAATTAAATATTAAGTAAATTTTTCGGGGTAGCGTTTTGAAATACTTTCAGTGCTAGAATTGTTTGAAGCTCACATTAAGAGCAAAAAAGTTGATTTTTTTTTTCCAGATTTACAATTTTTTTTATTAATTAAAAACCTTTTTAGATTGTAATGAATTTATCAGTAAGCAAACGAAAGTAAGTCATTATACAGTTGATGTAATTTCTATAAGCAGTAACGATTTATTCAAAACATATAGAAGGCACTGAAAACGACTTTTTATATTCAATTATTCATAAGTTCTAAATCCTTTATCTTCCCATCAAAAGAAATATTACCCGGATAAACTAAAAAGAAACCAAAAGGGAAAATGCACTATTACTTATCTGTATACCTTACTAGAAAAAGGGCTGGTACCCTATTTATTAGCATTGGACTTAAGTCCTTTTAATGCTAAATAACAAACTTGAAAAGCAAAATTACGAATTATGCTTTGAAATAATGAACAAAAGAACGAAGTTGGCTGTCCAACCGACATTGGTGAAAACGCCCATTAGAAATCACAATGAGTTTTGTCATGAAAGATTTACTCAAATGGCCACATTTGATCCCTTTTGAAAGGGTCAGGTAAAGAATTGAAGAAACTTTTTAAAGAGTTGAAAGATTTTTGATAAAAAAAATTGAAAAGGATACGGATTTATGTGTTGTAATATCACAAATGATGACTTCAATCAACGGAAATATAAGTGGCAGTTTTTCTGCCTGAGTATTTCTAATTAACACCATTTTAGATTATTTTTTCTCCGTTTCAGAAGGGAAGATGTCCGATTATTGACACCATTCGTGTTTAATTTTTCTCTGTTTTGGATAAAAAAAATAATCTGAAAACACCGGAGAGTAGATTCATAAATATCGCTAAATCAATCCTTATGTCCGGGATTTGAACCGGGGCATTTTCGAGGATGCATTACATTAAATTTTTTAAATAACTGAGATTTCAAAGAGATGTGTATAACAACAAATCTAAACATCATTTTCGACCAAAAGATCATTTTTGAAGTAATTTGGTACCATTCAATTTTGTTTCATGTACGGAACATTCTTCTTTATAAAAAAAAAACGACCTGAGCTTAAGAGCATACCTAACATTTTTGGAAAATCCATCTATAATCAAAATGTAAAGAAAAAATCACCCTAATAGACATTTTATTTCCAGAATACCCTATTTAAAAAATTGCTTGATCAAGAAAAAAAATATTCCGGCACAGGCAAACGCAATTTGCAAAACCTGTTTGAATCGTTCAGAGCCATTTTTCTGAATAAAATGTTTTTGAAAATCACATCAAACGTCGCGGACAGAAGACTTCAAAAAACAAATAAACCGAATAAATAAAATATTCCACCATTCAAGTTACGGTTCGTTCTTACCGTACTTTGTTTCCCTTTTGCGATCAGTAAATTCGACGGACAGCATCGTAAAGTTCGAACCCGGTTTTTTTCCCTCTTGCCTTTGTGACTTTTCCCTTTACATTATTATTATTTTGTTTCCCCCAGAAAGTTCCCTACGACTGGTGACTTCAAATGTCCAGGGGCGTTTCTTCCCCCACTCCCTCCCCCCCATCAGATGCAAAGAGTGGACCTTTCTACAGTTATTTTGTGTAAGTGTATATATCAAGACTGTTTTTTTAAAGAGTGATCTAAGTCAACTTTTTTTTAAAATATTAGTTATGTCTTCAAAAATATAACATTGCAACGTCTATTCATTTTCAACCTTTTTTTAAATAATGGTTATAAGACTTACATAACATCTATATTGTGTCTATTATGGCCTTTGCGTTGGGGCTTAAAGAACCAATTAGAAATACAAATTCAATTAATCCTGCGGCAACATTTGGTATTTATACCTATATGGCTTTCAAATTCATGGAACAAAGTCAGAATGAGCTATACTCCCATGGTGTCTTAGTTAAGGGTTTGAACTTAGCCTAACCACTCAGTACGGGGCAACCGATACCATTTTAAATTTAATATCAAGGTATTTGAAGGGTCCAATTGCTAAACTCACATTCTTTACAGTATAACTAAGATAAGTCCAGTCAGTTTACTCTCAGTCAAGTCACCAACTATACAACTTCATAGGTATCGCAACCCTATATTTTAGCTTTTACTATAGTCCAAGATCGCCAATAAACGGGCTGGACCCTTTATAATACATTGGAAAATGTGAGTTTTATAACAGAACCCTACACAGACTACAACATCCTGTTGGAGTTGAACCACTATTAAAATAAAGCCCTAATATTGTACCCCTAAGTAGAAAAGTGACCCTTCTCTCATGCTAACTCTAAGGTGAAAGTATCATTTTTCCACTAACAGTTCGACACGGACACACCAGAACAAAAAGTATATCTCCTCTAACATGTATAGGATGGACGTAAAAGTGCACCGCTGGAGGAGAAGGGGGGTTAAAAATATAAAAATTCAAATAAAATAAGGAAAAGGCACATAAAGAAGATAAATAAAATGCCGAAACGCATTCTGTCATAGCAATCGCAGTTTATATGATACCCAGGTCATTTTTACAGCGGCGCGCAGAATAAACTAGCGACCGAATCGATGGTTCGCTGGAGAGGAATGCTATAAGAAGTTCTGATCTGAATTTTTCTGGGGACGGATTTGTATTCAGAGAGGTGAATTGACCCTCTGAAATCTTATTTCGACATTTTCTTTTTTTAGGGGGATTTTTTCTAGATATGCTTCTTTGCCCCCCTAAGAGTGGAGTGGAATTTAAATTTTATTTTAATAACGAACATGTTGAAGAGGATGGGTCCTCAAAGGACATGCTGAAGATGGATCATATAATGATTGAAAAGAGACCCTTGAAGAAGTTTATGTGCCTCTGCTATGTTCTGAATATGGAAAATATTGGGATATTTCGTTTAAACTTAGATGGTTGTTTATCATAAAACATGCTGAAATTTTTTTGAAAATATTTTATATTTCGAATCTTAAATGGAATTACTCCGGACTAAATGACGAAAAATACATATATTGAAACCTTATTCACATTCAAAACAGCCTTGTAGTTGAATGATTTTTATAAACAGCAAATGACTTAAATGTCTTATTTAGTTGAATAAATTAAAAAATTATTTTATTTAGATTATAAAATGTAATTTAAATTTATTCAATGCATATAGTACAATATGTATGCATAGTGATATAAGGTAATGTGATTTTCAAGGTATGATAAATGTAAATCTCAATGAACTTTTTTAAGTGTGACATAATTATTAAAAAAGTAATTTAACATTGAATAGTGTGGAGAAAAATTGTCTGGTTGTGGATTGGAGTGAAATAAACATTTTATGTTAATAACGAACATATTGCGAGATTTTGCTTCAAAATATATTATATACTAGCTCCATAATGATTGCAAGAATTCTGTTTGCTAAGCGTCTTGTATAGAAAATGTACGCTGAAAGGTACAAACTGTAAAATGAAAATAAACCATAAATTCATATTGAAATTTAATGTCCAGCTATAATGTGTAAGAGAGAAAAATGTAGGGTACAAATAGAAAATGTATATGACTGAGAGAACAGTAAGAACATTTTGAAATAATTAAAACAATATCGCACAAATAAACATTACTCAATATACAATGCTCTTATGTATTATGCGTTTTTTTCATAACTTAAATTATATTGTTTGAATTTAAATTATTTATAACTGATGCACAGTCATTTACATAGTTTTCGGTTTAAAAAATATACATTAAAAAAATTCTTATTGTTTAAATAACAAATACATCAAAACCAAAACTGAAACTTGGATGGATAAAATTGAATAAAACCTAACTCTAAAGTCACTTAAAAACCAATAACGACGCGAAAAAAGGTTATAAATGCATAAAAAGATGCCCGAAGCTTATTGAGATTTAAATTGAGAAGCTTGAAAAGTATTTCCAGCAACCAAACAGATAGAATCAATTCACGAGCTTTAACTGTTTGGAAGTCAAAGAAGAGAGGTGAAACAGCCTCAGGCGTGAATAAGAAAAACGCATGAAAAACTGTATATTAGATTGAGAGAGCGAGAAAATAAATTTAAAGCTTTTCAAGTGTTAGTTTTGATACTATTTATTGCGTAGAAATGATGGTAAATACGAGGAAGGGATAAAAATTCTTTTACAGAAAATTCTTTTAATAAAAATTCTTTTTCTGTATAACTTTAATTGAGATTTCACTTAAAAAGAAATGCAGATATTTTTTTAAAATTTAAATCCAAAGGACTTTGGTCTGAAGCTAGTTTATCGAGAAATACAATAAAGTTATATATATATTTAGCCATATTAATATTAAGGACCCTAAATAAAAATTGTTATTGCAGAAATTGAACAGAATTGAGAGGTAAACTCATTAAAGGAAACTTTACCATTGAGTTAACACATGGCAGCAACTTATTTTCCAGCACGCTATACACGCGATACTAAAAAGTTCAAAATTAAGGTTTGATACTAAAAATGCATAATTTTTTAGTAACTGTATTGACATTAATTTGAATACAAGATGTCCAATACACAAGTGTACCTACTGAAATTTTTATAAGGTATATACAAGGGTTTCCATATGAGTTTGAGATTCTGAATCAAAGCAACTTAAATTTAAAAGAAAGACATCATTCGATTACAACCGGAAAGCAATGTCGTATCTTTAGAAGAAAAATCGACGACGCCCAAACAATTGAAATCGAACTTTAAAACTTCCTGGAATGCGAACTATTACTTTTCGATACGAACAAAGATAAGGTGATTGGACATCTTGTTTTTTACTTGTTGTTCTCATATAAGAAACTATTCAGCATCTGTTGGGTGGGTTAAAATTGGCGACAAGAAAGTCTAAGTTGTGACGACATTGCTTGACAAGTTTAAGGGGGGGTCTTCATTTAATCAGTATTCCTCGTTGTTGAAATCTGTTTCGTTTTTTTTTTCAATGTTGATTAAAAAGAAGCTTGCTCAAGGCTTAGAATTCCTCTGGCGCAAATAATACGAAGAAACGTTTAATATGTTTCTTAGAGAAAAGAGATATTACTTATTTTATATTAAAAAAAAAACTGTGGTAATAGATTTAGCTTCTAAGCTTGAAAAAATGAAAACTTTGGACTTTTATTGTTTTAATATGATTTTTAAATAAAACTTGATATTGAGTAGACGTTAGAAAATAAAAATTCACTATATAAAATTTCTGTAAAATTTCAGCACATTTTGTGGTTATTTTTTACTTAAAATTTTATAATTTTTAACCTCTAATTTACCATCACTCTATAATGGTAGAATTTTATGGTTTAGAGGTTTTTAAATAAGAGGTTTTTTACTTCTTAGTTTATCAATAAGATATCATGTATTGTGTTTTCCTCTATAAATTGTGTAAGAAATTTAAAGGCTTTGTTTGGAGGGGCATTTTACACGTGCCTTAGCTAACCGATTACTATTAATTATTTAATGTATACCAATAAGCAGCAAATTCAAGTTTTATCTTGACTCATCATCATGGATAGTTTTATGGTCTTTCTATACAGAGCCTGATCTCGAAAAACTCAAGACTATATAGGCACAGCAAATTTAGGCGCCCCTTTACGGAAAATATTGTGTATATGATTACCCTTGATGATGGCATCATATTTTTTGCAACCATTTTATCGGCTTAATTATGACATTGACCAAACCAATCACGTTCTAATATTTCAGGGGGGTGACAGCATTTAGCATGATAGAAATTAAAATTTAGAGCCCTCTAAAATTTGGGAGGGAGAAAAAATAAATAAAAATTGATTGCTCTAAAAATTGGAGCCTTAATGGTACACTCTTAAAACAAAAGAGTGAAATCCACTCCTATAGGGGAAGTGCATTTTCGGCACCGGAAAGGAGTGGAAGTTAACTAATACTGAGTTAAAACCGCTCGTTTTAAGAGTGTAGAACGTAGATTATTTTCTTTTATTTCTTTTACCCACTCCGCAAAAAGACTGAAATCCACTCCTATAGGGGAAGTGCATTTTCGGCACGGAAAGGAGTGGAAATTAACTCAGACTGAGTTAAAACCGCTCGTTTGTTTTAAGAATGTAGATCAGATCCTGTCTATATACCTACCCAACTCCCATTTTTAGCAACATCGCTTACCTTAACGAATCCCCCACCATTCTTCTTATCCTTCTTAACATTCCCAGCCCCTATTCTCCGATTCGATTTTTGGTACAAATGGGACAGAAATTTCCTATCAAAGAAAAAGAAGTTATCGATAGAATATATCGATTTTCTATCCCGTGGGCGGGGGATGGACCGAATCTTTTTTCATGATATTGAATAATGGGGCTTGTTAAGTTTTTGGGGAAGGTGGCGAAGAATCTACCACACGGCCGCCTTTTGTGGAGAAGGAATTTAGGAACGGGTGATGGATGAGAAAAGAAGTGCCAGACAACGAGGAACCGTTTGCTTTGGAGATACAAGGGGGATATAGGGAGTTATTTTGTGTGAGCAGTCTCAACATTTATATGTTTGGTTTGTTTTCTAAATAAATTAAGTCACCCATACCAAATTCATTATTAGGATTTAGAATATATGAATTTTAAAGTCTGAAGAAGCAAACGCCATGGCCTCGCGAAAGAAACATGATTGTATATCAATTAGTGTACTTATAAAAATATGCCAATCGATTAAATTTTGGATTAACAGAACTATTTTGTTCTTTCTTTGCTTGTTCCGAATTTTTTTAATGAACTGTTTAAGTATAAACTGACATACATCACAATGTTTTGTTTGATGCATACCAATTTAACAGCAGGTTTATACTAGGCAAATACATTTTATTAACAGTAAATTTTACTAGAGATAATTTATGTTTTAAAAACTAGAAATTTAAAAAACTACTGACTAATGAATAAAAAAAAATCAAAAATCAAATTTTTCCTATATCGAGTTACTGGTATCGCGAGGGCACTCTTTCAGCTGGTATACTATTACATTGTTTAACACAATAATATAAAAAGAATCGAACAAATAAACTGAGAATAATGTTGCTAAATTTGTTTTATTTCATGGCTGATCCAAGTTGCACACTTTAGCATATGATCCTCATGAATAATGCGGCTGTTAACTCTACATGGAATGATAAGACCATAAAAACAAGGCAACGTATTTGCAGCACGCAAGCCAATTTTAAAATACAAAATGGCGCCCCTGACAAACAAACACGATACCATATCCCAACCACACCGGACAGCACACAAAAAACCGCCGCGTTAAACAATTCTTTCGCGGGACATAATGCTATAGCTGACACGCTTTTTACTGCACAGGCCTAGGTGGGAGACCATTTACAACAATAGGGCGGCCGAGGGAGACACGAAAAAAATAGGGGGTGCACTTCAAAAATCAGGTCAAGGCCTATGCAGGCCGATTAATTTTTAAGCGCCCGAAAGAAAGGATTTTTTGGCGTGTTTTTGCCGTAAATGTGACACTTGCGCATGCGCCGTGGCAAGTGGTAATGGTGGGGTATGGGTAGATGTAATTGCTGGATAGTATTGTGTCACGGGTGTAGATCAGTTTGCTTAGATGTGTGATTTTGTGTTTGGTTTTAGACGGGATATTTAATTTGGTTCAAATGTTAATACCAATCACATATCTGTTTCATTCTACATTCTTCACAATACAAATTTAACTAGTACTATGTCTATGTTAGCAATTAATCAAAATCTCTATATGTTCATATTCAAGGTCATTTATATTATATTATGTTGCATTATATTATATTATGTCATGCGTCATGTCATATCATATCTATTATTAAATGACCTACTTATACTGCTCGAAAAAATTCGGAATTTTTAATATAGATTCCCTGCAATACCTACGTGTGCACCTGAGGCTTAGTTTTTTCATATTTGATTACGATGTTTTAATTAATATAATTATTTATACAAAAATACGTCTTCCACCTGAGAGTGAGAGACCGAAACTGGGGCTGGAAAACACCTGGGCCGGGCTGAAACAGGGGCTTGACGTCATCCGTAGATAAACATGAAATCTAGTAAGAAGAGCCGTTAAAAAATTTACACAAATTCGATTTCTACTTTTAATTTTCAATTTGAAAGAAACTTTAGCGCGAGCAAAAATTAAGTATAAACACGAAATATCAAGAGGTTTTAATTTGTAGGATTGTTATTTGACTATCATTATTTTATTTCATTTATTGATTGTAGAATGATTACTACATTTGGGTTGTTACATTTTAAATATTGCCAAAAGTCGCCAATGAATAGACCATTTTATTACAGCTATGTCAAAAACAAATCACCGTTATTAAAGGTTAACCCATGCGACGCCGGGTTTAGAAAGCTAGTTATATGTCACTGATGAATAGTAATTTTAAAAGGTTAAACATTCAGGCTTTAAATTTTTATTATGAGTAGTGCCTATGCTATAAGTTCAATTTTTTAAATTGTTTTCTAAATCAATTTAAGTCCCCAAATCATGAAAATTCTATCATAAGTCCATTTCATCCATTAAAGTACAAATTAATTTTTATATATTGTTTTATACGTATCTTTCGTAGCATTTATCTTAAATTTAAATATCTTCTCAGCCAAAAATCTTTGGAAAATCGGATTTCGATCAATATTTCAGTATGTGTTAAAAAGAAATGTGTACGTGCCTTACACTTTCATAAGTTTTCTTTCCCAGAAATGTCTTGCGAATCAAAATGTGATGTTTTTAAATTCAGCAAATCCAACTGGAAAGTATATAAATAAAAATTCATGAAAGTTTCATCAATATAAAAAAATATGTCGAAGTATTTTTTCAAAAAAAAAAAAAAAAAATGGCAAGGAAAAAAATATTTTTTAGTATATTTATAAACAAATTATATTAATATTAATGCATTTCATTTGTTATTATATTATCTTATTTTAATTATTTCATTTATGTAATCGTAGTTAGATGATTTAACTTGATGAGCCTAATCATGAGTTCAGGAATCATATTAAAAAAAAACTGTAAGAGATGTAAATTATCTTTCTATACAATGTAATCATAAGAAATGCATAGTTTTTTTTATTCAATATAAATATAACTTATTTACTTTATACATATGCATTAACGTTGAGGGGTTACAAATGATAAGCTTTTGAGTGTTGATGTATGAATATATTTTATTTAATAGTATTCAAAACCTGCTATAAACCAATGATAAGACCTCATCTTAAATACATAGTACTACTAAAAATATAAAAACTTTGGAAATGAAAATTATAGACTCAGAAAATTAGTCTACACTTGGTGATTACAGTTATTTGTATGAAAAAAGAAGAAACGACTTTTCAATATAATAGGCTATATATGAGAAACAGTGTTAAGGAAATGAAGTAGAGGCTCAGTAACCGCAGGGTCCAAAACAAGCCCGTTAATTTTTTGGCTGTCCGTCATGTGGTTTTAAAGCCCTTTTTTTCGCCAAATGCTCTAAACTAGGTTATTTACTTTTTTCTACGATATTTTACCTCAGAGTGCATTATGATAGTTTTATTTAATGTAATAATAGAACAAATCCAATAAGAAAATTTACCCTTTTTGTTTCAGTTAGAAAATAAAATGGCAACTTTGTTTCGCAAGTAGGTGCTATGAAGCAAAGTATGTCACTTGGTTCTACAAAATTTATACCTTTTTGATAATTTTATTTGTGTCCCTGTAAAAACAAAGTCTCTAAATGGGTTTATTGCTTCTATATCCCTCAAGGCCCGTTCGTGGCCGAGTGGTTAGGGCATCAGCCGAGAGATTTAACCTTCTCAGGAGTGCGGGGGTTCGAATCCCACCTACTGAAAGTCATCCTATAAATCGGATCCGTGCTGGAAATAGTAGAAAAATCCTCATCACGGATGGGCCCGAGTACACAGGGACAGACGTGCTCGTTAAATCTGTGGAGTCCAAAGTCCCGACGGCGTTAGCGTACGATGTCGCTCGAAGTTCCGTTGGGTGCCCGCTCAGGTGTCGACCTCGTCACTTGACCAGGGTTCTAAATTACGAGGCGTTATTGGCTGTGTTAAAGCTCCTGAAGTAGGCTAGAAATAGGCAGCCGGAAACGATTACCTTACCTTACCATATCCCTCAAAAAGCGCGGATCTTTTAAAAACATTTTCGAAATAAAGAATCTCCAATGGTGTGCTTAAAGGACTGAACGAACTCTAGACATGGTCAGTAATAACAAAGCCTGATTTGACATGCATGGCGGGAGAAAAACGGGCATAAGAACCGGTTTCTTGGACCCAAACAACAATGCTTAGGAGATATAAATCGAAACATCAGATATCTGAAGATTGTGCAATTAATTACGAGACGCATTTATCCTGTCTGGGAGGACTCCCGAATGAGTTAGGCAGAGGTCGAGAAATTGGTCACAGACAGAAAGATGGACAAGAAAAGAGCAAACTGTTATTTTTTAATTTGTTCCCTTTGAACTCTCTCTCTCTCTCTGTTGTACATATAAACTGCTCCTACACTGTCTGTAATATCTATTTTTCCTTATAATATTTTTTCTTTTGAATAAAAGCGGTTAAGAAGTATGTTCTTAATGTTAATAAATTTAAATGCTCTTAAAATGTCAGTAATATGAATTTTTAGTTATAATTTTTTTTAAATATTAAAATGAAAGCAGCTAAGAAATATGTTGTTAATGTTAAGAATCCGAACGGATCCTAAATGTCTGTTAAAATATTTATGTTTTCTTTCCATTTTAAAAAATCAGTTAAGAAATCTGTTGTTAATGTTATGAATTCGAATTTACTTACATATTTAAAAAAAATGAAGAATGGGAATTTCCAGAAAATTTGTGAGATAATACATGGGAGCGTAACATGCATGAAAGTTTGTATAAATCAGAGGCATGATAAAACTAGCAGTCTAATCGGCACTACACAGCATTTTCCACTTTAAGAGTCTGTCAGTAAGTTTAAAAACTATTTGACGGATAAATTTCTGTACATTATTTTAGATGTTTTATTCTTAATCAATTACAACTATGTACTACAAATATTTTTAAAACATTTCCTCAACTGCTTCCGAAAACTCATAAGTTATCATGGTTTACCATTCCAACCAAAATTATTTTTTTTATTATTGTGTCCATTTCAGTCAAATTAAAAACCCAACCACAATTTTACCAAAACCTAGTACTTAACAAAAATAACAGAGACATCCAACAACCAATCACCTAAAGAAAGTACCACCACCAGAAACCGGTTCCCCTTATTTTTATGATTATTTTTCACCGTCTCACCTCTTCCCATGTCTTCTCCAGGTAGTAATAAAATTGGCCCACGCGAAAAAAGGCCGATAAACCGTGAAAATTTTCAACCTGTTTGTTAAATCGGCCGTCGCATTGATCAGTGTGATGTATGGCACCATAAAATGGATGGCACGAGAAAGTGCGAAGCCATATATCGCCTGACAGCCCTTGGCTTCGGATCAAGATTTGCCCAGTAGGGTTTGTTTGGTAAGGCTTGTAAAAAACAGGGGGAATTTATATGTATCATTATAATAATGGTCTAAATTTACTTGAACATTAGTTATAATCAATGATGTAACCAATTTTAATTTAATGAACTAATTTTCTGATGTAACTAATTTTCTGAAATTTAATGAACTAATTTTCTGAAATTTAATGAACTAATTTTCTGAAATTTAATGAACTAATTTTTCGAAATTTAATGAACTAATTTTCTGAAATTTAATGAACTAATTTTCTGAAATTTAATGAACTAATTTTCTGAAATTTAATGAACTAATTTTCTGAAATTTAATGAACTAATTTCTGAAATTTAATGAACTAATTTTCTGATGCAACTAATTTCCTGAAATTTAATGAACTAATTTTCTGATGTAACTAATTTCCTGAAATTTAATGAACTAATTTTCTGATGTAACTAATTTGCTGAAATTTAATGAACTAATTTTCTGATGTGACTAATTTCCTAATGAACTAATTTTCTGATGTAACTAATTTTCTGAAATTTAATGAAGTAATTTTCTGATGTAAAAAATTTTCTTTACAGCCCTTGGCTTCGGATCAAGATCGCTTTTCTGCCTTGCAAAGTTACGTTTGTTCGGTTAGGCTTGCAAAAGGATGGAGAATTTTAAATAGATCATTACAAAAATATTCTCAATTGTATCTGTCTAGTTATAATTAAGACTAGTCCCTTTTTAATATTTTTTTTATCTAACAGTTATGGTTCCAGATTGAAATTTTACACACAACACGATTTTTTTTACATACCCTCAACTAGTTTTTTTTAATGATGTTGATCTTACTTATACTTCGTTCATAATTACTTTAACTGACTTTGCAGTGACATACATTAACTACCAACTAATTTCTTATAAAATGAAGTTAAAGGTTTTTTTGGGGAAATGCGGAAGAAGTAAAAAAAACTATAATAAAGCATATATATATATAACACACAAAATTTGATAGAACCTCAATATGTATGGAGCCACTGTCAACTTAAACCCTTAATTTTACCTGGAGTTAAAGTCCATATCCTGCTTAAATTTAAAAATTATAAAATACACTCTTAATAAAAGTACTCATGCCAAATTATTACAAGACTCGGTGTATTTTAAAAGGATACAAAAGGGTCTTTGTGTTTAAAAATTTGTACTGACATAACGCATCTAACAGAACTTACTATATATCTAGGGAGTTGAAAATAACTAATTTAATTAAATTTAATACCTTTATTTAAAGATGTCTTCGTATACGAACATGATGTTTTGTGTAACCCCCAAAATATTGAGAATAATAAATTCGAATTAATAACTCTCTTAAGTAAAAGCAAAACTAAAAAATACATTTTAATCTTAAGTATAGTAATTTCAGTTACCTAACGACTAAAGTACATCTAATTAACTATGTACTCTAGCCAAAACGTTTATTTTTATTTTTAATTATAAACATTTACTTTTTAATGGAGCAAAATAATTAAATTACATAATGCATGCTAATTAAGAAAAACTTTACGTAACATGCGTTTCATCTTAAATAAAGTATCTAAAAAATATAATGAATACTAATTAAAAAGAATATTACGAAAAATACCTTCAAAATATCCACCCTAATTAGCCTAATTAGGAATTATTATGAAAACCGTATTTCATCCCACCTGTCATACATATGACAACAAAAATTCCGATTTTGCAACTGGCTTCGTCATTTTAGCAATTCCACCGATAAATACGTTGTAGTAAAAGGTGAATAAACTTTTTTCCGTTTTTAGCCTTGTCTTTGATAATACTGAGATGTTTGTGCGATGTACATAGGATTGCGCAAGGCGAAAGTTGAATGGCTTATTGAAGCTAATGAGATTTGACAAAAGATACACGAAAGGATGTTTCGATATTTACCATACGTTTTCTAACGATTGCTGTCGTGAAATACTGGAATGTGTCCATTTCGACATTTTGTAACTGTCGCTCTTCAGAAATTTTTGTTTGAGTTGACGATGGTGTCTTCACAGTCAATGTTTTTCTATATTGATATTGTGCCTACAATGAATATGAAAATGCTGAATGACAAAAATGAATCATCACAATTGAACTTGTCTTGTCTTTTTGTGATGTTATTTTAGGGGCAAAGGCACCTCTGCTTAAATTGTACTTTCTTTAATGCACCTATACTATAAATTAATATGTCTGTTCGTATTTTTAAAATTTCTTAATTACAATTACTTTTAAAATTCTTTATTTTAAAAAAAATATGAACAGAATATCATACAATAATTTATCACGAATTGGTGTTCTAAGTAAATAAGTATTGTTTCGATTTTTACTCCAAGAGGGAATAAAGTAAATTTTATTATATTTGACTGGGGATGAAAAAAATAAAATTTGTAGCATTTATACGCGGAATTATTTGTTAATCGTCGATAAAAAAAAGTTTACAACATCTGTATAACCAAGGTAATAACTCTTTAAAAAAAGCATACAGTTCACCTTTTTATTTCAAAAACCTTTGTAATCTTCTCATTATTATGAGAAATCTTCAAATCAACAATAATGTAATTATTATCACCCAAAACAAAAGACAAATTTCCAAAAACAATTTTCGTTCTAAAACAAAATGATGTTTATGGTGTAACTATTAACCATAAAAACTTAAACAAGTCGAAAAGAAATAAAAAAAAATAAGACTTTTCTTACTGCCAAATCTTCCATTTACTGTAGGCCACAACCCAACCCCCTAACAACCACGCGTCTTTATCTAGCCACTTGTCAAGGAAAGGACTTATCTCTAACAGCAGCAAATCACATTTCAAATGTCTGTAATCCAGCAACCATAGACCCAACCACTAAACAGGGTCTTGCCACTGATTTTGCGGTCTTTCCAATAAGAGCTAACGAGCTACTTTAGCTTTACTGCCAACCTCAAACAACTGTGTAGTGAAGTTGGAATATCCGAAACGAAAGTAGCCCATTTATTGCTAAAAAAGACTGTTGTACAGAGACTAAGAACGCAGCTTAAGAAAGTTTTTTTTTTTAATCAAATTTTGAATGCTTGTAAGCATCAATAGAATTTTTAATTCTGACGTTTTTAATTGTTTATAATTAATTTAAGGGTGTTTATTATAGAATTAAAAAATACATATATTTTAAATATAGTATGAAAAGTATCTTCTACAATACTTATTTTGACACCTTTCCCATACATCTAAGGTTAGTTATTCAGAAGGAGAAAGATTTTCGACATACATACAGGACACATTCATAGAATATATGATGTCCATTCCACCAAAAACCTTATTCCCAACAACAAAACATTAAATTCCAGTCTTTCTGACATTTCAGGACAAAATTTATTAAATATAACACTATAAATACAATTTAGATTATATATGCGCTTTAGAGCTTGGCCTATGTTTTTCGAATTTATTTAAACTCGCATGCATTGCAGTCAAACGACATGAATCATTATTATAATCCGTAAAGAAACATGATAGGCAATATCTCTGAAAAGCTTCTTTATCAGCTCACTTATCAAAAACGACAACAAATCACATTTCATGTGGTCTATTCTCCAGCAACCACATACCCAACCACAAAACGGGGTTCTCGGGTCTTTCCCGACACATCTTAACGAGTCCTTTCATCAGCAGCGGTTTCACAACTCTTCCCAGGTACTCTTCAGCACTGAAATTCTGTTCCAAAATTAGAGGACCGTCCGGGAAAAAAAATCGAATGTCACGACTGGCCGATTCGATCCCTCCGCTGCCGTACAAAACGCAATTATTGGCCTGGTCAGCTTGACCAATAAGCTCCGGCCATCTGAGCACGGATTCTAGGCCGCCGATGATCAATAAGTGAACGGGTCCAGTGGTCAGAGCCGATTTCAATTGGCTCTCAGAAGCTAGGCCATTCATTTGGAGGAATCGTTCCGCCTGGTTGTCGCTAAGTTGGAGCATTTTTTCTCGGAGGATGGCCAGGCCTGAGGATTCGATAATGGCCGTTGCTTGTGGTAGACATTTGGGGCTGATAATGCCCAGAGTTTTTTCGTAAGACATTGTATGTTTAACCTGTTGAAACCAAAATATTAGCGTTGATAGAATTTACAATTAGTAGTTTATGGAAAGATCACTTATTTACTTTCATGTATAGATTATACTTACTATATGTAGGTTTTCTTATTCGTTGAAATAATGCGAATATACATTAGTTGTAAATTGGTAAAATGTTTATAAACTCCACATCATTTTATTTGCTTGTCAAGTTATAAACTACTTTACGAGTTTTTATATTTGAAAACAAAGGCCGATTTTGAATTAGTATGGGTTAGTTATTCAAAATGTAACTAAATCTTACAAATTAGTTTCGAAAAACATTGAAAATTCTAGTAAAGTTTAATAAGGGGGTATTATCAAATTCCAAAGCAGAAGCTATAAATACTAGAAATTAGCACACATTTTTTTAAATATGAAATTCGAAGACGATGAATAACGAAACTTTAAAGTAAAAAGTTGTTGGGCCCTTTGTTATTTCTTATTTATATTAATGATTTCTGTAATATGGATATAAATGGAAAAATTATATTAGCTTCGCAGACGATACTGTTTTACTTTATTCATCCTCATCTGCATATGAAGACTTAAACAGTTTAATTAATTCAGGTCTATTTAAAATCCGAATTGGTTCCTAAATAATAATTTAAGTATTAATGTTTCTAAAACTAAATATATGCTTTTCAGACTGCAAAATGGCACCTATACTACTCCTCTCAATTGAAAATATCATAACAGAGTTTGTTCAGATTTGCTTTCCTGTAACTGTAATAACCTCGATCAAGTAAATACCATTAAGTATCTCGGTGTTTTTATAGACAATAACCTGAAATGAAAATCACACGCCAATTACGTATCAAACAAATTAAGATTCTTTTTAAGACAATTTTATTTTTTGAGAAATAAAATAAACCATGATTTCATGCGATTACTCTACAACGCTTTTGTACATCCTTTGTTTAATTATGGAATCCTTGCCTGGGGAGGGGATTATGTAACAAACCTCAAAAGAATTATAAACATACAAAATAAATTTGTTAAATTTTTGTTAAAGGCAAATGTGAGCATAAACATTGGAAATTATAAATTGTTAAATATTCTACCTATTCGTTATATTTATTTCTTTAAAGTTTGTTTATATATTTTTAATAATCCTGATGTGTGCAATAAGCGGATATGTATTAACCCAAGAAGACTTAATGGCATTTACAGCATTCCTAAACCTAAAAAGAACATTTTCTGTAAAAATTTTATTCATCTTGCACCAAAGTTTTTTAATAATCTTCCGCTTCAAATACAATCTTTAGTTAATCTTACTTCCTTCAAAAACCAATTGAAAAATCTTTTGTTTGATATTCCCGATACAGAGAACTATTTTTGATTATGCATACTTCAATTATTGAAATAAAATAACTGTACAGTAATTCATTTTGTATTGACTAACCCTCTTAAATATACCCCCGACACTTCTGTTGCCATAATATTATTTACTTGTAATTTAATATTTGTTCTTTTTTTGTGTTTGTAAATTTACATCTATGTACTTTTTTACGTTCGCCAATATGGTCCTTGTGACCTTGGTGTTCTATCTACTGTATAATTGCTTTTGTATTTTTTCCCCCTTCAAATTAATATCTGTTATTTTTGTGCAATAATAAAAAATTATTATTATTATTAAAAAGACTTTCATTCAATTTAGATTTAAAAAAAGAGAGTTATAAGTTATAATAACATTATTTCGCTCGTTTTGGTTATGAATGTTAATTAAGAACTTTACGTAACATGCATATTGCCTCAAAAATAAAATATCTCAACAAATACTAATTAAAAAGAATCTTTCAAAAAGTATATCTCCAAAATATTCGCCTCAATGAGCCTAATTATGAAAACAACGTTTCATCGCATCCTACCTGTCGTACATATGACAAAAAAGATGATATTGCAACTGGCTTACAATATCAATTTTTTGAACTAGTGTATAAAATAAGAAGGGAAATTTTGCCACATTCAAAAACAGCAAAATAATAATAATTCGCACTAGAATGTAAAAAATATAGATGATAGACGAATACTCTTTTATAAATATTCCGCATTATAAACTTAATAAGCTACACACGAAAATGACCAATAGATATTAAAAGATTAACACGAAATAATAATGAAACTATGAATTGAACATGATTATAATGATAAGTATGTATTTAATTTCCTTTATTACAACTATTTCAAGAAGGCTGTACGTTCAAGTTAAAAATATGATATGTTCCTTCCAAAATTCCGGTATTTCTAATTTTATTGATCATTTTAATTGACTAATTTTAAAAAATGAGATTTGTTTAACTCAGAGTACCATCAGGGGGGGGATACGCAGGTAGAGATATAATTTTCATTTCAATTAATATGTCAATTTCTATTTTTCATTTTAAAAATTTGTATTTAGGGCTAGATTTGAATTTAAACAATCCTCCTGCGAAGTGTAATCTTCATATTCTAAACTACAAATTTTTGGTGTAAAAAATTATTTTTGTATCATATACCTTTCTATTTTTAGTAATTAGTTTATTACTGTTTTGTATGTAATTATAGATAAAAAAATTGTATTCTTAATGGCATTTTTCAAATACTATTTCTTATGATAAATCGATAAGACCAACCCATTGATACGTTAAATTTATCAATCATTTCTAAACTCAATATAGCTATAAATAATCATAAATAAAATTATATGATACTAAATAATATCGCCAACTAAATTTGTTCACCCATTGGCTTGCTAAAAAATTTCCCGAATGAATATTTAACATTTAAACTGTTAAAATACTAAAATTGCTCATTTTCAACTAAAGCAAGTTATCAAGCTTTCATCAAGTCATCCTAAGAAATCTGACAAAAACGTGTTAAATTATTTAAATTTATTCAAAATTTTAAATAAATGCGTATCTTCGTTTCCCTTATCGGCGTGTATAAGTAAAAAGAGAACTTTAATAATTGTATCCTGCAAATAAAACAACTTGCATAAACGCAAGTTACTTTCCTTTTTTTCAGATTCTTGAAAAATATTTGTAAAGTTTTACACAATTTATAGTTTATAGAAGAAAATATTGGGTAAACTTTTAATTTTCAAAACGAAATTTTGAGAACAACCTAAAATCGACTAAATTTCAAAATAGTTACTTTTAAAAAGTTTAAAGATATTTTTTTAGTTTGGGATAAATAAAATATTATTTATTACTTTTTATGGGGGTCCACAATATTCTGTTTATTGGATAAACCAGTTAGTAATTTTCAGTTAATTTAGTCGCAATTAAAAAAAAACTGAACAAGAAATAATTCTAAAGGAAATACCTTAAAAACTAACTTAAAATAACTTAAATCAAATGTAACTTAACTAAAATAACTTGAATCAAATGTTAAAAATATATATATTCTTTACTATTAAAATTAGATGCTCATATTAACCTGGAAGAAAGCTTATTGAAAAAACGTAGCAGTTTTAACCAAAAATTCGTTGTTGAGTTCAGTGAATAAACAATATATCAATAGCACTTTTAATCTAAATCTTGATTTAAAATTTTGCGTAGAAATTTAAATAATATTAAAAATAATGTTAAAATAATTTTATATGATAACGTAAAACGGTTTTTCTAATAAATAAACTTAATAAAACACAATATTTAATTTGTCACCAGTTTCTGTAATGCTGTTAATCTGTGTATCTAAATGATATTTATTTATTACATTAACTTGAAACGATAAACTTACCAATTAAAAACAATAGTTCGTAATTTAAAGAAAAAAAATACTTAAAATGAAATTTTTAGAAGCTTCCACAGTGTAAATACAGCTTTTTTTAAATGAATTATATAACTAAATATAGTAAATAATAACATTAACTTTTAAAATCAAGAATTTTCTCTTTTTTTACTGTTGCCAAACTGTATCATATAAACTTTAAAATCCACAATTATTTAAGTATTAACTTGATTATAGTTCTGTATTTAAGGAAAAATTACCTAAAACGCAATTTTTTAAAATGTCCACTGTGTAAATACAACATTTTCAAATAACATTAAAATAAATAGTAAATGGAAACATTTAATTTTTACATAAAACTTTTTTATTTTTACAGTTGCCAAATTTTATCCTATTAACTTTAAAACCACAAATTGTTTCAATATTGACTTTTAAAAATATGTGATTTATTTGAACTAAAAATATATATAGTGGTGTATATAACACATAAAAAACAGCAAGTTTTATTTATTTTGTTTAAAATTTATATGAAGTTAGCTTGTTATTTATGTATTTTATTTGATTACTTTAAATAATTATAATTAAAAATATGTAACACTTTTTAGTGCACTTTAATTTTACAAATTTAACAAGGAATTATAAACTGATTAAATTCTTTTGTAATTTGAATAACTTTTATGGTTAAGAGAACAAAGTTTTAGTTCTAAATACATTCCTTCTCCAAAGACACAATTTTGAAGTTTAATCGCATTTTAACATATCGATGCAATTAAAAAGTATCTAATGTAAATACTTAAAAACTTGCAATAGAAATATTTATTGAAAAAATTGATATAAATAAAAAGTAGTCAGGAAAAGCCAGACGAAAAATAAAAATTATGTTTCCCAAAATTTTTCTTTGAATTGTATTAAAAGAATATATTGCGATATTAGTGGTAATTGCAATATCTACATAATACTATAAATAACATTAAAAAAACTATAAATAAATATTTCAAAAATATTAAGAACTAACAGACATAATTAAAAAAAATAAAGCTCAACTAAACATTGTTTCGAAAAGTGTATAAAAATGCCAATCTTCCAGAATGCTAGTAACATATAAATAATGTTTGTTATTTAAAAGATGCAAAGTTAAAATTCACAAAAACGAATGAAACTGAAGTTTTTATATTTCTACTAAATGTTGACAAATTGAAAAAAAATATTACTAATGGTTTCCATAATTTAAAAAAAGGAAAAGTATTTTACTAATGGTACGAATATTATTAAGAAGTTTTAAGCAATGCTTTTAATAAATTTTCTAATAGCTTGATTGTGTCTTCTTTTAAATACAACAACTTCCATATTTTGCAGTGCGATTGCAAAGCAAAATATTTTTTTATTCATAAACAACGTTTAAAATTAAAACCATGCAAAGCATTAGTACTTCATTAAAAAACATTATTATTTAGCGGAGATTGTAGTGCCTTATATTTTACATACGATAAACAGATCATTATTTATTTTTAAATAATGATGAGAAATTTAAAACTTGTTTATTGTACGAATATGTATTTTGTAAGCTGAGTGGATTGTATCATAAACGTGTAAATGTTGAAATATGTATTATATAAACATAAGGATTTGACTCTTAAACAGTTAAATAAATGTATAAGAAAGTTATGTTTTTAATAGAATTTAATAAATGTTTTACTATCAAAATTCTTTTTGAAATTTTTTTTAATTGAAGATATTTGAATAGCGTACACACATACAAAAAAAACGATTTGTAATACAGGAAATTACATTTCCTATTCTGAATGTTTTGTTTTTATAGCTAATGTAGGGGTACTGCACATTAGGTACAAATATTTGTTTTAATAATACTGTCTGCTAACATTTATGAATATTATAGAATTATAAGAAACGTAAAATAACATTGGAGAAAATTTAGCATTATTTGCTTTCAAAAAAAATATTGCATATTAAAAAACATTACTGCAAGTTGAAATATATAATGTTTAAAATATTTCATATGTGATAAAATTCACATCTAATTCGTAGTTTATGCTGTAGCTATGAAATAGTAAGTTTACTTTTTTAGAGTCAAATATGTATTCGTATACTTGTTGTTTGAATCGATACGTATTTGCGTTTTAAACCCTTTCATTGTATTGAAAATTTTAGCATAAGTCAATTTGATGGGCAGTTTTGAGCTATTTTTGTTTACAAAATTAGTAGCGGTAATCAAAGCATATTTGACTTTATTATTCTAAGTAATTGAGAATCAAAGTAATTGTGCGTAAGTAATTATGTATTTGCGCAATAGTAATAGAATATTTTTAATGAGTTCACGCCCTGATTATTAACAACAAATAGAGAAAAATACATTTGTAAATATCTGCATATTAATACATTATATATCCAAATTTGAATTGTTTAAAATACCTTATCGATTGAAACGAATATCGATTCGAAAGTTTATAATAATAATAATTTCGTTTGACCTACATTTGTATACCCCAATATAAACATATAGAAAAACGTCCTTTTTCGAAATAGCTATGTGAAGAATTTTATGTATTGGAGTCTATAGAGCTTCCAAACATCTACTTATAATTTTCATGTTTAATTTTACATTTGTTCGAAAAACAAGCATTATATCACAGCAAACGGTAAACTATGTATAATAGTAAATGGGCGGCGTGTACCGCTATAACAGGTGACAGAGAACAGGCGCTGTGTAAACGAATCATGCCGTCTTAGACGTAAGATCATACCGCGTGTCTTGCCATTCACTTTGCGCTGAAAAGGTAGATGTTGATGATGCGATGAAAAGTAATTTTTAAGTTTATTTTCAGTTGTAAATTTTAGTTTTTTTTTATGTTGCTTAGTTTTGTTGAAATGTTTATCGTGAGTATTTTTTATTTTGAATATTTGAGGTGTTTTTTCGTCTTTATTGAGTATTTACCCTTGTTAATTTTTTTAAATTCAGGTATTTACATAGTTAGCTTGCAATTTTCTTCAAGAATTTCAGACCAAAAATATAGATTTCTTTTTAAATCGCATCTACAATTTATTTTTCTAACTAAAAAGAACCAACTACTTTTTTTTGCTAAGATTAAATTAAATCTTGGAAATTCGGATTTCTGAAAAAATAAAATTTTTCATGCTTCTTCCCATGTGTTTTTTCATTCAGAAAAACCAATAAGAATTCGTATAATTTCAATATTTTTCACTTTATCTTCAACTTTCTACCATCTAATTTTAGTCCATTTTTAAAATTAATTTCACCCACCCACACTTACCGCAATCCGGCGAAAACTAAGCCTAAAGCACGGGGATCCTTCACCGGCGGCTCCGACGACCCATTCCCCGGCGAAGAGCGCAGTAAACACGGCCACATGACACAAGAGCATATCCATTAAAAAATCACTTCGCCGGTAAAGCAAACCATCCAGGGGCACACATACACAAATTCACAGTCTTCCATGCAGCATCGGGGTGTAAACAAAGTTCCAGGGTGTCAGACGTAGCAGCATTTTTACCTGTGGAGTTCTCTATCGTTTGGGAGAGTGCAGTAAGGCCTAACTGTGCGAGAGTCGTCGAGTACTGTGGCGGTGTTCTAAGGGTGTTCCGATGCGAGGGTATGCGAGTGGCGCTGCGTTCGGTGCTCCTTATGCCGGAAAAAGATGGGAGAAAAAATTGTCGCTTGCTGCCTCTCTCACCCCGCGGGCTAACACACAGACTGTCTCCGTTATTATTAAAAAAAAATAGGGTTTTTTTAAACACCCCCCTTTGACATGGCTGGAGTATGACTTTTTTTTTTAAAGTTTGTATCATTGCCCTAGTTTTTGTACCTGGTGCATAAAAAATTTAAGTGACATATTTGCTTCTTACAATAAACAGGGAAACATATGTTTGGGCTTTTAAAATTAATAGAATTGTCGAATTGTTTATTCTGTTATTTATTAAAATTTTAAAATAAAAATTTGATAGAAGGGTTGTACAAATTTATTGACTCGTTTTGTAATTTTTACATTTTCTCACATTTCTCATTAAATTACTGAAAAATATGTTAAATGCTTTTAATGACTTGTAACTCGTGTTACAGCACACATTTTCGCGCAAAAATGTGGTCATTAATGTAGTTATATGGTACGCAGAAAGGATCCAAAAATTATAAAAAACAGTGAAGCACCCTGATCTTAAAAATCAATAAAAAGATAAGTCCTTTTTTAAAGAAATATTTACCTTAACAAAAGCTACAATCCTGTAAAAGAACTAACTTTTATGTAAAATATTTTAAGAAATATAAAAGCATTTAAAGAAAATTTGTTTATCAATTCCAAAATTAGGTATTTTAAAATGGCCATAAGATATCAAATATTTTGATTTTGGAAAATACTTAACATTGAAATATAGTATTAGATTTAAGATTGAAATATAGTATTATTTAGATATGCCATGGTGTATAGGCTTCTTGAATTTTTTAAAGTGTGTCAGACAAAATCTGCATTTTTATGTAAAGCGAGGCTAGTGTTCACAAGATTAATTTTTTTAAGCAATTATATATTAATTATTTATAACGTGCATAACCTTTACACATTTTCTACTAAAAAATTATATACAAAACTACGATCTAACCTATAAGGTAATACTATTAATCTTACATCCGTAAAAAAATAAGAAAGCTCATAAGTCGCGTTTCCTTTTCCTCAAAAAGGGAGAGAAAAAAATGTGTCGCGTGCCCAAAGCCCCACGGAGTCTATGTAGCACAGTCTGTAGGCCTTAGTTATATTATTTAGAAAAAAACGGGGTTTAAAACCGCCCTCTTTACACGGATGGAGTATTTTTTAGTGCCCTAGTTTTTGTCCTTAGTGGGGATTGTAAAAAAAAATCAGTTAGAAAACAGAATTTATTTCCTTACTGAAAATTTCTGTTTTCTGAAAGTACTTATATTATTTGTGAAATTACTCCTTAGTTTGCCAAAAGACACTTTATATAGCCCCTAATACAGATTACGAATTTTGAGAACAAATTTTTTTTTGCTATTTTGATTTTGAAAAATACAAGCTACATCCGTGGCCTAGATGGTGCAGTGGTTAGCTCTCCTGGTTTTATGACTTCGAACAGATCTCGTTTGCGGTTCGGGTAGGTCATGTGTGTTAACTTTTTTAAAGCTTACCCTATCTCACACTTTTCCGTAGCATTAGGGTCAGGTGGGGTAAAATGGGTCACTTTTTAGCTATTTTCACTTTTCAAGTTCTCTGGCAATAAAACCATGATTGTTTTCAATTTTTTTTAAATTGCATCTTAACATTACAATACTTCAGAACATTTTTATGCAGTTTTAGTAATTTTTAATTTTTTTTTTAAATGTATTGCACTTAGTTCCATAAGTTGAGACCCATTTTACCCCGCCATGGGGTAAAATGAGTCATAGTGCAAAATTATGACTATATAATCTATTTATTAGGAACTACACTAAATAAGGAGAGTAGGTCGAGAACACAGTGTATAAAATTTAATGATACGCAATTACAATGTAAAGTTTTCAAAATAATATTGTTTGAGGTTGTTATAAAACGTCTTCTCCAAGACTCTTATCACGCCTGACTTTTCCACGTCCTCTTTATCCGAAAAGACATAAAAGTTTCTTATACTATGTTTTTTAAGTGAAATTTGACCAACAATTTTTTTTTAAATTGACTTTTTTCCTTTGTATTCAACTACCACCCATTTTCCAGTCAAAAGCTGTTGGCTATCATCAACAATATTGGGTTTAGGTGGATCTGTTTTTGATTCTGGTTTCTTTTGTAAAGTTTTTGAAAGAAAATCCAAATTCCCAATTTATCGGGGTTTTTTTTGCCATTCGTTGAAATTTTTCTTGTAATCACATCTGCTTCCGTCATACCCATTGTGTTTAACTCTTTTCTCTTCTTTTTAGAGTTGGCTATCACTGCCTTCGTAAGACTGGTGCCAGACTAAGGTGACAGAGTTGTCAGGATAACATATTTTAGATCTTAGAGAGGGTAATAGAAACAGAGAAGATAAAAGATTGGTTTGTTGAATTAAACTAAGCTCTGCAAGAGTATCCGACATAGCTGGTTTTGAACAGGAAGGCAGGGTGGAAATTGAAGTTGGTGTAGCTGGTGTTGAACAAGATGGAATGGCTGCATCATCTGACATGACTGGATCATGTAATATAACTGCGTTCAATGATGAGACATCCGGCTGATCAGAGACTCTTTCAGTCAACACAATCCTGTGTTCTACTGCTTTTCTATCAGGAGGAAACAATCCTGCACTTTTAAAAGACCTTCACCAGCATGATGTGCTTTTAAAATTTCAAAAAGTTGCTTCAATAGAGTTAAGCCTAACTATGACCCTTTTTACCCCATCCAAAATAAATTGAAATAATAAAAAGGAAAATCAATATTTTTCTTAACTGATTGGCCTGAGGTGTTGCCTAGTAAGTACTTATATGATATAATAAATTACAGAGCAAGATTGAAGTATTTTCTTAGTTTTTTCCGAAGTTAGAAAGCCATATGGTTTGCTATAGACATTTTAGTGTTTCGAAAAGAATTCTTTTTGGTTACCAGATTCATGAAAATAAACTTTTTATAGTATTAATATGCTTCAAACGTCTATTAAAATATTATTAAAAAAATTGGTTCAAAAAAATAAGTTCTATATTAAGTTACATTGGGGAAATTATAAAGTGACCCATTTTACCAAAATACCCCACCCTACCCTACTGACTTTTCTGTCTGATTTTTTTTTGTAAAATAAAAGGATCTTTTTACAGAATTTATTTTTAAAAAAAATTTGAGTTGATGATAAGTCTTCAATATTTATTTGATATTTTTATGCAAGCAATTATTTTTCTCATTGATAATATAAATACTAAAATCAGACAGAATAAGACATATTTCTAATCAGATAGAATTTTTTTACTTTTCAAATGTAATAACTATATTTACTATTGTAATTACTTAACATTACCATAAGGTTTTGTATGTGCCTTAATATATGAAACATTAAGTCAAAATAAATCGGTTTACTAAAAGGTATGATTTTTAGTGAGTTACCATGGATTTAACGATAAACATTGCATTTTCTCTCGATTATTAATGTACAATTTGGTACCAATGTTCCTAATTTAAATAAAAAAAATTCTACCTTCAAAAAATGTTTCTAATTTGAATAGAAACCTTAACGTCTTTGCCCATTTAAATTTGTGCAAACCGATTAAAACTGCATAACAAATTACATCATAAAATTCTAGTATTTTCTTTTTACATTCGAGGACATGGTTTAAAAATGAAACAATATTTCACCCATGTACATACACGCTTCTTAAATTACATCCCATGAAATATTACAGCAATAAAAATACATTTTGGTTGAACCAAGTTTGGTTTTAACATATGCCTAAATATATGAAACAGCTTATGGAAATTACGTTACAAAAATAATCGACAAAATTTGTCAATTTGTATTCTTTGAAAAATTTTGGGTTTTTTGTCAGTCTGTTAAAAAATCGTAAATTTAATAATAATAAATATGACTTAATTCATTAATTTTAAACTAAAAGTTAAAGATGAAAACTTTAAAAGTCAACAGGTAAAACACAAATTGTAACTGTATAGTTTATTAGGAGATTTTATTAAAAAAATAATCATAATAAATATTTAGTCACCTCGAACTTAATAGAAAAATAAATTTTGCTTTCATGTTTATCGCTCTTCTCTGCAATGCGATAAGTCTTAAAATTTATTTTTCCAAACAAACGTTTTCATCATTTTAATATAGAAAAGCAAAAATATTTTGATGATATATCAGATAATAAAATTTAAGTTACACAATAACATTAAAACTAAATATATTCAATGCAATTATTGATAATACACTCACATGCTACTTGCGTCTTTAAAAATTGGAAAAAAACACAGCAAACCAAAATTTTTAATTGATTTCTTTGAAAAGTTTGGTATACTCGTATTTCAAAAAGAGAAAATATGTCCATATCATTATTCTATTAAAAAATGCAGGGGGATTCTAGGGAAAGTTTTAATTTAAAATACCAGTAAAGAGAGAGCAACTAGGAGGCATCAAAAAGATCTAAATTTTAAAAGACCACACATGGAGTAACGTGAAGTTATTTGGCGAAATGCAATTTTATAGATATGGAGTTATGGAGTAAAGTTAAAAATACCCGATAAAGAGCTTCTGATCAGGAAGGGACATGATTTTAATGAGCTATTTGATGTTGATGTAGCTGAGTCGTTGTTGTCTATTGGCCAATATTTGACATAAATCTAAAGCTCCACCAATCTATTGCTACAATATTGCATTGTCCCGTTATTCTTTTGTAATTAATCTTAAAAATAATGCAATGCTTCATTATAAATACTTTTCATTGCTCTATTTTGTCAACAATTATTCTTGACATAATTACAATGCTCCATCACTTTATTGCTATTTCCCAAATAAAATTATAGTGCTCCACGAGTGCTCTTATTAAGTAATATCAAATAATTTCTTACCAGTATAGATATTAACTTCCATTTTCGATTGTAACTAGATAGAAACTTTACTTTTATTCATATTTTACAATCAGTCAACTATTACCGAAGACATCATGGGACCATGGTGTAATCACTTAAAGCAAATATTCGAATATGTATTTGAAAATTAATACGAACCTACCTTTTATCAATCGATTTAAAAAACAAGATGCGGAAAAGTCCTTCAGAAACTAAAATTACTCGTATCATAATTTAACTAATATACTGTGGTTGTTGAGATGATTTTTTACATCTATAATAAGATGTTCCATGTTAAATACCATTTCAAGATCAAGGCCCTTAGCAACCGTAAAATATATAATTTTATATTTATTCCCAAATGAATCATTTTTTAGCTTTGTTTTTCAGAATACCTGCCAAGAAATACCCGTTGAGGAGCTAAAATACGCTTGTTATTCAGGAATTTCGTAGAAATTTGCAGTGGAATTATGTAATGTCTGAAAAATGTGTTTACTTGATACACCTGGAAAACTATCGGGCCAATGTGCATAGCAACCATTAGCGAGAGTTACTAAGGGGTTTTTATGGGCTGTTTTTCTCTAGTATAATAATAAACGTCATAATTAAACCATAAACTATCAAACCCATCAATTTTATTTTGGTAATAAATAAAAAACAAAAGTGTCTTATTAGTAAATTACCTATTAGTAAAGTACAACAATTAGGTAAGGCATTGATAAAGCATTGCCTATTTCCTATATATAAACTATGATACAGACACTTTTATTTTTATTTACTACTATTTTTTAAAAAATATTTCTTGCAAAGCAATCTTACACCATCATTTAAAACTGTAATACATCATTTTTTATTTTTTATTTCGGATACCATTTTGTTAAGATTCAAAGAGAATACAAGCAACAAATTACCAAGTGTTTGCTTTGAGAGAAAAATTTCAGAACTTATGGACATTAAAATGACTTATCAAAAATTAAGACCAAATTATCAGTAAATAATTTGGGTACAACTAAATCTGCTCTTGGATAGAAATATGTTTAAAAATACACAATGTAACACGTGGCCATAGACCCAGTTTTGATTGTAACCAAAATTATTAATTTTGGGGCTAGTTTGAATTATTTAAATTCATCTGGTTCAAGTATCAAGTCTCCCTATGGGAGAAACTTGATCCCTTTTTCCGAATTTTTTAAAAACAGAATATGTATTTTAATTTTTAAAAGGATTTTTCAAAACTAAAAAAAAACTGTACAAAGGACAAGACACTAAAGCTTTTAATTAAGTCTAAAAAATATCTTCTAAAAGTGATTTTTTTAACAAAATAAAAAAATTAAACTGGAAAAGAAATCAAGTCACCTGCGTCTCCTCTACACTGTACAAAAATTTCTGTAAAATTGCAGAACATTTTACGGTTATTATTTTTTTTACATCACAGTATTATATAAAGTTTGTTTTTCAGCAAATTGACGTTTTCTTGACATATAGAGTCACATTAACAACTTACACCTATAGCATTTAAACAGAGAAGGTGGTGACATCTAATCACTGTCAGTAAAGCAAACGTTTTCTATGTAAATTTTACATAATAAGTAAGCACAGGTCGATGGCAGCACTTTTGCCATCACACTGGGATGGAAAACTAGAGGGATTGGGGCCCGGATGGCCTAGTGGTTTGGATCGCAGACCATAACGCTAGCAGTCTGCGCACTGTAACGGGTGCGGGTTTGATTCTCGCCTTCGCCCTGGGTGTACTTCCTTTCTCTGTGACAGTAAAAATTCTTTCTGTGTCTGTCTTAATTGACGAAGGCTTATAAGCGGGTCTGTGATCAAGCACACAAGCCAAAATATATCTGTACCTACCCTACCCTACCCACTAGAGGGATTTTTTTTTAACAATGTATGGTGATTCATCCTGAAAGTACCTAACATATCACTGAATTCTTATAGAGTTGGACTAATATATGTCAGATTGTAAAAGAATGGTATAGTAAAACAAAAAGTTCATAAAGAACTAAAATAGCCTACTTTCCTGTTACTTAAATACTTACTGAAGTTCTAATCGGGGAAAAAAACTAGGTTCCTAAAGTAAATATCATCAACAGCCGTTTCTACACTAGATTTATACGCATTAGAAAAAAATCGAAACACAGCACCCAGCTATAATTTAAACTTCTAAAAGCCAAAATCAACTATTTTCCTTAATATGCTTTCGTAAATTAATTAAATATTATTTATCATCTGCTCGTGATTTATTTGTAGTTCGAAGAATAATTAAATATTTTTTGATAACAAAAGTAATGAAACTATACTCCGAACTGCATTAAAAAATAAGAAATGTAAATTAAAACTAAGCATAATTGCATGCAAAAGTATGCCTTGCCGATTTCTTGGTAGATAATTAATGAATAATCAAAGAATCAAATTGTGCTACATTTTATGACGTCATTCCAAACTGATTCATGAAAATATTATTTTGCTTCAAATATTTTTAAATAAATAAAGTTTCTCATGCCATTGTTGATTTGGCAACAGTGATTTAAATGACTCAAAATTGAATTTCAATGCTAATTCAATGGGAAATTCGCCGAAAGATAGTAGATTTATGTCCGTCCGGACGTACAGACAGACGGACAAAAAGTATGAAAGTTGGGTATCTGAGGTCATAGCTTTCTAACAAAAAAAGAATTTTTAAGATCCGATGGATAGAACCGATTTTGGAAGGGGGGTACGGACAGACAGACAGACAGACGGACATCGACCGCATGTCAATACCTACTTTTTCATTTTTTTAATTCTTTCGAATTAAAAAAAGAAAAGTAGGCTAAAAATACACAAACACGGCTAGTTTAAACGTGTAACCTTTTTATAGGATAACTTGCCATAAGACTAAAGGTTGAATGGACAGTGATTTATGCAGTAAAATCACCTTTTAACTGCAACTTTATTCCCATCGAAGATTCAGAAAGTGGTTCCATATATATTTTTTGTCCTGATCTAACTAGGTCACCGGGTAACCTGTCTAAGAAGAACAACACAAAGGGTTGTCCAAACTAGGCCAAAGATTTTTCTCACATCTTAGAAGAAGGGGCTCAGGTACCGGGCATAAAAAATAAGTAAGGGAAGGGGTGAACTTTCTTCAGAAGGGTTGGTGTGTATGGTGTTTTGGTGGGAATAAAATGCTATGGGAAAAAGGGTGGTGAGATATGTTGTACAGTACATGGAATATTTAGGACAGGTGAATTAATGTTTTTTATATATAGGATTGTCCCGAAAAGCCTTGACATATATTTAGTTTGGTTGAATTAAACGTGGCATTAGATCTACGCTAGGGCTATTTGCGAAGGATTTTTTTTATAATTAGAATAGGGAGTTCAAAGTGAATTGTAAAATAACAAACTAAATTTAATTGGCAAAGATTTATTTGTATCATTTCTGATAAATAGAGTACTATCAATCAATAAAATTATTATAAACTGTGGTTATAGTGTTAAGTAATAAAGGTTGGAGTGAAGGATCAAGGATTGTATGAAAAGCTTGAGGGGAAGGTTTTGCTATGAGATAAAGGTAGGTGTGTGCCCACCACAACAAAGAAAATAAAGAAGCGTGAATTTCTGAAGATTTTTAAGAATACAGTAGCAACTGAAAGCGTTGAACATAATTTTTTATTTATTGTACAGATAAAAAATGTTTCAAGCAGTTTGGCGGTTTAAAAGAAACAAAATTATCTGTCACCTGTTTACTGCTTTTTCTTGCATTTTTTTTTAATTGTCAAAATAATTTTCGTTTTTAATACTAATTCAATTTAAATAATAATTAATATACCAAAAGGAAGGTATAACTTAAAGGTTATAATTTAAAAGAAAAATGAGCTATAACAATTAAGTAGAAAATGCTATAACCAAATGGTATGGGTAACAAAATGAACCAAAACTATTTCTTACCTGATTTTTGTATTTTAAGAAAAAATATATATCATAAGTAATAATTTTTTATAAAATAAATTAAGTCAAATTTATAAATAAGTACAAATGTCTTTTAATAACAATATTTTTTCATATTTTATAGTGATTGGTTATATTACTTTCAAATTTTTTATCTAGTTAGACGATTTTGCAAACAAACCAGCCCAAAATTATGTCATGATACAATTTCAAATTTAAATTACAATTTTAAATAACAAACGATTACAATAAAAAAATTACAATAAATATATGGTCTATTTCTGAGAAAATAGTGTGCATTTTAGAGAGTTTTAATTGCTTCAAAATTTTGACTTTTAAGTTACAAAAATTAGCCTACTACTGAATTGTAGGTTTCAGCCGTATGAGTCAGTAGTTTGGTAGTAATAAGTCAAATTTTTTCAATATGTGTTTAAAAACAAGTAGGTTTGTAACAGAATCTGTCACTTAACCCGCTTCCACACAGCAGTTGTATTTAACAGGTAAAAAAGCGCCAAACCCAGCATTAATTCTTTATTAAACATTTGCATGCTAAATTTGGCTAGTTTCATTTATTTTATTTCGAAAATTCAATAATTATTACTTATCGTTTGCAAAAATTAATTTATATTTCAAAGAATAAATATGTAATATTCCTCGCTTTTAAATAGAATGAAAATATTTCATATCAACATACAAAGAATCTCGTAGTGAAATATATTTGACATCATTTCAAACTGATCGATGTCACAAAAATAAATTTATTTTAATTTATTGTCTAAAAGAATTAAAGTTTCTCGAGCGATTGTTGCGCAATGGTGATTTAATTCTAACAAAAATGGATTCCTATGCTTTTTAAATGAGCATTAAATTTTGCAGTTTTTTAAAAAATAATTGAAGTACTTCGAATTCGAATTCTTCTCTGAAATTTTCAATGTATTCTAATTTCGATACGCTGAATTTTTTGACGTATCACACTTGCCCGTAGCATTTGTAGTTTATGCTATGAAAGTGGGTGACAGACAGACGGACTGAACGATTAATATAACCATAATAATTAATAATAGGGAACTTTCGCATAGCGTTAAGGGGAAACCGTAACGCTAACACTAACCTTATTTTGTGTTTATTACGCATGCGCGAAGAATAAGGGATGCCTTGCAAAAATGCCTTGTTGCATAGCGTTAGCGTCTAACGTAAACCTTATCCTTATCTACGTAGAAATCGTGACCTCGACTTAAAATTAAGAGACAGTTGATGGTTTTGTTAAAGCTTTTTAAAGCAGGGTACTAATGGAAGTTGGCAGGCAAAAAATAAATGTTATCAAACATATAAGTAAACAACAAAGTTTTAGCGATCTTACGATAGTTGCAGACAATTTTTAACTAAATGGTAACTTAATAATTAACTTAACATATTAATTTTTCAAATATAGATTCTTCTGTGGAATAAAAAAAAATTGTTGCAGTTATTGCCATGCAATTTAGCTCTTTTGGGGTACCTTTGTAAAAAAAAACTGGTTACTAATTGATTGTATAATATATTGTTGACACACACATTTCACAAGAAATAAAAGCTGTCATACCATGCATGAGATTTAAAAAGACACATAAATTTAGTTTTCATGTATTTTGGGAAAGAAAATGTCAATAAAATGTTTAACCTAAAAATTTGTAACACAAAATTGCAGATTTTATTGGCATCTTTATATATTTTCCAGTGGACAGTCTGAAATAATGTGTGTGGGTGGGTTAAAAAAATAATAAAACATGAAAGTGTGACACTCAGCCATAGATAGAACTAACTCATCTTGTAGATTTGAATGCAGTCAAAAACAGTTCCATAAATATCAATGTTCACTGTTCAGGTGCATTTTGTGAATATGCTATTTTGCTTTATGATAACGGTGAATCCAAAAATACTGTTTCTGATTTAAAAGTTAAATTCTAAGCTAAAGTTAGCCACCACACATATTCTCTAAAAGCTCTCTGTATGTTAAATATAGTAATAAAAGATGGGGGGGGGGAATTTTCAAAGGGTTTAGGGTCCTGGTTTGATTTTTGCTTGTCGACCATCTAAGACAGTACTTGGGGGGGGGGGGGAGGGGTACTTAAGTTAATAAAAATAATCAAACATGAAAGTGTGACACTTATCCATATACATAACTCATCTTGTTGAGTTGATGGCAGTCAAGAACAGTTCCATAAAAATTATTTGTTAGGTGCATTTTGTGAATATGTTAATTTGCTTAATGATAACGGTGAATTCAAAAATACAGTTTCTGATTTAAAAGTTAAATTCTAAGCTAAAGTTTGTAACTTTATATATATTCTTTAAAAGCTCTCTCTATGTTAAATACACAAATACAGTAATACAAGATGAGGGGAAATTTTTGAAAGGGTTAAGGTTCTGGTTAGTGTTTTGCTTCCCGTCGACCATCTGAGGCAGTACTATGGGGGGGGGGGGTCCTCAAGTTTAAAAAAATATACATGAAAGTGTGACTCATCCATAGATAGAACTCATCTAGTAGAATTAATTGCACTCAAGAATAGTTCCATTAAAATTATTTGCCAGGTGCATTTTGTGAATGTTATTTTGCTTAACGATAACTGTAGATCCAAATATACAGTTTCTGGTTTACGAGTGAAATTCTAAGCTAAAGTTTGCAACTTTATATATTCTTTAAAAGCTCTCTGTATGTTAAATACAATAATAAAAGATGAGGGGAAATTTTTCTACAGGTTTAGGGACCTTGTTGGCTTTTTTGCTTGTCGACCATCTGAGACAGTACTATGGGGGGGGGGGGGGGGGGGATCCTCAAGTTTAAAAAAATAACTAAACCCGAAAGTGTGACTCATCCATAGATAGAACTCATCCAGTAGAATTAATTGCAGTCAAGAACAGTTCTATTAAAATTATTTGCCAGGTGCATTTTGTGAATATGCTATTTTGCTTAATGATAACGGTGAATCCAAAAATACTGTTTCTGATTTAAAAGTTAAATTCTAAGCTAAAGTTGGCCACCACACATATTCTTTAAAAGCTCTCTGTATGTTAAATACAATACAATAATAAAAGATGAGGGGAAATTTTTCTACAGGTTTAGGGACCTTGTTGGCTTTTTTGCTTCTTGTCGACCATCTGAGGCAGTACTATGGGGGGGGGGGGGGGATCCTCAAGTTTAAAAAAATAACTAAACCCGAAAGTGTGACTCATCCATAGATAGAAATCATCCAGTAGAATTAATTGCAGTCAAGAACAGTTCTATTAAAATTATTTGCCAGGTGCATTTTGTGAATTTGTTATTTTGCTTAATGATAACGGTGAATCCAAAAATACAGTTTCTGATTTAAAAGTTAAATTCTAAGCTAAAGTTGGCCACCACACATATTCTTTAAAAGCTCTCTGTATGTTAAATATAGTAATAAAAGATGAGGGGGAAATTTTCAAAGGGTTTAGGGTTTTGGTTTGATTTTTGCTTGTCGACCATCTGAGACAGGACTATGGGAGGGGAGGGGTACTCAAGTTAATAATAATAATCAAACATGAAAGTGAGACACTTATCCATATGCATAACTCATCTTGTAGAGTTGATGGCAGTCAAGAACAGTTCCATAAAAATTATTTGTTAGGTGCATTTTGTGAATTTGCTATTTGGCTTAATAATAACGGTGAATCCAAAAATGACATTCTAAGCTACAGTTGGCAACTTGATATATTTTTGAAACGCTCTGTGTATTTTAAATACTAATATAGTGGATAAAACAATGAGAAAATATTTTCAAAGGGTTTTAGCCTTGTTTTATTTTTTTACTGTTACTCGACTATCTAAGGCAGTATCATAGGGAGGGCTTGGGGTCTCAAGTTTAAACAAATCTCTATAACATGAAAGTATGACACATCACTAGATAGAACTTGCTTTTTAAAATTGATTGTAGTCACTGAAAGTTCAATAAAAAAATATTTATCATGTGTATTTTGTGAATGTTGTTTTGCTTAATCATGAATGCCAAAATAAGTTTATGCTCTAAAATTTTTATTAAAAGCTAAATTTGAGCATCTTTATACTTTCTTTAAAAGCTCTCTGCATACAAAATGAAAATCTAGGATACAAAATGGATTAAAAAAAAGTATTTTTGCACATAGTGTTTTCCTTCACTTGGCTATTTGAAAAATGGTACTTGGGTGTCCCATGCTTAAAGTACTATTAAACCATGGAAGTGCAACACATTCCTAGACAAAACTGAGCTTGAAAAATTCATAATAGTCAAAATTAAAAATTATTTACTTAATTTTAATCAGTTTCATAAAAACATTTACTTTTAAGTGTTTTTAGTTGGAAGTGCTATTTTGATCAATTAACGAGACCATCTATAAATCGATTTCTGTTCCGAAATTTCAATTTTTAGCTAAATTTGAACTATTTATAAATTTTTATATTCCTCTTTGAACACGTTTGAATAATTTTAAAATTAACAAACATGAATGAAAGTGTAGGTTGATTTTTAAGTAATGAGCATTCAACCCTGTAAGATTCGTGGTAGTACTACAATTAAAAAAGGAATTTTGTAAATTTGAAAGTAAATAAATATACCCCAAACTGGAAGTAATCAACTTTTTGAATCATAAATATAAAATAAAAAAACTTTTTACAGAAAAATAACGGGTAGTATTCAAAAATATGCACACGGAGTAATACAATTTTTATTACGATTCGAAGCGTTTTAAGGTTTTTGAACTTTTTTAAGCAAAACTTTTGAAATGTTTATCTTTCACATTTTCGATTATTATATTTGTGATTTCAAATATAAAATGTTTTGAATTATAATGCGAAAGTCTTTTTTTTTTGTCTCGTTACTTTTCAAAACAAACCGAGACTCAACGCCATAACCAAAAATACAACAACTAACAAGACATGTGACTTTAACGTTTACGGTTAGAGGATAGCGTTAGGCGTTACGCTAAATTTCCGAAATAAGGGAAGCGATTCCCTTAACCTTATCTCTACGCGCACGCTGATTGGTCGAGAGGTTAAGGTTTGGGTTAGCGTTAGCGTTACGGTTCACCGAACCGTATGCAAAATCTCTCTAATACCTTCCACTTTTTACGTTAAACGTAGTGTGGAAGCTAAAAACTATGGAGATTGGTATTGGTCACCCACAGAAAAGAGCAACAGTTTTTAAAAATCTATAATTTTTTTTATGTACACTTTAGTTAAGATTTACAAGATGGAGAAGGTCGACGGATGAGAGAATACTTTTCAACCGTTGAATTAGGTTACTTTGGCCGAAGCTTTTCAATCTAATAACTCCTCATTAAATACACCATGCGTAAAAAATATTCAAGAAGAAAGTCAGTGCTAAAAGGTTTTATGTTTGGGTCAACGTTACTCCCATTCGAAGGTATGAGAACATGGAAGGGGAGCAGCCATTGACTTGCATGAAAAAGTCGGAGCAGGTGAGTTAAGAAGTTTTTAGAAGAGATTTCAGAAAGACCTTGGCACATTTTAAAGTTTGGTATAATTTAAACTTTTTTTTCAACGATAAGGGAAGGAATTATACGAATATCGTTAGATACCATTTTAGTTTTTAAAAATATTTTTTTTCTTTGTATATTGATGGTTATAATAATATTTGAATGAAGTGCGCATTGTTTTAGTTTCTTTTACATATGTTGGGTTTGTAAGTATGATGAATAGAATAAATATGCTCGCAAGCTTCTGTATACCAACTAAATTAAACATTGATAAAAAATAAATAAAAAATAATAATAATAATCATAAAAGGTAAGCCGAAAAAACAATTCAACTTAAGAAACTAACAAGGTTAATAAAAAAAGTCAAATGAAGAAATGTTATTTAAAAAATAGTGCAAAACTAAACCAAACTTCTAAGAGACCATTTACCAAAAGTTAAGATTTCAATTTTCCAGAAAGAAAAAAAATGTGTGCAACTCCCAAAAAAAATCGTAATAATTATTAAAGATAAACACTAAAACAATTAGTATTTTTACAATAGTGTGAATAAATCATACTCCATGTCAAAAATAAACAATTAGTACTATTACCAACTCACAAGTAAAGAGCTTAGTGAAAGAACGTGCTAAGTGACAAAATGGTGAATACGGGAAAATGAGCTTTGAAGGTTTTAGTTTGTACTTAAATCCGTTAAGAATAGTACTTGCAAACTGTAAAAATATACTTCACTTTAAGTTCATAAAAAAGTGGAAACTTGTTATCTTTAGAGGATGGAATAATATTCATCGACACAATAATAGCAATTTTTTCAAAATGCCACTTATCACGTTCTTCCACTAATCTCTTCAATTTGTTAATGATTCTAAAATTGCACACAGAAAAATGGGTCATTAGTATAACCAAATGATAAGAAAAGCACAAATTCACAGATTTGATCTTTAATTACAAGAATGTAGGATAATAAAAAACAATTAGGTTTGTAACAGAATCTGTCACTTAACCCGCTTCCACACAACAGTTGTGTTTTAGGTAAAAAGGCACCAAACACAGCAATTATTCTATATTAAAAATTTACATGCAATTTGGCTAGTTTCATTTATTTTATTTCGAAAATTCATTAATTATTACTTATCGTTTGCAAAAATTAATTTATATTTCAAAGAATAAATATGTCACATTCCTCGCTTTTAAATAGAATGAAAATATTTCATATCAACATACAAAGAATCTCGTAGTGAAATATATTTGACGTCATTTCAAATTGATCGATGTCGCAAAAATAAATTTATTTGAATTTATAGTCTAAAAGAATTAAAGTTTCTCGAGCGATTGTTGCGAATGGCAATGGTGATTTAATTCTAATAAAAATGGCTTCCTATGCTTTTGAAATGAGCATTAAATTTTGCAGGTTTTTTTTAAATAATTGAAGTAATTCGAATTCGAATTCTTTTCTGAAATTTTCAATGTATTCTAATTTCGATGCGCTGAATTTTTTTTGACGTATCACACTTGTCCGTAGTATTTGTAGTTTGGGATATGAAAGTGGGTGACGGACGGACTGAACGATTATAAAACCTTCCACTTTTTACGTTATAAAAGTAGTGTGGAAGCTAAAAGCAGATAACAATCAGAAGTTATTTTCAAATATAGGTTTGCATTTCCTTTCTACGAAAAATATCCGTTCAATCATTGTAATAATATGAAATAGTAAATTTCCAGTTATCTTATTTATAAAGTTATTTGCAAATTATTATATTATGTTAGGATTATTTTTCTTAGGATTACTAATTTAATACAGTATTTTGTTTTCATAAATAGATTACTTTATTAATTTTTGCTTAATATGTTACTCATTTAATAAAAACTTCTCTGATTACTTATTTACTAACAAAATCTTTATAAATCAACAGTTTATTTTAACTTCCACGTTAAGCATAAAATACCAATGAATCGTTTATTTAGTTTAGCAACATAGGATTACGAATTTGATTTTTTTGTTGCTTTTGTAAAAATATCACCCTCAATAAACCTATTTTTTTAGACAAGGGTGCATGTTATTATTTTTTCTTATCAGTGTTCAAAAGTTTAAAAAGCAAATGTGTTTAAAAAATACATAAAATATTCTAAAAAAGACATTAAAATTAAAGTTTTTGTAATAATAACCTTAGGATTTTCAGCAAAAATAAATTCTTAATGCAGTTAAGTAAATAAATAATTGAGTACATATTAGTTACAAAGTTTACTCATTAGGCGCTTTGTATTTCCACTGATGTAAGAGTGCATCCGAAATACTCTTTCCTACTTCCGCAATAAAGCCACTACAAAACCGCAACATTTCAACGTTCCAAGCGCAACGCTTGAAATTTCTTTCCGCGAAAACTTTTCAAACGATAATAAAATAAATCGTATATGAGATTTAAATCACGGGACATGAACCCCCGCTCCATACTTTTTTTTTATGACCGATAATAAATAAACAAGAATCGTGGTCTCATCCCTAACAAAACGCTGATTGCATAAACGTTAAATTGTTACGATATAGTCATTATAAAATAGACTAAAATTGTATGAAAAGAATCTGTAAGATTACAAGTTATCTGTTGACGCTTCTCTTTATGAGTTTTGCGTAAATAATATGCGATGGAGAAATATTAATCATACTCGTAGCATATCGCACCGTACGCGGAAAAGAGACCTATCGCGAAAAAGACCATTCTTCAGGAGAACCGTTTAAAGTTTTGGTAAAATTTCAAATTATCACAAAATCGTTCCGAATGAACCTAGATCAAAAATATTTGGCATGGATATCCGTTTTATGAGTATCAAAAGGTATGCATAGTCATTTTTTTACTTTAAATTTGTCTTTGCTGATATATTTTCAGATAGGTCTTTCTTTCGCGTGCAAATTTGAACGATTTTGTTCGCGAAAGAAAGACCTATCTGAAAAAATCTCAGCAAAGGCAAATGTAAAGTAAAAAAGGACTATGCATACCTTTTGATACTCATAAAACTGTTATCCATGCCAAATATTTTTGATCTAGGTTCATTTGGAACGATTTTGTGATAATTCGAATTTTTACCAAAACTTTAAACGGCTCTTATGAAGACCGGTCCTAAAAAGTTTGCTGCTAAATTCATTCTAAATATTAAGGAAACATACTTATGAAGAATACTCATTTACTTAATGCATTTTTATAATCTAATAATATATTGATCAACAATAAGAATATATTTTTTAAAATTAAATTTAACAAAAAGCTTGTTTAACCAATTTAATGAAGTTTTAGTAATAAGGTTTATCTCTTATCATGTAATTTCGATATTATTTTAAAGTTATATTTATTTTTATAATTTAATATATTCAATGATTGAAATCATAATAGTTTGTTTACATAAAAAATAGGTGTTATGAAACGAATCACTTTTACAAAATCAGGACTTACAAGATATAAGAAATGATATCCACATTTTTCTACAAAAACCTTTCAATCTAAATTTTTACTATGTATCATGTTTAAAATTAAAACAAAAATTAATTTTGAAGCATTATTAAAATTTTAAAATCATTTTAAAACTCATCTAAATACAAAATGTTTTAAATTTTAAAAATAAGTTGTTAGGATACTTCATACCTTAAGTAAACAGTTGAATTCCCTGACTTTATATCGCAAACTGTCAAGTTGTAGCAATTGAGTTTAGATTTATAGTACCGACGTTGAAAACGATTTAAAACTATTTATCGTTTGCTAAAATATTAATTTGAAAAAATATATCTATACATATTGACATATCATTTTGCAATCTACACATATTACATGAATTTCTTTATATATATTGTACTAAATACCACAAAACAGAGCTTTTGAATGAGTATTTCAAGTAAAGAAACAAAGAAAAAATAAATAAACGACTTCAACCTTTCTATTTAAGAACTTAAAACTTCATCGCCGCCGCAGCTGCAAAACGCATAACGAAAACACGTCAGGTGCGATAGGTCTTTCTTTCGCGCTCATTTTCATCAAAAAACGACCGCGAAAGAAAGACCTATCTATTAATTGCAGCCGAACTAGGGCTCGGATCGCTATGCCGATTGCACCAATCGAAAGATATCAAAATTTTGCATCCTATAGTAGTGTTATCTTAAAAAGTCAATTTTGGCCGATAGGTCTCTTTTCTGCGTACGGTGCGATATTATGTCCGTATATCGTAATATACACTGCTCAAAAGAATTAGGGGAGCACTTTGCATACTTTTGGTAACCCTTTCAGTTCCAACTTTTTATTTTTATTCTAAAAATCTAAAATTTGTGAAATAGATTCATTATGCATCCAGAATAAAATGGTAAAAAACAGGGGAAAAAATCCTGAATTTTTATCTAAAATTTAACGGGAAAAAAATCGGAATCATAACTTTTGAACAAATTATAACAGTATTTTTTTCAAAACTTTATTTGTTAAAAAAAAGTAAAAATCAATTTTTAAACATCCAAAATGTAAGCGTGAAGAATTTAGGGTCAATTTATTTCATAAAATTTTTTGGGTGATAATTTTATTTGACCATGTTTTTCATATTTTCATTTCATTAAAACAAACATTATTTAAATCTTCAAAAGACATGATTCTTCCTCCTAACGATACATAAGTGCGACTTCAACTTAGTGAGAAAAAAAATCGCAAGCTGATGATTAAAAATGGAATCATTGGGGTTGAAAAGGTTGCATCCCCCTAATTCTTTTGAGCAGTGTATATATTTTTTCTTCAGGTACCGTAAACTAGCATAATTTTCACCCAAACTTTTCCCCTTTAAAATGCCTCACACACGAAATTATACTATTTATAAATCTAAGATTTCTAAGGATCCTTAACGGCTTGCCTAATTGAAGGGTCTATAGTTGCAAGACTCTTCTAAGTAAAACTAAAATACAGTGTACAGCCGTTCATTGGCAACTTCGTCGCAGTAAAATTATTATCATTAAAATTCGCCAATTAACGGACCGGACGATAGTTATATTTAGGAGAATGACAGGTTTTTGCAAATATTTTCTTCTACCTCAGAATTTAGAAAACTTATTTTAGAATCTGCAAAAGTGGAAAATTGGTAAATAAATAAGTCCAAATAAATGCATATATTTCATCTAAAATAAGTATGTATAGTTTCAGGGTTATTTAGGCAACTTGTGCATAAAGTAACACTTTTTTAAACGAGAGGAATAATGTTATCTTTGCTTGCGCGATTCGTTTATAGAATGTTTAGCGCCACGACAAAACCGTCAATGTTAAAGTTTTCAACAATTAGATCGTTGTGAAAATCGAATGTAAAACTTTGTAGTAGATAAGGACGTTCAAATTGAAAACATGTTTCACGATTATTAAATATTCAAAAATTCTTGTAATGTAAAATCCCATAAAATTAATGAAAACAAATTCGAACCACGCATTCGATGTCAGATTTCTAAAATACGAATACAATGGTAAATGTCACAAATTTGCCAAGTAGTAACAGTTGAAATGCTGTGGTCTGCTCTGATTGGCTGACCTTGTTGACACTCCTTTGATATTTTTTTTGCGGTGTGTTACGTCAATAATGAACGACAAAACAATCAATATTTCACCCCCTAATTACCGCGAAAAAATATATGTTTGAAATGAAAAGTAGGTAACGAATTTTTACTAAAGATTCAAGAATTTTGGTTGTTGTAAAAAAGGCTTTGCAGTATTTTATTATGAAGACCCTTATATTATTAGATCTCGGAGTGGGGCTAACGAGTGACCACATTCCTTGATTCGATATCCGTGCCCGGCCCGCCCGCTAATTCGTCGAAACCCTTTTTCCTTGACCACAGACGACCTTGGCTGATATTTGTTTCCTGAACAAGCACGTATATTATGTAATTAAGAGCGATGGTTGGTTTTAGGCTATTTTCGAGAGAATAACTTATGAATAAAAAAAAAGTGTCGCGATAAAAAGCTTTAAAAGTGTTTAAATAAAACAAACCAAACCTCCAGGAAAGATCCCGAGCCATCATCAATATCTCAAGAGCTCTCTCGAAAAAGATGGAAAAGGCACGAACATGGATGGAACAGCTAAGCTATACCGCAACGTATTTTGGACTGTGTTTAGTTGTTTTTCTCGTAGAACATTTCTTCACTGCGGAGAAACTCTGCCTTCAAAAGAACCTTCAATAGACTCGCTATTTTTTTTAAAAAAAACTATGCAGTCGAAAGGACTTTAGTAGAAAATAGCGCCGAATATCGAAATTTGTACCACGGAAGGGAAAAACTACCAATGTGCTACTTGAAACATTGGACTTCAGCTATATATTTTTTTCAAATCAAGGTAAAATATAACAATTCAAACAAGTCATCTACTTGCTCGTGAGTGAACTTGCACCGATCCGTTGTCGAAAAGAGAAAAAGTAAAAAAAAAATCCACCGAGATCGCAACGCCGACACAAGTGTATACTGGAATAAATAAAAAAACCCGAAAGAATAAAGTGCGAGGGGTAGAGGCGAAAAAACGGCCGCAAAACGTGGAGAGAAAGGGTTATTGACATTGTTGGTTCAAGGTTACGTGACGTCACGGGCCGCTTTCCAGGCAGGAGCCGCCTCCCCGCAGCATCGAGCAGAATCGCACGAGATGTGACGTCACACGCCCCGCCTGCTATGCCTGTCTGTCTGCAGAGAACGACCGTTGAGAACAGCTATTCGGGAACTCTGTGAAGAAAGGATTCGGTTGGTATTTCTCATCTGTTGTTTCCGAATGGATTGGGGAAGGTGTATCAAGATAATTTTACTTTAAATAATTTGATTGTTTGCATTTTATAAAAAGTAATTTATTTTCGTTAAGATGAAGTATTTTTTTAATTATATTAAAAATATAACAGTTAATAACTACTCTTTGGAACTAGCTTAAATACGGCACCCCTTTGAAAAGGCGTTACTTTTGAGGAAGCGTGGGGGGACGCGTCTGTACTCTGTACACTGCTCTCAAGGTCAGGTTGGTACTCGAGTGTAAAAGCAAATTTACAGGTTTCAGTATTGGACCAGGTGCAAAATGTTAAAGCTACCAACAATTTTTGCCACAGAGAAAATTCATGTTAAAAAATATTTAGGATATTTACTTACATCAGTTATATTTTTTATTTAATTAATATCCAATTTTTTTTTCAGTTTTCGGAAGATTTGTTCTCTACCATAGAGTTTACTGTATATATTTTTACCTATTGATTGATTTATGATAACTTACTGATTTTTGATTTACAAAAAATAACGTATAAATAACCGTGGTGTTTCAAGTGTGTTTACTTAATGCGAAAAGGATATATATTCTGGCGTACTATAAATTATTTGAATGAATTTTTAAATAGTGTGTGTGTTTATTACCTAAATTCTCTCATTAGAAAAACAAATGTGAGGATATAAAATAAACAGAATTGAAATTACGTTTAAATTTGTAAAACCATTAGAACGTGAAAAAAAAACTTATACCATTACAAACTTATCAATAAAAGAAAGGCGAAAGGCATTATAAAAAAACTCAACTGGTTTTTAAACTGTGTCGAATTGAATTAGAGAAAAAAAAAGTTTAAACTGACAAGTCGTGATACTCAACAGCACTGATGCCACCCAATCCTTCCTTCTAAAAAAAAATCCCCATGAAAAAAACTGTGCAAATGAGTTGAGAAAAAAATTGGATTTGAAAGACATGAAAGCTCTGTTCTTGTGTACCTGTTTTTGACCCATAAAAGCAGGCATCTTTTCAATTTAGAAAAGGAAATTGCATAGTCCTTTAAATAATAAAGTTTATTAGTTATATTATTTAAAACTTATTAGCATTTTGTTCTTTTTAATCTGTGTGTTAAACGAGAGTGAAGTATTTTTTAATATTAAAATATGCATGAGATACCATTTTAAAGCTTAATAATTTTTCAAACCTAAAATTTTTCCTGAATAGTGTTCCACCATAATTACTGCATTTAACAGGTAAAAAATCAAATAATTAGTCAATCAGTTAATGTCTTTTAGCATAAACTTCCAAAGTAAATAAAAACATATAACCATCCTAGACCAAATACCCTATTTTTAGAATCTTTTGAATTCAAAAATTTCCCTGAAATTTTTATTTCTAGTTATATTGCATGCTAAACAAAAAATATATTTCAAACTCAAAAAATTATCAGAAATTTAGAATATGGTAAAAAGGTTTAAAAAAAATTCATACGAAAACAACAAACACATACAGCAACCGTTCTTTGAAAATAACGAGGTTTGAAAAGAGGCATCTTTTTAGAAAATAAAACAAACTGGGATCTATAAATTCAATTGAGAAGAGGCAGCACACATCCAAGTTCATCTTGAAATGGTAACGCCGCCGCATCAGATCTAAGTGAAATTTATGGTTTCCGAGTTTGGTTGACAGATACAGGGATGACATCTCTCCGAATGCCCTCTGTTGAGGATCTTATTCAGAGATTAGACTAGAAATGACAGATTGAAATTTAATCTTTCTGGTATAAAAGATTATGGTATGCGGGAACGTCAAGTTAAATTTTGAGAAAGCGCCTCTGGTGGTATATGAAAGAATTTTTGAAAAAAAGTCTTGAATAGTATTTTCATTTTTAAGTTTTTATTATTTTTTAAATGTTACTTTAAAATATTATTCAATGGTTTACTCATAATTGCTGTAATTATTATGCGCAAAAGTTAATGCATACTCCATAAAAGTATTTAATAATAAATATGGTTTAAAATACAATTTGATACAGTAGTTTTTAATATTATGAATGGAGAAATGAATGTATATATGATGTAGAAGTGTTTCGATATTTTTGAAATGTCTGAAATTCTTCAAAATTTTTTTAAAAATTCAATTAAATTTTTTTCTGACATGTCAAAAACTGGGATGAATTTCCCTTTACATATATTACAACATATTCTGAAACTTGTCTATAAAAAATAACTAAATTGAAATGGAAAAGATTTCATAGCTTACAAACATATCTTGGCATTTCAAAGGACCAAATAGCAGCATTCTATGTCGGGTGAAAAACATTAGATTTAATTCACTAATATAACATGGTCTTTTCGGAAGTCTAGAATATTTTGAAATTATACATTATTATTATTTTTAAAATGTGTTTTGTGTGTGTGTGAAATAGTTGACTGTTTTCTTAATTAAAAAAAAATAATGAAGTTATTTTAAAAGCATTGTTCTAACTTGGTTCTCAAAAATTTATGTATAAAACCTCATGGTAGTTATTTTCAAAAGTAAGTAAATTCAAAAACAAAAAAATCCTATAAATCGTATTCATATTTCTCCTACTGAATAAACAAAAAGAATCGAAACATGTCGAACACCACTATAATCCCTTTATCACACCATTCAATAAAAAAAACCACACACTTTGTATCAAGACCAGGCGAAAATTTGTTCATCCGTCACGGTACAGAAACACCGAAATCAATTAACATGGGTCTCAGACAGAGAGCCCCATCAAACATTAGGACTTTTGGACGTCTATAACGACTTTGCATAGAGAGCAAATGTGTATTAGACACGGTCTGGTAGCGCTTTCGTCAAAGATACATCCGGCCGAATGCAGTGGCTTCTCCAGTGGAAAAATAGTCATTGACAAGTATGGGTGATGATGTGAAAAGCTAGCAATGTGGTCAACATTTTGTGTTTGTAAATTAATACTTAATAGCATCTACTTTTTTATGTTCGAAAATATGGTCCTTGTGACCTTTGGTGTTCTAACTACATTATTATTCTTATTTTATTTGTTTATTTTAATTCAAGTTCTTGTATGTATGTTTGTGTGCAATAAAAGTTATTATTATTTAAAAATTTTGGCACAAAATAATATGGAAGGTAGATAGTTATTATTTTTTTTTAAGGATTAAAAAAAAATAACCAGGGAACGTCAAAGTATTTTGAGAAAGTTTAATTTGTTAAATTATAACTCCAAAAACAAATTTACATTAACCAATGAACGTGTCTATCGTTCTGACCAAAAGTCAAAACTTTACCGTTATTTCAAATAAAAATTTCTTTACAATGACACTGTATTACACTCTTAAAACAAAAGAGTGAAATTCACTCCTATAGGAGAAGTGCATTTTCGGCACCGGAAAGGAGTGGACAGTAACTCAGACTGAGTTAAAACCGCTCGTTTTAAGAGTGTAGGACGCAGATTGTTTTCTTTTATTTCTTTTACCCACTCCGAAAAAGAGTGAAATTCACTCCTATAGGAGAAGTGCATTTTCGGCACGGAAAGGAGTGGAAATTAACTCAGACTGAGTTAAAACCGCTCGTTTGTTTTAAGAGTGTACATTTCAAATACCTAACCTACAAACATACAGCTCATCCGTTACTCAAATGATGCAAGCACGTTTGTTTACTGACTGCCTGATGCCAATGTATACTTAGTCACACAAGTTACTTTTAGTGCGGTACTTTACGTGTTTACGTACAGTAAACAACTTTTAAAGGTCCGTTACAAGGAACGTGGAACAGTTATAATCGGTTTAATATAAGCAAGGTTGGAAGTATTGAAAGCTGGTAGGTACAACTGAAGAAATTAAGAAAAGCAGAGCAAATAAAAAGAGTATCCTACTCTGGAGGTTTCAAAGAACGTAAGTGTGTATGTAGTGTACTTGGATTGAGACTATTTAGCTTATCGTAAAATGGAATATAATGAGTATTCTATTTTAATAAAAATATAATCTGCCGTAATTTTACAGCTTTTTTGAAATAACATGGGTTAAATAAATAAATTTAGTGAAAAATAAATAAATGTGAATTTCCTCCTATTTACAGCCACAGACAGCGTCTAATTTGCATTAATGTTGCAGATATACAGTGTTGAACAAAATTAATAGGAATAGTACAGAAGAACTACTTACGTACAACTAGAGGGAAATAGCACATATCCATACAAATATAAGCCTATATAAAAGGACTTAAACTGTCTCTGAGCACAAAATGTTTCCTTTTTTTTGTTTTAAAGTATTTATCAGTCATATCAATATATGTTAAAAGTTATACCACAACACAAATTTAACTGTGGATAAAAATGTCACAATCGAAAACCGGAATGTCACAACCAAAAAGATATCAAGCTAAAATATGAAGTAGTTTCTTTGCATGATCCATGATATATTAGACATTTTTATAATTCATACAAAATGAATAGCCAAAAAACTTCGACGCGATCGAAAATTTTATACACCCACAAATATTTCACTTGCAAACATATTATCTTCCAACACAGAAAAATCACAACCAACTATATCCCACTCCAATCCATTGACCAAAACACGCATCTAGGTTACAAAAAAATCTGCTCTTCAGCTACCACCCACTTTTTCACTTTTTACCCCACCCAGCCATTAGTCCCCCCTACACCCCCGCGACCTTGAAACTCCCCGTGTTGCGTAACAATGGGGGGGGGGGGTACTTTGTCCCACTGGCCTAGTGCGTAGAGCCAATCGCATATGCATGACGCATGGGCGAAATGATTGTCGACCCCCCCTTCGATTGGGGTGTTAGTTGTAGTGAAGGGAGTAAGGTGGCGTTTTCATGGCTCTGTCCCTGAAAAATGGTAGTAAATATTGTATTTTTGCAGTATTTTGATATTGTATTTTACACTGATATGATATTGTATTTTTATTTTTATATTGTAGTTTGGCAATTTGAAGAAGGAGCATTGGCAAGAATAGAATCAGTACGAAGTAAACTAAGTATGTTGTTTTTTTTCAGAAAAAAAAAACCTGTCAGCTGCTGTGCTAAAAAATTACCGTATAATTTACAGTGATAATCTGTTTATTTTCTGCGAACAATTTGTAATCTAAACGCAAAATATGTTTTTCAACAGACAAATTGTAAAGAAAAAACTAAATTATTTCATATGGGCCTAATATATAAGCCTACTTTTCTAAGAAAGTTTTATCCCCAGAAAACAGACTATTATTCATTTCAATAGCGTATTATGTTTGGTATAATATTTAAATATTTTTACGTCAAAGGCATTGAGATGTAAAACAATGTTAAGTTTTTACAAAAAAAAAAATCAAAAAATCAGGACCTTATTATCATTATCTAGATTTGTAAATAGACCTTTATCTAACTGAGTTCATGCACTTTCTTGCACAGAATCCAGAAAATATTTAATTCTAGACACAAGAAATTTATTGAGAACCTAAAAAAAAAATCGGATTTTTAAAAATATTAAATTAAAAATAAACGTTTAAAATGAGATATTAAAAACATAAATATTGCAAGCTACTCGATTCTTACATATTATATCGTCGAACTTTAATGTTATCAAAAGCTATTCAAAGCATTGTCGAAATCATTGTCGACCCCCCTTTGCCCTACTTATTTTTTCACCCTATGCACCCCTCTGCGATCGGGGAGGGAAGGGAGTAAAATGCCGTATGTGTTTTCACGGCTTCGTCCTTGAAAATATGGCTGGATGTTTGTAAATAGAGATTTCTTCCATGTTTTATCGATTTCTATGAATATAACGGATTTACTTATATGTTTTTGTACCAGTGCGTTATTAAAAAATATAATACTTTATTTAAAGAATAAATATGTTGATAACTTATATTAGATAGTTTAATGAAAGAAGATATAGTTTATATTGATTAGTTATCTTCAGGTTTGGTTAGGTCAGTTTGAATTTCCGTCGCTCTAGAGCTACACGAGAGCTATAGGCACCGGGGATGGTAATTTAGAACCACAGTCAAGTGACGAGTCGACACTTGCGAAGGCCCCCAAAGCAACCGTTAAAGGCGACAATGTACGAGCGTTGGGACTTTGGAGCATATTTAACGCGCACTTCCTCCACACGGGGTGTTCGTGTTTTGGCTAGTTAACTTAATTAAATCAACATAATTAGAGAAAATGTTATAATTTTCGCTCCAGAAAAAATACTTATTTTCAGTTTAAAGCTCATTTTCTTTTTTGTTTGTGTGCTTTTTTATTAGCATTATGTTACAGTTGGCCGAGTTCTTTTATACGTTATTTATATTTCCCATTTCTTTGCCTCATAACCATTATTAAATTAAATCGGGGTGGTGTGTTAGGAGGAGGGGAGAAACCCACATTAGGTTGTCCTCGAGAGTTTTTTAGACCATGTAAAAATTTATTTCCTGAGATGCCTTATTATAAGTAAAAAATATCAAAAAGCCTTGACCTATCTTTTGAAAGAATCCCCCGATGGGAAAGATCTCAACTTCTGACATTCCTTACGTACAAAGGGACAATCTTGTCATGAAAGGGTTGTCCCAAAGCTTTTTTTACCTCTGTACAACAAGCTCAAGGTTATTAAAACGCCCGGTACACTGTAAAAAAAAATTCGTAACGTCTTCTTTAACGTCGACTTTTAGGTATCAAATCGTTTCCTCCTGAATGTAAAATCATTTAACATATACTATCCTTTTAAACAATTCCATATAATGTTTATAGTTGTCTACAATGAATCATGGCCGCAGCACTGTTGTTTATGTTGAAATTGGAATAGGTTTACCTAATGGATCCAAAGCTTGGTGGATCAAATCCGGCAGTAAAAAGAAGTTACGACAGTTGTGAAGTGGTTTAACGAATGGACCCAAAGCCTGGTGTATTAAATCCGACAGTAAAAAGACTAGTGACGCCATCCCGTGTAAATTCTTTGCATCAAAATGGAATTTTTTTTTACATTTCCAGGAAAGTTACTGGCTTTACGTCGAATATATTTTAGGAACATTTCTTGTGAAAATTGGGCAGATCAGCACCTCAAAATTTTCCAGTTACGTTACTGAATTTTTTTACAGAGTCGTATATAGGAAAATACCAGATTAAGGCCCCCAGGGAAACTGCCAAACCAAAAGATTTTTCAATTGCCAATTTTCTTATTGGAATATAATATCTTTTATTCAAAATACCAATTCTTTCAGTTGCGTCATTTTTCGAGACATTATTCTACTTCCTTCTTTTTCCCGATCCTATCAACCGGACCATCTTTTTCATGATTGGCATTGCTAACGATTTTCTCCGGTTGAATATCATGTCTGTCACTACTTGCCTTCGGATATGAAGAATTTCATTTGAACTTGTGATGCTTTGAATATTGATGTAATTAATTTTTGTTGGTTGATTTTTTAACCAATGTATCATCCTAGTACTTTCATAGTAAAGTTTGTTAACAGGTGTTGATGATGGTAATAGAAATCTTCAACCTGTTTATTAAGGATATGATTGAATTGAAATCGAAGTGATTAGGAATAATGACGGGAATTGATTTTATGATAGGAATTAACTTGTTTGGTAATTTTCATTTAATCGAAAAGGATCATACATGCCATTAAGTAAGCAGTGCAATCAAACGATATATTCGATGTTGAATAGGATCACATTAAAAAAAATCATGTTTTTTAATATTTGGTACTTTTAGCTTCCACACTACGTTTAAACCGTAAAAAGTGGAAGGTATTATAATCGTTCAGTCTGTCTGTCCGTCACCCACTTTCATAACTCGAACTACAAATGCTACGGACAAGTGTGATACGTCAAAAAATTCAGCGCATCGCAATTGGAATACATTGAAAATTTCAGAAAAAAATTCGAATTCGAAGTACTTCAATTATTTAAAAAAACTTCAAAATTTAATGCTCATTTAAAAAGCATAGGAAGCTATTTTTATTAGAATTTAATCACCATTGCCATTCGCAACAATCGCTCGAGAAACTGTAATTCTTTTAGACAATAAATTTAAATAAATTTATTTTTGCGACATCGATCAGTTTGAAATGACGTCAAATATATTTTACTACGAGATTCTTTGTACGTTGATATGAAATGTTTTAATTCTATTTAAAAGCGAGGAATCTATAATAATAAAAGAAAGAGTCTGTCTGTCTGTGTGTGTGTGTGTCTGTTATCGGATCGTAAAAGACCTACTTATACTGCTCACAGGAATTCGAAATTTTAAAGATAGATTCCCATTAATATGAACGTGTGCACCTGAGGCTTAGATTTTTCATATTTGTTCCATTTTTAGAGAAAAATCGAATTTTCTGGAAAAAATACACCACTTTCGCTCAAATCCGATCATTTTTTTTCTTTCCTGATGCCATCGGCTGAAAAAATTAAATAAAACTTTTAACGAAAACATTTAAAATTCAAAATGTTTATTTTATTCTTTTGCCGTTACTTTCAGAAACTAAATTCATTATTTGAAAAATAATTGACATGTTTCAAGTGACGTAATTCCACCAGTCTTCATTCCCGGATTTTATTGTGGGTTTATTTGATGATTTTTTCATTGATTTTTCTGTTGACTGCATGTATGCATATTTAAGCAATAAATGTACAGTTACGTTATTACTGAACTATGATGGTTAATAAAGGCCATCACACTAGAGCTATTAGTGTTTTATGTCTTTATTTTTTCGCCAAATACGTTGCCAATCTCGCCAACTTATTAACTAAAATTCGCCAAATAGGCAATTTCTTTTATAAATAATTTATAAGCTGGTCGGTTGTTCGAAGGTCATTGTGTTAGAGCTGTATAATGGGTGTGTTTGTAGCTATATCTTTTTTCTCGCCAAATTATTTCCCTAAACGCGCCAAATGAGCTAAAAGGTTTTATGTATTTATGAGGGAATTGTGATGACATTTATGAGTGCATTTTATAGCTTATTTTTTATTTTGGAATTTTAAAGTAATGAAACGGGATTTTATACTTTATAACGAGCGGGAACAATAACATAAGTTTATGATCCTATAACAGGTTATATGGTAAACATATTTGGAACGATCTGATATTTTTTTAATCCGTGCGAAGAACGGGTATAAATTTGCTAGTATTACATATTTATTCTTTTAAATATAAATTAATTTTTTCAAACGATAAGTAATAATGATTGAATTTTCGAAATAAAATAAATGAAACTAGCCCAATTTAGCATGTAAATGTTTAATATAGAATATTAATACAGTGTTTGTCGCCTTTTTACTTGTTAAACACAACTGTTGTGTTGAAGCGGGTTAAGGGACAGATTCTGTTACAAACCTACTTGTTTATTCTCAGATTTATTACAACTTATGTGTTATCATTAACGTAACAAACCGAATTATGTCGTTTTTAGTATTTTGGTTAAAAAAGAGGATTTGCAGACTATTTATTTTTACATTAAAAATTATATGCCTTTTTGTTCCAATACTGCAACTTAATCATAGTAATTGTATCGAATGAGTGTAACAGTGAATATTTATTTAAATATGAGGCAACTTGTATGAAAATTAATAGTTCCCGTGCGGTCAGCTTAAACATTGCTTTAAAGTTTTTTTGGTAGGTAGATATAAATTAATATTTGATTAATGCGTCAATTTTTCTGTTGGGTTAAAACAGTTTTTGTGGTATAAGTTTATTTAAAAAAAAAAGAATGTTACTACCCTCACCCACAGCAAATTGCATTTGTCGCTTTTTTATAAACTAACAACTAACTAATTTTGAAATTTTTTCGCTGCAATTATGTTGATAATCGTACAATTTTAGAATTAAAATATGGCAAAACGATATTCTGTATATTTAGGCATTTGTTAATGATTCTGTAATTAATATCTTTCAAAAAAACAATTTTCTAAAAGTAAAAGTTTTGGCGAACGAGTATTTTCTAACAATTTGCCCGATCGGACAAGTACCCCCTGCTACTGTAACTTTAGAATGTCCTAGAAATAGAAAAAAATTTACACTACACATATTTACATATATTTTTAATTACCATATTTGTTTATAAAATCCGACTTATTTTTTTTAAATATGGTTTTAAAAATTATTTTCAAATGAAAAAAGTAGAATAAAAAATAGTTATTTATGCAACTTGTGTGAAAAGTAAGGCTTTTTTAAACGAGTTGAATAAAATTATTTCCCACAAGATCGAGGAAATACGATAGCGATGAGTTGAAATAAAATGTCAACTGACGTTGTGAAAATTAAGGCTTTATTTTCACAACGTGTTGTCATACATTTTATTTTTTATAATTCACGATCGAGGTACGAGCGAGTGAAATAAATTCACGAGTTAAAAAAGGCTATTTTCAACGTGTTGTCATACACTATTTTTATAAAACGTGCAAAAAAGTATTTATTAATTGGCATTTATTGATGGTTATTAATTTTTAATATCACGTTCAAATGATTTGAAAGTGATTATTTATATTAATGATTAACTAAAAATCACGTGCAAAAAGTATTTCTTAGATTGGCATTGGAAATAAGACGCCAAATAAAGAATCACGTTCAAATAAAGCATTTTAAACCAATCAAATACTCTTATTTACTTTGTCGCACTAGTGCGTAAAAGTAACTTTGAAACACGATTTCGTTAAAAGCATCACTTTTGTCACGATTATTGATTTGAAAAAGTTAGTTTTTTTGCACGATATTATAAAAAATTCATTATTTATAAATTTTATGTTCACTGCTAGAAAAACTAATACATAAAATAAGGTAAACACGTCTCCAACTCTAAGAAGGACTAAATCGGAAAAAAAAGTGAAAAACCTTTACACGTAGAATTTTACATTTTATCACATCATCCAGTACATTTGCATCAACACACATCTAATCCTAGAGGGTCCTTCGACCCCACTCAGACAAGTTACAAGCCCAGTGGAAGAAATTACCCCTTCCCTCTCCTGTAATGTAAGTAGCCCAATCTTGGCTGTAGACCGTTGAACCCAGACGGGTCCAGACGGTGAAAGAACTTTTTTAGCCCGGGGCCGGCCCGTATATTCAGCACGTGCCAGGCCCGGGCCCAGGGGATCGAGGGCTTAGGAATATGTTTTATTGAGCAGCATATTATTTTTATGTTAAAGCATTTAAAAGTTATATGAAAAATTATGTAAGTTAATGTATCCAATTTTTCTTTAGGAAATGCATAAATTTTTTGGAGGTATTAATTTATGTTAAAGAATTTTAGACGATTTTTTTGACAAAGGACACAGTAAGAATTTTTTTAGCGGAAAATGTATAAAATACCACCTGTCAAAGTCTTTTTTTAGAGGGGTATGTATAAATTAAAGTAATTAATTTTGAACCGCATGCGTAAGTAAAAGCATTAATAAGGTGTTTTTTTGCTTTGCAAACGAAATTTTCTTTTACAAAATTAGGACATTTATAAGCGTATGGATAATGTATAATTATAGTTAAGGAATTTTAATGGGTTTTTTTTAATGTATTATCCCGTATAATAGAACCAAAGGACACAGATTGTCCAAAAAAAGTCCCAAAAATTGAGATTTATTAATTTTAAATTTATTGGTTTTATTTTCAAACCTAAAACTTTTTTAAATTCAATTCAAATAATAAACTATCACTGGAACTAATAGCTAACACATAGAATTGTTTAGCACCATTATGTTACATTTTAACGAGGAAAACATAGGGCATGAAAAATCTGCATTGTAACCAGGAGTTATGTTTTTGCATTGCTTTTCATAGGTGGAATAGTGTCTCATTGTACCCCGAATGTTTGATTACAATACGCTATCGCATTTACAAAGTTACACCAATAAATATATCTCTAACTTTAGACCATTTAAACAATGCTAGTTTAAGACGAAATTTTGTTTCAGTCATGTTATTTTCGGGTCAGCAGAGCGATATATTCAAACAAATCAAAGTCACTACATTTTCTTATTAAAAAGCACCCACTCAACCGTACAAGAACAATTTATCGCACCATACATAGAAAAGGGTCTTTTCTCCCCTTGAGTTAACATGGCTGAAGTGTCACTTTTCCACAAGAGAAAATTACAACTTTGTATCTCTTTATCAACGCATCAATCCTTTCGATAGACTGTGCAATGCGTTTTTTCCAGGTCATTGAATCTTTATTTACTCACGACTGCCTTACTCAATGCAACAAATCCGTCAACTGTTTTACTGCCCACAACGCGGCGTTGTTCGGCACAAGTGCTTATCGAATGGCAGCATTATCAAATATACGCTATGTGATGTTTACTGACGTAAAATAGTAGTTTAACATTAAGATACAAACCAATAGTCAATGTCAGTTAATGAAATATTGTCGTGTATTGCCGAAAAATAGTAGTTTAACGTTAAGATACAGACCAAAGTCAATGTCACTTATTGAAATATTGTCGTATAATATCGACGAAAAATAGTAGTTTAACATTAAGTTTCTGACTAAAGTCAATGTCACTTATTAAATATTGTCGTATATATGACGAAAATAGTAGTTTAACATTAAATACAGACCAAAGTCAATGTCACTTATTGAAATATTGTCGTATAATATCGACGAAAAATAGTAGTTTAACATTAAGATTCAGACTAAAGTCAATGTCACTTATTAAAATATTGTCGTATATAGACGAAAAATAGTAGTTTAACATTAATATACAGACCAAAGTCAATGTCACTTATTGAAATATTGTCGTATAATATCGACGAAAAATAGTAGTTTAACATTAAGATTCTGACTAAAGTCAATGTCACTTATTAAAATATTGTCGTATATAGACGAAAAATAGTAGTTATGCCATATTACAGTTGATCTTCGATGTAGTATTTAATGATAATTTTTCTTTTTAAATTTGCAGTATGTTATAAAGAAATATTCAAAGTAAAGTTTAAATATTCAAAGTAAATATTCAAAGTAAAGTTTTTGATATTGACGTATATAGAGATCTAGCATTACGATACAGGGCAAAGTCAATGTTAGTTAATCAAATATAGTATAGATGGAGTAGTAGCTTATTGATGTAAATCCTCTCACTCCCGAAATATTTTTTACACACATATTCTATTTGACTTTAATGAAGTTGTTGAATTCTACACAGTTCAACGTATGTGTACCACTGGAGCGATGAAGTTAAGGCTAAAAGATTACTTCTTTAATTAAAAATGAATTTTATTAAATTAAAAATTCTTTTGCAATGTTTTTGATACTTTAAAATGGAATAACATTACATTTTAATTGTACAATTTAATGTTACATTTTAATGTAGTATTTAACGATCGATTTTCGTCTTTAAATTTAGGATACATATATTTCATAACTAAGCATTCGAATAATTTTAAAATAAATTATTTCGAAAATTAATAAAACATTGATAACAATAAATATAAATTCTTTGATTATACTATTAATATTCTACAAAAAAAAAGTTATCTTGAAAATATCGAATACAAATTAAAAAAAAAATGTTTTTTAAAATGTCAAATAAAATTACAAATCCAGTTCATCGAAAAATATTAATTCAAACTGAAAAAAATATATTATACTCTAAAATCATTTGGAGAAATCCTAAAAATAATAACCCCTAAAAAAAATCCCCCCAATGACCCAACAAAATTAAAACACCTACTTACCCACATTTTCCCAACACAGCCATCCTTCCCCCCACGCACCAACGCAATGCGGAAAAGCCAACCACTCAGGGTGAATCCCTGACCAAATATATTTTAAGGGCCAGCGGCCAATGGCCAGTGGGTAGGCGTGGCAGATGACCAGTGAGGAGGGGCTAGCGAGGGGTCTTTTGTACCCTGGTACAACCCAGTGGGGGTAGTGGACCGTTGAATGGATGGGGATAAACTTTGTACCAGTATTGGTTTGAATAGATTTACCAGATAGGCGAGCGATTGGCCTGTTCGGGGCATCTTTTGATGACGGTGGGATTGTTTAAATTGATGTTAATGGTGAGATTTTTTAATTTTAGTTTAGTACGTGCAGTGAATAATATTTTTTATCCAAATTAAAGTTAAAATAATTGATTAAAAGTTTAGTTAGTAACTCATTGACAATGGTTGACAAGACAATTTGCCGGGTAAAAATGAGCTTTCTGCTTAAGTTTATCTGAATAAATAAAATATAATACAAATGAAGATCGTTGTACTATGCAATTTATGCAGGACAAAAAATGAATTTAAAACCCTTAAAGTTAACGTTTTTATACGGAAATGAAGATGTTAATGGTGCTCACATGCCAAGTCGTCGTTTATGGCTTAATCGACATTCAATAATAATGTGTGAATTGAACACAATTTGGTTGTCGAATGTAGATCGGTTTAAACGATACGTCCCTTGATTGAAATATATTAAGTAGATATTATTTAAAGTAGCAATTTCAAATGTTATATATTAAGGTTTATACAAGTCCAACTCGTTGCCATTTATGGTTGGAAATTATTGAATTTTCAAATATACATTTAGTTTAAGCAATTTTTTTTCACCAGAAAATGGATATTCAAATTTCATTTTTCATTTTTGACGCAATGAATACCGTGCTCCGAGTAAATCTTTCATAGAATTGTGGTAAGTTTGCGTCGAGAATGTGCGCTTCGTGTAGAGTCACTTGACCTTGCGAATAAAGAATTATCAAAGCAAATGATAGGTTTTTTTTTTTTGACGATTGATGAATTCTTAAAAGTGAGTATTTTATTTTGTAGATTATACCGTTCGTATAGATATTCAAAACATCATTTACATAGTTAGAAACAAATAAAAAAATATGCTCGACATTTGGACAAATTAATATTTAAAAAAAAATGCACGACCGGTTATTTTATGACCTACCATTTTAAAAACGTTTTTACATATTCGAGAGTTTAAAGGCTTTATTGATAAATTTGTACATTAAATATAGGATCCTGCCAGTAACTTGACTATATGTTTAAAAATGTAGTATGTTACAAATATTTTTCTATTATAAAACTAATTGCATCACATTTTGTAATGATAAGAGCAATATTAAAAAATAAAATTATGCTACCTATATAAAAAAAAACACAAGTAGGTTTGTAACAGAATCAGTCACTTAGCCCGCTTCCACACAACATTTGTGTTTAACCCTTTCAGTCCCAATGACAATTTGGCATCATCATTTTAGAAATTTTTTCTGATCGTCTATACCCATTTATGATATCAAAAAGCACATCATTCGATTCTTCAAATTTTTTTCTATTAGAAAATATTTTTTATTAATCACAATAGATGGTCAGCCCTATTATTTTTTAAAAATTATAATCAGAAACATGATGATGCCAAATGGCATCACTGGGACTGAAAGGGTTAACAGGAAAAAAGTCGTCAAGCACAATATTAGTTCTATTATAAACATTTACACTCTAAATTTGGCTGGTTTCATTTATTTTATTTCGAAAATTGAATAATTATTTCTTCAATAATGGGCTTGTTTCAACACTTTGTCAAAGAAAAGAAAACAACCAATAAAATCGCAGTTCGGAGAGCCTGACGTTATAAAAAACCAATGAGCTTGTTTCAATACTTTGTCAAGAAAAAACACCAATAAATCGCAGATAGAGAGCTGAATCGTAGAAATACCCATTATTCAATAATTATTTCTTTACAAATATATATTTCAAGACTAAATATGTAATATTCCTCTCTTTAAATAGTACCAACATTTCATATCAACATACAACAAGAACTCTTATGAATATATTTGACGTCATTCAAACTGATTATGTGCAAAATAAATTCTTTCGATTTATTATTAAAAGAATTAAAGTTCTCGAGTGATGTTGCGAATGGCAATGTGATTTAATTCTAATAAAATATGGCTACTTATGCTTTTTAACTGAGCATTACATTTTGCAGTTTTTTTTAATAATTAAAGTACTTCGAATTCGAATTTTTTAATGAGATTTTGAAAGTGGGTGACAGACGGACAGACAGACACACAGACGGACATACGGACTGAACGATTATAATACTTTCCACTTTTTACGTTATGAAAGTAGTGTGGAAGCTAAAACTTAACTTCATAACCCCGGCGTTGCACGGGTCGTCTTCTTCACTCTTATATGGCTTTTGCATAGGCCCCTATTAAAATTGCCAGTTTTCTAAAAAGAGAAAAACCTAATCCAGGATACAATTAAGGATAAAAACAGTTGAACAGTTTACCTGTTGCTGTTCATTACATGCTATATGTAGAGAGAATTGGCATTTCGGAGAAGTATTCAGCATATCTAGAATAGTTATCGCCTCTATTGCCGCATGAGATATTGTAGCAATTATCATCCAATTCTCTAAAACATGTTTCAATAATAGTGCACGATTTATAAATGACTTCACAGAGATCAAGTCTGAACAGTTCATCACAAAAGAAAGAAAACATAACAGATATGCATCACCTTTTCTTTCAATTGAGAAAATGAAAAGTATAAAACCAAAGTTTATAAGAATGCACAATGGAGATGTCTATGGAGAAAGAAAAATGGGAAAAATTAAAAAAATCAAAATCAAACTTGAAAACTAAGCATCAGGTGCACACGTATATTAAAGGGAATCTATATTAAAAATTTCGAATTTCTAAGGGTAGTATAAGTAAATCCTTCACGATCCACTGACAGACTCTTTCTTTTATTATTATAGAAGATGCAAAGAAAACTTAAAGGTTATAAAAAAACCTTATTGTTTTTATTACCCTTAAACTTTTTTGAATCAGTTTACAAACGTGCTTGATAATGTTGCCCAAAGGTAAACTGTGACCACGTTTTTAGCCTATGGTTATGAATACGTTATTTATTTAATGATGTTATGCTTAATTGTCGTATAATGATTGCTAATTGCAGTTTTTGTATGGTGTTTAACGTGGACATAATTAATATAAGCAGTTTAATAGATATAACATGATTTTTTGCTTCATTAAACGACCTAGTCTTCGTTTAATATATCAGCAATATAATTATAATTAAGTAATATAGTAATCTTTATACTAAGACTTTATTTCGACAGATTTTAATACTATTTTTTTCCACTATGTTTTCAAAAAGATGCAATTATTTTAATTGTTTGAAAGAAGGATCATCTACCTATCTTTATTTTGGTTAAAAATAATAGAATTAAAAATAAACATGAAAGGGGCTACATGTCATGAGCTCTACTACACTAAACTGCAAAAAAAAAGAATATTTCTGTTATTTCCCCACACAAAATTTCTGTTTTTTTTTAAAACATAAAAATGCATGCCTGTGCCTTTTTGCGGGAGACAAAATTTGTCTTAATTTCTGAGATCAGTTAGCCCTAGTAGCAGCTTATCCAGTAAATATTATAGATCATTGAATTTTTGTATTATAATATTGTAACGCTTTATCAAAAATAGGTTAAATAGAAAAATATATTTGTCTAGCTTTCAAAAAGATATAATATTTTTTTTATTTAATAAGACGATTTACTCCTAAACCCAAACATAGAATCGTAATGGAATTTCATTATCACAAGTTATCGCTTTATTGAGTCAGCTTCACCAAATAGTAGTAAAGAAAACCGTTTGCTTCTTTGGCCACTATAACATCTTTAATTTATAAAGATTTTCTTACTATGCGTGGTAAAGTGACGCATCGAGGGCAATAAGACTATATTTTGGACAAGCGTCTAAAATTTTGATGTTCACATTCATTGTTATTGTTCCACTGCATTTCCTTTGTATGAGTGACGAATTTGCAAATTGAAGCTCAGCGGTTTAAAAACTGCCGCAATTGATGAATTTCAAATGAGTGGCTTATTTTTGTAATTTATACTCAAGAATTAAAATAAAGTTTCAAAGGAAGTTCTACGGTTCTGAGAAAGCTTTTACATCCGGACCCCTGTGAAATTGCATTCGTTTTTGCTTTTATCGAAATTCATTTATAATTTTTGAAAAACATAAAGTTTATTCAGAAGTTATAAAGAAGTAACTTTATAATTGTGCATAGAGGCCTCTGTAGTTAGATTTTCATAGATTCTAGCATCTACTAAGGGCCCCGTTGAGCCCCTTTAATTAAATATCCAAGTGTAACCCCACGTAACCCCACTAAGGCGATTTACTCAGAAACAAAAACATAGAATCGTAAGAAAATTTCTTTACCGCTAGTGATCTTATAGCTTTATTGAGTCAGCTTCACCAAAAAGTAGTGAAGAAGAACGAATAGAAGTGAAGTACCTCTCTATAAAAACCAATGTACATTACTGGACTTACATTTCAAATCTGATACAGTTAGAAAAATAACCTTGCACGTGGTTCTATTTATTCATCGAAAATTCCTCTATTTTTCCAAAAAAAGTAACGGCATTTCAAGCATCTCGTGAGCATAGGTTCAGACAAGCCAGACAGCTGCCATTTCGCTAGATAGATTTGACGAAATGGCAACTGATATTTTTGTCAAAAATGAGTTTAAGATCTGTATCAACATTGTTATAAACACATTTGTTTTTAAAGAAACATGTGATAACGTAAGTCAGTGGCAGCGTAAACACACAAAAGAAGCATTAGGTAAGGATCTGAAGGTTCTACAACCGAAATTCATCCGAACTTCATTGTACAAAATTGCTGTAAAATCACAGAACATTTTGCTCTTATTTGTTTTTACATTACAGTGTTGTAATGTTTGTGTTACAGCAAAGAAATGTTTTCTTGATGTACAGAAAACATCTCTTTGCTGAAAAACTGAACCCACTGGTGTCACATGAACAACTTACCCCAATAGCGTACATACAGAGAAGATAACTGCTGCACTTTTGTCGTAACACTGTGATGGCAAATTAGAGGGATAATTTTTACAGTGTCCTTGTTTTTAAAGCATCGAGCGAGAAATGAAGAAATAGTAGAGAGCCAAAATAAAATATATTTGAGAAGTAGTTTCTTTTTAGCTTCCACACTACGTTTATAACGTAAAAAGTGGAAGGTTTTATAATCGTTCAGTCCGTCTGTCTGTCCCGTCCGTCACCCACTTTCACAGAAAGAACCACAAGCCCCACAGACAAGTGGGATACGTCATTTTGAAGCAAAAAATCAGATGAGGCTACATTCCAAATTTCATTAAAAAATTTAAATTAGAAGTTTATTTAAAATTTAAATAACTAAAAATTTAATCTTCATTGAAATAACATGCAAATTCCATTTTTATTCAATATTTTCACTGTTGCCATTTCGTTAAACGTACGAGAAACTTTATTTAAAATAAAAATAAAAACATTTGAAAGAATATTTATTTATGTGATATAATTCAGTTTGGATTGTTGTAATATCACAATAGAGTTCTTTTGATAGTTCATTATATATGTATGAAGAAAGATGCATAGAGAATTCTAACTTGGCGTAAAAAAAATATGCAAAGTTTCGCTTTTATTTTTAAAGCATCAATTGTACTAATTATATACTTTTTGAACAGTACGTTAACAAACTATAAATAAGTGAATTTTCGAAAGAAATGTAAATGAGAAATTGTGGCAACACAAAAATATTTATTAAAAAAGATTACATCATTGTTCTTCGAACTTCAAACAAATTTAGCAAACGATAAAGTCTAATTATTAAATCTGAGAAAGAAGATCAATGAAAATAGTTAATTTTGGCATTTAAAAGTTTGAATTACAAATAGCTAAAGGCCCTGTTTGTTATTAGAATTAAATCACCATTACCATTCGCAACAATCGCCCGAGAAACTTAATTCTTTTAGACAATAAATTAAAATAAATTTATTTTTGCGACATCGATCCGTTTGAAATGACGTCAAATATATTTCACTACGAGATTCTTTGTATGTTGATATGAAATATTTTCATTCTATTTAAAAGCGAGAAATATTACATATTTATTCTTTGAAATATAATTAAATTTTGCAAACGATAAGTAATAATTATTGAATTTTCGAAATAAAATAAATAAAACTAGCCAAATTTAGCATGTAAATGTTTAATATAGAATTAATGCTGTGTTTGGCTCCTTTTTACCTGTTTAACACAAGTTTTGTGTGGAAGCGGGTTAAGTGACAGATTCTGTTACAAACCTACTTGTTTCATTTCATTTATGATGAAATGTGTTGCTATTAAAAAAGGACAAAATTAATTCCTGAATTACAAAATTAATTAATTTCCTAGATTGGCATATAGCATTAGGTATAAGGATCATAAGTTTTAAAAATCGAACTCATCTAAATTCCACTTTTTTAAAGAATCGATGGTAAAATGAGGAAAAGTCAAAATAAAATATATTTGAGAAATAATTTCTTTTTTTTTCATTTCATTTATCTAAAAATGCGTTACTCTAAAAAAATAAAGGGCAAAACTAATTTCTTAAATTCGAGAATTTCCAATAAAACTGTTTTGTCTGAAAGGAGGAAAGTTCCAATAAATTTCGGACATTACGCATTTCAGTTACAACTTTCTCAAACGACATCGACTTGTCCGCCCGTCTCATGTTGAATCAGCTTCTTACGAATGGCAAGTGGAAACGGCCGTTTCTTTTGCCGCCTTCATCTTATTCTTTTTTTGTTCTTTTTCTTCCGCGACGTTCTAACCGATTTTTCTCTAAATAACTCTCGGCGACCGTTGAGCGAGTGAGGCATTGACACGAGAGAGTCCTTAAAAGAATGAGATAATCGCTTTGCTCAGACATCAAACGAGACAGACTTTTTTAAAATTCGAAAATGGTTCTACAGGTGTTGTGGATGAAATAAAATATCTCATATTGTTCATAAACATTAGTTGTTCAATAAATGCAGCCCTGAAATATACATTTTTTCTTTTGTCTGAAGGTCAAATTCTGTAATTCGGTCATATTAAATTTTGTATTGTTACTAACGTTTCCTAATTTGGAACCACGAGAGTTTTCGCCAGATGAAAATCGCTTAGCAAAAAATCCTACACTCTTATAACAAACGAGCGGTTTTAACTCAGTCTGAGTTAATTTCCACTCCTTTCCGTGCCGAAAATGCACTTCCCAGTGGTTTTAAATCAGTCTGAGTTAATTTCCACTCCTTTCCGGTGCCGAAAATGCACTTCCCCTATAGGAGTGGATTTCACTCTTTTGTTTTAAGAGTGTATACAAGATAAAAATTATTAAATTCTAAATGCCGTTATATAAATGGTTGGGGAATGCTATGGATTTGTGCATCTAGTGGTTTTTTAACCTTTTCACTCCACATACTGGACCTTTGTAGAATTAAATCACAACCTTTTTTCTTACAGTTTTTCTTGATAACTTTCATATAAAAAACGAACATTTTCAAGCTTTTTAAAAATACCGAGTTGCTGAGCAAATCTGTCTTTTATTTGTATAAAAAATGACGTAGCATGAGAGTCAAGCACGATTTCTGAGGTCTTAAAGAGGTCTTCCGAGGTAAAAAATGTGATTTTTTTTAGCAGTAAATTTTAAAGCCGTTTTGTTTTTTAAAAAAATGTAAGAATTAACTAATAAAACCTGAATATCTCAAATTCCACAGCACTGATAAACATTTCGAGGTACAGGCAACATAATTTTTTAACCAAAAATTCGAAAATAATTTTAACTTTTCCTTTAGAGTTTACATTTTACCAAAATAAAACCTATCACTATCAAACACTGCAGCACACTATAACAAAATGAAATTATTTTACTTAGAGTTTCATTCAAGCACCATGTTTGTCCATAACAAAACGACAAAACCCCATTTTTGTCTGAGTGTCTGTTCGCTTCTTCTGGGGAACTTTGACTGACCCACAGGGATTGGAAAATTGTTTTAAAAAAGTAACTCTGTTACAGTTACTCAATATAAAAAGTAACTAGTTACAGTTGTTTAATACGAAAAGTAACTAATTACAGTTACTTCTAAAAAAAACTTTAAGTTACTCTAAAAATACTAACTACAAAACTAAAGTTATAAGAAAAATTTCAATTTTATAATCTTACCGTTTTTCAAAGAGAACCACTATTTAAGAAATCTAAGCACAAACGAAACACTGCAATTAAAATGAATTAATGAATTTTCGATTTAATTTTAAAAGGAGTTGCATTTCAAAATTGGCATCGGACAGCCTTCCTTTATTGGGAGAAAGCGTGTCAAGTAACGGATAAGGAATGACATTTTTCGTTAACTGACCGTTTATGAACAATGACCGATGTTTTTAGCTTACACAGTACGTTTATAACGTAAAAAGTGGAAAGTATTATAATCGTTCAGTCCGTCTGTCTGTCCGTCACCCACTTTCAAATGCACCCTAACTACAAATGCTACGGACAAGTGTGATACGTCAAAAAATTCAGCGCATCGAAATTAGAATACATTGAAAATTTCAGAAATGAATTCGAAGTACTTCAATTATTTAAAAAACTGCAAAATTTACCGCTCATTTAAAAAGCATAGGAAGTCAATTTTATTTGAATTTAATCACCATTGCCATTCGCACCAACCACTCGAGAAACTTTTAATTCTTTCAAACAATAAATTAAAAGAAAATTATTTTTGCGACATCGATCAGTTTGAAATGACGTCAAATATATTTCACTAAGAGATTCGCTAAAAGTAAATAAGTTACAGTTACTATTTGAAAAATCTAAAGACGTTACTCGGCGTTACCAAAAAAAGTAACTGTTACAAGTAACGCGTTACTCCAACCCCTGGACTGACCGTTTGTCATGGTGACTGATAACTGTGAAGGCCGGCAGACAAAATTCCAAGAAATAAACTCCTCGCTGTCATTCTATAACAACACCTGTTTATAGGACAATGGAAGACAGAGAACTTATTTCCCTTTACATGTGCTCTTGTCTGAAAAAAAAATATCCGTTCGTCTTTGAATTTCGGAAAGTAAACTTTTGACGAAAGAGATTTCGAAATTTGAAACGTTGGAAAATGCATACATTTTAGTTTGCAAATACAGGGATTTTCGATATTTTTGACAAATAAAGGCTTTTGACTAAAAGAGGTTCTAGCTTGACAGGTTTGATTGCATTAATTACCAAAAAAAAAAAAACCAACCTGACTGAGTTTGGTTGTGCATTCATAGCACAAAAAATGAAAAAAATTTAGAGCTTAAAACCTCGAATTGCATTAAATTGATGCGCCATTTAGTAAATATTAATTCTCATTTTTTAATTACTTTTAAAACATTATAATTATAAATATATACTTGTTTGAAAATACGTTTTAAAATAATATTTGGACAGGATTTGGCTCAGATCAACACTAGTGTATATCGCAGAAACATTAGTTCATGAATAATGTTCTTTGCTTTCTTTATCTAAGCACATTGTTATAAACAAGAGTTTATGAATAATGACCGATGCTTTTTACTTAAACACATCGTTTATAAGCATTGTTATAAACTAATGTTTATGAGCAATGTCCATTGTTATTTTGTTTAACTAATAACGTGATTCATAAAGATTGTTACAAACTAATGTTTATGAAAAATGTAATTAACACAGGTATACATTATTTTTAAATATAATTGAACACATTGTTCATAATTATTGTCATAAACTGGTGTTCATGAACAATGTCCATTTTATTTTTTCGTTAGCTAACCATTTAACTTTTTTTGCTAATCGGTATATTATTATCATAAACTAATGTTTATGAAAAATGTGATTAGCTAAAGAAATCCACTATCAATATGACATATTTCAGCTCTAAGTCAACAGCATCCCAAAGTCAACTGTAGCTAAATTTTTCAACTTTCTTGATATTAATTTTTTCAATGTTCTATTTATTAGAATACTTAATTGTTCATGAACACTAAATTTCCCAAAAAAGACCAATTTTTTTCTCCTTGCTGTAGGTCAAATCTTATATGCACTATACTTTAGCAGTGGCCTTGTTACAGCTTCCCCGTTTACTTTCAAAAGGTTAAGAGTTGAACAAAAAAATCTTTCCTTCACAATTATTATGTGTCCGTCTGTCTGCACTCTTAAAACAGTACCTCTGACTAAATGGTACCTTCAGAATTTTAAGACTGTATGTCCTTTAAATTGTGAATATTAACTGATTAGCTACGATTGGCAATTAGCTTTATACTTATGTTTGCTTGGAAAGTTAACAGAATATAAGGTAAATAAAGATATGTACTACTATTCAAAACTGTGACGATTTTAAATTGTAATAAGTTTTTCTAAAATAAAGGAAATTTACACCTAGCATCAAAGGTATATTTCGTAAATTTAAACAAAAATATTTATAACTGAAAATGTCAAAATTTTCTTCTGATTTTGAGTTTCATAAAAATTATCAAAATCACACAATTTTTTATAAAGAAAAACAACATTTTAATGAAAAAATTGTTTGGTATATTATCTTAATACTTATTTTTTATGTTTTAATTAAAAATGCAAAATAATCAAAGGTAAAAAATATTCAACTAAATTTTTTTAACCAAGTCCAAAGACAGAACGACTTGAATAACATACATATTCATCATCAAAAAAACCGTTTTCCAAACTTTATACAGACTTTAGATCTTTGGTTATGTAACACTGCACTTACATTCTATATTCGAAACGCCACAGTTCCTACATATTTTGCTAAAAATTCTCAAATAAAAATACTTCGCTTTTTTGCTTCTAATAGCACGGTTGCTAAGCAACAGCATGGTTGGTCTCTAATCATCCAAAAAAGCACAGCAAGGGAATTTTTAGAGAAATGCATAGCTTTCATGTAAGCGAATAACACAGAAGGAATTAATTTAAATGAGCAATGCATAGCTTAGATTTAAATTATGTGTTTAAATATATTTTAGGTAAACGTATAGGTTAATTTGTTAGATGGTTTAATATGTCTTGTTATCTATTATTTATTTTTACCCAAAGGATAACTTGCATATTTTTACCTAGAATTTATAGTTTTGATAATTTCAGAGTTAGTTGTTTAAAAATAATTAAGAAAGAATAGTGATGCGTCTCTCTCAATTTAATCAAGATGCTTAATTTTCAATTATTTTTGTACCAAGTACAGTGCGATGTGGTTAAAAATACTTATTTTTAAAAATACAATCTGGAAATTCTTAACATAGTAAACTGTTTCTAAAATGAAATTAGTAAAATTAAAAGTTTCGATTTTAGTGCAATGAAACATTTTGTATTTACATGCGAAACGTAAACCCCAAAATATAGAGAACTTTTGTTAATTTTAAAAATGACCTATAATTACCCAAAAAGAGATAAATATTTAAATGTTAAGGTTAAGAAGCACAATTTTTAAAAACCATAGAAGTGCTCTATTTTGGATTTATTTCCTTTTTTTTAAAAAAAGAAAGAGCATACTCTCATAAAAAACTTGTGTTCACACAGCACGTGTGGAACACAAGTATTGTGTAAAAATGGCAACCTTATAATATTGTGTTGTTTCAATACAAGAATTGCATTGAATACATTACAACTCATAAAATATTAACTCTCATTTAAAGCTATTCAATTATAAAATATAGTTTTTTGTTTAAAGTCGCACCTACGCTATAGTTATGTTACATATTGACTACGGGGAAAGGTATACTATAGAAAATTTTGAAATTCGGTCAAGTTCAAATAAAGAAATTATATTCAATATTCATAAAGAATACTCAGAAAAAAGAGATCCGAAGAATCATCAAATGTTGTTATCAAAATGTGTTGTCTCAAATTTGATATGTTATGAATATAATTAAAAAATGATGTAAACATGAACTAAATGTTTCGATAGAAAACTTTGATTTGGAAGAAATTTTAAAAGATTGAGAGATTTTTCTCCGGAATATTTTTTGGGAGAATGTGTTTATAAAAATAAAGAGCTAAAATATTTCAGTTTAAGAACACTTTAATTTCGCTTTTCTTATTAAAAGAATATCTTATTTTCTAAAGAATATCTGCTATTTCGTTTAGTTACAAATTGAAATAGCAGTAGATATCTTATCTTATGGTTCATAGAGGGCAGCACGGAATTGTGTTTTATTTACCGATTTATAAAGGGGAGGGGGGGGAGAACAAAGATGAGATGGGAATGTTTACTGACTGATCTGTGGAAGATTTAATATTATGTACACCTATGTCATGTAAATTTATAACTATCATTGCAGTTCCTTAAACCAGTTTCTTAAAGACAACAATTATTTAACATCTAAAAAATGAAAAATAATCGAATTAATTTATTTGGCCCTAATTATAAATTATAAAGTCTAAAAAAATTTTTACTGTAAAAAAAAATCGTAAAAACGAATATTTGTAATATGCAATTACAAACATATTGCACTGTATGCGGAAAAATGACGTGACGCATTACGCATTGGAAGAAATACAATTTCCGACTATAATTTTTTATTTTATTTTCAGAACATTTCATTTGTGAAAAAGTATCGCACCTGCTTGTTGGAACTACTGGATATCGAAATATTAAAAAAAAATTAATCAATTTAAAAGTAAAAATGCATATATTGTTTCAAAAATGTAATCTTGTCTGTCATAAATGTCACTTTTCTGGGACAGAACAGGGTTAGCTGAGGCTATAGGTTAGCTTTGGTAAATTCATTTACACATATCTCTGTAGATGGCAGCACCAACCTTCAGTCTGAAGCTAAGAAAGTTGCAAGAGGAGTTTTCAATCAATCAACATTTTTGACAACAACCACTCGTGTGTAGAATTTACTTTGAAGCTATACTTGTTTTTTTTTTTTTTAAATTTTAATATGAAATACAGATTTTTTTTGTAAGGAGTTTTACTGTAAAATGCATTTGAATTTTAATTATCAATGTATATACATAGATATACCTTTCGATTTTATTATTATTATTTTAAAATTTACTACAACTAGTATAAAACAATGAAATAATAATTTTCGAATCCATAGTTATTGTAATTTAGTATTTCATGTTTCAGCCGTATATTATTATAATTTATTATTATTTTGAATATTTTTTTAATTGTAAATGCAAATTATTTATTTGTTTATTTGGTTTTTTTTTTAAATAAGTCATTTCGAATAACTTTGTTTTTTTTTACTGAACTATGAAGAAATTTAACAATCTGCATCTAAATTAAAGGATGCTGTAAAATAAATTTAGAATGCACGTGCAGAAGAAAAGAATCTAAAAGCATAAAATTCATATTCAAAATTATAACAATACCATACAAATAACAAAAGTAATAGATAGCAATCGACAAGCCTCTAAAAAATAAACAAAGAGTTAAATCATAAACGCAAACACTATAGATTTTGAAAATGGACTTACCCTACTTCATGATGAATAGTGAATTTTCATTCTGAATACTTTTTTTGTAACCACATCGTTGAAGGCAAAGCATTGTATCTTCTTTATTTTTTCACTTTTCACTAAGCATTTTACTCGAGTTGCACAATGCGCTTGAACAGCGCAGACAATTGTCCGTCATTGAAAAACAATAAACAAAATTTTCACTTTGATATATTCCAAAGAAAACTTTTTTCCCTTAAACAAATTAGGCAGACGAAGGAATAACGAAACAACTATTTTAGCCAAATGTTTCTGCATTTTTGAAAGTAATATTCTATTTCAGCGAGACCGTTTATTCCTGTTTGATGAGGATAATAAGGCTAACTAGGTGATCACCGCTTGACAAGGAATGTGCTTTCTTTACTAAGAACTATTCCTGAATCATTATCCTGTGTTAAAAAAATAATAACTAATTCAATTCACTAAAAATTCACACATTCCATAAAAAAGAATACAAATAAATGTTTTCTAGCTTTTTTTGTTAGAAAAAAATTCTATAGCAAGCACAAAAGGCAGAAAATCTCTGTATATGAAAGAAGGCACCAGAAGGCACTAGCTGTCCACCGTTTGATGCGTTGTCCTCGCAAATCATTTTAAGATTGTCAAACGGTGGAAGTAAATATGAACCAAGAAATTAAAGAAAGCGCAAACTATATACATTAACTATACTAAAAGGAAATTTTTGCTAACTTTTTTCGTACGTTAAGAATTATCCAGCAAAGCACAAGACATTTCAAATCTTTGTTTAGCTACCATTTGAATTTGTTGCCTAAGCTAATTTTTCCTGCTAATCAAACGTTAACACGAAACATAAATTTAACTACCACTAATTAGTTCCCGAAAAACTAATCTGAACAAATGGATATTTCTGCAAACTTTTTTGACACTTTTATGCGTAACTTTTTCGCGTCTTTCTTTACAAAGGCAGCAAATCTGTGTACGAAAGCAGGCCTCAGCTAACTAGCTGGCCACCGTTTGACGCGTCCGCAGATTATTCGTGGATCATCAAATTAATTCACACATTCCTTAAAAAATAGTATACAAATGAATTTTTTAGCGCTTTTTTGTTAGATAAAAACAAAAGACAGCAAAGCTCTGTATATGGAAGAATCACCAAGATACCACTAGCTGGGCAACTTTCTGTCTTTTGTAAATAGTTTCTGTATTGTCAAATGGTGGAAATAAATCAGAACCAAGCAATTTCAGGAAGCGAAAACTATACAAATCGACTAATTCTAAAGGAACTTTCGCTAACTTTTTTCGTACGTAAATAATTATCTTGCAAAGCGAAAGACATATCAAATCTTAGTTTAGCTTGCCCACCATTTGAATTGTTGTTGAAATTGTTGAATTTTTCCTGGTCATCAAACGTTGACAAGAAATATGAATTCAACTACTATTAATCAGTTCACAAAAAACTAATCCAAACAAATGGATATTTCTGCAAACTTTTTTGCGTCTTTTGACACAAAGGCAAGCAAATCTCTGTTACGAAAGCAGGCCTCAGCTAACTAGCTGGCCACCGTTTGACGCGTCCGCAGATTATTCGTGGATCATCGAATGAGGGTAATCCTCTGCTCTTGCGGTTCTTTCTTGTTCCATCTCGTCTGCTTTTTTCCTCTTCTGGATGGTTCGGAAGAACTTTCTTAATCCGGGAGCGATGAAAGATTCGGGATTGGGGACCTGGTGGACGGAGATTTGGGGAGGAGTGTTGATTTTAGAGAGTTGTTGTTAGATTGTTTTGTTTGTAATCCCCAGAGAAACGTTACACAAAACTCGTCATGCGTATGGCGTTGATATTTAATACCACGAAAAACGTTAATATTTTTTTTAAATAAATGTTAAAAGGATGATCATGTACTTTTTTATAAATAACAACATTTACGTTTTAATGTTGAATTTTAATTGTAAAAGGGAAACGTTGCTGCATGAAAATGAAAATAGTGTCTCCCAGAAGATTTGAGATAACTTTGAGTTTGCAATAAGAAAACGTGTAAATAAGTTTTTGAGTGTAATTATTGATTTGCGTCTATGTCTATATTTTTTTGTGACCATAAGAACAGATAGCGTTTTGCGTGCTAATAACTGCGATGTAAAAATAATTTCCTTTTTAAGTTACTTTGATTTTGAAATATTTTATAAGAATATGAATAATTTCAGCTCATTTTTCCTAAATTTTGTTTAACAAAAAATAAATTTTACAACATACTTTTTCCACATACAGACCAGAAAAAGTTGTTTAACCAACAGAAATACAGTTCCTGTGCAAATCTAATAACAGGTAAAACCCACCACACCCATCTTTCCTTCTCATCCGCACCCCCGATGCTTTAATTAAAGTGTTGGGAAAGATCCCGGAGATCCTAGTCTGGATAACAAGGTGGTCCCGGGGGGATCGGGCGAAGATGATCATCAGGATCGGGAAAAAAGTTGGGAGAAAATGGACGGGAAAAAGGATTTCCCGAGAATGTAGTGATAATCAGTGGTAATAAAAAATTATGCTATTGATTGAGTCCCACTCTCTAAGCTCTGGGCAGGGCTGCTTTATGAGTGAAAATTGGATAATTCTTGTACTGAATGTAATTCTTGCACAGAATTTAGTTCTTGAACTGAATGTAATTCTTGCACAGAATGTAGTTCTTGTACTGAATGTAATTTTTATATTGAATCTAATTTTAGTACAGAATGTATGTTATTTTTATGTAATATAATTCAATTTTTTCGTAAAAAGACCTGTTTACATGAATGCATATTTGCATAGCAGTTGAGTACATCAGAAGATTTCTGAACTATAAAATTTGTCTCCTTAAATACAAAGATATCTTAAATAGTAATTTAACTTTCTTTCGTAGAATAGAAACGTAACTTTTTGTTAACATCGAGAATTCTAACTATCTCACGGTTGCCAGGTTCCAAAGTTGCAATCTACATTCGTAATTAAAATTTAAATAATCGTTTGCGCGTATTGAAATCCTGCCAGAGTCAACCGATAGTTCTTGTACTGAATGCTTTCCTTATATTGAATGTAATTTTTGTACTGAAATATTTATAAAAATGTAATAAATAAGTGGTTTGGAATAACGTTGCTCTAGAGAATTCTTGTGGGGCCGTGGTCATCTAAAAGGAAATTTAGGAGTACAACGAGGGACAGATATATATTTTAATGCAAGGATGTGTTCCAAAGGCCAAGCCACTCCGGAGCACATCCTTGGGACTCGATAAAGAAGATCTTCTTGAGCGACCATTGTTGGTTCTTGATTTCTTGAGAGTGTGCAACAACATCAGCAACAACACAATGCAAGGGATGCCTTTCAAATGGTAAGTGGAAGCATTGCAATATCGTTGACAACTGCAAAAGTTTGTTAAATTAGTATCGTAATCGAAAATAAGTATCGTAAAACTTTAAAAGCATCAAATACTATGCAGACTGGATTCGAACGTGTAAGTATTTTGTATCAATTAAATTCAGCTGTAAATAAAATCATCCTCTTTAAAATATTCAATGGATCCAGCGATGTCTCTTTATAAGATACTCTCCATGGCTTCACGTACATATTTGGTAATAGGATTAAAGAACAATGCTTTGTTACTTAAAGCCATTTGACATCATCACAATTTGACTTGCATATCAGTTTGAGACATAATGTTAACTGATGTACAAGTTATGTATATTTTGTTGATACAGTTAATGTCTTTATTTCTTTTGCCTTATACTAAAAATCGGTCCACGTTTAAAGTCAGTGCATACTCTTGGATTTTTTAAAAAAAGGTTTTCGGTCAACTAAAATCAAAATAATTTTCTTGATTGAACAAAAACTAATTACATGGCATCTTAATTACCTATAAGCCATTTTATGATATTTTAGTAATATCGTAAACATAATTATAATCTAAGGGTCGACACAATAGAAAATATAAGTCAATTTCCCCTCTTTTATCCCTTTTGTGTGACTACTGCTTTTATTCGGACGACACATAAGAGGCTGGATTGGCGACCGTTGATTAATAGTCATTCTTGACCCATACACTGACCGACAAGAGTCGCCAACTGATTCTTATGATTAAAGCTGTTTTTTGTATTTGTTTGGCGTGATGCAGCTAGCTCCCTATGTTTTTATTATTGCTGTTGGTGTCTTGGCGATTTTTTGCATGTCTTCGGCGATGTTTTTTTGTGTTGTTATTTGGCGCCTTGGTGACTTTTTTTTTATGCCAATGTTGCTTGGCGAAGTTTTTGTGTACCACGGATGAGAAATAATAATAAAGGTGTGATTTCCCCCAGTTATTTGAAATGAAAATAGTCTATCTTTTATATCCTCTTCTGTTTTCCTTATGTATAATCTTCGCTTTTTGATTCTTTGTGAACTTCTATTTTAAAAACAATAAAAATTAATAACAAATATTATTAGTTTTGAGAAAGAATTAACTAAGTTAACTTTGATTGTCAAATTTCGGATAATTGTGAGGTTTTCACAAAACTCATAAAAAACCATAGATATCATAGTTAAAGTATTAGATTGGCAGATCACGTGACCTCCAATGCTAACGACGGGACGCGCATGGAGGCATAAATAAGAGGGCAAAATGGCCAGTGTTGCTGCCACTTTAAGGTGAAAAATACTACGAAAAAATACCATTTAATTCTAAAATTACAAAAAAAATACTACAAAAGGATTTAAAGTCACTAAAAAGATTCCAAAATGCAGCTAGTATATTTACTATATTTTTTTGTAAGTTTAGAATTAAATGGTATATTTTTAGTTTTTTTCTCTCCTTAAAGTGGCAGCAACACTGGCCATTTTGCCCTCTTATTTTGGCCTCCATGCGCGTCCCGTCGTTAGCATTGGAGGTCACGTGATCTGCCAATCTAATACTTTAACTATGATATCTAGCTAAAAAACGTACTAAATGTAATAACGCAATTTAAAAAGTTTATCCAAAAATCTGTCACGTTTTAATATTTTACTTTTTCTTGCACAAAAGTTTGTTTAATATCATCACTCTTTAATATTTTTTGAAACAAAGTCTTTGATAACTTAGCATTTGTTTGATTTTTTCTCCCTTTTGTTTTCTTCAATTTGAAATATATTTTTAGGGCAAATTAAAAATAAGGTATTTAAATATGGTCAAATGAACCACTATTTAATACAAATGTACTCTAACTAGTACTTCTTCATGAAATATAAATCCCATGCAACCCTCGTTTAAATAAATTAAAATTAGTAAATTTTTTTAACTAAACAGTTTTATTCCTTAACTAAAAAAATAGTAGAACATGTTGAATATTGGTTTTAAATTAATACTTCTACTTTAAAATGAATTGAATTTAACGTTTGTCAAAAATATCTAATTTAAAAACAACGTTTATACGTAAAAAAATGTTCTTGTGTCTCTAGTAAAAAATTTAATTATATCTCTATCTTCTAATAGTATCCTAAAAATGTACTTATTCTAAACAAGAACAGCAAACAACCACTCTCTAAAAGAACACACATTCCCCATCTCCATTTCCCGATGACACAATATTGTGATGGATAACATACTGGTTGCCGCTGGAGCAAGATGTTATTTTTTCCCTGGCTGATGTTTAGGCTCTTTTTCTTGAAGATAGGATAATGCGCGGTATTTGTAATGGTTGCTAAATTGGACCTAAACCATTAGATGTTGTTGATGGTACGGTTTGACTGCTGTTGATTGGAACACAGCGAAAGGGATTTGTTAGTTGACAGCACTTACGTTGAGTTGAGAAAAATGAAGATGCCAGTGAATGATGTTTGTAGTTAGAAGCCAATTTTTGGTAACCTGAAATAATAAAAGAATTCTATTAATTATAGCGTTTCATTGAATCTATGAAAAAATGTGAACCAATAAAATAAATGTTAACGTCCTAATTTCATAAAATACTGCATCACTGCGTCATATCATTCCGATATGAATATGATATCAATACGACATTGGGAAATCTAGTTAATATCTAATCAACATCAGTCTAAAGATGATAATGTGGTTTCAAATTTCATAGACAAACATTAGTATGAGAAATAAATTTGAATTGTCTGTGAACAGTTACTGTGTATAACAGTGATCTAGAATATTGAGTTAAACACTAGTACGTTATCACATACTTTTAAAATAACAAAAAAAATAATGACTATATAAATCATTTAGAATTAGGATTGAATGGAATAGTTTTGAAAGTTTATTTTTTTAAAATATAGTTGTTGATATTTTGTTTTTAAATCTGTTGAAGATAGTCATTAGACTAGAACTGAAAGTACCCAGTGGGAACTCGCACAATAAATTTAAAGTATGCAGATCTTTTAATTCGAGTTATAGAGTGGTTTCAGACAGACAGGTGGACAGACATAGAGTCTGACAGACGAACCAATGTTCAAAAAACACTTTTTCAGAATCAAAATCCTCCAAAACGTGTAGAAAACACAAAATCTCCATTTCTCACTTTCAACCCCCATCGCAATACTTTCCCTACCTAATCTTTCAATATAAGTTAATTAAAAGTAACACTCCAAAACCAAACATTTAATTTAAAATTGAATCATCTCTACACTGTTTCCAACTACTTGTTCATCTGGGGTCCAACAAACACCCAAATCTACAAGAGGAGCCAATCATACCTCATTACTCTGATTATACCAACTCTAATGACGCCCACAAAGAGGCAATCAGCCAACTCAGATTACCTAGGAGTCTTTTGCCTTCAGCCCTAGGATGGGGCTGTAATTAAAGGACAGCCCTGGCTTGCTTAGGGCTATTGCCCGTACTTATCGGAGCCCCTTCTACCTTATTTTGCCTGTTAGCTAATAGCTAAGGAAGGTAGTTTTTTTTCGTAAGTGGGTGTTGTTTTGGGATGGGTTGGTTTATAGGAGTTAATGTTAATTTGGATTTATTTAACAGGTATATTTGCCAACCTTAGCTTGTTCGTACACATCGAATTTATTTTTATGATTAAAGTAAATAGGAGTGATATGATATTTTTTTTTAAGTTTAAGGAAGAGTATACAAATGAAGATTTATCTCCTTGGTTGAGGAAATTAGGCAGAGCTAGTCTGTTATTTTAATTTGATAAAATAAGTTTAATTTTACTTCATGAATAAGTTTTTGTTCAGCTTAAAAAGTTTAATTTTACTTCAATAAGATAAGATTTTGTTTAGCTGTATTTGAAATTAACACGTCTGTGTTTCTCCCTAAATGGCCATCAGCTTCCAGTGTAATCGATAAAAAAATTTGCGAGATTCTTATAAAGTCTTCCTAGATGTCTCAAGATTACAGATACTGAAGTATATGAATTACGAATAATGAAGTAAAGATGAAAGAGATTGTTTGTTAATTTTAATGCAATTAAAAAACAGCCTTTTCTGTCATAAAATTTCTTGCAAAATATTTTATATATGTTTTGAAAAAAAATGTCTAATTAATAAATGTATAATATTAAAGAATTAATCCTAAAACCCAGAACACTAAATATTAGAACTAAACAATTAGTGAGTAAAAAACAATGTATTGTATGGATTAATAGATTTATTCGTGAGATTAACTTGTAATAACTTCTAGATTATTGATTTGTAATAGAACTACTAATTTCGCGATTACGGATATAAATAATCTAATAATTTATTTAAAAAACTTTTAATAAATTGTATATTTATGCTTGAATCGTTCATCATTTTACAGATAAATGCATTTTTAAACATTTTGCTGTATTGGAATTTAACTGTACATTGTTAAACATGGTAGTCTGCTATTAGCGTTTTCTGGAATTATCAATGGGCTACTGTACCTTGGACACCATACTTATTCATTCATCGGCTTAAAATCTCATCTACTTATCAAGATGCCTCCATAGCCTTCCAATCTTAAACACTAAACATATCCATCAGCATAGACCCTATTACTAGATAACCAAACGAATCAATGAACGCTTTTTTTAGCATCCTCCTTTTTTATAAAAAAACAAAATATGGCGAGAAGCGGAGAAACAAGTCAACTCGGCTGTGTGACTGTACACTGTTAAAAATTTTGTGCTTGGTTTCACCATGATATTGGTTCCTAGTAGCTGCAACGGCTGTGTGGTGAAATGTTTCACCTTTTTTTTCGGTGTTTGGTTGAACCATTTTTCTGGACTTGGAAACAAAAACCTGAGAACTGGTTCAACCGAATACCAAAAATATGGTTTAACGTTTCACCACACAGCCGTTGCAGCTACTAGGAACCATTTTTTGGTGAAACAAAGTGCCTAGTTTTTAACAGTGTAGAACTCAACAAAGTCTTGTGACTTCTGTCTTGTGACTTCTGTCTGTCTCTTGACAAAGTCTTGTGACTTTCTAAGACGCCGACGGTTGTGATGATATTTTGAGTTGTATGAATACTCCCAATTAATATATAAATTTTTATGTAAAATGTCTAAACAAATAGATTAGGAACTGAACGCTTAAGATGTGTTATATTCATCATCTGTAAAGAATCTATTATCACACGAACTAGTACACCGTTAAAAGTTTTTGGCAAAATTGCATCGGAATCCTAGAACTTTCTAGCCGCCATCACTATTTGTAGGGCGGATTTTCCAATTTTGTGGTAAAACCTTTGTTACACCACAAAAGTGGTAGCCACCATCACTATTTGGAGGGTGGATTTTCTAATTTTGTGGTAAAACCTTTGTTAGACCACAAAAGTGGTAAATCAACTTCCTAAATAGGGGTGACAGGTAGAAAGTTTCAGGATTCCGGTGCAATCTTGCACTAAAAATTTTAGCTGTGTAACCTAAATAATCAGAATTCTATTCCCGTTAATTTAGATACGTTGGTATTTCGTGACACCAAATTTTAATTGTAGAGTTTGAAGTCATAAAACATCTATTTCCAATTAAATATTTATACACCAAGGGGACTATCATTCAACTAAAAAAATCTGTAGAAGCCAAACTTTGTTAGTTATGTCCATGAAAATTGCTGTGGATAAATATCACGAAAGAACGCTATTAGCAGGCCCTGCGTGCGATGCCCCTAAAAGTTGCTTCCACGGCAAACGCCAGATGTAGAGATTAATCGAAAAAAGTTGCGACCAGGAAGAAATAGAGATGTTTTTGGGTCTGTTATATTGTGGAGGATTTAGAACTTGTATTTAGCTAATGTGTTTTTATATATTTTAAAAGTATTTGTAGATACATTCAGCCTGACTTTTCCTCTAGCATTAGTTCATCCAATTTTTTTTTGGATCCTTCACAGATTTTCCCATAATTAGTTCACAGTAGTCGAAGTAATTCGAGGTAAAACATAATTAAAAAATTATTGAAATTTTGTTCTTTCTAAATTTTTAAAATGTAATTTATTATTTCGATTTACTGGCTAAAAAATGAAAGAGCCTATGGAAAAAATCGAATAAACATTATTGAAATAGTCGGGACGAATTGAATAGTCGACACGACGATTTTTTCAAAAAGAATGTTTTAGAATAGGATTTGGAAAATTAAAGAATATGTTTCAGTTATTATACTACCCTGCGTAAGTCAACCACAGCCTCTAAAAAAATTATAAATTTTACATAAATGCATACATTTTAAATTAAATTTATTTTTAATAAAATATTTGCTTAAAAATCCGAATTATTTTTATTTTTGAAGAGATGATCTTAAAATAATTACCAAATGAAAAAAGTTCATTATAAATAAATTTTATTATTTTTAGAACTTTTTGAAATTTAATGTTATCGTAAGAAAAACTGATGCACAAAATTCGGAAATAGCTGGGTCTGCAGTTCGGAGGGTTAAAATACATAATTCAAAAAATAGGAAGTGTTTTTGAATAATATATTCTAAGCCACATTTCTATAGATACTGCCACTGACCCACACGGGACAGATTAGTGTTTGGAATAAAATCTAAAAGCCATTCAACTGTTCGCGAGCGAGAACGTAACGGCTGCATCCATAGAAATAGCCCACTTGATAAAGTTGTAATGGAAGTTATGAAGTAAGATAAAGCTGCTTTGGAGGAAAAACAACTTTACACTAATACCTTTCCGGCGAGATTTTTTTTTATTAGTGCGTTTGTTTGAGGTGTTGTTTCTGATGTTTTCTTTCATGGCTCCATAAACGCTGAGATTCCCAGAGCTATTTTTCTGGTTGATTCTATTTCATTACTCCAAATCAACTGCTGCATTAGAGGCTATTTTTCAGTCTGGCGGAAGTTAACGTTGTATTGCTTTGGTGAAACTGTAACTGTTATTTATTATTCAAATATATACAGAGTGATCGCAATTAAACAGACGGTGAAAAATCTCGGGGTCCCCGAGTACACTGGGACAGACGTGTTCGTTAAATTTGTGGAGTCCCGATCCAAAGTCTCGACAGTGTTGCTCGAAGTTCCGTTGAGTGCTTGCTCAGGTGTCGACCTCGTCATTTGACCATGCTTCTAAATTACCTAAATAACGAAGCGTAATTGACTGTGTTTATTCTCTTCACGGAACGCCAGAAATACGACAGCCGGAAACGATTACCTATCTACACAAACAGACTAATAAGGACTTAAAGCTTTCTGCAAAGCAAATAAGCGGAATTGTTATTTATTTACTAGAAAGGTTATTGACGTCAAGGGAGAGAGAGTTTCGTAAAAAAAATCAATTAATTCTCAAATTTTTAAATTGGGAACATTCGGTATTTGGTTGTTTTAAACCATGGTATACAATATTTAAATCAAACAAGAGTTAAATCGTCTCCGAAGGCGTACAGTATAGATTTATTATTTACAAACTGATTTGAAACAACACCTCTCGAAAGTTTGTTACAATTTTGACATATTAATTCAGAATTGATATGTTTGATTGGATTGTAATAAAAACTTGTTATATATGTATGGTTGTAATGTTGTGTTCGTGTGATTCCATAGTTGAATAAAAAAGTGCAGTTGCAAAATTTATGTTCTCTAATTCTCTAAAGCGTAACTAAGACATAGGATCAATTCCTTTTATTGGCGACTTTTGATAATGGTAAATTTAATTGGGCGAAGTCACCAATGAATAGGTTGGATCCTATATCTTAGTTTATGCTTAGGAGAATGTGGGTGTTCCAACTACCTACACCCTACAATTATTGCTTGTTTGAAAAGGGTGGATGTCCCCTTTTATAACGTTAGCCAATAATATTTTTTCTAATATGGTATATAGCCACAAATATAGTGATTTTATTAGATTTTGTAATAATAGTAGAATAAATCGAGGTACGTACGTGAAAATTTGGGAATTAATTAATTACGCACGTACGTGGAAAAATGACACTTCTCTGTTATAACTGAAACGGAGCGACGTCACTTTTTATCCACTTACAGTTTTACACCGAATAAGATGAGGTTATTACGGTCAAAGGGTATTAGTAGTGGACACCCCATTTAAAAAAAATGGTAAAATAATATGATAATCAAGTTGAGTTTATTTTTATTCTAGAAACTTTAAAAATTTGCAATATTTTTAATTCAGCGCTAATGCTTAGGTACCGCAGCGAAAATAGTACATATTTTAAATACAACGTTTTATTTACATTTTGAACTAAGCCTTACATCTTGCTTCAAAAAAGCAAGCTTGTATAAAATATAAAAACAAAAATTCGAACGCGACTATAAAATTCTTAGTCTCATCGACAACCATAGAGATCACCTGTAGCCGATACCATTTCCTGCTAAGTCATACAACTGCGGATTTTCCCCTCTAACTTCATTCATAAATCTATAATAATAACAAGTAGGTTTGTAACAGAATCTGTCACTTAACTCGCTTCCACATATTTGTGTTTAACAGGAAAAAACGCGCCAAACACAACATTAATTCTATATTTAACATTTACAAGCTAAATTTGGCTAGTTTCATTTATTTTATTTCGAAAATTCAATAATTATTACTTATCGTTTGCAAAAATTAATTTATATTTTAAAGAATAAATATGTCATATTCCTCGCTTTTAAATAGGAATGAAAACATTTCATATCAACATACAAGGATTCCGTAGTGAAATATATTTGACGTCATTTCAAACTGATCGATGTCGCAGAAATAAATTTATTTTAATTTATTGTCTAAAAGAATTAAAGTTTCTCGAGCGATTGTTGCGAATGGCAAATGTGATTTAATTCTAATAAAAACAGGGCCTTTAGCTACTTGTAATTCAAAGTTTTAAACGCCAAAATTAACTATTTTCATTAATCTTCTTCCTCAGATTTAATAATTTGACTTTATCGTTTGCTAAATTTGTTTGAAGTTCGAAGAATAATGATGTAATCTTTTTTAATAAATATTTTTGTCGCCACAATTTCCCATTTACATTTCTTTCGAAAATTCACTTATTTATAGTTTGTTAAATTAATTTACAGTTCAAAAAATTTATAATTTGTACAATTGATGCTTTAAAAATAAAAGCGAAACTTAGCATATTTTTTATGTCAAGTTAGAATTCTCTATGCATCTTTCTACATACATATGTATAGAACCATTAAAAGAACTCTATTGTGATAATACAACAATCCAAACCGAATTATATCACATAAATATATTTTTTCAAAAGTGTATTTTTATTTTAACAAAAGTTTCTCGTACGTTTAACGAAATGGCAACAGTAAAAATATTGAATAAAAATGGAATTTGCATGTTATTTCAATGTAGATTAAATTTTTAGTTATTTAAATTTTAAATAAGCTTCTAGTTTAAATTTTTTAATGAAATTTGGCATGTAGTCTAATCTGATTTTTTTGCTTCAAAATGACGTATCCCACTTGTCTGTGGGACTTGTGGATGACAACAGTGAAAATATGAATAAAAATAGAATTTGCATGTTATTTCAATGTAGATAAAAAAAATTTAGTTATTTAAATTTTAAATAAATTTCTAATTTAAATTTTTTAATGAAATTTGGAATGTAGCCTAATCTGATTTTTTGCTTTAAAATGACGTATCCCACTTGTCTGTGGGACTTGTGGTTCTTTCTGTGAAAGTGGGTGACAGACGACAGACGGACAGACAGACGGACTGAACGATTATAAAACCTTCCACTTTTTACGTTATAAACGTAGTGTGGAAGTAAAAATGAAGTTTTGTGTGTGTGGTTGTTTGTTTGTGGGTATGTCTCTTATAGACTCATAAACTAGACATTTGTTTGACTCGTAACTTGGCACAAATGTGTAGTTCATACTTAAGTTACAGATTTTGAACTTTCAGAGCGCAAAATGTTCTATTTTTAGAGAAAATTCGAATATTCTGAAAAAAATACACCACTTTCGCTCAAATCCGATCATTTTTTTACTTTCCTGATGCCATCTGCTGAAAAAATTAAATAAAACTTTTAACGAAAATATTTAAAATTGAAAATGTTTATTTTATTCTGTTGCCATTACCTTCAGAAACTAAATTCATTATTTGAAAAATAATTGACATGTTTCAAGTGACGTAATTCCATCCAGTCTCCATTCTAGGATTTTATTGTGGTTTTAGGTGATGGATTTCTTTATTGATGGTTCTGTTGATTGCAAATGTGCATATTAAAGCTATTTCCGTGAATTATAACTATGATGGTTGTTCAAGGCCATCGTACAAGAGCTACATATTAGGGTTTTGTTTTCATTTTTTCGCCAAATACGTTGCCAAACTCACCAAATTCTTACCTCAACGCGCCAAATGATTATTTTTTTCAAAATTTATAAGCTGGCTTTTTGTTCGAAGGCCATTGTGCTAGAGCTGTATAATAAGAGGTTTGTAGCTATATCTCTTTTATCGCCAAATTCTTAACAAAAAACGCGCCAAATGAGCTAAAAGGTTTTATATATTTATGAGGGAAATTACGATGGCTTGTATGCGTGCATTTTATAGCGTATTTTTTTTATTTTGGATTTTTTAGGTAGTATAAGTAACATGATTTTATACTTTATAATGAGCGGAAACAATAACATAAGTTTATTAATGGATTAAATTGTACACATACTTGGGATCGATTACAACTTTTTTTTTAGTACGTGCGGAGAACGGGTATGTATTTGCTAGTAATAACTAAAAAAACAAAATATACAAAAAGCCAGCAATTTGTCGTCGAACCAAGTCATCATCAGTAGGTCATTAAACTTCTTATTTCCATCCATAATTGAGATCCCCGCAGACAGGTCTGTCAAAGTGACTTTGACGAGGCACACAAAGCAAATGTTCGCTCGCTTGTGACGAAAATTATAATATAATTGACGCCACTGCGCACGGGCTTACGTGCCAAGCATTCATTCCAGTAGCGCGATCTAGAGATGTAATCGCACTTGAACGTGGAAAAATTACGTATTTGCAAAAAGTGATTTCTCAGGAGAATATTGTCCAAATGATTTTGAGTTTAGATATTAGAGTGCATATTTAGCCTACTTTTCTTTTTTTTAATTCGAAAGAATTAAAAAATGAAAAATTAGGCATTGACTTGAAGATTTCGTTAGTCCGTCCGTACGCCCCTTCCAAAATTTGTTTTATCCCCGTTGTATCCAGAAAATTCTTTTTTGTTTGAAAGGTATGGCATCAAAGACCTAACTTTCATACTTTTGTACGTCTATCTGTACTTCCGGATGGACATCTGTCTACCTGTTTGTAAACAAACTACCCAAGGAATTAGCATTGAGGGTAACTGGGTAATTTAATCGTTTTCTGGCTGTCTATTTCTATCCTCCTTTATTTAGCATCGCAATTTAATTTTAAGATTACCTAAATCGCTGTCTCCATATCAACAAATAAGCTTATTGAAGCTTTTATGTTAAAATATTGTACCACTTGGCATTTGAGCATTTTATTCTAGCTCTGACTAAAAATAAATATTACCAGTTACGTTCTTTTCAGTTTACAATGTATTATGATGGAGTACGGAGGAGAGAAGCGTCGTCTTGTAATACTTTTAGATATAAGCGAAATAGCAAAAGTTAAAATTTTCTTTCACTGTACTGTACAATATTTAAATTAAAACGTACACCTTTCTATTCCTATCCACATGAAGTTTTTCTTGACTTTTTCAATTACGACAACCGTTTCCCTACTAGGGCAAGTTCTATTACCATATTCCATTCGAACCAAATGAAAGACAACGCCTTAACACGGCCAACTCCACTAATATGGCCACAGAAGCTTCCTGTGACGTCACACTATCCGTACAGATCGGATACTTAATAAAGAAACGGAACTTGTTCGGAACCTGAAAAATGTAATCGGCCGTGGGCGAATAGGTTTCGTAATTTTCTTAATAATAAAGAAAAGCCAACTATCCGAACCAGACCGATAGAGTGACGTCACGATGAGCTTTTGTAGCCTTAAAGTCTAGTAGGCCATGGCCTTACCAACTTACAATCCTTGCAACGGGGGTTTCTCAACCAACGAACCTCATTCTTCCCCCTACAACATCATCATTATTTCTTCAAAATTCATTTTATTTTACAAAATTCAATAAGCAAAAGAAAATAAATACACGCCCCCTACATTTCAAATATCTGTCGACACGTTGTTGTCACCCCGTTAGCGCCAAGCGATCCATGTCCCTTCGGCGTTTCCTGGACAGACAGACGAAAGGATTTCCACCGACATCACCAGACATTGAACTACATGAATAAAGAAGAATGCAGCGATGATTGCTGGATCGTTCAACCATCTCTGATGGATCTGCTCTCTGTGTTTTGTTCTCATTAGAGATGTGAAGTAAATGTGTTTTGTGTTATTACCTGGTTTTGAAGTTGTAACAGATAACTTCATAGAAAATACCACGATTCTTGACATTTCAACAAGGAATAGAATAAAAAAGTAGGTTTGTTACAGAATCTTTTACTTAAACCGCTTCCACACAATATTTATGCTCAACAAAAAACTCACTATTTATACACCTCAAAAAGAAATGCGAAAAACAGGGCCTTTAACTAATAATTTATTTTTAATTCAAACTTTTAAACTCCAAAACTAACTATTTTCATTCATCTTCATTCGCAAATTAATAATTACTCATTATCGTTTGCTAAATTTGTTTGAAATTCGAAGAATAATGATGGAATTTTTTTTAATAAATATCTTTTAGTCGCCACAATTTCCTATGTTCATTAACTTTCGAAAAAAAGAATAATTAGTAAAATTGATACTTTAAAAATAAAGCGACCTCGTGCATATTTTTATTCAAAGTTAGAATTCGCTATATAACTTTCCTCATACATATATAATGAACCATCAAAAGAACTCTATTGTGATATGGCATCAATCCAAACTGAATCATATCACATAAATTTTTTCTAAGAGTTTTATTTTTATTTTAAATAAAGTTTCTCGTACGTTTGACGAAATGGCAACAGTAAAAATATTGAATGAAAATGAAATTTGCATGTTATTTCAATGTAGATTAATTTTTTAGCTATTTAAATTTTAAATATACTTCTAATTTAAATTTTTAATAAAATTTGGGATGTAACCTAGCCTGGTTTTTTGCTTCAAAATGACGTATCCCACTTGTTTGTGCGACTTGCGGTTCGTTCTGTGAAAGTGGGTGACGGACGTACTGAACGATTATAATACCTTCCACTTTTTACGTTATAAACGTAGTGTGGAAGGTAAAATGTGATGGAATTTTCAGCAATGTTCTTCAAAAAGAATGATTCTCCTTTGAAAAATTAAACCCTCTTTGTTATACAGACGTATAAACTCATCAACTTACAGCCAGGTTTTTCAGCATCATTTTTTTAAAAAATAAATTTTTTATAATGCTATTAAATTTTAAAATGTGAGCTATGGAAGAATCATTTATTGTTATATGTTATAGAAATTAAAATTAAAAAATCTAAATAAATTAAATTTTTATTAAAGTTTTTTAATTTTATTTTTATGCAGTGAAAACAAGTTTACACTTCAGCCAATTTGCTTATCCCCCAAAGGGATAAAAAATAATATTGTCATGTCAAAGAAAAAACCATAAGAAAAAACAAAGTCTTGCTTTTAGAAATTTTATTGAGAATTGTTCGTTATGAAAAAAAAAAATACTGGTTATTCAAAGTGGGAAAGAACAATCTTTTAAAACATGAAAAAAAGTTAAATTAGTTAGAGAAAATAATTGATTTTACTAAACAAATAAGTTTTTTTTAACTAAGCCGTCAAGTTTAAATACACCATAAACAAATATCGTCAAAACAAAAATAAATTGTAAGTAGGACCTTCAAAATGCCATATTGCCTATTTTAATCGATATTCTTAATTCAATTCATCTAGCCATTCGAAACGATTAAAAAATCCCTCACAAATCGAAAGCAACTGCTCTTTAGAACAAACGCAAAAGTGATAACCTCATCCTTAAAAGTACAAGAGCAAAGCAGAACAGTTTACTTTGAAACACTATTCATTTGAAATCAGTCATTCCCATTGATATTTTAATCAGAAGACGTCTGGCAGTCAGTTACGTGACAATGTCGCTAAGTGGTGGTGTGTCCCTGAAATATTGCCTCGTGTCTGAACCTTCTTTGTGAATGTGGGTTTCTTTGTGGCATTATGTTTGATGTTTTTGATCCCAACCACTCGTGACTAAGTAATGGGATTGGTAATGTACGGCACCGCAAGCGGAAAAGTGAAATAACTGAAAAAATATATTGTTTCAGGATAATTGTTGAAGTTTTTAATTTTTGTAATATATCTTTTGTGAAAAAGTGGAGAATTTTCTTACTGTAGTCGAAAGGTTAAATTTTTTTTAAAGAATTGCATCAATTGATAAATCTCATTTTTTATACTTTTAAGTCAGTTTAAATTTAAAAATAAAGCAGTTTTAGCGTTAAGCCACTTTGCCGCGCACTTTGCTACATTTTTTCTGTTCAATTTTTTTTCTCACAAAGCTGTAGGTGAGAATATTTTTGTTGTTGGACCCGTTTTAAAGGTTTTGTCATACAACCTAGTGTGCTTATGATTTGTTTTAAATTGTTTGATTAGTTTTTTTCTAACAAAAGGGCAAAATAGACCAATAATTTTAATCCTGAACTTCTAAACGACATAAGTTGGGTTTAAACCCTCAAACTTTGATATTAATGGATAGCATCTCGACCAACACGATGCATGTATGTATAATGGAGACTAACTTGCAGACCATCATTTCCACTTTATCCCAGTTAAGTATTTTGAAAGCCTTTAAAATAAAATAAATACAAATATATGCCTAAAAAATAATTGATTATACTATTTTCACTATTTATAAGTAGTATAGTATGTCTATCTTTAAAATTTAACAAAAGCTTACATTTTACCTATGATTTTCATTTAAATTATCTTCATAATACATGAAATAAATTCAATTTTAATCTATTTAAAATACCATCGTTATTTGAAAATTTCTGTAATATCTATACTATTAATTTTTGACTGAATATCTGTCAGTCAGAAATCTATCTGCGTCTGAATTACGAAACTCAGAGATGAAAATGTGGCAAAATAAGCATTATGAAATGGGAAAGTTATTTTGCCTCTTCAAAAGTTTTTGGGCCCTTTTGTTCGAGAGTTATGATTTTTTAAAAAGTCTACTCCACTTCCAGGATTCAGTCGGACATCTAAATTAAAAACAGTAATTTTATACTCACATTAACATGGGAGGGGATTGGATTATGTAGGTGATTAGATTATCTTGTTGGATGGCTATTTAAGGGATTGATTAGCAAAAAATAAAGTGTTCACAATATAGAAGTCACCTATATTAAGGGTACACCCATAAAAAGACGGGTACTGAAAGCTAGTAGACTTTAAAAAAAAAGCGTTAAATTAAATTAACTCCAACAGAACTTCTTATTCTTAATTATCCCAGAATCATCCAAAACCACATCATTCTCTACTACAATAGCCATAACGTAATTAAACAAACTGCGGCAAAATCCGAATTAAGCAATTAACACGTTGAGTGCCGCGATAGCGATAGAAAAGTTTCATCGATAGAGGCTGATGTGAAGCATAAGAACATCCAGGTTTTAAACCAATTCTTTACAACGAATAGGAACTAACCCTTCTTCACAAAATCATCTAAAACCACACCATTCTCTACTACAACAGCCACAACGTAATTGAACAAACTGCGGCACAATCCGAATTAAGCAATTAACGCGATAACTCTCCCACAAAACCGCTTAAAGCAATGGATCGAAATGAAATACGAGCACACCCAATCCCATGCATATTACTCCTCTTAACAAGGCCGCAATATCCCTAAAAGCTTAGAGCAACTTGCTTGCTCATTAGGAGGAGGGTCAGCTAAAAGAGCAATTAACTATGGTCAGTTTATTATGCATAGCGGTACTTAGATTCGAGTTTGCGACTTGGGTTTGTCATAAATGTTTTATTGCTGACAGAGTGGTTCAGTAGTTGGTAAATTTGTTTTCATAAATCATCGTTGTTTTTATTAATATTGTAATTACGTTTTATCTTTAATTTAGTTATAATGACATTATTCATTAGATATCAATTTAGAACTTAGTTTTGGTTAGACTATTTTTTTTGTCTTTGTTTAAACTCATTACACATTCGTTTAAATACAATGTTATCATAAATCTTGGTTTTTAGTTGATTGTGACAAGTGTTTATTGTAATTAAATGAAATGAATAATTTGCAACACACATTTATATCGATTATATCATTTCATTTAAATCAATTATGCTTTATAAATTAAGTTGAAGCTATTAAAATTAGGAAGAGAAGAGTGTGCACGTTCAACGATAGCAATGGTTCTGATCATTTAATCATGAACGGGACTTTATGAAGGATCCAGATGCAACATTCACATTCTCCAAAGTAAAACTAAGGTATAGAGTTAGATCCGTTCATTGGCGACTTTTATAATGATCAATACAATTGGACAAAATTGTCAATGAACGGACAGGGCTATATATCTTAGTTATACTTTGAGGAATCTGAGTTTTGAAACTAGGTCCTTCATATAAATATCGACTTATGCACATCTTAAATACATTTTAGGTTTGCTTTTGGAAATAAACATGCATGTGGAATATTTTACGATTCAATATGGTTACATGTCTTATTTCAAAATTGTCTTTTAAAAAATTATGGTGTTTAAGTTCAATATTGTAATAGATTCTTTTAAAAATAGCATTTCTGTTGGCGCTTTATGCTTGATGCGCAATACTTTCAAATTAACATTGTACTATGCATTTTATTTCCAAAACTACTAATTGACTATTAATAATAAGTGAAGGTAGACCAGAATTACAAAACAATTTATTACAAAACAACTAACAAAACTAACTAATTTATAACAAAACAACTTATTACAAAACAATAAGTACTAGGACATTTCACTAAGCTTTTAAGCGAATCATGGATATGTACTTAGGACCAAAAGACCAAGCTTTTAGGCGACTTAATATTAAGAAAATTGGACAGCCTAATGGAGATTAACAACTTCCAGTTACTGTAGATACTTTCTTATTGTTGATGCGTCAGACAAAATACCAGGGCTTTGTAAAACTAATCGTAGATGTTTGTGTTTCGTCAATGGGAATTAGTGATTGAAATTATAGGTCTAATATGACAGTATACATGGAAAATGGACCCGTTTTACATTGAGTTTGAATAGCACATAGATCACTTTTCAACTTAAGTACTATATCTTCTTTTAGAGCAAGTTAATCCTTTTTGGAAACTTAATATAAATAAAATTAAACAGCCAAATGGAGATTTACAACTTAAAGTAACGGTAGATACTTTCTTATTGTTGCGTCAGAGAAAATACCAGGACATTAGTGAAAATAATCGTATATGCTTGTGTTTCGTCAATGGGAATTAATGTTTAAAGCTATAAGTCTAATATCCCGCTATAAGTGGAAAATTGACCCTTTTTACATTGAGTTTGTATAGCACATATATCACTTTTCAACGTAAGTAATATATCTTGTTTTAGAGCAAGTAAAGTTATTATTAACTTATGGGTGGAAGCGGTAGGCATTAATGGCTACGATTAGTTCGTATTGATGAAATACCATTAAGAGTACTTAACTTACGGTTTTAGTTTTACTACTCTTAAAGGTTATTTTTCGATTTGAATAGACATATGATTTTGAAATCGAGAATTTAAAGGTAAGCAAGGGTATGAATTTAATAAATATTTCATTTTAACAAACGAAAACTTTGTTTAAATATTTTGGAACGTTAAAGTTTATAAAATACATTTTTAAGAGATGTAAATTTTTTTTGTTTATTGTTAACATAATTAAACCAAATTTATTTTTAGAGTTAATTTTTAAACCTAATTTAAACATCTAAACATGAACTAGATGTATACTTTTTTGCGATTTTTCTATTTTAAACTTATAATCAAAAGGTGAAAGAAAAATAGCTTGTTTAAACTAAAAATTTTGAAGTTAAAAGAGCATTAGTACAATTAGATCAACTGTATATGTATACAATGCGATTTGATTGAGGTTTCGGAAGCATGACAAGCTTTATTTTAAACATATCAGAGCAGAGTGTTTCCCTTAAATCTGCAACATTTAAAAATATATAAAAGTACAGATAAATTGGTAGTCTTTTTTTAGGTAAGAAATGCATACAACTCTACGAAATATCTACCAGCCACATATCCTAGATTATCTTTTCGATTTACCTCAAATGAATTCCTGGAGGACGGAAAGTCACCTACGACCATGATTCCCGCACTGTCGGACTATGACCTTGCCATGTTGAGAAGAGCAATTAGTCGGACGGACATAGGGAAGGATGCAGTTGCTATGGTGATATCAAAGGTAATATTTTTATCGCTCCCTGCCAAGGTGTTACGATGGACATAAGTTTGGGCTAATACCAGCTAGATCGTACAAGGCCTTGTTTACCATTGAGCTAGAAAGGAAACTGGAGTGAGGTGTCAGCGAGCCGAAAACCCACTCACACCCTTTTGAGCGAACAGGGCAGAAAATGACTACTTTCCCTACACTTGTATGCAATGCATGTATGAGACCCCTCTATAATATTGACTAGGGCTCCTAAATGTATTTTAACATTTATAGTTCGAAAGAAATTAACTTTCTTTAACTTTATATTCCAACTTTTTTAAGAAATAATCATGTGGATCACTAACTAAGAACCAGCGAAGACAAACCCAATAGCGAAATAGGCAAGTTTCTAGGTTTTCTGCCCGGGGGTTCGTTTCTGCTGCAGTGCCGTGTAATCCTCCGCGTTTCGTTATTGAACCGGCTCGTTCGCTGCCCTGTTCAGTGAATCACACACCTCACTCCACGTTTCTTCTAGCTCAAAGTTGTTTACTATGGTAAGTAGCATTACAATTAGTGTATTTATGTAGGGAAAGGCTTCAAGGTCACAGCTTTATGGGTCTAGCATTACCGAGCCAGCGAGGTGGTGTTATCGACGAACAAGCAAACACAAATACAAAAGTAGAGGACCAAAGTACAAATCCCAAAAATGTAACAACGAAACAATGATGCCAAATATATATCAATATAACACTGAAACAATGATGTTAAAAATATAACAATGTAACACTGAGACAACGATGCCAAAAATATAACTATGTAATACTGAAACAACGATGTAAAAATTTAACAATGATGTTGAGATTTTAATTCAAAATTGTTATAAATAAATTAAATTTAGACAGAAATTAAAGGAGTTGTATCACTTTTACTGCAAAGCAAATAAACTGCATATCAATTGGAATGAAAATAAGTTTGATTAAATTTCTTCGCAATTTGGAATCTTGCCTATTTATAGTGAAATAACTTTGATTCAAATTGTAATTCAGACTTACGTAATATGAAGAGGACACTCTATTAAACTGCTAATTAAGTTAATTTTTTTCATGTACTTAAAAGATTGAGTTATCAATCTACCCTATCAAAACTTCCAAAATGTTTGTGTTGAATGTAAACAGTATTTTAATTATTATTTTTCTACCTTGCATACAAGAAATAACACCTATATTGGCTGTCTGTAGACGTTTTAAGAGGAGATTGACCGGTTTTCACTCACTTGTCACGTTTTTAGGCATAATTACGAAAGGAAACTTATGTGTTCTCTAGAGATGTTAAAGAAAAAACAAATACTTTTAGTACTGAAGTTTAAATTGTAAAAAAGTGCTATTTAAAATTTTAAAAATATTATCTTACCCTGTTTATGATGTTTCTAGAAAGTTGTTAATTTGTGGTTACGTTTAAAAAGGAAACGAGTGTGATTGATTCAAAAGTTTTTTGAAAAAATATTTGTCCGATGAAATAAATATAGTATAATAACTTCAACCCCTTTTTAGTTTTTATAAAGTCTTAAAGGATACCGAAATTTAAGGTTAATTTTTAAAATTTTAAGGATTGCTTATGTGGAAATTATGGAGAAATTTGGATTACTTATGGGTTCATTTGTTCACGTAGAAATTTTTAATAAACACCATCGCTAACTACTGTATCAATCTTAGTCTACTTACTTTTTGCTCCAAAACAGTTTTGTTAAAATAAACAAGTAGGTTTGTAACAGAATCTGTCACTTAACTCGCTTCCACATATTTGTGTTTAACAGGAAAAAACGCGCCAAACACAACATTAATTCTATATTTAACATTTACAAGCTAAATTTGGCTAGTTTCATTTATTTTATTTCGAAAATTCAATAATTATTACTTATCGTTTGCAAAAATTAATTTATTTTTTAAAGAATAAATATGTCATATTCCTCGCTTTTAAATAGAATGAAAACATTTCATATCAACATATAAGGATTCCGTAGTGAAATATATTTGACGTCATTTCAAACTGATCGATGTCGCAAAAATAAATTTATTTTAATTTATTGTCTAAAAGAATTAAAGTTTCTCGAGCGATTGTTTCGAATGGCAAATGTGATTTAATTCTAATAAAAACAGGGCCTTTAGCTATTTGTAATTCAAAGTTTTAAACGCCAAAATTAACTATTTTCATTAATCTTCTTTCTCAGATTTAATAATTAGACTTTATATCGTTTGCTAAATTTGTTTGAAGTTCGAAGAATAATGATGTAATCTTTTTTAATGAATATTTTTGTCGCCACAATTTCCCATTTACATTTCTTTCGAAAATTCACTTATTTATAGTTTGTTAAATTAATTTACAGTTCAAAAAATTTATAATTTGTACAATTGACGCTTTAAAAATAAAAGCGAAACTTAGCATATTTTTTTATGCCAAGTTAGAATTCTCTATGCATCTTTCTACATATATATAGAACCATTAAAAGAACTCTATTGTGATAATACAACAATCCAAACCGAATTATAACACATAAATAAATATTTTTTTCAAAAGTGTATTTTTATTTTAACAAAAGTTTCTCGTACGTTTAACGAAATGGCAACAGTGAAAATATTGAATAAAAATGGAATTTGCATGTTATTTCAATGTAGATTAAATTTTTAGTTATTTAAATTTTAAATAAGCTTCTAGTTCAAATTTTTTAATGAAATTTGGCATGTAGCCTAATCTGATTTTTTGCTTCAAAATGACGTATCCCACTTGTCTGTGGAACTTGTGGATGACAACAGTGAAAATATGAATAAAAATAGAATTTGCATGTTATTTCAATGTAGATAAAAAAAATTTAGTTATTTAAATTTTAAATAAACTTCTAATTTAAATTTTTTAATGAAATTTGGAATGTAGCCTAATCTGATTTTTTGCTTTAAAATGACGTATCCCACTTGTCTGTGGGACTTGTGGTTCTTTCTGTGAAAGTGGGTGACAGACGGACAGACGGACAGACAGACGGACTGAACGATTATAAAACCTTCCACTTTTTACGTTATAAACGTAGTGTGGAAGCTAAAACGGCAGTCGGATAAGAAAAGAGAACCAAGGTCGAATTTAACTGTGGTTGATAAAGAACCTAAATCTTAACACTACAGTACTATTAAATCCCAATTTTGAATGAAAATATTCACACGCAAACTTTTCATGAATCTGGATCAATAAACGAAAAATGCTTAGAAAAGCAATGAACTGAAAACTAAAGCTAGACTGTTTGTATGTCACGTATACCTGCTAACAAACGCTATCTATTATTACAAAAATGGTACCTGAGGGATGCAAAAATACTGCGTGAATTTTACGGGTAAGTGAAACAGTAACGTAAGTCTAGTTAGTGTTACGTTTATGTACAGAAATGAAATTTTCTTCAATTCCCTAACACATAATATACTTTTCCTAAAAAGTGTATTATAATTATTATTAAAAGTATATTTGGAGTTGCCAAAAGTTATCATAAAACATACTGAAATGTTAAGTATTGAATACGGTAAATTCCATATAAAAACGCAGGAATATTTTTCGAGTGAGAAATAGTTTTCCACAACTCGAACCCGCACCCTTTAAGTTATAAGTGAAGCTTCATAAAAACTCGGCAACCGATTCACTTAACGGATTAAAGCCAAAAAAAACGATCTCGTTGATATTAACGCGTCGCCAAAATGAGTCATTGAGAGCAATTTTTTGAGAACGGTTGTAAACTGTAAACGAGTTTAAAACAACGATTCAAGAACCGTAAAGTACGCGAAATGTTTTAAAACTATCGAAAGTATATGGAATTTTGGTAAAAGTAGTGTTTTTCCAACCACAGTATTCTAAAAATTTAGTTTCCATGATGGACCACTTTTCAGCGAAATGCATAGCACGTCGCTAGACTATATACTCTATAAGCTTGTGTTTTGTAATGAAAGAAAACTAGTATTTCTAATTTTAAAAAAATGATGCAAACTTCTGTAGTCAACGACCTTGGAGTGACAAAGGGATGGCTGTGGTCTGTGAATAATGCATGTTATTTTAACGTGGTGATTAAGGACTGTTAGTGTTGCTAATTTGCATACGGTTGTTATTATAATGGTCCATTTCGGAATTAATTACTTAGTGTAGGAAATAGACTTGTTAGTATGGGTAGTGGGTAGTTATAATGTGTCGTGCGATAGTTTGTTTTACTGAGGTTAAAAATTTCGTTTTAGTGATACTATCACATGCAAAATATCGTTATAATTGAAATAAAATAATTACTATGAAATAACTACAAAAATCGAGGGAAATTTCATGCAATTTAGAAATTAAAAAAATATATGGGAAAAAAAATTATGCAACGCTTTAAATGAGCTAGAATGCAACTTACCCAATATAAAACATGTCTTCAGATTATAAACAATTGAAATCAATGTTTTTATTCCTACTATTTCTACCATTTATAAAGGAAGTAGTAGAAATGCACCAGAGTAAGCTTAAATGACATTTATAAGTAAGAGGATCCTTCTTAAGAGATTCTTATTCGAATATTTCAGCATTAAATCATAAAGAATGCTTTTGCCTACTTTGAAAAGCATGGAAAAAGTCTTTAAGAAAAGTTTGCATTTTTACAGCTTCATTCAAGTATCCTGCTTATAAATCGTATAAAAGGGCCGTAATTTGAAAAATAATTTATGATCCTCAATAAACGAAACTTTGAATTGTTTTAATCATTTAGGACATCCACATAACTCTAACTCTGTTAAAAATCTGTGTAACGTTAACATGATTTTGCGATGCAACGTTAAATCAATGCTGGAGTAAGTTGACTAAACCTAATTATTTGAGGAAACTTTCACAAAAACCCTGTGTAACCTTCCACAAAATTCCAAATATTGAGAAACAATTTTGAAAAGCAAACACAATATCAGGTTGTGGTGTAACCTTTCGCAGATTTGGTGTAAGTTTACATCGTATTATGCTATAACGTTGTTTTATAAAGCTGGAGTAAGCACTTGCAGTTAACAGTATTATGGAGAAACGTCACATCAAAAGTTTTACAGCATTTCACCCGTATGACATCACACTGTTAAAAAAAAATCCTTAAGATATAAAAGCTGCCATCACTCTGTGCTGTGAATTTACATATGATGTAAAATTTAGAGTATGGTACCGGCGAAAACGTTTGCTTCACAGGCAGTGATTGAATGCCCCCACCTTCTATGTTTAAACGCTATTGCAGTAATTGTTCATGTGGCATGTGCGTTGTGGTAACATCTATTCGCTGTAAAACAAACGTAAATGTGATGTAAAAAGTAACCACAAAATGTTCTATAATTAAACAGATTTTTTTTACAGTGGGTGTTCAGATAGTTTTATCCCTACGTAATGTATATAGTTTGACCACAATATCGAACCTTACACAGTAAAAGAAGTTCTACATCGTGTTTATCTTCAAAACACTAGCCAATAATCAAGCAAGTGCTAGCTAGTGTCAGAACGATAGGACCCCAGCCAAACTGAGCCACTTGCCAATTGATTAGTAAAATAAAGAAGAAAAAAAAAAGGAATATAAAAGACAGAACATTCCCCCCAAAGTAGCCATCGTAGTATCTCTCCTCCCCTCTATAAGTCATAAGGAAAGTACTCGCTATAAATCTGGGGTTGGAATCCTCAGAGGGAAGACATAAATGACATTTGAGCACCCTGAAGAGATAGAAAGGCTCTGTTAGTGCAGAAGGTTTGGGAAGAAGGCAGTGTTATTTAACCTCTGTTATTATTTAGTAAAAACAGTGTTTCACTGTAGGTTAGTAAAAAATGTTTTGTTAATTTTTGTTTCTTAATGTCATTTAATGATTCAACGTTGTAAACTGTTTTCTATTATATCTACCTTTATTTTTTTTTAACCTAAACACTTGTTACGATGTTATGACAATATTAACCGAGGCAGAAAATCGACGGAAGCATCGTAGACACAAGTGTCGAGCTTGGAATATACTTATTATACGAGTATTTTAAACTATAATTCATTTCATACCATTCAAATTATTTAAAATATTACTTAAAATACGCTAGAAACGGTCAATAAGTTTTAAAATCCTTTTAAACTTAAAAAAACTAAGCAAAAGAGAGATCGTAATTTTTTCATATAAGTGCCTAAAATGTAAATTTTTACAAGAATTAATATAAATGTTCTACTTGAATTGATAAATAAAATTTCAATCAACCAATTCATCATTAATTGTAAATATATATCCTAAAAACTATTAGTAAGGCTCAAATAGCTAAACAGAAAAAAAGATGAAAAGAAAAATAAATTAATTCCTCCTAGAAAACAAGTATTTTTTGCGAAAAATTATTCGATCCGAAAAACCTTTAAAAAAACTTATTTCACAGTGATTATAGTTTACCCCACAATATTCCCCAGAAAGTTTGAAAAACAAACCAATACTACTTTTCGTCTAAATCCCTCCCCAACCTTTCCAAACCAACACATACCTAACTTACCACTGAAACTCAAAAGAAACCATTCCCACCAAACAAAACAACGAAAGGTGAACGGCCCACTTAACACTAAATTCTAATCCCCCTTCTTAACGTCATACACAATTCAACCCTGTCAATGTTGTTTCTCTGCGGTGGGACTATAGTTACCGGAAAACAACTTTAAGGAGCTGCCTAATCGCATATTCGGCATGATTCCAACGAAGAATTCCGGAAATAAAAATTGATTTTCGAAGATTTAAAAGTTGTTATGGGTTAATCTTGGTGTTAGTTAGCGTTTTAGAGGAAGGTAATTTTCTGGACAGGAAACAGGAAATAGGTGATTGGTGTCGTTTGATGTTTTGAAAAGGGTTCGAATAAAGGTGTTTAAATTGTAATTAGGCCAAAGCTTTATAAATATAAAGTAGATTAATTTTAACGTTAAAAAGAGAAAGTCGAAAATTAAGGTTATACCTGAAAATGATAAAAATGTCGATGTGACGTCCAAACATGCATTTATTTTACGATTATTGAATTAAAGTTCAACTATGTAAAAAATAACTTGCTCGCTATAAAAAAAATGCAAAAACAAAAAATAAAACAACGATTAAGTTGAGACTTCAAAATGTTAAGTTAATTTTAATAATATGTTTGGTAAAAATTTACTGTACTGTCACTCTTAGAGAATTTTTCAAAATCTCGCCAAAGGTTGATATTTTGGCGACTATTTTTAACAACCACGGTTTAAAGAAAAGAGCGTAGTGAAAAAGTTGACTCGACGAGATAAGGGATAAAAAATTCCTGAAATCGTAAATAATAAAAAAAAATAAACAATACCTTTATCCTAATTACGCCAACTCGGATAATGATTGCCAGAAAAATTATTTATCGCCAAATGTGAAAAATAGCGCCAATGGTCTCCGTACAGTAAATCTGATCCCTATTATTATACATATTTGTAAGACAAGAGGCAAAATAAAATTATTGTTTAAAAATATAATTCTTACAAAATTTGTTGAAGCCTTCTAAAGGTCGACTACCTAATCAACCTAGCTTTCTTCTTAAACGGACCCAGTAAGTTATCTCCTTGCATTTATACTAAGTCGTTCGTTGAACGCGCCAATGAATCAATGAACTGAGAATAAGTCTAAAATTCTCTAACGGTAAAGATAAAACTTACATACAAAAATTATATAATTCTATCAAAAAAGAACAAATTCAACGGTTTCTTTAAACCTTCTTTCATTTATTTTTAAAAATCACTACTGATGCCACAGCCAATGTACAAACTTATTTTAAAACGATAATACAATTAATTATACAATCAAATAAACCAAACATTGTTGGCTCACGATAGATAGATAGTTTAAGATATATTTTTCTAAGGTGGATTTGTATTTAAAAAAAATGATTTAAAAATATACGGTAAGTCACGAATTATTATTATGGTTGTATAATTATAGGTTGGTTATAATTATAGGAATTTTTATGATTTTAACAGAGAGTTCATATTCTTTAAATTAGACATTTGGCAGTGTGAATTTAAATGCGTTACACTGTTTAAAATGTTATGCTTGGTTTCACTCATAGAGACAGTAAAACCGTGCGCTATCGCCCACTATCTCAGACACGGTGGGTCAAAATCTGTTTCCTTTGAATACCTCAATATGGTGGCCGGTAGCGTAGAAAAAATCAGTACAAAAATTGAGCTTGTTTAGAAGTTGTTATCTCGGGGTCTATGGCTGGTTGATCTTTGAAATTTTTTGAGACGTGGATTGTACTTTTGTGATTCAGGAATCAGAATCATTTTTTGGGGTAGTTCTATTTATATTCAGTGAAATAATTTTAATGTCAGACTCAAATTTTCGCAATAAACACTCATAAATTGCCAGTAATTTAACTCTTCCATTGTTTTTACTTACAATTTCATAATATGAATATAAGGTAATGAAAGTATTGAGATGGTTTGAAAATCCGAAATAAAGATTTTGTGTTTTCTACACATTTTGGATGGTGCTGATTCCGAAAAAGTAGTTTTTGGGCATCAGCCCGTCTGTATGTCTAAAACAACTCTACGGTTCGAACTAAAAAAGCTACGGACTTCAAATTTGGTACACGAGTTCCCAGTACTTCTCGGAAGTAGAAATAAGGTTTTCAAGAAAATTTCGCATGCGCAATTGGTAGATGTTTTTAAAATTTTTTTTGGTTTTAAGGGTACGAACTGAAAACAGATAAAGCATTCAAACTTGGTATACGTATTCCAAATAAGGTTCAAGAGAAAATTGCTCATGCGCAAGTGGTAGTTGCTTTTCAAAACTTTTTTGGTTTTAACGGCATTGCTGAGAAACAAAGAGATATGGTCATTGTTACACGAGTTCCCAGTACTTGTAAAACGTCATAGTAAGGTTTTTGAGAAATTGCGCATGCGCAAGTGGTAGCTACCATATAACTTTTTCCGGTTTTAAACTTAGTGACATTACCTTACAACGTGTATACCTTTAGATGTGTTAACGGGGAATGTGTGTACCGAATTTGAAGGCCGTATATCTTTTTGTTTTTCAGCAATGCCTTTAAAACCAAAAAAGTTCTAAAAAGCAGCTACCACTTGCGCATGCGCAATTTCTCGAAAACCTTATTATGACATCCGACAAGTATTGGGAACTCGTGTACCAAAGGCCATATCTCTTTTTGATTTTCAGCAATGCCTTTAAAACCAAAAAAATGTTACCACCAATTTTCTCGAAAACCTTATTTCTATGTCCGACAGGTACTGGGAACTCGTGTACCGAATTTTAAGGCTGTATCTGTTTTCGTTTTTTAGTTCGTACCTTTAAAACCAAAAAAATTCTAAACAACTACCACTTGCGCATGCTCTATTTTCTAGAAAACCTTATTTTGACGTCCAACTGGTACAGGCAATAAGTGTACCAAATTTGAAGGCCGTATCTCTTTTCGTTTATCAACAATGCCTTTAAAACCAAAAAAAAGTTACCACCTGCGCATGCGCAATTTTCACGAAAACCTTATTTCTACTTCCGACAGGTACTGGGAACTCGTGTACCAAATTTGAAGTCCGTAGCTTTTTTTAGTTCGAACCGTAGAGTTGTCTCAGACATACAGACGGGCCAATGTAAAAAAAACCTACAAAATCTTCATTTCGGATTTCAAACCATCTTAATACTTTCATTACCTTATATTCATAATAGGAAATTGAAAGTAAAAAACAATGGTAGAGTTAAATTACCGGCCATTTATGAGTGTTTATTGCGAAAAATTGAGTCTGACATTAAAATTATTTCACTGAATATGAATAGAACTACCCCCCCCCCCCAAAAAAAAAAAAAATTCTGATTCATGAATCACAAAAGTACAATCCACGTTTACAAAAAATATCAAAGAGCAACCAGCCATGGTTTAGTAGTTTGAATCATCGTCACACTAGAGCTACACGGCTGCCAGCCATAGACTCCGAGATAACAGCTTCTAAAAAAGCGCAATTTAAGTACTGATTTTTCTACCTTACTCGCTGCGATGCTGAGGTGTGCTTCGGCACAAAATTCCCTCTTCTTTCTTCATTACGTTTATCCTCTAGATGGTGGGCGATAGCGCACGGTTTTACTATCTCTATGGTTTCACTATAATAAGGGTTGGTAGCTGCGTCCTGGTAGCTACATTGGCTGTTTGATAAACTGTTTCACCACTTTTTCGGCATTCGTTTGAACCATTTTTCAAGTTTTGGAAACAAAAATTCGAAATATTGTTCAACCAAATACTGAAAATATGGTGGAACATTTCACCACACAGCCGTTGCAGCACTATTAACCATATTTTTGTTTAAATCAAACGCCAATTCTTTTTTTGCAGTGCAGTAATTAAGCACATTAGATAAAGGCTACTTAAAGCAGACAAACACCACCTAACAGCCCATTAGAGATGAATATAATTAAAATCTTTAGTATTTAAATAATACAAAGAATGTTAAAATATTATTAAAAAATAATACCACCAAATGTTATTTTTATTATATGTTTAATGCATATTTATTGTTTATAAATATTCTTTTTTGCAGTGTAGTAATTAAGCACATTAGATAAAGGCTACTTAAAGTAGACAAACACCACCTAACAGCTCATTAGAGATGAATATAATTAAAATCTTTAGTATTTAAAAAATACAAAGAATGTTAAAATATTATTAAAAAATAATACCACAAAATGTTATTTCTATTATATGTTTTATGCATATTTATTGTTTATAAATATTCTTTTTTGCAGTGTAGTAATTAAGCACATTAGATAAAGGCTACTTAAAGTAGACAAACACCACCTAACAGCTCATTAGAGATGAATATAATTAAAATCTTTAGTTTTTAAATAATACAAAGAATGTTAAAATATTATTAAAAAAATAATACCACAAAATGTTATTTCTATTATATGTTTTATGCATATTTATTGTTTATAAATACACACATTATTTTAAAATTTCAATATATATTAATGTAATTACAAATGTAATTCTGTCACAATGCCAATTGGCTTAGCCAATACATAACATGTCAAAACTTAAGGAATTTCGCCATGAAACGGTCAATACTGTGAATGAAAATCAGCAGGGATAAAAACTGGGGCACCGCGTAAACTGCTAAAAGTTATTACTATTGACATTTCAATCTATCATTTTTTTTCAGACTTCGAAATAAAATGATCTTTTCGTCAACTTTTTAAATGATAGCCCAATTCGATATAGACTCTGGGGAAAATCAACTCAGGAAGTAAAATCAATAGAATTGAGAGAAAGGTTTCCAAAGACTATTAGTTATTAGAGTATTTTTCAAAGTTGATTTCAACGTACCAATAGTTTTTTTTCTTTTAGGGGATTCGTTAAGTTTTATTATTGTCTAAAAGTTTTGTTTTGTATACAGTTTATTGTATTATATTGAAGTGACAGACTTTATAAAAAGATTTTTTGAATTTTAATTTATAATTAAAAAAGTATAGTCTTTAAAACTTTAGTTAAGAGGGTATAGTCATAAAAATCATTCACAAATAACTTTTTAGAATACTCTTTTTTTTTGGGGGTTGTACTGAAATTGTAACAATAGTTTCCATAGGTTTATACAAATAAATTTTGCCATTTTTCTAAGTTTTATGAATTATACAAACTACTAACGAGTTAAAATCCTTTATTTTTTTGTTCAGTTGGCAATTTTTCAATATAAAATTTTATCTTTAAAAGTTTTGTTTTAGAAACCATAGGCTATCATATTTAATTTTATTGATTTTTAAGTTTACAATAGGGAACACCGGGGCTAGTTTTCCATGTTTTCTTCTTTTTGATTGTATATTTTTTTACTTTGATTTATTTTGAATTAAACAAGATGTCATTGTCTTTCTCACATGCTTATCTACAAATTAGCATTAATACTTTTCCAAAAAGTAAATATACTTTTTGGCAGAAAGTGGTTAAATGCAAGCATGTTGAGCTGGAAAATGTGCCCCGTATGCGGGGTAAATTGTCCCAGACTGCCAAAAAGTGAGGGGGCAAATTTTCCAACTATATTTTAAAAAGATATAATACATTTGACATTTGAAAAACATTTTTAAATTTTTAAACAGATTTATTGTAAACTAAAATAAATTAAAAGAGTATAACCATAATATAGGTATTTTTTTTAAAAAGCCAGTTTATTATACCTAACTATTTTAACTAATTTCATTAAACGTCATTATCATCTGGATCCCTTTAACTTACATAAAACTTCCCCTTTTGTGTAACTATACTTTAGTACTCGTTTCTAGAGGTTTCTAAGTATTGCTAAAGATTAAAAAAAATTCTAAAGTTTGGTGTGATTGCTTGCCTTTACCCCCTTTTTTTTTAAAAAAAAAAAGCCAATATTGACTCAAAACTTTGGGTGCAGCATGACACATTACTACTTTACAGTGTAATTATTCACGATCTATGAGGAATATTTAAGTTTCTGAATGCTTTTCGGCTACTACATACATTTCTGATAGTTTTTTAGAGTGACATATATTGTTTCAGAATAGTACGAGTTCATTCAGCTTCCTTTTTCATTACTATGCAGACAATTTTGAATCTAGAGCAAAATTTTTTTCATTACGGGTTCATGCGATAAAAATAACTTGGTTTTGAGAATATTAATCTTAATTTACAAAGGTTGGAGCACGCTTTTCTACAAGGCATTTTTGGAAATTTTGCCCCGTGAAATTTTGGAAAACATGCCCCTCCGTCATATTTTGACTTTAATAGTACCTTGACGAGTAGAATTTTAAATTATTTTGAAAACTAATGTATAGTTACGTAGAGAGAGAAGCCAACTTTTAGTATACGCAATGATAAAACTGTAAGTTTAATAAAAGTACGCTTGATTTTGGTTTAAATGTAAGCATGAAAATTCACTCAACGTTGAAAAATCACAAAAACAGCTCTAACGAAAATATTACAACACCAACTGAGCATAAATTCTTGTGGGTGGCATAAAACAGATTGCTTCATAAACCAAGCAGCCATTTGGAGCCTCCTAACGGCTTATTTCTTGTATAAGGCCTGGTAGAAAACTTACCCCACGGGAAAACTAGCCCCGATCACCCCTACCCAGTTAAATTTAAATGTTTTGCAACACACATTAGAATAAACTAAATTTAATTAATTATTTCGATTTATTGGTGCTATTTATCCATTCCGTAGACATATTAAAAAAATGACGTATAAGGTCAAATCATAGTTGAACTTTTAAAAAAATATTCTCTTTAAATCTGCTATAACAACCCCCAATAGATATTATCAGAAAACATATCCATAACCTACTTCCTTCATTCAACAGAACTATAAAATCTCTCCCCAACAACACGCATTCAAACCCACACAAAAACTCATAAAACTTCCATAAAAGTCAAAAACCGGTTACATCAAGTCCACCCCTTGATTGATAATCCATTTCCCACAACAACCCCCTCTAAAACCCACAAATACAACGGCCTAAACGCCTTAACGAGGGATACGAGATACCATTGACCAACAAAAGATGCCAAAACTATGGATTTATTTCCTACTATAGTACTACGAAGACGGTTTGAAAAGTGATTTTCGGACGGACGGACTGACTGTCAGGAGGGAAGATATGTGATATTATCGGTTGTCGCGACAGATTCCACTTTGGCCTAGCAATCCATTACGTAGCCCCGCCTTGGTTCTTTTGTTCCTTGTGGTTGAAGACGCCACCGATAAAAATGAAACTCTCAAAAATGAGTACAAAGATGTTCTTATTTTATTCCTAAGATAAATATTCTAAAAAAACAAATACTTTGAGATCATACCTAGTAGTTGCAACGACTCTTCTATGAAATGTTTTGCCATACTTTCAGTATTTGGTTGAACCATATTTCAGGTTTTGTTTTCAAAACCTGTAACATGGTTCAACCGAATACCGAACATATTGTGAAACATTTCACCACACAGCCGTTGCAGCTACTAGGAACCATTATTATGGTAAAATCAAGCACGGTATTTTTAAAAGTGTATCTAAGTAGACAGGTAGCAATAAACAGATACGGGAATTAGGTTATAAGCTAGCTAATCCATTTATTTCTTAAAGCAAAATCTGTACTAATAAAAGTAACACCTTTAAAGTAGTAAACCTTACCAAACATAAAGTAATGTCAACCATATGTCGTCAAATTTCTAAAGTGATTAGTCACAAAGACTACTCCCATTACGGCAACTCTACATTTTAAGCTAATCCAACAGTTGTTGGATAAGTCTCTAACCTCAAATAATTTCTCATCGAGAAAATATATACGTTTAAGATAATGCAGGTAAACCCTTTTTATATAATCTCCAAACTCTTCCGACCATATTACTCCAAGAAATTACAGTATTTATTTTTTCTTCGAAAACACAATTAAAAATTCACTAAATGCCACTTAATTAGTTAGACGCATCTGCTTTGCTTCTTATGTTATTCTACGGTTTCTCAAATGGGAACCAGCATCCTTGTAAATAAATGTCCTCTGTGAGAAGTGCCTACAGAACTGAATCGGTCTTCTATCAACATGTTGCCACTTTCTCGTTTATTTATGTCCCTCCCAAACCTCTTTTAAAGATACTAAAGAAACGCGCTAAAGATTTTTTCCCACTGTTGTTTAAAATGAACAAGAATGACCAATTAATGTAATTTTCAGCGTGGAAAAGTTTTAAACAGTAAATAGATATTTAACATTTTGGAGAATAAAATCAGAAACCGGTGTAAGGCGGTTTTATGTATTTCTAATTTTTCTGTATTTTTCTATTTGTTTGATGGGTTTTATTAAAAAAATTAATTAGAATAATAACACGAAATTTGTTTTTATTTTGAAATAAAACATTTTGTTTAAAAAAAAACGATCCAATGCTTTCAATTCTGAAATACCAGACATCCTCAGTTTCAAACAAAATTACCTCTTATTGGTAAAATGCAAGTTTCTAAAGAGTTGTTGGCCGAATAGTTATCGTAATGCAATCTAATCTTCTCTGAAAGGCAGAGATTCGTATCCTAACTATTACCAGTTTCTCGCCACCTCTATTTTTACAAGATCAACGAAATAATATTCTTTATAAATTAAAAATAATTTTAAATTCGAACAATTTCTAAAAGAATTTTCGAGAACCAATTGATACCATTTATACTTTACGGAAAGATGAGTGGCGTACCTTCTACGGCAAATATCCGTGGTTTGTTAATAAAGACTAAGTTCTTCAAAACGCAACTTAGCTTTAATAAAACAACCTAATTACATCAACCAAACAAAATATAAAATAAAGGCATTTGCACAAAGTTAAATTGCATCTAATCTTTTCTCTTTTAACGGGGCTGCGTTATTGGCGGTCAAGATTTTGCAGACTCGGCATATTCCCCAGAACTGAGAGCCATAATTATATAAAAGTGGATACCGGCAAATGTCTACAATCAGGGTATATATGCAAAAAGTATCAGTCCCAGGTACAGCGTGAATCACAGTAATTTACATGTACAGAAACAAGATTCGCCACAATACAATAAAACTAAGGATCAAACCAAATTTTGACCCAAAAAAATGCAAAAAAAACATAAATTACCCATTCCCTTTAAATAACACAAATACAGCATCCTCTAAATCTCTTCATTCGCTTTCTTCTTCCAACTTTCAACAGTAGAGGAATTTTTCCATTTTATTTCTATCTCATCTTCCCATTCGAGAGTTATTTATTGTCATTTTTTAACCGCCGCGATCGGATATTTTTCTCCAGTGGATTTTCTTTTATTCCCTCCTCTACTTCATTCTTTCCTGCTATCTTCCCATTGTTCTCTGAGTGTTTGTAACGTTCGTTTTTGGAACGAAAGCGATGTTTAAATGAGCAAACCACTTAAGGGTTGGACTTTTTTTTTGTTAGATGCTTTCGGTGATATTTTTATTAATAAAGGAAATTGTTGGAAATACCTTTTGAAGTGCTAATAACGTTTTGAACTGTTGGATTAAATTAATGTTTTGTAATGTTATGACCGCATCAGAAAATGTGTTTTTGAGTTCTACTTTTGTTTTAGTTATTGTTTTCTCTCTCTTGATTGATACGTCTCATTTATTTAATTTGTTATAAAACATGTGCTCGTATATGTGTGTGAAAATAATTCTTGAAATTATGACTATAATTTTTTTGAAATAATGTTCATCTGTTTCGAGAAACTTCTACTAAGCATAGCAATATCAGTATTTTATTTAAAAGGTATAATTTATAATGTAAAGAAAAACTATTATACTCAAAAGCATTAATATAAACTTATAAATGATTTATATTGTGCATCACCAAAACGAGTTCTCCAAAGATTGGATTTAAAGTTAAAAACAATGTTAACTTTTGTTGATTCGTTAAAAACTTCTATTATTGTTTATTAGATACATTCAAAAGTTTACAATGGGTCTTGGAACAATTCTTTGAACTGACTTTAAACAAACTTTTTTTAAAAATATATATGTTTAAATGATTTAACTATGAGCTCCATTGCACGATGTACAAATTTTTACATCAATAACGGTGTATTACAGACTATTACATTGGATCCGTTTAAAACTTGTAATAAATTGTTAACTAAATACTTGAAAATAACTTTAGAAATACAGATATATATTTAAAAATTTTCATTATGAGTACTAAACGCGACATAATTTTTTTCCGTCGATAACGGTGCGTTACAGAATATTATATTGTCGATTTAAAACTTGAAAATTGTTAACTAAAATAAAGTAATTTTCAATCTCAGTTATATTACTTCCTAAAACCAGTCACATCTTAATCACAAACTTTTACTGCTTCCAATACCAGGCCCTACAGCCATTTTCCATGCAAGAAGCCAATCCATCACCAGTCCTAGTTAATCCACTAGTTTTTGCACGAATAACGGTGCGTTACAGAATATTATATTGGGATTATTTAATATTTAATAAATAAATACAATATTCTTCAATCCCAATAGTGATGCTTCCTGAAACAGTCCCATTTTAAACACGAACTTTTACTGCCAATTAATCAGTTCGAGTTGATTCAAAGTTTTTCAATGTGCTTTTCAATATATTTTATTGTATCTATTTAATACTCGAAAATTGCTGACTAAATAAACTATTCTTCAATCTCAATTATATTTCTTCCTGAAACAGTCACACCCTAATCACAAACTTTTACTACTTCCAATACCAAGGCCCTTTTCCGCACAAGAAGCCAATCCGCCCGTCCCATGGGGTCAAACATGGGGACTTTTACGTGCGTGGGCCGAGGCGCCCAGGCCGAAGAGTGAAAACAATTAAATCTTCCTCGCAAGAAACAGAGGTCGATAGGAGCTCATTACTGGGAGGCCTCTAATTACGCGTTCGAATCCCCGAGATCGTCTGCCGAGGGAGAATCACACAGCTTGGAAAACACACTGCGCGTAAAAATCTGCCGGGAAGGTGATAAAGGTGTTCAAGAAGTATCAACTGAATATTTTGTTTACCTGTTTCCATTGTTTGTTAGGTAAATAATGTTTCACCTATTTTATACAGTTGACGATAATTAAGTACTCATAGAATATTTATGGAATGAATAGGAATGCTTCCATAAGTAAGGACTGTGCTAATGGATTATTTAAATATCGTTATGAATTGCAAAAATGAAATAACCCAAGAAACAAAAGTTCACAAAGGCTTATTAACAGATTAAAAATGCAATTTTAGAACGATAAATTGTCAAGAAATATCTCAAACTCATGAAAACAGCATGTATTTTACGCATGTTCTATGAACTATAATAACAAAATACGCTTACTTTTAAAATGCAAAAGGTGTTTGAATTTACTGTCGAAATCGCAAAAGTGAAGGCACAAAATATTTTGTGTCAAGGTTACACTTGCTTTTTTAAAATTAACTGTGAGCATTTTCTCTTCTATATGAAACCGAGAGCATTTGCTCTTTCTAAAACAAAACCAATTACTGTTTACCTTTTAAACTAAACACTCAGAACAGCGTATATAGTTATTAGAACTCAAAAGGCAATATTTATCAATTATGTCACATTTATGTGTTTAGTGATACGAGTAAGCAACAGTAAGATCTTGCAACCTTCAAAAGTTGGTGAGCTCTTGCTTTCCCCTAAATACAATCGTGCGCAATTTTTTCTTCGAAGTTACCAGTGGAAACTTTTCCTTGAAAATGAAACATTGACTGTTTTCTGAAATACACCAAAAACTATAAACATATATTATATTTTTTGTTAGTCCTATACTTTTAGAGTTATTTTATACACTGTTTAAAAGTTTGGTGTGAGATTGCACCGGAATTCTGGAACGTTCTAGCTGTCACGACTGTTTGAAGCGTAAATGTACCAATTTGGATTTACAACCGTAAAACTATAACTTTGATACACCGCAAAAGTGGTAAATTTAATCTCCAAATAGTAGTGGCGCAGCTAGAAAGTTTCAGGATGCCGGTGCAATCTTGAAACCAAATTTGAAATAAAAACAAAACAATAGCATGCATCATCAACTCTTCTCAAAGAACCCTTTCCCCCAAAGCAGTTCCCGGCAACTTTCGATTCCTCAGGACAGCACTTAAAGGTGAACATTGAGGGCTCTGGATCCAGGTTAGTGCCCAGGCCCCAGAGGTGGATCTGTGCAGAGAATTAATGTCGCCCAGCCGCCTATTCGCGGATTTTATGGGCTGCCCAATATGTGCAGGGAACGAGTAATATGGGAGAAGGCTGCCGCATTGTCGGGGTTTTCTTGCCACATAAGGCAAAGAAAGAGTTGCCTCGGCTTAATGAAATGGAGGTGCTTGGGTTTTGTCTTCTTGCTTACTAACACATATTGGATCAATATCAATGGTTGACAGGCCTCTCAGATATGCGGTTTTATCTGATAAATATCATATTTATAATGAAATATTTTTAATCAGGTATCACTAACTGACATGTAAATACCTAATAAATATTGAATCAGTATCAATGGTTGACAGGACTTTCCGAGGTGTGTTTTTATCTATGGATGAACGATAATTGTAATATTTATAATGAAATATTTTAAATAAGTATCACTACCTGACATATCAATAGCTAACAAATATTGTATCAGTATCGATGGTTCACAGGACTTGATTTTAAATGTGTTTTTGGCGCAAGATGAACGCTAATTGTCATATTTATAATGAAATGTTGTCAGGTATCACTACCTGACATATCAATACCTAACAAACATTGAATCAGTATCGATGGTTTACATCAATTATTTGAAGATGGGTTTTTATCTATAGATGAAAGATAACTGTTATTATTATAATGAAATATTTTTAATCAGGTATCACTATAATGAAATATTTTTAATCAGGTATCACCATAATTAAATAGTTTTAATCAGGTATCACTAATTGATATATTAATAGCTAAGAAATATTAAATCAGTATCTATGGTTGACAGGACTTATTTCTAGATGTGTTTTTATCCATAGATGAGTGATAATTGTTGTGTTTATAATGGAATATTTTTAACCCTTTCAGTCCAAATGATGCCATTTGGCATCATCACTTTAGAAATTTTTTCCCAATTGTCTATAGCCATTTATGATACCCAAAAGCACATCATTCGATTCTTCAAACTTTTTTCTATTAGAAAACATTTTACATTAATCCGAAAAGATGTCAGCACCATTATTTTTTTAAATTAGAAAATAGCTAACTTGCTTTTCTCTTTATTTTTGAAAAGTTGACTTAATTAAAACATTATTTTAATTATTTTGGTAGAAATAATTACTAAATTTTTTAAATAATATGTTCAGTTACTCTAAAATAAATAAATATACCTTTATTTTTGTAAATAATTGCTTTTAATAAGTTTCATGCTTCCAATTGAATATGACCATGTTTTCTTTTACACTACTTAAGTCCCAATGATGCCATTTGGCATCATTTCAAAAATCCATAATAAAATTAAAATTATTATTTTTTCTTATGGAACTCTTACCTTAGACCTAAAATGAGCTTATTTTGTGAATTTCAGAATTTTCTGTAGTGTAGTAATTTTGTGTGACTGAATGGGTTAATTAGGTATCACTACCTGACATATCAATACCTAATAAATATTGAATCAGTATCGATGGTTGGCAGGAGTTATTTGTTTGATGTGTTTTTATCTATGGATGAACGATAATTGTCATATTTATAATGAAATATTTTTAATTAGGTATAACTACCTGACACATAAATACCTAACAAATATCGAATCAGTATCGATAGCTGGCAAGACATATTCGGATATGCGATTTTATCTATGGATGAGTGATAATTGTCATGTTTATAATGAAATATTCTCAATCAGGATAATTTGTAAAGATGTAAGAGATTTGTTGTTGATATCAATAATGTCTGGAATCGTTATCAAAGGTTGACAGATTTATTTAAAAAAAAAGGTTATTTTCAGAGTTGTCTGATAATCGGATAAAATATAAATCAGAATAATTTGTTAAGAGATAAAAAGAAACATGTGAAGATAATTCTAGAATCCAAGTTGTGAATCAATGTCAACGGTTGACAAGATCATTCAAAGATAAGTTTTTACCTCAATCGATTTGTTCTATAATTGGGTATCATATCGTGAACTCAATTTAAATATAATAATTAGGGAAAATATAAGATAGCTATAAACATATCGTATCGAAGGAAGTGCCATTCAAGTTCGCTTAGTTCAACGGCAAGCCTATATGCATAATTTTTGAAAGCGCTTGCTGATTTACATAAAACGAATGTCGTGATTTCAAGTTGCTAAAACGTCCGAAAAAAATCTTATGAATAATGAAAAATAATTATTTCTATATTATGTATCTGCATAATATATTTGAGGGTTTAGCAGTCTTCCCAATATTCGTGCCTTATAAGCGGAGTCTTACTGAATCTAAAACTTATTCTTAGTTTATAAAACCATCCTTTAGATTTTAATAAAATCTACTTTAAACCAGTGTATAATGCTATAATATCAAAACAATCTATGCAAACATTTTGGTATTACGCTATATGCGGAAAAAAACCGACTTCTTATCGATAAAACAGTTAATTAGGAATATTATTTGTTGTGGTACCCTCCACGTTGTTCCAATTCCTGAAGAACAGAACCAGAATGCCAAAAACCCTAAACAATATCATCGATTTTTTTTTTTTATCAAAGTACACTTTATTGTTTCTTTAGCACGTAAATCAGGATATCGAAGGTAGTTATTTCGACAATTTTAAACTGTATTTTTAATTTAAATTAAGAAAAAAAAGAAATATATATAAAAAAATTAAATATTTTCATAGTTATAAATCTGTTTAATTAATGTGGGATTGTATAATGAGTTATTGTCCTAAAACATTAATTAATGTAATGTTTCCAAAATTGTACATTTTACTGTTAATATATTTTATGGAGATAACTTTGATTATGTTGATAGGACAGACTTTATAATTCTAAATTACTACCTCGAAGTGGCTCAATTAACCGAAACTTACAGTCCCTGGGCAAATTATTAGACGCACTGTATTTTTTTAGTAATGATGAAAACATACCAAAGAATGCCATATCATAAAAAAGATGTCGACATATATCAAGTATAGCAGATAGTATTTTCTATTCAATAGCTTAAGTTTAGGAACACAAATACCCTTCTAAAGGAATTTTGTTCATCATTGATTGATGCATGAAATCTTGCAGTGCGTCTAATAATTTGTCCCAGGACTGTACTGCTGCATTCATTAAAAAAAGTGAAATACTTAAAGACGTTCACAACACCTTATAGTAACTGTATGATGAGAAAAAAAATTACTCATCAAATCAAACCACGCACCAAACTATATCGCAGAAAACTACCAAAAAAACTTTTGAAAAAGTATCTGTTCATCAAGCAATTTTGATGACAGCTTCTTCAGTTTAAACAAGCGATCCCTCCATCTTAATCCCGGGTAAAACTAGCGGTTAACAAAGTAACGGTCAGAGGAGCCCAACTTTAATCCTCTCTCGAGATAGCACCCACATCGCCACGGAATCCCAATTCTTACTTCTGGGATTCTTGAGGAAAAGGGGGATAAGTCTTTGATTTGGAGGGTGTAGTAGTATGAAATATATTGTTGAAAATTGTATTGATGTTTAAGAGGAATCAGTACCCTAAGATCTATGAAAATATCACTTTTCTTGCTGTCTTAAAATATTATTTAAACACTTAAGTATGCTTTACCAAAGTTTCAAAACAATTGGAAAAATATTTTTCACGTAAACTGAGTTTTAATTTCAACTTCTCATTGAATGTTCTACTAATACAATTTCATTATTTTAAAAAATTATCGGAAGTAAAAGAAAGATTAAAAAAAAATCTATGCTTTATACCATTTTACACCTATTTATAAAAAAAATATGCCAATCTCAATTTTAAGAAAAAAAAGAATCTGGGTATCGGGTCCTCTTAATCGATCAATAAATTTATATGAGCAATTTAAATTAAATAGTATACGTTTAGAAAAGCAAGTTAAAATAATAAAATTGAAAACGAGTGTCAAACTATTATAAGCTAGTTTACTAAACGATTAAAAGCGAAATCTCTTAAATGATTAAAATGAAAACAGTAAATTGTCGAATGGAATAACGGTGTGCTGAATTGATAACGTTTCCAAGTTTTAAATAAATGATTTTAAAAAAAGGCTTTACAATTATTATAATTAATTGCATTTATTTAATTTAAATATTATTTCAACAAGATTTTTTTATAATTAAATCTCGCTTTTATCAATCATGTAGTTTACATTTCAAACTAAAATGATTAAAATCCCTTACTTCCGTATATCAAATCACAAAATGATATTTCACAAGAACCAGAAACTTAGTGAATACCGAGAATTAATAAAATCGCATCAAAGAAAAATATAAAACCATGCTTAAAATAATCCCTCCCGCTCACTCCATTATCCACATCAAACGCTTCGTTAATCTCGCGTGCTCCAAACATGAACACGCAATCCGCCCTGATGCAAGTTAATTGCGAACGGGACAGAAAGGAAAATTAGCCAATACAAAGCAGCCCGACAGAACTCTTATGAAGGGAGGTATTAAAGTAAATTGTACTAAGAATTCTTCCACTGTTGCAATACAAGCGCAAAAATATAGCTGTTTGATTGGGAAAAGTGACGTAAATCCTATTGCGTTAACATGGCATGTAAGCCACTTTTCATCGTACTGTTGCGATATGGTTCCAGGTATAAATGTATCATTATTTTAGATCGATATTAATAATCATATTTAGGGGTTGCATTCCACAAACGTGTATTAAATATGGAGATACAAATAAACATTAATTTGGTGTTTCAGTAGGTAAATGATGCGTCAGTGAAAGGGGTTAATAACTTAATTTTACGATATAACTATCTGATCTTTATGAGACGAGGACAACTTTTGTTTAAGTATAGTTTTTGATTAGAATTAAGGAATTAAGATAATCATATATTTTAGTGTTATTTAATGTTATTGAACTTGTTTGAGCAAATTGTGTGGAATATTTCGCCCTTTACGTGAACTATAATTATCTGATGTTTTTTTTTAGATTTGTGAAATAGTAACTGAACTGCTTTTAGTAATTCAACAGCTGAAATAATTGTAAAAAATGATATATAATCTGTCTCAAATGTTGAGACATAAAAAAATTTAAGGCACAATAAAAGGTATGGGGGAAAAATAACCATCATGGAGTTCATGAATAATTGAAAAAAATAGCGATAAATAAGTTTTATTTGTATAAATAGTGAAAATTACAAAAAAAAATCTGTTTCAAAAGTAATAAACTCAAAACACGTTTAACAAAATAATTTCACATTTTCCGTACTTAACTGTGTATTTCCTTTTAAAAAGATAACTTGAAACACTCGATAACTCACTTTATAAGTCAAACAATTCTACTACTTATTCAAAACAACTGAACAATAAGAATGGAAGATACTTAACTAATAACTAGCTAATCCCATTTTCTTAGAACAATTGCAAAGAAATGCTTATATAACAACCAATAAATATCTAATCATGTGTATACTAGTAAGACAGTTCCGTAGCTAGACTATTATTAAATATATAAGGAGTATCCTTGTAGAGGATATTCTTACTTTTCTATGTATTTCTATCGAATCAATAAATACTTCTCGTAACCCATAAAGCCCTCCCTCTCCCAAAGAAAGTATTTTTTTCTCAACCTGGCCTGTATAAGCTACTTACAAAATTGTTTTATGTTGTGCAGTTTGTAAAAATGTAATGTTTTTAATGTGTTACAAAACAAACAAGGATTTATTTACCAGCCATTCGATAATTGTTATATACTGTAAAAAATTATAAATTATATTCTGTAAAAAATTCTTCTATACTGTAAAATTATAGCACATTTTGCGGTTATTTTTTTTACATCACAGCGTTATAAAGTTTGTTTTACAGTAAAGCGGTGTTTTCTCGACGCACAGAGTCATATGAACAATTCACTCCAATAACTTTTAAACAGAGAATATGGGTGCAGTCAATCACTGCAGGGAAGCAAATTTTTCACACTACATTTTACAGCACATGTGAAGTCACAGTACAAGGTGATGGTAGCACTTTCACCATCTCAATGTAATGGTAAATAAAATTGATATTTTTTTACAACGTAGACGGAGCATGTTATAGTAAAAAAGATTAAGCAGATGTAAAACATTTCAACTGCAATTAAAACTAAGATGGTAGCTTAATTGTTAACCAGTGGCAACAATGACGTAACTCGAAAACCACAAAATTTTTTCAGGAAGCTCATTTATGGTTCATATATTGTAAAATTTTTTGAAAAATCTTGAAAGTTCATAAATGTCCCTATACTAGCTGAAAATTCCCCAAATTCAAATTATCCTTCAACCATTAAATAAATAATAGTTACTTTAGAGGTTTAGGTTTGTTGAAGCAAATATCGATTTATAAGTTTGAATTAATTCAGGTACATAATTAATGTCATTCCTCTCATACCACATTACACATAACCTTATCCAGCGCGAAACAGTTAAAAAAGAATCCGATACGGTTACAGAGAACTAAAAACTGACAAACGATGCCATCTTTCAGAAGAAATAACACCAAAGAAACAAAACAAAAACCCCACACTCGAATGAAATAATCGAAAGCGAGGGTTGGCAGCAATAAGGACCTTCTCTTTGGGCAAGGTCCGAGGGTCTTCAGGAGGCATTAAACAGAGTTTAGGTCGTAAGAGGTGGCAACCAGGTCACGTCTCCCCTAAGTGTGATCTTTGGTTTTAAACTCGCGTTAGAAAAACCAATTCTGCCCAACGAAAGAGAAAACTCGACTTAAGGTGCTGGTGAAACCTCGACAATATGGTCACGACTTTTTTGATGGTCGTTTATCGGAAGAAGTGGTTTCCAGGATAGATGGATATTGATTTGAATGTTTCGTTTGGTCAGGAGTTTGTTGGAAGAAAATTAAGAAATTGGTTTGCTTTTGTTGTGTTCTAAAGCACCATTTTATGCCGAATGGTGGAACAATAATTACGAAAGAGTAAAATTCGGTTATATACTGATGTTTCAAAGACTATTACTGTGATAATTATATAGAAACCTTAAAATAAGAAATATATTAGTTACGATCAGCGACAACAAAAATAACGTGACAGTTTCACACAGTTTACGGGAAAGTGACATAACTGACATGTAGAGTTTATCAAGCTAAGTTATTATATACAATGCAATTTGTTAAGATATATCGATTAATTTAATGTTTAAATCGATTGATACAATGAGTGTTTAAAAATAAGCAGCTATGTTGATTAATCAAACATGAAATGCAATGGAATGGGAAGGTAAAGCTTTGCTATCAAGGAAACAATTCTTTCGGATAATAACATTTTTTACTCTGCGCCATTTTACCCTTAAACCAAGCGAATTATCACATTTTTTATACATATATTCGTAATTTTTTTTAACTTTATATACTGTAAAATCGATTTGATTACTAAGCAAATGAAAAATAATTAAATTTTAAATAAATAAAATGACCAATTGTGTGAAACTAAAATAACAAATAGATCGGTTAATCATATAATAAATGCAACAAAAACTTATATTATATTATACTTTTATACTTATACTTTTATTATTATTATACTTTTAAACAATGAAAGTAGATTTACGTTAATACGTTTAACTTGCAATACCTTCTGTGAACTGTTATAACGAATAACCATGCAGAATTTTGAAATTGAGGTACAATGAAAAAATGCAGTGCAGAATCAGTGAAGATGAATGGGAAAAAAGTTGCAAATTCTTTGAATTAATTTTTGGACAAATAAGAATATGAAGACACTGTTGGCAAATCAATATCAACAAATTATTTAAAGGCCCTTGGCACTTTTTATAACATACTTTAACTTAAAAAAATTAGTTAAAAGTTAATAAAACTTACAGAAAAATTATCTACCCCCTCCCCTACCCAAAAATACAGAAAAAGATATGATGCAATTAGATAGGCACGTTTTATTATTTTTTGTATACAACAATGAAGGTACTCTGAAAAAATTTAATACAAAAAAAACCTCATGGTGAACAACAAATTATCCTCATTTTTTAACCTGATTTTTAGATCTTTACATTATGATGACGTTGATAGACAAATACTATTAACAAATAAGTGGATATCATTCAAAAATATTCAGACTCATCTAAAAACACTAAACAAAAAGTAATACTAAAATACAAATAAAAAAAGACATTATACCAACACTCATTACTCACACTCATTTCCTAAACGACACCATCAATAAATTGATTATTAGTGACACTTGAAACCAATTCACTTAACAAACCATTTTGGACAAAGACCGAAACAAACTTACATACAATAACTGACCGAAGAGGAGATAAACAGAACAAAACTGCCGAACGAAAATATCAAAAGCGAAAAGGAACAAAACAAATCGGACAATATCCTAAGGAGTGGGCTCGCGTGCAGCTTAAGAAACAACAAGGGAAAAGCAACACAAAACCAACTGTTGTTGCTGCTACGGTCGGCAATCGATAGGTTGCGTTTGGACCGCCACTGGATAGATAAATGAGTGGTGTGGAGAGATAGATATGCTAGGGGCGTTAAGCGTGGATTTAGTAAAGGGGAGGTAGCTGGGGGTGATTACTGGTTACTGGTTTAGGTTTTTGTTGAAATAGTTTTGTAAGAAAAATTAATCATTTTATATTCAACTATTTGTATTAGACTTTTTAACCCTTTCAGTCCCAATGACAATTTGGCCATCATCATCATTTTAGAAATCTTTTTCTGATCGTCTATAGACATGTATGATATCAAAAAGCACATCATTCGATTCTTCAAACTTTTTTCTATTAGAAAATATTTTTTATTAATCCCAAGAGATGGCAGCCCTATTATTTAATTACGATCAGAAAAATGATGATGCCAAATGGCGTCACTGGGACTGAAAGGGTTAAATAAGATGTCTCAAAAAGTTTATTCAGTGCATTCATTTTTTTTTTGGAAACAGTGAAGTAATTCGAGGTAGAAATTTGGTACTTATTTAAGTTCTTGATCTAAAAGCTTTAAGTAGAGTTATTTTGCCAATGATAGCATAGTTGTAATGCTTATGTGCAAATAAACGGTAGAAAGAGTTAACTGAAATATAGTTACTGATGATACTGTAACAACAGTTGGAACGATTGGTAATGAGGGGAAAAAAAGAAAACGGTGTCAAAATCCTATTCAGTTGGGAATTATTAGGATAAACTCACATTTTCCAAAGTATAACTCAAATATATTGTCCGGCTCCTTCATTGGCGACTAAGTAGAATCGAATTTACCATAATCAAAATTCGCCAATGAAAGGACCAAACCCTAAATCTTAGTTATACGTTTGGAAAATGTAAGTTTTGCAACTAAAATTAATATGTTACGTTTGGACCGCCACTGGAATAATAAATGAGTGGTCTGGGGAGGATAGATATGCGAGGGGCGTTAAGCGTGGATTTAGTGTAGCAAAAGGGGAGGTAGTTTTGGTGATTACTGCTTACTGGTTTAGGTATTTGATGAAATAGTTTTGTAAGGAAGTTAATAGTTTTTGATTTTAAGATATTTGTATTTCTTTGAAATAAAATGTCACGAAAAGTGATATTTATGGACAAATTAACATGTAAAATATTTTTTGTAAGAGTTTACTGAAAGATGGTTACGGATAATGCTTTAACAATTGTTGGAATGATTGGTAATGAATGAAAGAAAACAGTGTCAAAAACCAATACGGTTTGGAATTGAAGGGTACACTCACATTCCCCAAAAATATAGTGTCCGGACCCTTCATTGGGGACTACTTAAAATTGAATTTACCATTTACCAAAGGACTGAACAATATATCTTAGTTTAACTGTAGATAATGTGAGTTTTGCAACTAAAATCGATATAGATATCGATAGGTTGCGTTTGGACCGCCACTGAATAGATGAATGAGTGGTCTGGAGAGATAGATAGGCTACACTGTAAAAAAAAACCTGTTGTTTTTACAGTTAAAAACTGTCAACTTAGACGCCAGTTAATAACTGTTTTTTTTACAGTTTAAAACTGTAATTCTTTTACAGGAAAACTGTAATTTTAACAGAGAAAAACTGTTAATTTAGCAGGGAAAAACTCTTAATTCAATGGTTTTCCCCTGTAAATTTAACAGTTTCTCCCTGCTAAAATAAAATACCCAATACTAGCCCTCGCGACCGAGTAATTACTTAGTCGCAGAAGGTTCAGTATTGGGCTCGCACGCAAGAAGTTCCTGGAAGAGGTATGGACCGGGCCCGGTTTTGATCCAGGAACCTCTTGCGTGCGAGCCCAATACTGAACCGTCTGCGACAAAGTCATTACTCGGTCGCGAGGGCAGGAATTGGGTATTTGTGCTGAACATTCCTCAAAAACAAGTGTCCGGCCCTTCAATTGGGGACTAGGTTAAATTTGAATTGTGAGTTGACGTCAAGGAAAGAACAAATACAGTTATTTAACTGTAAAAAAAGTTTTTCAACTTAAAATCAATAAATAAGGTCATTTGAACTGTAATAGATAATGAGTGTTTTGACAGTGGTAGGGGCGTTAAGCGTGGATTTAGTGTAGTAAAAGAGGAGGTTGTTGGGGGGGGGGGGGATTTCTACTTACTGCTCACAAATTTGTACATCTAATTACTTCACTATTTCCAATAGTTTTGTAAGGAAATGAATTGTTTGGGTATTTAAGATATTTGTATTAGATTTTTTAAACAAGATGTTTCGAAAAGTTTATTCAGCGCATAACTGTTTTTGGAAATAGTGGAATAATTAGAAGTACAAATTTGGTATTTATTGAAGTTCTTAAGTTTTTGATCTAAATGAATTAAGTAGAGTTTTTTGTGTGTGCAAATAATAGCATAGTTGTTATGTTTATGCACAAATAAACATATAATATAGCAAGTTTTACTAAAAGATGATTTCTGATGATACTTTAACAACAGTTGGAGCGATTGTTAACGAAGAAAAAGAAAACGTTGTCAAAAACAGTTTGGAATTGAAAGATAAACTCTCATTCTCCAAAGTCTAACTAAGATATAGGGTCCGGCCCCTTAATTGGCGACTAAATAGAATTGAATTTACCATTATCAAAAGTCGTCAATGATTGGACCGGACCCTATATATTAGTTATACTATTTAGAATGTGAGTCTTGAAACTAAATCGATACGTTGTGTTTGGACCGCCATCCACTGGTTAGATAAATGCGTGGTCTGGAAAGATGGATATGCTAGGGACGTAAAGGGGTGATAGTTTGGGTGATTATTGCTTATTGGTTTAGGTTTTTGGCGGAATAGTTTTGTAAGGAAATTAGCTGTTTGGGATCTTCAAATATTTGTATTTGATTTTTTAAATCAAGGTATCAAAAAGTAATGGTTATGCACTAATAAACATATAATATACCGTCAGTGCGGATAATTTTGGTCCAAAATCATAGGGGTTTTTTTCTAAAAGAAGAAAAATTAAACTACAAAAACGATTTAAACCCTTAAAAATCATAATGCATTTTAGGTATTGCACTTTTAGGAATAAATTCCAAGCATTTTTGTTAAATTTTATAAAATAAAAAAAATTGGTGTTAGTTTAAAAAAATAGGAGACGGTTAGGATCCGGGCGGGTATCTTTGGTCCAAGCATGAAATACATAAGAAATATACTTTTTAGGATCCTTAAAGGTTGTGTTACCGAATTAAATAGTAATATAAAAATGTTTAAAAATAAAAATAACAAAGTTATAAGATACATAGTTATTAAAATGGTATATAACTTAACATTTACATTGCATTACATCGTAGAATGACATTGCACTATGAATACCAGCATTGATTGTCGCTTAAAAGAAAAGTAAAGTTCAATTTTAATAAGTGGAACTAACTTATTTTTGGAAGTAATATTTAATAACAAATAACAAATACCTTTTTAATTAACAAATACATTTATAAAAAGCAAACGATTTTATTATAAAAAGGAAAAAATAATCTATTCGTAATTAGGAATTTGAAAATGTTTACAGTTCGACATTTGCGATTATAAATGTTGTACGTTACTTGCATTTTATCTTTATCTTTTTAATGTTTAAATCGTTTAAATTTTTTTAAAAATCATCTCTAAAGTCGGTAATCATAAAATTAAGACTTCTTCAAAAATAGTTAAACATAATACACTTTTATATACATTTTTAAAAGTGCAAAGTTCCATAAAGAAATCCTTACATCTTGGACCAAAGTTACCCCCATTCATCGGCAAAAGTTTCCCAGTAACCAATAATTAAATATAGCATTAAAAGTATTCAACTTAGATTAAAACAAATGGTGTAATATCCATCCCCATGAATAAAAGAATAGTATAGAATGTTTTATTTAGCTATTTTCAATATTTTGGAAGAAATATATTTTTATTATTAAATGCTAGCAAGAATACAAACGCCATTTGTAGTATTGCCAAAATTAGAATGAGATTTTTTTTTACATGAAATGAAAGGCAATGTTTCCACCTTTCCAAAAATGTAAAACAATTTAAGATGGAATCATTTTAAGAAGAAGAGAAATTAAGAAACGAATCTTTTTCCGACGCGTGGACCAAAGTTACCCTCCATGGCAAAAGATACCCGCTTCGACGGTATATCAAGTTTGTGAGAGTTTACTGAAAGATGGTTACTCATTTTAGGGGAGACCGAGGCAAGTTTTCTACGATTTTTTATCTTTCTTTTATATATTTTTTTAACTTTTATTTATTTTGAAGAAAACAAGAAATCATTGCCTTCCTCACATGTTTATCTACAAACTAGCATTACTATTTCCCCAAAAAGTAAATACCAATTTTCCACTATACTTATAGGCAAATGTTCCAACTATTCTTAAAAATATTTAACACATGTAATAAACTTTTTTTGATACTTTTATGTGCACATTATATTGTAAACTAAAACTACCTAAGAAGAGTATACCCATAACATAGGTAAATAATGCAAAAAAACCCAGTTTATTATAGTTTATTATACCACAATATAATATAATATAATATAATATAATGTAATGAAATGTAATGTAATGTAATTTAATATAATGTAATATAATGTAATGTAATATATAATATAATATAATATAATATAATATAATATAATATAATATAATATAATATAATATAATATAATATAATATAATATAATATAATATAATATAATATAATATAATATAATATAATATAATATAATATAATATAATATAATATAATATAATATAATATAATATAATATAATATAATATAATATAATATAATATAATATATACTTTTTTCGTACACTAGACGTCCTAATGATAAAGATTAAATGTGTGTACAACTGTACAAGTCTCTGGTGATTGCAACTTCCTTCCAACTGCCATCAGTCGCACATAAGGAAAAGAAAAAGAAACACTAGCAACGGAAATTACATATTGCCAGTCCACTAAAGATCTGATAAGAAATCTCCAATACATACATAAAGGTGCTCTATATTATTAGATTCAAGATCTGTTGAACTATGTAGTTCTTGTTCTTTAGAACATACTTCATATTTTTTTTTACATTTCTGTTTACTAACTTAAAAACTATTAGTTCAATTGACAAGTTCTTTACATATTAACATTGATCATCTCAAATATTTTGGTATGGTGTACGGTTTTTAGTGGTAAAATTCGGGTTCCTTTTGAGCGTCATAGAAAAGTTAAACCTAAACGTTGAGACCTGCAGTCATTTTTTCGAAACTTAATTTTGGAGGCATAGGCAATTTGGGAAATTTCAGGTAGCCATAAATGAAATAATTTTATTATATAAAGGATTAAACAGAAATTTTGGTACTATCCTTAAATTTTGTTAGTATAAATGTAAGCATTGGGGAACTTACATGTTATATACTTGAAAATCTTTTCTAGTCTTCCGAAAAATGACTAAAAAAATATGAGGCCTGAGTTCTCGTGTTATCTTTTGGGAGAAGAAATACTTCGCTCTGCTTGCCTGTTAACATAATGACCTAGTCACAAAAACCTAAAATTAATTTGTTTTTATACTACATTATTTTATTTTAAGTTATGTTTTGAAAGAAAGTTGTCGTATTAGATAGGAACTCACCGCTAAAAGCCGAATTCTACTTAAGCGCGGACAAAATACAGTTTCATTGGACATTTCTTCGTCCTTATCCCCAACTATCAATCACTGTATCCCTTATCCAGTTCTATCCCGCTAGAAATCTCCCTCCTTATTCTACACGACCAGGCCACAAAACGTCGCTTTAATCCATCAGCAGAAACCCTTTAATTCCATTAGGGCCAAATAGAAGGGGCCCTGGTAAGTACAGGGGCCCCCTCTAGGGCACGTGCCACAGGTTATTCTCTCTAGAAGTCTTCTGATTAAGGGCCCTGGTGGTAATTAGTTTAGCGGCCACGTTCGCTTAGCTGGTCGATGAGGATAGTTTCTGATAGGGCTTTTTGTTTTTGGTGGTCTTTGTCTGGGTGTGGGTGGTAGAAGATTTTGTCTTGTGGTATGTACCAAAGAGTCTTAGATTGCTGGTTGGGAGTTGAAATAATATTGTGTTTCTAAATTGATAGAAGTATTTTATATCTGAATCTTTTCTTTGAATATATGACAGAAATATTAATGTTATCTGCAAAAAAACACATCATATTGCTTACGGAAAAGATATTAAACTGATAATTCTGCCGTTTTAAGCAAAATTACTAGTATATCATGCAAAAGTTCAAGGTACCGATCCTAAATTGACTTATGAAGATTTAGCTTTAATAGCCAGTTATATCACTTAAAAATAGTTAAAATGCATTTGAGTAAAGGCAAAACGTCAGCCGCTTCTCTTGAAAAACGTATTTTTGACGATTTTTCAATAATTGTACGCTACGACGTATAGCACGATGAATTGTAACGAAATGTAAGTTGAACTTGTTTCAAACTCTTCTTAACGCCGGACACTATTTTTATGAATTATAAACATTTGACTTCGTAAAATATTAACAAATATTTTCTATTTCTCGATTTATTTTCATTTTCAACTTTGATTTTTTTTTATTTATATGCCAAAGCAATACTGAAACGCGATTTGACTTTCTCCCCAGCTCGCCAATATTTACAAACTTCCAATTCCGGCAACCCCAAAGCCCTGTTGCGTCACACTTTCCTGAAGTCGCGCGAGTGGGGAACCCCTCAGGGTCATTGACTGGCCCTGGTGTGAAAAGGGCCTCCCGAGAGGTCTTGAGAGGGCGGAGGGGGCTGTGGAAGAAGGTAAGATGTGAAATAACGTTTCTTATATGGCCACTTTAGAATGAAACATAACACTTTTTTTTAATTCGGGTCGTTTGGGTGGAAAATGTGGAGGAGTGTTAATTAATTTTATGTAGTTAAGTTAGATCGTAAAGTTTGAAACAAATGTGAACTCTTTTACTTATTTTATTTAACGATGTATCCTTTAAGTAAAATACCACTGAATAATTTGAGTTAAATCGTAGAATTGAAACCAATGTGAACTTTTTTATTTGCTGCCGTATACTTTGAGTTTAAGTCATTTTTCTAAATATTTATTTTTTAAATCCACATGAGTGGTTAAAAATTAGAAAATTTTTCTGAATATATATTTTATAATTTTCATTTTATATTTCATACATGAATCTTATGTATTGATTTTTATAAATTTCTTAAATAATAATTTAATTTTAATCCAAATAAAGTTTTAAAACTGGAAAAATGAGTAGAATGTGAAGTATAATTTTTTAAAATTCGAATAATCGTATCATAAACAAAATCAAATGTTAACTTTTTAACACTAAATAGTGTTAAGAAATAAATTTACTTAAATTTATGGGGAAATTTTAGATGCAAAGAATCTCAATAATAATATAAATTATTTTCATTAGTTATTATATTTAATTTAATTAATTCATGTGCATTGTCAAATTAAATAAATATCACACCACGGTGTGCATTATGTATATCTAGCCACTTTAAATAAAAAAGGTATAATTTTATAAGCATTTATATGATTAAATAAACACAAAATAAAACAGATGTTCTAAAAATAGCAAATCCACCAAACGCGATTCAGGTACTCTCTCAAGTGTTCGATTCAGACATCAGGTGATCAGAGAGGGATCCCCACCAACTCTTTCAGGCGATTCTCACCCCTCGAACAGGAAGCGTTCGAAAAAGCCGCCCGTGCAGTGAACTTCTTTTCACCCGCGGAGACAGGTTGATGGAACAAAAAAAAATCGTCTGCTTTTTTATATATTCCGAAAAAGAGTAGCGGTTAAAGAAACAGAAGGTGTAGGTACAAAAAAACGGGTGCAATGAAAGGTGTGTGAAAAAAGTACCCCGAGAGTGAAAGCCCCCTTTTTCTGATCGTCTGCTAAGTTTTTCCCAGGTTTGTTCGATTCTCTTTCGCTTCCTTTCATTTTCGAATATTTTTTCTTTCTCTCGCTTTCATTGAGTGACGTTTTTTTTATATTGATTTTCGATATTTCTGTGATTCTATTTCATGGTAATGCATTAGGTGTTTGAAGTAATGTTTTTTGGTTGTTAATGAAATAGTTTGCAAAGAGTAACAAATGAATATTCTTCAGTTTGATGATATTTTAGATTTATTCCGAAAATAATTTAAAACTAATAATTTAAGCTTCAAATTTCCTCATATTCTATAGTATAAGGCGACAAATGAACCATAATCAGAACCTGTACCATAAAGCTATAAATGTAGTGCAATGTTACTCCATAATTTTGGAGGCAGCACATGCTACCACCAATTTTAGCGAGTAAGTTAAATTTGTACAGTGATAAATAGAAAACATTATCATGGGGTAACTTATTTTAATTTATTTTAAAACATATACAAGTTATTTAATTAAGAAAATAACGATAAAAAGTATACAACAAAGAGACATTCTAGCTCATAAATAATTTCACAATTTAAACTGGATGAAAACTGGATTTTTAAAGGCCTTAAATATTTAACGGATCAGAGTTTTACACCAGTTTTAGAGTAACGTTACATCAAGTTATACCAACAGTTTACAGTGTATTTTTTTGCTGGTGAATTAGAAAATTAGATGCCCCTCAGTCAAAACTCAAAATACCTTCAACCAGGTTAATCAGTTAACCAACATCCCAATCCCCTCGACCCCCTAAAAAAACTATAATCCTTAATAAAATAAAGGGGCCAGGATTAACGATCCAGTTACATGGCCCTTCTGTACAACTATTACAAAGTATACAAAGCAAAGGACCTAGGGCCCGGACCCCAAGGGTTCCATTAAAAGGGCCAAGACGAGCACTGATCCCAGGGGGAAGCACTTCATTCCGGCAGTGGCCATCTTTGAACGTTTATTGCCGGACTCTCTGGCAAGAGTAGAGTTGTTTTGGTCCGATGATGAGGAAACATCCCAATGAGGCTCGGATTAAGATGTCTTTTTCAAAGTTACGATTTCTTGGGATGTTTCTGTTGGTCAATTTAAACTTTATTTGTTTAGAGTTCTATTATTACTACTTGTTACATGATGTAAAACTACATTTTAAAAATACATTTAGAATAAATAGTATATAATTCCTTGCGATGAGGATTTTCTATTATTTAAATTATTGTGAGATGTATTGTTCTCTTTGCAATTAAAAATATTTTTTATACTTTCATTATATAATTTAGTGTTTAGTATTTAATGTATTTAATATTTTAATGATGCATAAAAACTACTTTTTAATTATTTACATTTAGTAATCATATGGGTATTATAAGTTCATTTGCATGCAATTATGCATAAAAAAATGCTGAATCTATTTCTCTCATTAAATATTTATTCATGCCAGTTATAAATTAGTGTAGTACTTTATGTTTTAAGATTTATGATGCATAAACTATTTTTTATTTATTTAATTTAGTATGCATAGTGGTATTTAAAGTTGATTTTGCATGCAACTTATGCAAAAAAATCTTAATCTATATTAAAATAAATTAGGTTCTTTAGTTTTCAAGGACATTTTTTCAATCTCTATGATAAATTTCCATAAATTTACTTATAGTTATGTCAATATAGAGTTATAAGTTATGTCGTAATAAATTAGTATAAAAAGATTATTCTGATGAAATATACGGATTTTTGGATGTTTTAAGTCCAGGAGTTGCTAAAAAGAGAAAATTTCAAAAATAATTTTGGATTTAAAAGCATTCATATCAAAATAATCTAGCAAATCCATTTTAATGGGTATAGGAATGTTCTAAATTAACGATTACAAAAGTAATGATTAAAAGTATAAAAAAAGAATCATTCTCTTACTGAACATGTTTCACTGAACAGTTATGTGACAATATTGTTACAAATTTTAAAGGTTTATATTTAGTACAAAAAAAAAAGAAAACATTACAAGAATAGGCGAACGATATGTTAAAATAACAAAATATAGACGAACAATAATTTAAAAACATTGTTTATGAGAAACTATTAAATATTTTTACCAAAAAAAGTATAAGTAACATATCAGTCCACAGAGACATTCTTGTGAATAACCGAAAGATAATTACTCAACTTATTCTGTTGAAAAAGCAAATTGGATTTATGTTAAAGTGCCAAATATAGTGGACGAAGATGTATTTGATATAGTTCAAGAACAATTGACTGATTTGAATGCATATAAAAACTAAAAATAACCAATCATTAGGAACATAATTAATAATAAAAGAGCATAAAACTTAGAAATAAAAATTAAAGAACCTTCGAGATTTTAAATTATTGGAGTTGAACTGATTCTTTTAACATTTTTACCAGTGCTTAGCATTGGAGATTTTGCTTTTCAAAAATTGCACTTCTTAAAAAATTTCAATTATTGACTAATTTACAAAAAGTTTTCCAAATATCTTATTCAATTGTTATTTTTTTTAAAAATTGTAGTATGGTTATCCTTTACCATCCAGTTTGCAATATATTAAAATTTGAGGTATAGTATTTGAGTATTTTAACAAAAATATACGTAAAATTTGTAATTAGAAATTTTTTTGGTGAAAAATAAAATACCTTTAAATTTTATAGCATTTGAAATAAAATAATATGTTTTTATTCTTCACAAAATATATGATAACGATAATTTTATATAGTTTTGTAAAATTATCTTCACGAAAGATGCCAGGAGTCATATCGAATTCTTAATTAGTAAGTAAATTTCTCGTAGTCTTTATAAGTAGTTAGTAAAAATTTATTTTAAGTAAAATAAAAAGACACACAAGAATAAAATATTAAAGAATAAATTAGCAATTTGTTGTTATAACATACTTATTTAAGGTATCTTTTTTAAGAATTGTTACATTAATCTTATAAGTATTATAGATTTTAGTGTTTTAAAAGCAAAATCAAGTTCAATCTATTTATACTATTGACCAATCACTAACAATACACCCCTATTTATAATAGTTTCTTTCTTTAGATGAATCTCTAAAAGAAGTTCGACATGAGAGAAAAACATTTGTACTAAAAATCGTGTATGTAAAAGATGGATCACCGTCATTTAAATAGCACTACATGTCGCAATTGCTCGAGGAAAAGTGACATATCGATAAAGAAAATGGATTTTTCAATAGAATCATTTAAAAAATTTGCATTTTCGTTGCTTTTTGTTTTTGAAAAAGCGACAGAGCTGCTTATTATAGAGTAACTCTTTTACACATCAATTTAAGATTTTTTATGAATCGTCCAAATTTTTAAATTCTGCATGTGTTTTTACTGGAAAAGTCATATATGTGAGTTACTTCACTTTGAAATGCATGGGGATCAATTCATTGGATTCACTTTAGTATTTAATGTTCTTCGGTCACATAGGAAATATACTATTGTTGGCAAAGATTCATCTTTATACTTAATCGAAATTACTGCGAGCAGTCAAAAAAATATTATAATGTTGATAGATACGATTTGGAACATGGTAAAATGGGGATAGTTTTTTTTTAGGAATGCATATGTGCAATTATTGTATTTGTAATCGGGGGCCAATGTTTGGTGAAATCAAAACTGTACAAGGACAAAGAACAGGGACAATCAAAGTTCTTGCTTCTCAAATTAAATAATTAATATTTTTTTATTTATTGTAGTAACTTTTTCGTTAGGCATTAAAAATATGCCAGTTAAAAATATACTGTTAAAATATTTTAAATATCGTTTACATCAATTACATAGTATAATTTTCATTTGAATGCAAATGGAACAATTAAATGTAAATGTACAAGTACACTGTAGGGGAAAAAAACAGAAGCGTTTATGAATTGAAGCAAAATTTTCGAGTATTTTGGAATTTAATAGGAATTCGGAATGTAATATTCAGAAACATTTGTGAGAATTTCAAAAAATCTTTTCAATTTTTCTACTGTACTCCAGCACATATCCAATTTATAGGATGACTGGAAGTAGAGCGATTCGAACTTCTGCAGTCCTGAGAAGTTTCAATCTTGAGGCAAACGCGTTAACCCCAATGCCACGTAAATGCCAAAATTGCTAATTTTTCCCCGATTTCGTGTTGACAGAAATTGGATTAAGCATTTGCGCACAAGCCAGAGGCATTCGGTCATTTACCCTTTCACTCCTAATAATTCCATTTGCAATCATCACCTTGCGATTTTTTTCTCACTAAGTTAAACTTTCACATATTTCAAATAAATTTTATTAAATTCTACATGCGTTTTTCGATAAAATTATATTTTCTCTTTCTATCATTCGAAGGAAGAATCATGTCTTTTGGGAGAATTAAATAATGTTTGTTTTAGTTAAATAAAAATATGAAAAACATGGAAAAATAAAATTTAACCCTTTTATTAAATAAATAGGCCCTTAATTCTTTATGCTTGCATTTTATATGTTTTCAAAATTTTAATTTTAACTATTTTTAACAAAGTTTCCTAAAAATTATTGAAATTTATTCAAAAATTCTGATTCCATTTTTTTTCCTTAAATTTAAGTTAAAAAATTAAGATATTTTCACTGCTTTTTATTATTTTATTCTGTATGCAAAATGAGAGCCTATTTCACAGATTTTAGATTTTTAGAGTAAAAATAAAAAGTTGGGACTGAGAGGGTTAACTTTGAAATAAAGGAAACTTTTACAAACTGCTTGGAAAAATGTCATTGATAATGGGTCTCTTATATATTCAGAAAGATTTCAGGTAAGGCTATAAAGTTGTTGTTTTTTGGAATTTTATCAGTGTATGGGAAAATATTACCAATTTTCTAAAGCTTAATACTATCTTATCCCCATAGATATCCTAGTTAAAGTATTAGATTGGCAGATCACATGAACTTCAATGCTAACGAGCGACGGGACGCGCATGGAGGCCTTTTAAGAGGGCAAAATGGCCAGTGTTGCTGTCACTTTAAGGAGAAAAATACTACGAAAAAATACCATTTATTTCAAAAATTACAAAAAAATACTAGAAAAGGATTAAAGTTACTAAAAAGATTCCAAAATGCAGTTAGTATTTTTACGATATTTTATTGTAATTTTAGAATAAAGTGTTATTTTTTCTCCTTAAAGTGGCAGCAACAATGGCCATTTTCCCCTCTTATTTGGCCTCCATGCGCGTCCCGTCGTTAGCATCGGAGGTCACGTGATCTGCCAATCTAATACTTTAACTATGATATCTATGGTTATACCCTTTAAAGTAGCATTTTTGGTTACATCCATGCTTGACACAAACATGACCGTTTGAGACAAACACAATCAGTTAGGATGTAATCAATTGTCTAAAAAAAAAGATGTTGGTCCCCAAATGGTTGTGAACCCAAATGCATGAATGTCTAAATGGAAATAATCGTAATGGTAAACCTGTTTGCCAGTCAAACTTGTACTGAGTATCAAATAATAAATGCATTTGTAGTTACAATTACGTCTCACTAGATCTAAACATAGGCTATTGGTGAAGTGCCATATATTTTTTGAGCGGCGGTCAAGTCACGGGATCAACACCTGAGCAATACTTTGTGACATGACACAGAACAACAACGGATTAAAGTGCAAAACCCTTCTATACAAAGAACATTTTAGTTTAAACTAGCTTTATAAACCCGGCTTTGCACGGGTGCACCCTTAATAACCCTAATTAGTAGGTTTTTTTTATGTAAACTTTTATTTTATACCAATTGATCCCTCCACTGTGGTCCACTCCATCAGGATATAATCTCCTCCCATTCTGATATGAGGGGTTGATTTTATCCAGGCCCTTCCGGAGTTTGTGGGCTTTCCCATAGGGCCCTATTCAAATTGCTAGAACAGCTATATGTTATAATGGTCTGTTTATATTTAACAATTAGCGCAAAACGTAACTGCTCAAATGTGGTAAACATTCCACTTCATATTTCATACAACTCGATAGGGCTGGGGGACACAGTCGGTAAAGACTTTCGTCTTGCATGCGGTAGGTTCCAGGTTCAGGTCCGGGCATCGCCAAAATAACTGCAGACCTATGAACGGCTCGTGCAGCCAAAAAATGTCCGACGAATAATACCCCGTATAGAGGAAGGTCACTTTAAATAAAACAAAATTAAATAAACAAACCTCCAAATTCCCAACGCTGCGTACGATGTCGCCCTTAAAAGTTGCATTGGGTACCTACTCACGTGTCGGCTCGTAACTTGACTGTGGTTCTAAATTACGAATCCCGTTTCCAATAGAACTCGTGTGTAGCTTTAATCCGACGATAATTCAAACTAACCCATACAACTAAATGGGAATAGCTACCCTACGTTAAATTTTCAACTTCGCCAAAAGCCGACAATGCCAAAATTCAATCGACCGTTACGCCATCTTAACATCAGAAAAAAAACAGACATTCATCCTCTTGTATGGTTGGAAAAGTTTTATAAAGTACAAATTCCTTATTTATGCCGAATATATTCCGATTAACCTAAAGAATCATGGCCGGCGATTTTACGCCAAATCTGGTAACCCCGATGGCAACCTTTGGCGAAATTAGCAATTGCATTGACAATTTCTAAATGTTAATCTATTTAAATCTTAAACGCATATAATTTATTCTGAAGTTTTCTTATACTAATATTTTATTAATTAGATGCTTACTGATTTTAAATAATTATTTACTTTTTTAAAATCAATTCTTCGTCATTTTAAAAATTCACTTTTTTTTATAAATCTGGTCTGCAATTTAATGAATCTTTCCGCTGTTTTAAGTCGGCCATTTTGAAATTAGGTAGTATTTTTTGGTCATTTCGAGATGGTAACCATCTCAGCAAGTGCCGGGGTTTGTTATCACTTCGACTTGGCGACATTTTTGAAAATTCGCCAAATCTGGCCACGTTTCTTTAGGTTCCAAACTTCTTTAGGTTAACCTATATTCCTCCCTATCATCATTTCTTACCATTTGTAAACATCAATTAAATTAAATTCGGAAACGTAATTAAAATCTAGTTGGGAAAATCTGATCCACCATAAAAAATAAAGAGATTTAAAATCAACAAATAAAATACTGATATTCAAATAACAATCCAGCAAATTAAACCGACGTGCTCTTTTTTTCTTCTTTTTTAATTTTCGTTCACGCTAAACGCGCTGAAATTTCTTTAAATTGAATTAAAAAGTATTAAATTCTAATCTTACAATGCTATTCCTATGGGGAAATCAGCTCACGTTTTGCACTCCTACACCCTTTGGGTTCGAATAAAAAGTATCCTATAGCCTATTCCTGGTGCTAAGCTACCTCCCCACCAATTTTCATCCAAATCAGTTCAGCCGTTCTTGAGTTATAAATGGTCTTACTAACACGACTTTCTTTTATATATATAGATTAATACTTATATAGGAATCCGTTACTCTTTAAAACGGTAGTGTAGAAGAGCGTATTAGAAGGCAGGTCCAGTCTCCTCTCCAAAGCTAGGCATATATGAAGGGGCAGGACATGTGGACCTCCGCTAAACATGGCCACTATTCCTCCAAGACGTTACCCAAAGCACTTTCAATCGTCAGTGATTGGTTTGTATGTCACGTGGGTACACAAAACCAATCACTGGAAAATACTTTCCGTAACGTTTTAGAATTTTAGAGGAAGAGTGCAGATGTTTGGTGAAAGTTCACGTGTCCTGTCCCTCCATGTATGCCTGGGTTAGGTTAGACTGAATTAGCGTCACGCTAGACCTACACGAGAGTTATTGGCGACGGGTGTCATGGTTTAGAACCACAGTCAAGTGACGAGCCGACACCTGAGTAAGCACCCAAAGCAAATTTTATGGGTGACATCTTACGCAGTTTCCGTGTATGCCTTGCTTAAGTAATAAAGTCCTCGCCCTAACAACTGGGCTTCTATGGTCCCATCTCATGGCAAAAAAAATATATATATCTCCAAAAAGGGGCACCTAGCGACAGAAAAAGGGGTGATTAAAGTAAAGCGTTGGTGGCGTAGGTTAAGGAACGGAGTTACATATTCCTCAGCTCAACAGCTGTGTCGGAGAAATATGATTCACTGGTTTTTTTTTTCAAAGTTTTTTTTTTTTTTTTGGGGGGGGGGGGGGGGTTGAAAGAGACGTCTTTTCGCTTCAGATTTCTAGGTGAAAGGATTAGAGGGTTCATTCGCAATTAAGTGATGGTTTATTGTAGATCATACTGTGAGTAGAAAAGGGACGTACGTGTATATATATGAATTTTCTAGTTGAATTTGTTGAAATATGCAAAGCTTTAAAAGTCAATTGATGTCAGTCTTAAATCAGTCTTTTCAATACCTTGGAATACCAAGAAGCAAATTCTCATAACTTTCAAAAGTTATATAAAACTTTATAGGTATAACATTATTTTTTTTATATATTGGAATATTAGATTTCATTGATTGTTCGTCAAATAGGGTAAGTTTTGCCTTGGAGGGTTACATGGGCCCAAGATTGTCAAGCTAATAACTTCTTATTAAATTATTTTTAAGAATGTGCTTGCATTGTTTAATTTGGGGTTAATCTTCCCCTAATTGAAAACCGATACATATTCGGTTTATGAGTAAAAAACCGACCTATGAGTAAAAACATGTTCAAGAAGAAAGTCAGCACTAGAATTTTATGCTTGAGTCAAAGTTAACCCATTTGACTATACCAAATTTGACCATGCCAACAAATATACGAAATACCTGAAGCATTTAACTATCGTGTAATATTCACGAATTTGAGCTATTATATCATCGCGTCATGAACAAAATGTATTATAGAGCATTCTCATAAAGTTCAATGTAGGACTTGTTATAGGGCATTGTAAAAACAATCCCCTCAAAACTATGTTCAATTCAAGAAAATAATATATGTCTGGAAAATTAAGCAACCTTGTCTAATTGTACTTATGTAAAATCAAAATAATTGATAGACTTAGTGAGAACGTGCTAAGTGACAAAAGTGAAACTGAAAAATGAGCTTAAAGTTTCGTTGCCTTTGATACGTTAAACGGCACTTACGACGTAAAAAGTATACTTAATTAAATTAGAAAGAGAGAATCTTGTTCCCTTGAAGGATGGAACAATCTGTTATAAACACGAATCTCAATTTTTCAAATGTCACTAAGCACGTTCACTAAGCTCTTCAATAAGAGAATTACTTATCAGACGTTGAAAACTCTTTCAGCGAAGGTGAAATAGGTGTAAGGGGGGGGGGGGGAAGAGGTTGTCTACTGTATTGAATAAAACTGCAAAAGACTCAAACATCAATTTTGTCTGACACGTAAAATAAGGAGGAAAATTTCATTGTCTTTTATGTTAATACTCTTGAATCATTGACTTCCTGGTACGCTCTCGTTGAACACTCAATTGTTATTGGACTTAAAATGATTCGAGGTTTGGCGAGTAAATTTTGTACTGTGTTCTGTACTATTCTTATATAAATAGAAATTTAAAATTTCACTTGGTAATCGAGAAAGAAATGGTTTGAAGTATTACAAATTACTCTTAATAAAGGCAGTGGAAAGTTTACTCAATTCTTTTTTTTCTTTAAAAAAAAACTTTTAAAATACTGCGAGATAATCTATTTTTTAATTGAACCTGGCAAATTAAGTTGTTAATATGGACTAAAAGTATTTTTAAATTTTTATTATTTTTTATTACTTAATTATTTTTAAATTTTATTACAAATACCATTAACAACTAATTTTTAGATAAACATAAATTTCAATAATTTTTATATAATTGTTTCAAATAAAATTGTCAATTGATTTTAAATACACGAAGAAATATTTATGTTAGTTAAAGGATTTTCAATTTTCATGTGAAGAAAGGTGAATTTTTTTAAGACATTTTTTCTAAAGTTATTGTACAGAAGAGTTGCAAGCTTGGCTATCGCCAATGAATTTCATTTTTAAACATAAAGGAAATATTTATATGAATCAATGGATTGAAGTCATGTGCCTGTTGGTTTATGTTGGTTAATTTATATTATTTTGAAGTTTCTTAAGGCTTAAGAGCAGTGGCATTGATTTAGCAAATAAAACGAGTATATGGGTGCAAGATGAATTTTCATGTACACTGAATGTTTACAAATAAATTTTCTAAATAAGGAAATAATTTTGAAGTATTTCATAAATAAACCGAGTAAACAATCCCCCCTCAAACTTCTTAAAAAAGTTTCTTTTATATTGATTGTAAACATTTCTCATGAAAAAATGATAAATTGGTGAATTATAACTAAAAAAATAGTTTTAAGTATTATTAAATTGGTACAGTGTTTTATATTAATAAATTCTTGTCTAAATTATGGTTAAGAATAATCATAGTATAATGAAGGAAAATATAGCATTTATTTAAGAGAAAAGTACTCTTTAAGTATTCAACTTAGTTTAAAATATTAATAAAAGCCTACTGATTATCAATTCATCTTTATGTCGAGAGTACAAGAAAACTGAAGAAAAAAATGCAAATTACAGCAGTGACAAAATAAAAATAAAAATTTTAGATCTAATTTTTAATCTTTATCCACACAAGAATTAGTGCAATTCACTTAAAAATACTTGTAAACCAAACTTTTTTTTTGATTTTTCTTTCAAAATATTAATTGGTATTCTTTATAAATTAAAAATATAACTTGAATAAACATTTAATCTAGATTTCCTTCAACTAAAATCTAAACTATGTTTCTTAAATTGATCGCTTAATCCCGCAGATTTCACTTTGCAATAAAAACAAAATTAAAAACCCTTTAAGTTCTAAAACTCCAAAGGAACAGTTTGAAAATGCAGACTATGTTTGAAACCTGACCAACAAAGAAAAATTTATTTTATATTTGTTTGGATTTTTATTTAAAAATATGAAATAGAAACTTTGGCATTGCATTTTAAAAAGTACATTATGAGCCATGTAATTTATTTTTTCAAAGTTGGTGATTAAAAAATGCAATGACCTGAACGGCACGATTCCAACAACTAATTTGAAATTATTTTTTAATCTGGTAAAACTAAGTGAATATAACCAATGGAAAATATCATTCAAAATCTTACCTTTATGAAATAGTCAATGAACATATCTTCCAAATTTGAAAACCTCCAAAGAAAACACACAATCTGTATCCCACAAAAACACAACACAAAAAATTCCAATGCTGAAACAACGTCCACTTTTTTCTAATTAACCAATCACTTAAAAAACACACAATTCCACCGATTCACAACACAATTCCTCACAGTCACAGTTCCAAAAAACACACGTTCTAAAACAAACACTTTTCAAAACTGCCGCGCGAACGAATTTAAAACAAAACGATGGAGAAGGGGGAAAGGAGCATCTTATTCTCGTCTGCGGATTTCATCTTTGCAGACGACTGAAAAGGAGAGTTCTCGTTTCTCCTGCGTAAGGTGGTTGGGGAAGGGGGGGGGGAGGTGCCAGCTGATGCGAGGGCCCTCTGCCGATCGTTTGGGATTTCTCGTCTTGGAAATTCGTCTGCTGAAATAAGCCATTGACCACGTGGAGTTCGTTCGATTTTTTTTATTTTATTATTTTGTTCTGTTTAAAGGGGGAAGGAGAGAAAACAATCGTCTGTGATTTTTAGCGGTCGCTTTTTTTTTCTTTTTTGAAGTGATGTGAGGATTGTTTCGGAGGTGGCCGATGTGTCGTGTATGTGGTTTTATTGGATGGTGTGTTTTAATTGTAGGATTGTGTGCTTTGTTGTGTGTTTTATGTCTGTCTACGCAATGATGACATGAAATTAAAATTCAAACAACGAAAAAATATACATTAAATGTAAAACCAGTTTGCTATTAGTACTATGATTTAAAAAAAAAGAAATACCGTCTTTGTTATATACCGATTATAATTAAGCACATATGTTACACTTTAATAAACACATTTATTGGTAAACTACCATTATTTTATTTGTTCCTGAAGTGCATTTTTTATATAATGTAATAAAAAGTGTTACGCACCCATAAATGATATTTTTTCTCTTCTCAATTAGTTTTACAAATATTAAGTAAAAAAATTTTACGAAGCAAATATTTAACCTTCTAAGCGTTTTAGCCCCGGCCTTTACCGCAATTTATGCACCAGTCTTTCTAGCAATAACCATATTTTTCAAAATTATTAAATAATGAAATTTTAATGATATTGTGGGTATTTTTTTATTTTGGAAATTATTTTAAGATCATATTTTCAACCCTCCCAACAAATACTGATTTTCTAAGCAATTAAGTTACTAAAAAAAATATGCAGAGAAAATAACCTTACATTTTAGCCCATTTTCAGGTTGGCGGGAAGGTTTTAAATGTGAATTTGCAATAGGTGAATGTAATTGTAGTGATAATCTCTATAAAAAAACCATCATATATAAAATTTATGGAAATAAATCTAAGCTATAAAACACAAAGTTTGTATAAAATGGTAAAGAGCGATTGGGTGACTGTTTAATAACCAAAGGCTCTGTAACTTCAAGACGTAGAGTTTTAAAATTTCTAAAAAAAATCGTAAAAATCAAATAAAGAATATGACCACTTGGAATTTTCTGCTAACTTCTTTCCTTGCTAAGCTATGATTCTTTTTAACACGTTGACTGCAAATAACTCGCCAGTGCGTGGCGTGGTTCCGATTAACCGATAACAGCGCATTCTGATGAAATTCATTGTACCATTTCGCCAACCGTTCTTATGAGTTCAAGTTCGTTTGAAAACTTGATAAACATGATGGCCTAGTAGTTACACAAACTACACGATCTAGCTCTTTCATCTACCCTTTTGTATGGTATTTAATAGACACCTAGTAATCCCAGATGTGACTGATGAATTTCCATAAATAGATTTTAAAGCTTATGCAGTTTTTGTGTTATTGCGAAGTGTATCTTTCGCCTATTGACGACAAATATAATACAGCCATAATTACGTAGGGATGTTAACACCTATATTTGAATCATGTTAACACCGCAAGCAAATTTAAGGTTATTTGGGGATCAATTTGAGGATATAGATCGTAAAATATTAGATTTTAGACTTTTGCAACCGATACTACTGTGCTTGTAATAATACTCGATGATTTGAAAGAGTATATTCTATTTCAAATTACGAGGAAATTAAATCTTTCGTCTCTAGTGTAGGGCGACCAGATACCAGACATACTGCATTTCGCAGTGCGGTTTAGTTTGTTATTTAACTATATCTAGCTATAAAAAAATTGCAAATATAGTCTCTGTTTTATTTTTTTGTAGTTATTTTAAACAAAAACAGCCCAAAAAAATATGAATTATTACAATTTAATGATGATTTCATAGTCGAAAAGTTAATCACTGAAACAAATCTGGTTATTGGCTTTCAATTCAATAATTAGTGACAGATGATGAGTTATCCTGTCGGAAAAGGCCAGGAACACTTCCTCGTATTTTTAGACTAGATGTCGTGTAGCTTTAGTTAGGGACGTTAATTCAACCTAACCTTGTAATTTTACTACCTCGAACTAAGATTTTTACTTTTTCGAAAATGAAGAAGAGTTAGTTCATTTCGATTGTAACGAACTGGTTTTAAAAAAAAACAGAATGTTCTTCTACTTCACATCAGCCTCTATCGATGAAAATTTTCTATCGGTATCGTGGCAGTCAAAGTGTTAATGTGATAATGAGAGTGGAACGTCACAATTTAAAACCAAACTTCTAACAAACAATTAGTCCACGTTCGCTTATCCCCGCATTCGATGACGAAAACCCAACAGATTGCTAACAGCGCCGAATAAAAAAATGTGGTTGGTTGGCTTAAAATACTTCGCACTACAGCGTACCTGTTCTATATCCGTAGCTTTTCGGTCTTCTTCGAGGGTATTGGTAAAGAGCGCTTGGGAAATTGACGATGGCTTGAAGTCTTTCCTGGAGGTTTGGTTTGTTTAAGACCTTTCCCGAAAAAATAGCAGTAGCATTTATTTTCTTTGGCATGTGTTTGAAAGGGGGTGGGAAGGGGGAGAATTCAAGTGCTTGAAGAATTATTTTTTTGATTGAAATGGTTGATTGTAAAAAAAAAACATATACTGAATCTTTTAATTTCTTATTTTTTACCAACGTTTTCCCCAAATCACAAGTCGTTTCCTCGTAAATAGCCTCCAACCATTGTTGGTAGTTTAATCAGACGTTCTAGTCACAAATAAATATCAACTAAAGTCTTCGGTGAATAAAAGTGGTCGGTTTATCGGTGTCGAATGAAAAAAAGCGTGGACTTTATTTGGTTGGAAGTTGGGTAGTTCATTAGTCTAAAAACAGATTTTTTCCAAAAAAAATTCCATAACTACTAACTGGTAATTCACTTATGCTAAAGGCGGGGTTGGCGAATGATATATTTTGGGACGTCTTTGTCACTAGTACGAATTAATGTGAGTTAATAGCGATAAATCTGAAGCTGTATTTTGAAAGCGATATCAAAGCTGGAAAAACCTTCGAGCATGCGCAGTTATTTACAAGAAAGAGTTAAACTGTCTTAACTTAATTTATGTTTGTTTAGATCATTAACCAAGTTGCTCATTTATATAATATGATTACAATATACAATCACATATTGTAAGTACAATTACATATATCTATCTTATTTAACTAATTATGACTATAGTTTTGATTCATTAACGATTTAATGTAGTGTTAACACTCGAGTTTACTAATAAATAATTCCATAATAAAAGTATCTTCGATAGAAGTAAACTGATTGTAACTACACTGTCCGTTTACGATTTTTTTTATGATGTGTTCGTAAACTAACGTTTTGGCAATAGCCAAACAATTGGATACTTTTTAAAAGATTTTTTAAAGACTAAATCTTCATTCTGACGGGGCTCGGGTGGCCAAGAGGGTTTGATTGCAGCCCATTACTCAAACAGTCTGCACACTGTATCGGGTGCGGGTTCGATTCCCTCCTTCGCCCTGGTTGTACTTTCTCTGTGTCAGTAAAAATTCTGCCTGTGTCTGTCTTACTTGGCGAAGGTTTATAAGCGGGTCTCTGATCAAGTTTAGTTTAACCTAACTCTTCATTCTGACAAATCGTATAATAGCGTTTCTTAAACATAAGATATTTTTCATGTTACATGCAGATTTTCTTTAATTTTAAATTAAACTCATGCTTCTTCTGTGTCAAATTACACAACTATTACCTAGCAACACCAATTTCTTCCGTATTTTATATTACGTTTAATCAAGTTAATTTGAACAAGTCAAAAGCAGTAAATAAAATAAGCGTAACTACATTAAAAAGGATTTTAAGGAGATATTTTTATAAATTGGTTAAAAAGCTAAGGAGAGTAGGTATTTTAAGCACTTTAGTTCTTCGATGTCTTACTTTAAAATAGCGAAAAAGTAATTTTTAGGTAGTTAATTTTTATTTTTAAATGATTGACTACGATGAATTATTCAGATGTGTTTGTCTAATTTTTCTGTTTTGTGTTCTAACTCAACGTAACTGGGATGTTTTTAATTTTTTTTATGATTGTCTTTATAGTTTGAACTTTGTTTGCTTTTTAACCCAAGTAGTGCTGGTAGCTTAGTTAGTTTTCAACAACATATAAGTATATTCAGTAGTAAATGTTTCAGTTCTAATCCACAAAGTTTCCCTCATTTCTTAATTAAAACGGCTTCCGTGCAAATCTTAAGGGACGTTAATTTAACCAAACTAAATCTAACTATTTTTTAGTTTGTTTCTTTTAAATTAAATACAATGAAACCAAGCTTTGTAATATGAATTTCTTTTTTAAGCAATTGAAAGCAATATCATCAGGTGAAAACTATGATAACAGGAAAATGATTCGATGTGCAACACACTTATAAAACCGTCAAGTAGTTAATTAGACTGCAATACTCTACAATAAACAAATCCTAACTATTGTCGCCCCATATACCCGAAATAATAAGAAAAGCAGCTATAATATCCTCACAACAGAAACATAAGATACTTTCTACTGCCCAAACCCGAGAGACTGTCCAGTAGTACGGTGCTATTAGCCATCCCTTGACCGCGGCAGTGTATCTGCATGTGAGGGAGGATGCTAGATATATATATGAAAGTGGTAAAACTGACCTGTTCTTGTGAAAAGGATTGGATTATAGAAATGGTGGGTTTATTTTATTTCGATCGACGTAGTATTTATTGTGCAAGAGAAGAAATGGTAAAAAAAAACGGATTTAAACACTAACGCTTTAAAAAGAAAAACAAGTATTCAATTATTTTATAGTTTAACTGGTTTCGACAAATGTTGTCTTTCTTCTTATATTAAAATCGAAACAACTTTATTACCGTTATTTGAGTGCCTGAGTGAAGTTTTAGTGAAAACTCACATTTTCTCACGTATTTTTAATGTTTTGAATAATTTGGTGCCAAAACTCAAATTCAGAAAAGTGTTTAAAAAAATTAATATTCTTTAAATTTCATTTAATTTTATAAATATTTTATTATTTTTTTAAAGTTCAATTAAATTTATATTCGCAACTAAAGGTAAATCTGATTATTTAAATACAATCTGCAAGTTTCTCTTTGAGAGGTTAATTAATTTTTAATGTGGATTTATTTTTTGTTCGTTTTCAAAATTTAAAAAAATTTGAAACTGACTTTTACAGTTAAATGCCTCAAACAACACTAAATATAAAAAACACCAACCAAACAACACAAACATCTCTTTCGAAAATATCACAAACCAAAACCCCCTATTCTCAACAAATCCCCCACAACCCCATTCCCTTACAACAGTGGTAGCGTGGGTCCAAGACACCAGCTGCCCACAGATCGATGTAGAGAGAGTCTTGGCCAGAGATAATGGTCCTTGGGGGCTCTACCCGCTACCCTCCGAGTCCACACGCACGTATAAAAACCCCTATTGATGCTCCTCTGGTGCTTTTCTTATTTTCTTGACCACGGATGTTGAGGAAATAATGGTTTGGTGGTTGGGACTTGGTTTGGGTTGGAAGGAATGAAGTGTTCTTGATTTGTGGGGTCTTTTTGAAGTTGAAATTTGTTGAATGCTATTAAGACCTTCCTTACTGAATGAAAATGTTGATTTCAAGTTTTTAAATTGTTTTTTCGTATAATTTAATTTATCCTAAATAAATTTTATAGTACCATAGTCACATTTGTCTAATACAATGATTATTTAGATAAACTTAAGCAGGAAGCTAATTTTTGCATGGCAAATTTTCTTGCCAATCTTTGAAAGAACATTTTTGGACTTGCACTTAGAAAACCCAAATTGTATTTTTTTCATTATTTTTAATTTTTTATTGTAACTTCCGTTCATGTTTAAAAAGTATTTACCAATTTTTTCTGCGGCCTTATTATATCGCTAAAGATTGTTGTGTTAATAACGATTGTTGTGTTAAATTTTTTCATATCCAATGTTTATCCTGTAAAATCGTAGTTTTCGAGTAATGAAAATGTTTCTGTTAATCAGGGATAGTGACGTCAAAGTCATGTTGAGTAAAGAATGTCCAAAATCTAACTAACAACCCTGCATTCAGTTTTTATTTCATATTGTACAACACTCAAATATGTTAAATATATGTGTGCAATGTTACTACTATGTAAAACAATTTCTTGCTCGCATTAACTTTAATCATATTAATAAAATAAATCTCCCTGTGTTGCGCATTCGTAAAAAAAAATCTCTTGCCTTTTAAAATAAAAATACAAAGCTAAAGAACCAATTACAGACTCCAATTCCAACAAAGTTGGTAATACCTAGCTTCAATTAAACTTAATAAACTAAACTCCTCGGCGCAACAGCCCATTAAGCACTAGTACTAAGCCACTGGGGCCTCAATTAAACTTAATACATAAAATAAAATAATAAAGAAACAAAAAGACAAAACAGTAACCGAATCCAACTGCTATTCAAAAGCAACTCAAAAAGCGCATTTCCCTGCCGGACCTTTTCGTGTTGTTTCGGTTGCCGGATGCTTTTTGTTGTTGAGGAATAACATGGCGCTGGGTGTTATTTAGCCTGCAAATGGATGCGCTGTATTACTTTGGACGGACTATCCAATAACGGGCCTGACAGGGCAATGAATGGTTGAGTTTTGTTCATTTGTGCCGGCCATATCTCGTGGGCCACTATTGTGAGGAACTTTTAACGTGTCTTTTTTTTTGTTGGGTACATTCGGGAATTGCTTGTTATTAACTATTGTGTCGTTTTTATTTCTGTGTTAATTACTTGGTTTTTATATTTCAGTAACTATGTAAGTGTATATAGATGTGTGTACTATTCTGATGAAGCAGGATCTCCGTCTAGCGAACGATATCAGTTTTTACGCAATAAAACTATTTGCTCCAAGAATCAATGTTATTTTCTTCATGTATCATGTCCAAACTTGGGGATATTTTCAGAATATATTTTTTCTATTTTCTTATTTTAAATAAATAAGAAACTTCTCAAAAAATTAAAGGCTATACAAACAAAAATGACATTGTGCCTCTAAATGGTTAGTTACTTTGGAAATTGTGGTGCGAGTTGAATTTTCATTTATTGTTCCTACAAGCTTAATGATTAATTTATTCTGGGTGACTACTAAGACAATCGATCTTTTGATTATTGATATTGAAGCAAACACTTTATAATCGATTCAATCTATTTAAATCAACAATACTCATAAACTCTTTTATTAAGTATAATCTATTGCTCCTACTAGTACTTCCAAGGAGTTAAGTGGCATACCTGCAAAAAAGACAATCATCAATACTATTCTGAATCACAACGTTCATTTCCAACAGCCCTTGTTTAGCTCTAGTACAAAATTTATCATCCAAAACCATCTGCAGCACTGGATGTGCACCGCACAATGAATTTCATTAAACTCAAAACTCACATGCATACCATTTCAGTAATTATATCTCCACCCAACACTTCTAAATGACGAATTTATCTTTGAAAAACATAACAGGACCATTAGCAAAACCACTTCCTTTAAAAAAAAAAAAGATAAGCACCATCACGTTGCAGTTAAAAACTGCCTTCCAAACCGAAAAGTGAGTCCGAAAAATCCTCTTTTCCAAACGCTTCGGACACGACAGGTAGCATGTGAGTGTGCGGTAACTCATAAATTGTTGCGCGAGACGAATAGAAGAAAGAATCTTTTGTTGAAGATATGAAGTAAAATGATTTTTTTCTCTCTTAACTGTTCTGAAACTTAACTTCATTTTTTTAATCTCAAAAAGAGTGAGCCTTTTTTTTTAAGAAATTCTAAACTATATTTAAATTATAATTTTAAACGGAACTCTGATAGGTGTATAATAATTTCCTATAGATTATTGAATCACTAAGATCGCAATTTGTTTGAGTATGTGTAACTGTAGTTGTGACATTTAAAAAATTGCCATTATGGTAAATTCTGCTGTTGGCAGGTAAGCTGAAGTATCTCGACTAATGATTTACACCATTGTTGTGAGCACTTTATACCTGAATCCTAATAACAGAATTATTATTTCATTTCCAAAATAGTCCAGTACATTGTAGTGTTTGCTGCAGTAAACCCGGCAGAAGTGTTAGCTCATAAAAAAAACTGGGCAAATAAAATTTTTAAGTAATGAGATAGTTATTAATGCAACTAGTGGGAAAAGTAACACTTTTTAAAACTAGTGGATTTTATAATGAATGACACATGTTTTAAAAAGTTTACTTTTCACACGTGTTTCATACACTATTTTTTATAATTACGTGAAAAAAAATCAAATCTCATTGGTTCAAAAATAATTCACGTGCTAATTTTTTTACGTAAAGAAGATCGGCATCGATAAATCTCTGGAACTACAAAAGGCAAACTTATTTTTAGTTTAAAGCCTAACATTTGAACATGGATACTGATACGAATTTTGAGCCTTAGAGAGATAGAAATATAGAAACTTTTCATACACCTTTTCGTAAATTTTCTTGATTTTTCCGGAAGCATATTTGAAGTAACATCATTAGCTGCTATTCTTATCTCTTCTGGAAGCTCAAAATTCGTATCAGTATCCATGTTCAAATGTTTTACTTTAAACTAAAAAATAATTTTGCCTTTTGTCCATAGATTTATCGCAGCCAATCTTCTTTACGTAAAAAAAATTAGCACGTGAATTATTTTTGAACCAATGAGATTGATTTTTTTCACGTAAGTTTTACTTGAAATGTTGGCATCTTAAAAAGAGTGAAAAAAGTACTTTTTTCACTGCTTTTGGGTGAAAAAAAGTAATTTTTAGCACTGTTTCTAAAAAGTATAACTTTTCGCACGCGTCTGATATTATTTAAAATTACAGTGTAAAAGTCGGATTTTTTTCACGCGCAAATTAAAAAATAGTTTTATTTCACTGAACTTTGGGTAAAAAAGTAGATTGGTATAATCACTGTATTTCACTAAGAAGAGTCGATAAATTAATACAAATAAAACTATTTTTAGTTTAGTCAAACATTTGACATGATATGAATTATATATATAATAAACGATCATATTTGATTTTATGAATAAGAAAAAATTTTATTAAATTGATCATGAAAAAGGAAAAAATATTTTTTCACGCTTTGTGAAAAAAATAAGTTTTGTTATGTTAAGAAATTTAGCTGTTTGTGAAATATTTACGTATAGTATTGAATATAGATTATAATTTCACAGCGAGGTACGACGAGTGAAATAAATTCACAGTTTTAAAACGAATTTTGACGTTGCATACACATTTGCTATTTAATAGACTCGTATTATAGAAAATAGACACTTGTCTATTCTAAACGTGCAAAAAAGTATTTATTAAATTGCATTGAAAATACAGGCAAAGTAATTCTTTGAGAAAAAAAAAGAGGCGTTGGTGCTGTTAAATACGGATTTATAGTTAGAAATGTAATGCGTTAATTATGAACTTCTCCATATGATATAGAAAATGCTGCTAGCGATGCTACTTTATCTTCTTCGCGATAAGTCCAGAAAAGTATATGAAGCGGTCTATGCTAAATTTAAATAATGGAGGGAATCGAAGAAGCTAAATTCTATTTGCAATGAAACGGTAATGTTGGCTAATTTTGCAGAAGAAAGTAAAGTCTTCGACACTTTGGTCTGAATACCCGATGCTGCGCGCTTCACTTCTGGTGAAAGAAAACGTCGATGTTAAAAAGTATCCTAAACTTTTGGCGTTTCTTAAAAAGAACTCTGTTGGTTATCGAGCAAAAAATCTAAAGTTTTCAGAAAAGATTATTATCACGTTCAAATGATTTGAACGTGATTATTTATATTAATGATTATTTTAAAATCACGTGCAAAAAGTATTTCTTAGATTGGCATTGGAAATAAGACGCCAAATAAACAATCACGTTCAAATAAAGAATTTTACACCAATCAGATGCTCTTATTTACTTTGTCGCACTAGTGCGTAAAAGTAACTTTGAAACACGATTTCGTTAAAAGCATCACTTTTGCCACGATTATTGATTTTAAAAAGTTAGTTTTTGCACGATATTATAAAATAGTTATTTATGCAACAAGTGTGAAAAGTAATACTTGATTTTATTTCAAGAGCGAGGAACGAGCGAGTGAAATAATGACACGTATTTTAAAAAGTTTACTTTTCACTTGCGTTGCATACACTATTTTTTATAATTACTTGAAAAAAAATATCATTAGTTAAAAAATAATTCACGTGCAGAATGATTTTACGTAAAGCAAGTCGATAAATCTCTGGAACTACAAAAGACAAATTTTTTAGTTTGAAGTCACACATTTGAAAATGAATTCTGATCAGGATTTTTAACAACAGTTGGAAAAATTTTAGCTTCCAGAAGAGATAGAATAACAACAACAATGGTTCGAATGTAATTATTAACATGAATGTTATAAAATAAAATTTTTACTTTAAATGTTGGCATCTTATGAAAAGAGTGTAAAAAAGTACTTTTTTATAATAACGAAATCGCGTTTTAAAGTTACTTTTACGCACTAGTGCGACAAAGTAAATAAGAGCATCTGATTAGTGTAAAATTCTTTATTTGAGCGTGGTATTTTATTCGGCGGCTTTTTGATTGGTGGAAAATTCTTTATTTGAACGTGATTCTTTATTTGGCGTCTCAATCTAAGAATAATGCTAAGAATCCAATGCCAATCTAAATACTTTTTGCACGTGATTTTAAAATAATCATTAATATAAATAATCACCTTCAAATCATTTGAACGTGATAATAAAATAATTAATAAGCCAATCAATAAATGCCAATTTAATAAATACTTTTTTTGCACGTTATTACAAAAAAAAGTGCATGACAACACGTTGAAAATAGCCTTTTTTAAACTCGTGAAATAATTTATTCAACTCGTTTAAAAAAGCCTTACTTTTCACACTATTTGCATAAATAACTATTTTTCACTGCTTTTGATTTTAAAAAAAGTATTTTTTTCCATGTTTCACAAAGTCTAACTTTTTGCACGCGTGTGATATTAAAATTATAATGTAAAAGTCGGATTTGTTTCACGCAATTATAAAAAATATACTTTATGACTTAAGGTTAAATATAAGTCCTAATAAACAGTCTGAATTCATTGTCATTTTCATCCATTGATAATTGTTTTTTACTGCTGCCTATGTTTGGAAATTTAAACGACTATAATTGTTTTCCTATTCCTGTTGATTTGTTATGTCTACAAACACTTACAGTAAAGTTCCAATTTTTAAGAAATAGTAATACAAATTGTTATGTATACAAAAAATACTTAAGAAATGTTCGTTAAAAGAACAACTATTGCTCAGGGTACAACTTCCCAACTATTCTTCAAAAGGAACCCGCATTTCACACAAGCACTCTTTTGTTAGTGGTTATGAGTTTCCGTGTGATTTGAGCACGAATTATTCAGTGTCGGGTACAAATGGCAATGTTTTCCTTTTGTCGAGTAATACGGAGATTGGGCTATTAACCATTGCCTGATGGACTTCTCTAATATTGCATGTTTAGGGGAAAGAAAGCTGTCTAGTTAGCATGCCTGGGTTTCAATCAAAAGAATGATTTTATTACGGGAGTAGGTTGTCAAGAAAATTGCCATGTAATTGAAGATGTATATAATTAAGTTTTTATGTAATTTGTATAAGCGAATACTGTATTCGATAGCAGATGTTTTGTGAAATTAAGTGTTAGTTGTCAGATAAATTGTTGTAGCGTTTTTAGATTTCAAACTCACTATTTTAGAAAACTCGAGAATTTTTGCATATTTTTTTTAAATAATTACTTGCTGATTTTAATCTTTATTTTCGTAAAAATGTAAAACTAAGCCTACTACTTCAAACTCTACTCAAACTATTTCTTTTGTTTTAGCACACTGATATTCATTCTGTTCTCTGTATTCCATTCTGTTTTCTGAACCATTAAGTAACTTAATATTATAGCTTTTGTAATATCAATAAGTTACTTAGAAAACTTTGAATTCGTTAGCCTTAAAATATTTCCTCTATTTTATCACACTGATATTCATTTCGTTCTCTGTGTTCCATTTTGCTATCCGAACCATGAAGTAACTTGATATTAGAGCATTTGTAACACCAATAAGTTACTTAGAAAACCGTAAATGTTACCCTTTAGCAGAAGACAAAATTAATTTTTCATCCGTGTTTTATCTTTAATATATTATTTAGATTTTAAATGACTATTTATGGATTACATGCACCTGTACTTGTAAAAGTCAATTACTTTTCGAAAGAAACCATAAAAATCCAAACCTACCTATATTTGAGCATTTTGAAACATTGTTCTCCTCAGCAATTTATTTAAAACAATTCCAGTAGCAGACAATTCTTTAGCCCACACATCTTTTTCCATAAAATAGATTTCATTGCAGTTATATGGGAGAAAGGTGTGGAGAAAAATTCAATCGCTTAAGTGATTCGTCAGTCGGAATGCTGGAAGTACTGTTCGGGTCGTTTAGCTTTTTCACGAGAAAGACCGACCCATTTAAATGTAAAATGTAAACTACCCATAAAATTTACGAACTTTCAATTTTCGATTCGGTGCCCTAAAAGGCGATTCGTGAATGCAGGGGTTGTACACTTATGTAAAAAGTGTCTAGATTTAGGTTTTAGGAATGTTTGGTATCAAAATATAGCTTTGAGAACATGTAAGGTGTAAAATTTTCTCGGTTTCAAATTCATCAGAAGTGAATGATATGAACTAGTTTCAAAAATATAGACACAGAAGCGCTGTAATAAACTTTACACTGAAAATATGAGTGGTGCGTAATACACTGTAACGTTCTGATACCCATTAACGACGATTTTGTTAATGAAATTAACACCTTCAATTCCAAATGAAAACGTTAACTTTAAGTTTTTAAATTCATTTTTTGTGTCACTTAATTTGTCCTACATAAAATGTTCAGGAGAATGGTGATCACTTATCCTTATATTTTGTTCAGATAAACTTAAGCAGAAAGCTCATTTTCACGTAGATCGTTAATGGGTTAAAGGCCTAGCTACCCTCTAATCCAAAGGTAACAAGTGCGTAGTGCGTTAGTGTTGTTCTTCTCACATAACTGATGCACTACATGGTTGATTGCTGGTTTTACAACTTTGTATATGTTTAAACTGAAACTATGTTTCGTATACATAAGTTGTTAAAACCAAGCTAATAACTATGTTTAAACCTAATGAAATATTTAAAAAATTACCTTAACTTCCCGAATCTGCTATTTAATAAAAAAAGGCAATTGCATGTGTATCGGGAATCCAATATGAAGTGAAACAAAGGAATATACATATAAATGCATTTCTTTCCCTTTTTCTTAATTATGATATTACTAGTATTTATTTACGGTCTAGTATAACATATTAAATTGGATACTAAATACATTGAAAAACATATTTCACTCAACATTTATTTTATTTCACTAAAAAGTTGAAATAAAATATTTTGAAAGATTGTCGAATTGTCATATTGAACGTTACAGTGTATTACAGTGTATTTATTAGAAAATTGTCATATTGATGTTGTACACTTTAAATCAATAATGATTTTTTTTTACATTATTTCAATCAATGATTGATTTTTTTAGAACTATCAATAAAAAAAACTAAACGTAGTCATTCATTGATTCAGTGTTTAGATGACCCCCTACCGCCATGACTGTCTTGAATAGTCCCTAGGGACGGGGTAAGAAATGAAAAGCGGTGAGCCCTTCCTTGAATTTCCTCCACACTCGACACATTTATAAGCCCACTGAAACAATTTCCTCACTCCCTTGATGAAAAAAGGTGTTATCCTATCCCTGATATTTGGCCACTTGTAGAATAAGTCAGACTACAGCAGTCAGACTGGTTCCGAGTCACACAGAAGGGCACCAGACGCTACAAATAAATGCAATTGAAGGCTCTAACAGCAAAACTCAATGTACAGATATGATTTGGGGGAAGGTCCGTTTATTAGTAACTTTTTTGTAGAAAGTAGGATTGCTATACATATCAAGTTGTATCGAAGTTGATCTGGAATGCTTATCAAATTCGTGCGTTTTCGTTGCTTGACAACATAAAAAAAATCGAGACCGGACCCTAATATCATGTGTACTTTGGAGAATGTGAGTTTAGCAGATAAAGCACTTAATTATAAAAAAAAGCTTTCTAAATGTAGTTTGAAGAGATGGTGATCAGAGTGAAATATTAAGTCATGTATATGAAGAGTTTCTGTAAAAATATCCTAAACAAGAGCTTTTCAATTTGTTGTGTTATAGCTGGAATAGAAGGCGCGATAGAGCGTAAAATGCATTTATACTGTTGTCTGAGGAATCTAGTTTTATACACTAATTATTAAAACAATCATAATAATCAGTTTTTAAATTAAAACTTTAAAACTCTGGATTCACTGGAGAGGTTATTTCGATGCAATTTGTTTATTTTGTATGAAAATGTCTTACAATCGGCCGAGTATGAACTTTTCGCGGCTAGGGGGATATTAAGAATACATTCCGGAAAAACGACACGTGATCAATTCCCTTATACTTTTGTACCGTGGTAAGATAAAAAAATATATATGTACCTGATTTTTTTCATAAAATAAATTGATCAAACGAAAACTCTTATTTTTTACCAATTTCGTGAACAGAAATATACTAAAAGATAATAAATGATCATCTTTTTTCAAACTTTCCAAAAGCGACAGCTCTTTGACAAGTTGGGATCCTTCTCACCGAAGTCACTTCTCGGGTCCTCTCCTTTTTTAAGTAACCTTATTTATTTTGCGTTTGGGTTAAATATGTTTATTGAAGGTTTTTTCAAAAAACCTTTACCCCCAACAGCTGCCGCCATAATCTTTGTGAAGATGAGATATAAATAACATAGGGCGGTAGAGAAAACATGGCAAAATGGAAGAGGTATAACACTTGCTTCAAGGATGGGACTTACTTAAGTTAAAAATACAGAGTTTTAAGAAGTTAAGTGGGTAACTAGATGTTTAGTTTTCAAATTAGAATCTATTTAAACAATGTAAATATGCATCGACAATGTAAATATGCTTCGACATATGATGCCGTGTGTGGAAAAGTGTTGCTTCGGATGTGTTAACTCAATGGGAAAAGGCCCTTTTCCAGCATGCAGTGCGTTTATTATCCATTAAAAAAATAAACTACATGGTACAATTTAGACTCAGAAGACTGCATAGAACAAATTAGATTACACAACTACATAGAACAAATTAGACTACATAACTACATAGAACAAATTAGACTAAACAAAACAAACCACACAAAAAAGTTTAGGCATGTTTTGAATTGTTTTATAGACTTTCTATATATATTTTTTTGTCTACTTTGTTTACCTTATATTAATTTAAACACATGGTAAAAGAATGTCAACTTTTTCCACTTTTTCCATGCTAAAGAAGGTATATTATATATATTTATTTAACAATCTTGCACTGTAAAAAAATTCTGCTAGTTTTTACCAGCAATGCTCCTAGAATATGTCAGTAACTTGCTAGCAAAATTTAGAAACGATACCACATGAAGCCAGTAACCTTCCTGAAAATGTCTATTTGGATGCAAAAAATATTGGGCCACTACTCTCTTTTCATTTTTCCCAACTACAAGCTACTCGCAGTGGTATCTGCCGGATTCGATCCATAAACCTTTGGGTCCCTTGATTGAACCACTTCATAAATGCCCGTCATGCGTCACGGCCGTGGTTGCCTGTTAACCACGATGCATTATATCGAATTGTTCAGAAGGATGTATGTTTAATTTTATTTATGTTTCTGAGTAAAACCTGAAAATCCAAAAAAGCAACGTGAACATGAAAAAAGCTGCCAGGTACGTTTGCGATATATAAGAGAAACTTTACGAATTGTTTCACAGTGTGTGGAATATTGGCCCTAACTTGTAACAAGTGCAACAACGAATGCGAAACGGGTATTGTACACATCAGAATGCAATGCCCTTTCTTATCGAAGCGTGACAATCGCTCAGTTTTCCCATCAAACTCATTCCCCCCATACAAACCGACATTAATAGAAATGGATATATCTATCACCAAAGGCATTAGCAGGCGTTCATGTTGTCCCCAGACCAGGCTTAAGGTTGCGGCTAACAAGAGACATGCAGCATTTTTCGTTCTTTTCGACGAACCGATGCTCCAGATTGTTGATGTTTCTGTGTTATATAGGCTTTTTATTCTAAATATTTTGTAGGAATATATTTAAAAAATGTTCAATTTTTTGCTATTTTTTATGATTGGTTCGACATTAAGTTCGGAAAATATTTAAAGGAGTCAGACGCATTTATCAAAATTTGAGTTAGAAAAGAAAGATTTAAAATAATGTGTTTCAAAGTAATGTCTATTTTTTATTACTTCGTTAAAGTATAAAGGAAATAATATTCGAGTGATTCATTCGTTTGGAGAAACACACAATTTCGCATAGCTACAACTTCATCAGCCATAAACTATTAATTTATTATTTGTAACTTTCATTGATTTCCTTCTCCTTAACTAGTTTATTCTTTAATTTCCTTTAAAGTTTCTAAAAAAGAACACACGTTTGTTGTAACGAAATCACGGAGAAGATTTGTATAATCAACGTTTTGTATAAAATTAGATGATTCTTAGTAAATAAAGGCTTATAAGAAATATTTGGAAACTTTAAAAAGTACTACATATATTGGACTGTAAATCAATACCATTTGTAATATTAATATCATTTGTAAATTCAACATTTTTTTTAAGATTAAACGATTGTCAGAAAAACAAAAATGCTTATAAGTTTGTCCAGAAACCTTATAGTATTACATATATATATATTAGGCTGCAAATTGGATTATAACTGGTATTTATAGAGAAGTTTCTTATTCCTCTCTATCCCTACTAACAAGGATGTCAGCTCTAACGGTGTTAGAGAATATGGGTACGAATACTCCAGGAAACTCCGGGCACTGCTGACATACCGTTGATGGATCACCGCTTTGTCAAAACACTCCCTCTACGACTACCCGAAAAAAGAACCCAGAAAAAACGGTGTTGCAGCATGAAAAAATGTATCTGTCATTTTTTTTCCTGGGTACAACTTCCCCTTTGGTATATCATGTCGTATCGCGCAATCCGTTTGGTGAGAAAAGAGAGAAAGTTTGGGGACAAGTTTCAGGTGTTGTTTCGGGTTGTGCCCTGAGATAAGTTGGAAAAGTCGAGGGTTATCGGTGGGGTGAAGATTTTTCTTTCATAAAAAATTTGGTGTTTTCTTAGAATTTTGAAGATATTTAGGGATTTCTGACATCTTCTGTATTTTGTTTTTGAATGTAAGTCTATTTTCTATAACATATTACACGAATAATTTTAGTATTGCAAGATGATTGAGATGATAAAAATGGATAAGCAGCTTGAAAAAATTAAACTGTCTTCTTTTCTTCTCGTGACGAACTCCCTTACCTTTGGATATGGTGCGTAGATAGAACCGAATGAAAAAATTCATTTGAAGAGTTAATATTACTAAAATGTATATTCTATATATTTAATATGTATTTTCCATAAATTAATACAAGTCTTGAAATACACTAACCATTAATACATGTATAGTCACTGAATACATGTATAGTAAATGGATTTTAAATTAATTGAAATCGATATTTAGTAGATTTTAATGAATTATAATTGATAATTAATGAATTTGCTCCATTAATTGAAATGGTTGAAAATATTTCTCCCCCTTCCCCCCCCCCCCCCCACCAAACCAATATCTGGATCCGCCACTGCTTACCGATTTCGTCACTTTCTCACAGATTAAATGCAAATAAAATGCATAACTTCAGAAAACTTTCATGGTATTGTCTATTTATAGTTTAGTCCCTTTATCGCGTTCACTGCGATACATCGCACCGTTGAAAAGTGAACATATATTTTTTATTTAGTCAATATTCCAGTATTACAACTTTTCTCATGCATTTGTTTTAGATCAGCATCGAACATAAATCCCTCTGCAATCAATTAAATAACATTAATTAAAACTTTCCTCCCTAAAAAACTTCTCAAATCGAATCCCTAAAGCTCCAGAATTAACTCTCAATGTCTATGTTATACTGCGGTCCGCCATTAGCACATATTACATTATTCTACGAGATGCCCTTAAACCAGAGCTCTTAAAAGACTTGCCAATCTGCCGTTTATTTTTCCTGTTTTCCTCTGTTGTGCAACACAATATCTTCCGCCCGAAATAATCCGGTTTTCCTGTTATTTTTTCCTGGATAAACTTCGCAGTCCATGAGGCTCGGGTGGCTTTTACAGCTCTCTTCCAGTGGCCATCTCGGATAATCAGCGGTTTCATTGGCTTCGGAAGTAGGGATGGGAAGGAAGGAAATATCATTGTGTTTGGCACCAGTTATTATGTATATTAAATCATTAGCGACGTTGGAGAAGAAATGTTTCATGCGAAAATAAGTTTTCTGCTTAAGTTTATCGAAATAAACTAAATACAAGATAAATGAATACCATAGTACTGAAAAATTTATGTAGGTAAATGTGTAGTTACGACATATAGTTACACGAAAAACAAATTTCAAAAACTGAAAAGTAACTTATTTATAAGGTAAGGACGGTTTTAGTGGTATCCAAAAATTGGTCTTGTAAGGTCGGAAGCTGTCCATTATTCAATTTGCATAATAATTTCGAACCCAAAATATCTGATTTATTATTATTATTGCTTAAAATTTCGCTTTTTAAACAGTGGCACTGAAATATTACAAGTTACGTTGGTTAATGTAATAATTTTTTTAAAACAAATTGCAACTTGTTTAAATCCCAGCAAATCTATAACACAAATATAAAATTTCCTAAGTATGTTTTAAAAGAACTAACTTCAAATGAAATTATTTTCTGTATTCTACTGTATTCTATTGCCATTGCACTCTGAAATATCAAGAAATTTTAAGGAAATTACCTCTAAAGTTAGTTTTTAATTCTATCATATTGCAGATTTCTCAGCTTCCATTTTTAGTCTTTAAAATGCAAAGTAAGAAAAACAATTCCGAGTCAAACATTTGAAAGACAATAACAGAAAACAATAAAAATATGTTCACCCACAATCCCGATATTCCCTTCTTCGGGAAAAACTCTCGCAATTTCGAGAACCCAAGTCTTGCTTTTTGCTATTGTTCTACCCCCACTCTCTGATGGAACGAGAGCAGCCAAAAACAACAACAGCAAGAGTAAGACAGAAAAGCGATTCAGGCAGGGGGAATTAGAGATCGAGATGGTTATCTTAAGACCCAGCAACAAATGGCAGTTGCTTTTACCCCTTGAGCAGATATCTTGGGAGACATTTCGGAGAGATGATGAGACAAGTACATAGATATCCTTTGGTTGGTCATTGTTTTTTTTTATATTAAGACTTCAACAAAACACTTAATTTGGATTTAAGGGGACACGGTATCACTTTAAAAAAAATCTTTAATTTTGACACATTCACTATAAAATTGATGTTTTATTACTTCAATCTGTATTTAAAAATTTATCTTTATTTAAATTTTTTTGAACTTTTTTTAAAATGCTAAGGCTTTTTTAAATACAAATATTTTAACCCACACACACAAAATTTTTTTCTCATGTACTTTAAACTGTTTTACATAAGAATTAGTATCCAAATTTGATTTACCTTCAGAAGTTATTTTATAAAAAAATATTTATCTAGAAAATCTCAAATTATTTTAGCATATTTGTAAAATTTCGACTTTAGTATTTTGTTATAAAAAAGTATTACTTTTGAAAACAATTTTAATACCAATTTTTAATGTTAACATATTTGACATACTGCATACAAAATTCCTTAGACTTTTATCAATAATTAAAAAACCCTTAGCGTTTTGAAAAACTTGTCATCAAGGAAAAATCAACACCGAGAAAAACACATTTAAAGTTTTCATTCGTTTGCATTTTTATCCTACCTTTCCTCATAAAAAGTGGAATAACTCTTTTTAAAATATAGCCAGACTTTTAAATCTTGGTAGACTTATTTAGAAGATTTAAAACTTTAATGTTAGCACAAATAAAAAAAAAATCGCAATTTTTGCCATTTTTGAGGTACTGTGTCCCCTTAAGACAAGTATTGATAATTATTTAAGTTTTTTTAATTTTGGGGAAAGTCACTTGTCCACTCTGAGGGATACGGGATTTGGTTGAAGAGTAATCTTGTTATCACGGTTATGAGATTAAAATTTAAAATTTTAACTGAAAATTTAATTTCTTTGAATTGTTTTAAATTGTACTTGATACACTTGATGTGTATATAATTATAAATGATAGCTTTATAACTTAAATTTTAATATTTAGTAAAATTATAAATTTTTCAAAGTTAGGTGTGTTACTGGAAAACAAACCTGACAGTCAGGTGACGAGTTTATACAATATATTGACATTAATTATTAGATCGCATAAGATTTTCATTAATCTTATAAACAAATAGTATGTGAATATATACTATATATATAGTGACATTATTCCTAGATATATAATGATATATATATATCAATATATATATATATATATATATATATATATATATAGTGACTGACAAATATTGTAATTTCATATTTATTATACTTTTAATAGAAAAAGAGTGAAATTCACTCCTATAGGAGAAGTGCATTTTCGGCACGGAAAGGAGTGGAAATTAACTCAGACTGAATTAAAACCGCTCGTTTGTTTTAAGTGTGTATCAATCAATGATGAACAAAATACCTTTAGAAGGACATTTGTGTTCCTAAACTTAAGCTATTGAATAGAAAATACTATCTGCTATACTTAATACATATATCGGCATCCTTTTTAATGATATGGCATTCTTTGGTATGTTTTCATCATTACTAAAAAATACAGTGCGTCTAATAATTTGTCCAGGGACTGTACGTCTGTCTTTAAGAGGGTTAAAGTCTGATCTTAGAAACAGATAATCAGCCATTGTTACTTTACCTTTTCTAACTTACAAAAGATAACTCAATAAAAAAATTACCATATAAACACATTTTTACTTTAAAAAAATGCTTGCATATTTTGTAGTGTTCGTGAAAATACAAATGCGTTATAGTATATCAAAATTGCTCAAAGTTGTTTTGATTTTTTTCAAAATAGCATCCATATAGCTAGTTACAATAAAAAAAGTGACATTATAGACAGAGATTGTTATCATAAGCCTTAGCATCAAAATGTCATTGAGTCTTTCTTATTCAAAGATCTTAAAAGAAATTTCAGAGAGCTTCTTTGAGTGTCAAGTACACATAGATTTTCTTTGTTGACCATACCTTTTTTGATAATTTTTTTGCGCCTCTAAGTTGAGTGCAAGATTTATATCGCAGGGTTATTTAGTTGTAGAAATTGATAAAAGTAGATGCAGAGGGGGATTTTTAATTTTTAATAATTTTTCTGTAGAATAACCGGAAAAGCTATTAAATTCTCGAAAATTAGGTTCAATATTAAATTAATACAAACCCATTTTGGTGACTATTATTTTTATACAATTTAAAGTTAACTAGAACAAATTCTAAATAGTTACCGCTTGCGTTTTTGGGATTTTGTTGATTTATAGTAAAAAGTCGTATAAAATCTATTGTTTGAAATGTTGTTTTTTCCTTTCTAATTAAAACTTTTTATATTTAATATTTAGTGTTCAATCGATATATATATACACAAAATTAATTTTATCTATTAATATAAAATTGATATTAATGTATATTAGAATGCGAGTATATCAAAAGACCGCTCATCAAATTGAGAAAAAGGAGACAATTACTGTGGTATTCTTCGATGCTTCGATAAGGTTCTGCTGAGATAGCGGAATAAAGATGAATGATTCCCCAATTTAAATGTAGTATAAAAACGTCTGTGTCGCTTATTTGGCTTCCATCAAAACAATCTGGATTTCGTTTTTGGACTTTATAAAAACGATTTCCTTTTAAACTTTTTGTGGCTTCTTGTATGGGTTTGTTAATACAGTCTGTGTGTGTTTCTTTTTGTTATAAAACAGCATAAATATCTCTGAATGATGATTATAATCTTCAAAAGCCAAGCATTGTAGAAATTCAATTGCTAAAAGATTTAATCATATATCTTGTTTGTTCGATGTAGTTTAAGTCAATAAAAAGAGATAATATTTTAGTAAAGTTTTATAAATTGCCTACGTAGTAAGGATTTTTTTTTTCTTTAAATGTTATTATAATATCTCGAAAATATTTCTTGGCGTAATGAATAGACACTTTTTTTAATTATTATTGAAATACTTTTAGAAACTAAAGTCATCCCAAATACTTAAATTGGAACTCGCACATTACCATCATAGTTTAAAATAGGTTTGACAAATAATAATACGATTGTTATTTATGACTTGAAAAGTAATGAAAAATCTTTGGTTGGCAAAGATTAAAGTTTCATTTTCTGACGATGAAGTGAACGTTATTTTTTTTAACGCACATTGAGTGGTTTCATGCTGTTCAAACCCTCAAACGATGCTTTAAATACTGCCTGTTGATTGGTTTATTCTGGAAAATTTTGCTGAATAAAAAACTAAAGTTAAAATAGTGTCTCACAATTTCCCCACTTTACCCCGTTATAGAAATAAAACTGACCAGTTTTATTTCTATATTATGTAAACCAGTTTAATTTCTATATCGTTTCGTATTTAAAGCATTTTTAGAATTTCGTGTTTAAATCTGAAAATTGGAATAACCGCTTGAAATAACTAAATTTTCCAATTACCTTTTAATTGGAAGTTCACACTTGTATCGGTCTTTAATAGATTTGGGCTGTTAAAGTGGGTGGTGGGTAAACGGACGACCAGATTTTTTTAATCATAATTTTAAATCATTTTTCATTTTAATCAGATAGTCATTTTGTGGCAAATATACATACACCTACCCACTAAAAAAAACCACTTAACCAAAACCACTTGAAAAAAAACAACAACTTTTGGCTATTTCTTAAATGGAGTAAAGAGCACTGGGGACTAGAAGAAGCAAGCGTACTCCCTCCCTTTGAATGCTTCTCTAGAAGAATTAAACGTTGTTCAGGAAACGCTTGTCCGGATAACCGTATTAGGAATCGACTGGTCGAAGATTCAATAAGGGTGAAATTATTGGACGAAAATAGATTCAATGGACTGATGTAATGCATCTAACAACAGGTTATTTATTTGGATCGGGATACTCGGAATGGAACTAAGTCAATTTGAAAAAGGATATTTGTGTTAAACGGCACAAGAGCATCAAAGGATAAACTGCAACGTATTACATGGCAATTGGTAGAAAAAAATTCAAACTGAACTTAAGACAAGGCTTCTAATCAATATTCTATATTGCTCCTTGAATTAACTGTAACATTATCAATTCAATGTGATTTGTCCTGCAACTTTGCTTCATTTTTCATTAGATCCATTGATAATAAAAAAATGACCTGAAACATCTTCAAAATTTCTTAATTTACTCATCATTAATAGATTTTGGGGATAACTTTAAAACTTATTTATGAATGTATACATAAATTGTAATGGAAAAAATACTTTTATGAATGCTATACCTGAGGTCAATGTACTAAAGTCTAGTAGGCACCTGTAGGCCAAGGATATACACTTGCGCATTTCACGGTACGCACCTTCCCCGTTGGGTTAATATTATTCACGTGTAGTACTGGAGTTCGGTTGCTATTTTTAGCTCTCTCCGTCTTTTATTGCGGGCTTCTTTCAAGCTTTTGTTAATACAGTGTAGCATTGTGTAATGATACGTACTCTAAAGAAACAAATCGTCGTATTTGTTTTAAAATAATAATTAAATAGGAAGGGCTTTATGAAAACCCCACACTATTTTTAAGATCATATTTTTGTAAAGAAGAAAACTGTGTTCGAATAAAGTAAACAATTTTAAAACCGTATAATGAAAAAATGAAGTAAGGCTAATGTAAATATGATTTATCGAATCTTAATGAGGACCATGATTAAATAACTTGACTTTGAATTTATTAACCATGATTAAATTTATTAACCTTTTTTTATCCGTGACTTTATAATTTATTAAATATAAAATAAAATGCCAATGCATTTTTAATGTTGGATCTGATACACAGCAATAAAAAAAGATTATTCCTGCGAAGTAAGAAATATTTTTTTTCATTTAAATTAGAAAACTACCTCAACAGAAGTATAATCAAATTTTTGTAAAGTTAAAATGAATTTTTATTCATAATTTCTAAGATTATTTTTTACTTCAACCAAAAGAAAAGCCATAATATGCAAAATTTCTGGCCTCATGTGAACTTGAAAAAAAAAATAGCGTTACGCTATAAGCCAGGCTTCGAGGTACAGGATTTATGAATGAACTTCACGGTTAAATCCTTGTAGTAACTCGATCGAAAAAGATGAATGAAACTCAGCTTAGAGGAGGGATGGGGGAACCTTTTACTACGAGACATTCTAACGGTATTTTTTCGAATACATTTTCCCACGGGGTTGTGGGGTGCGTTTACTTAGTGGGGTGGGGTAAAGGAGTTTTTTTTTTTCGTTCTATTCTTTATTCTTTTTTATCAACCTGTGGGGAAGAACTTTTTCTTCCGCATAGCAAAAGGTGAGAGTAGAGTTGAGGGGAAAGGTGTCTGCTTCTAAAAAAAAAAAACGTTTTTTTTTTCTTTGGAGGGGGCATCCACGTGCCTCGAAGGTCAATGCCGTTTCTTACTAGAAATTTCTTCGTTTTTTTACTAGTATTTACCTTTTTTATAAGGTGTTGATGAACTTCAGTTTATGTTGCGTTTTGGTGATAAATTATAAGGGTTGTAAAGACATACTTGGGTTGTTAAGCATTTTTCGTGCATTTACAAATACAGCAAAGTAAATCTAGAACTGTTTATATTTTGACTTATACATGGAATACCTGTAAATTTTCATGGAATTTACCAAGTATCATTGCTCTTGTAGTTTGAGTTTCAAAAGCGTGCATACATATATTTTTATTATAATTTTCTTACTTTTTCAGTTTATTTATATTATAAGAGTACGTAATTAGTTAAAGAAACACTAATAAATGCATTATTTCCACTCTAAAATAATTTTGATTAAATACTTTTGATAAATTTTGTGCCGTAAAATATTCGTACTTTTTAAAATTTAGAAAAGGTTTTTCGTCCCAAACCTGCAACCCAACCTTAAAATTACCAGTGAAGTGTCATACTTACTTGTCCACCGAACCACTCAACGGATTGAAGAAGAAATCTTGTTGACCAATAACACGCTCCTAAAGTGGAGTCATTGAGAATAAGTTTTGGAAGAAACTGTAATGGGTTAAAATAGTTCAAGACTACAAATTAAACGAAACGGTTTTAAACCAGCTAAAATACAGAAAATGTTCGTAGAAGTTACGTTTTTTGGCAGTGTTCATGTTCGAAATCATCGATAGTTCACTGCCCTGTTTAAATTGATGTCAACCGATCTGTCTTTAGCAAATAATGTCCCACGCATCCAGGTCATTGGAAGTTGGCTGAAATGAATCGGAGGACAGTTCCACCCCTGACCCCAACGATACTCAATTTCGAAGATTCTATTTTCGAAGCCTACACTGAAAAGAAAGTTTAGAGAATCTTTTCACTGTACTATTTTACACTGGATATGGCGGCGGACGTTTGATTTTCACATCATTAACTTTCTGAAGCTATTAGGAACACGTTTCAATTTTTTGGTGCATTTTTTTTGTTGTTGACCGTTTGATTTGTCGTAGATTCATTAATGGCGGGCCGGGGGCATTAAAAGTGATAAGCGGGTGTCAGGCGAATGATTCGAGGGCATCAGTAAATTTTAAACCTTTTGATTTCTTTGGGCGGTGATTTAGCTGGAAACAAAATTAATAAAGTTACAAATAGGTTTAATGAGTTAAAGTTTTGACAGGTGTATAACACATTTTTTTTTAAATAATGATTAATGTCAACTTGGCCAATTAACCAACTTGGCGGCTAACTTCATCAGGACTGAGGTGCAAATGCATGCCTGTCACTTTTACACCCCCGAACTGATGAGAACATTCCAGCAAGTATTTTTTTAAAGTATTTATTTTGGTGTTGAGCTCCCTTTTGATAGAAAATGTTTTCAATCATGTGAGATCCAAATACGGCCTGCATTGAAGTTGTTTAAAGGAGCAAATTCGAGTTACTCTGGAAACACCTATAATATATGTTGTTTTGAGTAAGTTTTTGCTAATTCAGAAATGGATGAAATTTATATTCTTAGAAGTTATCAAATCATTTAACCATACAATTTAAGACCTGCAATAAGAATTGTATAACTTTACGAAAAATTTCTTTTATACAATTATTATATAAATTTATATAATAATTGCTTATATACTTTCTTAAAATACTAAAATAACTTACATTTTTTTTTACTGAAAACTTGGTTTTTATAAATCATTAGCAAGGGATAGATCGAATTGGATTCCTATTCTCAGGCATAATAGAAAAATTGCTGTTAAAATATAAATAAGGTATTTAGAACATTTTTAATATTATAACCGTTGAATCTATTAAAAGATTAAATGAAAATTGGAGATTACAATTTACTTGTTCCAATATTTTGGTTAGCAAAAAATATCCTTAAATAAGTAATAAATCAGTTTTAACAAAAAATAATTAGATTTTTAATCAAAAAGTCTGTATTAAAAATTAGTTGAAATGGTACCGTGTTCACTCATTTAATCAAATATCATCATATAATTTGTATAAATTTCAAAATGATTATACAATCAGTTTGAAATTTATGGAAGACAAGAAATAAATAAAAAATGAGACTTATTAAAAAAATTTAATATACAGTTTATTAACATACAATGCTCTTGTCGATCAAATATAAATTTGCAGACCTGATTGTGCACTATTCCATATTTTTTTTTTACAAATTCAGGAAAATGACCTGTGGAAAAGTCTGTGGCTCTGCTTTTCCTTACAGCATACAAAAAGAATAATCCTCTTTAATACCCTGTGGGTTTGTGCAACAGCACCAAGTGTCTTTGTCCATGCATTCACTTGCACACGGATCCTTAACGCAGAAAACAAAAAGATAGTGCGAAGTCTGTAGGTGGGGGGTTAAAAATTTTCATTCACACTCTTCTCATTCAATTCATAGAGTATAAGTTGCAGATCAAAGATAAAATCTATTAATTAAATTAAGTAATTTAAACTCTTTGTATTCCGTGGTTTGCTTTAAAGTTCTTGTTGATCTGTGATGGCTTATTTACTTAAAGTTTGAAACTAACTTTTTAAAAAAGGCAACAAAATTTAAAAAGAAAATTAACTATCGTATAACTAACTACTTGTAATCGAACCATACGCGTAAGTAGAAAACATAGAGGTTTTGTTAAAACGACAATTTTAATTATAATTTTAATCAATTTTTTTTTAATGAAGAATCGCATGAATTTTTACACGTTCATAGAATTTTTGTAGTCCAACCACAGTAAATATCGATTCCACACTAACATTATTAAAGGGGACTTATGTATGCCAAAGTAACATTTTAATTAAAAATCACATTTATTAGTTACTTCATGTTTTCATGTAAAGGTAAATTATATTTGTTAATATACAATTAATCTTCAGAGTGCAAAGAGTTTAAAAAGTCGTAAAAACAATTAAAACAATCAAATAAGAATATATTCAATTCATATCAAGAATACTCACATTTCACGAAATTTTATAATTCACAATAAAATAATGGCAATATAATATTTTTTCAAGAATAAATATAGGATTAATAATGTTACATTTGTTTGGTCCAATGATAGTAAATCCTGGTTGGCTAAACCAATAAGAAGCCTATAAAAAGACTTTAAAAGACAGGTTTTTGATAATAAATTCATCAAATGTGAATATATTAAACAATGAAAAGTAAATTTATGGCGATAAACACTGGTGAAAAAAATCTAAATACTTCCCCAGATTTTTGAATAAGCTTTCTTTTTATACAGACAGCACACAAAAATTTGCTATATAAAGCACATTATTTTCTTGAAGATGTCTGGAATAATATACTAGTGGGGGATTGTTGCAAGAAATGATATATTACAGTTATATATTAGTTTAATGTATTGCACAGTGATGAAAACTAGGGGATTTTAGTTATATTAACTTCTGTACAATTCAAAGTTTTAAAAGTGGGGCTTTAAGATCGTAAAGTTCAAGTCTCTATTTGGAACCGAATCAGACGGCCAAACCGGCGAACTTTTAGAGATCAAAATCTTGTCGGAAATTCATCATGCAGTTCTATCAATGCACTAGTGAGAAATAACTTTTTATACAGTCAATCTGTGCTTTTTTTTTATAATCCAAACTCCAAGCGTAGCTCATTACAGTGCCCACTCTTTACATGTGAAACCATCCACTATATCTCTCATGATTCTCACTTCTGAATGTAGCTCATAAAAGTGTTTTTTGGAAGTCGATGTGCAAAATTCGGACAGGATATCAAAGCTTCTCGAGTTGTACCGCAGTACCAAAAGTGGTTCGTATTTGAAATGTCAATAACCCAACATGGGTCGGAATCACAGAGGGCATTCAGTCTAGTGAATGAATGCGTGATTTAAACGAGGTTGCCAAGGGATGGTTGAAGTACTAAGAGAAGAATTAGAATCCACCAAGCAACTGTTCGATTATGAATAAACAGAAAAGACGACACCACCAACAATACTTTTAATCTATTTTGGCTTCCTGGGTCTGTTTCTTCGCTTTCTCAAGCTCTCCTTTTTGAAGATTATGTTACCGGAGTCGTCTACCAACTCTGGGAACTGTCCCACATCATGGATATAAGCACCATGGTACTTGGCAATGCTACCACTCGCTATAAGCTCCTCCTTTTCGGACTTAGACCACTCGTACATACCTTTCTGTCCATTGCGGGCTATCGACTTTTCCAGTTGCCAAGCCTCTTCGATGGCACGGTGTTTCCCGAGCCTCACCAACCTCCTGTACTCGTCATCCACGGTCGTACCATACCTGATGTTCATGATCATGCTCGGACTTTGCAGCTTGATGTCCACCTGTCCGCTTCCTCCTTCATTGGGATCCACATTGTGCATGGTCACATTGAACAGGGTCCCAAGCCTCTGGAGCTGATCCCAGTTTCGTTGGGCACGGCTCGCGTCTTCCTGGACAAAGAAGAACGAATCTTGGCCATTCTTGGCGAAGTACAGACTCATCATGCTAGTCTCGTTGAAGACAGTGACTACAACGTCCCTCAGGATTCCGTCGGAAACCGTGTTCACCAAGGCTTTTCCGTTGTTGTTGGACAGCAGGACACCGTCGCCTAGCACGGACTGGATGGTGGTGAGACGCGGGTTTGTGGTGTGGGGGAAGGTGTTGCTGATTTTGACTTCGGTCTTGGGAACTGTTGAAAATCGGTGGAATTCCATGGAAAGAGCATTGATGGTGCAACTGATGCCTGATATAGCTGGTGGACTTTCTTGGAGATATGAAACAGGATTGCAGATACTATCGGGGGGACAATGGAACGCCATGATTTTATCAGCATTGAACCCAACTACTGCTAACCAGTCTTCTAAGTCTAAAAGGGAAAAATACACAAAAACTGAAGTCATAGATTTAAATGCCCGAACAAGATAAGCATCAGTATCAGTGTTTAAATAGATTATCGTTTAAAGCATATTTCATGTTAAGAAGCAAATTTGATTTAAAAAAAAAAAGAATATATTTTTTTAATTAAAAATCGCAAAAATTTAAGTGATGAAAATTAGATCTAAACAAAGTTCCTGAAACATTTTTACGACTCAAAGTTTAAGTAACAGAAGTTTAGCAAAAACTTATTTATAAAAAAAAAATATCAATTGTAGTAAAAAAAAATATTTTCTAATTGGAAGAAAAACAGAAAAAAAAATTCATTAAAAAAATATACTCACCAGTTAAGTGATCATTTTCTTTGAAAACGTTGATTGGATCATTATTATGGTATCTGTGTAGATGCAAATTGTAGGGATTCTTCAACGATCGAAGCATGTAGTTCAAATCCGGAACCAACCACTGGGCTCCAAGGGGATCATAGACACGTCCTCCATAGTGGATTAGGTTCGTAAGAGGATCCCTGATACCACCTTGAAAGTCGACTGGCAAATAGAAATCTGGATTGTTGTCAGAAAGCATCCTTCCAAACGGAGTTCGGCCCATTTCTTTCACGACCACTCCTTCTGCATTGAAAAGTGCCACTGGTGTGCCAAGATGATCACTTGCCACGTAATACTTTATGCTTTCTTGTTGGATGAACATCAAATGACCACTGCTATCGTAGATGTACATGAAGGTAATTTCATCCTTTGGATAGTGCAGGTGTGTAAGCCTATCTTCATGTAGAGGGTCCGAGTAGAAATATTGGGTAACATTACCACGGTGGTCTTTGCGGGCGATTAGCCTGTTTTTGTGATCATAGTAGTAGAAGGTTTCATACTGGTGCAGTTGGTATGCATGGGTCAACTGACCGTCAGCATTGAATGTGAATTTTTCTTCTCCTCTTTGCACTATAAATCCACGCTCATCGATGGTGTAAGGAACAGAATCTCCATAACCTAGAAGGCGATCACTATCATCATATCTCAACGATATCTGATGCTGTCCATCAAACACGCTATTCAAGTTTCCATTGATGTCATAGGAATACTGCCATTTGTCCACACCGCTAACTTCTTCTATGTAGCCATCCAGAGTGTAAGAGTAGTTAAAGATGTTAGAAGTACCCTCACGACCTACTTTAATATGTGACTGTTTGACCCTATTGCGGTTGTCATAAACCAAATTCAACGAATATATCTCCTTGTTCCAGAGTGTGACAGCAAGAACGATAATTCTTCCATAGGCATCCAAACCAATCGTTTTGGAATACTGCCTCATCTCATCTTGTATGAATATACTATTGACTTTTGGCCTGTGGATGATAAAGTGCTGAATTTGCTCAAGTATTCCAGTTTCAGTATTGTATCTATACTTGATTTCTGACGAACTCTTCCCATTGATTTCGACAACTGCTGAAGATAGACGGCCATCGTACACATACTTAAACTTTGCACCGTCCATTCCGCTTCGACTACTAAATCTATGTCTTTCTTCTTTTAAAAGCGATCCATGGTATCTATAATCAATCTTCACTTCCAAACCTAAAGCGTTTTTTACCACAGATCGAAGCAGGGATTTGTGTTCATAATAGGCAAAGTCTGTGCGTTCAGTACCACAAATGAGAGTTGAAAGCAGACCCCCTTCGTCATATTTGTACAGAACACGTCCTTTGTTTTTGGGTAAGCGTTTCACGACAATTTGTCCTAGTTCGTTTGTTTGCAGAATGTATGGGAACTTCACACCAGGAGACAGGTAGAGTTGCTTGTAGAATCCAAACGAAACTTGTACTGCTATTTCGTGCTTGTGACCATTGGGCATGATGATATTTTGGAGGCTGCCTACAGAATCATATTGAAGTTGGTAGCGGCTACCACTTGGCAGAATAACTTCGGTTGGCTGAAATGCAAATATGATAATTATAAACTTATTTATATATAATGCTGCAAAACTAATAAAAGTTTTTTACATTTAAATAAATAATTAAAATTTTTAACAATTTATAAAACTTTAGGGATTCTTTAAGACTTAACATATTAGTTTCAAAATTAAAATTCTGCACCGAATTATAACGGAAATTTTTTAATAAATACTGGCAAAAAATTAAGTAGGTACATAACCCGATAAGCATTTACTTTAAAAATTTGCTTTTTAACTTTTCTCCATTTTTTTATTGGGATAAATGTGCTTGATCACTAATAATTTTCTAGTAAAAGAGATGCTTTAATAAATTTCTCAACTGTTAAGAATTTTTTTTAAATATATCATTACTTAACAATATGTTAAAAAATCATTAATAATACAAATTTATAAGTAATAATCATATTTATCTGGTAAGGATATTCTATTAATGATTCCGTATTAAGATGGAAGCAGAGTTCTTAATCAACAAAGAAATTATTTTTAATATTTAACAATACACTATTTTAACCAATATTCTGCAAGATGACAGACATTGATGCACTAACACTAAACCATATAACTTTTTTTTAGCCTATTTTCCTTTTATTTAATTCGAAATAATTTTTTAAAAAATGAAAAACTAGGTAAGGATATGCTAAAGATGTCTGCTTAGCTCCCCTTCCAAAATCGTTTCTATCCATCGGATCTTAAAAATAATATTTTTTTTTTGTTAGAAAGGCATGACCACAGAGACCTATCCTTCATACTTTTTGTCCATCTATCTGTATGTCCAAACGGACACCTGTCTACTTTCTGTGAACGAATTACCTACATATTGAATTATCATTGAAATTAATTTTTTTGTTATTTAAATTGCTATTGCCACATCAAAAATGCCTTGAGAAACAGTTTTTTTATTTAAAATTAATATTTGAAGCAAAATTTTTTTTTGCCACATAAATCAACGTCGAAATGTTGGAAATGACGTCGTTAGCAGCACAATGGGACTCGTTGGTTTTTCATTATTTGTTTACTAAGAAAGTGGCAAGGCATTTCATTTTTTGCAATAAAAATCTGGATAGTTTTAATTTACATTTTTTCATTTATTGATGTAGCTTGGAGTAGTTTCATGTTTTGTTATTACTAAATATTTCGAAAATATCGAGTTATTACAGATTTTTATATTGATACTTATTCATGAATAAATTCAAAAAATGATAAATATTAATTTAATTTGCCAAAGAAAACAAATGAAGTTAATTTTGGCTTTTAAAGCTTAAATTACGACTGGATGCTGTGTTTGGTGTTTTTTTTAATGTGTATAAATGTTGTGCAGAAGCAGTTATGTGTCAGTTACTGTTGCTAAAATTCTTGTTTTTCGATAAGAATTTTAGTAAGTGTTAAAGTAAATGAAAAGAAGGCTATTTTAGTTCTTTTAGAACTTTTTGTTTAGTATGGAAAGATAATTTATCTTTTAATAAACAGAGAAAGTTGTATATTTGCAATTTGTTGGTCTTGTATTTGTTAGATAACTACTTTTTCATATAATTATATATAAAAACTTGCGATTATTATAGAAAAAAAATATTCATTTTGGTAAATTGACTACATAGTATCTGCATAATGGATGTATATTTTTTACTGCAGAGCTTCTTTTCTAGTCTATGATCAAACCAATTTTTTATTATAACCAATGAAGCAGTGAAAAACATAACAAGGTTTACTTAAATTTTTAATTGAACAACACTTAGTTTTCCAGTGTAAACAAAAATGAATGAATATTTTCACATATATTCCTGATGTACAAATAAAACAGTTAAAAAAATGTCTCTTCATTGATAAATTTAAGCAATCAGAGAAAAAATTACAAAAAAAACCCCTCATTTCTTCTTTTCTATGAAGCTACTACTTTGATAATATTTCATTCGTAGTAAGGATGCCTTGTACCTAATGAAACTACTTGTGACAGAGGTATGTTTTGCTTTTGCTCTAACTAACTATAAAACTTTTATGAAAAAATTAAGTTATCTTTAATAAAAATAAATAAAGAAAAATAAACTTTAAGTTATCTTTAAAGGAGGATCTTTAGGAAATGAAAAATATATTTATTGACACAAAAATCTAAATTTTTTCAAAAATGTCGCTTAGTTCATTTTTCATTAAGCTCTTTGTGAAGTTTCATTACATAAAAAAACTTATTTTTCTAAAAAAATCTGCCTTAACACTTCTATCATTCATTTGCTCATTGAAATGTAGGAGTTTTATATGTACCACCTAAAGTAGAAATAACATGGCCCATTTTTAGATTCATGGACAAAGTTCCTATATTTGCTAAGAGAAGAAAAAAATAACCCATATAAATATTTGCTAATATTTTATACAAAGTGTTTCCTCATTATAAACTAATAATTACTAATAGTTCAACTACAATAATCATTACTTACCAAAGCAGCTGGTCCATCTTCATACTTATACATGAATCCACTACTATCTGAGAACCTTATATCTGCCAGCCTTCCATTAATATCAAAGGAATACTGTTCAGAAAGCATACCCCGTTCCCAGCGCTCCAATCTCCCAAACTTGTCGTACTTGAGCTGTACTGGGGTGATATTTTGGCTGGGTTGCCATTGGGTTGGTCTGCCTAGTTCGTCATAGTGTACTGTAATCAATGGAATTTGATTCTTGTCGTAGACAATTTCACTGTATTGTTCTCTGTCGAATTCAACAGCAACCAGTATTTCCCCATTTACCTAAAATTTTAAAAAATATATGAATTATAGTTATGAATATTGTGTTTCAAATGATATTTTGCAAACATATAGTAAGTTATTAAAGGTAATATTGTATATTGTGTGACATTAAAAAAAAGTTTCTATAATACAATTAAATTACTTTAATAACATTAGAAACAATGCTTTAACAATAAATTGCCTATATGTACTAGGCTATATGGTATATATTTTTTTTATAAATATTTCTTGTTTTACTTAAGATTCTGGTATACCTTTTAGTAAAACATTTTAAATCATAATAACACAAGTTTTAATTTTTTACCCCAATAAAAGATTTTATTGGGAAAAATTTATTGGGAAAATAGCAATGATTTACTGACAATAGCCTGAGCAGAATTGTTTCAGTGATTAACATTTTAACTATAAAATCATCATTAAATTTTTAGAAATCAAATTCGTTTTTTTAAAAAAATAATTATAAAAAAATAAATTGAAGACTATTTGCACAATATTTATAGCTATATAGTAGAATAAAAAAACTAAACTGCATTTCACAATGCAGTAGGTCTGGTCACCCAAATTGACAAGAATGTCAGTATTTGTTTGCATAAGTTTAGAGCAGTTTTGCTTACTGTTTACATTTAACTCCCCATTCTAAAACAAATAGCAACTTTATAAAAAAAAAAGATACCTTCATTTTTCTTCCAACTTGGGTAATTTGCCTGTTCTTTCCTTTGCCTTCTCTTCTTAGGTAGTACTTCCACTCCAGTCTTTGTATGACATCATCACTTAATGAGGCTTTGAGTTTTGCAGGCACTGGGAAGATTTCCCCTAGCACATCATTCTGATCTGTGATGACAGGGCTCGGGACAGTTTCCATTTCGATGACTTTGGAGTCATCTAGGGAAAGAATCAGGCTGCCATCCTGGAATTGGGTGATTCTTTGCTGCATCAGACCTAAATGCAAGTATGGAGTTATTAGTTATTTAGTAACATTGTTATAAGTAATTTTGTAGAATTGTTTATCGTTTATGCATTAAAATTTTATTTTGTGCAACTGTTATAGTTCAGGATAGCAGAGCTGGGGGGTCTGGGTTCCAAACCTGGATAAGGGTAAATTGTACCTATCTCAAAGTCTAGTAATTGGGTGAAAACTTGTTAGGCTGTGTGTTATAATAAATTATTATGCATAACCAAGAACCTCAATTGTTTAAAGCTATATTTCTATTTATGGTAGTATTTACTTTGATTTCAACAACAATTACATTTATTAAATAAAAAATAGGTAATTTTTTTTTATAATGTTTTCCATATTTTGAGTATTTGTAGTTCTGGAGAAAGGATTAAAAGCTTCTCTTAGGGCACATAAGATAAATACAAGGCATTTTAACATTATTCAAAGATTGTATACAAAGATAAACTATGAATTTTGTCAAAAGCCAATTTAAAAGTAGTAGTTAAAATTCGTAATTTAGGTACATTCACTATGATGCAAGGAAAAGAAAGATTTCAGTCGGATTTGCAATGAGAGAAATTTTTCTTGTCTGGAGTAGGAGTGCATAATGCAAGATGTTCTCAGATATTAGGGAAAAGCTAACTAGTTCATTTACATAGGAAGTATATAAAATATATTATGCAGTTAAATTAAAAATTTCAACTATTTATTTAAGAATAGCTTTTAGAGACTCGGTCACATAAACACAAATCAAGGAATTAAATTAAAAATTTCAACTACAGAAAATTGTTTTTTAACATTAAAAAATACCATACCTGTCTTTTTGGTAACATCCAATCCTCTAATCAAAATAGACAGCATCTCCTTGTCATTCTGTGTAACAGTAACAGATGCACCTTTCACACTTAGGTTATACAAGAGCTTGATAATCTTCCCTGTTGGTGTAACTGCATGCACCAACCGCCCATAGTTATCATAGTTGAACACAAAAGCCTTCCTTGAACTGTCCAACTTGCTTCTGAGCAAGCCAGTACTGCCCTGATACTCAAAAGATGTCTTGAACTTATCTGGTGTGGTAAATCCTTGCAGCATTTGCATCCTCGACATCTCAAGTTGGCACTTGCCACCTTGAGTGTTTTCAATGGTGTTCACCTGATTGCTGTAGTCTCTAAGGATGTATATCTTGTTGCCAGCTTCGTCAGTGACTGTGCTGAGTTTTCCAAGAGCTGTATTGACGTTGTAAGAGAACAGATACATTGTTTTCCCTGTTAAGATGTTCTTAGTAGCTGTATGCTGTCCATGGCGGTTGAAAACATAGATCTCATGGGTCTCAGACGAGTATATATGGAATTCTCCAATCTCATTGGCTTTTGGTAATGAGGTTACCACAGACCTAATCCTAAGGTTACCCTGGTCACAAATATGTAAACATCCATCAGGTGTGATGGCGATGGACGATATTGTGCTCAACTGAGACTTAGCAGCCAGATTGTGGTCTTCATCAAAGCACTTGCAATTCATATCAAGACAACTGCACTTAGACTCCACGCCAGCATAGGTAGTAATCCTTCCCTCATTGGTAACAATTCTAACTCTGTTGATAAGCTGTGAATCACTTTCGGCAATATATAAATCACCATTAGGTGAGAAGGATATACTTTGTGGGGATTCCAAATAACTTTCGATGGCAACATCGGATTTCTCGGCTGATGGGGGCAGAATGGGACACTGCATGGGTCTTCCGGCAACAACTTTGAGGCGCTTGTCTGGGGTTAGTCGTAGAACAATGTGGTCATCTAAAATGTGAAGTGAGTTGTCCAGAGGGTTTATGGCTAGTTCAGTTGGCCATCTTAAGTGTACCTAAAGTACAAAATTTCTATATTAGTAGGTGATTCAGAGGCATATAGGTATATTTCAGAGGCACTTAACCACAGTCAGTATGATTTTGTCAAGTTATCAAGTACTTAATTTTTTGTACTTGCAGAATATGCTGTGTTAAAAACAATAGAACAGACTATTTGTTAAAAAATACATAAAATGAAGTAATATGTAATTATAACATAAATGGTATATTTATCTTTCTGACCACCTAAAAATATTTGTAAAATATTTAATGCATGAAAAATTTAACTAAAGTATATATTAAATTTATTTGATTGCACCAGTACTAGCTCGAAAATTTGATGAATTCCTCTAAGTTACTTGCAGTAATATAAATGAAAATTATTTTTTTATATATAGCTTTTTTTAAGTTTTTATTAGAGAACTAAGTACTTGGACACAAACTTATAAGAAAGGTCAAAACTTAATTTACCTGCTGCAAGACCACTGTTCTTCCACAAGGGAATGGTTTCCAATGGCTTTTATGATAATGGTCTCCAATGATTGTATGTATAATACCACTACGATCTACCATTCTTATGTTAGTTCCATCAGCTATATAAATTTCCCCATATGCAGATATTGCAAGACCTAAATAAACAAAAATTTTAAAAGGTTATCAAATAAAAAAAGTAAACCTGATATATTTCAACAATGAATATTTTATTGTAGACTAAATAAGAAAATATGCTTAAGTTGAATTAAGCACCAAGTGGTAAGAACCCTAGACGTGTTTACCAAACCCTGAAGATTAGAATACTTAACAGGTATGCATTTTAATAGTGGTCCAAAATCTACTCTAAAAATAGGTACTGGTTTTAATAAGCACTTGTATGTTACCATACAAACTATATTATAAATTCATATACTAACAATCACACATTGAGGAAACCAAATCAAATACAAATGAAGTAAATATCAGTATGATATATCTATAAAAAGAGCCCAAAATATAGCATTTTATAAATTTTTAATTTTTACTAAAGCCTGTTTAAAACAACTACGTTCCCTTAATGCTTGAATTAGTCTCACTTTTGCAAATGTCTTTCTAATCCAGTTTTTATAGTGAGATTCTAAGAAAATTAAATTTATACTGAATAAAAGGTTTTTATACATATTTTGTTTTAACAAAATGCAGAAAATAACCGGTTAATTAAATATATTCTATAGTTACATTTGCAAATGGTAAAATAACATTCAAATCAAATGTACCTTTAGGATAAGCTAACTTAGCATCTCTAGCTTTTCTCCCATCCCCACAGAGAAGTTTATCTCCAGGAAGACATTTCCCACCACTACCAACAATGGCCTCAATGTTATTTTTGATGTCTGGGATGTTCACATATTCAATAGCACGGAAAACTTGGTGCTTCTCTGGGTCCGAAATGTAGAGTTTTCCATCAGCAGGGCCCACAGCTAAGTGGTATCTGTAAGCTACCTGGGCAGCACTGAAAATAAAGTATGGATGGATTACAAAATTTGCACAATATAGATTTTTAGGAATTTTATTTTAATAAAATTAAAGATATTAAAAGATAACTTATTAATTGATAACTAGTTTGCAGATACTGTAAATTAATGTCGCACAACATAATATGAATAGATATTGCATTGTAGGTGTACTTTGTTTATTGAATGCACATGACATGAGCATCCATTTTTACTTTTGATTATGAAATATAAGGCAATGAAAAGTATTGCCATGGGGTACAAAAATCCAAAAGGAGATTTTGTATTTTGTACATGTTTTGGAAGTTACTGATTCTGAAAAAGTAGCTTTTAAGCATTGGTCTATTTGTCAGTCTGATACTACTCTTAAGTTTGAACAAAAGATCAATAAGGTAACTACCATAAAACTATTTAGGTTTTAAAGGTATTGTTAAAACATTCTTGTAAAAATAGTTAACCAAATACTAGTGTATTAAATATCTATTATTGAGTGGTAATTGAAATATTATGGTGTTTCACATCCCTAGTTTACATTTGGTTAAGAGGCAATTCTGAATTACATAAACAAAGATGAGAATAATATATTTGTATAAGTTAGCATTAGTTCAGTTTTTTCAGATACATAGTAATAACTTTACGCAGACAATATTATTGATACATACCTTAATTCCACAACCGTTGTAACATGACCATCAAGTGAAACTCTTCTAATCAAATTAAAATCTCCTATGTAAAGGCTCCCATCTGGAGCAGCAGCCAAAGCAACTGGTGCCAAAAGCCTCTGTTTCTTAGCAACACCATCGCACTGATGGCAATGCATTGGTCTCTGCCGACCATCTCCCATAGCTGTTATTAACACTCTGGGTTTGTTCTTCAAATACATGTTGGTGCCATCGCCCTTTTGGAGGATACCTGTAGGAAAACTTTCCATGTCATTTCATTTACAAAAATCTATCAGAAATCTGGCAATTTTTTTAGAATGTTTATTTGATAGATGTTTATTGGTATGAATGGAGAAAATAAGTAACTGAAATTAAAGATTATTACAAAGCTAATGATTTTTAAAAAATTGAATATATAGAAAACTGTTGTTGCACAAAACGTTTTTGGTGGATTAATTAATTTGTGTAATAACTTCGTGTTAAGTACATCGATAATAAATGACTATACTATAAAAGTTTAATTTTACATAAAAAAATTAGATATGACTTATTATCCTAAGTAAAATGTTTTTAAATAAATACTTTTATCTTTATTTATAAAAAAAATATTAGAATATGACTTTATTACCCTGTATATTTTGTTAGCTCAATCTAAAGCTTTTCAGCTATACTATCAGAAACTAATAAGTGAAAAAAAATAGTTAAATTATATGATTTTGATCAAATTTTTTATGTTAAAATAGTATTTCAGTATAAAAAATTATTACTGAGACGAAATATAATTCTTTTTTTATGGACAAGATGAAGAAAAAAAAATGGGTTTTAAATTTTTACACCTTACTTTAGTAGATTTGTAAAAGAGTTTTGCTACCTTACTTGCTGATACTTTTCATAACAGAAATAAAAAAGAGGCATTTCCTAAGAGTAAATGTTTCATTATGCTAATTCCCTTAGAAATTGGTATCACAGCCCACCACACTATTTTTTTTATAAAGGAATACAAACTAATGCAAGAAATGGATACTATGTCATAAGAAACAAGCTGGTTTGCTATAAAAAGTTCCATACCTTCATGGAAATTGTATCGATGATGAATGTCTAAATTCCATCCTCCGATTTCGGAAATGCTCATATCGTGCCCACTAACTTGGGTTGTTTGCACTTCCCAAATGACATGAGGACATGAACTGTATTCATAACCAACAAAAACTATGAAGAAAAATATTAATATTAAAATACATTTTAAAGAAAAACATGTACAAGAAAGAATTTAAAAAAAGCAGGAAAGGCAAATGTACATTTAGCTTTTAGCTCTTAAAGTTAAGGTTTCTAAGTATCAAATAAAATATCTTTTAAAAGTTTGCTTTTGTTGCTGCTTAATATTTTTTTAAAGATGGTTAGCATTTAATGTGAAGTAATATATTGATTTGGAAACCAAGCTATAATGTAATTTTAATTTAGTTTTAAAACTGTTACAGAATATGGCAAAATATGCAATAGATTTGAATGAATAAAAATGCAATACAACTTCTGTAATATGTTTTGCTGATTTAATGCAATTTATAATAGGTTAACAAAGCAAGAATTTATTTCCGTCTTAAAAATGTTATTAGTTTTAGAAGCATCAAATTAACAATCCAAATGATTCTTTAGAATTCATAAAAGTTAACACAAAATAGATAATATTCCTTAAACTTAATGTGGCCATGAAAAATGTAACTAATTAAAGATTCTCGTAGCATTAAAAATTATCAAAATATATTTAATTCATTAAAAGTATTAAAATAAAAGCAACACATTTGACGCCAAACAAGTAAAAGAATACCCCACATTATGTTAAAATATTATGAGAGTATGCTACACATTATAAGAAAGTATTATAAAAGTATACTACACACATTGTAATAAAGTATTATAACAGATTATAATGTATACTACACATAAAATGACAACTTTTAACAACAAAACATTTTCCATGCTCACCAGTAGCTGTTGCAGCACCATACACTTTCTGCCTATACACATTCCTCCGATCCCAAGAATAAGTGAACTTAATAGCCGCTGCAGCCTCAAATGTCTTATCAAACAGAATCCCCTCAATGGATATTTTGAGATGAATGAATCGTAGACTTGGTGGAACTTCATCGGGGGTCAATCGTAGCTGGATTGTAGATAGGTATCCACCCATGCGACTGCTGTGATACACTAGGTGGAGGTTCGTGCCTGGTATGGCAAGGCTCTCTTGCACAACCTGAAAAAGGATTAGGTTTTTAAAGATGGTGGCAAATTGGTTTGTCAAATTTGTTTCGGAAAGAAGTTCATATTTGAAGAAATTAGTGGAAGAACCTGCTAGGTGAAAAAAAGGTGAAAACAAGAAAATGAACTTTGAGGTTTTCAGTTTGCACTTGAACTGTTATAAACAGTACAATCAAACTGTAAAAAGTAAATGTAACTAATGTTAATGAATTATTATGGAGTTATTACATAAAAAATCTCAATTTTTCAAAAACTTTCAAGTAACATGTTTCACTAAAAATTCAATTTGTATTCAGATAGGTAAAATTCATATTTATTACATTTTAAACATTCAACGAGTTTGATGCAGTAAAATAATTGTTGTAGTATGTGCTGTTTTAAATAGGTAATTTCTTGCACAATTTAAAATGCCTTAAATTTTTCAAAAATCTTATCCGATGTAAAATTTTATCCGATTATTTACAAAATATCTTATACAAAAAAATAGTACATCTATTTCAGCAAAACATACCCAACAATTCACAAAAAAAGTGATTTCATCAGTGAAATTACAAGTTTTTAGAAGAATATTTTTTTAAGTTTGGTAGTATTTTATTATATAAAAGAGAAGTAACTGCATATTAGTTCCAAATTCTAAAAGGCTGTCTGAACTGTTTTTTTTAGGAATTTTGCTAATAATAAATATCAAAATTGTGTACATTGTAATGATTTTAATTACTGAAAAATGCCAATTTGGTAAGTTACATCATTATTTCCATACAGTATGATAAACTATACATAAAAACAATCATTCATTAAATACTAAGCAGTTACAATACCTGAGACTCAGCCAAAATAGCAGACTTTTCCGGACACCCTCCTTGAAAGCCATGCTTCCAAGTTGCCAGAACCACAGGCTTCATATTGTCATAATCATGTTCAATACAGAGATTGGACCTGTAGTCTGGCAGGGTATCTTCTTTGATTTTCATGACTATTTTGTTCACAACTACGATCTCATTCCAAGGGACGACAACAGTGTGCTCATGAGGCTTAAAAGGGTCTCTTTGGAACTGCAGGTTGACTGCACCTCCCCCATTTACCATTAAGTCGAACCTGTGAGAATCATAAATATTTAAATATGCAAACTGTAATGGTAATAAAATATTCAAATATCAAGTTGCAGTTATAAGTCTTAAGTCACCGTAAATCTTTTGTAAATTTTATAATATTTTAAAATCATATAGATTATTAATCATAATCAAGGTAAGAAAAGGCATTAGTTTTAATTTTTAATACTGTATACTACTTTTAACAATGCAAAAGGAAAACTGTAGATGAAAGTATTCAGTTTTGCATGAGTAACAAAGGTTGCATTAGTAACAAAAGTTAACTCAGTAAAAATGTTATATTACAGTTGTATTTGACTTGCATGCTTTGGAAAAAGGTGAAGGTAAAGAAGGTATTTTTTTTATGCATAAAGTTTTATAATCATGCAGATAACCATTTAAAAAGCAAGGACAGTTCAATGACAAGAAAACTGTAGATTAATGTATGCAGTTTTGCAAAAGTAACAGGTGGAAGGTAAAAAAATTATATTACAGCTGTCTTTGACTAGCATGCTTTTTTAAAATAAAAGTAAAATATGTTTGTTTGCATAAAATTTATAATACATAGTACTATACAAAATGACAATGTAGAAATTATTTTGAAAACACCTTTTTTTAGAGTAAGTAGTAAAAAATACAAAAAAAACATAAAATATATTCCAATCTTTAATATAGAGTGTAATTTTATACTTAATATTTAATGAAGAGTTCAGGGGAAAAACCGCTTAATTTCGTAGAAAACTTTCCTCATCAGGCATCTTTGGCAATGAAAGCAAGTAATCGCCTAAACTGATGTAAGGAAACCAGTTTCTCACTTGGTTTTTCTCTCGCGGCAACCCTGATTCACGCCAGAGATCAGTGGACACGAGTCACACATTTGTACCGCGAAAGAAGAACCGAAAGGGAAACCGGTTTCCTGTCGCCAATGTCCGCCAAGCAGACACAATTACGGGACGTCTCCTAATAAATCAAGCGGTTCTTCCCTTGTACTCTTCATATAACAAAACCACAAGTGTATATCTAATCACTATATATGTAATGACAGGTCGCAAGAATAAAATAAACATTACTCACCATCCAGTATCTCTAGTAATAGTGAAACCAAGTTTGTGATCCGTGCCAACTGCCACTCGTACACCTTTCAAGCCGTTTCCTAACTGACTCACGACGCAGCCACGGATCACAGCAACTCGACTATGTAAAAAAGGATTTAGTTGAAGATATGTATGTTAATGATATAGAAATTGGCAGTCCAATAAATAAGCTTAATATAGTGTCAAATACATTTCACTACTTAACAGTATTGAAGTCGGGTGTAGTTTCAAAACTCACATTCTCATAAGTATAACTAAGATATAGGGTCCAGTCTGTTCATTGGCAACTTTTTATAATGGTAAATTCAATTGGAAAAAGTCGCCAATGAACAGGCAAGACCCTTTATCTTAGTTATACTTTGGAGAATGTCAATTTTACAACTAAGCCCTTCATACGTCTAATTTTTTTTGTTTTGTTGGGTGCTGATATTCAAGTGTTTTCCTCCTTAACTTATAGTGACTACTAATTATGAAGTTCTATTTAAGGGTTATTCATTTGCTATCAAAACAACTTAGTATCTCATTTTTGAATAGGTACTTTGATTGAATGAATTATAAAGTTACTGAAACTGTTAAGTGATTAAACATTAGCTTTAATTTATTATTTTATACAATTAAAACGTTCATAATAATTTATACAATTAAACTTATATAATAAGTGAACTGTATATAAAGGTAGAAAAAACAAGATTTTTTGTAGTGGATTTACTCATTAGTAGAAAAAACTAATAATTTACAAAGCCATATCATAATGTAAGGCACGGATAAAATCTTTGAAAAGGCTCCAATGGTTAAACTTTCAAAAGGTTCAAGTGGAATTCTACAAATCAAACAATGCTTTGAAAAATTGGATACAGTAGTAGTTAATAAAAGTTCAGGATACCATGCAATAAATGAAATTGTTATAATATGCTTAGCAAGCATAAGAATGCTGTGATTTCTGTCACAAATCACGGATTAATGATAATGCAATAAAGATACTAATAAAGGTTCAAGATAATTATTCAGTTATACAAAATCACATACCTTGAGTTGAAATTATTCCAAAACATACTAAGCAGCAAAAGAGAAATTGAAAGGAATGTTAGTGAGATAAATGTTGTTATTCTAGAAAGCCAGTTAAACATAGGGAATACATATTAGCTTTTTTATCAAACAATCATGCAAGTTAATATGCATTGGAGGCTAAGCAATTATTAAAATATCATGTTATCATATGTTAATAATAATTAATTTTTAAACCTATTTTTATTTCAAGAAGTCTGCTTTTCAATAACCAACTTTAAAGAAAGCAGGAAGTGGCAGAATAGTTGTAAGTAAAGCATTGAATAAAATGTTATAAAAAGCAGATGTTAAAATGTAAACACATAGAATTTCCAAGGACATATCACAGCAACAATGCTTTGAAAATTGTGTTTGGCGAATGTAATTCACCAAATATAAATTATAACAAAATAGCATAACATATTTCTTCCTTATGCTAATAAAAATAAAATAAGTTTAAAATTAATTAATCAAAGATTCTTTAAAAAAAATTAAATTAAAATAAAATTGCACTTTTTGAAAACTTTATAAACTAATAGATTACAAATATCGGAAAAAATTACCATTAAAATTGTTATACATTTTTAAATACTATTTTTTTTGTGCATTCCTATGACATAAGCCAAACTTAAATAGCTCAACTACTTTAATTACTAAAAATAACACAATTAAAACTTTAAGCAACCAACCCAAAATCAGCATCAAACTCAAATACTAACGTCTCATTAAAGGAAGTCTTCTGAGCATAACTCTGAACAGATCCATCTTCAATAAGAAACTGCATACGTTGAAAGAAAGAAGCAGTAACTGCAGGCGGCTGCTTTCTAAGAAGAATGTCCAATGGTGAGGGTGATGAGAAACACAAGGGATTGTTTTCACAAGCTTTGGATTTACAGCATTCGCTGTCAGCACAGTCAACTAAGCCATCTGAAATAAAGAATATAATTAATTTAGTACACGAATATTTGAGTATGTTTTAGTTTTGATACTTGATTGTTTATGTTTTCGAAGTTGAAATATTTTGATTAAAAGATCTCAAATCCAAATGTCTTCATCTTTGATTTAATAGAAATCTTTCTATATTATACACAATATATTTTGCTTTCATTTATTATAAAAGTCATGTGTTAGAAATAAACAGCTCAAGCTTAAAATATAAAGGTCTTCAAGCGTAGATGTAGGTTTAAAATTTGAACTTTTATACAAAAGAAATGTACTACATATTTAATAAATGTACCTCATTTAAATTTTTTTTATAATTGCTGTTTAAAAATTAAATTTAATTTAAGGTTCCAAAATACAATAGAAACAACATTGAACACAACATAAAACATTCAACGTTAACTTGCATATATACATTTGAAGAGTACAAGGGAAAAACCCTTTCATTCCATAGGAATCTATGTGCATCAGGCCTCTTTGGCGACAACAGTGAGTCATCGCCTAAACTGGTGCAAGGAAACCTGTTTCTTACTTTGTTCTTCTTTTACGGCAACCCTGATTCACACCAGACATGAGTCCCCTGCTTGTACCATTAAGGAGCAACAGAAAAACCGGTTTCCTGTCGCCAATGTTGGGCAAGCAGACCTGATTATTATTTGAAGATTCCTGTGCAATAAAGGGGTTCTTCGCCTTGACTTCATTTATTATTGCATAAAAAGAAACAGTCTTCAAGAAACACAAACCATGGTCATTATCAATTTTGTCATCACATATCTTCTCCAATGGTATGCTGCAGCTCTCTCCAGACCAGTCATCATCACACTTGCACTGCCAGTCGTCATTCACTCGAGTGCAGGTTCCATGGCGATTGCAGGACTGTGGGCAGCCCTCTGTACATAAAATTAGGAAAATTATTATATTTTAAAAATTATTTAAAATTTAAATAATAGTATATAAGTATTGATTTTGTGTATTTATTATAGAGCTAACACCTGTTTCTACATGATTTGTAATCATATGGAAACCTAAAGTATAAGACAAATTACAATAAATACAAATAATAAACATATAAGCCAGAAGTAGAATACAAGCTTGCAGACTTTGGTATTGAGATAAAGGGCTTTAACCACTCCTCACCCTGTTTAGAAATATTTATTAATGAGATAGCATTACTGCCCTACTTTTTTTATGCCATTTGTAATGAAAATAAATAGTTCAAATTTATACAATTTAAGTGATGGGGTTGGCACTAGCGAATGGAAAATTGTAAATTATGGTTAAAAAAAATTTCAGGTAATTCTTTACTAATTTACTGGTATCTTTGATACAACAATCGAACTAAACATTCTATTGCCACTTATAAACTACTTAATTTTTCAGAGCTAAATGGTTTTCCATATGGTATTTAAAAAGAAAAAAAGCAGTAGACATACACTATACACAACCCTTTAAAATCAGATGCATATGTTTTGAGTCTCCCGAAATCATATAACACCAGATACAACACATGCTAATAAATTAGGAAAACACTTAAAGACTCATTGTTGCCACTTTTGGCGATTTCATATATTTTCACAAACTGTATCAATGTTATATGCAGAAACAAATCATCAAAAAAACAATACAATATATGAAGGTTTATTTTTCTAGCGCATAAATAAATGTTGCATACCTAATGTGCAATAATATCCATTCCAACCTTGTATGCATATGCAAGTTCCATTAACACATTGCCCATGTTCAACACAGCGAGGATCACACTGCTTCTCATTGCACTTTGGTCCAGACCAGCCAGTGTTGCAGATACATGTGTTACCTTGGCAACGGCCATGGTAGCCACAGTCCAATTCACATCGTTCTACAGAAAGATTAGTTTTTTAAAATCATTTTAGAATAGTAAATGGGAATTTTTTTTACTGAGTTGAACAAAAACATATGATTTTGTTCTGAGGCATCCAATTTAAATGATAAGTACAGGGCACATTGAATCTTTAAATTTCACACAAATCATAGTAAAATACACCAGTCTGGTTGTTAAGTGAAAAAGTAATTATTTAATTTAGTTTATAGATCAAGACAATATTAATTATGAGCTTTTATTCCTAAACAGAGAATTTTTGAGGTTTTAAAGGTATCTGGTTATGGTCAGAAAAAATTGAGTTATGCTTATCTTTTTTAAATATTGGTAAAAAGTAAGGTTATAGTAAGTGTAAAAAATAAATATTCATTGCAAATTTCTTATTAATTAAATACAGTTAAATAAGTTTACAAATATAACTACATAAAATAGAACATTTTATGATCTTATTAAATCACCTTGCGAGCAGTCAGGCCCAGACCAGTGATCATCACACACACATCTCTGTTGTTCCACATCAAAATGGCCATGTTCAGAACAATCCGGCAAACATCGAAGGGAATCCGAATCTGGTTCTCCACAATCTGCACCCTTCCAGCCCTTGCGGCAGATGCACATTCCATTTGCACATGTTCCATGTTCGGAACAGCCAGGATCGAGACAGTCCACTTTAAGAATAGGGGTTATCAGGAACAGTTAACATTTGGTATAGATATTAAGCAAAAATATGCATTAGTTTGAAGGAGGGTAATATTGGTTTCATACATTGACTTTTTGGCATTTGACATATACTGAGTACATTTAAAAAAAATTACAACAGTTATTATACCATTTTTTCTGGACCTAAATTCATTAGGAGCTTATAGGGTTTTTAAATATCAAGAGTAAAGAAGTGTTGTGTGCAGCTTTCTTTGTAATTCTAGTTTCATTTAAAATAATTTCTAAGAAAAATATTTTCCATTTTTTATATACAAAAATAATAATGAATACATTTCAAAATATACATGTCAATAAGTGGATAAAACACTAACCCAAAACATACACACCAATGATTTATAAAGAAATTTTTGCGTGTAATTAAACTGAAGATATAAACATAATCCCTAATTAATTCCAAGAAATGGTTATTGCTAATTAAAAACATTTTATTCAAAACAGTACTGAAGTAAAATGTTCTAGAACAACAAAAAAAATCTCAACAACACAAATTTCACACATCAAAATTTTTTTCAACAAAAGTTAAGTTGAAAACAGGAATATCAATATAAAACAATACATAAACACTACACTACATCTTTAACACAAATACAAACCTTCTTCACAATGAAACCCTTTATATCCGGCAAAACATCGACAGAGTCCATCAAGGCAGTCACCGTGGCCATTGCAGTCTGCAACTTCGCATTCATCCTCCCGCAGTTGGCATTCTTTACCCTTCCAACTGGGATTGCAGATACATTCTCCATTCGTGTAGTGTCCTCGGCCACTGCACAATACTGGACAGACACCTGTAATAGGAAAGATAAGCTGAAGTGTGTGACAGTAGAAGATAAAGAAGTTGGTTTTGGAGATTGATAAGATGTATAATTATTGATTATATTTAATTAAGAACTACAGGGTTCTCACACAAAACTCCAGGAAAATTTAGAGGCTTTTTTAAGCTATGTATAAAAATGCAAGGCTATATAAAAGAATCACCCAAAGGTTGAAGCGAGCGAAAATCCTGATTTATGATTGGCTTTCAGCCCCGTAAGTTAAGAACCAAAGGTGTGTGAATAATCATTTGTTTACATTAAAGGTATTTTAGTTGCATTGCATAGTGTGGTATTTTAAAAGTTCATGTATGTTGATTTATAAAAGTTGGGTAACATATGGCGAATGTCAATGTTTAAATATGTAAGGTCATTCTGAAGTTTTATTGTTTTATAACGTTATGTTTAATAATCTGGTGTGTAGTATTTCTTAATTTTTTTTATCAGTATAGCTATTAAAGCAGAATGTGCGATGCAACAAAATACATGAAAATAGAAAAAAGTAATCCAAAATAATATTTTTCAAATGTTTAAGAGGTTACAAATATTATATAAAAGTTATGCTGCATAAGAGTATGTAACATAAAATTAAAAACTATTGTAGTAAGTGAAATGTGAATTTGTACTCATTAAATTGATATAAGAATTCTTAGAAGGAACTTCATATGTGAATATTAACAGAAAATTATTAAAACCCTAATAAAAAGATAAAAATAGGTAAATCATGCTTACGACTAGAACACGATTCCCCAGCAAAGTCAGGTTCACAAATACAGCTTCCCATCACACAGGTTCCATGGCCATGGCAATCATATGGACATGGGAGACTAGATTGATCTAAAAATTAAGAAATAAAGTTTGTTTTCAAAATAATATGTTTTACAACATTTGTGAAATTAAATTTGAATCACCTACACAGGATCACACAAGTCACAAATAACGAACACTACCAGATGGATAAGTAGGCTAAGTAAAATTTAACATCAATATTCATAAAAAAATAATAGTCGTATTTGCTACAAAATATACAGATATTTGCATCTGAATTTTAAAAAACAACATTTAGACTACTTTTGACTTTCTATAATTTTAAAAGATACATTTAAAAAATCCCACATTCTTTGCTGTTTCAATAAATTTGAATAACAGAATTTTATGCTGTCATTAAAACTTAAATGGGTAACATCAATTTCACCCACAATATAAAAATCTTACAGCATTAAATAAATGTATTTAAGATAGAATGCAAATGCAATGAGTATAAATATAACTAATAGAGCTATTTTACCAGTTAAGTTTGGAATGAAAGCGACTTGTTGAGGCTGTTCACCATCATTATAGACTGATATATACCATGAACCTTGATCTAGAAACTGCACAAACTCCATGATATAATAATCCTAGGGGGAATAAAGACATGGTTCAGAGTTACTTTAAGTTCATTAATCAACAAGCCAAAGTTAATGCCATATAAATTATAATAGCAGTATCACATTTTTTAAAGGTGCAATACATTTAAAAACTTAACTTGTGTAAAAAATTACATTTATTTTGTAAAATTAAATAATTTCTAAGTAAAATAGCTAGAATTGCTATAGATATAGGTTACATGAGATATCTTATGAAAAGTGTTTAATTTTTCTCCTCATTCACAATTTTAGCAATTTTCTGGTTATTCATAGATTTTAGAGTACATTATTAACTTAAATGTAGAGTTACATACACATGAAATATTTATTTTCTAAACAAAACTACATTTTGGGCAGATTAAACATTTGCAGAATCAGCATATTCCCCAGAACTGACTTACCTACGATAATACTCCTAACCTACAAATTGATAATTTGCATCCGAATATTTTAAAACAATTTCATTTGCAATCAAATGTACAAAAGAATAAGAGGATAATCAAATTTCAGCCTCTTACTTTGCAAATGAGGATTCCAAATAACTCACTTAAAACACTGATATAGGGTAACACAGAGAGAATGAAAGTACCTGTGTTTATGTTATCAGGATACTAAGGATTGGGATCAGCATTTTATGATTAAGTTTAGCTTTTAAGAGTTAAAAGTAGGTATAAGATACAATTTTGCATGAAACTTAAAAAAAAAAAGACTTCAGCCAATTCGAAAAATATGCAATTTGTGAGCATGTTTAGTAGACATAAATATTAAATCTTTTCTCATACACGTCAATTATTAACTACAATAATACTATAAAAAATCAAAATGCAATTACCTTGGCTGCTCGTTTATTCTTATCCTTCTTCCTAGTATCCAATATTTCCACAAAATCATATCTTGTATGGGTTGGAATACCATTCCGTCTTCCATAAATTCCAACACTAGAGCCCTCAGGTAGCGAATAATTGAATCTCACTAAAGAGGGGACATGCTGCTGAAAATGGATGTTCCAGTGTCCAAAAGAATCAACCTTTCGTGAATACATCTTCCCTAAATACACTTCCGAGAAGGTTTCAGTTGTGGGTGGCAATGTTTTAGATGGTAGAGAAGACGGACCTGAAATGTACAAAGAATGTTATAGTTTTTGTAATATTGTAGAGGCAGTTATAATGTTAGTAACAAGATAAGAATTTGAAAATGCAGAATAGTTAGTAAGTAAGTAGAATTTGACACAAAAGGAAACTGACGTTGCAAGAGATACATTAGAAATAATGTTAGTTTAACATGTTTACAGTTATGATAAACTTTTAAGCTAAAAAGTTTAGAGGTTCAACATAAAATATTTTGTCAAGTATACATAAAAAATATACATTTCAATAAATATTAGATGTTTGGGAAATAAATTTGTAATACTATGAGGACATTTAATGGCTGCATCAATAATTATTTAAATTATTAAAGTAAACAAACAAATTGTTTTTTTTCAATAAAAATTTACTTAAAAATTAATTAGAAGTAGAAAATATAAAACAAAGGGAAGAAAACAGAAAACTTTGCCAATGGATAAAATAATATATAATTAAAAAAATAAAAACTTAATAAGTAAAAAATTTATACCTGTGAAAAAGTATTAAAAATAGTTGTTAGTAAAGTATTTTAAACTATGAAACAAAAACCTTTAAATTAAATACGTAAAATATAGCAGAATGTATTGTTATAAAATAAATACATCAAAATTTTTTATTCATCTTAATGTATGCATAATACTATGTACTACACAATATACTCTATATTTATATAATTCTACAATTAAAACTACAACAATTTAAGCCTGCTGCTTCAGAATGTATTTCAGAGTGAAAAGTAGCCCTACTATAAAAGAAATAAAGTTATACAGTTATGGATATTGTAATATGTACATATGGTAGACATCTTGAAAATTTCAGATACATCCTGAAGCACAAGTTTTATTTTAATATTGACTCAATCAAGCCATGTTAGTTATATTTTACCTTACACCATCCAAGGGTAGGGAACTAATTACACAAAACTGTTAATCTCTCATTTCATTTATACCTCCAAACCTGCGGGTTAGTGCTGTTAGCAAACACAAACATTCACTGCAATAAAGATATCATACAAGTTTATTTAAGTTCATCCACTGGCAAAGAAGAGCAAGAAGAAGATGTTAGTTTGCAATCAAGAATACATTAGTCAGCTTCAAAGGCACGCCAAGCTTTTAAGACAAGATGGAAGACATAGACGCAGGGCAGCCGAAACCAAGCATGGAGGTATATTCTTTTCCAAACATTGACTTACCAAGAGCGATAACTTCTGTAGGAGTAGGTGGCAAAACAGTCGTCACACTGTCAACTGAAGCTATCAGAACAGTTACAGTGACAGTCTCAGACGGGGTCTCGTCATCTGTTTCATTGGTAGGCTCTGTGAACTTTTCAGTACTATAATTAGAGACTGTTGTAAAATCATTATTAACACTTGTTGTGGTTTCGGGTATTGTGTTTGTCAAATGTATAGACATAGTGTGGTTTTCTTGGGTGTCTGTTGAATTACTTACATTATCAACACTAATTAGTGTGCTTTCAGAGCTTTCTTGTGTTTCATCAATTTCAGTGATGCTTTCGGTTGGGAAATCCAACGAATTTTCAGCATCAGTAACTGAATCCGGAGTGTAGTGCTTATCTACTTGTTCATATTCGGGATATTTATAGATATTTTCAGTGGTATCTAAGCTTTTGGGACTCTTTGGCAACAAAATAGGTGGGTCAATGACACTTTCCTCCACATAAATTTGAGGAACTGTATTATCAGTCTCATTGAGATCAAAATGGTTGTGGAACGTAGCATCCTGTATCAAAGCCTGAGGACTAGACATTATATTAATGGAATTATGCCTGATATTTTTATTTGGATCGTCTTGAAGCCTCAATTCAGCTGGTACAGGCAGATCTTCTCTTTTTATTTTCCCCTTCGGTTTGTCTTCTTCCATAGGAATCAAGTGTTCCTCACTGAGATCTGGAGCATCGACGACTTTGAGATCTTCTACCACTGGATATTCTGCAACTTCACCACTGGATTCTTCAGATGCAATATCTGGAGCTGTAGGGATAGCATCTGCTTTGTCTGGGCTGCTAGAAAAACTGCTGAGATCTCTAGGTTTTCGGGAGTGGGGTAGCGTACAAGCGCATAAAGGGTACATACTTTTGATTTCTGTGCCGTCGCTACTTCGGCCCATGTCTTCTATCATCACAGGACAAGGGTGCTTACTAGTGTACTGCCAGTTTAGAACTGCAACAGCTAAAAGCAAATTAAGAATATCATTTATCAGTAGTACTAAGTAAGCCTAACTAATATCATAAATGAAATAAAATATATTCTTAATTACCAGATTACAAGAGTAGATCAACTTGCTTTATTATTTATAATTTTTCAAAATTATTTTAAATTTGGCATGTCTAATTATAACATTTTACAAGAGCTTATGAACAATTAGGTTTTATGAAATTGTTTCATACTTCTATTAGTTAGCCCTATAGAATTTTTACAGTTGCAACAAAATAATGATAATCTTACCTAAATATGATACTCAATTATTTTAAGGATCTTTCTTATGGGAATATTTCTTCTGACCTCATGCTCTCTAAACTGCGATTTCATTGGTTGTTTGGCTTTCTTTGACAAAGTGTCAAAACAGCTCATTGGTTTAAAAAAGGGCATGCGATCGAAACTGCGATGCTATTGGTTGTTTTGTTTTTGTGGCATAGTGTTGAAACAAGCCCATTGCAAAACTCAACATTCTGCTAAGTATAACTAAGAAAAAGGGTCCAGCCTGTTTATTTCAAGGCATGAAATATATTTAAATTCTTCAACTAAATGCAAAAACAAAATAATAACACTATGAAATAAGTTTAGCCTAACCAGATTTGTTTCAGTGATTAACTTTTCGACTATGAAGTCATCATTAAATTATCATAAATAATTTTATTTATAATCGTTTTTGTCTTATTCATTAAACATAGAATATTTGCACAACTTTTTTAGTTAGCTAAATAAAACATGAAACTGTACTGCGAAATGCAGTGCTTGTGGTCACTCAAAATAAATTTTATAAAAATTATTTTTACCAATGAAGTAGGTGAGAGAAGTGAGTAACACAAGCGATAGCAGCATGAACACAATGGCGGTACATTTCCAGCTACAGCGTGACGAGAAGGTTTTTCGGAACTGGAACCGAGAATGGCTAAATCGGGAAGATAGGGGGCGCCTCACGTTACTTCGTACTGGTATACCAGGAACAGAAGAAGGGGATGGGTATGGAAGGTGACACCTGTAATAAAAGGCCACATAAGCAAGGTTTGGTAAAATTAATGTTGCGCTACAGCAACATGAGGGCTATTGGCTTGTTTCAGGTGACATATTCTTTCCAGCTTTCATTTCTGTGCCTCATATGATTGGTGCTCTGTTCTCACGTGAAATTGATTCAACCCAAGCTCGACAAAGAATTTATTTTCATTCAACTTTTGTGCCACTCAGAAATACAACCTATGATTGCTCATATTTGGCCATGGTCAAGACGAGGCTGACTCTGAGCGCACACGACGAAACATTAAGTGACTCATGGCGTTAGTTATTTAGTTAATATGCCACAAAGCTACACGAGGTTATGGGACGGCTCGTATTTAGAACCGCGTCAAGTGACGAGCTGACACAAGTAGCCACGCACGTTAAGGTGACATGTACGCGCTTGGGACTTAGAGATTAAGCCTCCCTACAGGTACTATCATGAACATTGGGCTGCATGGCCGTTAGTCGCAGTTTTTGGCGATCCGACGAACTGGACTTTCATGCTGGCGAATCCCTTACCGAATGCCCAGCCTATGGCGTTAGGACTTAGAACTCCTTAGATGTATAATGGGAAAACATGTCCTAGTGCACTCAGAGTATTTTTGTTGGGTTTGGATGCATTTTTCGTGTAAAAGGAGAGCAGTGGGAGCAACCAGGAATCACATTACAGTTGTGGCCTCTAAATGTTATACTAACTGGGCACATAAGTAAGGAGGGCCTTATGGATTGAAATTGGTTCGGAACTGATTAAGTCAACTTGTGGGAATTTGTTTAAATGTTGTATAGATTATAAAATGAGTTCAGATTTGAACTAAAAAAAATTAAGATGAATTTTGATAAATATTTAGATTATAAGGATTCTGTCGTTAAGGCTCCAAAATTCAAAATAATTGTATATTCAGTAATTGGGCAAATTTGGCATCCATTATTATTATTAAGAAATAAATAGAAATAACATAGAATGGGGAATTAAATTTTTTCATAAATTCTTCTTAAGCTTCCATGGTTTCATATAATTTTTTTAAAAAGAAAACTTCTTTACACAAAAAACATATTCTGAATGTTTAAAATCTCTATATGTACCATGTAAAAAAACTGTGTACACAGAAAGCAAATTAAAATAGCCATATCAGGTAGATTGATTACATTCTAAATGAAATCTGGGTACTTTTCTATTTTGCAGACACAAGCAATAAAGTAGCCAAAAATGTACAACCACAGACAAATAAAATTTTTCAAATGGTAACCTTTAAATATGTATATTGTGATCCTTTAACTGCATATACTGTGCCATAAATTTCCGCTTTTTGCCAGAGATTCTATAAGGCGAGATTTCTGTCCGAAAAACTGAAAAGTACTGAAACTTGCAGTTTACAACTTTAAAGGTTTTTTCTTCAGAAAAGGGATAAAAAATTGATACAATCATTGAATTAAACAATAAATTTTCTACTTGCCTTTCTGAATTTTTTGTATCTCCATGAAGAGAAGTTGTATGTGATGCATTGGCTTCACTCTTTTTGAGAGATGCTGGGAGTTTTGGGACATCTGAAATATTGAGACTTTTATTTAAAAAATAAAAAGAGAACTTAGCAAATGAGTACTGAAGAGTTTGAGTCTGAATGTACATACATTAATATTTAGAATTTTTTTTTTAAATAGCCAAACATTTAGTTTATAATCAAACGAAAAATTAAAAATTATAATTATTTTCTAGTAGTTGTAAGTCAATTTGAGAACTAACCGGTAATTTCATTTTAAAAGTTTACAATAACTTCTATCTTTTAGTAAATTAGATATAAATATCATGCAAGAAATAGATATGTAAGTTTTCTTCTTATTTATTTGTGAGAGGTGAGAGCGTTAAATTTTCCAAACATTTTCTAACGCTGTGTGTTTGCACACTTCGTTGTAATTAAATGATATTTGTTTGGTTTGAAAAAAAGTGCAAAAGGTACTGATGCATCGCAAATACTTCAATTTTTAATATAGTGAAAGCAAAACAATGCATATATTTTTCGAAAAAATCTTTAATCATCAAAAATCATTAAAAGCATTTTTTCACTGATCATACGTGTCACAACCAACGTTGCTGGCACTAGTAATATAAACAACGCGTGATGGGTTTTTGTTCTGATAACTGGATTAATCTAATTCTCTGAAATATAATATGAGATATGTAAGTTTAAGCGGAATTCAAATTGCAAATCGATTCAGTGGTTTCAGTTTGTTATAGTCTAGTGACATCACAGATACCACGTGACAGCGAAAGCGTTCGGATGATTTCGTCTATTTAAATTATTTTTCTGCTTTTATGGGTATTGAAAAGAAATGGCATTTTGATAGAATATTTAACAAAAATTTTGTAGACCCTAATATGCTAATTGCCCTGACTACTTCCCTTCCTTGGTGGTTTTGGGGACTGGTGGTAGGACATATGGTAGCTCCGCAAACTGCAGGAATATCAAATTTTCAATTATGTATAACTGTTGCCACTAAAGTCTGGAAAAATGCCCATTTAACGATGGAGATACTCGTGGTTGCTGTTATTATTAAAAACTTTGGTTTGGCTTGAAACTATTCTAAAAGAGCCGCGGTAGCTCAGTCGTGTGAAGCGTCATGCTCGCATCGGTAGGATTGTGGGTTCTGTCCTCAGCGGTGCTCGCAATTCTGATGGTTGCCGGGTCGGCGCTTATATTCGGCTAAAGACCGCTGTGTTGCTAATGGTGGCTGGGGCACGTTAAATATGTCGTGGTCACAAAGTCCTCCATGTTCCCATACCAAATTAATACCTCTGGGGGTACCAGTCAGGGGGTTATCGGCCTTTGATCTGGATCAAAATTCCGATATGTGAGTGAGAATGGATGTGTGAAAGGGACCTTCCTGTAAAACGGATGTGTCATGCTGACGAGCCAAAGTCGGACTTCCTCCTTTGTGGCGCTCAATAAAAACGGAAGCCGCCCCACTTCGCCTTAAAATCGGGTAGTTCTCTACTCCGGGCTTGGTTACCGAGTGGCATTAGAAACAACACAACAACAACTATTCTAAATATTTTTTTCACTTTTCAATGTTATGCTTTTTCGAATATTATTGCTTTTATGTTTTAGCAATTTTTATGGTTATTTTTCAAAGTGGTGGTTTGCCGTTTGGAGGGGGAGAAAGCTCCGTTTGCAGTTTTATTCAATAAAATCCTTTACGGGTTGCGACATTGTAAAATGACTCAAGGGTGTACGTTAGATCAGCATTCGATAATAGATGAGACATATACGCAAAGAAGAAGGCAGCAGAAGAGCTAAACCTCGGATAAGAATATGGTCAGATAGGGATGAACTTGTAACTTGACTGGTTTGCTTCGAGTCAAATGATCTTCAGCTGTCTTCTTCCATAGGTGAAGTCCCCCTGAATATAAATTTATTGTGATATCTTTTTAAAAAAGTACTGCAAGTAATTCATTATTCAGATGATATGCTCTCATGTTTTGTCCAAAATTAAAAAAAAAATAGACGCAAATAGACAAATTTGTTAAATATAAACGAAAAAAGGTACGGAACAATTGTATGCTGAAATGTACTACAGGAAGTAACTCTTAGATTTTGAGACAATTTGAATTACACAGAGCACATATTCCAGATTTAACTTTAGCAGCGTAGCGTTTCAAATAATAATTGCGTTATATCTTAGCAAAGTCAGATAAAACGCAACTATTATTTGAAAATAAATAAACTTTAGAGGAATAGTGCTACTATTTTTTTTTTCAGAGTATATGTTTCTCTTCAAAGTATATGTCTATCTCCATAAACTTCAAAAGGAATCTAGTACGACATTGGAAAGCAACATTTCTCTAAATCTCTTCTCTATCATTGTCGACAGGTCAGAAAAACAGAAATCTCTACTAGAAATGGGAATGGTAATCTCATTGGATGGAATAATATTATATGTATCCTCCTCGTTTGGATAAAGAAAAAAATAAGTTTCACACCAACGTTGCATGCGGTTGGGACATCTTTGTCATTTATATTTTTAAATTTAAATAATTAAAATGATATTATTTTCTTCAGATTAGTTAAAAGTCGCAATCAAAATTAATTTATAGTATCTGTAGATTAATTTTCTGGTCATAAATTCAAAATTCAGACAATAATAATAAGATAGATGTAAATAAGTAATTGAAAAAATAGTTGAAATTTGTAATTAAAATCATTAATAGGATTAATCTCAAGAATTCTTCTTTTAACTTGAAGCCTCCAATAATAATTCCGAATAGCAATTAGATTTGCTCCATAACTTTTCGCAGAATTCGGGAAAGATTTTTGAATTCTGGAAACTTCGAAATTTTGTCGTATGGAACCGAAAGAAAGAAGTTTCAGGATCTTCAACGAAAGAGAATCCTGACATTTAAATGAAAAATTCCTTCATGCAATCTAAATTACGACGAACGTGTTCTGATGAAGTTAGTTATAACTTTTCTCTTCCAAACGAACTGAAATGAGAGCAGAGAATAAAAGAATCGGGGTTGAGTTGTAAAGACCCTGCTGGCGTGATCGAAGACAAATAGATGCATTCCGAAGCGGAGTCTCACAAAAGGGTTTTGGAAACGAAAAGAGAAGGAATTTTCATTTACAAGAATGAATGGAAGGTTTGGAAAAGCAAAGGGATGCCGTCGAAAAGGGGATTAGCATCGTAAAAATTTGCCCGTCCTTGCGTGCGCAGGCATGTCGGTCTGTCTCTTTTGTGACAAAGCTGTAACTGTCACCCTCGTCAAAATTCAGTTTCGTAATTTTATATAATTTTGTAATCTGATAGTCAAAATTGATAGCAAACGTAAAGAGTTTTCAAAAGGCGCAATTCACCAAAAAGCATAAAGAGAAAAAAAATACATATAATGTATAACTGGACGGGCCCCGCTTATAATGACGTCATTGCAACGTCAAACGATTCCGACAAACAAACCACTTGGTTGGTAATGGTAAGCTCCATACCATTCTAATCGTCCATTTGTAAACAACTCCCTTGAGACACTATACTGCATGATAGCAAAACTTTTGTTAAGTAAGTTACCTAAGTTTAATCATCTATTTCAGCTGCTACGCTACGTTTACTACGTAAAATGTGGATAAGGTATTATGATCGTTATGACAGTCTGCCTGTCTTTCCGTCTGTCGGTCATCCACTTTCACACAAAGAAACACAAGTCTCACAGACAAGGGGGGTACGTCATATTGAAGCAAAAATTCAGAAATGGCTGCATCCTAAATGTCACTAAATTTAAATTGAATTATATATTTAAAATTTAGAATCTAAAAATACAATCTCCATTTAAATAACAAAGGAAATTCCATTTTTATTCAATATTTCTACTGTTGCCACTAGAAAGTACCAAAGAATAAAGCCACTCTCATGTTTTGTCAGAGAAGGTTACTTCGTCAAAAGCATAGATACTTTATTTAAAATTTAAATTTAATTTGAAGGAATATTTATTTTTGTGATGGTTTGGAATGACCTAATAGTATATATCACAATGGAGTTCTCTTTAGCTGGTTCATTATAAGTGTGTTAAGAAAGCGGCAGAGAAGGTTATAATTTTTTATTTTGGCATAAATATTTCGGTTATTCTTTTCAGCGAATATAAAGAACGATGCTCATGCTATGATAAAAGAAGATTTCTAGCTCTTGCTAAGATTTTTAGAGCAAAAAATTTTACTACATTTTCATTCCTTATCGTGCAAACGAATTTAGGAGTTGATAAAGAATATAAATTAAATTTGCGTAAGGTTGTTAAGGAAGTTAGGTAAGCAATTAGGGCGACTAAAAGTTAGAATTGGAACCAAGTGATGCGGCGGTTTTATTTCTTTGATTTATAAATCGTGCGTGGAAGCAGTTACATGTAATAGTTACTGTTACAAATATACTTTATTTTAAAAATCTAGTTCACTGTACTTGCTGGCTTCCTGCACCAGTTCAAGAACCAATCAGAATACTTAGATTTTGAAATTCACATAATTAACGAAGCTAAACAATTTAGGATTTTTGCTTTTTAGAAATGCCGTGCCTAATTTCGAAAAAAAAAGCTTCATTTGTAAGTTTTACAGTTATACGACGGGAAACAGCTTTTGTGAGCAATGAAAAATTATTATTTCCCCCTTTTTGTAGGTATCGCTTAAAATGAAATGACAAGATTCGTTTACCCTCAAAATTTCTCAATTACTCTCTTATCAAACTGACACGGAGATTTACTAATGGATTTTCTAACTAAAAAGAGGTACGATAATTATTTTTCGAGAATTTTCAAAAATTTTTTTAATAGCAATCCAATGCCCGATTTTTAAGTTTAGTAATAGTTACTATATTTTTTAAGAAGATAAAAAAATACTCTTAGTTAAGTTGTTTAAGGAAAAATATGAGAAGCTATGAGTTGAGTAATTTAAACTTTAATTAGATAGACGGTATTTTGAATGGTTATTTTTTTACTAGTGATCACACAAAAATCCGTAAAATCCATTCTTGAAAATCCGTAAATGAATCAGTACTATAATTAACCATTTTAAATATTACTTTTAGTTTGTAATCATATCTATAGTCATTAGAAAATAATTTTACTTTTTTTTATGGTAACTGTTTTTTTTTTGTTGTCTATTTTCTTTTATGATGATCTTATCCACAACAATTTATTGAAGAAAAGTATACAAGTAACAGTGCATTTTGTTAATTAATTTTAAACTAATTCAGTCTTGTTTCAAAATATTGGATTTACAATCAGTACTCCACAGCCAAAGGAGTTTTACTATTTTTTAAATAATAAAGTTAAATAAGTTCATAATAAGACAAAGGATATTGTAATGTAATCATGAAAATGAAGCTTTTGTCTCGTTAAGTCGATGGAAGAATTTTTGCGACATTCCCCTCTGGCTATGAGATACAGAATTTCTATGAGATACAAAATTGTCAGTTTATAAAAATGGTCTGCACATTTATTAAGAACAATATTTATTCATTAAACAATGTTGGTTTTAAGAGAAAACATCGCAGATTTGAAGATAGACATTTTTACAAAGCTTATAATATTTAAAATCAAGCAAAGATTTTCGATCATTTGTTAAAAGATTTAATAATTGAACAGATTTATAAACCATAGTTATTAATGATTAATACCAACAACCGCTAATAGGATTTAATCGTTAATAGTTATTTTTATTTATTAAATTGGTTAATATAATTAAAGTAATTATGCATATTCTATGCCATCGATAATAAATGGTTGTCTGAACTTATATCAATACGTAGTTCAACTACATTTTGCTTCGGAAATTCATCAAGCAGGGAGACGTGGAGAGCTTACGTTTGAATTCAAATAGTCCAACCAGAGGAGATGGTCAGAAATTAAAAAAAAAAAATCCTTCTTCAAGCGGGAGGTAAGAGAGCATTATTTTTATAATAAAGTTGTCAATGAGTAGAATGCATTACCAGATTATGTATAGTATATTCGAAGAGAGTAGAAGAATTCAAGAAGAATTTTGATAGTTATTGGAGACTGGTAAAACATTAGTAAACTTTTGGACCAACCTTGCTAGGTCTCCAGCTTGTTTTTTTCGTTATTACATATTTGTATTGTATTACAATGTGAATTCTTGTTTATTGTACGAAATTTGCCTTTGTAGTTAGGACACAAAAAACAAAGAAAAAACAACAACTATACTTGTCAAGAAACTTATTGGCTGAGCGATGGGCATGAACTAAGAATATCTTAACAGTTCAAAAGTTTATTTAATTTCTCCAATCAATCAAACTAAAACGAAGATTGTTTGATATGTTGTTTTATTAGAAAAATCATTTGGATCCCAAATGAAAAACAGTGGAACCGAGCTTAGAATAATGAAACCCCGAAAATTGAACTTTGTAAACATAATACTCAAAAACTGAAACAGGTTATGGAGACTCGGAATAAGTGATAGACCATACCGGATACATTTAAAACCTATAAATATTTTAAAATTACTAAAATGTACTTACCACTGGGTATGAATAATGACCCTGAAGGCGTCCTCGCTAAGCAAGAAGCGAATTCCGCATCGCTTTCTCTCATCTGATTTTCTGTGATATTTTCGCCCGAGTTGAGGGCATTGTTGTTGGCTCCGAAATTCTGAGGCCCCTTGCTACCGGGTTTCCCCATAGAGTGCTTATGCGATGTGTTCATGTTTGAAGAGTTGTCTATTAATCCTGAATGGAAAATAATACTTTTGTAGAAAATAATTTAGTACAATTGCATCGAGAGTGAAAATTGGGTACTTATTTTCGAAAAAATTTCCAATTTTTTTTATTTTTTTACTTCAAAAAACTATATTTTGATTTTTGATGCTCATATATTACAGGAAAAATCTTTTTTTAAAAAAAATCTTTTTTGTACTGGAACTTAATTATATAAATTTTTAAAACGTTGGACTCGCCATAAAGTGTGGACAGGGCAATAAATTTTGGGGAAATTGTATCCTTTTAATTATATGCAACAACTTTTTCATTCTAAAACATGAAAATAGCTTCTAATAGATAACGAATTGCCAAAGTTGCCGCATATCGACATTTTAAAGTCATTTAAAATAGATCAACGTGTATGTTGCTAAATTGCATCAGTGTGCACTAGAGCAGCGTTTCTCAACTGGTTGGTAGCGAAGGGAGAGGGTATCGGAGACTGGACTTTAAAATTAGAAGACACTTCTACGCGACAATAATTATTTTAAATCTTGTAAAATAATATAGTTTTGAAAATCATTTAAAGATGACGCTACCAGTATTTTATCGGACGTTTTTCTGTTTGATTTTTTTCCCCTGTAGTTACACATATTTTCGCTGGGTGGCGCTAGTATCTTAAAAAACCTCTCTTGTAAATACGAATGAACGGGTGGCCAACGAGAGAGACTACTCTTTATTCCCATCAGGAAAGTACCAAAGCCAGCTGTCAAAAGTTGGGAAACACTGCATTAGACGGTTAAAAGTGTTTATTTTTACAGTGTACTCACTTCTCCCAGGCAGTACGAGTGTGCTCTCTCTGGCAAGCGCCACTTCGGATCCCGTGAAAGTGGCGTCCGAGTTGATGGCATCCTCGTCCTCAGACGAGTTGGACGATGAGAGGCCGGACAAGTGTTGCTGGTGCAGTCTTCTACTTGGCGGGTGGTCAGAGCCCAGCATCGCAGGGGTCCACTCGTCCCCGGGGTTGTTCCTGTCCCCGCCACCAGGTGTCGCTTCGCGGTAGTGGTGCTCTTTCTGGCGCGGGTTGGTCCGATCTGGAATTTTAGGATTTTCAAGTGACAGTGACAAGGAGAAAGAATAAGAAGAAGACACAGAAAAAGATGGATGAATGAGGTGTAGAAGAATTTAAAGGCATTTAAGATCATAAATTGGAAAGCGAAGGCGAGAGACAGTTGACTTTGGAGTCGTATTGTTAGAGAGGTCATAGTTCAACATGGACTGTAGTGCCAGAGAGTTAGTTAATATTATGGATACATAGGGTATTTAGCAAAATTCGTCAGGACAAATCATCTTTCGATTGAGGCAATAAAAACTAAGTAAATGAAAAAATTTCTAGTCGTAGATTTTTTGATTATAACTTTTTAAAAATATTCTTCAGTTGAAATGCAGATAATAAATAGTAAAAAATATTTTATAATTGGAATGGCAGGGTTAGAGGGTTAATTATTATATTTTACTTTCGTTTTTCGCGCAACTTAATTTGTCCTAGAAAAACTGTTCAGGACCATATTCTTTATGTGTCTTATATTTTGTTTATTTAAATAAACTTAAGTCGAAAGCTAATTTTTGCGTGTTAAATTTTCTTGCCAATCGTCGTGATCGGGTAAGTATATAATAAATAGTAAATATTCGTTGGTACAAATCAACATTCAGCTAAGTGACCAAACTTAAGCAAATAAAACAATTTCTAGCCGTAGATTTTTATGAATCTAATTTAAAAAAAAAAAAAAATATTTTAACTGAAAGGTATATAAAAATGGTTAAAGTATTTATTTTATAATTTTAAATTGCATCACGAAACACCCCGGTAAAAGTTATTTGTTTTATTGTACTGTATTAGCTTAACTATTATTTCTTGTTATCTAGTTGTTTTGTCCGAATATATTTTCCATACCATACCAAGTAATATCAATAAGTTTTTCAATTGATTGATCAAGATTTTTTTTTCTGAATTTAATCTATAATACGGAACCCAATAGTTTCTAAAGACCCAAACTTTCAAAATAAAACCTGCCGTAAAATCCAACACACCCAAAACTTACTATCCAATAATTTACTTTACCCACAATTTTTTCTTTAAGTAAACAAATCTTAGATGCATGCTCAAGGCTTCTGCATTTAAACGATATGCGGAATTAACACAGCCAGGCCATTCGCATATCCTTTAGAGCCCTAAACCCTTCCGGGTTGCAATATCGAGACTTCTTTTTATCTTTTTCTGTAGCCATAACCAGTACCGTTCACGACATCGTAAAAGCTGCTTTAGTCATCGATATTTTACACGCCGTTCTAAATCAATAATTTAACTGCGCTTTTAGTGGCACAGAGGTGGCTAACGTATGGTAGGATGTTATACGCGTGTCGTTTTTTTAGAACAGTTAATGTTTAGATTGTGTTAAACATTAACTCAGTCTAACAAGAGATGACAAGATTAGTTTTTGGTTTAGAGAGATTTGAGATTTTATTTTAATATTTTATTTTCTGAGATTTTATTTTAGAGAAAATGTTTTGTCTTTTTTGCATCACCTCGTGTCTAGTATGATATACTTTTAATGAAAATGAAAATTTTATACAGTAGAAAAAAAGCAAATCTATGTGGAGTTTTTTTTCTAGAAAATTGAGAATAATAAAACTCACTGGTATTATACAACCTTAGGATAAAATAAAAAAAATTGTGGAGTACATCCCATTGTTTGAGTAAAATTAGATAAATAGTATGTAACACCACGCGACTTTCAATTAGCACTTAAGAAATCGATACGTTTAAAGGTAATTAATACCCTATAAGGTAGTTTCAATAACTTTAAAACCTAAAAAGTTACCCTGATGGCAGCTACCCCTTGCGCATGCATAATTTTCTTGAAAACCTTATTATGACGTCCGACTGATTCTGGGAACTTGTATACCAAATTTGAAGTTAGTGTAGCTTTTTTAGTTCTAGAAGTAGGGTGGTTTCAGAGAGACTGACAGACCGACGAATGTTCAATAACCACTATTTTGAAATAAGCACACTCCAAACCTGAGAAAACACAAACATTTTATTTCGGTTTATCGATCCTGCACTTTCATTGCCTTAAATTTCATATTTGGTAATTGAAAGTAAAAAATTAGCATGATTTACATATTAACCATTTATAATTGTATTAAATTGAAAAACACGTTTTGATGAACAGGTGAGATAGAACTTGGTCGTGCACAGTCTAACATCAAGAACTGGTGTTATATCTAAGAAAATTTACAGTGTGCATAACCAACAGTTATACTGTGTGTATTTCCTGGAGAGAGCGGGGTGTTATCTTGTAAAGGAGGCTTCGGTGCTAAAGCTAAATTATTCCTCTCCTAACTTTTCTCTTAGATGAGCTTTTGTAGCTTATTTAACAGTTTTGTAGCATTTGCAAGAAGAAACGCGCATTTTTTTCTTTTTAAGTATAGAGAGCATTTGAGATAGCTTTTATTTTTATTGGCTAATCTGTTTTTGGGTAGTACGCAAGTGACATTTAGCGAACACATATAAAATTTTGCTTATTTTTTTTTAAAAAAACTAAGCATTCAAAATATTGTAGAGCTTATTTATAGTTTGTTATGATATCACATTTTAAAACGAACAAAGTCAAAAGAGCTTTTTTTTATTTAGTCCTAAAATATTTATGGTACTTAATGTTCAAACCATGAAGTTATGATAACTGCAAATAGTAGCTCATTGTTTCCGTTTCAATATCACTTTATAAATATATGTTGTCTCTTGATACTTAATAAATTTTTGTTGTTTGTAATATTTAATATGAAGCTAGTAAAGTTGACATTTAATCAAAAATATATTAAATTTTAGTTATTTTCGGATGTTTGAAAGGTCACGAGACAGAAACCTTCTATTTTTGCTTTTGATAGAACTTTCAGTTTGTTATTTAAAGTATTCAAAACACCAAATTATACCTTTCCTTTTTGTTGAATAGGACTAATGAACCTAAATAGTTATATGTAATAAAGACAAATTATGCTGTAAAACTGTAAATCGATATCGCAAAATTCATTTTGAACATAATAATTATGTATTCCATCTTTATTTTGCTGCCTATCACACAATAAAATTATTTTCAAACAAAAAATTATTTGCTTAAGTCCTTGAATTGTATTTATGGCTAGTAATTATACTGAAGTCGAGGTAAATTTACTATTATGAATGTCAAAAATATTAGAATCTGACCTACAATAGCTAAAATATGCATTCAGACAATTCTCAATCTTCTTCGAAAACATATGGCTTTCTAATATATTTTTTTAATATTTATATAACTTTTCTAATCTAACTTTAATATCAACTCTTAACATCCAAAACACGTTCCCCCAATTCCGACGAAACATATCGCCCGCTTTGATTAATCTGAAAATTCTCTGCCGAAAACAATTACAAACTCGAAATATGTAATCTAGGCCTCCTCCGGCCTTGTTCCAGCAGGATAGGAAACATGGGGGGAGTTTCAAGGAACAAGAAGTAAAAATCCGTGTTATAGATGATAAACGATCGAACATTGGACGTGGAACTCTTGGAATACTGCCAACAGCAAGGCGTGTCACCGAGTCTTTTCCTCTTCCAGCACTTATTTCTGTGACTCAATATGGAAAATGTCGTCTTAGTACGAAGAAAAATGACCAAGTGGGCGAAAAATAGAAGATTATTCGTAAAAATTTATTCATTAAATGTTCCACATTACATTCGCTGATAAAGATGTTGTATTAAATATTCATATTGGATACAACTTCAAATTACTTTTTCTGCAACTCAATATGGAAAAAAGCTTTTTTTTTATTTGGCCAAAGAAATGTAAGAAAATTAAATTTAAATATTAGATACATTTTGTATCGATGTTATTATATGAGAGAAGAAATTGGGCTATTTTAGGGAATAATTTTATTGAATATTTGCAATATTCAATTCATAGAGATGTAACTTCAAATGTTTTATCGAAAATTACAAAGATAGAGCCATTTTCAATGCGCACAAAAACACACCTAATTAACACCTAACAAAACGCTTATTTAATTGTTAAATGTTTATGAATGGAAATATTTGTAAATTGATAAACTAATACATTAAATTTTTTCCCACGCATACAGCGAATTCTGTAAAACGTTCTTTTCCGTAAGGTGCATTACTCGACACAAAAACAACAATACGATGCGCCGCTTAGGGAACTAAGAGACAAATTTAAAAATGTAATCTTCACGCTTAAAACATCGAAAATCGTAGTAACTGGTAAAATAAGTGTGACTTTTATTATTGTCAGGTATTTTTAAGTCAGACATTTAACCAATTTTTTACCAGATAAATTTGTCAGTATGAAATAACGTTCTACTTGCATGGTTGAATTATTAAATGTGAAATCCACTATTTATAAACGGCAATGAACATGAAGTTTGCTAAGAGTATACAATAATACCAGAAAAAAAATCCGGACTTAGAATCCCCCCCCCCCAAAAAAAAAAAAAAATCAAACATAATTCAAACCTACATTTCTTCCCAAGTTCTAAAGCCGCATTGCGTTCAATTTTCTTATTGCCATAGAACTTTCCGTAGACTACATAGACACAGACTTGTTTTAAGGATAAACAAGATACTCTCTGTTTGGATAAATAATATACCAGTCTTACAGGGGGCTTATACCGCCTTTGCCTTTGGTGTTAGGGGCAATCTGTTTTATCTCCATGTGGATAAGTTGGCGTTTTGTGTTAGGAAAAATATTAAGTTGTATGGCTTAAACTAATCGGTTCTTTAGAAGCCATACATTTCCCAAATCCTCTGTATTTAAGTCCGTGTATATGTGTTACGTCTAAATCTATGTGTATACGTCACTGTTTTTGTAATGAGTGATGGTTTCCCTAATGATGAGGTTTTGAATAAGTCTTGAAATTTAAATACACGAATATAAAACAAAAAAATATAAACTGCGCATGGGTATAGAATGATTTTTCCCGTGATATTTATGGGTTTCTGAGATCTTTAAGTGAAAATTGTAATAAATAAGCTATTACATACAATGTCAAAGTCACTTAATTTCTTTTTGGCACTCATACCTGTATGGGACATTTCAAAAGCGCGGCTTCTATACACATTTTGTATCAGACTATCTGGTGAAACAGTTTACCACGCAGCCGTTGCAGCTACTAGGAACCATATTTTGGTGAAACCAGGCACCCAATTTTAAACAGTTCATAAACAAAATACACTCAGTGTGGATAAATATCAACCAGTCCTGATAGAGGTTTACTTTTCTTTTATCTTTCGTTTTAGGAAGTGTGTGTGTGGGGTCTATTATCTTCCTTTGGGTTAGCTTCGATAGCCCAAACCTGACGTCCCTTCACTCTTTGCCCTAATAAGTCTGGCGGTAAATCTCTTCCCAGCTGAAACTGGAGTTTTATCCGTAATATACTTCCTTTCCAAACATACGGGTAAACTCACTTTTCTTATAGCGTCGTAAAATAGAAATTCCGAGATGGGGTATAGTTGAAATATTATTGTTCTTTTAAGGCAACCGTTACATACTTTCAGTTTTTTTAAGCATAGATAGGCATTTAAATGCTAACTTTGTAGATATTGCCATGTGCGGGGAAAGTGATCCTTCTCCCTTGCATTTACATGATAGTAGCTTCATTTTCTCAACACTGTTTAAAATGAAATTTCCAAAAATGTCAAGTAGGATGTTCTCATTTTATTCTGAGAATAATATTCTCAAAAGCAAATACGTTAAAATCTCAAATTTGAACACTGTTAAAAAGAATATATCAAAAGATGAGTACTAGGATGTTCAAATTTTACTATGCGAGTAATTTTCTCAAAAACAAATATTTTAAAATATAAAATTTCGGATCATACTTCAAAAATTCTTTAAACAACTTTAAATAGCCTAAAATCTCCCTCGCTATTGGCATTCGGATGGCCAGGTTGAATTAAGCACAATGCTAGGCATATCGTGGATTTGAGCCTGTGTCAGAGATATCAATTTTACTAAATTATTCTCAAAAACGAGAACATGCATATTCTCAAATTTGAAAATAATGTAATCGAAGCTATTTGAAATCGATGGTGTTATCAAAAATGGGATTATTATACTCAAATTCGAGAACCCATTTTTTTACAGTATGGTGTAATGTAGCCTATTTTGTATCATACATATTAGAATTTCATCTAATTTGATTGATGAAAATTGTTTACTTTAAGGGAAATAAGTTTTTTTAAAAGTATTTTGTTTACTATTTTTTAGTATTTTCTTCTCAAGTATTTCGAAAATTTTAAAATATAAATGCCCGTACAGAAACTAAATTTATCTTTATTTTCTTTAGATAATTTTCAATAAGAATTATCTTAAAGAAATCAGAGAAAGAACTAAAAATAAAAAAGTATTTCTTAAGATCTAATCCTCAACAAAACAGTATTATCTTCAAAAAATAAATATCCTTGTATCAGTTCTCTTTGAAGAACACATGCTACAGAAACGACAATCAATTCTTTAACATCGGGGTCTTTTTGGCGCCTTGTTTACTATATTAGGTTGCAGAAGAATTTTATGAACTTTGATAGTGTTGGCAGGAAGTTGGGGGTGCTGATGTGTTTCTTTTTTCTACGAAGGTCACGTTCGGAAACTTCTAGCTTGAGATAATATACTTCTTGATGGGCCTTTTTGATGGTTTTGTTCAGATACTTACTCAAAACGCTGGGTTATTGGGGGCGGGTTCAGTGCTAAGCTTATCCGAGCGATTTAAGTTTTGGGGAAATGAAAATATAAACGTTTTTATGTAATGTTATTTAAATTAATGGAGCGGTTTCAAATGGTTGCGTAGTAAAATAAATCCTGTTATTTTATAGAAAATGTTTGGCAACAAAGTTGCCTGAAAATACCTCTAATGCTATGTAGAAAATATATTGACATAACTTTACCTTGTAAGCAAGGCAATACAAAAGATATTAGCGCACAACAGATAATTTCTGTAGCGAAAGGTACAATAATAAAAGTGGTGAACCCATGACCCGTAAACGAACCCTCGTCGATGATAGAAGTCAGGCACGATAATAACCACCAGGCTACGGACGTAGTTGTTATATTTCAAATAAAAAAAGAATAAATCTATTCTCAATAGGAGAAGTTTGTATTGTTAGTTACATATTTTATCTGTTCCCAGAAAAAAAGTGTCCTTTGACAAATTGAGGTACATGTTCGATTGACGGACGAAAATAGCAGAAATATTCAGTTTTCTAACTGATTTTTTTTACAGAGTATGATGAAAATGAAAATGTACGTAAGTAATACTTTTTATTATTTCAATACTGTCTGTTGAGAATTCATCAATAGAAGCCATTCTAAGACGAGTGCAATGAATACTGTATTAACTGTAATAACTCGATTAACTGTAATCCAAAATGTCATTTCAAAAATCCTAAGGGTGGCCAAAGGTTAAAAGTAGTCGCCCTTTTCTAGTCTGTGGCTCAGAATATCGACAATAGTTTAACGTTGCGCTGTAAGGGGTGCGGGTCCGATTCCCGCCTTCGCCCTGGGTGTATATTCCTTTCTACGTGACAGTAAAAAATTCTTTCTGTGTCTGTCTTACTTGGCGAAGGCTTCATAAGCGGGTCTCTGATCAAGCACACAAGCCGGAATATATAATGTACCTACCCCTTTAACGTTTGTAATTATACAGAATCGGCTTGAATTGTAAGTACTAACTGGCTATAGTGTACGAATGAGAATAAGAAAAAAGAACAATTACAATAGAGCTCGCAAATAAACCCAAACAAACCATCCCAGTACAAACAATATAATAACCATCTTAGTAGACTACATAAACATGAATGGTGATGATGAAGTTTGACATTTCCCCCTGCAACCAAGACATAAACACGGATAGAGGCACACTTCTCTAGTTAAAAGTTGATATTCTTGAGTATCGAATCGATAGTCAGCCAAAGAGAGCCTCGACACTTGGCCAAATCAAGATCTTATCGCTGAGTGAAGATTTCAGTAAACATCCTGTAGCGATTGATAGCAGGCAGATCTTTCATGAACCGTTGGAAGAATCCTACACGAAATAAAGTTATAACTCCTCTTCAACGAAATATTGCAATTTGGAGATGGAAGAAACGGGGTATTTTTTGCGACGAGTTCTTATTGTTTGTGTTTTTTAAGGATTGTTTTGCGGTTCGAACTTGTAAAGTTAGCATTATTGTATTCAAGTAATCTATTATTATTTAATTAATAATATAAAAAATAACATTTATACACAAATGAATTATAAGTATTTTAATTAGAAATTACAATTACTAAATAAAAAATAAATCATCGTAAATAAATGCACCAAAGGTAAAGAATGTACTACCATTACGCTCAGAGGATAGAAACGCAGTTACATCTTTATAGAAATTGTCACTTTTTGAACAACATACATAGTTAAATTATCAACATCCAAACATTAAAAAGTTTTGTTAAATTTTATTATTTCCTTGAGAAGTATGTTTAAAATTTCGAGTTAAAGTATATTGAAAATATTTTCTGAGTTGAATTTCGAAATATTAAAAATACATACAAGGTTACACTTTTGATACTTTGCGTATCTTTTTTCCCATTTAATACTAATATGATTAGAAGACAAAAACCGAATAAGTGGGTTATTATAGAAGTTTGGTTGATTTTTCCACTCCGATGAAATAAAGGAAAGAAAAGCAATTGTGAAATAACCGACTTCTTTAGAAAAAATTTAATAATTTGATTATCCAATTTAAAAAAAGTTGAACTAAACAAAAAATTTAGATGACTTTTTGAAGATTCAAGTAAATACTTCTACTTTAATCTCAAACAACTGGTAATTTGAAATAAATAATTAAATCTTCCATATCCTCACGTCAGCCAGCGCGGTACATGGTCCCAGAAGATATACTAATCATTTTCTTGGGGAAGTTTGCTTGAAGCGCCAGAGGACGTATAGCGAGGGGATAACGAGTTATAGGTTTCGTTCCCGACTTCGAATGTTATTTTATTTCCAACGAGTAAATTCGCAGGGGTGCAGTTAGCTATGGTGATGGTTTCTGGCTGAAAATTAATTTTGCTGAAGTATGAAAGTGTTGTGCGTTTCAAATCAATGCGTAGATGGATTTGGTGGGTTATGGAATGGTGGTTTTGAGGGAAATTCTGTTTGTAGATGTTTATGTATTTTATGATAAATGTGTAATGGATTTGAAGTTTAATTGGTAGTTAGTACTTGAATTGTCTGTTAGTACTTTTCATGTGAATGGTGTTTTTTCATCGATTTTTCTGAACGAAACAGGAAATAAAAAATCGAAATGACTTAGTTTCTTTTAATAACGACTAATTTATGTGAACTAATAATATGTTTAGGTTCCTGTTTTTTTGTTATTGAACAAATGAAAATAAATTTCTTGAATCTACAAAACCTTTTCAGATTTTTAAACCAAATCCACTGAACAAATAATTATTTGAAAACAAGATTAGTTCATAAAATGAGAGAAAATACATTAATATAAACTCTCAGTTATACTTTTTAGCACATTTAGCGTTTTGAACAAGCAAATAAGCTAACGAGAAATTTATCTTACACATGACAAGTGCCGAATTAACTGACAAAACCAAAACTATTCAAAGCATAACAAAAGTATCTTTTCTAAATATAATAAAACATAAGTGAGACATTGTAACAAAAGCGACAATCAGTTACAGTTATAATCCTTTCTCCAGCTCCTGGTCAAAAATGAGTATTCTTTTCACAATGGCGCTTCCGTGACACCGCGTCACAGCAAATATCAAGAAACGAAATAAAGGCGCGTAGCTCAACTTTCAGCTCTATTTTCCTCCGCGTCATCGTATTGCTTTGATAGGTTACGACAGCTGGTTGTCACTGGGTCTTGACGTTTAATGTCTTGTGTGCCCTTGGTATACAGCGCAGATCTGGACTTGTGAGGTACACTAGTGTAAGTCTTATAGATTTGAACTGCAGAGCTGGGGGTCTGGGTTCGATTCCCGGGTAAGGCGTGGTTGTAAATTGTGCCAATCTCAAGTCTTGTAAAACGGTGAACACATCTTAGGCTGTGTGTCATAATAAATAAATTATTATTATCTGTAGGTAATTTGGATATTAACCTACTGTTGTGGTTTTAGAGTCATATAAGAGATTACACAAAGTTTCAGCCCATTCGGAGAATTCTAACCCGTAAGTCATCGACCTTAAAGGTATAGAAATTGCTGTTTTTATTGAAAATACTACAGTTTTTACCCTATAATATCTATAAGTTCATTCTATGTTCGTCATCTTATTTTTATATTATTTTATTTAAAATATGATATTATATACATCACATAAGCATTACACCTCCTCTAAACCTTTTAGATTTTATAGGATAAAAACTGCAATTGTTTTTTCAAGAAAAATGTCAATTCCATGACTTTAGAGCTGTTAAGGCTCGAACTTTTTTCGATAGGTCTGTAACGTTGGCAATTTTTTTCATCAATTGATCACTATTAAGGTGGTGCCATTAAAGACATTTGGAAAAAAATACGTATTGCGACAACCCTATTGTGCATGGAATAACGACGCTGCTGCTTTTTCAACTGAATCGTTAGGCAAAATCAGACAAAATATTGCTTTGGTCATTTACCATTGGTTTAAAATCTCCACTTACTCTAACTCAGGTCAAGTTATAAAAATCTAAATTTTTTCTTAAAGCCTGTGGTTTTTAATGCAAATTTTACGCTTTGTATACTTTACTATACCTAAAACTTCTATGACTATAGCAGCCAGTACTATAAAGTCAGTTGGTTAGCAAACTAAACACAGTAGGCAGCCAGAATAACCAAATCTACGATATTATCAAGTATGTTTTTCCACAACATAAAAATTTCCTAGTATACAAAATTAGATTTCACATCAAGCCGAAAACTCAAAACGAAAGCTACTCTTCACTGACTTAATCTACTTTGACAGTAAAGACCACACTCCTAACACGGTTTCTGTTCTCAATATTCCTCCCACATTAAATCCGACGACCAACACAAATGTAACTTTTATAACATTTCACCGAGTGCTCGAAATGGGCGTGAGTTTGTAACTTGTGTCCGTAACTCCGCATCTGTCAAAGCATTAAAACACGGCCTGCCACCTACAAATTAAGCCATTTTCCTTTTGTGGGCCGCGAAGAGATTTGACAGGTCTTGGCAGGTATAAGGGAGTCCACGGTCAACGCTATGGAGTATGAAAATGATGAATGGGAAAATTATATGTGACCAGTATTAAAGTTTGCGCAGTTGAGACTAGAATTGAGTCAAAGAATGAATGAATGTTGACTAGAATTATTATTGTATATGAATAACTAAATTTAGTTATTGTATATGAATAACTAAATTTAGTTATTGTATATGAATAACTAAATTTAGTTATTGTATATGAATAACTAAATTTAGTTATTGTATATGAATAACTAAATTTAGTTATTGTATATGAATAAGGAACTTTGTATATAAATAACTGTATTTTTGTTATTGTATATGAATAACTAAATGTTATTATTATGTATTAATAACTGAATTTTGTAATTTTACATGAATAACTTATTTTTGTTATATTGTCTATGAATAACGGAATTTTATTATTATATATGAATAAATGAATTTTGTTATTGTATATGAATATACCAATATTTTAACTTTAATGATATGCCATAATTTCTACTAAATAACTAGAAAAAATATATTCATTTGAACATATTTAAATATGATCATTATCGAAAAGACTACTCCAAATCTAAAGTTATTTTATTAATTCCTTAATTATTAGTAAGAATTTTTCCCTTCAGTTAATTAACTTACCAGAGACATGCTTTTTCTAATTTTCGATATCAATATCTTCATATTTGTTTACTTTATTTGATAAATCAATGTTAAAAGACTCGCTTTTTGTATTTAGCGTGTCAAAACACTTCTGCTTCCATTTTCAATTCTATAGTTCTTTTATTGGAAAATGAAAAATTTAAATGCTTTTATGATAACTAAGTTTCTCGAACTCAGAATTGCAATCAATTATAATTCTTTTTTATTGATAAAAGCAAGGCAGAAGTAAAGACAAAAGTAAAAGTAAGAACAAAATAAACAATATATCAATTTAAAAACAGAAATTAATATCTTAGTGTAATAATAGTTTTAAAAAAAATGTTTGCTTTTTCTAATTAACTTTAATTTATATAACAAAAGATTTATTTTTAACGTACTCTTGTTTTAAAGACTTATTTCTAATGCTCTTATAGATGTAATGGTCAAAACAAATCTCTTATAGTTTATAAAATATATGAAGCAAAATTTTTTTTCTTGCTTTGTATTTTTTTTTAAATATTCTACCAGAAGATTTTGTTTGACGGTAATATGTATTTTTTTTATTTAATATCTCAAATATTTGACAAGTTTTTTTTAATTTTTGTCATCGCTAAAGCTTTTTTACAGTAACTATTCCATTATTATTTATTCTTTCTTGCCATAAACAAAGGATGTCTAACTAGTAAAAGGGAAAATTTTAAGCTTGGAATTTTTTTGTTTTGTTTATTCATTTCATAATAAAAATAAGTTTTTCTATTCGAATAAAATGGATTAAATAGAAATAGTAAGATAAGAATGCGTTTATTAAAAATGCAAAAACGAAGTTATCAGTTATTTGAAATGTTTAGTTAAAATTTTATTTCGTTCCAGCTAAAATATTTATTTGTAAATGCATCAATATATTAAAATTTTCATTATAAATACTAGATTGAGGTTGTACTATTTATCACTTATTAAGCTAAAACCGACTTAACTGACAAATACGATTTTCAAATTAAAATAATTACTGAAATATGTAAAATGCCGATACCCATTGATTAGGTAAAACAATTGGTAGTGCATCTATTCTGTAACAAAACGCGTAACCATCACTGTGCCACAGGTTGCAAATTTTTCTTACCCTGTATCTTGAAATATATATATATTTTTGAGAACCGTAAGATACATTACTTATTTTTTTTTCAGATTATCGGTGTACTTATGTACGTAAATAAACGTGAAAATGTAATAATACATTCATAAATTACCCAACTTAATACTTGAACTTCGAATTTTAAAATCTTGAGCGTAAGTTATATTGCAATCACTAATACCAATTAATTTAAAATAACTAATATTGTAATTTTATCATGGTTTTCTACTGAAACAAACACCTAAATATTTTCCGATGACCAAGAGAAATAAAATCACAAAATTATTCAATTAAATTTATGTAACGTTTAAGAAATGTTGTTTAACAACTTTTATACATATAATGAAGCAACAAAAAACATTAACACAAAGAAACATTAACAAAGAAACATTAACACTTTAATCACGCAAATATAAAAGTACATACCCACTTTTATGATTTTAGAATTAACACTGAGAAGTCATTCTGAACCACTTAGTTGTCGCTAAGTATAACACTTTTACGGCGGCTACTCGTTAAAAAGAGATCTTCACAAGTGTTTGATAAAAGTGTAACCAGTAATATTGTCATTAGTATATTTTATTTTAAGGAGATAAATGGTAAAAAGCATATTTAAATAATTAAATGAAAAGAAAACCGAGTGCGGAAATCTGACTGGTCTTCGTTTTTAGATTTAGTGATTCGATTGTAGCAAAACTATTAACTTTGCTATGCTTAACCTTTGCGTTTTTGAAAAGATCACGTTTGTCTTATATTGTATAGGCTGCTAATAGTATTTTTCATGTTTACTTACAGTGCAAACAAATTTTAAAATGTCATACAAATCTTAAGACAGTGCATACAAATTTCGTTTTTAATTACATTTTTACAACTTTTAATTTTATTTTTACTAATTGTATAGTTTTGTTTGACTTTGATCAAGGAATACAAAATAAACAGCCAAACGAAAATATAGCCCTCTAATATCAGTTGTAAGCGATAAATTAAAAAATAAGTTTGAGTTCATCTTTCATAATAAACAAACTTTTAAATACATTAATTAGATACCATTGAATTCCTTAAAATCCAATTATTCGATATTCTTTGAATTATGGTTTTTTGATTAAAGACAAAACTTTAAAATATTAAACACAAATTGTCTGAATAGCCGAACTTTATAGGAATTTGTATAAAAACAAGTAGGTTAGTGGCGTAACTGCCACTTAAAACCGCTTTCACACACAATTTATAACACGCACAAAAAGCAAATTTTCTTATGCGTATACGCCAAAATTGTTAACAATCCCATTTTAATGAAAAACTCGGAACATCACAGACAGTTTTGTCAAAACAATATAGATAGATATAAAAGAAATTAAAGCGAGTCCGTGTCATAAACGGGAACTAATATTCGCACTCTGTAATAAACACGGAATGAAGGACTAGTTGCACTGAGCGAGGTCAGTTCAATGAATTGTTTAAATGCTGTTTAGATGAAACAGGATAAATGAAACGCCTCCGGCCTAGTTTTTGAATTGCTCCAAATGTGGGTTTATTGAGTATTTTATAAAATTTGAATTTCTATGTAAAAAGTATTGTTTAAGTTAGTAGTAGGTTAATGAGTTTTGAAAGAGTCTATAGAAATGCTGTTGATTTAAATTTATTTTGCATGTGAAGATGTTGAGTTCCAGTTTGGTTGTAGTGTAAAAATACACCAGTATTGTTATTAAGAAACTATCCAGTTATATAGTTATATACATATATTTTAAACTTAGTGAATTTATGAAAAAAGAGGAATATAAGTATATCATATTATGAAGACGTGTATTGTACAAACTAAAATGCATTACCGGTTGCGATTTTTTAAAAAATTATGAAGATAAATTTATTTAAAGGCAATTAAAACCATGGAAATAATTTAATTTTTAAATAAATTCGTAGCACGGAGAGGAATCTGATGGCTTTCGTCCACAATATTTTGAAATAAAATCAACGGAAGAAGCAAATGAAAAAATTCCTTTTACATCCTTTACCCCCCCCCCCCCACCACCACCATCAATTTCCTATCAAAATAACTTTTTCCAACAGTTGTAAAATTCCAAATCTTTGATGACTCATAAAACCATTCATTGATTCGTCTTCCAGACAGTAAAAAGTATATTATTTCATCCCTTCGCTTAAAAAAATACAGAGTTGAAATTTGATTTCTTTCTGATAATACCGACATGAGTTTGTTTCTAGAAATGGTCATAAATGGTAATGATATTTTTCTTCCCGCATCACTCAATTTATACCACAGGAAAAATGCAAATCGTTTTTTTCTGAACAATATGAGTTTTCAGAGACTGTTATTTTTTAAATTTAGTTTCTACATACATTTACAACGTAAGGAAAACTTTTTATAAAGGCTATGCCATCCGTCTCTTCATCAACCACTTTCATAGCATAAACTTTAAATGATAACGACAAGGTGTGAGGCATCAAATAATTCCGCGCATCGAAACTAGAAGTCATTGAAAATCGCTGAAAATTATTAAAAAATAGTAAAAAATTTAATACCCATTTAAAAAGATAAGGCCATTTTTTAATTCTTTTAAATCACCATTGCCCTTCAATCATATAAGAAACTTTATTTAAAATAAATAAAAAGAAAAAATATTTTTGTAATGTAAGTCGATTTAGATTGGTATTCGTCTAATACGCATCAAAATAGGATTTTTTGATCGTTTGAATTATTTGTTTAGAAAGAGGCATAATGCGTTCTATTTTGTTTTATTTTAAAAGAAAACATAATTTTGCATTTATATTTAAACATTTATTAATGAATGCGATGATGTTTTAATTCTACTTATTGCTTTAAATGAGGTGTTTACTGTTGATTTTTAGTTTTTTAGATATATTTAAAAATCATTCGCCTTAGTTGAGTTTTGAATGTGGTTAATTGTTTTAATGGTTTTGTATGTTGATATGAAATGTTTTGCTTCGATTTAAGTGCGAGGAGAACTACATGCTCATTCTTCAAAATATGAATAAATTTACTAAACAATAAGGAATAATTATTGAATTTTAGAAAGAAAATATATGAAACTATTCATATTTAGCGTATAAATGTTTATTTTAAAATTAAATGCTGAATTCGGCGCATTTTTCCGGGTGAATTACAAATGTTGTGTGGAAGCGGTTAAAGTGTATATTTTATGACGAACATACTTGTTTAGAACCGAATTTTATACTTTGTTTTTATTTATTATTACTCATTTTTTTCTCTGTATTTAAATATTCGTCTAACGTTTGGATCTAGAAATTTCCGGCTCACAAATTTTCATGCGTGTGCTTGAGCAAACTCTTATGTAGACCAAATGTAAGTTTTCTACAAAAGTATGGTTCAGATGTATTGCACATAAAAAGTATATATTTATGTACAAGTTGAATTGCAGAAGTTATAAAAACGAACTTGAAAAACGGGAAGAAAAAGTTTAAGTTGTAAAAAAATTTCGACGGATCTTAGCTTCAGAGTTCCTAAGAGATTTGAAATGGATTTTTTTTTTGGTTTATAACTTTTAAATTTTAAATTTTTTATTTTCTACAGTAAAATATACTTAGTTTAAGTTATATTTAAGTTCCACGTTGTGTGGAAAAACATTAACCTACAACATATATAAAGCGCATTTCAAAGTGGCTTAGTTTTATTTTTGTTGTCAGTTAGAGAATAGATTATTCTTTGTTTGAAAAGAACTGATAAAAAACAACAGTCATTATTTCGCTTTTGCATCTTGCAACCCTTTTATTGCAGAAGCGTTATCTTTTATGCTTTTCCGATTTCTTGGTCGCAGAAAATATTTTGTGTTGAAAAACGCGCTTAAGATTTCCTGCTGTGTTTAACTCGTCCAAAGCACGCGACTCGAGCTATCATTCAAGCATCTTCATTTGTATTTATAGCCTTAATTTCTGTCTGAAGGCAATTATAGAAGACGTATTGAAACTAACTTTTTAAAAAATCAATTTTAAAAAATGCTATGGCAATAGTAAAATATCTTATTTGTTTTTCGTTAGAAAATAGTCCATATATTATAGTGTACTGAAAATTACCTACATTTAAAAAACTTAGAATTTTTATATTTTCAATTAGATTGGTGGAAAACAGTAATGAATAATAATAACTGTTAACAACAAAATACGCCGAACATTCAAGGCAATTTTCGAAGAAAAAACAGAACCTTAAATTCCGAATTGAAAAATTTCTATATTTCTTTCGAATTTTTGAAACTTTTTCTGGAAACTAAAATGTATATCAAAATTTAAAGCGTACCTGAACATTTTTTAAGAGAACCATCATTCATTTTCTATAAAAATTCCACATCACACATACCAATGTCTAAAAGGAACACAACAAATATTTCTCACGACTTTCACAAAAGAAGATATTTATTATCAAGAAACACTATATCTCCAAAAGCATTAGTCAGGAGAAAAAAAAAGCGGCAGAACTGTGCAACCTTTCGGGTTTTAACAAATGACCTTTCCTTCTGGTACACTCAAGGTCTCTAATCCATGGAAGAGCAGCCATAAACATTCCAGCAGAAAACGTTCTTTTCCCCTCTAACCAACGAATGGTCAAACCCTAGAAGCCTGACAGTAGCAACAGAAAGAATTGTTTCGGCTGTCAGTTGCCTGCGAAGGATAATTATTTCACAGAACTGTCAGGCTGCAACATTCTCTCATCAAAGTTCTAGCCCTGTGTTTATCTTATCGAGAATTCATTTGAAAACTTTGGTGCTGTTTGATCGAGTTCAGAGATTGAATTGTCGTTGTCATTTACTTGGAGGGAAGAATAATTATTTAGAAGATAAGTTTTTTTTTTAAAGCCAGGGAAAGTCTGTTGGTTAAGATACCTCTGCTGATTTGGATGTTCGTAACCTTTCCTGAATTACTTTGTAGTCTCGATTTTTAAACCGATTTTTAACAGGAATGTTGATTTAAATCAACATGCGTGTGATAGAAATCAGACCTTAACGTTGTAAAACAAAGCTAATTAGCTAAAATGTAGCGATGTTTTATGAAACAATAGAAGGTTGGTTGTTGCTCAAGTTTCCCAATGGCAAAAATGTTTTAAAACGTACTTGGCAACTGTTAACCATTTAAAAACTATTACTGCGTAAGAATTTTGTTGCAGCGTAACATGTAATAGGAACAGCATTCTCGAATTATTAGTTCTGATACTTTAAAGCATCAACCGCAGCAAAAAAGTTACCCCCCTCCCCCCAAAAAAATATATACATATTCAATATTTATGTAAAACCGTTTAAGTGGGCAATCATGCACACAAAGTAATAAATGACCGGGTGCTCTTATACCTGAGTTATATCTTCGAAATGCATTTGAAACATTGTAAAATGTAAATGACTGTAACGATCTCAAAAAGTGCTAAGTTCATATTGAATCATGCCACAAAAATGAACACATTTTACATAGAAAACGTTTTTAATTGACATTAGGACTTCGAGAAAGACGATTTTACTACACAGTTTCAAATTATTTATAACGACAGTAAAGCACCATAAACATTCAAGTAGAAAAAAATAACTTCATATTTATTATACAAATAATGGTCAAACGCTGAAAGCCAACTATTCCTATCAAAAACTAATTAATCCTTCTTTACCAGACTAGAGATAATTACTTCACTATTGTCAAGCCAGCTAACTTGCAACCACCTTCCCATCCAAATCCTGCCATTGCGTTTTCCGTTGGTCTTATCCAGGATTTACGTGATAAGTTGGCGCTGTTTATTGAGTTTAGAGATTGAACCGATCAAGTCGTGTGGCATTTACTTAGAGGGGGGAGATGCTAGTAATCATTATCTGGAGGCTTGATCTCTGATGAGCTTTAGGTGTAACGACCGTGCAGAAGGAGTAAAGAATGATGGGGAGTGTTAAATCTGAACAAGAAGGTTTAAAACTGACAGTCGTTGTAGAAGCAAATAACATGTAATTTGAATGTAGATAAAACAAAATGATGACGCTATTGAGATAAAACATATTTGATGTATTCCAGCTAAAAGTGTCTTTTGAAATAAATAGTTTTGTTTTTGATATAGGGTGACCAGACTTACTGCATTTTTCAGTACAGTACTACGTTTTAGGTATTTGTTTTGTCTGTTGTCTGTTTCAAAAAGTCCTAAAAATGCTAAATGTCCTTTTTAGGAATTTTACTGCAAAATTAATTATTTCAATTTGTTATTCAGTATTTTCTTGAAAGTTCTATTTATTATAAATAGTCTAAATGCTTTGGATCTTATTACAAGACTCGAGTTGATTACAAGCCTGAAAATCACAATCTATATACATAAAAGGCAACTTCCGTTTGTTTGTTTGTATAAGACACGAGATCTAAAGAACCACGCAACAGATCGTCACGAAATTTGGCACAAAAATTCATCTCATCTCCGGAACAAACATAGGCTAAGAATTTTTCGAATCAGACTATTCCTTCTATCGTTTTTGAACGTTTTTATTCGAATTTTCTGAAAAAACTACACCACTTTGGCTCAAATCCGATCTTTTTTTACTTTCCTGATGCCATCGGCTGAAAAAATTAAATAAAACTTTTAACGAAAACATTTAAAATTGAAAATGTTTATTTTATTCTGTTGCCATTACCTTCAGAAACTAATTTCATTATTTGGAAAATAATTGACATGTTTCAAGTGACGTAATTCCGCTAGTCTCCATTCCCGGATTTTATTGTGGGTTTATTTGATGATTTTTTCATTGATTTTTCTGTTGACTGCATGTATGCATATTTAAGCAATAAATGTATAGTTAAGCTATTACTGAACTATGATGGTTAATAAAGGCCATCGCACTAGAGCTGCATATTAGTGTTTTATATATTTATTTTTTCGCCAAATACGTTGCCAAACTCGCCAAATTATAAACTAAAACTCGCCAAATGGGCAATTTCTTTTATAAATAATTTATAAGCTGGTCGGTTGTACGAAGGTCATTGTGTTAGAGCTGTATAATGGGTGTGTTTATAGCTATATCTATTTTCTCGCCAAATTATTTCCCAAAACGCGCCAAATGAGCTAAAAGTTTTTATGTATTTATGAGGGAATTGTGATGACATTTATGAGTGCATTTTTTAAAATAAATGTTTGAGACCATTTAAAGATTTAGATGTTTTTCCATTTTTAATTCTTACTGATTATTTTTTACTTAAATGTGTATTATTTTTAATTTGAGCTTCTTATCAAAGGTATTTTTGAAATTAATATTAATCATTACTATATCCAAGTTGGGTAATTAAATGGAAAATTACTGGGTAATCTTCATATCTTATGTAACTAAAATGAAAGAAAAAAAAATAGTTCAATTGACTGTTAAATTATTTTTCCACCTCTACCTGTACAACGTCGGGTATAACAGCTAGTAATATTATAAATAAAAAACTACTTGGATGCGTGGAATTATTTTTGCTTCTTTAACATGGTACTGCATTGATGTTGAAAATATCATGTCACCCTATGTTAATAATGAATGACGGTAATTTCACGAGAATTTTTTTTTGCCATAAGTGAAAACTTTAGAAAGAATCATTTTAATTATGGCTTAGGAACCAACTTGTGTACGAAAGTTCATACAAACATAAACTCTTCCCTAAAGAAAAAAGACGAACTAGCCTGTCCGTAAAGCCGCATTGTAAACATTCGGTTTTAGACCGAGCAATTGGATATTTATAAAAGATTTGTTTACATTGAACTCATTTTTATTTAAATAAAAGAACACGAAACAAATGGTATTTCTAATTTAAATTTCATTCAATCAAATTTTACAAAGAACATATTGTAACAGCAGTTTAGCAGGCGTTTTCTGTTCAGAAAAGACACAAAAAAGTAACGCACAACAAACAGTGAAGACCTAGGCCTGCCAACAAATGGACTGTCATTGGCCCCTTGCCCAGTTTACTCTCATCTATCAAACGCCAAAAGACGGAAACATCGGCGAAGCACAAAGGGCTTACAAACTGCATCAGGCTTTTTCAGCGAATCAAAAATGCATAGGCCCCAGTGATAAAAGGAGATTAATGCTTTCGATGCGCTGTGGAAACTGTTTGCTTTGATAATAGCGCCATTTTGTGCACGCCAAAAGGCTGCATGAATGAAAATTTAATTCATATTTAGAGTTAGCGAATTTTGAATTGGATTTTGTGGAGGGTCTTTTGCTGGAGTACCGGCGCAGGTTCTTGCGTATATAGGGTAAGGATACCATATAATGTTATAACAGGAATACAAAAGGTAACATAATGGCCTTATCTATTGATGATATTGTGATATCAATATTCAAGGGAATATTATTTAAGATGGGAGGGTGATAGGATTTTAGAAAGGTAATCTTTTGAAGAGTTTTAAAGTATATGCGTATGTAACGAATTTAACGTTTCTTATTTATTGATCAAAGTTTTTCAATCTTGTTTTTATAAGTAATAAGATTTCATAAGTAAATAAGATTTATTGCCAAAAAATTTCAATTTATTATTAAAAAAAGCAAATAATTGGAATGTTTTTAATAATGTTTAGATAACTAAAGTTGTTTGCATGTAAAAGTCGAAACACTTACAAAGAAATATTGAACTAAAAATTTAGAGCTTTTACAGTGTCTTGATTTCTTTAAATAATAAAAACACAGTAGTAATTCAACATTGCCAGTTGCAAGCATAAACATTTGAAGCATTTACCAGGTGATAATTTAGTTTTAAAAAAGAGATGAAAAAGTTTGAGAACGCAGATACAACCAGAAGTTAGAAATGATGAATTGATAAGAAAAATAATTGCAAAAAAACTCTTCTTTACAAAATATCTCTCAATAACAGATTTGATATCGATATCGGATATCAGATCTGTCGCAAAGGTTTAAAGGAGGAATTTAAGATATTCCTTTTTTTTATTCAAAAATATATGAACTGAAGATATTTATTTTGATTTTAAAATTGCGTATTCCCGAGGGCGATAAACTATCTTTGTTTAAAAATGTAACAACAAATTCAGATGTAAGAGAAAAGATAAGGATCGTAGATAATAATCTCATAATGTCTCACTGTAAGATTAAAAATGACGATTCTGCTTTGTTAACATAATTGTAAAAGCGTCACTTTTCTTTATACAGTGTGCCAGATCCATATCTAAGTCTAGGGAAGAACAAAGAATTCTTTTGTAAAATTTTTTTGTTCAAAAAAACATTCGGTTGGTTGCGTTTTTTTATATGAATGAACAACAACATCTGGATGTCTGGATATTCAACAACTAATAACTTGTAAAAGGTCAATGTCTTTTTGAGTAGAAGTACATAATATGTCCTAAGAAATACTAAAAATACATTCATTCGTTTACTGTTCTTTAAAATATTTCTTTATAAATGCATTGAAAGAAGTTTTCGATGAATAAATATTAAACAATTGAACAAAATAATAATAAAAAACAACATGAATTTTACTTTTCTAAGGTATTTTTTTATGTCTTACTAAAAACAAAACTTTTATTAGTTTAAGTTTACGATGTTATTAACTTCCTTTCTCCCCCTGACATTGCAATTTTAAAACGGATGTTTAGACAGGGTACAAAGCAAGGTGACCTGCACCTTTCTAAATACCAACAGCGAATTCTTCTTTGTACATCTGTTGCAAAGGTGTAACCGAGGAACTTAGAAGCAAAATGAGGCAACATTAAAAGTGTAATGCACCACTTTTCTTCCAAGCATTGAATTTTTAAAAACTGAATTAAAGGTAAGTCAGCTTAGAATCAAAGTGGTGCAATGCTTCTGTGGGTTGCATTTGTCAGCCTAACATTTGTTCTCTCCTCGCTGTCAACTAAATGTGTAAAGAAGAGGAAGATGGTGAGAGGGTGAACATAGTACGATCACAAAGAGACATTTTGTAGCGAGGCACTCGACTGTGCAAATGTCTAGCTTAACTCCGTGAAGGTCTCGCTTACCTTGGAATGGCTAAAAGAAGGTGGGAAAGTAGATTGGTTTTGGGGATGTCAGTTGGGATCTTTCCAAGGTTGTTGCTTATCTCTCTCTGTTTTGTTTGAAAAGTCAAATCAAGAATGTAGGCAATAATGTGTAGGCATTAATGTAATTTCAAGTCACAAATTACCTAATAAATTGATGCATCAATAGATTCGCGATTCTTCAATACTAATGCAGTAATTTAACGCAGTTGTTAACCTAAAGTCAATAATTTAAACTTTTATGCACTCATTTACATTCATGATAAAAATATTCCAAGTTACTAGAGGGAAATTTTGTATCTTAAAATACTTGCATATCAGTATCTTGAATTAATTATTTTAATGTTTCTTGGAGCAAGGAATTTCGTAAAACAGTTAAGTGAAATAACGTACTGTATGTTTTTATTATTTTTCAAATCAAAGTCATAAAGAAACTCGTGATACTATTAAATACCAAAATACATTATTTTTTCTGAAACATAACATATTCTAAATTTAAACTAATTTTTATGAAATAAAATGAAGTTCAGACTTTTCATGCTTACTCGCTTCTCTATATCAGTTGGATCTGGATACTGCACTATGCCAAGCATGAAACGAGATACTAAGGGCAATTTTCGCCATAACCTCAAAGGCATAAAACTGTCTGCTACGTTCAACCTAACCTCTGCCCCCCCCCCCCAGAAACATGACTTGTCATATTCCCTTTATTAAAGACCTTCCTTGGCATGATTCTGAGTAACACACTTTATGCTATCTCCAAATCCGCCCCACTTCTCAGAACGAAAGGAAACACCAGTTGCACATATCTCTCTCATCGGACTCGTTCCAAAACCGATTTGCTTATCCCAGTCCTCCAAAAGATAAACTTAAAGAATTATCGTCGCCCACCCCCTGTGACAAAATAAAGCTGTCATCGTAGCTTGGCAGAAGATTTATTAGGGGCGAGAAAAAAACCACTTATGTGTGTGTGAGTGTATGAAGATATCTTCAAACTGGATGTGGGAGTACCTAAGTCGTAATTCCGGTTTGAAAATGTTAAACCAGAGTCAAAACATTGCAAACGTAAAACGGTAAACTTCCCTCCACAGCCTATTAGTTGCAAACGAACAGTTGCTGGATTAATTGGCAAAATATATGATTGCAATTAAAACATTAAACTAAAGCATTTGCATATTAAGTTTTTTTTTGCATCCAAATAGTTAAAAATATTCTGGTTTTTAAACTACATTTTTTTAAATGTATAAAATTTATTGTAAGGAAAGTAAATGTTCTCTATAATTTTCCAAATCGCTCATAGGGTAAGGCCAAGAGTACCAATCTGTGTTTTCTCAGTTTTACGCACCATTCATAAAGTAAAAATCTGTCACAGCACTTCTGTCTTAAAGTTATGACACGAGTAAAGTTACTTTTTGGCTGTCTATTTTTAAATTCTTCCAAAAGCTAAAAGCTTCAAGTGACATGTCTAAAAGCTTCATTTGCCCAGACCCTAAATCAACCTAGTAGAAACAACATCCATTTATGTTAGCTTTACAAATTTATCATTTGAATTTATCAGGTCTATATAATTGTCAAAAAAGTTTTAATAAAGAATTTTTTATAGAATATATGTTGATGACATGCACTTTCCAAACACAATATCCCTCTTTTCTTGACTAAAATATCAAAATTCTAATGTTGTCAAACTCTCTAAGCCGCCAAGAAATTAGAAATTATCTTAAGTAGTTATAATAGTATCCGATGTCAAAGCGGGGGAAACAAACAAAGAGGGGGCGCCAATTTCCGAATGAGTTAATTAAGTATAAGTGAATCCTGTCCTTCCTCCCTAAGCTTCCTGGAAGTTAGGTCGTTGGGGTCGGTCGGTTGTAGAACGTTCAAATTTTTTTTGTTCTTTTCCTCTGACGTCACTGTTCTGTTTGTATGAATGGAACTGCCAACTGTGCCTTTTTTGTTTCCTAAACTCTTTCTGGAGATGGAAATAGGTGTTGTATTTCGAGGACTGTTAAACTTTGCATGCGTCGTTTCTTAGTAATTGTTCTTTCAACGGGGTAGACAAATAAACAAACCAAAAAGAACTTCTTCGTTGCATGTGAGACCTAAAATTTCGAACTTTATATGAACATAAATGCATATCTTCAAAAACTTCAGCAAAGAGCTTTGCCATTTAAATGAAAATAAATTTAAATGCCGTTTCTCCAACCATTTCTTATATTTCTTTCCCTCGCACACAGCAAACAAGGTTAGCTTCTTATCTTGTTTCAATGGACAATTTGAACGGGGTGGAGCGTGTTTTGTTTGTGGGAAAGAAGACAATGCTTGACGTAATTCTGGCGTCTGTAGTTATTGTTTAGACGAATTCGCTGTTGCGTGGTTTGTTTGTGTGGCTAAAAACAACGGTTGACTTAATTGTGACGTCACTGTTGAGTGTTGTCCCCTGCATTCGAAGATATATGTCGCAGAGAGCAGAAACGTTCTCGTGTAACTCTAGTGGGGCGTCATTTCGATCAAACTTAACCTAGGCTGTTCCAACTGTACCTACTCCCAATTTTCTAACAGTAGTGTTCCGTAAAAATATCACTGTTAAAGAAAACATGTAAAAACCAGTATTCCGTTTCTTTAACATCGCAGTGTTCCTTGTGTCGTTTGTTTCTTGGCGCAAAGCCATTGCTGGAAGCTTTCCTCCGCCATTTGTTTCCCTCTGCGAGGTGGTGATCCAAGTTGTTCTTTTGGCGAAGAGGAATGATGGTCCGGAAGAGAAGGTTGTCGTAAACCTGAAGTTCGAAATGGAACCGATTTAAATTTAGTACATCGTTATGCGATTGCAGACGCGGATTTTCTAGCAGAGAAATAGGACTCTGGGAGAACTATTTTGAGGGAGAAACAAACAATTGGAACAAAAGAAATCTGTCCGGCTTTGGACTTTCGTAGGATATCTCTTTCAATTGTCTCGTTAAAAAAATACGTTTTTTCTTATTTAGAAGTTTGCTTGACGAAGTTTTTTTTTAATGATGTATTTAGCTAAACGCGTATTTTAAATATAGTATATTAAAAAATAAAATTAGTACTTTTACTTTAGGATGCAAAGAAAAAAATTGAGAAGACTTGTTAGTAAGAATTTGTGATATTTAAAAAAAAAATTTTGCAAATTTTTAATTTTGTAAAAACTACATTGTATTGTATTATTTTCTAGAAGTTAATTAGCAATTTTCCGATTTAATTAAAAATGCTCAGAGTCGAATTTTCAAATCAAATAACAATTTTACATCGGAGTAAAGATTCGAAATACACTTACAAATGTAATTGCAGCTAAACCAGTTGCAACCATAATTTTTCCAGAAATTAAAACAAACGGGGCATTTACGCAGCTCAAACTCCTCCGCGTAGCCAAATTCAATAAAAAGCTACCAGTACAACCACTAACATTGTATCACCATCTTATACTTAATGTTAGCTAATAAATGTCCTCAGCAATCCGTTATAAGTTTAAATCAAGTCACAAATGGACACGTTTCACAAGATCATTATTAGTTCTCCACAACTATTAGTGCTTGATAGATGCCTCACTTTTCCCAAATCGCCCTATTTTCAGCTGTAATTTCCCAGCCAAAAGCTATCAATTCTATCTCCTATTTTTAGAAATCAAGGCTAATCATTGAAAACAGAGATGCAGTTATAGTTGGATATATACGAACTAATGATTTAGTGGGTCTCGATTGAATATTTTGTGGGTAGTTATTCAAAAGTTTTTTTTTATTTATATTAGTAAATTTTGTAATGATATTAATATTATTTAAGTTGATCTTTTAAACACTGGAGACTCTCCCTTCGTTTAAATAAATTAGAAACTGAAACTATAAAGTACTGAAACTCTTGCACAAATTAAAAACTAAAAATGTTAGAGCTAAAACTTAAACTTATTTAAAATAAGAATATCTGTTTCATTAATTTCAACTGTATTTTTTCCTAATATAAGTTATTCAGTAAAGAACTATGTTTAGATAATTTTGGTTTGAAATACACAAAGAACTATTTTAACAAGTTTGGTTAACGAAGTTGTGATCTCGTTTTTCAGTTACATAAAAAATATTTTAATTATTCAAAAAGTGTTTTAGATTGACGCACATTTCTTTTTAACAAAGTAAATCTTTTCAAGTATTACAATAATTAAAATATTTTAAATTACAAAAAAATATTAAACTCAAACAATTTGACGATTCTTTAATAAAATTTCTGATTCTAAAAACAATAGAAGTTTTTAATGAAAATTTTCAAGTGCTTCCAACCGCATTAGGCGGAGCCATTTATTAAAAGTGTTTCGTTACAAATGAAATAACTTATCAGCAGAGAAACATCAACTAATTAAATTTTACCGAAATGTTAGGGTTACCGAAATGTTAGGCATCACTTCAACAGGCTTGTCACTTTGATTTTTTAATTGTATTAATTTTTTAGAGTGCATTAGAGCTTAATACTTGTGCACAAAACCCGACGGTAAAACATCCCATTCATTAGATTAGACATAGTTTTAACTGACAGTTCTAGTTAAAAAGGGTTTTTAACTGTCGTGGAAAAATTAATTATCTGCGATTGCTTTTAATTATTTTACAGTGGAATGCTGGAAAAACGTGATAACATGTTTCACTCATTATATCCATCTGAGGGATGAGCAAATTGGCTAAAGTGTAAACTTGATTTCTCTGCAAGAGATTATAATTTTAAATTTTCAATGGATATTTACTTTTCTTTATTGTTTTTAAAATTGTATTTCTGTAGCAGATCATTCCAAATGACTTCTTTGTATTTCATTTTTTAATTTTTGTAAAGTTATAAAATTTAATAAAAAAAATGTGTGTTGCTGCCAGTATGATGTAGGAATTTATATGACTGTATCCCTCATAAGGATATGTTGCTATTTTTTTTAAGGTGACTATAAGTTTCAATTAAGTATGGTGTATAATGAAAATCTCTTGACTGAATAATAGGATTTTTTTCAGGAATTCCATATTATATAAGAAATAATAATTTTTTTATGAGAATAATTAAAACGTATCATAAAATATATATTTTATATCTGGACGAGCTCTATACGAGATTTTCTATGTTCATAGTCGGTATAATTCTTATTTCTAAACCCACACTAAAAAACAAATCCTAGAATGTTTTCAGAAAATTCGTTCAAAAGGGTGTTGGTTAAATAATTTTTATCATGTTTCTGGGGAAAATCTGAAGATATCAGAAAGCGGGAAACTTGAAAAAGTCCTAATAGTATATGTTCTATTAGCGGAAAGTTACAAAAACTTATATTTACAGTGTACTTACTCAAAATTAATCAAAAATTAGATACAACTGTATTAAAGCAGTTAAGCAAAGATGTTAAGGTTCTTAATCTTCTGGCTCCCTTTTGACAAAAAAATATCAAGCACATTCCCCTATCACCGAGTGTGAGTTTTCTTAGTTTCTTTTAATTTTTTTTATAAACCTACAAGTAATTCTTCTCCGACGAAAAAGTCATTCTAACTCGATGACCCGGAAAAAAAGAAAGTATGAGGATCGACCAAAAAAAAGAGAACATTCTGGAAATGATGCTTAATTTTTACGGTTAAAAACGGATGACTTTGCTTTTTTATCATCAACGCAAACGACATTTTCTCTAATTTAACTTTTTTTTAACGTTCTTATTTTTTTGCGTGTTGTGACGTCCCTACCCAAGCAAGAATATCTTTTTTTCTCTGCCATCTGTGAGAGTGAAAATGAAAAAGCAAAAATTGGTACAAAATGACTTTTTTCCGTCCTGTGCAGTTTATATGTTTTTTCTGTTGTTATTGTAGTTCTTGTGGGAGAGTTTTCTGTTGCCTGAAAGGTTCCTCCGGAGACTCATTTTGTAGTAATGGGTAGCAGAGATAGATTTAACAATGTATCCCTTTTAACCTGTTCATGCATATTATAACAACGTTGTAGATTGGGAGAAAATAATTATGTTTAACAAACAAATATTTTTTGTTTCTTTATCGGAAAAATATTTAGATACATTGGCTTAAAGACATTTAAAATTAACGCAACAAATTATTCCAATCTGATTCAATCTTTCAAAAATTTATTCTAATAGAATAAATTTTTGATCTTTCTAAATCTTTGATCTTCTTCTTAAGCTTAATCTTTAAACTTCTTTGATCTTTTTGATCTTTTGATTTATTCTAAAAGAATAAATTTTTGAAACTGTTTTTTTTAATGTGAACTAAAGTAAAGAATTTGAAATTAACTAATAAACTATGAAATGCATAAAAAAATTACAAAACCACAACAAAAGTTTCCGATAATTTTTGAAAAAACATCTAAAAATTCGTATTATCTAAAGGAAAAATAAAATCTTTCTTCAAAGAAATTCATAAATCTGGAAGTTATTGCGATTTTTTTAAACTAAAATTGCATTACTAAATGAATGCAAATACCTAATTCTCCATTTTTCTAAAGAGCGGAGGAAAAAAAAAGTTTTTTTCCTGGTTTTCCTCACTAAGAACAACATAACAGAAATAAACAGTTTTCAAAACAAAACCCAAAATCCTACTTTTCCGTTTTCTAAGAAAGAGTATATTGCTAGAAAAGAAACAAAAAAAAAGCGCGTCTTTATACGACGGTCCCCGTCTTTTAATTTGGTGCAAGGGACCGTGCGGAAGAGGCTATTGTTCTCTGATGGAAAAGCAATGCTCACTCTATCCATTGTTTGCCTGGGAATGCTTCAGATAACTCCGTGGGTCTTCATTTAATGGAACTGGGGAGTTTCCTTTTGGTACATGGATTTTTACGTTTTTGATGTGCTTAGAGTTGCTGTTTATTTGGAATGGGATGCCAGTAGGTTGTTTTGTTGTGTTTTAATGGTCTTAATTATATTATAGATTTGTCTGTGTGTCTACATGTGTTATTATATAGATTTTCACGATTGTCTACGTGTGTCATTTCATAGATTTGCACGTGCATTGCAAGTCTAGTTTGTTTTAAGTTTTTTTGTCTTGTGTTGGATGCTGTGTTTTTGTTACAATTGAAATACCTTTACTATATGGGGGTAGAGAAGAACGATTTAACTGAAAATGGGTAATTCAAAATGTACTTTTTGACTTGCTGAGGCGGAAATAAACGAAACGTAAGTTATTAAGCATAGAAACTTGTTAAATGTGCATTAAAAATCTAGTTTGTGGTTTAGTAAAAATATCCCTTGACTTCTTACACTAAAGCTAATTGGACTGGGACCTGCTGATTGTAGTCCAATTTAAACGAACGTCCAAACTAAAAAGTATAATTTATACCCAGGCATTGAAACCTAAGTTCAGAGCTCTAATCACTTTTCTACAAGTCCTCCAAATATAAATTTTAGATATTTATATAGTTTTTCGAAACAACAAATACATAGAGGATTCTACAAAAAAAGTGTTAATGTTGAACTATTTTTATATTTCGACAAAAAAAAACTATACAAAATTTATGTATTAAACTACTAACTATAACAATCATTCGTCCCAGAAAAAAATACGCATTCAATATGAATCTCCTCCCAACTGTACAAAGAAAAATGAATATCCCATAGATAGTTCTTCGGCAGCAGATAACTCTTCATGACATCTTTACTAGGGGTTCACCCTTTATAAAGGGGATAATATTATTCTCCCCTTTTTTATTTCTTCTCTTCGTAAAAATGAATGGGTGGGTGTGAAATTTGAGAATCCCTTTATCCTTTGACAACGCCCTTCCTTAAGAACCGATGAAGAATAAAAATAATTATTATAAATCCTCTTAATTTGTCATACCAATGTTTGTATGAATAATTTTCTGTATTTTTATCTTAAAATATCTAGAATATTTTTTTTGGAACGATTCATATATGAACTATTATTGTCAACAAGGATTCTCTTTGTTTGCATTAATAAATTAAGTATGAACGAAGATGCAACATGAGGATAACTGGCTCGATTCGTTGTTAAAGGTCATGGTTTCTTCATTCGTTTTTACAAGATCAAGCTTAAAAGTTTCTCAAATTTTAAGATGTAATTTTTATTAAACTAAGTTTTCCTTTATCTCTCAGGTTTTCTATTAATAATTTAGAATGAATGCAACAAACCAATATTTAGTACTCAAATACAAATTTTTTACCGCAAAAACTGAAATTTTATTAAAATCAATTCCTGCCCAAACCTTACAAGCAGAATAAATTCCTCATAGATAAGATTTAGACAGGAGATAACTCCTCGTAGCATCTTTACAACGTACCCTTCAAGTTTTCATAGAAAAGTTGAGAATAATGCCGGTCCACTTTTTGCAGAAAAATGAATGTGAAAAGGCGTTGAAATTGGAGAAGGATCTTCGTTCGATGACGCCTTTTCCTAGGAACTGATCAGAATCTTTTCTAGGATGGATATTGAAGGATGGTAGAAGGACTAGAATGGTGGTAGGTGAGAGAGAGATGAAGAAGTTTTCCCCCCCGGATTTTTTTGTGGTTATTTTAAAAAATAAATCCAAATTTATGAAATTGTTTTTGTCTAAGCAATTTAAATACGAGTTGTTTCTGCAGCAAAAAATTGAATTTAATTAATTTAATATGATGATTTTTAAATTAATTTTTTTTTCAAACATTTTATTATTTAATGCAGTCAATTATTTGAGTATTCTAGATACAATTACAGTAATTGCCGCTTAAATGAATCACATTGGTCCCTCTACAGTTTGATCCAAAAAACAGCTGACTTTCTTAATCGGAAGGCCAAAAAAGTGACTAAACAAAAAAAAAAATATGATGATAGCTATAGAAAACAATGTATTGAATTTATCTAAGCCATTAAAATGGTGTTAAATTGGTGGTTTGATCCAGAGATATATATAGCAATTTTCAATATAAAAAGTTATTTTGTTGTCTTCTACGTAATTTAATACAATTAAATGGATGGCTCAATTAACCTCTGATCACAAAAAGCGATGCCTACTGTATATCCAATGAGAAGCATTCTCTGTAAAAACTAATGAATCTCCTTAACAAAAACTTAAACATATAAACTATTGCAAACTTTGCTCAAATGCACCCCTACCCTCTTTAACATATATAAGATAACCCCTGATATCTTTACTGTAGGGATCACTCAGATTTTCCAGGAAGAGGGGAGAATAATGACTGCCCCCTCTTTGGTTCGTGGAATAATGAATGGGGGTACCAAGGTGGTGAAATTGGAGAAGGATCTTCACCACCCCCACTAGACGGATCTCCCGTTATCCGTTGATGACGCCCTTCCCAAGGAACTGATGAGGATCTCTGGATATTGAAAGATGGGAAGAACTCTTCCCGTGTGGTTTGGGATGGCGGGGTTGCTAGATTTGGCGACGATTCATGGAAATGAGGATGAATGGTGATTAAATAAAGTAAAATAGTTTTACGATAATGAATCTTTTGGGGATTGTCGTTAGAGGGATTAATGTCTTTTAAGAGGTATACATGGACATAGGCCTCATTGCTTTTATATGTGATCGGAAATTATGTGGGGATCGAAATCAACTATATAGAGACATCGTACGAGGCTGTAGAATATTGGACCATGACTGATTTAATTTGTCACTTTTACATATATCGATTTCTTCGTATAAAGCTGATATTGTAATAAAAAAACTCTTCCATTCTTACCGTATTTGCTAATTCTGTCTGCATACACTGATTGTTGGCTTTCCTCAATGAAGCGTAATAAAAGTAATATATATATATATATATTTTAATTTGTAATGCATTTAATTTTGAAAAAAGGATATAGATTCCTGGGTGTGCCTCTCTAAATCTTAGATTAAACTTAACTAGAACTACTGGACCTAAATCAGAACTAGAAACTTAAAATTTAAATAGAGTTCTACTCTAAATCACAAAACCTTAATTTAGTTATGAAGAGTCATTCACTTAAAAATGTTAGAACGGAGTTTATACCAATAGAAGTGCAATTCCTAAAAAATTTCTAATATAAGTGTGAATTCCAACATTACTAAGACTTGGCGATCTTTCTATCACCTTGGCGAGTGATTTTACTCCAGGTTTCGGGCGTGGACGAGTTATTAGCATGTGAGTTCTCCGTCGATATCTTTTCCCCATCCTCCCCTTTCTTATTACTTACTCGCCTGGTAGAAACGAGTGAAAAGGTATTGGTTTCGAAACCAAGAAAATCCCGATCGTTAGATATGGGAAGTTTTGGATCAAATATGTGTTCCCTATAGAGAATAGTTTTCAACAGCTGCAGTTTCTCTTACAAATGTGAATAGAATAAAAACACAGACATGTTTTTTTAATTACAAAAAACACGATACTATTACAAATTAGAGTTTTGAAAAAAACAGATGAATGATTCGTTATGTTGTTTATTGCTTAATTATCTTTCCTATATTTGCCATAACTTTGTTATATAATCCAAAAATTTACTGAATTTCGAAAAAGGGAAAAACCTTCAAACAAACTACTTTAAAAGTTCCCAACCATTTTCATGTCATTCTGACTGACCATTAATTGATTTATGGTAACCCAATATTTTGAAGACGAGTTTATTTCCAACAATGACTAGAAAACACAGAAAAAATAACACTTTAAATATCTTTTGGTCTGACTGATGTGTTTCCATGCATTTTCCGTTTTGATATACTTGAGGATTTTTCGGAATGGGAGATCTCTATGGTCGTCATGGAGAAACGTAGAAACTGAGTTTGGAGTCTTCTATTTATTGCGTGTATTGTATATTTATATTGAAGGGTAGAGACTTGAAATATTCATGGTATTGAAAAATATCGAAAAAAGTAAATTAAAGAAGGGTTTTATAGTCCGTTCTTGAAAAATATGATAAAAGATTATATATTTCTAGCAGAATTTAAAAAAGCCAAGAATATAGATGATTTTTAATTCGATAAAAAGTATATATTTTTAAATATATTTCGGACATGATTGAGAAATTTAATGGAGTCGTCAATTTATTTTTTTATTTTACAATTTAAAAAAGTATAAAAATGGCACAAAAATCCTTTGTATTGCATTTTCATGCTTGTTAGTAATGAATGCAATTGAAGAAATATTTTATAGATTTATAATGGGATACAAAGAATTGAAAGATCTTTGCGTCGCATTTATTGACTTTTTATGTTTCGTTTTAACCAATCTATCAACGGTTCGAATTGTTTTGCTATGCAATTATTAGTTTTTATTCAGACTAAAAATACGATATATTATCAAGGGATATTTTACTTATCTAATTAAATTCAACAGAACTTTGTAAGCCGTTCATAATGTAGCAAAATAAACTAAACTCTCACTTATTATCTCAAATATATTAGTTTTCCCAAACAATGGGAAACATGATGGATTATCTACCTAAAAAAATCCATTCAAGATAATATTACAAAAAAAATATTGATAAACAACTTTTTTAATTATTTACACTTCCCTGCAACCCCTTTGTATCCGTATTTTTTCCCAATAAAACATTTATGAATGATTTTATCCATTAACCATCGTAACATACATCCATTTATCTCTCACAAAACGGGGGGCTTAGAGGAATTGTTCCGATGCTTCTATGGCAACTCCATGAGAAATGACTCTTCAAAGTTGCGATCCATGCATCAAAGGTTTGGCTGGAATTGGCGAGGCAAGACTGACATGAGTGAGAAGTCGATGATTTGATTCTTCGCCAGTTGGCGATTGGTAGTCGGAAAGGAACCAAGCGAATTTTTGAACATTGAATGGACAAGTTTTAAGATGAAAAGTGTGGTAAATTTTTTGGGTAGATTGGCAACTGTAATTCGATTAAAGGCTAAGAAGTCGTACAAACAGTTAATTTCGTAAATACTTCTGAAGTAAACATAAAAATCAAAACCTTGTACATTTCTGTGTGTTGGTAGAACAGACGTTAAATTATGTTTATTTCATTGTTGCCCAAGACAACAAAATGTACAATTATAGGCTTAGAAATAATTCAAAAAGTTGATAAATTGTTTGCAAGTGAATGCAATAATTGAATTGCGGAAATTCATAAAACTTGTCTATTCTGTGTTTGGCAAAAAAATAAAGAGACAATGTTCAATGGTGATGATTTCATTGTTGCCCAAGATATCAAAATGTAGCCATGAAACTATTGCGATAATGGGCTTTGAAGCACGGTTTGTAAGCAGTTAATCTTGCACTCGATATCGTACTAATCAAACATTTTTTTTTTCAAATTTTATCTCAAGTCTGGGATACTTACAAGAAAATGTAAATGAAATATTAAAAAAAAACATTTAGAACTAGGATTTTTATTAGAAAATTTTGTTAGGTATAAAACTTCCACTATTAAATTCTATTGCCAATAGCCCTCGTGTAGCTGTAGTGCGACGATAATTCAAACTAAACTAAAACTATTAAATTCTAAGTAGAAAATAATGGATATGGTTGAGGTGGAAGGTATTAATGAGGTTACGATGCCATTTTAAAAAGTTTACAACGAAAAAAAATACAGGCTTTTAAGTTTAGTAATATTTTAGGTCATATTGTACGTGCAAAAAATTACGAATCAGTCAAAATACGATTTTGCAAGCGACTTGTTTAAAATGTACTGTATTTGTAGATTTTTATGCATTGAAATGGGATTTACTTAAAAAACTTTTGCTCCATTTTGAGCGTTCCATGTCAGTCGATCTCAATATTCTTATATTTTAGTAGTTTTAACTCAAAAACCACTTTGCCAGTTCCTTTACTTATCTGCATAAAGTGCAATACGAAGCTCTGATACTAACTTAAGCCACGTATTCTCAAAATGATTAAAATAAGGTTTTGGCGGTCTAGTTCTGTTCGGAGTAATACGATTTCGTTTCGATCATTTAGTCGCCGTTCATCATTAGGCGGACAATGGGGGTGGCCATGAGGTTGGCGAGAAAATGAATCGGGAAAGCGGCGCCATTTTCCTTGCTAGGATGAAGATGGAATAGTTGCGTTATTTTTAGAGAACAATTCAAAGAGTTTATTCTCGCCAAAAACCAGGGACAGGAGTTTCCGTTTGGTGCAGCATTGGACATTCTTCTCTCAGCTACTGTCGATTCCTTCACAGATATATTCCCGGTTACCCACACTGCTTTCCCATAAACAGAAAATGCAGCCAAAATTCAACAAAAATCTTCCAGTACAGTGGGACATATGTGTTTGCCAAATCTGGGGAGTTCGATGTCCTAATGCCGCGTAAAATGTCGCTATAAGGTTGCGCTGGGTGTCAGCTATGGTGTCGGCCTTGTCACTTGACCTTGTTTCCAAACAATAAGCCCTGTCACGAGCAGCTATCTTGTAGCTTGTGCAATGTTAATTCCTCCAAACTAGAACCAAAAGACCATGCAATATGTATGTAAAAATTCACTATTAGATGACAATCTATAATAATAAAAAAATGTTTTGTTTGTGTGTATGTTTCTTCAAGACTCTTAAACCAGACATCTATTTGACACGTAACTTGGTACAAAGTGTAGTTCATACTTAAGTTACGATTTTTGAACTTTTGGAGCTCAAAATGTTCTATTTTTAGAGAAAATTAGAATTTTCTTGAAAAACTACACCTTTTTCGCTTAAATTCAATAACTTTTCTTCTTTCCTGTTGCCATTTCAACTGAAGAAATTAAAATAATCACAAAAAAACTAAAATTGAAATTGCTTTTATTATGTTGCCATTTCCTTTAGAAACTAAATTCACAATATTAAAAATAATTGATATGTTTCAAGTGACGTAATTCCGGTCAGTCTCCATTCTAGGATTTTATTGTTGGTTTATTTGATGATTTCTTAATTGATGATTCTGTTGACTGCAGGTATGCGTATTAAAGCACATGATGGTTGTTCGAGGCCATCGCACTAGAGCTGCATATTTGAGTTTTAAGTCTTCATTTTTTCGCCAAATGCGTTGCCAAACTCACCAAATTATCACCTAAAACGCACAAAATGAACAAAATGTTTTTTTCTCAATAATTTATAAGCTGGTTGGTTGTTCCAAGGTCATCGCGCTAGAGCTGAACGGGTGTGTTTGTAAGTATATCTTTTTATCGCCAAATTATTAACAAAAACGCGCCAAATGTGCAAAAAGGTTTTATGAGGGAAATTACGATAATATTTATGCGTGCAATTTATAGCGTATTTTGAATTTTTAAGGTAATATAAGTAACATGATTCTATGCTTTATAACGAGCGGGAACAATAACATAAGCGTAATATCCTATAACGGATTAAATGGTACCATATACTTGGATCGATTTGAACTTATTTAATCCGTGCGTAGAACGGGTATTTATTTGCTAGTTAGAAATAAAACTAAACTTGAAATGAAGAAGAAGTTGTAGCATGAGATATAAAACAAAATTTGACTATGCTATCGGATTCAAAGAACTTTTCTTTGACACATGATATTTCTTTAATAATTAATTAAATTAGAAGAATAAGAACAATTTTGCAATATTCTGTGAGAATGAGTGTTCTGAGTGTTTAGAGATTCTGAATGTTCAAGAGGAAATTGAATGGTTGAAAGAATTAATTACTACAAATTATATTTGTTCTACTGAACATGTAACCTACACATTTTACGATATACTTAACATCACTTGCTATGAAGTTCAATGGAGTTACGCCAAGTGACTGGTTGAAAAATGAGTGTTGTAATTGTGTTTGGGATGTCATACATTTAAGGTACAGAAGAAACACTTGTTCTCGGCTCTTTATAAAAGTCTAGTTTCTGGAAACAAATACACTAATGGTTCATTTCGTTAAACGAAACTGATGAAAATAGGAGGTGTTTTGCTGAATTATATTTTTGTTACCAATCGAAAAGGATTATTATCTTTTAAAAGTATTTTTGTGTGGTTTTGATGTAAAAACAAATGCGTTGGGAATAAATTTAAAAAAAGGAATATTATTTGCGTGTCAATAGCTAGTTTACCCCAAATTCTCGAAGTTGAAATTTATCAAAAGTTATTGCCTTTTGACTTTTAGAAAAAAGAATTTTGATTCCTTTAAAAATAAAATTTGTTATCCATATAAAAAATAAAACCAAAAAATATTATAAAACGAATATTAACATTTAATAATATTACTGCAAGTTATTTAATTATTACAAAAACTACAAATTCGTTACAAACTTACACTATATTTATTTCCTACCTCAACCAGAAAAAAATAGCCGAATAATTTTTTATTCAACTACAAAAGTTCCAAATTTAATTATCAAGCCCTTTCATGAGAAACACCCAAAAATTACTAAGCAGAATACACTTCGGTACTTATTCAGAATCATTAAGGAAAAGAATAAACGATATTCGGAAACATTCCTAGGATTGAGGGATAGCGTGCCAAACAGAATGTCCAAGCAGAACTAGTATTTGCTTTGCCCATAAGTATACTTTACTTACTCTACAGAGCTCTTTTCTATAGCTGCCGAAATCTCTAGATAGAAATGAGTGTGAAGGTACGGACCGATGTTAAGGTATGTAGTTTAGAAATGGTAATAAAGGCTAGAAAGTTTATTGAATGATGAATAGTTTTCAAAAGTAGCCTATTTTCTTCTGAGTTTTTTAATAAGTAAATGGATTATTCAGAATATCACTTTACGCGGACTTTGATCTTTGTTTAGTAGCTCTTAACACATTTTTACTTAATGCAAAAAATAACTTAAATAAAAGTAAACTCGATTATTGATAAAAGAATTTATAGATACTTTTAATGGGAATGCTTAAGTTACTGGATATTTTTAGGTACTTTTAGAAAATTTGGTTATTTAAATAGCTGATAATTTTTTTTTTTTTAAAGAGGAGAAATTTATTTGCTTTGATAGATATTATGATTATAGTTTATTTTAGTAATAGTTGCTAAAAGCTAGATTGAAGCTATTGATGCGCATCCTATCATATATAATTTAGCTTTTGAATTAATCACACATATACCTGCGATTTTTTGAAATTTTAAATTTTATTAGTGTTGTTAAAAAAAACAGCAGCGAAGCATCATTTTCCTAAAAACTTTGTAAATTTACAGAGTTAAGCCTTAAACTTGTAGGATGTAGGTCAATTTATAGATCCAGAGGGACTTTTTAATTTCCTAGAAAGGTGACTCTTAGCACATGGAAGCGGATGGGGTTCTTTAGGGGTAACTTCACCGGAAACTTTTGATTAAAAATATAAATGCGGAAGCCAAGTTATCAAGTGTCGTCCACTTTGATTTCCGGAAAATAGATATGGAAGTTGTTTTGCTTCCGATTTCGCAAAAGGAATTGACGCAATTGTTTTAAGAACTCGTGTGACTAGGACACTTGTGAACCATTTCTCTTGGAGACACGTTTTGGATATTATTATGATGACATAACTTGAAGTTTCTGGCATACTTACTTGACAAGAAAAAGCCTTTTGTTGAAGTTTTAGTATTAAAACCTATAAGAATAATCTTTAGAGCACTCTTTTGAAATGACAACACAAAATGGTTTTATTGGAAATGGTACAAAAAAAGCTCTAACTTTTTAGATTGTCATGTATTAGGCAAATATTACTATTTTTTGGTCAAATACACACATTTAAAAATTTATTTGGTTATTTTTTAAAGTATCCTGCTCCAATATTGTTGAAAGTTTCATGTCATTGATTATTATAAATGATATGATGTTGTAAAGTAAGAAAAACACTTATGTAGAATGTAAAGATAAAAAAGTCCTGATAATTTTTTTATAATTTTTTCATTGAAGACCCATGGACAAGATATCTAAAGTGCTTTCTAAAACACGCCGTTTAAAGCGTTATTAGAATCCCGAATAAAAAAAATCGATAGCGGGAGGAAAAGAAACTGCAACACCAAAAGAATTTCTTCTTATGCCTCCAGGATTCAGATACTACGGCATATTTACTCGAAAAAAAAAGAATAAATAAATGAAAAAAAAAGATGGTGGAAAGCTGGCAGAGCCTGGGCAATTTACTTTCTACTTTAACTTTAAAGATGTGCTTCAGATCAATAATAAACATTTCCTTCCCCGCCGCCATGTTGTTCCGTCCGCTTTATTTTGTTTGTTCCAGAGAACTTTCTTCGTTCAGAAAATACTTTCTTTATTTTCCGGGCTCGTAAACATCGAAAGGCACATCGAGAAGTCAGTTCAGCGACAAAAATCCAATAAAATGCTTGATATCACTTATTTTTTTCATACAGATCTGTAGACGAAAAAATGAAGGATTTTGGATGATACCGCTCATGGCTGTCTATTTGTTATGTACTATGTAAATAATTTTTTGTGTCATCACTTTTAAAGATCATGATTTAATCGTGATCTAATTGTCTCGCAAAGTTTAATTTGCCTAAAACAACAAAAGTACAATAAAATTCCAAATAATGTTTAGAGATTTGTAGACAAAATTACCCTCCGACGTAAAATAAGTTAGATTATTGCTATATTGAAACAATTTAAGAAAGGCTCAATTTTTTTCACAATGCTAAAAAAATCCACAATTTTTATTATCCTTCCTAATGGCCAGGAAATGGCCAAATATGTATTGTTGTTTACTCTGTATAAATGTAAAAATTAATTTTGTTACGAATGACATTTGTTTAAAAAGAAATCCGAATTAAGTTTATTCTTGAAGAGATGATCTCAAAAACATTTCCAAATGAGAAAAGTACATTATGAACAAAAATTTAATAATTATAAAAATTTAAAATTAAAGGTTGTTAAAAGAATGGCTGATGCACGAAGTACAGAAAAAGCCCTCGGAGGGTTTTAAACACATTCAAAAGTTATGAGCGACATAATATACGTTTTTTATTACAAATTCCCAAGCACCCACAAATTCATGTACGCATTAAATAGAATTTTTTTTCAACTTTTATATTAACCACGAATGTATTCACATGTGACCTTCTGAATTACAAGGTCGTTGCATAGTTCGATTCTTCATCTGCCTAATCTTATATGGACAGTTATTGATGGTCCGCCAATATTGACAGCGAAAGAAAATCTGTATCCATCATTTATCAAGTTTTATTTAACGGTAGAACCCTCTTCCTTGCAAAGTTACAGAGTATGCAGGGGAAAAAAAGATCACGCAATCTTCCGTATCAATTCCTTCCCAGTTTCAGCTGCGCTACTATTTTTTAAAATTTTGATTTTATCTTTAAAAGTTTTACTACCGAAGTAAATTAATGGCTTTAAACTACATGTATCTCGCTCATAAGTATGTTTTTGAATATTTTATTATCAGTGTTGTCCGAAATGGGCTACGTTTTATTTTTAAAACAAGTTCTGATTAATTACTAAACTAGAGACATCAGGAGAATTAGTCATTGGAATTTAACTTACTTAAAAAAGAATGAAAGAGTTTACTTAGATATAGGTTTTTACACAATAAATTTGCGAAATAAATATTAAAATATAACGTAAAGATGAGATTATGGTTTCAATTTCAATACATCGCAATGAGTACTTTTTTACTATTCAAATTAAATTGAAGGTAAAAAATTATCGTTAGAAGGCATATTAAAAAATTCTAAACATTCAGAACAAATGGTATAAAACTATACAGAAAAAAGTCAAACATCACCATGCGTGATATGTTTATTGAAAAGTCTATCCTTTGAATAATTAATTTATAAGTATGTAATGAAACAAACACAAATTATACAAAATAGTTTTTAAAAAAAAGGCAAATTAATATTTATGATAAACGACATAACTTGCATATATTAATTACCACAAAAACATCCCCAGGGACGGGGTATTAAAAATGCATTCCAAACCGGCATAATTCCCCAATTACTTCTATTTACTTTATTCTCAAATTTTCAACTGGTTAATGCAAGCTATTCCTCTTAACCGAACTTAAGAATTAAATTACCCACCTATAACAAGGCTTGGATAAATGTCCTATTATTATGCTAATATTTCGAAGTATGAACTCGTCACGACAAGTACTCATTAAACTGGTTTCTTCGTGACAAAAGCTCCCTATATGTGAGAAATGTGATTTTGACGTTCTTTTTTGAGGAACAGTTTGAATGGGTTCTTAATATTTATATAAATATGTGGGTATCTCTTTATGTTAATAAATTTTTATTAAAAATATTTATTGTGCAATTAACAATAGTTTTGAAGAAATATTTTATAAAAAGCATAATTATTAAAGTTCATAATTAATTTTTTTTCTAAAACAAAAAAATTCAATAATTATTTATTTAGATTTTTCACTAATGCATGTAACAAATAAAAATATACATAAAAAGTTATGATAGTCATAAAGAAAATTGTTAAGTTATATAAGAACAACGAAATGCCAGGGTTCAATTCCAAAGTTAAAACGAACACTTTAATGAAAATTAAAGTAAATTTAGATATTTGAAGTAAATTTAAAAATTCAAAAAAAATACCTTTTTAAATTTTATTAAGTGTTTGGAACAAACTAACATAGAATTGAATGATCTAGGCCAACGTTAATAAACACCACAATAACTTGAATCTTACTTGACGAAGGTTTATAAGCGGGTCGCTGACCAAGCACACAAACCTGAATATATGTCTACCAACCAACCAACTTGAATTACAATTGGAATTCCTACTTTATCCTACCAGAACTATATATATCCGGCCTCAATAGAAAATCAGGGCTTTCAAAAAAAGAAAACAACAGAATTAAATGCTAATAGTACATTTTGTATTTCAAAACAAATGCTTGGAAACAAATTGCATTAAAAAACGGAAAAAAATGGTTTTAAAATATAAGGGGTTACTGCCGGTTTTAAGTAAAACAGCTAGTGAAACACAACATGTTATTAAATCTTTAATACCCGAACTCCATAGGGCAACGCCTTGCACATCCGAATCTGAAACATTATTCCAAGTGGGGGGTGGCACGCTGCGAAAGAGGGCCCCCATACAATATTCATAAGAGCCAAAGCCGAGTGTGTCTGTCTTCGCCTTGAATTGAGCCATATCCGGGGTGCCCTACGATATTGATACGCCTGCGACTGAGGCCTCGGTTTGGATGGAATTACATATTAAGGCCTGCTGCTAACACAACAACAAAGCCCATTGTGCACGTTTGTTCTTGGAAGTCGCTGACTTGGGTTCTTCATTGATTGGGTTTACTTCGTTAGGGGTGGGGTGTTTGGTTATGAGGTGACCTATTGAATTCATTAGGGAGGTGTTGGACGTAAGCTGTTTTGTGTTTGGGTGATTGGTGTGAAGTGGGATTGGGTTCTGTATAATTTTGGCAGTTCATGGAGTACAGATGGAATGAATTTATTCCATAAATAAAGGAATTGAAGATGGTGTAAGATGAATAATTCTTTTATATATTGATGTAATCGACAAATATATCTTTTGTTGAGTCACGTATACGTTGTTTAAAAGTATGCAGTTGCCTTTACTTTTGCGCGTCTGTGGCAGAGGCTGATTTTGGACAACAGTCGATGGATTGAGAGATTGTAGAGATTGAAGAAAATGAAGAAGTAAGATCTATATATAATGGCAGCATTTCACTCAGTCAAGATTTTTTTACCCATAAATCTTTGAATGGTTAAAGAATTATATAAGAATTCAAAATTTTATTAGCGGTATTCTGAAGGTTTCTTCCTGAGTAATTAATATATTGATTAACCAGTTCATGGAATAAATCCTTACATATTATGGAATACAATTTTATTGTGACTTCTTACATTTATTAATTCCTGTTATCAATAAGCTCACATCATATTTACAATAAAGTAATTATACAACTTGTAATTGAGGTTTGGTTTACATTGGTTTGGTTTCACTAACTAAAGAGTGTAGTTTCAAAACTTACGTTCTCCAAAGTATAACTAAGATAAAGGAACCGGCATTTATTGGTGGTCTTTTATTATTGTTAATTCAATTGGACGAAGTCGCTCATGAAGGTGTTGGCCTCTATATCTTAGTTATACTTTGGAGAATGGGATTTTTGCAACTATACACCATTCGTTCGGTGTTGTGTAATTAGCCACCTAGGAAACAATGATACCTAATTTTTAACCTTGACCAGATGATACATTTATTATGTAATCGTATCTAAAATGCATACTAAATAACGAAAAGACCACCGCCCTTATATGCACGAATCCTTTTATTCCGCAGACTTTATATTGAAGTCTGCATGATGCGTTTATTATCAAATGCAACTAGTATAAATACACCAGGTTAGTTAAAATTCCTTTTGAAGTACTTTTCAATACAATAATAAGTTCCACCATGCATCATCCAGTTACTCAGCTCTTAACAATCATTTTTAGATCCTAACTCAATAAAACTCAGAAATCATATTACGTTCTATCTTCAAAATAGCCAATACTTCGCGATAACTTTAAAGCTTTTCTACAACCTCTTGGATAAAGATTCAATTTCTAAAAGGCTTTCTGTAGGAAATTATATTTCAAAAACTAAACTGACGAAGTTTTAAGAATTTCTACAATGGCGAACATTAGTTGACACCATGCGAAATTTTGATAAAATGGACAAATATTTCTCCATTGAAATATTTCTTACTTATTGAGAAAATGCCCGTTTCGATACAGGAAAGAGTAAAAGAGATTCTTTGAATTTCTCTCAATTATAATAGTGTTTTAGTTTTAAGACAAGAATTTGTTCGAAATTAAGTTCTCTATCACTCTCTGTTCGAAATATTTTCATTCTGTGATAAAAGTTTCTTCCGAATTTCACGTGAAATAGTTTTAATTAAAATTCTTGATACTTCTGTTGAAAATGCACTTTTAGTAAGATTGAAAAGAAAATCTAGCGATTGTAAAGAGCATGGGAGGATTTTCAATAAGTCTTGTTGATAGATTTGTTAATATGTAAAAGCAAATAACTCCTATTTATCTAGTTCGAAGTTGAAGGAACGCTTTTCGAATGGAATTCAATCAATAAAAGTACAAGACAACTTGGTGCTCTTCCTAGTTGTATTTCTAGAATGAATTTTTCATTTTCGCATTTTACTAAGAGTTAAAGTCTTTAGGTTTAGAGCTGGTGTTCGTTATTTAAATAGAAAAACAATTTTTATAGCTTGTAAAGTTTTGAATAGTTCCAACACAAGGTATATTTAGTATATGTTTCCAGTTCATCCAAAATGTTTAATCTAAGTTATTTTGAAAGGTTTAAAGTACTTACATAAAAAAATATTCAAAATTATGCCATGTTACAAAGATCAAAGGTTAATTAAAACAACTATATTGTAATACTATTTCTGTATTGGTTAAACAATTTCAATAGGTAACATTTTTCTTTTTCCAATGTGTTGATCCATACGATAGCTAAATTGCCGGGACTTACTGATTGAACCGATTCGAATCGTTGATAGTTTGGTGCTTATGAGTAAATTCTTAATTGATAAAAATCACATTTACGTATTTTAGTTTTGCTCATTGTATAGTTACGTATAAGTTATAGGGAATGACTCTAGATACAAAAGCTAATGGAATTAGGCAAAATGTTGGTATTGTACTCCCCTATGTATGCCAATCTGATATTCAAAAACTCATTAATTTGAACTTAACAGGAAAGTAGCAATTAATGCTTAAATTTTTATATTTTAAGAGAAACAGAACATAAAAAATCAACTTTTTAAGAACTCATAAAAGCACAATCAAAAATATGATTTTTCAATATTCTAATAAATGTACGTCTGAAAAAATTGTTCTTATGATTGATTTCATTAAGTAACGCAGATAAAATGATACATTGAGCTTATTTCAATCAATTAATTTTCCATTACAGCTTCCAAACACACTTTTTTTCTAAAAGATAATTAAGCGTATTATCTAACTGGAACGATTAAAATAAAAAAAAGGAGATAAATTTTAATCCTACGAGGAAGACTCAATGGACGGTGATACTCTTGTAATCGCTGCCTTGGACGTGTAATTTCACAGCGAGGCTCAAATCGCCTAATTACCTAGTCACCGACGACCCAAAGACGCGGCAAACACACAGGACATGAACGACATTAAAAAACAACAGCTAATTTCGCGCCAATTTGTTTGTGACGCTTTTGGCCCTGCCTTATTCTACAACAGCTTGCTTATGACGTTGATAAATTGCCATTGATCTTTGGCATTAAACAACCTGGATAGGGGGGAATTTTTGTCCTCTTCAAGTTTCTGGTGACGTTTTTTTTCCGTCCTCAACTGCAATCTCCGTCTGTTTTAATGATTAATTGAAAAAATGCAAAGATGATAGGAATTATCGAGACGCGGAGGTTTTATGTGGTCTGGGATGGAGAATATAAGAACACGATGTCGTTTTAGCCTGTGATGGGATGTGCAACATTACTTTATTATTCAAACTTAAATGATTTTTTTAGTTGTTATTATGTATGTATTTCGGAAGTTTACATTTACATTGCGTTATTTATTTAAAAAAAACATTTAAAAATATTATAGTTTAATTCAACTTTGTGTTTAAGACAAATTAAAATTACTATATAAAACACTGGGGGGTTCCGCGTCAGGCTGACCACTTTACCGGGACATATGCCTAGCACCCCAGAGCCTTTGGTCAAGTAAGCTGGAATGGACACGGCAGGCCTTGGCCCACTAACGGGCTGTTGCGCCGAGGAGTTTAGTTTAGAGTTTTATATAAAAATCACCAATATTTTATAATTCTTAATTCAAATTTCTAGGACAGTTGTTATTTATACGAAATTATTTTTAAAAAAATATGTTTTTCAGAAGTTATTGCTATTGCTAGGGATGCTTTAGGTACTTTTGGTCCTAACAGTTAAAAATGTAGAGCTAGTAGGTTTCACCAGAATTGGTTCTTAGTAGCTGCAACGGCTGTGTGGGGAAATATTTCACAGTATTTTCGGTATTGATCATTTTTCCATTATCAGTTTTTACTAGGGAACCGTAGTACAGCATTTTTATCAGTGTAACTTTCGGACAACAACAACCCTAGTGGTCGTTACAAATTGATTTGGCACTGAGTGACATTTATTTGGCACTGATACATATAAGTAGAAGCTACAATTAATAGTACAGTAACTGAAAGGCACTTGATCGTAAGAATAATCTATTCCACATTTTGAACATGGAAGTAACTTCTGTTTCATAATGAGACGCTTTTTGGGAGTCTGATTTGTTGGCGATGAGGGGACAAAAAATGATATTCAGTCCTTGATGACTTCGTTAAGTTTGGCTTATTATCTTCGGCTGGAGAATTTTTACGATGATATGATGAAGGGGAATATTTTTTTGGCGGTGTTGGAAGGATAAATGGTTGCCAATTATCACGAAGGGAGAATTTTTAGGTTCATTTGGCGATGGATGATTTTTTTTAATATGTGACTATTTGTAGTGAGAGCAAATTAGGAATATTATTAAAAGTCATGTCATCAAAAAATTAATGATGGAGAATGAAATTAGGGAAAGTTTTGTAATTTATTTTAAAATGTCATGACATCGAAAATTAATCTTATTTTTAGTACGTTCTCTTTTTTCTACAATTAAAAACAATGAGTTGAAACATATTTACAGGAACCTATTTTGATAAGAAATATTTATTTTAACCTTTTTTTTGCTAGAAAAATGTTGTGTTTGGATATTGATGAGGGAAATAAAAATATTTAACTAAAGGTGTAAATAAATTGAAGAATTGATCAAAAATCCATATTGATTAAGAAAACAACGTTTATTATTGGCGCAAACAGTTTTATTGCATATGGACATGATTAATAGGAAGGAGGTTCTACGTCATCAGAAGCCCAGAATTAACGTTTTTTTCTTCATGTATCGTGCAAAGTTGTGGATGCTTTCTGAATCTATGTAAATGATTATTATAGTGCAGTAAAAAATTAAGAAATTGTTAAAAAAAATGAATATCATGCGCTACATATTTAGTGTTGACAAAAATATAAAAATAAGATTATAAAAAAAAATATTGTTAACAAATTAGATTTTTCGAAATACACTGTTAAAAATTAGGTACTTTGTTTCACCAAAAATATGGTTCCTAGTAGCTGCAACGGCTGTGTGGTGAAACGTTAAACCATATTTTTGGTATTCGGTTGAACCATTTCTAAGGTTTTTGTTTCCAAATCAAGAAAAATGGTTCAACCAAACACCGGAAAAAAGGTGAAACCTTTCACCACACAGCCGTTGCAGCTACTAGGAACCAACATCATCACAAATTTTTTAACAGTGTACCAGAATGAGTAAACTATAATGACAATTGAAAAAAGTTCACCCTATGTATCTTTGGCGTCCGTTACTCTACAAATTGCTGCAAAAAAAGAAATCCTTAGGCGAAGACCAACATGCAATTCTAACACATATTCTTTTCATTTCAGGATCGGAACATCAGTGGATGCAGCTATTTTTTTTTATTTTCCGCCGAAAATCGGTAAAACCACAAAAAAGAGCGATGGTGGAAATAGGGAATGGGGCCTAACAACATCGTTCTTTGGAACACAACAAACGAAAGCAAACGATGAACAACCCGCGAACAACAAAAATAACGAAAGAAAAATTCTTGATCGTCTGGTAGCATTTGGACGTTCACACTGATGATCAGGAGAATAAATATGTCAAAGAATTGAACAGATTGGTATTTTTATAATGTTTTTCGATTTGGATGAGATCTGTTTGGTGTTTTCCAAAAAAATCAATAGCTTGATAGTTCTTGCCGGCTGTCAAGAATTCATACAATATGTTAAATATGTTTTCTAATTTCTATGCATTGGTAGTTTTTACTGGCAAAATGTAATTATATATTTTGTCTAAAATTTTAACATTTATAAAACTATCAAAAATTCTCTAATCAGTTATGCATTCGAAATATACTTAAAATGTAGTTCATTTTAAGAATTTATTATTTAACTGCATTTCTAGGAAAACTAAAAATATGATGATAAAATATCAAATTTGTAGGTGATAAGCACTTTTCTAAATTTAAAATATTATTTTTTATCATTATTTTCTATCCATATGGTTACTTTTTCTAACCTTAGTTTTCTACAAATATAAAATATATATCTTAAAACTTGTGAAACAGATCCAGCATGATTAGTGTCTCTTTTGTTTCTAGTTTAATACATATTTTTTTGCCTTAAAGTGCATCACAAATGCGTATTTTAGTAAATATTTCACTCAAAAAACAATTCCAGAAACTTTACAAAAGCAACTAACCACAACATCATAACTGGACTACTCTTCAAAACGAACCGAAGTCTCACATGAAAACCAACCGATCGTCCATCAAAGTCAAAGGCGGGCAGCAGAAATTGTCCAACCTTTCTAAAAATGATCCACATAGCAAAAAATACGACGGAACAAGTAAATAAAGAAATAAACTTCAAAAAGAAAATCTATATAATAAATACGGTAGGGCACAAAACTACTATCGAAAGGCACCAGGAAAAGCAGACCATTGGGTGGTTTATATGAAGCACTTCCTTTTAAAAAATAGTAGTTTCCTGCACCAGTTATTTGGTAATTTATATCTTATGGTTGAATATTCGAAGTTTTTATTGAAATTTAACGCAGGCAGTACAAGTCTTAAAATTTTGAATCCCAGTCAAGATACTAAGAGGACACTCTATTTTCACTAACACAACTTTTCTCAAGCATCAATAGATTTAGAGCACGCCAGTTCCTTTTACACGTTCCTTTAATCTCTTCGATAATGGGATTTACATTTACACGTTATTATCCTATCGCCTTAACTATTAATTAATGCACAATTAACGGTAATAGATAAATCATAGCACTCTCTAATCACAACTTTTCAACTACTGTTTAAAAATAATAAGAGTTTAAAAAATATATTAAGGACGAACATTTAGAGTTAAGTAATTAGTTGCTGAAAAAAATCCTTGTTATGTGTCAGATAAAAATGATTCCTGCCAAAATTATTTAGAATTTTTTTTATTAATAATTACATAGAAAGAAAGCGAGTAATACACTATTGAAGCAAAAAAATAAAGATTTTCAATATTTTTATATTAACAAAATTATAAAGGATAAAAGCGCAACAGTGTAAGGCGAAATCATTTTGTTTTGATCCTTAAAGAAACAATTGTTTAGTTAATTACGGAACAGAAGTTTGCTTCAGATAATATAAAAAATAACAATATTTTTCTTTCTTTTACATCTTAAATTGTAAAAAAAGACGCAAAAATAAGAACAAATCCTTTCTCAAAAGCATCTCCTTCAGGAAAAGAATTCTTCCGAACCTTTTGTTTTTGTTCTATAACAGTCAGCCCTGATGTGTTTTATAACAAAACCGCAAATAGGAAAGGATTTCGAAAAAGAAGATGGCAACGGTTTTATTCCGTTTCAATTGCGCGGTTGGTCATCAATTATCGTTTCGAATAACGCAATTTCGGTTTCCTCAGAATATAACTTCCAGTAAGGTAGCTTGCAATATCCATTGGTATAGTATGATTATGTTTCGAGGCTATGTGTATATTTTCATTTCTGTTCGTCTGGAATTGTATCCAGAATAAGAAAAAAGGTTCATGAAAAATATATTTCCGAATATATAAGATTTTTTTCTGAGTTCAGGAAAAAAAGGTTTCATGGCGTATTGAAACAACGCATTTGTGTTTTATTTTATGGGATGGCTTAGAAAGTTTTAATCAATTCGTATGAATAAAACATTTATCCAGTTGTTTGTTTAGATTAAATATATGGTGTGTTATTTCTACGCTAACGAAAAGCTTTAAAAATGGAAAGAAAGGGGTTTGTATTATCTGAACCAGTTAAATAAAGCAGACTAAAAAAAGCTTTATTTGGATATCGTGAAGTTTTATTTGTTAAAAAGTATTTTTTTTTCAATCAGTCGAAATCGCATATTATTTCTTATAGGAAATTTAATGAAATATTTGTTTAAGTAGTTTGGCTGTATAAAGAACCATGCTATTTAAAATAATCGAAATTCTAAAATTTTAAAGGTGTGAAAGAGTATAAAACTTATTAACTATGTTATTTGTAACTGTATTCTAAAAATTGTGAGTGTTGTAAAAACACAAGTGCAAGGAGATTAGTTCAACTAATGGATAAAATAATCAGGAAATAATAATCAAAAATGTAATTAAATGTAGATTTAAAGTAAGTGCAAAGCTTTACTGATATTTTTTACCAGTTTATTTTGCAGAGAGTTATCGTAAAAAAATAACAAAATTAAAACGCAGTTAAAGAAAAATGGAAATTAGTTGAAATAATTGGATAAGCATAATCAAAAATCGATAATTTAAATGGTCAAAAAATACAGAAATATCTTTTCAAATTGACTGCAACCATAAAAGTCAGTCCTAATTTTCACTATGTTGCTAAGAAATCAGATGAAGTAAAAAAAAGAAGAATTAAAATGTTGTTAGGAAACCGAGAAAGTAAACTGGTTCAAGTCATTGACCAAAAACTGATAATTTAAATGTTCAAGAAATACAAACAAAACTTTTACAATTTAGTGCAAGCATACAATTTTGTTCTAATTTGCAGTATGTTGCTAAGAAATCAGATGAAGTACAAAAAGAAGGATTAAAATGTTGTTAGGAAACCGAGAAAGGAAATTGGTTCAAGTCATTGGATTTCCAGGCGATGTCCGGAGAATGATTTCCCAGTGGACATGAGCTCAGAAAGAAAAGGAGAAATAATTAAGCAACCGTGGAGAGAGATCACAAGACTTGAATCTTCTATAAAAAGACTTGTAAGAAAAATGATGCAACTTTAATAAGAAAGGATTAGAAATATTTCCCTTGGACAATGGGCAAAGAATCGACCAGTTCTGAGAAGTTAATAACCTCAAATAAGTTATTTGATTGAGGGAAAATGATTAAATGTTTTCTTGTTAGAAGTGAAGTTTATAGGTTTAAAGGTAGAATATTTTAAATAAATTGTTTTCCATTGAAAAATGAATACAAAAGAATATAGGTGATCGTGTTTATTTATAAGTGTAACTAATTTTTTAGGTTATTTTGAATGGGGAAATTCACAAGTGAGAAGTAGCTTATGATACAATCTAAACAGTTATGTTTGTTTTCAATTAAAATTTAAAGTGTTAGTAATTTTCTGTGGAACAATTTTGATTTGCTTGAACGCAATCAGCTAAGCCAAAAATATTAGGGAACTTTTTGTTACTTTTTTGAACCGACTTATCAGAAGTACTCTTCTCCTCCGATAATTTAAATTTTATATTTTAATTAAAAATGTACAAAAATGGGGGAAAATCTAAACTGTTTTCCTTACATAATTTTACTCTTTCAAATCCTCTACCCTCAGGACAATAAAAACAAAAAAAAAACTTTTCCCACCCACTCCCTTTTATTTGGTAACAGTAGCAGCCTGTCCTTTGCCAGCTGGTTATATTATTATTCCAAACTTTTAATTCCAAAAATCTCCCCCTAGCAAAGCCCGGTTTTGTTTTTGTTGTCTCGGGTTTGGAAGACCCCCCCACTTTTGTATAAGCCCCTCTTGACATGAGGGATACCAACACCTGCTAGGGATCAACTGTTCCCCTGCCACCCCACTTTCTAAGCTTTTGGTGGACAAGTTAGGGGATGAGAAGGAAAAAAAATATACTGATATTTATTAGTCTGTGTCTAGATGATCATGATTATTCAATGAAAAATGATTAAATGAATCATGATGAAATATTAAATCGAATTTTATTCTAAAATTTGAAGTTGGAAATTATCAGTTTTAACTTTTCTACTGAACAAAGCATTGAAAAAATTTGTTGTCTCTTGCTCCGACCCCGGTTTTCTGAACAATATGAAGGAAATTTGTTAAAAAGCTAATAATGTAGCGAACTTATTTTGTATTATTATTTTGTGCAGGATTATTTCACGAGAGTAATTATTACATTTTCTCTCGCGACGACTCATCTAATGTCTCGCGCAGTTCTTCTTTTTAAAAATCAGTTTGTCTTTTTTTGCCTTTCGAAAAGTTATGTTTTTTTTGGCTTTGTGAATTAGAATAAAAGTTAAGTTCATCTGTATTCTCTCATTTATGTTCACTGAATTCAAGTAACATTGCTATAAATTGGCGCTCCAACTCGTGGCCCGATCTACGATATTTGAAATAGTTATTTGGTGAACTTTGAACTGGTAGAAAGAAGTTAGCAGTCTTATTTTCAACGTAGTGAAACGATGCAAGATGGCGACTTTTTCAACGGTTTGGTTATGGAAGGTCGCCGAGAAGAAAGATAAGTAAAACCCTTTTGCGCTGTCTTTCTAATTGTGAAATCAGGAACTAAAGGAAAATTAAATTATCCAATTCAAATTTGGTTTGGGAACATTTCGGTCGAAATAAATCCAAGATGATAGGAATTCTTTTTATAAAATTCCATGTGTATACCTACCTTTAGTACCTGAAGAATATTATTTTTTTTATCCCTGTTAACTTTAATGAGGTTATAGTGAATTGTTACTAATAAGTGTTCATACTTGCAACGAGAAAAATATTTTTGAACTTTTAAAATAAAAGGTAGACAAACCTGCTTAGCAATTTTGTTAACAAAGTATACAAGTATATATTAGTCTGACTTAATATTTGATACCTTAGAAGATTTACATTGATACCATGTCATTCTTTGCTAAAGCAAAAAAGTCTGATTTGCAAAGGTTAGCTGATGACTTAAATATAGAGTATGATGTAAATAACAAAGTCATAGAAATAAAAAACAACATTCAGCAAAGTGAAGTTTATAAAGAAGAACTTGAATATGTGAAAACACTTCTTGAAGAAATCATCGTAGAAAGAATTGCTAAAGAAAAAGAAGAAAAACTTGAACAAGAACGATTGAGAATTGCTAAAGAAAAAGAAGAAAAACTTGAACAAGAACGATTGAGAATTGCTAAAGAAAAAGAAGAAAAGCTTGAACAAGAACGATTGAAGCTTGAACAAGAACGATTGAAGCTTGAACAAGAACGATTGAATCTTGAACAAGAACGATCATTCGAACTAGAAAAACTGAGATTGCAATCTCATTTGGAAAATCCGAATTCTTCATCGGGTTCTGCTTTGTCAACCGACACAGGGTTTCCAAAATTTGGATTCGAAAAGTTAATTCCTAGCTTCGATGCAAAAAGTGATGACATCAGCCTGTTCCTGAACCTGTTCGAAAGACAGTTAACATTTTTAAAGATACCAGTCACAAAGTGGGTTGTGTACTTGGTCGGTCTTCTCCCAAAAGACATCGCTAAACTTATTGCTCAAGAAAGTGAAGAAAATGTTCAGGAATACGACTATGTGAAGCGAATTCTTTTAAAGCGTTTTAAGATGAGTGCCGAGAAGTTTCGCCAGTTGTTTACGCAACATCGCAGAAGCCCTGACACTACGTGGCGTGATTTCTACTTTGATTTGCAGAACTTTTTTGACGGATGGATATCGGGACTTGGAATAACAGAGTTTAAACCTCTGTGTGACTTGATGATCAGTGATCAAATTAAGCGTCGCGTTCCACCCGATGTCAGAGACCATTTCCTGGACAATTGGTCGGATCTGGTAAATCCTATTGAACTTGCGAACAAGTTGGACTCTTACGACGAAGTTAGAAGCGTAAGGCGGCTACTTCTCAAGAGCCTAGAAGGAATGAATTTCCGAAGTGTCGTCAAGGTAACGAGTTTAACCGAAATTCTAAACCTGGTCCACAGAAAATAAAAACGTTTCCCTCTAACCCTAGAAATGAAACTGGAAATGTGGAAAGGCCAACTGTCAGCTGTTATGGCTGTGGTAGAATAGGCGTGATTAAAACTAAATGTCCCACCTGTTCACCAGGAAGAGATGAGAAGTTTGCTGTCAACTTCTTGACTATGCACACCTACTACAAAACAAACTCACCTCTGGCTTTGATTGACACCAACATATCAGGAGTAAATGCTCGAGTCTGTGCAGACACTGGCGCTTCCAGATCGGTCGCTGGAGAGATTTTATATTCCTGTCTGTTGCACAATGGTGTGAAATTCCAACCCACAAAAATTGCAATGACATTGGCAAATGGATGCAAATCCACCGAAGAAGCGTACACCGCCACAGTGAACATTAGGATTGAAGATAAATCCGTACCATTGGATATTCTGGCTCTGCCAAGTGCAAAAGGAAATCGAACTCTACTTGGGACGGACTTTCTGGAAAAGACTGGTATCGTACTCAACATGAAGAACAGAAATTGGCACTTCTGTGAGAACCCAAAGCGGAAGATTCACTTCCAGGAAGATATTCCGGTTAGCCTCTTACGGCCAGTAGAAGCTGTTCCAGAACCAGAAGTCTTACAACAGGATGTTCCTGAACCGGGCGTAATGCCTGAAGACTTAGCAACATCCCAGATTGAAGAGGTCGAGCCACCAATCAAATATCAACTTCGAGAAGAGGAAGGAGAAGGCTTGCCCCCTAAGCAGCGAACCCAATTGAACAAGTTAATAATGGAATTCCAGGATACCTTCAATTCAGGGGGAGGCCCTACACCATATATGGAGCATCGTATTGACACCGGAAATGCACCCCCGGTGGCCACTACACCGTATCGCATGTCACCAGCGCGCCAGGAGGTGCTCAAGAAGGAATTGGACTCTCTACTTGCCTCTGGAATTATAGAAGAGTGTGACTCACCTTATGCGGCACCAGTTGTGCTAATTCCTAAGCCGAATGGAGAATTCCGATTATGCGTAGACTACAGAAAATTAAATGCAATCACTAAATCTGATCCTTATCCATTACCGAGGATGGATGACCTGCTGCAGAAAGCCTCAGAGACTAACTTTATGTCCACAATTGATCTAAAAGCAGGTCACCACCAGGTCAAGATGTATCCACCGGACAAGGATAAAACTGCTTTTGTTTGTGTCTTTGGAGTTTATCGCTTCACACGAATGCCTTTCGGATTGAAAACCGCTCCAGCAACTTTCCAAAGATTGATAGACATTTTCAGAAATGGGCTAAAGGTCAATACACTAGCTTATTTAGATGACATAATTATCATGTCCCCAACTTTTGAACAACATCTCGACGATTTGCGCCAAGTATTCAAAAGACTTCAACAATTCAAGTTACAAGCAAATCGTGAAAAGTGTCACTTCGTTTGTCAGAAGGTCAAATACCTTAGACATTACATCACAAGTTCCGGAATTGAAGTTGATCCTGCCAAGGTGTCAGCCATTATGGATATTCCTCCTCCGAAAAATGTAAAGCAGGTTCAATCATTTCTACAGACATGCAGCTGGTACAGACGTTTCATAGCTAACTTTGCAGGAATCTCAAAACCACTGAGCAATCTTACAAGAAAACGAACTGCCTGGACTTGGGGTTCGGAAGAGCAGAACAGCTTTGATGCCTTGAAGAAAAGCCTAATTTCACCACCAGTCCTCAAACAACTAGACGAGAGCCAACCCTTCCTTCTGAGAACTGATGCATCAGCCTACGCTTTGGGAGCTGTCCTTAGTCAAGGTCAAGGTTCGGAAGAACACCCGATAGAGTATGCCAGTCGCCTTCTTAATCCAGCTGAGAGAAATTACTCAACCACTGAAAGAGAAGCGCTAGCCGTCGTCTGGGCATCAGAGAAGTTTAGAGGATATATCGAAGGAGCTGAAATCCGGGTCGTTTCGGATCATCAACCGCTGAAGTGGCTGTTGAGTTTGAAAACACCTACAGGGCGCCTAGCTCGATGGGCTCTACAAATACAAACATTCAACTTAAAGCTTGAATACGTGCCTGGAAAAGCAAATGTAGTTGCAGATATGCTCTCCCGACCTCAGTGCACACATGGTGAATTAGAGTGCGAGTCCTGTGCTGTTATGGTGGACCTCCCCACCAGGTCGGCTAGTGACATTAGGGAAGAACAACTCAAAGATCAAAATTTGAAGACAATAATAGAGACTTTTGAACAAAGTTCCAAGAACGAGAATTTCCTTAATTGGACGAATCGCGGTTACCTCATGACCCAAGGAGTACTCTACAGATACTCACCAGATTCTGACTCTGAAGAGGCGCAGTTGGTAGTACCCAAACAAGAATGGGACAACATTCTAAAAGAACATCATGATGCCCCAACTGCTGGTCACTATGGTGAGGAGGGGACATTTCAAAGAATCTCCAAAAGATACTACTGGACAGGAATGAGATCCTTTATCTCCAAATACGTCAAGAAATGCCCTGATTGCAGTAGATATAAAGCCGAAAATCAAAAACCGGCTGGACTTTTAAGAACACCAGTGTATTCCCAGCGTTTTGAGACTTTGGCAATTGATCTTTTTGGCCCTCTACCCGAAACACCAGATGGGAAAAAATGGATATTCATCGTGGAGGATACATCAACGAAATGGGTAGAACTCTTCGCATTACAAGAGGCCACAGCCCGAGAGTGTGCTATAACCTTGCTAGAAGAGGTAATTTTAAGATATGGACTACCGAGACGTCTCATTTCTGACAATGGCTCTCAGTTCGTCAGTGCAGTGATGCAGCAAATCTGTAATCTACTAGACATTGCCCAAATTCTTACTCCAGTTTATTGCCCTCAAGCTAACCCAGTTGAGAGGAAAAATAGAGATCTAAAACCTCGAATTGCAATCTTAGTTGGAAACGGCCTTCATACAGTCTGGTCCGAAAAGCTGCCAATGATTCGATTTTCCATGAATACTGCCCATTGCTCCTCAACTGGATATACTGCTGCCTTCCTACAATTTGGAAGAGAACTGCGCACACCAGATGACGTGAATCATGACTTACGCAGTGTAATTCACAACGACAACTTCGTAGCGGAAATCACACCATACTTGTGTAAGTTTGCAAATTTGAGTCGGGAGATAAGAGACCGAGTGGAAGAAAAACAAGATCAGCGAAAGGAGTATGCAGACAAAAAGCGCAGAAATGCAGTACAGTACGCACCTGGCGATAAAGTCTGGGTCACCACTCACCCTATAAGCAGCAAAGCTAACAAGAAATCTGCCAAGTTCATGCCACGACGTGACGGACCGTATACAGTGAAAACTCAACGCTCGCTAACCAGCTATAAAGTGGCAAATCCAAATAATCCGGACGTGCCATTGGAGTGTACCACACTTCCGCTCTACGCCCTTGCCTTGAGTCTCCCGACAACGGGAGCCCTGTAAACCCTCTACGCAAGAGAGGTCGTCCCAAGAAGAACTGAACAAGACACTCTTGCTGGATCCTTGCCGGGACGTCAGCGAATCCAGAGGGGGAGTCTGTAGCGAACTTATTTTGTATTATTATTTTGTGCAGGATTATTTCACGAGAGTAATTATTACATTTTCTCTCGCGACGACTCATCTAATGTCTCGCGCAGTTCTTCTTTTTAAAAATCAGTTTGTCTTTTTTTGCCTTTCGAAAAGTTATGTTTTTTTTGGCTTTGTGAATTAGAATAAAAGTTAAGTTCATCTGTATTCTCTCATTTATGTTCACTGAATTCAAGTAACATTGCTATAATAATAATTAAAATCAATCAAACTCTTGTAAACCTGAATAAACTTAGAGGGCTTAACAGTTATACGTTTTGATAGAAATTTTATGGATAAATGTATGCAATTATGTGTTTGTTGAAAATTAGAGTTGCTCAGCAGTTTTTTTTTTATGTTTTGCTTATACAAATGAAATACTGACAACTAAGCCTTTTGTTTCACCATTTTAAGGACTGTAACTATCCGAAATTTTTGTCGATGAAACTATTAAGAACCTTTTAATTTCCATAAATATGGGGTGATCCAAATAAGCATATTATACTGGAGGCGTTTCTCAATTTACATGGATGGGGGTCAGATAGTTTTTGTTACTAATTAAAATCTTTAGTGCACTACAGTTCTTAGTAGAATCTTTTTTATTGCCTGCCCTATTTACAAATTTTAAAATAACAACGAAAACTTTCTAAAAAGGAAAGTTATCAGAACTCCATCGAAACCACTTTTCCAAAGTAACCAAAACAGAGAAAAATTGTTCTTCAAAAATGGAAACCTACATATTCATAACAATTTTTTTTCTATGACAGTCCTTCCGTTTAATAACAGATAGGCAATTGAACATAAGCCACGCCGAAAGGTCTACAATAACATGTTCTTATAACAAATTCAATGCGGAACGCAAGTAATGAGTATTATTGAAAGGGAATCAATTATGCAAAAATAATTATTAGGGGGTACGCCGGGGGTATTTGGGAGATAGGTTTTTTGTTCGAATTATAAACGAAACTTCTTAATCAGATTTAATGGATGGAACTGAGTTGAGGGGTTCGCCTGCTTCAGGCCTTATCGTCTGCTAATAAATTAAAGTTCGTCATCAAGGATCATGATGTGTGGTCTAAGGACACATAATTAATATAGCTTATTGTAATTACGTAATTGAAGATTTGTTCCTACTCATGTATTTATAAATAAGCATTTTATTATTGAGTTATGTTATTTAAGTAAGCTACTTAACGTTTGGATTGATGTATTAGCGGGGATGACTAAATTAGCAATGGTCATTACTAAGTAAAAAATATAACGTTACTAGTTATGGAGATTTGGTCTTTTCACTTTTGGCTGTAATATTGATTTGTTTTATATTTTATCTTTAAATATTGCTTAAAAAATCTCGTTTAAAGAAAAAGATTGTTTTTTACTTTTGTTTAATTCTATAAATTAAACAGAAAAACGTAGTATTCACACATTAGTGGTTAATAAACATAAATTGATTTATAGGAACAGAATTTGGTCAAACAAACCTAAGGGAAAATTATCAATATCTTTCTAATTGGTGAATCGCGTGCGGTTTATAACCAATAAAATTATATTTTGAATATCTGTCACCTCCTTCGAGAATCTCAACATATATTTCCAGTAATTTTGATCAATCTCTTTCGTTTATATTTGATTAGTTATAAAAGTGTTTGAGCTCTGGTTTATTCACTTCACACGCAATGTATTTACATTTAGTACCATTTCAAACAAATGCAGAGATGAGGGGGGGGGGGGGAGGAAAGAGAAAATCGAAATAATCAATAGATTGTTTCGACTAATGCCCGTCAGATGGCGCTGTGTATGCAGATTCCATAAAACCATTAAAATACAGAGCTATGTTTCAGAAATTTATTCAGAGAATTATTTTAGAGAGGCAAGTAAAGAGAATTTTCGGAAATAAATAATTTTTGGACGATAATGCATTCTTTTTATCTACATTTTTCAAATGTTTTTCCCAAGAAAAGTTCTGAACTTATATTCGAAAGTTAAGTAAGTTCCGTAATAGGTCATTTAATTTGATGCATTAGGAAATGTCGAGTTAATGATGGTTTTCTGGATTATAAAACTAATATGTGCTCGAATTTCGGAGGATGAGTAAAAATAGGAAATGTCTTTCCGTTAATTGCGCTGTTCGTCACAAAATTATACACTAATATGCAAAGGGAATATCATAGAAAAATAATGAGCTCTACATTTAATATACTATAGAATAAAAACTGAGAGAATGTATAGTAACTGAAAATGTATACTAAACTCTAGAACCTATATAATTATATAATAGATTACTAACGTGTTAGTGCTTTTTTGTGTGTTAATAAAATAATTTTGAAGATTAAAAAAAAGTATGTAAAGTAAACGGATTTTGTTTTACAGACAACAAGCTTTAAGCTTGTCAACTTGTCTGTTAAGCTTGTCTTATCAATAAATACAGTGTAATTTTTTTAACAAAAACGTACTATCCCATTTTGAATTTTGCACTTTAAATTCTTGCAGTGAAAGCATGGCTTTTCATAAAGAAAAATGTGTGACTTCACCGTATAATAATAATGCATACCAAAAAATATCGTTAAAAACTGTGAGGTTTCATCATTATTGATATGAGTTGTCACTATTTATCATCCTCTATTCACTAACCTTTGTCCTGAATCGAATCGCGCCCCAATATTTGAGAGAGGACACCCTCCCCTGATCCCTTTTATCCTTTTGATCTTCAAAAAGCGATGAGTAAAATCTCCAATTATCCATCCCAACTTGCGTTCTTTATGGCACTGGGGACGTGTATTCTGTATTCCCTCATGCAGTGCCTAGTTTTGTTTTATAGTGAAGTGTCAGTCCCAACTATCCTAAAACAAGTCGTTTTGAAGTTAAAGAGGATATATAGTTAAAATATGCTTCATCGTTTAATTATTCGACTGCTGACAATAATTTCTGTATAAAAGGATGTAGAATTAAAAGAGATGATAATAAATGTTTAAACTCATAATATTAGCACTTTTTAGGCTAGCGTATAAAGTAATTTTGATATTTCAAACATATGTTTTGTCTAAGTAATCGTGAATATAATGCCAAATATACATACATACTTTATTTGCATGGGGTAAATGTTTTTTGGTGCGTATATTCGTTACACGAAAATGTAAATTGCGTAAATAGATAATACAATAAAACAAATATAGAAAAACAAAGCTATCCTTTTAGAAAACTTTGAAATTTATATCTATTAATTTCGAATATATTTTTATTTCACAAGCTATTTCAAAAACATAACTAACTGCAACTTTGAGCCCAAAAATATTAAAATACTTTTTAATTAACAATAAATAAAATTCTTGTAAATTCAAATCGTGTAAATTAATTAATACAAAAAAAAAATGTTTAACCAGTTATTCGGTGCATTTAAAGACTCCTCTTTTTAAACAAAAGGTCATGTGAATACTAAACTTAAAAAATACTTTTTAAATTAGATTTCCACAACTATTTGCTTTGAGGCACAGCGTACGAGATACATTATTCGATTCTAATGTAATCTGTTTAAGGAAGTGTATGTGTTCAGTCACTGACTACATCAAAATCATATAAATGTCCGATGCTCATCAAAAGGATATACAATTTATGTGTGATATGAAAACACGACTAACTCATTAATATATATGGCGCTATACCACTATAAAAACTATAATAATTTGCCCCCTCTAAAAATGACTATATTCCAGATTGAATCGTGCGGTCTCATGTTTAAGAGCACACCCTCCTATAATCCCTTTTATCCTTCTGATCTTCAAAAAGCGTCGACTAAAATCTCCAATCACCCATCCCAGCTGAAATGAGCATTTGTTCTTTATGGCCATCGGGGAGCTTTATTTCAAACCCACCCTAATGCTGTTATTTACTATTATACAGTGAAGTGTGGGACACCACAGAGATTCATATAACACCAGGTCTACTAAATTATTATACAGAAGATAAAGTTATTACGACAAGTGCCAATGTTTTAAAAGAATACTACTCGGTCAATTGCGACTTGTATTTTTTTTCCATATTTCTGATGGTAAACTACTATTTTTGACAAACAAAATGTTTTTGTTTATGCAAATAACATGGTCTCTCTTACGTAGGCTGTTTTTGCTAAGGTATTTAAATAAAGTGCCTGGGACATTTTTGATTATAAAGAATCATTATAATTAGGTTTAAATATTTTGCACGATGTTTTTCGATAAGTTCGTTGCTAAAAAATAGAATTGGCTTGAATTAGGCATTCTCTTTACATTTCAGTCATTATTTTAACAAGCAAGAAATTCCAGGCCTCTAATTCTGAGGCTTTTTTGAGACTGATAGAAAATGTAGAAAAGTTGCTGGGGAATCTTAGTCGTAACAAATGGAGAGTTATAGCGTCAGATAGGTCAAGATGGTCTAAACTGACTGAGTGAGCCTTTGCCCGAACCCGACTGTAGTGTTGAGAAAGACAAAGAAGTTCTGCAACCATTCATTCGAGTTTTCGATTTATCAATATGCGTATGTTTAGTCTTTGTTCGCAGTCCCAACTGAACAACTATGACCAAATATTTAAGAGCACACTCACTCCTGATTCCTTTATCCTTCCTATCTTAAAAAAAAGCGATGACTAAAATCTCCAATTAACTACAAAGAACCCATGTCCTTTATGGCCACTGGGGAAGCTTCATTCCAAAACCTACCCCATGCACATATTTGTTATTTCTCATTGAGAGCGTCAGCCCCAACACGCATAAAACACGACCGTCTCGTAATTACAGCAGATAAACTCATTGCGACCTCTTCAAAGTGTCACGGTGAGTCATGGGCACAATTTAGAGTTGGCTCACAACATGGATGCAACAAGCTTCGGCACCAAGTTGAAGCCGGGTCGTGGGATGATGCCCCAATCAATATCCAATAAAAGGAGTTGTTAGATGGCATCGGGAGATCAGAATTGGGCATTGAAGTCTACTTCAAGTGCTTCACCCTGAATTGGGTGGAAAGGGTGTCCATGGAAAGGGGTTCTCGATCATAGGAGGAAAGGAACCGTGTTAATCCGAAAGACACTATAGGAATATCCACCCCAAGTACTAAGTGTCTGTAGTTGAAAGATCCCTGAATTATTTGAAGGCTAACATTTTTTGTTGCAATATAACAACAATGCTGCTGTGGCAGGTAAACTACCGTCTCTATACCAATTACCGGGACCATTGTTGTAAGCACTCAATAACTCTAACCCATAAGAAAGTATGGTAAACTGAATGATTATTTTAGAGCAAAAATGATCCATTTCGTTGTTGTGGTTACTGCGATTCACCTGGCCGCGGCAGAATGGTCGTACATAGGTCAATGTGATGCATCTAAGATCAGTGTTAATGACACCGTGAACTGAACTTAGAGTTTATTTTATTTTACCACAGTTCGTCCTTGGAGATCTAGTTAGAAGAATGGTGGTTTACTTGAGTAATTTTGATGAGAGGTTTTTTTTTGAGGACACCGAATTCGGTATAAGAACCTAGCAACCAAAATTAGAGAATTGTTTTCGCTTAAAGAATCGCGATTTTCGTAGACCGAAAACAGTATTCAAGAACCAGCATTTTGGCAATGTCATAAAGTGTTTTAAAATTAGTTTTGTCTTTGACTGATCTGGATTTCAACGAAAATGGAGAAATTAAGTTTCTAGTTTTCCAATTCAATTTATCGCTCATCATAAAGCTCCACTTTTAAAACTGCTGTGTATATCTGATAATGGGAGAACCTTTTCTTTACGCATTCAATGTGATACGTTCTTCATTTTGAACTCTAAGCAGAGTTTTTTCAAACTAAGGTTCTGATAACTAGTCCCTTTCAGACTTACCCAGATCCAATTGACCGCGGCCCATCGTTGCTTATGTTGGGGGTATGCTTCACGCTCGGGCGATGCCATATTGGAGGGGCCGTCGGTAATTTGTCAGAGGAATGGGGGGAGGGAAGTTGATTGTCTCTCACAGAGTAGATAAGAGGTGGGAGGGTCTTTTAGAATGAAACGTGCACGCGTCCCCGTCAAGTGACGAGACTCGAGTCATGACGGAATTTCGTGCAAATCCGTGGAAAAATGTGAAGAGGAATTTCTCCCGCTATATTGCTCTATTAATCATGGATGTAATTTAAAGATTAGTCTTTGGAAAGTTGAAATTAATTTTGGCAATAAATATGAATTATGGGACTTATTTTAAGAGGGGTGTAATTTATTTTATGGGTTTACTGATATTTTCGCAGGGATTATATTCGTTTTCCTAAAATTGATAAATAACGGTTATCCAGGTTGGGTTTGGTGACTTTTTCATAACACTATACAGAAGACAACTACGAAAATCCTTTGAATTGTAAAAATCGGTTAACCTTGAGTTTGTAATTTTACTACAAGGAATTTGCCCTGTAACTCTTTTCAGTTGCATTATTTAGAAACATATTAATACCATTGCGTTAAATTAAAATGTTATATTCACTAAACCGATTCATACGTACTCACATGAATTATATTTGTTCCGTTCAAATCTAATAATTGGGAATTCGAAAAACAAATCTCTGCTATAATTTATTTTTAAAGAACTCAATGGTTCAATATAAATTCGGAAATTTATTAAAAGTATATTTTTACCTAAAAATTATTCCTTTCAATGATTGATAACTTTAAAATTCCAAATTTTAATTTATTAAGTCATTTTCATTAATTAAAGACAGGTATAAATATAATTCAATTTAAAACAGCCAGGTATCGTCTTGTAGAGTATTGTTTGTATTTAATTAAACCTTCCAAATCAGTAAAATTATAAAAAATATATCTTACAATTTTATTCAAAACTCAATTATAAGAATTAAAAATTTACGATGAAGTTTCGGTGCTTTTCTAAACCTTTATTCCATTTCGATAAGCAAAGATTTATTAAAAATTTAATTTCTCGGAATTATTCAAATGGCCCCAACAAAAATTAAAATCCTACCTTACAATTACAAATTTCAGATTGACTTAAAAGCCTGATCCACGGATTGTGATGTCTTTTGATTACATTTAATTTCCAGTTACAGAACAATTAAATTGAGGGAAACAACATTCTTTCCTTCGATTCCTGAGAGAATTTGAATTGTGATTGCAGTCTAAATCCGAAGCCTGTCTTAAGACTGGCATTACCATAAATGCGTGTAATTGATTAACAAAACTAATTAATTGCAGATGCTATGTTCCCTCATTTCATCTTACATGTGATAGCAGGAAGAAGGCAAGATTACCATAATTAAAGTGCAATATGCGGGATTCCTAATTTTCTGCTGTTTTGAAAAGTTCCTTGGCAATAAGCCGATTCCGGGCTTTTAAAACAATTTAAGCAATTAAGTAACGAGAAATGTGCAATGGCAGCGTTTTAATCGAGTACAATTCGGGTCGGGAAATGGAATAGTTGGAACTCCATTTTGTTGGAGGTTTAAAATTTTTCGGCTTGAAAGAGAGCAGGACGAATGGTTCTCTTTAGAATGAATGAATAGTCGAAGATGTATGGCAAAAACAACGACTTGTATGAGTTTGGATTGTATGTTTATGTCAATGTTTTAGAATGCATTGAGACAAAAAATGAATTGAACTATGATGATTTTTGATATTAAGAGTTATTGTTTGGTTGGACGTGCTAAAGTAAAATAATTTGTTAATTTACGACTAAATTTGCTATTATTTATTTCTTAAATTAATTTTCATTCAGCTACTAAAGGAATGAGTTGGAACGCCATTTTGTTTGTCATAAAAAAATTCCACGAATGAAGAACGAATGTATCTCTTTATAGAATGGATGGACTGATATGAGATTGGTTTGGTTGCGTATATGGCAATTGTTTTCAAATGCATTGAGACTAAAAATGAATTGAATTATGATCATTTTTGAATGATTTGTTTTCTTGGCTGTGCTAAAGTAAAACGTTTTGTTAAGTTATGACTAAATCAGTCATGAATTAGTTTTTAAGCACATTTTCATTCGGTTACAAACAACAATGCCGCAATGAGGTCTAGGACCCAGCTAATTTTTTTACGTATGCAAATTATGAGGTAAACTATTTATATATAGGCAATAAATAATTATTTAGGTAAGAGACTTTTTCTAAATGTTTATAATTTTAAACACGCTGTTTCAAAAATTTGTTGTTAGATGTTAACATAAATTACAAGCATTTAATGAAGATAATAGACAAGCTATGTTGGGAATGGCTAATTTTTACCGATTGTAAAATTAAGTATACATGGAGGTGTCTTGATGAAAATGAAATATTAACATTTAAAACCTGTAAGAATTTTAAAAATCAAATAAATGGGTAAAAAAGGGCAAAAGATATACAGAACTAAAATATATCGTGTCAGTCAAAAGTTTTAATGGTTTTTCATACATTTATAGTTCAGTATACGCATAAAATACTTTAGGTGTGTGAAATAAAGAACTCATATGAAATTAAAGTATAATTACAGTATAAATATTTATGAATTTACATCGGCTATTTTTATTGCAACATAACTAATGGATTAGTTTCAGAGCTAGTAGATTACTTTGTAACCAATATATTTTTTAAGTATCTCGTTTTCAGTAACCTAGGAAATCTAACAATTACACACATAAAAAACTCTTTAAAGAGGTAAGAAAAATCACCTTCGGAAAAGTATAGTTTCAAGACAGGAAATAGCGTGATACAGCATTATTAAAGCTTAATATGGGCATGACAAATTTTTGTACAAGAAAAAGTGACGTTTATCATTAAAGGTAAGTAGAAAATATAGTTTATAAGAGGTACAACTGTAGCAAAGTATTCAATTAGGTATGACATTTGGAGTAAAAGTAGCGTAAGTCTGAAAACATCAATATTATTGGAAATGATACAATTAAAAACAAATACTTTTATTTGTCAATAAAAAAATATCGACCACTAACAAATCGAATTTATTTGGTATTTTTCAAATTAAAAATAATTTGGAATAAGCATAATTCTACAATTCATAAAAAATCTGAATCAACCTAAACATAGTACTACATTTGCATACTTATTCCAGTGTTGTTCAGAAATGTAGATTTGTATTAAAACATCACTCTTTCTAACAAATTGACAAAAAATAATTAATGTTTTCCCGATAGGTGGAGTTAGAAAGAAATTGGAAAACTTCGAAGAATTTGAAGCCTACGTAATAAATTGAGATATGTCACGAAAATATTCATATATAGTGCAATAAATCGCAGTGTTTCTGGAAATAAGACTTTAATCCTATTGGTTTAACATTGCACAAACATCATTTTTAAATTAAGGGCTTCAATTCTTCGAATAACAGTTTTCTCACGATACATCTCAAAGAAGATTCACATAATTTAACTGTATGTACACTAAATAATAAAAATTAAAGTAAAACTCTAGACAAAAACAAAATCCATTAAAAAACATTTAAAAGTTTAAATTAGTAGCCCCTCAGTTTCTTAAGTAAGTGTACTTATATTTAAATCATATATTTTCTGTTTATAACTTTTTAAAGAAGATACGTTAGATTTTTCTTAAATGAAATGTGTTTTTTATATCAAAGAATATTATTATTTTCTTGGTTTGGAACACTAAACTTTGTAACTGTTTTTATTTATAAAATGTTCGTTCAAGAAATTTTGAATTTTAAATCCAGTAATATAACACATTGCATCAATTCTAACTTACTAAAAAAACACGAGTTTATTAGCTTTAAAATAAAATTGCTAGTTTATAGTTTTGATAAATAATGATTTTATTTTAAAACTACACACGGCGAAACCATATTTAAAAATATTGTAGTCTATTTCTGCAATCAATATCGAAACAAACACAGCATTTATAAAATATCGAAAATAAACATATCGCGTCATAAATGACTAAAAAATTTAAATCTACTTCACTGACAATATTTGCGCAATCATCTGCACCCATTAAAAACCAATAATGTAATTACTTTTCCAAAATAAAAACTCTTACCTTACTCCTCCACTCAAACAACGAGTTCCAGAAGAAAAAAAACAAATTATCTTCACACAGCCAAAAATTACTACACAGTCCTATTCATATCCCATTGAAAACAACCACCAAAACACTCCCAATCAATAGGATAACCCAACCGTACTAGAGTAGAGAAAGTCACTGGCCTAGAGAGCACCGGGAGATTACTAGTGTAGCAGGCTACTCGCTAGAGGAGCAGTGAGCACGGTTTGGATCGTCGACGGAGTTTACCACTGTAGATGCTGGGATTCGGTCGCGGCGCATGCGCGATGGGACCAATGGATAGCACACTACCGCCACTTTGAGTTAGGGTTTTTTTTAAAGGGGAGGTTGAGATAGAGTAATATAAGTCAGATGAAGTTGTTTGTTTTTTAGTTTTATTTGCAATGACTTTGTTAATCTCATTTAAATAAAAAAAAATATGCGCTGTTTTTTTTAAAAAATATTAGCGTTAATTTAGTTTGCATACTTTTTTTATATATTGTAAGTTAGACATATATTTTTTGTGTCTTAAAATTACTTTTTTTTATTCATCTACGAAATTTAATACGCAATTCGAAAAAAATCAACGAAGAACGAACTGTTTATTTTTATTTATTTCTTCAAATTTCATTTTAATAAAAAATAAATTTTCCTTAAATTCTTACTTTATAATATTGCTTATTAAATAAATAAAAAAAAAAAACAAATTTATTTGTAACTGTAAAACTCACACAGATAAAATCTGAATTACGAAAAGTTTTATCTTTCATCGATATATTCAGGTCAAATGGTTAAACAATTGCAAAATAGAGCAACATAAATAATTTTTTTCTTTAGCTCCCGGATCAAAGCTTGAAAACTAGTTTATTTTAAAACTAATTTATATTAAAGATTTCCTTGTAAACAATACAAAATATTGAATTTTTAAACAAATTATTTCAAAATAACTTCTTCATTAAGCTTTCTTCAATTGCATAAAAAAGGAACTTCAAGGATATTCAGGTCACGAACAATAGAGAGCTACATATTTTCTGAATATCCTGAAATTGTAATAAAAAGAAAATATAAAGTTAAATTGAACTGTCGCAATGGAAAGATCCACACTATTTAAATAATTTAGTGGCCGAAATTGCGAAAGGAGTTATTTTTTGTAGGGAATTATAAATTATTAAACTGTAATAATCTTAATTTATTTAATGGGGTATAAATAGATACAGTAACGTTAAAAATAACTTAACAAATAAAATGCACTGAAATTGGTTAAGCTGCTAATATTTCATTTTAAAGCAATTTTCTTTCTTTTATTCAATGGTATAAACTTAACATTACAACTTTTACTTTAATCGAAGTAAACAAATCAAAAGTTATCCGATATTTAAAGATAGAAAAATAAGTATCTCAAACGTAATCATTTACACTAAAAAAAACTTGTGTTGACTTTCAATACATGTAATTATGTTTTACTCAGTTAATACAGGTTGTGTTAAAGCGATGCAAAATTGTATGGTAACCCAACAAGAATGCATGGTTAGCACTGAAATTGCGTTGAAGGCGCAGCACGTATGCCTTTTTCCGAAATGAAGTTCAGCATATGCTCTTTAACTTTTAGGATAAATAGCTAAACCAAAGCTTAAATATATATATTACGGCATATTAAAAATGAATGTTATAATTTTGTTATACATATTTTAGAGCACAATATAGTTTAAAGTTTTTGTCAATCACGCATGGATATAATAATCGTCTCCTCTCACGATTGACAGATTCGTATGTTATCAACACTATTTTTGTAATGAAACAGAACAATATTGTAAAATGTTCCCATTTTACAAAATACTTGTGTTCCAGTTTTGCTGTTTGAATCTAAAATTTCCTGATTATAAAGATTTTCATTAGGAATTTAGGCATGTATTTTCGATTATTGCTTGCGTGAGACATGAAGTTCGTGCGGTTATTCGTGAAAACGTGTAAATTAAAGTTACACTTTTTTGGTTATGTATAAAGCCTCGCGAAAGGCTTTGGAACCTGAATCACGTGTCGCAGTTTAATATGACAATATCTTATATATGTAATATAAATTTAATAATACAAAAAACTTAAACAACCAAAATAGATAGACGACTTTCCTTTCTATATTTAAAAGAAAAGTAAGAACATTTGAAGTCTGGCGTTATTTTGACAGATTGAAAAATGGACTTAATCCACTTTGTCTACAAAGACGATGCAGTTCATCTTTCAATTTTTTTAGTACTTTAAAAAGAAATATCGTAAGAAAAAAATCGTTTTTTCTGTGTCACTTCAGCATGGGTGCGGTGAGGTCTTCTTTTCCAGAGTTTTCATCGTTTCGGTTATTAATTATTCAGATTTGAGAGGTTTTTTTCTTTTTGATGAATTTTTTAAGACGACTCTTCTTCCCCATCCCCTATCTTTTATGTCGATAAAGATAATTGTTGCTTTTTAATGTACGGGCAAAAGGATTGGTAGTGTTATGGGGTGATTAGATGGTAGATATTTTTTGTTTCGGTTTTTTTACAGATAAAAAAAAGAAATGAAATTTATTTAATGATACAAAAAATGACCGAAAGATAAATTGATAGGATAATTGAAAATTGAAGCGAGATGGTTATAAAAAATTATGATCAAAATAGCTATTTTATTTTTATTTAATTATTCTTGAAATGCAAGTTTTTATTGAAACTGGGTCGTTTTGTTTTAGTAATTGTGCACTGCAATTTATATTTATCATATTTCCGGATGAAGTAAGTTTTAAAAGGTTTTTGATATTTACATTAAGAAGCAAAATAATTTTAGTATTAATAACTATTAAGATAAAGGATTTTATTACTGTATTAATTATCATCAATTACCTACATTTTTGTTGCTTATGCTTCTTACTTATTATGTTCCTTCATTGCCGTATATAAACATTAACTTTAAGTTCTTTTAAATGGTTTTTCCTGAACATTTTCTTGCTAAAGAGTTAATATATTTTTTTAAGAAATTTGAATATTCTTAAGCAGTTGTATACAAGATGAAGTAGAATCTATACGATATTTACTATATTTGCAAATTAAATGAACATGATACGCCACTTTTGAAATAAAGACCTTATCTTCCATCTAATCACCAATCGGATTACCAATCCGCAATGAGACCCAGCGTGATTCTCACTCGCGCTGGAATTTCTTTTAAATTTAAAATCGCAATAAATAATAAGATTGAAACAATGAGAAATGCAATTGCAATTGAGAAATCGGCTCACGTTTTGACTCCTAGACACGTTTGGGCTTGAATTTCGAACAATAGCTTCTTTAAATGACGCCTTTAGTACAAAAGGATGAGCACCAAAATTTTGAAAACTATACCTACAACAGTTTTGGCTGGCTCAGTCAGTCAGTCAGTCAGGACTTCTTCCGTTATAGATATAGATGAAACAATGTTAAATGATATTTAAGATTTGTAAATAATAGATCCTATACCCGCTTTCGCATTTCTTCCACTAATCACCATCCGATATTCATCGACAGACTATTCTACTTAAAGTCTCACGACATAAGCCAATAAACAATCCCGTGTCATCGCTAATCCATTACATCAAGGACTCGCAGAGATGACAAGTGCCACTGCCAACGCACATAACAAACAACAAATTGGCAATGGGACCCGGTGTGAATTTCACTCGCGCTGAAATTTCCTTCAAATTTAAAATTGCAATAAATAATACGATTACAACAATTCGTAATGCAATTCCTATTGAGATATAGGCTCACGTTTTCCCTCCAGACCTGTCTGGTTCAATCTCAAAACATCGCTTCTAAATGACGCGTCAGTACAATGGAAAAGCTCCTAAATTTGAAAATGTCCTCTAATAGTTTTGGCTGGGCGTTGATACGTCTTTACTTCTTCCGTTCAATACGATACATAAAGACTTGTTATTAATGTGAACATAATGCTTTCGCATTATCTTCCACCTAATCACCAATCCAATATTTTCATCGACGGATTATTCCTACTTAAAGTCTCACGGACATTAAAACCCAATAAACAATCCCGTGTCATCGCCTAATTCCATTACATCAAAGGACTCGCCAAAGATGACAAAGTGCCACTGCTAAAGCACATAACAAACAACAAATTGGCAATGGGACCCGGTGAAACAATTTCTTCGCTGCAATCTGATACTGCAAGCAAGTCAGTGGTAATCGTATTAGCCTGTCACTAATTAGGGGGTGCCTCTTTTCTCCAAGTGCAAATAAAGTTTGCGCTAATCTCGGAAAGATTTCGGCGACAAGACAGCTGTTCTTGATTGGGGCGAATCAACTTATCTGGTAATTAATTATTCCGCCAAGGCGTATTTCTTAATGGGGAATTTTCGAAGGGACGCTGTTGATTTCTGTAGAGGTGATGGGAAAGAATAGAATGAAGTTTTCTATTTGTTAATTCTAATATGCAAACAGAAGATACATCTTTGATTTCATAATTGCAAAGAAAAAAACAGTATTTGGCATGTGTCACGTCTTGAGTGGCAATAATTCCACAGGAATGAAAATAAGGTCACGATTGGTTAGTCAATGTAGTGGTCGAAGTTACCGTCAAACCACCAATGAAATCCAGGAATGATTTGGTACATGAAACAAGCCAATTATTATTTTTAATGTTCAAAGTTGTTTTAAGCTCGTATAAGTCATATCGTTATAATTAGCATATCAATGTTTGTTTTTTAAGAATGCTAAAATACAGAAAAGGGTTTCCCGATTGCATGGAAAGTCTGACGAAGATATTCGAGTACTTGACTGTAGAATATTTAATTTAATTAAGTTTTAATTATTTTTTTGCTAATTATAAAGATTAAAATACTTTAAATATTAACTTTTTCGACAAAATGTCGGTTTAAATTGTCGAGGAATAAGAAAAAAAAGTACACCTCACAAATAATAAAAGTCGTGGAAACTGTTATTTGAAAAGAACTTGTTTTAGCACCATTTTTCAGTTATTTTATCTGATTAGTTATGGAAAGGGTAATTAGAAATTTGGATTAAAGGTTTAGAAGGGATGGAATAATGTGCAGGTAATATTATATTGTATGCGAAAGAGTGACTTATCTGCCACGTTAACGCAATGAGTGAAGCGTCACTTTTGCATTAGCAATGCGATTGAAATTTTCTTTGGAAATTGATTTCCGTTCATAAAAAAAAGAGAATGACGAGAAGACTAATTCGTTGTGATGGATATTTGTTTTGGATTGTTCACTTACCTTTTATACGAAGTACTGAGGTAAATCAATAAAAATGAATTTGTGGGAATAAGGCGATTGAGTTGGTAATTTCACAAAACTTTGTACGGATGTGTTATAATTGGAGTTCATGTTACACTGTTAAAAATTTTGGCGCAAGATTGCACCGAAATCCTGGGACTTTCTAGCTGCCACCACTATTTAGAGCGTGAATGTACCAATTTTGTGGTGAAACCATAGTTTTGATACACCGCAAAAGTGGTAAATTAACGCTCCAAATAGTGGTGGCAGCTAAAAAATCCCAGGATTCCGGTGCAATCTTGCGCCAAAATTTTTAGCAGTGTACTAATATCATTTTGCATGCAAACAATTATTGTATTGATCAATCTAACTATTTTGTAATTTGCTGTTGTAATGCTGTCAGTAATTAAAACTCCAATTGAATGCACAGACATGTTTTGTACATAGTGCATTATGTTGTTTTACTTTTAAAAGGCAAATGGCTTTTTCTGGCTAAATTTTAGAAAAAGTACCTCTAATAATTTTCCTACTTTTAATTAAGGGATTTCCTATTTAAAGAACTTATAACAATAAAAAACAATGTAATGTAGTGTGTGCAGAAAAATAACAATTATACCACGTTAATTGATTGAACGAAGGTACTCTTTTCCGTTTGTAGTGCCATAAAGCATCATATATCCTTATTAAACTACTTTTGTGAAAATAGAAATCAGCAATGAAAATCCTTCATCAGGAACTCATAGTGCTACTGTATAATATTTTCATATTACAAATGCAAACCTTGTACAATAAACATTTCTCTAAATGTAATTTATTAAAGCCTAATGTTTACTAAACTTGTTGTTTAACTTGTATTTATTAAGCCTGTCTATTGAACGCAGTACACTATACACCATACAATTTCATAACACAATTCCACACATTCCAGGAAGTATTATATTCTGCCATTTGGGAATATCCATAGAAAGAATATATTATACGAAATGCAGTAGCCCAAAAAAGCGGAATCGATGTAACAGCTAGTTCCGAGCGCTGGTGAAAGTAGGAACTTGGAAAGAACATTCTCTTTTCTGGAATCCAGACCAGAAGGTTCCATATTGGGCTCTTTTTTGCAGATATTGATTCACCATTTAGGGATGCCAGTATGGTATTTGTATTTTTATGTGCAACGACTTACTGGAACATGAGAGGACAAATAATCATGCATTTTTTTAAATTAATGCCTGTAACTCAAAATGTGAGGGGAATACCTCTATTGTAATTTTTTGGGAGTTTCAGAGTATATTTTTGTATAGTTAAAAATAAATATTTAATGATGTACTAAAATAGTATAATTGCATAGACGAGTATTGGAATCGTCTTCATTTCTTATATTTGCCTGTAAATTCAAAAAGAATCGTGATGTAATTTTCTGTTGTTTGGTATACAGATATTGCTTTATATGCGGAAAAATGACGTAACTAGCGTATTTGAAAATTTACACTTGTAACTTTTTCTTTAAAAATAAAGTTGCAAGTGTTTTCAAATACGCTAGTTACGTCATTTTTCCGCATATAGAGCAATATCTGTATACCAAACAACAGGAAATTACATCACGATTCTTTTTGAATTTACAGGAAAATATAAGAAATGAACAATAATTCTTTGAATGAATAATAATTCTTTAAAAATACATACAACATCGAAAAAGTTACATTACAAATTTTTTAATAAAAAACAAGAAATTTTTTATAAAAATTGCATAAAAATATGTAGATTACAAAAAGCTAGTGAATGGATAACATATTTGTTTCTTTTTAAATTTTGTACTCTTCCAGATATTTATAAAAAGAAAAGCATTATATCGAAAAGTATTAAATCATACCAAAATTCTATTTCTACAGAAAGAAATACTGCTGCTGAAACTGTGATTTTTTTATGTATACAAATAGCAGCATTAAAACTGCGATTCGCAATATAATATCTAGGTGTCAAATTTATCCTTAAGTTTTAACATACAATAGAGAAAATATTACGAAAGTTGCATGCATGAAGAAGCATTGAAACATATTTCGGCTAAGTAAGCGGATATTAAGGTCTATAAACTGTTTACAAAACACGCCTGATTTTCTTTCTCCTATATTTACATATTTATGATATATTTTTATTTTGTTTACGAAATAGCATGTAATATTTTTTAGGGAAAATGTGTGTATTTTGTTTTGGAAGTCATTTAAGGTGTCTTTTATTGGTTTGACCTAGATATTGCAGTAGGACAGCATTTATATGAATTTCAATATTTTACCGATTTGCTTTAAAGAATTATTTGAGAAATGCATGGGGTAGTTGAGGTATTGCAAAGATTGTTACTTCGAGTAAAATTATTTTAGATCTGAAAAATATATAATACATTGTAATGGGTGAAACTGTTATGTTCTTATATGTAAAGCAAAAAATTAATAGATAACGCTGTTTCGAAATTAAATAGAATTATAGAAATGCTTAAATATAATTCGTGTACCACAACATAGTTTTTTTAGAGTTTAAAAACTCCATTTGTAAATTATGTAGTTTTAATGACATAAGTTTCATTACCCTTTACCAGTCAAATACAGTCATATATTATAACACAAAAACGAGAAAAAGCAAAATAAAGTCGCTTTAGAAGAATAAGACAAAGAAGAGAGAAATAACATTTCAACCCAAAACACAGAAAACAAAACAGTAATAGGGTAAACAAACCAAAACGTCCAGAAAAACGTTTCCTTTTTAATGGACTTCAACTACTCACGTTATATAAAAAACAATCTCAGAAAAACCCAAAAACCAGCAGCATCTAACTTCGAGAAAGAGTTTGTGCCAAGAAAAAATGGACTCGTAGTGCTCAAGCCTAGAAAGCCACCAGAAAACTGGGATATTAAAGATAAAATAACACGATATTTTTTACATGTTTTTAAGTAAATGAAAAAGCTAGTTTTAGAACTATATGGGAAAAGATATTGTTTGTTACACTACAGATTTTGTTCTACTTTTTATAACTTAAAAATGTTGCATCAATTTATAGTAAAATATTAACTAGTAAGAAACAAGGCGGAATTAACCCGAAGAAATTCCAATTATTGCAGTATAAAAACATTAAAAAAGTTTATGGCTATCTAGTGCTTCGAATTTAAATCAGTGTTTCATTCAATGAAATGTAACTTTTAGTTCCATAAAATGTAAAAACATAAAAAAATATTCTGTGAATTTTATTTACATAAATAGCCCGAAAAAGTATTTTGTCAATTTACTCCCAAAAGGCAAGCAGAAAAAGTAGCATTTATGTAATTAATTTAGTTAAGGAGGGACCAGAATAAATTACGATGGAAGCAGTCATTCCTTGAAAAAAATAATTTTAAGAGTAGAAATAAATAAAATATTTAGAAACTGAAACCATTAACTTTCTGACTGAAAAATAAACACAAACATCCAGCTCTGAACACTCAGATTGCATAAATATTCTCTGATTAAATATAAGGGTTTGATTGTGAACAACCATTAGGGTTACGATACTTTAAAAACATGCAATATGCCACATTGAGCTCTTTGGGGATATTACCGATTCATCAATCATGTAGACATTTGGAATAGGCTTTAAAAAGTCGGTTCAAGTCTCAGTGTAAAAAAAATCTAGTGATTCTACATATAACTACTTCTTAAAAATGTCAGAGCTAAAAACATTTACAACCGACAGCTACTTCCCACAAACAACTTTAACATTCCACCACACGCAGAAAACTACTCTCTCTTGAAGTTCAAGAAAAAGCACAAAAACTAAAGCAAATCAGGCTTTTGATGAATTGTTCAGAGTTAACCCTTTGCGTGCCGGCATCCATTATCGCCGCCTGACCCGTATTTGCGTGCAGAGATGGACCATCCGGCAGCGCCTGATTCCCATCCGTCTTCATAGGAGCCCACTTTTAAGACACCTTTCACTGCTGCGAGATCTTTTTTTCTGCACCTCATCATTCTCTTCTTTGAGGTTTAAAAGACGGTTTATTGGGAAATATCCCCTTATGGGGTTAATTAATGCGTAAAGAGATCGTTAAAGGTAGAGGTGTTATGGTTGTATGTTGGTTAGGTCAAAGGTGTAGTTAGGAAAATGAAAGTAGGCATGGCATTTTTTAAACTTAGCAAAATTATATGGAATTTGTAATAAATATAAAACAAAAATATAATAAAAAATAACAGATCAGAATGTAGCAGAATTTTGGCTTATAAATGGCTGTTTTATAAATTTGGTGTCTGACTGTAAGACATATTTGCGTGCCGGGATGGATCATCCGATAGCGCCTGATTCCCATCCGTCTTCATAGGAGCCCACTTTTAAGACACCTTTCACTGCTGCGAGATCTTTTTTTCTGCACCTCATCATTCTCTTCTTTGAGGTTTAAAAGACGGTTTATTGGGAAATATCCCCTTATGGGGTTAATTAATGCGTAAAGAGATCGTTAAAGGTAGAGGTGTTATGGTTGTATGTTGGTTAGGTCAAAGGTGTAGTTAGGAAAATGAAAGTAGGCATGGCATTTTTTAAACTTAGCAAAATTATATGGAATTTGTAATAAATATAAAACAAAAATATAATAAAAAATAACAGATCAGAATGTAGCAGAATTTTGGCTTATAAATGGCTGTTTTATAAATTTGGTGTCTGACTGTAAGACATATTTGCGTGCCGGGATGGATCATCCGATAGCGCCTGATTCCCATCCGTCTTCATAGGAGCCCACTTTTAAGACACCTTTCACTGCTGCGAGATCTTTTTTTCTGCAACTCATCATTCTCTTCTTTGAGGTTTAAAAGACGGTTTATTGGGAAATATCCCCTTATGGGGTTAATTGATGCGCAAAGAAATCGTTGAGGTAAAGGTGGTATGGTTCTACGTTGGGTTAGAGCAGAGGGTTGAGTTCAGTTGGGAAAATGAAAGTAAGCATTGTTTTTCTGAAATTTAGAGTAATTGTTTGGAGTTTATACTGATATATAATACACAAATATTTATTTAAAAAAAACCCAGTTCGGAATCTAGCAGATGCGTTTGTTCATAAATGGCTACTTCAAGACATTTGGTGTCTGATTTTAAAACATATTTGCGCAATGTGATGGACCATCCGGCAGCGCCTGATTATCATCCGTCTTCATAGAAGCCTTTTTTTAAGACACCTTTCACTGCTACGAGATCTTTTTTTTCTGCACCTCGTCATTCTCTTCTTTGGGATTTAAAAGACGGTTTATTGGGAAATATCCCTTTATGGGGTTAATTAATGCATAAACAGATCGTTGGGGTACATTGCGCATCTTCTACTTTTCTACTGTTTTTGTAAATTTATTAAAAAATATTTTTATATTTACAGTTTCAAATAAATTAATGCAATTTTTCACTATTTCAAAAACAAAATGTTACCAATTACCGTTTGATTACGTTATTTTAGTTGAACGATAAAATAAAAATGAAGTTACAAGTTTATTCGGTTCTTAAAATTAAACTGTCGATCTTTGAAATTTAAAAATCTAACTATTTTGATGCATACGATGAACAACATTTTTTTAACTTTTGTCAGAATATCCCGTTTATCGGCATTTCGTTCGCTTTAAATGCCATACATATTATGTATCAGTACATTATCTATTTAAAAATTTTTTTAGAATTTTTAACATCTTTTTTACGTAAAACTAGCGATAAGGTATAAATTATGTATAAAAATTTGTTATCGAAGTTTAACATAATTTGATAAAACCTATAATTCAAAACTTTTCGCAAACTCTTAACATTTTATAACTATATTAAAAAGTGGAAGCATTTTTGGTTGCTACATTTTTATTAAACATTTTTCATATTTATTGAATCATAAACCAGTTTTCGAAAATGTGTTAACTCTATCAATTTTTCTTGCTGATATACTTTTTCCTCGCAAATTTTTTCGGATACAAAATTGCATTTAGGTGTTAAAACTCCTCACACATTTATTTTCCGTTGACGTATAACCTAAAATATTTATATTAATTTAATTTTCAGTTTTATCATCACTATAAAAAATAATTGTATATTATTTACATTACAATGGATTTTAGTTACTAAATAGTTTGGTGTTTACATTTAAGATGTAATTGTTAAAAAAACTGCTATTGATTTTTTTGCATAAAAATTTTATGTATATCATTCATATCCTTATACACTTATCTCTGAAGATATAGTTCCTGTTTAAAAAAATCTTTTTAAAAATGTTAGGCAACACACAATTTTGTAAGTGATTGATAAAAATCATTCGGTATAAATTGAAAATATGCTACAACATACATTTCTTGGATATTGTTGGATATGCAGAACTATTGTTATCCTAATGAAATATTTTGAATTGCAAATTTGTATGCTAAGGAATTCTTTTAAAAGGCTGAAATATTATAAGTTTCAAAATCAATGAAGAAGTTCGAACTTTTATATAGTTATAAAAATAATAAACACAGTTCTCTACAAAGTATTGCTAAAATTCGGTTTGTTAAAATATTTATAAGAAAATTTAAAAGATCAATTACATATAAATTTTAAACATTTGCGTATAAGTGGAATCTATTGAAATTGAATTATGTTTGTGGATAAAATTGTGTCGACGAATTCCACGAAAATAAATCACATTTTCCAAAAGTAATTTACAATTTATTGTGATTAATTTTTATCAAAAAGATTTTATAAGTAAACATATCGTTTTTATTATCGTTAAATTAACTATTTTATGGTATAAACATATTTAGAATAAATGTTTAGCATACAAGTAAAATTGAAGGCAATAACAGCAGTATCTTTTGTAAGGTATTTAATAGTAGTGTGATTGTTCATTTTACATTTCATTTCTAAAATGTCAAAATTACAGCTTTATAATAATAATGTTATTGTGTGCTTTTCATGATTTATAAAAATACGTATAAAGATGTTCAGACTAAAATAGGTAAAATGCAACCTTAAGGATACGTATTTTTTTCCTGTCTGGATATGAACGTCTTACAATATTCTACTATCTGAATAAATAAACTTAGACAAGTAAAAAACCTCATTCCTTCTAAACAAAGGAATCTTATTGTACTTGTTTTTTTCGAGGTTACAAGTACAAACTTGGTGATATAAAATTTGCTCAATTTTTTAAAAACAAAAATAGTCCACTTTAAGTTTCAAGTAAAGGTACCATTTTTAGTAGAGAACTAGATATTTAGTTTTAATTAAATCGAATGAAATTATAAAAGTAATTAATAATATAATGCATATTTTGTTTTCCTAAATATCACTGTAATAAATTGTAGCCTTTACAATAAATTATTAAATTTCAATACGCATCAAAAGGAATTACATACCTATAAAATTGTTATCTATAGTATTAGGAAACACTTTTTATCTTCTTAAAGGAACCAATCTAGAGTATCAAAAAGAGCTTGAGAAATCTTTGTGGAAGATCTCTGGCTTTGAGCCAGGGAAGAGGATAGAAGACTTTTCTATAGTGATCTCATTTTTTCTTTACGATGGTAGTCTTATTAATTTGACCGAAAAGTGAATCGTATTTTTCTTGCCAAATGTGATTCGGAAATCTAATAGGTTGCTTTAGTTATTTGGAAGAGGAAATTTTATTCGGTTAATGCACTTTAGTATAGTTGCCTTTGTATTTAAAATGATGCCTGAATCGATTAAGATGCTTTAAATATTTAAAAAATTTCCTTTTTCTAAATTAATTAAATTGTTTAAAGCAAAAGTTATTTTATGGGATTTGATCTTAAATTATTATTTTGTAACCCTTATTAATAATAATAGAAATGAAAATTTAACATTTCTTTTAAAGCGGTAAATTAACGTGAAAACAAACAAGAAATATCTTTGGATTAAGCTGTGTATCTGTTTATATATTTGCTGTTTAGTAACATTTTAATATAATTTACAATTATGTTCTGATATTTTATCAAATAACGTTTAACAGTATACTTTGTTTTAAATTCCATAATTTTTTAAATCAGAGGTCGTACACAAATAATTTTTTTGCTTAAAAAGAACTGTATTTTCGTTAAAATAAATTGTAAATAAGCTTGTAGAATTCAATGTTTGTACAATTTTAAAGGATTAATGTGATGTATATATTTATTTATGCTCTAATCCATTTTTGTTCATGAATAGGATGAATAATAAATAATTATAATACCATTCAAGTTTAAAAATCGTTTTTAAACATTTATGTATTCGTATTATATTCCTAAGATAGATAGATTTAAATTATTTATTAGATGCACCAAAACTAAACTTGAAAAAATACACCAAAAGCACAAAACATCACTTAACTTTACAAATACCCCAATTACCTTTTTAAAAACCCAAATCCACTTTGTAACAAAAAGTCCACTTAACAAAATAAGGATTTATATAAGCTGCAGCCCACTTATAACAATTATAAAAACATTTTGAAATAAACATTTTATCTATCTACTCCTTCTAACAATACTCACAAATGAATGCATGAATAAACAACAAGCACTTCATTCAGATGCCATTGCTTGAACTAAATCTTCAAAATTATTAGGGTGGTAAGTTTCCTTTAGATAATAAAGAAACCCTCAATAACTCCGTTTCGAAAACCCCTTTATATACTTCGTCTATTTAATCGGAAATGATAAAAATCTTAGGTTTTAAAGAAAAGTTTTTCTCAAACATATTTCTTAAGCTTCTAGTTTAGAGGCAACACCAACAGTGGCAGGAAATCTAGCCGGATTTGATAAACGTCATCGCGTTTAAAGGAGCAATTTCAAGGAAGGGATATTTTTAATAGAATAAATGGTTTTGTGGCTTTTCGACGGGTGCCTTGAGATATTTATGTTTCGCTGAAAAATGCATGGTGGTTTAGGAAAAGCTAATTTGGGTTTGAAGGATGCTTTGTATTAAATATTGATACAAATAAATGGAAATGTTGCATTATTTCGTCATTGAAAAGGGTGTGGAAGAAAGTGTTAAGTGATATAACGAAAAGTGACTTTACTACCAATTAATTCGGATATTTTGTATACATTTTAACTTATAGAAAATTATTATGTAATACTATTTTATAGAGAAGAAATAGTTGTTTTATTATGTGGCGACGTAATGTACAGAAAGTTTTCTGCATATTTCGGAAAACTCTTTCTGTAATATTTAAAAACATTTTTAAGCCTTTCCGAAACTCCTTTCAAAATATTTTGTGACTGTTTTCCAGTACAATCCGATTTATAGGATGACTGAAAAGTAAGTAGTATTCGAACCTCCACACGGCTTACAAGGTTCAATCCCAAAGAACAGACATAAATACAAAAAAAAAATTATATTTTTCACTTCGACAAATAGTATTGTCGTGAAAACGTCCAATCCACAATTACTATAACATTTTAAACTCACTTTTTTGACGTTCTAAACTAATTAAACTCAAGCCTTTTGACACGAAAATAAACACGAATATGCCAAATATAACTTTGCTAAATCCATCCAAAAATACTAAGGTTACAGAGTACGTATTCCCATTAAGTAAACCAACGTGTTTTTTTCTGTTGGCAAGAAAATCAAGAGTTAAACAACCTCGTGACTTAAAAATATAAGAAACAAAATCGAAGAAGTTCATTCATATCTTGCTCTGGCACAATCCGTCCCGTCTCTGCAGTGACGTACGTTATCTCGTCTGGATATGAACGTCTTCCAAAAATCTGTTCTATGGAATAAATAAACTTTGACAAGTAAAAAAACCCATTCTTTCTAAACAACGGAATCCTGTTGAATTTGTTTTTTTCCGAGGTTGCAAGTACAAATGTTGGTGATATAAAACAGACTCAAGATTGAACAAAAATGGTTCACTTTAAAAGTTATTAACACTATTTTATTAATAAGTTTATTTTTAAAAATCATTTGCGCATGTAAAAGTAGCAATATCCACCAATATTATCACTATCATGTATCTTTTCTTAATTATTCTTTCATTTTCTCATTTTATAATGTGTGATTATTTGTCTCTCTCTCTCTTTCGAAAAGAAGGTTAGAATTGGCTATCGTTTAAATCTTATATTCAATCTTCAACTTGTTTATCATTTTACTTATATTCCAAACAATTGATATGCTGATTGCTATGCATTTGGACTTATAGAATGCAGTTTGGGATCGTAATTACTTGAATGTTTAACTAGTGAAACACTGATTTAGGGAAGCAAGTTAGATTTCATTATTGGTGGGTTGTAACTATTAAAGACATGTTTTACATTTTTAGTCACTTTATCTCACTTTGTTGGATAAAGGTCGGTTGGTTTAACCCAAGCAGCTCAATTGGCAATCAACCGCCTTTATGACGTTGCTACAAAAATTCTATTATTTGTAATCGGCACGATTCTGGATCCGGCAATAATAGAAAGGGAAGTTATAAATTGTTGACGTTTTCGAGTTGTTGGTAGTTGGGGCGTTGTTAGCCACTTTTTTAACCTTTTAAAGTTGCATTTTTAGTTTGAATAAAATGAAGAGTTGTTGAAAGTGAGTCTCCTGAGTTTCACTTATGGTTTTTAACAGCAAGTTTGGCAAATTCACAACACACTTAATAAAATAAACTCATAGTATTTTGCTCGCCAACGAAACTACTACATTCCATAAAACTGATCACTCCATTCTTAATTTCGATCTTATATATTTTTGCATATCAAACTGATTGGACTACGTTAAAAAGAACATGACTTCTTTTATTTATCATTCCTAAATAAAACCATCAAAAGATTCGTGCCGTATGCCCTCTGTTTTTTTTTCCGGATCTTAATCCCAAGGATGCACCCAATGCACCTGTGCCAATTGCGTCAAGTGTTTTTTTTTCGTTCTAAAGAGACACAAATGAACGGAGTCTCCTAAAAGTCTTTTGTGTCTGATGCCTTGGAACTGCTGGATTGGATTCAAGATAAAGGTTGCCGCCGAAATTTTTTAAATGTGGATATTTGAGTTAGAGTTTTACATAGGGTACAAGTACTAACTGCCGTCATTGAATTAACTTGGATGCTTTTACTTGGTAATGTATCGTATATTCTTATTCGACACTACTTTACACAAGTCATGAATAATAGTTAAGTCATTTAATAGTTCAACGAAGCGAAATATTTTGTTTATTAAACTAACTACTAACAGTTTATAGTCGATTGTTTGAATGTTTTTCAACCTTATTTCTGAAATTGATGCAATCACCTATCCTATTTCCTTTTTGAAACAATCAAATTTTAAGAGCCATAGTATTTATATAGTGTTATTTTTTCAAAACCTAAGTTCATTGAAATAAGTAATACGAGTACATATAAATAATATAAACGACAAATTCGCTTAAATACCTCGAATTTCTAATCAAAATTAAAGCTCTAATTACATATTTCATTAAGTTTACTTACAATCGAATTTTTCAAAACATCGGTGTTGTTTAATATTTTGTGTTATAATCTAGAGTTTATAAAAAAAAATAGCTAAACTAGTCACAACAACTTCATATACGTCAATTGTAAAATACAAATGTGTCAAATTTCTTTGAGTGACGGTCACATAAAGCTTTCAGTTAAGCTGTTAAAAGCGCCTTAAGTCAATTTTTGTAACCTTTGACTCATATTTCTAAGACAAAGTTAACGTAGCATTAAAAGTTATCCAGATGAGGTGCTAACCCGTAATGACAGTTTATGGGGTTAGACCCAAAAACCAAAATATCACGACCTTAAGTGTAGTTTTCAGTTCCACTAATAATAAGCAAAAGGAAATTGAAAACGGTTCAACATCCTTTGTCAAGTAAGTTTAGTCAGCTGCTCCAATTTAGATTTCGCACTTTTTCTTTACAAATCTCTAAAACTTTCTCCTCGTGTCTCATTGAAAACACAAAATTCCCATTGCCCCAATCTTTTTCAAGAAAAAAAATGAGGTTACCTAGCTCAGCAAAAAGGTAAAGTTTCACAGTTGGCAAACAAGACTGCGTAAAAATAAACATTTTTCTCACATTTCATAAGCCATAAAAATATGTATCTTCTCCAAAGCTTTCCTGTTTTTCGTATCATCGTCTTTTATGCCTTCTTTGATATTCACACCCCCCTAAATAGAGTGCACGAGGAATAAAAAACTTCACCACTGACTTATTCCTCGATATAAGAAGTGAGAAATATCTTCCCCGCCCCCTTGGATATACAACAAACGAGCTTTTTTTTAAGGCAAGAGGGGGTTTAGGACAAAAAAAATTCGAAATGAAAACAAAATAAAACTCAAATACATACGAATGATGTATGAAAGCGGCTCGCACATGCAATTTAGGCTGTCGGGCCAAGAAACAATTTTCGTGAAGTAACGGCGTGGTATCGTTTCTTCCGCCTCATCCGTCAGCTTATGGGATGCGGTGCAAGAAAATGCCATTTTCCTCCAAGAAATTTGTTTATTTATTCATTTTTAAAAGAACTAAAAGCGCCATCTTGCTATTTTCCACCGAACGATGTCCTGGATTGATTTCTTCAATGGCGGACAGGATCCGGAAAGCATCAAATATATTAGACTCGTTTCCCTAGAATTGGCTTTTATTAGAACATTAGGAATTCAAAGGCGCTCTTCGCGTCCTTATTTTTGATAGAAAAGTATTGTTAGTTTAGTGTAAAACTATGCAATTCAATGTCTAACTGGTTATCCGACAAAAAAACTCTTATGACCATGCTTAAAGTTGATACCACGTAGTTCCATATTCGTAGTTTTGAACTTGGAAACTTAATAATTAGATAATTCACAACTTTTAAGGCCAAATTGTCCGGCACAAAGACATTCGTGTTAAATCCATCTCCTTGTGGTCTGCATGTTTCTGTGCTTAGAGTCAGTAGTTACTCCGAGTTCAAACGTCAATATCTAAATCACTCTGTTCTAAAACAAAAATTCTTAAATAGCCAGTAAAATGCGATCTGGCACATTTCAAATAGTGTAAGTAGTAATAAAAATTCTTAAACAAAAGAAATATAATTAGTAACTGTTATATAATGTTTTTGGTTCCAAGAATTTAAGTGGATTCAGGATTGAATTTTACTATTATTTTTTAATTAAACACCCACTTATTCATAATTAACAAACATAAATAAATCTTATTTCTCCAGAAAGTATTTCCGGGTAGATTTCTGGAACGGTGGCCGAGATCCGAAACCCATCATATAAATTAGCGTCGTTTCCCGGGATCGGCTTTTATTAGGGCAGTTTGGCGATCCGGACTTCAAAGAGCTGCCCTCGGGGCGGTGAAGTATTGTTCGATAAGTCTGATAAACATTCCAAGGCGATGGATTCTTTGCAGAACCTTTCGACCTTGGCATTCCTCGCCGATGTTTAGAAGGAGTCTGTCCACTTTAGATTCTTTTGTCCAACGAGGCAATTCTGGAACAGAACGAAGCTGTAGATCTGTTCGATTAAATTTCTTTGTTCGTGTGGCGATTCGAGGGTGTTTGGGGTCCTCAGGATTCCATTTGGAAATGAACGGAAATTGTATGGAGTCGTATATAAAAGTCGATCCAAATAAAAGACGTGTCAGTGGTTTTATTTTGCACCTACGACGTATAATAGAATTTATTAAGACGCGTGAGTGTTGTATTTACTTTGATTCTTATCATTGAAGCAACTTCAACTTATTTTTTTAAACTTATTACTTATTATTCGTTAAACCTATCCAACACACGCATCAAATTGGAGAACTTTGCGGCGACTGCGAAATTACCATGAAATTTTTAACAGAAAAATCACTTTTTTCAGTTAATTATTTTTTTGAAAACATTGTAATAACTTAAATATGCGGCAATGAAAAAAACTTCTACCTTAAAAGTATTCATCTGGAATTTATAAACCGATGCGCTATATTAATATTCAAATTTCTTTTCAGCTCTATTATGATGAACATTATACGCAGAAAATGGATCTTCTCTTATTAATTTTGCATAGAAACCGTGTAAAAAGTGTTCAAGTTCAGTGAGAAATTCAATAAAATTTTCTACTTATACCTGTTTTGGAAAAATATATATCAGTGCACTGAAAACTATCCAAAGATGATTTACTATTTTTCCCGACAAAAAAAGTTCATTTACAGAACATACAACGAAAAAAAATATAGCCAGCTTTACTTCCTCTGCCCTATAACAATCATGTTCAACCGGAAGGCGGCAGAGGAACGGAGGGGTGTAAATGACGTTATACGTTGCAAAACCATTACTTATTTATTTCTAGGAGGGCGCATTTTGGGGCTGCGCCTCATTCCTCACAGATAAGGGGCCGCCCTGGTAAAGGGGGAGGGGGATAGCTGAGATGTAAGGGAGATAAATGAGGGCGGCGTCTGCTAATGACTCCCTGGTCAACGCTTCCCGCACACCAAGAAGCCATGAAAAAATGTCTATGAAAAAAATAAGCAGCTATAAAACAAAAAAAAATAGAGTAATAAAGAAAAATCCGGAATAGATACATCCGAGTGTGTCCCACCGCAGTGGCGTTTTTTTTCTTCATGGGTTTCTTAGGCTATTTTTCAATCCTGTCACTGGCAAATTTACCCGAGATGTTTTGTAGCTATATTTGGAACTGTTATGTGCTAAATGCAGTTTAGGCTATTGTGATGGGCTTTGTGGATTCATTGTTGGTGATCAGTTTAGTTTTTGCTATTTGAATCACATACGATATTTTCATTCTAATGACGTTTGGAATTTCATTTGTACTTGTTTAAATGCAATTTAATTCCTGGATTGAAATCATACATATTTACTTCAAATTCAATTTATGTTAAAACATTGTCTTCAACAACCGTTTTTTACTTTTATAGAAATAATTATTTACTTTAAAAGAACTAATAATTTAGTATTTCATACAAAATTGCATGTATTATTCTTTTAATTAGATAAACTTTGTAGTACTAAAATATTTACTATAAAGAGATAATAAGTCTTCAACATTAATTTAAGAATATTATTTAATAAAATGTATTGTAGTATATTCTACTATATTGAAATACTATATTATATATATTGAACAAAAATAATATCATATTGTATGAAAATAAATGTATCATAATTTATTTAGATGAACTCGTCATCCTATCAAACCTTTTTATTAATTGACACAGAATAAATCAGGAAACACCCAATTACCAACTCCATATAACAGAGCAATCTATCAGAAAAAGACTTTAAAAGAAACAAAAAAAAACTATTTTTAAACCAACGCAACGCCTTGTCAACGGATAATCGCTACTTAGAATCACCCAGCAACGGAAAAGCGTAGGCGACAGTGTTGACCTTTGGCCTTTTCTGGGGCGTTTTTTTTTTTTTTTTGACAACTCCAGAAGCGAATTTCCAACTGAATATAATCTTGAAGGGTGACAAAGTGGGGAAAACAACTCTGCTTTGAATCATCTCTGGCCATTAGATAGAGTGTAAGTATTTTGACAAATAAGATGTAGGAAAGAAAAAAATGTGTGTGATTGTCAGTATAAAGGGAATGTATTGACAAGTTGCTTTAGATGAATGAAGTGTAGCAGATTTTTTTAATGTTATCTAGTGGCGAATTTTGGTTTATAGAGGAATTTATTTTATCTGGTGGGAAATTGAGTAGAAAAATTCCTGGATGGGTGGTCTGAGCAGTTATATTGAGTGAAAAAATAACATTAAATACATCTGAATGGAGATACATTTGACATAATCAATAATTTAAAAATTAGTAGCAAATTTTAATAACAAATTTCAAAATAAGCATCAAGCAATTTTCAAATTAACTAATGATAAAATGTACTAATATTTTTAAAATTCAATTTTCAAACTGTATAAAATAATTAACTACTGTTTATGTGGAAATTTTTAAACGCTTTAATTAGCCAAAATAAACTTCAAAAAATATTTAAGCAGGCTCAAAAGCATCTGTTAAAAATTGCAAGTGACTCTTCAAATTTCTTCAAACACATTTTACCGATTATTTACATGAGAGTTAATGCATCAGGGACTAGTTTTCAGTACTTTGAAGGTTCTTTAATTAGCCGTATTCAAATATGGTTTGGAAAATTCAACCTCACTCTTTTTAAAGGGAAAACTTGAGGTTTGAAGTCATACATTTTGATGTATTGAGCTTACAGTATAAAGTATTGCAAATACTTAGCGGTTATTTGGTGCATATTTGAAATTCATTTAAATTTGAATCGGAAACTTTTTTCATAAAAACAGTTGTTTCATGTCAAACATTTAAAGAATAAATTACATTTTTGGTTTGTCTCCAGCAATATTTGTTTCAGTATTGAAAAAAGAATTTTAAAATATGTCAAATACAGTTAATATTTTACCTAAACAACCTATCAAAGTCCTGAGTCTTCAAACTTTGAAGCTTAAAGGAGACACAGAAAAGAGACTCCATCCCTTTCCACTCCAATTCAAATTGAAACAGGATCCCCTCTCTCCACAAAAGTATCAGGAAAACATCCTTTTCCATATTGTGGACTCGACGCAACAACTGCCACCAAACAGTGTCTCTGCAAAGTTCCCTACCGCCCCCAAAGAGTCCTCTAAGCCTTTGCCTCGTAATTAACATGGCAAAACGATGCGAAAGAGGCGATCAAAACCGTGGGGAGCTAATCCTCTTTGCTTCTGCCAGGGCGATAAACAAAATCAATTTTCCAGAACTTTTCTGGTGCGACTACTGTAACTGTAAGAGTTGGCATGGGGTTTAACAAGCACCGGGGAGGTTGTATGTCGATACGACTATAGGATACTTAAGGTTTATTTAAAAAAAAATTGTATATTGGTAGAGTTCCATAAATAGTGTGGAATTGAATTGTATGTAAGCAAATTAGTGTCGAATACAAGTTGTAAAATTTGTGTGAAAAGTTTTTCTAAGCGTCTCCATATTTTTTTTGCTTTTCGTAAAGTGCAAAATTAGAAGATTTTCTTACCACCAAAATTGGACTCGTTGTCATTAATTTTGTATGCAACGGTTATACAACAGTTTCTGGTTTTACTTTAATAATGTGTATTGATGATATTTTTGGTTTAACTTACTTCTAGACTGTTTAAAGGTGGTAATTTCCAAAACAATAAAAGTTTCTCAAGTAAAGTAGTAACTGGAACTTTTATATGTAGTCTATAAATATAAATCTATTGAGGGTAATTATATACTTAAACTGTGATCTAGTCTGATACTTAAATATTTAATTACTCTTTCATTGTTAAAACGATCACTGTCCAAAACATCAATTTTAGTTCTCCTATAAACCTAGTTTTATAGAGTTCTATGGATCCTACATAATATGTCCAATACCTTTCAGATCATATAGTGGGATGCAGATTCATGCCATCGCACAGGATCTAGTGCAATGCTGTCATCCAGAAAGCCGATTTGCAAAGCGAAGCTGCTTCTGCCTAGGTTTTGGACTGTTGCGGTTTCGGCGTCTGAGAAGTATCGGCTTTTGGCGTTTTGTGTTCATGCAAAGTAATCCTCTTAAGGTGGTATTTCCATAGACCGCTTTCTTCTTACGAGACTGCCAAAGATGCGCGGAGAACGTTTGATACGTGCGCTGAATGTAATACATTCCAATTATACTTTGGATATTACGGCTTCTAACGAGAGTTCATTGGCATTAATGTATATTTTTTTTAGTCATGAAAGAATGCCAAGTAAACATATATTGTTTGAAGTATTACCTTAAGGGCATTAATGAATGTTTCGAAACAAGTTTGTACCATTTTGGTCAATTACTAAAATATGTTTGGATGGAATTATATAAGAGAATGCAATTTTTTTAAAACTTAAAGGATTTTAAATTTTGAATTTATTCTTTAATAATTCTTTATTATTGAATAGTAGGACAATATTTTTTGATTAATCCTTATAGAATGCCAATAATATCTAGAGGGTATGAACAAATAATAAGCCTCAAAGTCAATGATTTTCATTCTTGTTTCTATAGTAACAGTAGCCAAGAAATGGGGGGAATGGAGGGGGAGAAATGCTGATGATTATGTTTATAAGAAGAAAATTAATTGTGAATTTTCTTTGAAATAAAATTAAAATAACCTTTTTAAGTGTTTTTCAAAAATTGTTTTGAATGATAACCAATCTATAACATAGACTTAGCCGCGATGAATAACTTACTTTGCTAAAAAAATATTTACATTTTAATTTATGTATAAAATATTATGAAACAAAATAAATTGTACACACAGATCTTTAAATACTTTGAACCTAAACATTCCTTGTTACATAATACATAGAATTTCCAGGAAGTATAAATAAATTCAAGTACCTTCCGAAATATAATATTTATCAGTTTATTACTACTTAAGCCAGAGAGATAATCACTCTCGTAAATAAGTGGTAATTTTTAAACAAGTTCAAACCTTCTTTATTCACAAATTACCTTAGCAGCAACACCCTCCCCCCTTCTGAATATTTATCTTCATAGGGAACCGACACCGACCCACCAAGCTTTAAATCATTACCACCATTTCTCGCATCATCACCAATATGATTTTACAGAGTAAAAAAAGCCTGCAAATTTTCATAATTACCCCATGATGAGCCGAAGATAATTTCAGGACCTGGCAAAACAGACACCTTCGACGAAACCGCTCCTAAGAAGAACCTAAATACATCTTATATTCCCTGGCTGAAATTTAATTAAAATCCAACAGCGTCGTCTTTTATAAATCACCTGAATTAGTGATAAGGTACAGTGTAGGGTCGTTGCTTCGGAGGGGGAGGGAAAGTCCTGACATACGGTAAAGAGTGATAAAGAAGTAATTGCTTGTTGCATGGTAACAGGTGAAATTGAAGGTACGGTAATTAGCAAGTCTTCAGTTTTAAGGAAATGTTTTTATTGCCAAATAGCTTGGTATATAAGCTACATATTCATATTGAAATAAGTCTGTTATATTGTTTTCTTAGCAAAACATTAAAAAAACCACAATTTCATAAATGTATATCATAAAAAAATTGTCCAGAGTAATGAAACGTTTTGTATTTTTTTTTTTCAAATTTACTTGGCGATTCATTTCGCAAGGTTTCAAATTATAATATCGAAGTTTTCTTGTTTAGCTCAGCAAATTTTCCTTTCCCTAAATTCATAGAAAAACTAAATTCATGGGGACTGAAAATAAAGTCTCAATTGGTTAATCAATGTAGCAATGTCATATCAACAACCACAAAAACCACCAATGAAATCCAGAAATGAAAGCAGAAATAATTCTATGACTCGTGAAACAAAAGCCAATTAAATCAAAATAATCTGTAGTCAACTTCCATAAAAACATCTAAAAGTGGAAAAATAGCGTTCAGGGACTTTCAGGTACTCTGTCTGTTTAATTTGTATATTTTTATGATTTTTTTAAAAAATTTCGCTGATTATCGCCATCTAATGAAAAATGCTAAAAACTAAAGTATAAGGTATGGCAGAATGATTTGCAAGAAAGTATATATCTTCCCGTTTTCCAAACCTTTCATTTTAAAAACATATATTCGAAAATTGCAGGATTCATCAGTTATTTACTCCACAAACATCCCACCATAACAACCGCTTCCACAAAACAACACAATATCACCACACCTTGACACCAAGCTGTCTACTGAAATATTATAGAGACTAATTAGCCATTAACTGAATAATGAAGCAAACGCAACCGTGGGACATGATGGGGTGAAATGGGATTCGCAAAATTAAGAGGGGGAGGAAGCCTAGGAAAAGGAAGCCCAGCCTAGGCCTCTAGGCATCCAGGCCTTAACAAGGCCCTCAATTCACGCTTACCTAACTCTTGTTACTTCGGGCCTCGGGATAGAAGGGCTGGGTCGGGGATGCATTGATGAGAGAGGCATTAGGGTAGTTTCCTACGTGCAATATCCACCCATTTAGTGTCGTATGCCCTTGCTGGGTAAGCTAGTATCAAGGGGAGTTATGTTTTTGTCGTTTATGTACCTTAGACCAAGAATAAGGTAAGTCATTATGGGGGAATGGGAGCGGTAACCGGGCCTCCAAACCGAAGACTTCTCTCTTTATTAATCCAATGGGAAAATAATTTTCTTAGAAAATTTCACCGGCTCTACTGAACATTTTTACAAACGTTTTTTTATACGATGTTTTGCTCTATCATTCAACTTTTTTAAATTGGTTCGAAATTTTGGTGTAGTTCGAACCAAGTCTAAAAAGTGGAATTATAGAGACCTGATAGCCAGTTACATTTATCGTATATATAAAAAAAACATTTGAAAAAATATTTTATACAGTCGGAGTAATTTGGCTTTGAAAATTATTTTCCCCATTGGATTAGCACACAAAAAACTTCGGCTTGAAGACCCGGCTACGGCTCCATTTCCCATCAAACTGCTTTGTAAATTGGAAGACCATCTTTAATTTAAATTTTGTTAAAGAAACACGTTTTTGCGACGTTCAGATGAGTTTTTAGTAGTCAAGTTCTAATGTTATGTTTGATTGCGATGAAAATAAGAATATTTGAGATTTTATGTTACATTGGTAAGAGATGTAGGGGTAAGAGCTTAAGCCAGTCTGCTCCCGAACTGAAGATTATTGTAGGTGAAGGTAGGGGAGAAAGTGTTAAAGTTGTTTCAAGATGACAAATTAGGATTTAAGGGTTGAGTGAGAGTTAGATATAAGTTATTTCGGTAAAGAGAATAATGGATTACATACACGTCAACATTTTATTCTGCGCCACAAATATTAACATATTGATTTCTTAGCTATGATATGCGACAAAAATTAAAATCAGAAATTAAATCAGAATTATTTTAAGCTCACAGATTTTTGAAGCCGCATTTCAAAGTCAATTTTTTAAAGATAATCCTTATTTAAACTGGGTCCTTACTTTGCGAAAGTAGTAAGTATATTTTGGCCATTCAAATATATTCGGAGAAAGCAAAAGTAGGATATTTTTAAGCTTTCATTCTTGAACTAGAATGAATCTCTTGTTAAAATCATTCACTTTATCTCTTGTTAAAATCATTCACTTTAGTCTTTTCACTCCATACAAACATTATCTTTAAATATGTGTACACTTGACAAATTTGATAATTTACTATGTATGCCTTTATCAATCCAGCCTTTACATTCTCCTATAACACTATAGTACTTTAACGTAAATATTTCAACTATATTGTCAAAAGTAGATAAGAATGCATCATCCTTCGAAAAACGTAAAGGTAGATTGATCTTTAAATAATAACTGGAGCAAAAAACAACAACATACACCATAAAAGTGTCGCTTAAATTTTATCTTCTTTAAATAAATACTCATGTCTCTAGAAACATCTCTGTAAACGTGACATTGTAAGCATGGCAGCCCTATGGAACCATATCAGTTTACCTTAGCCTTTCATTCAGCCAAAATCTAATCAATGAGCTAAAAGAAGCGAAGAATCATTTACGAATAACAGTAAAAGAAGAGGCGCAATAAAACAATTTGGTGCAGGCAAAATTGGCGGTCGATGACAATTCCGTACGCCAAATGGCGCCTTCTCCGGTTTTTCACCGGATAACCTTCGGGAGGAACAAGAAAACGTGCTTATCAGAAAGGTCCTCTTTTTCCTATAGTTGGTGACGGTGGTTGGAAAAAGTTTTAATTGATACCTGGTGCATTTAAAAAAAACCCCGATCGTTAGACCCGGTTTTTCCGTATTATATGCTACAGTCTTTCTTACAATAACCTCAAATTTTGAAATTTTATAATTAATGAGGTTTTATTTTCACACAGTAATTTTTTCATTCGGAAATATTTTTTAAAATCATCTCTTCAAAAATAAACCCAATTCTGATTTTTTAAAACATATTTGTTATATAATATAAATTTAATTTACAATTTATGCAGTAAAAACAACTATACATATGTGCCCATTCCAGGTCGTTCGGAAGGTTAGCCAAATGGGTTTGAAAATGCGAATTTCAAAGGCGCATTTGACTTAAAAGATTTCTAATCACTTGTGTAAGTGATGAAAAGAGAGTTGGGGGCAATGACGTAACGATCTAAAAAGGATTATATCTGATTACTTCTGTACCATGATAAATATGAGGCAATTGGATTGTTTACCAGAGCAGACGTTGTACAATTATTGTATTGCTTTGTGCTATTTTAGATGGGAAAAACAAATTTGGGTTATTCAATGGACATCAAACAGTTAAAGTACATCCCTCATTAAAAAAAATAGTTCCAAAAAAAATTAATAGCAATCATGCAGTAAAAGGCATGGAACAGTGACAAATCGTTAAAAACACCAAGTACGTCTTTTCTTCTTCATTTGAAAATAACCACCTCTTCATATTGTTGGAATTATTTTTATTTAGTGCATTTTCGTTGACTGAGGATAAAAATTAAAAATTGTCTCAGTTTATTATTGCTAGATTATAACGTAGCATTAAAAAAAGTGATCCTCTTCGCATTTGATTAACGTGTCATTTCAACGAATAATATTGTTGTGAATGGCCATCCCACTTTCTTTCTATAAAATGTCACGAGGTCAAATATTATTAGATAATGGGCTTGTTTTACGAGGGATCTGGCAACAGCTCTGCGGTCGTGTTTTCATTTTTCTCGAATTACTTTTGTTGATATTCGAAATTGAGTTTTCTAAGAATAAGTTATTTCAGTTGTTATTTTTTAAATTACAACTTCTTGCTGTGCTGTTGGTTGTTTTAATCAGTTATCAAGGAAAACTGGCCTTGAAAGAAGTTAGAATTTTTAAAAAATAACAACTAAAATATTCTTAGAAAACTCAATTTGGATTACCAAGGCAAAAGGGCAAAAGTAATTCGAGCAAAATAAAAACAAGACCGTGGAGCTGTTGCCAGATCTCTCGTGAAACAAGCCCATTAATTTTTATAAAATATATTTATGTCCTCTGCGCGAAACCTAGTTTTTGCAATCTGGCAACTGTGTAATGAATTTTGTGTTCGTGTTCTTGTTAAAACGTTTGAGCTACTGTTCCTTATAAAAACGTTTTGCATAAATTGCGACAAATGTAATAAAATCTTTTGTGACAACAAAAAAATATCAGTTACACCCATGTCAAGGCAAACCAATGAGTTCTTGGATCCTTTCCGTCCTATTTTTATCCTGTTTTTGATAGGGCACGTAGAAGGTGAAGCCGCACATAGAAGAAGAAAGGAAATAAGGGTTCGATGAAAGAAAATTCGATATATTTGGCGATTTTGATATGAAGGTGTGATATTTGATAGGCTATTTCATACTTTGGCAGGTGTAATAATTAATAAATAGTTTTAAGAATAAAAGAATATGTTTCCTGAACTTCAAACTTTAGTTTGTTAGAAATTTCTATTTCTAAATTTTTTTAAGTAATTATTTTAAGATGTAAAATAAACAAAAGAAACGTTTATCTTCCATATTAATGCATATATTTACATCAAAATATCAAATTTGTATTGCTGCGCTAAAATAGTTAGTTGCATTTATATGCTAACATATTCTACATATCTTTTTTATACAACATCAATTTTTTTTGTAACGAATATGATCCTAAAATGCGCGACAAAATTAAAAAAAAAACAATTTCACAAAGATATTTTTACAAACCTTAAACCTTACTTTCAACAATTTTTTTGAAGTCACTATTGAATAGTTTTTAGAATTTTTCATTTTATAATATTTGTTTTAACTACAAGCATCGTTTTTCACAGTTCTTCACTCTAACAACAATCTTTGATGGAAATTCAAACAATAAATATAACTTTCGATAGTTGACATTTTTTTAAATTATATTTTTTGTTTGTTTTTCACAGATTTGAAAGAAATTTCTGCGCTAAAACGTACACTGTTAAAAATTTGGTGCTAGGTTTCACCATGATATTGGTTGGTTTCACCATGATATTGGTTCCTAGTAGCTGCAACGGCTGAATGGTGAAATGTTTCACTTTTTTTCGGTGTTGGTTGAACCATTTTTCTGGATTTGAAACAAAACTGAGAAAAGGTTCACCGAATACCAAAAATATGGTGGAACGTTTCCCCATTCAGCCGTTGCAGCTACTAGGAACCAATATCATGGTGAAACCAAGCACAACATTTTTAACAGTGTAGCATAAAAGCACGTGGGTTTATTTTGTAGGATTATTATTTGCTTTTATTTATATAAGATATTTATTGATTTTTAATGCTTGTTTATATTTACTCAAAGCGATTCCAACTATATTTCTGAAATCCATTTCATCTTGATATTTACATATGGAAAGCTGAAGGAATATTTATGTCTAAATGAAGAGTTTCAGATGGTATGTATTATTATGGGTACATAATAATTTTTAATTTAGCACTTATTTTAAATTTCATTAATGAAAACGTTATATTGGATTAAAGCATCGGTATTCACAAGTTTAGTTTAAAGGCACAACAAAATTCTTTTAAATAGCAGGAATACCTAAAAAAACTAATCAAAAGGTAAAATAACTTAATAAAAAGTGTTTAAATAGATAAAATGCGTAACAAGCTTGTTCATTTTAATTTTAATCTCCCCCAAAATTACTTTAATAAAAAACATTTATACAAAAATATGAACAATTCCTCACCGCATCTTCAAACATTCCGTTTATATAAATTAAATGTAGTACAGTTCTCTTAAGTAAGTAGAAATTAGAGCTTACACTCTTAACAACTAGGTAGTTTTAATTCAGTTTCTATTAATGTTCCTTCTTAAAAATTCTTTTTCTTTTACAAGATGGCGCACTTTAACACCTGTTACCGCCATTTTTTCTCAGCATTCCTTATCGCGCTTGTTTTACTTTAGCATTTAAAATTAAGACAGAGAAGAAAATGATAAAGGAATTCGGAAAGATGGTTTGGTATGAATGTAATTTACATTTTAGAGTTTTGAGCAAACATGTTTCTAAATAGGAAATTAATGTATTTCCACGAAGATGGAAATGTTAAAAATCTTTTTATGTTGAAATACTTTTTTGAAATCCAATTAAAAAACTTTTATTTTAATATTTTATTCGAATTTAAGTTCATTCGTTTCAAAATTTCTGTTTCAAGATAAAATAATTTGAATATATAGTAACATTCGTATTTTCGTAAGGTGAATTACAGAAGAAATAAGGAAGCATTTTGGCAAACTGCAATAATCTGCTCTACTAGCTAAATAATAAACAATAGTTTTAGTTAAATATCTGCATAATAGAAAAAAAAAACCCAAGTCATATTTAACTTAGTTAGTCATAAAACTAGTTAGAAAAGTAAGGCTTTTTTAAACGAAATGAATTTTTTTTTACGAACGCAAAAGCGTGAGTGAAAAAATTCAGGGGTCTAAAAAAAGGTTATTTTCTACGTGTTGTCATATAGTATTTTTATAATAACGTGCCAAAATTATTTTTAAATTAGCATTGGAAATTAGCCGGGAAAAGTAAGTTCTTGTTTGAAGCATAGAAAAACATTATTCACGTTCAAAGAAAGAGAATTTTTACTAATCACATGCTTTTATTTACTTTGTATCACTAGTGCATAAAGGTAACTTTTAAATACGATTTCGTTAAAGTACCTCTTTCGCCACAATGTGATGCAATGAAATCGCATGCACAACTATGCACTAATAATAATCAAATGACTTTCTAATGTGTTTGTGCTTTATAAAGTATTTAATGAAATATTTAAATTTTAAAAATTTTCCGTGAAAATAATTTTAATTTGTACTGCTAAATATAATATACGAGTAAGTAAAAACTTAAATAGCTCCAAAAAAGTAACAAAATTAAATACAATTATTTTTGATAGTATAGGTAATATTCAGAGACAAATATATTTGCATATATATTTAAAAATATTAGTTAAAATTTTGTTTAACTATTTCAGAATTTTTCCTTAGCATATAGGAAGCTAGAATACAATTCAATTATCAATTTTGCAAAAAAATTCTTATGTAAACTTATTGCTTTTGTAGTTTTATTTTTTTTTAAATATAATTTTTCTGAAAACAAGGATTTTTTTTAAGAAAGGTATTTCGTTTATTTTATTTCTTATTTTTACTTGATAAACGTAATTAGCATTGTTTTTTAAATATTGTATAGATTTTCATTGTTTTTATAGGACTTAAAAACTGACTGAAGGCTTTAAATGTATTTACTGTAATAGGATTATATAAATTTATTTTTTGCAATGCTTTTTTTAAGAAATTTTGTATTCTTGTATTTTAAAAAACAAATTACCATAATTTGATTACAAAAATAATTTCATTTTTAGTTTAACGAAAAAATGAATTCAGAGATTTACATGAAATCAATGTAAATAAAACAATATTTTGAATATTTGAATAACTTTTTATTGACTTAGTTGACTTATACCCATTTTATAAAAAAAATATTTATTTGGCATTGGACTAATTAATTAAAATTCAGTTTTTTAAGATGTCAACAAAGTGTAATTAATTGGTTTATTTTACGCAGTAGGTTTCAGTTAGTTAAAACTATTATTACCGTGCCAATATTTTGGTGACAAATATTTATAAGAAAGGCAAAAAAAAATCCTATTGCAATTAATATATACCATTTTTTAAAATTCCAAACTTTGTCCAATTTATGTACAATTAAATTTTACCTCAAAGCTTTTTTTATTTGTTAATAAAAAATAAATGTCATTCTTATTTAAACTTTTAAATTAGGTTCTTTTGTTTTTTAAATAAATCATATGATAGTGTAATAAAACAATGTTCTGATTAAAAAATACTTGTTTCTTAATTTTTATGTACCAAATTTAAAGTTGATAGCTATTTTAAAAATCACTTTTTCAGAATCAGCACTCTCCAAAACGTGTAGAAAACTAATAATCTCCTTTTGGGATTTTCTACTCCATTGAAATACTTTATATTTTATATTAGGTAACTAGAAGTAAAAGTGATAAGATACGTTGGAAGAGAAGATTGAAAAGTATTTGTTTTGAGACAAATTATGCGTAAGTTTAAATAAAACTATTATTTTCCTTTAAACTAGAAGTTTAGTTAATTAGTCATGCACCTAAAACATAATAAAAGAGTATAGTATTATATTTTGTTAAATTTCTGCTTGTATCGCTCAGGACTTATTTACGATGGTTTACATTAAAATATTCTAAAAAATTCTAAATGTAAATCTCAAAAATACCCTGATTAATTTAAAATGGTTAATTATAAAAATCAAGAGTAAAACAACCATTTGTAAGAAAACAAGTGCTATTTCCGATTTCCTGTGTGTGTTTTTAAGTAGTTAAGCTATTTGTTTGCGTGTTAATTAAAGTAGAATATCCATCTTGTTGCTGTGACTAGTAACATTAAAAAAATCTTTATAAATAATGTAATTTTAGTAAAGAATAGTTAACTACATTTTTGTACTTTAGAATAATTTGTTTAAACGAAATGAAATTGCACGTGTTATGGAGTGATGACAAAACCATAGTTCAATATGTTGCTACTTTGTTAAAAAAAACTATCAAGATTGTTTTTGAAAAAAAAAGAAAGACAAGCTATAATAATACATTTTAAAAAATGTTTAAAAAGAATAAAAAAAATATCCAACTAACAAAACTGAATCGCCTTTTGAATTTTAATTTTATATTCTTTTTATTTCATTTCCAACTTTTATTTCAAATAAATGTTACAGAAAATAAATGATTGAAAAAATTTCGCTCCTGTAAATGACAATTGTCAAAGCATCTGCTGTTCTGCAACGTGAAATAAAAAACGACCTCTGGGTTCTACGCACATTTTATCAAATCTTGATAACTCCATTGCTTAGAGCATCTTTTTGGTAATTCAGAAAAGAAATAACAAAAAAATATGGTTCTGCCTCTACATTTTTAGATATCATCCAAGATGAGATATTTTATTCGTGTAATCTAATATTTATTTCTATTCGATTCGGGGTTTTGTTTCTTCTGAATGGTACTCTTCGCGTCGAATTATCTAATTCCGTTGCGATGATATGTTATTTATTTTGATAGGAGAATTCATTTTCTTGAGAATTACGGGCATAAAGAAGCGTGTGTATGACAGGATATGTAATGGGAATCTTGTAACTTAACACCATTTGCTAGGAGAGATATATGTTTGGGCAGTTTTGAATGAGAGTTATCACAGAAATGTTTAATTTATGATTTGATTTGTTATGCATTAGATCACATAAAAGACTATTATGATATTCATCAAAGTTTAATTTACGCTTGGATGGGTAAAATTTGCATTAGAATGAAAAGACTGTAAGTTTAGGCATGCAAATTAGTTGTTGGTTGTTGTTGATGCGTAGTTTTAGATAATTTTTTTAAAGTGAGAAATTTTTATCCCCATTATATTTTTTGCCCCTCATTAAAACATTTTCTTAATAGCTTAGATAGTTAGATAGAAAAATAATTAAAAAAACAGTCCTACTTCATTAAAAAAAATAAATGCACATTTTGCAATCGCATTAGCCTTGAATCGTTTGACATATTAAAGCAGAAACAACGGCATATTCGCGGAAAGTAACGAATCAAACAATACTAATAACTGGATTTAGATAGTAACTACTATTAATAACTGTATTTGCAATAACAAATACTGCCTACGATAACTGATTAGAAATGTAAAAATACGAATACTGTAATCATATTCTCTAGAACAATATTATATTTTGACCTATGAGTTTACTCGACAATCATCAAGCATGGGACAAAATAATCGCATGCCATATTCACGTAAAGTAACGAATCCACCAGTACTTTGTGGACTTCGATACTAATAACTATTAATAACTGGATTTTTAACAAAATATACTGCCTACGAAAACTGATTAGCAATGTCAAAATACGAAACCTGTAATCATATTCTAGCGCAATCTTATTTTTAGACTATGAGCTAACTCGGCACTCTTAAGGCATATATATTGGCAAGGCGATAAGGCGTAATTTACGGAAAGTAACCAATCCATAAACATAACTTTGTTTTGTAATTGAAGAGTTTAGTGGAAGAGCGGCTAATTGACAAAAAGCTGAAAACGGAAAAATGAGCTTTAGTTTTTCATTTGCACGATACGTTAAAAACGGCACTTACAGAAGGTAAAAATATATACTTAACTTAAAGTTTATGAAAAGGAAGAGTCTTAAAAGGAGGTAGCAACATGTTCATTGACACAAATATGTTAATGTTTTCAAAAATATCACTTAGCACGTTCTCCCACTAAGCTCTTCAATTATGCTGTTATTCAGAAATCAAATAAAACATCAACGAAATCTTACTTCGATTTCTATGATAAGGGTCGTCGTACGATCGACGCCTGTCGTCAAAGGATTCGTAAACGTTCGGCTCTTCGGTCCTTATCCTCGGGTCCAGAGGAGGGGCTCCAGCATACTGTCTGTCTTCGGGTTCACGAGGACCCGAACGGAGCCGAGTACCGCCGAGTGTTGATGGACGGTACTGGTCCATTATTGGGTTGAATCCTCAAGAACTACCAAACCTGAAAAAGGAGAATAGCAATATTTAGTACATTGTAATAAATGTTTTTGAAACAATAGATCGTCGGTCAAATGACAAACCCACGAATATGCAAAAACACAGGGATGGAAAACTGGATAATGTTAAGCCCACATTTTTTAAAAGCTGCCAATCCCTAGAATTTGCACAGTCGTGGTTTTGTTATTTGACCCACGATATATTACATGGCTTGAAGACGTACGGCAGAACTTTAGATGTACAACGTCAAAGTAGTTACAATGATATTTTACATTGTTATTGCACACCTGCGTTTCTGATATAAAAAAATAAAGAACGTAAACTGTAATACAATGTATGAAAAATTTGAATATCAATATAAAAAAATTTCTGTATGTAAAGTATACTAAAGACTAATTCCATCTATCATTTAACAAAGATTTTTAAAGCGCATTTACAAGTTAAAAAAATATTTTTATGTTCGAAAGAAAATCACATAAAATAAAACAAGTTACAATATTTACTTACAGTACGTGTAGATCGACTTTCCGCTATATATTTCACCCCTTAATGTTAAAAGTTATGGTGGTAATCACTTTCAACGCGTGGGACTTGTATTACAGAAAGAATAAGTTAAACCTAGAATTAACCTAAAATTATATGACGTAAAAACTGTCTTTTACAGTAAAATTATTAAATCCTCAAAAACTACGCCCTGATACCAAAAATATTGAAATGGGCACAAAAACGAAATCTACTTACTAGCATTAACATGTAAACAACAAATAACTACGACAAATATATCACAACATAAACATTGTTACCAGTTGAACATCTCACATTAATCCAACTTCTACACCCAACATTCTTCTACGAAGCATCGAATCCCGATCCACCAGACCCAACTCTCCATATCATTTCCAATTCTTTCACTCGACTGCTTTTAATTCCTCCCCGTCCGCCCATTCCCATTACCGCTGTGCCCCAACTCGGTGGCCCTGTTGATAAGGTTATCGGCGGACCCCCTGGACCACCAAGAATCCTGGGCCCGATGGCCGATAACGAACCTCATTCCCGATGACCATTCTTCTTGCTGGGATGGACTTCTTTTCGGGATGGGAAGAAAGTATTGGGTTGGTGTTGGGTACTTGTTGGTTGGTGTGGAAGGATTGAAGTGGTTTGAGGGTTGTCAGGCATTAGTTTTGGAGGGTGAACTGTATGGTCAAGTCGGAGCACAAAACTTAATTTGAAAATTTAAACTTTTTTGTACTAATAAGACTTCTTGAATAACACTGAATAAGACACTTTTTTTTAATTTGTTCCACATGCCTAGTCATCCAAAGAGTTTTACAACAAATTAAATTACAAAGTTAAATATGGATTAGAATCTTTTTTGTACCAACCCTTGCTGTGAGGGAATGTGACAGCCTCACAAATGTTTCAATTAAGACCATATAGTATTAATTAATTTTATTTTTACCTTACACACAAAATATACGAGCATGTGATTTCCAGGACCTTATCTAGGAAAACTCATGCATTAGACAAAACAAATTTTGTGGGCTCCTTTACGGAAAATGTTGTGTTTGATAGCCTGTAATGATGGTGCTAGTTGGCCAATTTATCATATTTTTTGCTGCCATGTTTTCGGCTTCCTTATATATATTAGCAAACCAATCACATAAGGTCAGTGTCCGATTCAAAGTCAAGCTAAAAAGAAACTACGGTATTAGGAAATTTTAAAATGTACTGAAATTTTGGAAGTTTCAGGCATTCTGCATAATATAAACTAGCATTTAGGGGTCGTAGGTCTGGCCTAAAAAGCCTTATGGTAGATCAGGCCCTACAAAAAGTTGAATAGACCCTCTGTAAAACTTCAATTTCTCAATGGATATACAATATAAAACACTACAATCATTTCTAAAAACCAACCAAACTTTCTATAAAATAAACAATATTAGATCAAAACTTCTCCTATACAATAACTTGATAATGTCATGCCATACCACAGGGAACTTTAATATGCATGCAGCATGGTATCAAAGTTGCGTGTCCTGTGTTTCTCATTGTCGATGTACACCAGTCCTCGTGCCCCTTCCCTTCGGGGACTGGGTAAGTAATGTGCCCAGGCATTTTGCTGGTTTTACTGGCATCTCTCCAGCAGGAGTTTTCCTGTCGCGATGCCAGGGGGTCGGGAAAAGGGTATAAATCTAAGTGGGGTAAGCAACTGGAAAACGGGCCGTTTCTTTTGTACGGGCATTTTATAAATAAAATATTCAGTTGGACAGTTACAGATAACGAGGTTTTTTTGGTTTTGTTTTAGTATGTGGGGGTATTTATCTGGTTGGATAAGTGGATTATATTAAGAATTCAATTTCGCTCGAGAGATTGTGGGAGGAATGTCGATGGGGCTTGAGTAATTTTGATCGAACTTTTCTGATGCATTGTAGTTAAGAATTTTCAAAACTATATGTATAATGTCTATAGAACTATTTGTATATATATGTCTTAAAGGAGATAAAATTGGTTTGGTTTGTTTAAATTATCTTCGCACTAAAGCTACAGAGCTATTAAAAAAGGGCCTCGAAATTTGGAAGCGTGGTCAAGTGACGCGGCTGACACATGAGCAGGCATCCAAAACAAACTTATAGCGACATGACTTTGAACATCACAGATTTGACGAGTATGTGTGTCCCTGTGTACTTGGAGTATTTTTTTATTAGACTCCGGTTGTATTTTCTGTTTATAGGATATCCGTGTGAGTAAATGAGAATTGATCCGTGGCGGGAAATAAAATGTTAAATAGAAAATTTAATTTGTAAAGTTAAGTCAATTTTCAAGGTATATTGTGATATAAAGGTAAAACTATTTTGTCATATTACTAAAGTTAATATTTTTAAATGTCTAAATAAATAAAAAAAATACTCCAAGTACACAGGGACACACATACTCATCAAATCTGTGATGTCCAAAGTCATGTCGCTATAAGGTTGCTTTGGATGCCTGGATTTGGGCAAGGAAGGCAAACAACAACAAATGTCTCATAAGGGAATATTTTTTTCATATGACTTTTCTTTCATATGCAGAATAACAATATATATTTTTATTTGGATTTATTCACTTTATGTATAAATATCCTAAATTTAGTTCAAAGGTAACATTTATGCCTTTACTGGACGTTGGATGGGAAGTGTAAGTGGAAAGGTTTAAGATGGTAACCTTTTGACAATTAAAACATTATTTTTATACTTTGAGTTCAGGAAGCCTTTTATGAATGAACGATATATAATAAATAACTTAGTGTCTTAAACTCATATTCGATGTCTGCAATGTTTAGACTTTTACAAAACGAGCAAATACTCGTACTATCTTTAACTAAATTCTTTACTCTTAAATTTTCGGTAAGATATCAAAATTATTGTTATTTTATTTTAAAAAAATCTCGTTTATTTGTATTTATTTAGAGGTAAAAGAATAAACTTGGATGATTCAAAAAAGGTACAAAAATTGTCACTAAACTACCTTTCTACACTCTAATAATCAAAACTCAACCAACGCATAAATTCTTTATTGCATTCAAACCACCTACAAAAAATGCAACTAAAAATACTCACTCAAACTTCAAAAAACTTCTCAAATACAAGATATAAATCCAGAATATCGCACAAAAAAAATAATCAAAATTCAGTCGCTGTACAATATAACCTACACACATGAATAAACCACACGTTTTCCAGAGTGTCACATAACGCCTCACTGAACATGGCACATCTCTCCATGTAACGACCAAACCACCAGAAAGAGGGGAAACATCAAGTTTTCAACGCCAAGAAATAATTACTTTCTCTCTCAGGCCCAGTGTGTCGCAAACAAATCTGTTTGGCGGATCAGACTACACCAAATAAATACTCGAAGCAGTGGAAAAGGGTATTCCGGCTACTATGTACGAGTGGATGTCAAAGAAAAGAGTAAGCTTTCTTATTATTTGTTTTTTTTATTATGAACAAAATAGGCAAGATTTTCATTCTATGAACATTTTTGGTGGTGTTTGTTTTAAAGTGTTCTTATGATATAGATTATTTATATATCGATTTGTTTAATTAATATATTTTTTACTGTAAAAAATCAGCTTAGATCTGTTCGAGACCTGAGGTCACAAGTGTCTCACTAAAGGCAACGCTCAATTTTTAGAAACATTATTATGAACTAAGACCACTGGTGTATGGATAGTTTTATTTAATTTAAAAGAAATAAGATTTTCCCTTGTGTCACATATTTTAACACGGTATTTACAAGAATTAGAGAGGAGTTTCAAGCATCAAATAAAACCATGAAAAATGCAATAGTATAAATACATAACAAAATAGAACAATACACAAAATGCACAAACTATAAAATTATTTAATAAGGTTGAGAGTTATATACACAATTTTCATAAAAAGGGCAAAAGATTCCGTGCTTTTAACAAGTTTTGAAAAAACTGGGGTGGCTACGGAATTAAAAGTTTGGCATGGTCTCTTAGAAGTGATTGTCTTTCATCATTTAACTTTTCACAAAAGAGCATACCATGTGCAAAGTGAAACAGTACAAAGTGAACCGACTTTGATTCATTTTAAGTTTTTACTGGTGTTCCCTCAATTGCCTTTAATGATATTTTAGCTAATATGCTAAAAAAATATTTTGATTATTAATTTTGTTGATTTTAATTGTATTTTTACTAACAAAAGTATTAGAAATATTTGCCTAAATTTTAATGAAACTGGGGAATTACAAACAACTGTCCTTCAACAATAGCCATTGTGACCCATCCCTCCTATGTCTAGCAATACCGAGCTTGGATTATGTATGCGCAACGGCGACCATTCCTAATGGTTTCCCTCACGAAGAATTAGTCGACTTTTGTCTCAAGAAAGCGGTTTATGAGACGGCAAAAATATTCGTGTCTCTTAATCAGTGGGAAATATGGCGGAGTGTCGGAAATGCTGCACACACTCGGACATTTATTTGGCTGCGTAATGAGGAAAGTGATGCATAATGCATTCAAGAAGTCTTCCTCGGATTCCTCTGGTTAGATTTCAGTAACCCGACAAGGTATATTGCATTTGTGTAGGAGTTGGCTGGTTTCTGAAATGAATTATATATTTGGAGACCTAGAGTATTTGTTTCAGAAACACTTGTGTGGTTATTGCTTTGTTATTAAATTTGGTGGGTTTCTGATGTAAAGTATTCATTCGAGTCCATGCTTTTGATTGTGTTGCAGAAACCCATGCCGGACATTGGTTTCTCACATGACTTGATGTGTTTCAGAAAGGAAAGATTCAGATTTGTGGTCATAGTATTTGTTGCAGAAACACGGCTAAACAAATCTATTTTGCATTCAGGTTAACGTGTTACTGAATTAAATTATAAATATGTAGAGGGAGTTATATTGTTGCAAGGCCGTTTAGTTAAGCGTGGTATTTTAGAGTTACTCATAAACGGGAGACGTTTAATAGTTGACTGCTAATGGATTCTATCTCGAAATGTGGCACGAGTTGAAAGTAGGTGTTTGTTATGATATGTTAAATGAATTAAAACGCTACTTTCAAAAGGGTTTGTTGCATTATATAATTCATACAAGATAAGGTTAACAACAATACCAAAGCACAAATAATCACAATATTAGTCTTTAAATATGTTAATTTATAATATGTTTAATATGTTATGTTTAATATATTTAATATGTTAATTTTAAAATATTTAAATTAATTAATTTTAAAATATTTAAAATAATTAATTTTAAAATATTTAAAATAATTAATTTTAAAATATTTAAATTAATTAATTTTAAAATATTTAAATTAATTAATTTTAAAATATTTAAATTAATTAATTTTAAAATATTTAAATTAATATTTTAATATTTAAATTATTATTTTAAAATATTTAAATTAATTAATTTAAAATATTTAAATAATTAATTTTAAATATTTAAATTAATTAATTTTAAAATATTTAAATTAATTAATTTAAAAATATTTAAATTAATTAATTTAAAAATATTTAAATTAATTAATTTTAAAATATTTAAATTAATTAATTTTAAAATATTTAAATTAATTAATTTTAAAATATTTAAATTAATTAATTTTAAAATATTTAAATTAATTAATTTTAAAATATTTAAATTAATTAATTTTAAAATATTTAAAATATTTAATGCGTTAGTTTTAGTATATTTAATATGTTAAAATAATTTCAAACATATTTTTTATTTAAACTTAATTTTACCTAAAACAAATTAAGGATTAAACCTAAAAATTTACAAAATAAGCATTTTAATTATACACTTTTGAAAACAGCTGATTTAGAAATATATGTCCATATATTATACATAACTCTTCCGCTGTTGAAAAGTTTTAATCACTTTAGTGAGAACAAGCTTAATTCTTAAATCGAGTAAATTATTTCCACAGATAAAGCAACTGCAAGGCTTTTTTTTTAAAAATTAACTGAATTTACGGGTTGCTCAAAAGCAAAATTGAATTAGACATGGAAAAAAACTTGTGGTAAAGCATTTAAATAGGCTAGTGCATTTTCTCTGAAACGAACTCATTTCCTAATGTAAAAACATTAAGATTTATTGTGCAGAGACCATTAGGAGACTACAAGTACCAAAAGAAACAAATCACTTTATTTTTCTCATCAAGGGGTTTTCGTATATCCAGGGGAATGCTAGATTAAAATTTAGTAGCTACTTTTGTTGTAAAATAAGGCTAATTGGTTTATTTTAAGAACTTTTTAAAGGTAATGTCTGTAATAAGCTCTGTAAAAGGTTTTAAATAGGGTTTGGGATAAACACAAATGAAAACATTGGCGTTAAAACATAGTAATCTATTTCATGGTACTCTTTTTAATTCTGAATTGGCCATGAATTTTTTTGAAGTTTAATCCCCCTCGAAATTAAACGATTTAGACAATTTGCACATGCGATAATTAATGACAAGATAATTAGTTTTTGTAGATTTATTCTTATAACCTATTGCAATAAAAGTATTCTTATTGAGTATCAAATAAAATATATATTTATTAATCTAAAATGGCTCCTTACAGATATTATTCGTTACAAATAATAAGTTTTCATAAATATTAAAAAAAATCAGCAAACTACCAAAGAAAATATACTGTGACAATGTGGTAAAGCGTAAAGTTTGTTTCTTGCTATTAGAGTATACTTGTTACAAAACAACTTTTACAGAGATCCTCTTTAAGTTTGTTTCTTACTATTAAAGTAGGCTCGTTACAAAACAAGTTTTACAGGTAGCTCTACCTTAAGTTCTTTTCCCACTATTAGAGTAGGATTGTCATAAAACAAGTTTTACGGGAAACTTAAACCGTTAACTTTGAGTAAAGTAAATAAAGACACAAAAATTTTAATTGCAATTTCTAAAATAATACTTAGTAATATGAAATTAAATATATCATAATAACAAAGTAATTGACCTCACATAAGCAGTTAGGATACTCTTTTTTTTATAAAAAAAAATGAATACTTTCGGAGTTTTATTGAACTAATAAAACTTTTGATATAGTTTTTGTTGTAATTGGTGAAATATGACCAAATATAAATTCGAATGAGGCAATTAAGACACTATGCAAATGTCATAGATGGCCCAAATTTCATTAAAGACTCCAATGAAATAATTCGACGGAAATGCAATTAGTTTCATTAAGGGGTTATGATATTTGGATAATTGCTTATAAATGCAATTACTAAAATTGGTAAATAAGATTCCAAAGACAGTAACTGATGGGAATCTTAATATTGGCATTCAATAACCCACTAAAGAGATTTTAATGATACTTTTGTGCACTCGTGAATTGATTCAAAATATATGTAGCAAAAGATTTACAAATTATTTATTTAAAGAAAACTAAATAAGTGTTTTTATACAAACTTTTAATATTAATACACGTTTAGTGTTAATGAAAATAAACTGCAAACAATTCTTTTTGAAATTTTGATCCTTATTTATACATGAAAAGAAAATGAATCAAAAGTAATTATTTTCTCATTAAAAAAAGTTTTATATTTATTTTAATAAATCAAAATATTTTTTGCAGAGCAGACTGTCTTCACAGTACCATAAAATATGTAACCAATGTATTGTATTTTCATTATCAGTAGTTGGATTAATAATATCACTTTTTTTTCTTTTGTTCAATATATCCCAACTTCTTAAATTACACTGATTTTTAGGTGGCAAAATTTGCATGCATGCAGTAAGCAGAACTGATATACCACGAAGTTTAATTACTTCGTCTTTATAATGTTTTTTTCATTTTCAGAAGTTCATAAACCCACTTTTTCAAAGACAGCAAATTATAACAAATGTTATTCTTATAAAACGTTACAGTAAGCAAAACTGATGTAGCCCACAATTTTATTAGTCTCTATCTTTTTAGTATGTTTTCCTTTCCGTAAAAATAAAAAATAAAAAAATTATATTTTTCAAAGATAGACGTGTTATAGCAATTGCAATTCTCCTAAAACGTTACAGTTAGCACAACTGATATATCATCACATTTAATAACTCTAGTACTAATATTTTTCATTTTTTACTGTTCAAACAATTAGGTCACTTTTCAAAGACAGACACCTTATAACAATTATAATTTTTATAAAACTAAAACATTACAGTTAGCACAAATCATAAAAGACGTTTTTTTAATTACTCTGGATTTGCATTAATTTGTCATTTTCGTATAGTTCAGTATATTAGGTCTCTTTTTCCAAGACGTACACATTATAACAATTTAAATACTTATAAAACATTACTGTTTGCACACCTGATTTACCAAATAATTTTTTTAATTACTATAAATATACATTAATGTTTTCATTTCCCTATGGTTCAAACAATTACACCTCTTTTTCAAAGACAGTCGCGTTATTACAATAGCAATTCTTATAAAACATTGCAGTTAGCACGACTGATATACCACATACAATTTTTTTAATTATTCTCCTTATTATTTTTTCATTTTCATACAGTTCATTATGCCACTTTTTCATATACAGACGTGTTATACCAATCGCAATTATAATAAACGAAATTTCAATTAGCACAACTGATATAACAACCAATTTTTTAATTACTCTGCCCTAACATTAATATTCTCATTTCCCTATGGTTCCCACAACAACTTGTTCATCTATTTTAATCAGACACTCACTTTCATCAAATACTCTTATCATACAAGATCCATAGCCATACTCACCACGGAGTCTATTAGAACTCCATACTGAGTCACCGATCGTGTAATATAATATAAGAGGACCGTTTTAATTCAGCAATTTCCGTGAGCGTTATGCGCATAATCGTCTCATAAATCACACCTTGTCGGTGGGGGCAAGTCAACATGGAACCCCCCTTTTGGAATATTCGAACATGCAGCCACCCACCCATTTAGGGGGGATAGGAGTAGAGACACGCTACGGGGACCCTTGTCGGGGAGATAGGAAAGATGATATTGTTTTGTTTTATTTAATATGTTATTTATAAGTATTTTATTGATTAGTTTATTCATAATTTGTTGCTATATGATGGCTAACCAGGCTGTTGTATTCAAACCTACAACTTTGAGGAGAGATCTCCGATGCTTTTGCCAAATCTTTTTCCAAACAATGTTTATCCACCCGAGGGACACAAACATATAAACCCGTCAAGGACCCGTTAAGTTTTTCCAGCTACACTTATAACTTAAAATTATTATTTTTAATTTTAATAAATTTAAAAATATATATTAAGGAGGTTTTAAAAACCATTTCCTACACAAATAAATTTTTTAAAGCATTAGAAATTGTAATTAATGAATTAAAAACTAAAAATTAAGGCTAATGCAGTGTAAAACATGTTGACACTTTGTGCAAAAGGCTTATTCCTTAGAAGGTTATTCAATAAAAAAATACAAAGACATTCCTTTCACAACATTTGCAAAAAAAATTATGTTCTTGGATGCAATTCAAGGCATTAAATTTTTTTAATTAAATAAATACTTTGAAGAATAAATTTTTTATAAATATTATAGTTGATATTCTGAAAAATAATGAAAGTTTTAAGCCTCAATTTTTATTTATAATCTTTGAGTATTATTTCGTTTACTTTTTAATACTCAAAATAAGTTGAAATTCCAATTAAACATTTAGATTCAGTTTCATATATAGTTATAAAAATTAACTGCTCCGATATTTTTCTACCTAAAACTTTATTTTTTTATTTATTGAAATGTATTTTTCATTAAAATTTAAAATATTTTTGTTATTATCTTAAGTAATAGATTTTGTAAACGACAAAAAAAAGTTTTTACAGAGAATCTTTTACAAAATATCAAGACTACCACTTTTCAAAAATAACAAATGCCAATAATAACTTATCTCCAATAATACAGCCATGTTACGATCCTTACCTTGTTCTATGCATATGCGGTGCTGGCCTCACATTACATGCTGTACACGTATTAAGTAATAGCTGCCTATCATTTAAGGCTACTGCAATGCATTTGTTTTGGGGAGTTACTCCATTGGATATTACTTAAGGGATTTCAGAAAAAAAATGGATTTTTTTCTCATTTTGTGTATAGTGTTTGGATAGCAGGGGTATTAATTTTTATTTATTACATATATTTGTATGACATTAATTCCTATTCAATATATGATTGTATGACAAGTGCTATATTGGATGATAAATAGTTTTGACGTATTTTTTGCAGCTATTGAGTTGTATATGGAATAACAATGGTGCTTAATAGAGATAGGCTAGGAAAAAACTGTAGTGTAAATAATGTATTTCGATCGGGAACATTCATTCTATGTGAATAACTGTAATTAAAGGAGAATTTTTTTAGTTCTAATGGTGAAGCAAAATTATAGATAATTTTTTTAATATAAGGTAAATAAATTGATAGATTGGTCTAAAATTCCGTCTTGTGGTACACCTGGGATTCTGGGAAAATCTAATAACGTTTACCTCTCATTAAGATAAATTTAACTAATAAAATGAGTTTTTTAATGTACTAACAATTTCTTTTTGTACATACTTGTATAGATCAAATGTAAAAAAGAATTTCATTTACAAATGAAAACAAAACGTTTAAGTTATTTTAAATATCTAATACAACATGACATCATATGTAAGTAGTACAAGATTGGTAGTACCGTAAATGCAAAAGTTAATCAATTTTATCTGTGTTTAAAAGTTACATTCCCAACTTCTTGGAAATAAGCGAACATATATGGCTATTTTCTCTGCATAAATTATTCTTTTTTTTAAATAAAATATTTGTTTGGAGTATCAGAAATAGGTTTATTTTTAAGAGAGGATTTTTTAAAAATACTTTTCAAATAAGAGAAGTAGAATATTAATAAAAATTCATTATTAAGAAAAAATTACATTTATGTTTATTGCTAAAACGACTTCTGGATAAATTACGGAAAAATCTGAATACAATGCTCCGAAGGTTAATGGAATTATCTAATTGTTAAAAAAATCATAGTAATATCACAGTACAAGTTAGAATAAATCTATATGTTTTAAAGTAAAGAATGTATTTAATAGAAAATATACTTATATGATATCGGAAAAACCCCTGAAAACTTAACTCTCACATAAATAGTATGAATTGATAAGGTGGAAAAACTTTATAATGTGATTCTTGTGCATTGCGAGTTCTTGCTGCATTCTTACAAATTTTGTGTTTCTTTTCACCATAATAATAGTTCCTAGTAGCTGTGTGACTGTGTGGTGAAATGTTTCACCACATTTTCTCAATATTAAGTTGAACCATTTTTCAGATTTTGGAAACAAAAATCTGATAAATGGTTTAATTGAATACCTTGAATATGGTGAAACATTTTACCACACAGCCATTCCAGCTACTAGGAACCATATTTTCGGTGAAACCAAGTGCCAAATTTTTAAAAGTGCAGAAGATTCTAGCATATATTCTTTCCCGATGTATTATACACTATCTAACCAATTCTTTCATGAACATCAAAACCACCTCTTTCCCCTAAAATACATTTACGTAGACTGGTACATAAATTCCGAAGAAATCCGAGTCTAAGTACAAGTCTGAGACATTACAAATTAAAACAATGTTTACATGTTTCAAAGTTCCAAAAGGCATCAAATGAAAAATATACTCGATTGATATCCGAAAAAGAAGTAACTCTGACATTAGAAGTGAAAAATACCAATTAGAAAAACTTTATAATGAGCATACATGTAATAAGAAATCATTAGAGAACTTTCTGAAAGATTCTACACGCATTTCTTCCCGATGTTTCGCGATACTATCAAACCTAATCTTCCACAATAAACAAAACAACCTTTCCTCTAAAACTCCAAATCCACCCTACACTTTCCTATAAAAGTTCCCTAATTCGCAAAAGACCCCGGCAAATAACGCTAATGTTCCGGCAGTGCCTAGGATTAATGCAGGCGCTTTTCGGTACACAATATGGCCGTCATAAATTCCGTTTCCTTGCATTAGTCAAGTGACGGGGAGACTCCATGAGATAAGATAATGACTGTATTCAATGTTCCCCGCCACTAAAAAGGTAAGGTTACTTTTCTTCGGGATATCAATAACTTGGAGGGGAGTGGGGAGGCGTCATCACTCAATTTGTGAGGGTTCGGTTGATCAGAAATATTTATTGCATGATGTTTGAACAAGGCTTTTTTATTGATTGATGGAGGGTGAGCTAACAGTTGCGATAAAAAGGCATATTTTTATAAATAGTGTCTGTTGCAGGTGAATTGTCTGAAAAAAAAGTTAAAAAAAAACATTCATTTTAATGGTTGCTTTTCATTTGAATTATTATTTATTTCACACGTTACCTGCAACTTCTTATTTTTGAACACTTATTTTTAAAATATAATAATTATAGGGATGATATTGATTTAAGTATGAATTACCACGTAAAAGGAATTATCCCAAACTTAAAAAAAATATATATTTGAATACTTCCCAAACAACAAAGCACTTGGTCTTCATTTTACATGCAAACTTAATTGAAGACTTGAGCCGTGTCAACTTACAAAAACAAATACAGTCACTGTTAAACGTGTACCACTTTAATATTGTTATTATAATGGTAGTAAATACACGATGCGAGAAAAGTGACACTTATCTATTTAAATAAACACGTTACAATCGGCCCATTTTTACATAACATACTGTACGATATCGTTATCGGTTTTTAAGATAAATATCAACCAAAAAACATCTTGAACACACAAACATTCAGCGTTTAAAGCGAAAATAATTCGAATATCCGAATACCATACGATAAAACTATTTTATGCCGCCAATTACAAACATACTTCGCAGCTCATATGAAATGGAAACATAAAGAGAATTATCGTTCTTTATTTAACTCAAGCCAAGTACAATAAAAATCGAATACTACACTCACCAAATTAGCTACAAACCACATTCGTGCCACACCACATTCAAATTTTTACGATCGACTTCTCTCGCCGCTCGATCACTTCTATTAATGATGTTCAAGCTGAAACATCATGTTCTGTTTAACTTGTTATTTTAAAAACATAAAATATATTTTTATATGAGTTGTACTTTTTAAATCATTTGTTTTTTAGTTATGTCTATATCTTGGTTTCCCTTTAAATTTTTTCACAGTTGTCTCCTCCTCCTTTTACTATTCTGCATAAATAAACATAATAAAATAGATTTTAAGTGATTAATCGTTTGAGGTAAATTCACATATCAAAGCATTAGTTGAACTACGTCAAATAAAAACTCTTATCCTAATTGAAGAGCTTAGTGGAAGGGCGTGCAAAGTGACACAAAAGTAAAAACGAGACAATTAAAGTTTTTCGTTTGCACTTGGATAGTTTTAAAAACGTAACTTATAAAAGGTAAAAAATATACTCAACTTAAGGTTTGTGAAAAGAGGGAATCTTGTTACCTTTATATATATATAATGGAGGGTATAAAACGTTGACAAGAAAATGTATTTTTTAAAAAAAATGTCACAACGCACGTTCCTCAATAATGTGTGAAAATTACTTTGTTCTACGAAGAGGGTCTAAATAAGTCTCCTGCTTCTCAGAAACACTCAATTGTTATTTATTAACTGAATTGTGCACTAAAATTCCATATAAAATACCTTAATTTATAACACAACCAAAATATTTTTTCACAAGATTCATTACCATTTTAACCACGGTCTTAATGTTCCTAAAATCGCTTTGTATCGATATAAAAAGATATCCTGTAAAACAATATCAAATCCAATCTGTTTTTCCCAAATACTAAAAAAAAACCAACCCCACATCATGCAAAGCGAGGTGGCCATAAAGAATCTGACCGACCATTAGAGGACAGGTGAGGGACCATTGAAAATGATGTACGCGGGCAAGGTATCAATTAATCTTCGTGCAGCGTAATGCGACGTTTTTACTGTTATGTCCGTCCCTAATGTGTTGGTCCGCCGTGCAATAACTATGTTTTATGTGAATAAGTAGCCCGATAGGAAATGTCAATGACATCCTTTAAGTAGCTGGGTTTTTATCTATTAACATCGGTATTTAGTTAATAGATGTTTTAGTAAAGTTGGGTTACATATATAATAGTTTGATATGTGGAATAAAATGCTTACGTTACGTTAGTTTGGTGGTAAAATTGTCACCATTCCATATGCAGTGTCTTATGTGTAAAAATATAATATAGTTTAAAGAACATAACACTTTTAAGACATAAGACTTTTATACATAACACTTTTAGCCAATTATGCTCTTTAAATAGTCGCGATTTTTATCTTTAGTCTTAAATATTTGGTTAGATTTAACCTCTTCACTCTTAAAGGGTCCAAGCGAAAAAACTTGAGCTCCTCAAAAATGCTGATATCGAAGGAGCTAACAAGTATCAGTCGTTTATTTATGTAAAAAATGAGGCATAACTAGGGGTCAAGCTCAATATTGGAGGACCTTCAATACAGTTTTTAAAAACTTTAGGCACGTTTATTTTTTCGAAAACTTATTTTTTTATCTACATACTCTACATACAAAGCGATCAAATAGTAATACAATTTGGCAAAAATACATTTTAACTCAACTGCAATAACAAATTGGGATTGTCAGTTCAAATTTAGTTTCAGCAAATACGTATTAAAAAACTAATATTTCAAAAATATCTTAGAAACGAAAATATATATTTATAGTTTCTGGATTTTAATTAGTTAATAAAAAAATCCAGATCATCTAAAAATGTCTATATCGACATAACTAATGATGTGGATATTACTACTTTTTTACTGATTTTATGAGTACTTCTTTTATTTACTGTTTTTCTATTGAAATCGGAGGAATCGTTAAACTATTTAGTTATTTGCTCGTATCTAGTTAAATGATAAATTCATAACCGAAAAGTGTCTAAAATTTATCATAGATTTATTATTAATATAAATTGTTTGTTTTGAATGATTAAGTTTGCACATACTTAATTTTTCTATATCAACGGTATATCTGTTACAGTTAGCATTTATTTGATTTTGATTTCTTTGTTACCAGTTCACTGAAGTAATTTCTACAAATCGAGTTCTTCGTTATTAAAAACTAAGGGCGTGTAACACTACACGACTTTCAATTACCGCTCAATAAACCAATACACACTTTCAAAGGTATATATAATATAATAAGGTATATAAGGTTTAAAGGTATATATAATAAGGTAATTATAAACCTTATAAGAAATTTTTTAATAAATTTAAAACCCAAAAAGTTCTATGGCAGCTACCTCTTGCGCATGCGCAGTTTTTTAAACCTTTTTATGACGCCTGACGGGTACTAGAAACTCGTGTACCAAATTTGAAGTCAGCAGATATTTGAGTTCAAACTGTAGAGTGGTTTCAGAAGACAGAAACACCACTGTTCAAAACCAACTTTTTTAGAATCAGCCCTCTCTAAAACGTATAGAAAAACAAAATGTCCATTTCGGATTTTCAACTACACTGCTAAAAATTATGCACTTTGTTTCACCAAAAATATGGCTCCTTGTAGCTGCAACGGCTGTATGGTGAAACGTTAAACCATATTTTTGGTGTTCGGTTGAACCATTTCTCAGGTTTTTGTTTCCAAATCCAGAAAAATGGTTCAACCAAACACCGAAAAAAAGGTGAAACATTTCACCACACAGCCGTTGCAGCTACTAGGAACCAATATCATGGTGAAACCAAGCACAAAATTGTTAACAGTGTACATCAGAATCATTTCCTCACCTTATATTTCTTATTAGGTAATTGAAAGTAAAAAAGTTAAGAATATTGTTGAATGTATGCCTTCTGTAACAAATATGAAACTATATAGAAACACATGGTTTCGTTGTACGTTGAAGACACTTCTAGTTTAAATTCAACAAAATATGAATACAAGGACAGAAAAATAGATCTAAATAGATAGAAATTTCATGCACCCGCATTAACTTTTCGAATGCGCATATTTCAAGTACTGAGTGGAAATAGAAATGCTGAATTAAAAAATTTTTATAGAACACCGATTGGTGAATCAATATCACGTGGGTACTGAACATCAATCGAAAGAACAGCAAGAATGAAAGCTGTAAGCAATACGTCACCTGAAACATGCCAATTGATTTAAAAACTTTATAAAAATAACGATTACACTGTAAAAAACTCAGTCAATTTACAGAAAAAAACATAGGTTTACAGAAATATACAGCTATTTTTAACACTTATTCTTTTAAAGATAAACTGTAATAACAGTTTCTTTTTTCAGTTTTTAGCCGCACTTTTTAGCTCACAAAGTTATTGAAAAGACCTTTTATACGGCGTATAATTACCTTTAAATGTGTGTACTGATTTATTTAATCGTAATTGAAAGTTTGGTATTGTTACACAACCTAGTTTTACAGTGTATGGTTGTGTGAAACGAGTGACTAAAACATTGAACTAACTTACACTTAAAAATAGATTACACCTTCACCTGAATTAATAGTTCATGCGACATTCCCACTCCAAGTTCGTACACATAATTCGCGCGACTAATCAGTTTCCTGAATTCAGCTTTGCTCCTAGGGAATAAATTAATTTTAATGCCCATTGTATGCGTCTCCCGAACCATTGATACCGATGCATATTTACTGATAATTTCAGCTGCATTCAATGTTTGAAAGGTTCTGATTACAACGTCAAGTTAAATATGGGAAGGTAAGGAACGGAATAGTATTTGAATCCTGCTCTTTTACTTATCTAACGTGTTTTGTTTATCAATTCAATCATTCAAATACCATTATTTAGAATATCTTGCTAATTATTGTGATAATGGTAATCAGCAGTGATGAATTGAATGGGATACAAATTAATATATTTGTTATTTCAATAACCTTTAGTAATAATATTTTTAATTTTATATCAAAATATACTATTACCAAGAGAATGACTATGCAAAAACGGATTTTCTGGATAAGTTTATCTAAATAACAATTTAGAAGACATATATAGACCACATGGTAATGAACAATATATTTCTATAGATTATTAAATCACAATAAAAGCAAAGAAAAAAAATAATGTTTACATTAGGTAAAAAATATATTGATAAATTCTCAAATTAATCTTCAATGGTTAACTGTTTTATGTGTTGATAAAATGTATTTCTATTAGAGAATTACATTCTTTTTAAATTTCTATAATTTTTAATCTACGCAGTTGAGTATTTTTAATTTTTTTTTCATTTTTTTAACACCAAGTATCAGAATTTTAAGCAGCAAGAAAAAAATACGTCTCTTTTGACACAAAACAAACAGTACCGTATTATAACAGTGCTTTAAAACTACACGTATTTAAAATCATAACTTTTCGCTTGGGGCCATCGTGTTTTGGAGGTGCTGCTTTATTTAAGTAGGGAATATACTGTAGTTCAGTGTTGTATATCGCAATTTACGAGGAAAAGTGACAGTTCTAGCAGGTAAACTCAATGGGACAAGAGCCACTTTTCTGCGTAATGTGCGATACTTCATAATAGAGTTGTGATTTAACTATGTGAATTGTTATCTTGTAACTATTGTTGAATGTAGTTTGATGTGTTGCATTGTGTATGATGTGATAAGTACTAAGTTATCCATACCATGGATTTGAATGGTGTTCTACTGTTGTATTAATATAAAATAGGTTATATTCATGATGTTATGAATTAATTATGACTGTTTTGTGTATACATGCATAATTAATAATCGATGTATTTTGAAATGAAATGGAAAGGATTATCTTGGTTGTGTAAGTTTATAAGGAGCATTAGTTATAGATAACACCGGTTAAATAAATTTCATTATTTTAGAAAAAATACTATATTTACTAGTAGTTTTGAACGACATTGATTTGTATCTAGAGTTTGTTAACTAAAATTTAGTTGATCTGTATTAAAGGAATATTATAAAACTTATACGATTACAAAAGTGATACATTAAATAAGTTTGAATTTTATTTTCATTTATATCTATTATTATCACAAATATTTTAGGAGAGATATACATATTTAAAAAGCTTAACAATGAAGTTCTTGTGGTTCATATTCTCATAAAATCTTTATCAATCAAATCAAACAAAACTTTTTCCACAAAATTATATACATAAAAGTTGCTATGGATTGTTTGCTATAAAATTAACTGAAGACAAACCCAATTATTTGCTCAACCAAAAACACTTAAACCCTTTACCCCATTCCGAGTCTTAAAGAAACATCCCAATAGACCTCCTACATTTAATTTCACAAACCCGCTAAAACCAACACCCAACCAAACCTCTTTACAGTGTTCCCATAGCAAACTAACCAATTGATTTCGTGCGTCGTAATTTTCCGCTGGTGTGCCATTTCCTCATAAACCACTGGCCGGACAGGTAACTGACCATTCCGCATGATTTACACTCCCGCTCTCCCTATTAATCTCAAAACGGGCGGGGGCGGAAGGGGGAGATCTTCCTTCAACGCCACTGACTCATAACTATCTTCGTGTCTGGCATCTTTATACGTGGCCCCATACGTAGAATAGGGGCGTTTATGCAACGCTAAGTCGCTGGATATACGTCACTATATCCTGTATGAGGATGGGTACAGAGGAGTATGTTGGTATAGATGTGCATGTATTGTTGGTATGAACATTAATTGTTTCTGAGTTATTTGTAAATAAAGATTTGTTGTTTGAATAAGACTACCTACCGTGTAAGGTAATTTTCTCCTTGGAGGGTAATATATTGGCTCAAATATATAACCTTAGTATTGATATTCTTCTCGAATATTTTTATTCTTATATCAAGGCAGAGTTTTGCCTAATGAACTTCAATAATTCCAATAATTTCTTAAAGAATTATCCGAACTTTTGTGCCACGAAGTTTTGAAAATTTTCTCAGACTTTGATGTTTCTTCACGTGTGAAATGATGGTTGGTGGTGGAATAAAAGCGGGGGCAGATCTGTATTTGGAAAAGATGGGGATCATTTTCTGGTAGATTGGGCAATTTACCTGTTAAAAGGAGATGGTAGTTTAATTATTCAGTTATGGAGAAATTATGTTGAATATACAGGAACAGTCACTTTGATTATTGGAAAACTCAAGTACATTTTTAAAGCTTGAATTAATGGGAAGTTATTAGCTTGAAAAGCTTAGGCAAAAGTTACCTTAAAATTTTGAATGAGCGCAACTATAGCATCTTTATGTTCAGTTTGTCTAGTGGCCAATAGTACAGTAACCAAATAGGAAATAAAAAAAATATGATTAAACACAAGTTAGGGTTCATTTTAGGATGATTTTAGAGTAATTTCATGATCAGAAGGTTTCATCTCGTAACTCATTATGACTTAAATAATGTTTTACTTTTTCTATGTATCTTATGTTAGGTATTAGTTATTAAATATTTGAACTTTGGGGAACATAGGATAAGATAAAGAAATCTGTAAGATGAAGAAAATGACAATTCTACTCATATAGTAGGTACTAGAAAATCTACAATTACATTTTAAGACTCGGGTTACTAAAGACAAAGTTCATTGCAAACAATTCCAACAAAAACTTTGTTTTGCGAGCAGTAAAAAGGAAAGATAGTTTTCTATTAAAGATCTATTTTTTGAGAGTTTGAATTAAGGATGTTCTTTACAATATTTCTAAAATAATTAACTAAAAATTATATTATCCATTGAACTTTTTTTTCAATTACAATATCTACAAGTATAAAATAAAAATAAAGAAAAAAATCCTTAAACATTTATAAATCAACTCATTGAACTAATTAGAGTGAAATATAACTACACCAGAACTACTTTTTAAACCTTGACGTCTGACCACAAAATTAAAGGTTTCTTTTCACTTTTCCGAATTAACGATTGCACATGCCAAAAACAACCTTCATTAACTTCTAATATCCAAACATTAATTCTTTAATTTTTACTGACGTGTTCCTAATCACATATATAGAAAACTTAGAAATAAATGATTCCTCGCTTTATATCCATAATTTAATTTCAAAGTTAGCCAACTGACATTTAGCCGTGGCAAAAAGAAGTATGACTTTGATGTGTGGGATTTGGGGGATAATTCAATAATTTCTTGAGGAATTATCCAAACTTTTGTGCCACGAAGTTTTGAAAATTGTTCTCAGACTTTGATGTTTCTTCACGTGTGAAATGATGGTTGGTGGTTGAATAAAAGCGGGGGCAGATCTGTATTTGGGAAAGATAGGGATCATTTTCTGGAAGATTGGGCAATTTACCTGTTAAAAGGAGATGGTAGTTTAATTATTCAGTTATGGAGAAATTATGTTGAATATACAGGATCAGTCACTTTGATTATTCTATTGAAAAAATCAAATTGAATTAACATACATTTAAAAATTATAAATTCAATTAACATACATTTGAAAATTATAAATTAAATTAACATACATTTGAAAATTATAAATTAAAAAAAAAAATTGGTCATAATAAACCACCGTCAAATAAAGCTTACGTAGACGATTTTATTAGTTTTTATGTGAGAATTTTAATTAAATACAACTGGCTTAGCCACATGTTGATGAATATTAGAACTTTGAGCTATACGTTTAGAAAAATTTGTAGGAATTTTTTTATTTAATTGTCTATTAATTATACATATTAGTATGATAATTGTTTTTGTATAAGTTGTTATTTTGGTTTTTACTGATTATGACAGCTTTAGTACCAGTTGGTAAGATTCTTCATTTATTGTATTTCTGAAGTTTTCCTTATATCTTCATTGTTTTAGGTGTACTTATTTCGATAAAGAAACAATTGATTTTTTATACTATAAGATCTAACTTCATAACTATATTTAATTAAAATAATGTATATTCTAATGTAAATAAATATTTTAAAGTGGAGAACAGCAATAGGGAATTTGCGTCGAATATGTTTTAATTTTTTTATTCAACTGTATTAAAATAAAAAAATCACAAATTATATTGCTTAATGTAACGAATACAAAACAAATTCTCATAGCAAAGCAGTACTTGAAAATATAAGTTTTTCAGGGAATATTAAATAATTGAATGCTAGTGTTTATTTTCCCAAAATTAAAAACGCAGAATAACTTTTTTTAACTTTGAATAACTGTTTTTTAATAATCTAACTGAATGCCACTTTTATATAAATAATTGTGGCAAGTGATACCAACACACAAACATACAAATATTTGTGTCCAAGTGATTTTTGTACGGTCAATTTCAATTTTAATATATATTCTTTCATGATATGAGGCAAATAAATAGTTGCATAAATATATTGATGTATACAATTTCATCACAAAATTGTGTCAACAATAAAAAATTAAAAATACCAATAAAATTCTTTCAAATAATTTTGTATTCTTTTCACCGCCTTACATGCAATTCCATTGATACAAACGCAATAAATATTACGATTCTCTCAAGTAAAATCTCTCAGGATATTAATCTAATCGATTTTTATCCCGAAAATGAATTACAATGAATGCATTATGACTTTTACAATGCAAAAGACCCTTTAATGCAGTTTCTGTAATTTTTACGACAAAATAAATACACTGCGCTAAAAAAGGGACAGATAAAAAAAAGGGACGAATGCTTGAATAACTGTTTCGTAATAATCTAATGAATGCCACTTTATGTAAATAATTGTGCAAGTGATACCAACAAACAAACATACAAATATTGTGCCAAGTGATTTTTGTACGTCAATTTCAATTTTAATATTCTTTCATGATATGAGGCAAATAATATTGCATAATATTTGATGCTACAATTTATCACAAATGTGTCAACAATAAAAATTAAAATCCATAAAATTCTTCAAAAATTGTATCTTCTTGACACAAAACGCAATAAATATTACGATTCTCTCAAGTAAAATCTCTCAGGGAATATTAATCTAATCGATTTTTATCCCAAAATGAATTAGCAATGAATGCATTATGACTTTTACAATGCAAAAAGACCTTTACTGCAGTTTCCTGTTATTTTTTACGACAAATAAATACACTGCGCTAATAAAAAGGGGACAGATAAAAAAAAGGGGACGAATGCTTGAATAACTTTCGTAATAATCTAACTGAATGCCACTTTTATGTAAATAATTGTGGCAAGTGATACCAACAAACAAACATACAAATATTTGTGCCCAAGTGATTTTTGTACGGTCAATTTCAATTTTAATATTCTTTCATGATATGAGGCAAATAAATAATTGCATAAATATATTGATGCATACAATTTTATCACAAAATTGTGTCAACAATAACAAATTAAAAATACCAATAAAATGCTTTCAAATAATTTGTAATCTTTTCCCATTGACACAAAACGCAATAAATATTACGATTCTCTCAAAGTAAAATCTCTCAGGGAATATTAATCTAATCGATTTTTATCCCGAAAATGAATTAGCAATGAATGCATTATGACTTTTACAATGCAAAAGAACCTTTACTGCAGTTTCCTGTTATTTTTTACGACAAAATAAATACACTGCGCTAATAAAAAGCGGGCAGATAATAAGGAACACAACAAAGGGGAAATACTTTTAACGAGTCATTTAGCGTTCTATCATCTTTTCACTCATAAAAAAAATTATGTTGCTTTTAAAAACACAGCTTTTGATTTTATTTTGTGTTTGTGATATTTTTGTGCTCTTCCTTTCAGAATAATGGAGATCAGAACAATAAGAAGGTTTTAGTTTTATTTTTAAAAAATCATTTACAGAAAGGAAAGGCATTTGGTTGAAATGGCTTTACTTTCGGGAAATTGCATAAAGGAAATACAAGATGGCGGCGAATAAACAGATACGAGATGTAATGGGGCGGTTTTATTTGCATGTAGAATTAGATCGGGATATAGATAAGCATTTTTCGTTGGATTCGTAAATCCTTTCTTCATTCTTTTCTTTGTTTTAATGCTCAATATACTAAGATAAATATTACCGTGTAAGGTTATTACACCAAAATGATTTTTAACATGTTACCTCATTTTGATTTGTTGACAGACATAATAATACTTGTAATGTTGTCCGCGTTTTAAATGCAAATAATATGAAAGATACTTGCTCGTATTCTAATGAAACAAAAACAAAATATTTCTCATTTTCTTAATTTCACCCCATTATGCTAGAAATTCAATTACTTGGAGTGCTATATTTTACCCCGAACTGGTCTTGTTGACAAACGAAAACTTGTCTTACTGGAAAACATAAAAGTATTAAATATTTTTATTTTTATGTGTAACCTAATAAAGCCATTTTTAGGTATTACATCTGTGTCCTGAGGGTCTGGCAACAATCTTCCATGGACACGAGAACAACAATAACATATGTGTCCTAATCCGCGGCCGACTCAAATTACAAGTCCAAAGAAGCTCTTCCATGCGCGGGCGTGGACTGAAAAGAAATTGACACTGTTTCCGAGGGCTGAAGATGAAGAAACCTATTCGGTACCACTCAGGACCCGAAAAATAGAGTCAGAGTAAATGAGTGGTTCCGTATAGGTATTTTCCTATTCGAAACAACTCCACACGTAACAATGACGTCGAACATTCCGCTTACGCACCTGTTTGAAGAGCTTCCCTGGCCTTCTAAATTGAGTAAGCCGTGCCTTATGCTTTGTTAAGCGTTTGGCACATTATACATTAAAGATAAAAGTATTCATTAAACTACAAATAGAACAAAACACCGCTGCCTTACATAAAGTAATAAAGACTGCATTTTAACACAACTTTCAACAAAATCTTAGAGACATTAATTTCCATCAAAGTCTAGCAATGCGCTTGTGTGAAAATTCTAAAATAAAAAAATCCTACAAAAAGAAAAGGTTAGTTTGGATATTTCACTACGAATATAAATCTTTTTTGACTGGTCGTCGCTTTTTGCCCGACCATTACACCCACAACTTTTGAGTTGTTTGTGAGCAAAAAGATAAATGACATGGTAAAAAAAAAGGTTTTAAAATCAAGAGAATAACGGGCTTCATGTTTGAATCTTTCTAATGCAAAAAGGGGTTAAGCCAACAAAAAGATTTCCGTATAAGGTTCTTCTTTCACTAAAATAAATAAAGGAGGAAGCGTAAAAGGAAATTATCCAATGGATTTGACCCTTTTTTTTAACATTGGGTGATTCATTTGTTTCTTAATGTTCTTGAGGGACTTCGAGGTATTGAAAGATAAATAACCTTTTTTTGTGTGTTTTGTTGAGTTAAGGTATTTTTCTTACATCTATTTTATCAAGTTTATGGTAACGTGCTTCGTAATGAAGACTTTTATGATGTGTCATAATTTATTCAAGAAAGCTTAATAATGCAAAGTTTAAGAAATAAAAAAAGAGGTCGAGCTAAATGCGTTGCTTTTTATTTTGATAATCTAAAATACCATGTGTTAGAAAACGTTACTTCTATTTATATTAATTATTATATTGACTTAAAGTACGTTTAGTGTAGTGTCTAGACTTGATTTTACATGCTAGGTGTTTACTTGCTAGACCTACAGCGTAAAAGAACTCAAGTAAGTTAAAACATTTCTGCCCGGCATTGTCCGCCGCTTATTTTATTATTCTACTTCGAGTTTTTCGTTTTATTTTTTGTGTTTGTAAGAGGTCGTAAACATTAAAGATTTTGGGTTGGGCGTAAGGGTGCCGGGTAAAATTTAATTTTAAAATTACCCATTTTGCTTCTCGAAAATAGCCGAAAAAGTTCCAAAGTTAACTTTTTCATAGTCTCTACTAATATGCAAAACCGAAAATTGTAGTGAAACAATTGTTTTAAGTATCAATCAAAAAATAATACAAATATTGAATAATTTTATTAATGTACTCCTAGGTAATTATGACATGTTTTACATTTTTTGATTTGTTATAAAAGTTTGAAAAAAACTAAGAAATTGCTGTTTTTTTTTTGTCTTTCTCAAATTAAAATAAAGTATAAGAAAAGGCTAGCCACTGCTGATTAGTACTTCAGATATAATACAAAAGTAAGTTAGCGAAATTGTATTATTAAAGTGCAACTCTCTTTGGCGAAATAAAAAATATTAAAAGAATAATTTTTATTTAGTTATAATTATTCTTTTGTCCCCCAAACAAACACGAACAACAAAATCGCCAGCACAATCGCACTTTGGTCTTTCGCACATCGTCTTTTCTCAAGAGAAACTCAAATACTTTTTCTAAAGTTCAATTTCAACCAAAAAAGAACGTATTTTTATCGTTCCTTCAAATAAAAGTAAGACAAAACAACAAAATCTTCATCAAAACACAATAAAATAACCGACGAAATAATATTTTTTTGGCCCATCAGGAGTCATTTAAAAAAAAACTATCTGCCATTGTACCCCCTGTTTATAGTGACTTCTTTTCGAAATTTTAATCGATGGAAGTTTGCTTGTTTGGTTCTCCAGCTCACGTTCGAAAGTTCGCAGTATTTCCATTGTTGTTCTTTGAAACCTCGTTTACAATGGATACTCTTTTCTTTTTCAAACAAGTATTTTTGAGGAAAGAAAAACAATGCCGCTGGTTTGTTTTTCTATTACGTGTTGTCATTGTGTGAGCTAACACTTTGGCCCCCTTGGGGTTATTAGCATATCTACTCGAAAAAGTGACGTATAGGTGAATAGAAGATTTTTCAGAAAAGACTGAAATTGTGCGTTTAGATTGCCTTTTCCATGAGAAAAAGTTACGTTTTTGCTTCTCGTAGCGCAATCATATTTTTTAATGACTTATGAATAAAATATAAAAGTTAGAATGATTGTGATTTTTTTTTTGTTTTTTAGTAATATTTGCAAGAAGCGGCTCAGTGACTGAAAGGTATTACGTGTCCGCCTCATAAGCCCAAGTATGTGGGTTCAATTTCCGGCCTATTTGTCAGATTTTCTGGATGGGAAAATCATGGGTACGTATGTCATATGAATATGTGGCATGTAAAGTATCCCTGAGTTACCCATTTGGCTTGGCTTCTCTCGGCAAAATTAAATCTCGGCATACTTTAACATCCACAAAGAGCTCAGGTTCATTGTAATCTGAGAATTGGTAGCGAGAACCGCCTAGTAGATGGTGCCACGACAAAAAAAAAATGGCTCTCAGTTCTGGGGTATATGCCGATTCTGCAAAGACTTAGCTGCCAATAATGCAGCCTCTTTAGAAAAAAATAGTATTTTATGCGAATAACTTACTAATAAAAAAAATAGTCTGATCACTTTTTTTATAGTATTATTTACTCAAGAATGCCATTTTGTTAGTTACGCCAGTTTTCCGTTTAAATTGTAGTACGTTAGATCAAACATCAAAATGTATTTTTTCTTTTATATGTTCATGTCAATTTCTTTTCACTGTTAGTCAAATATTCATTGCATGTAGAATGTCAAGGGATTTTGATTAAGTAATAAAATTTTATTCACAGAAAGTTCTTTCTTAAAAAAATATACTCTATCACAAAGAGGTACATTCAAAGGGAATTCGAACAATGTGATTTATAAAAGAGACACAAAAAATTTCTTAATCAAAAACAGCAACATGTTTTAAATAAAATTTAATGTTATTTAAACTCCTTTTTTTTGTTATAAAGGTTTTGAAGGAATATCATTTATTTTCACGAGAATTCTTTAATTTTGAGAGATTTTGTTTAAATTTATTCTTTGTTTGAGTAAGGTATTTTTTATGTTATTCTGTGTGAACCACGTTACAAAAGAACAAAAAAAACTACCTTGCACGATTAATAATTAGATCTTTTTTGTCAAATTTACTTCAACTACATTACGAGTTAATTAATCAAATTCTAATATACTAAATATTCACTTATTTTGAATGAACTTCTATAGGGTCGCGCAAATAAAAGTGGCCCCGGCGCAGAGATAGGGATGCATTGAGATGCTTGGCGAGATAAACTATTGAAGCCGTCTGAAAGCCTTCAAGTCAAAATAAAATATTATTCAAGCGTGAAAACGTGTTTTGCATTGGTTGGATTGGATTAGCATCACATTAGATCTATGTACTCATGGGCTATTGGCAGTTCAGATTTTGGTGCGTATTACATGAAGACGGCCTCGTATATAAATTTTGTGTCTTGCAATCAATTTTGAATATTTTGTATTAACAAAATTAAAAAGGTCCGATTCACTAAGAAAGATAACGACCATTTTCACTAATGAGAACTTTTTTTTTGTAGAGCTGTACAAACCTTTAATTTATATGGCATTCCTGCTACTTAGCTTGTCAAACCACAGCATAGTTGCCGGCAAATAATTCGCCAAGCGTCTGTTTGGGCTTAATATTGAAGCGATCAATAGCTTCACTTAGCAAACCTATTTTTGCATTGGCTTTTGACTTGGCAACAATTCTATCTTATTCCTATCTCCATTAAGGGCCACTTTTATTTGCGCCACCCTGTATAATCGCCAAATAAATGTATTTCCAAAGCCAAATTTAAACACTAAAGTCAACTCTAGTACGTTAGATCAAACATCGAAACGTATTTTTTTCTTTTATATTCATGTGTTAAATTTCTTTTTACTATTCATTAGTCAGATATTTCTTGCGTGAAAAATGTCAAGGGATTTTAATTAAGTAATAAAATTTTATTCGCAGAATGTTTTTTCTTAAAAAAATGTGTTTTTACACCAATAAATATATTCAAAGGCATTTCAAACAATGTGATTTATAAAAGAGTTTTTTCCATGTATGCATCTTTTGTTTAAATAAAAATATTTCTGTATCAAAAACAGCAAAATGCTTTAAATAAAATGTAATGCTATTTAAACTCACTTTGTGTATCTTATAAAGGTTTGGAATAAATATAATTTATTTTCACGATGATTCTTTATTTTTGAAAGAGTTCTTGTTTCAATTTATTCTTGGCCTGAGTCGTGTCTTTTTTATGTTATTCTGTGTGAAACACGGTACAAAGAGTAAAACGCATACACGCTAAAAATTAGCTCTATATTGTTGATTTTGCTTCAACTTATAGTGCTAAATAATTTAATCAAATTTAAATTTACCTAAATGTCACTCATTTCGATCGGACTTCTGTAATTGCAAAATAAACTTACGTTCAAAGGCAAATTTAATGACAACTCTAGTTATACCAACATGACCATACTGCCGTGGGCGGGTAAACCGCAGTAACCACAGCAATGAATTACACCTTTTTCGTATGTTTTCTTATAGGTTAGAGTAGTTACAGTGCTTGTAAAATTGGTCCAAAGTTATTTGGATAGTTACTGCAGTTTACCTGACCACGGGGGGCCCGGATGGCCGAGTGGTTTGGACCATTAAGCTAGCAGTCTGCGCGCTGTAACGGGTTCGGGTTCGATTCCCGCCTTCCCTCTGCGTGTACATCCTTTCTCTGTGACAGTAAAAATTCTTTCTGTGTCTGTCTTACTCTCGAAGGCTTATAAGCGGGTCTCTGATCAAGCACACAAGCGGAATATATATGTACCCTACTCTACCCTCCACCCCTAACTGACCACGGCAGCATACAGCGCCGTACTTTGAAAAGTGACATTTCTGCACTACCAAATCTATTTCCCGTTAAACAAGATTGAGGTGACATTGTCTAATTTGTTTTATATCTTTGAATGTGTTTCAGTACCTTAGTAAAATATTTATCCTTCATAGACTAACCATCATCCATTTGCGTGAAATCGCCGCACTCTCCTGGCAGATTAATAAATCATGTAATTTCTGACCAAGATGGTTGCGAATTTAGATCTTTCATTCACTAATATGTGGTATTTAAAATAGCAAAAAAGATGTTGTTTCACAATGACATTTTGGAGGATATATGATACTTTTCCTGCAACAATTAAATTATAGCAGTGTTACTTTTTTGCTTCATCAACTCGTTTCAGTATTGCATGAAATATTAAAATTTCACAAAATAACTTCATCGGAAGAGTAAAAAAGTCAAAAGGATCTTAAAATATGTGTGTTAAAAATTAAATAAAATTATAAATTCCAGGCAATATCTGGACATCTTCACATGGACTCCCCTAATCTCCCCTTCCCTTAATTGACCACTGTCCAGGCCATCAAGACAGATGACACCAGATCCCCCCATCCAAAGGGTTATTATTGAAATAGAATCCATCCCTGGTAATTGCCACACTATCTGAGCCCGATTAATGAATCATATCATGTCTGGCCGAAACAAATGGACAATCAGGGGTCCCTGGCGAGCCCATGGTCACGAAATTCTACAATTTGCAGGATGGTATCGGATGCGGAATCAAGAAATTACGCTAATTGATGCATTAACACACAGTAATGTGAGTGCTATCCAGAGGTGGACAGGATGCTTGTGAATATTTTGGGGAAGGTTATCAGGATATATTTATTCCTCAGGGGCTGGTAAAGGGGTAGTTTTGGGGGTGGGCAATGAGTAGATTCAATTAGGTTGAGTGTCGTTTGTTTAATTTTTATACGGTAGGTGGCTGATCTGATGTCCTAAAATAAGTACTTTAGTGAAGTACTTGTGTTTGTAGATGTTGCTTGTATATCTCACTCTACGCGGATAAGTATAGCTTCAGCTAAAATGGCAGTAGCGATAGTTTAGCTGCTATGTGGTCTAAAATTCCTTCTTTTATTTTAAAGTATAAATCATAAGCTTGTCTTCTATTATTTTATCTTTTGTACAGTAATTAGTTGGGATTATGAATGTAATAGCTTTTAAGGATGGGATAATACATTTATGAAAGTTATCAACTGTTCTAAGACTATTTGTGCTTTCCCTTCTCAACATTTATTTTATTCTTCTAGATACTACTGAATTTGTCGTTGACCTTCACTATATCAAAAAGTCAAACAAAAATAATAAACTATGCCAATGAGGTTTTGATTTATTGTATTCCATTTGAAACCAACCACGGCCAACTTAAATAACAGGGAAGGAGAAGCTCTTCCAAAGATGAGCGTAGACGGAAATTTTGACGTCACTGTTCCGAGTGCCGAAGATGGAGAAACTAGTTCGGACGCATTCGGAACCCTAAAAATATGGTCAGCCGTGAACGAGTGGTTTTGAACAGGTTTCTTCGAGACAAGTTCTCTTCATGTTCGAAATAACGTTACTCGGAACTATGACGTCAAACGTTCCGTCCCCGAGCGTGTTTGGGAGACCTTCTTTGGCCTTAGTGGTTGAGTAGGCCGTGAACCAAATTGATTTACGCCAAAATATGAAATGGAGCTCCTATTAAAACTAACAAGTGTTATAATAATTTTATTGAAGGGTGTAGTTGTAAAACTCCGATTCTTCTAAGTATAACTGAGATATAGGTTCCGGTCCTTTCAGTGGAGACTTCGTCCAATTGATTATACGATCGTAACTCGTAAATGAATATACCCTTCTATTGAAGAATTATTTTCACGAACTAAGCATAACTAAATCGTTCACTGATAAACATAACAACTATCGAGGCAGATATTTACCATTTTTTAAAAAATAAGTCTATAAGCTACCCACTCATCTAATCTAAAGTAGAGTGGTTTCTATCCTAAGAGACCATTCATTTAAGGCATAATTGAGCTAACAGTGCAGCCAATGGCTCTCGAAGGAGATCGTTTTGTCCTTAAAAAAGCGATCCCTTTACAAAAACTCCCCCATTGGAGTTTTTTCTAGCGGGTTGGGGAAGAAAACAAAAGAAATAAATAGGGGGGAGGTAAGAAGAACAAAAAATTTGGTAAGGGGAAGAAGTGTAATTCGATTTAGAGAAGGAGGGGAGAGATTCAACAATATTTCACTGTCTCGTAAGAGGAAGAAAAACCATCAAGATTCGAAGATTGGTTATTTCTTAGGAACATTCTGTTGCTTTATGCTTGAGGAAATAACTCAGAAATATCATGTTTGAAATTCGGTGGTAGAGTTTTGAATGAAGCCTGTTTTTATAAATGTAGATATATTTTCTAGAACTTGCTCTAATACGCCGTTTCGCACGTATAACAAGGTGCCTATGCAATAATATGAAAAACGGCAGTTTTCAATAATTTTCTTAAGGATATATTGCATACTTCAGAAATTCAAGTTGAAGCAACACAACTTTTACCCACTGGTGTAGCAGGAGATAGAATAGATGACTACTTTGTGGCCTCATTCATCCTAACTATTACAATTACATTGCAATAATTTATGATATTAATAACATTTTTACATGGTTGTATGCAAAACAATGTGTTTTCTTAAATTGCAGTGAAATAATTTAAGCTGTTTAGTTATTTGAATATACTGTTATCTTGCATCGTTTTAGGTACACATTAATAAGCATTTTCCTATTAATGTGCTTTAAAGATATCAACTTTTTTTGTTGAACGCAAAACTAAAAATGTTTATTTCTTTTTTCATACCCGTTTTCCACTAATGCAGAAAGTGTTACCCGTTTTTTTAAATGTAAACATTCAACAATTTCCGATCCTTGTATAAAAGCTATTTACTAAGAAAGGAGCTTAAGAAATTAGGTGAATTATGATCGAGGCAAAAAAATAATGTACGAGTCATATTTCAACAATGACCTAATCAAAAACATTAAAAATCTGGAAAGGACAAAATCTATAATGAACTAAACAACAAACTGTATGTGTTCATAATAAAGAACAAGTTCAGTAAAGCTATTAAAAATAACAACCCATCCTTTTCTTTCGCATCCTCTAAAACCACCCAGTTCTCCCAGACAGAGAATTTGTCTTTTTACAATAGTTGATTGCCGAAACTACTTACGCGGAAAGCATAACCGACTACCACTACGAAAGTTTATTAAGGTCTTAAAAAGTGCTATATCCTAAACATCAGGGTTTATTCTCTTCAGACAAAACGTCCACCATTTTTATAGATTTATTTTTAAACAATTGACATTAAATTCCGATTCCATTGGAATAAGATATTGGAGATAAGTTACCTAAGTTATTGGGGATATCAGTTTTGTCTTTAGGGGTTACCAGTTGAATAGATATGTTTGGAGATTTGAGGAATCGACTGGCTTATTGAGGTTTAAAGTATTGATTGGTTAAAAATAAGTATATCGTTTTTGTTGGTGATATGCTTGTCTCCGAGGCATTGTTCTTCAGAGAAGTTTTGTATCGCAGGCTTATTTTTAAACAAAAATAAAATTATATTTTTAACTGTGTGTATACACATATATAATATACAAATATATAAAACAGACATATATTAAAAAATATTTGTGTATACACATATTGATAAAAATACAAATATTAAGCACAGATATTCGAAACAGACTAATTATATATAAAGCACATCTTATTAAACTATCTTACCATACAAAGTATTACATTATCTCAAAACGTCATTTACCTTCTTTATGCAACCTCTTAAGGTTTTTTAATATAATTAAATAGTACAATAATGCATGCTTATTTAGAAATTTTTTTTCTACTTATTTCAACGAATAATATGCCACTGATTTTTACACTATTTTGTGGATTTTGAGAAGATATAATCGCCAGTAATTTTGTAAACAATATCATACAATTTTTTCAAAACCTTACATTTTTATAGGATATTTATCTACCATTACTGTTAATAAAATTTAAATATTAATTATTTTAAGTAACTCAATTAATAACTGTTTCAATATAAACTTTACGAATAACATTTGTGATTTATTGTTAAAGCTAGAGATCGATGATGGAACACCTCACAACAGCTCAGAAAAATAGCTCTTCACAACAGATACAGAACCCCATAAAAAACCAATTGAACCCACATGAAAACTCCCCGAATCTCCCCGATCTCTGAAGAGGGGACAAACCCCCCGTGTTTGTAAGTGAGCAAACATGAAGTTAGTGCATTACATCCACACACTTGCAATCTGAGAGCATTACCAGTGACAAGTGACACACTTGTAAAAAAGAAGATAGAAAAAATGGCCGCTCAAGAGTTGGAGAGCTCCGATTTTTATTCCATACTTTATGTGGAAGAGTGACTTAACTTTAAAAGAAAGCTTTTCAATTTGGAATCAATGAAGCAAAAAACTTTTTTACTTTTTATCAATTGGTAGAAGCATTTAATTAGATTGACATAAGAGCTAGACAATGCTAAACAGTTTATCTACTTGTTTATATGGATTGTATTTAAAATATAAAACTTTATACAGTTGTCTTAAAATATCGTCTTTTTGACGATAAGTCATTTTCACGCGCAGGGTGCGATTTATTGTGCTTAAGTGCACGAATAAAACTTTCAGCAAGGGGCTAAGAGATAAAAAAAAACTTCAAGAAAGTGGAAATTAAAAAGATACCACTCTGGAAATGTGGAAAAATTTAGCCTTGCTGTTGCAGAATGGTGTAGTTAACCAGAAGAGTTATATCACTTTGCCAACAAGCAGCTAATTTATCTTATAGTTTTAGAGATAATGCTGGCTAATTCTGGCATCAAAGCAAAATGGTGGAACTCAAAATACATTTATCTCATACTTTTTCAAAGTTTCTTGACTAAGTTTCTATTCTTATTGACGAATCCTGGTGTTAGAAGATAGTGAAGAAGTTAGTCGATGGGTTTAGTAAGTTTTTTTTGGCAGCGAGAGTGTTCCTTTTTTCTTATGTTACAACAGTCAGGAGAAAGGGTAAGTCTATTAGGAGAGTATTGAGTGGGTAAATCCCTGGTATTAAGACTCTTTTGGTATTTCGTAAATTCACAGTTGCTTGTTGTTGGATTAATAAAGAAAAAAAGTCCTTCCCACTTTCTCCAGGAAAAAAAATAATCTTAAGTAGTACATATTTATTAAAAAAAGTCAAGAAAGTTGTTTTTTCTGTAAGGAATCTCTTCCTAGAAAAAAAAGCTATATGTTTTTTTATTAAAGTAATACAAAAAAAATCCTCACTTCTACAAGGTGTAAGTTGGAGGTGTAATAAGAGTGTTTTAATTTGAAAGTTATAATTACTATTTCAAAGATAGAATTCTAGCAAATTCCTATCATTGTTAGTAAGGTAAATGTAAAAAACCAATCATACTAAAAAAAGTCGAAAACAAATCTCAGTTGAAAATGTGCAATATATGTAAAGCACAAAATTTATTTTTAATATTTTTTTCCAAGTTATTTTCCAATATCATAAGTATTAACCATTTGTGAGGTACAGTAACCCCTCGCTATATCACGCCTCGTTACATCGCGCATTCGGATATATCGCGCCTTTCATCATGTCTCCCAAATTTTCAAACGTTTTTTTTCAATGCGTACTTTCCTTAAAATCGACATGAGACACACGGTCAAGATAGGCTAGGCTAATTTCTGTAGCGCGCAGTAAAATTCTAGACTTTATTCAATTTGGAAGTTTCAAATAGTTCGTACTTTAAAACGGCTGCTAAGAAGTAGGTTTATGTATCAGCTAAAGTTAAGGGGACGCGGTACCCAAAAAACTAAATCCAGTATTTTTATTGCTAGCATTCAAATTAAACTATTTTAACAAAGAACTAGCATTCAATAAACATATACGAAAAAATAATAAATATTAAAACGTAAGTTTTTTAAAAAATTTAAAAATTTTAACGTTTTTTCAAAATGCTACTCTTCCTACAATTTAAAGAATTTTGAATTGGATTTTTTTTCAAAATGTTCCCACAACATCTATTAATAAAAGTTGGTATGGATATTGAGCTATCAGTTAAACAAAAAAAGTTATGTAGCTTTATGTATAAAAATGGCTAAAAAATAAGACTTTTTGTAAATTTTCACCTTCAGCATTTTAAAAAAAATATATATTCGCACTAGACCTTATTCCATACCAACTTTTGTTAAACGCACATGTTTCAACACAGGAAAAAAAATTTGGAGCTCTACATTAATTTACCTAAAAGCCTTAGGGTTTTAACCATTCACAAGCTGAAAAATTAAAATTTAAAAAATCAACATAAAATTTTAAAAAGCATTTTACCAAACCACTATATCATTTTCAATAAACCTCCACCATTATTAAGTATTCCTTCTTTTTTTGCAATATCCTTAGCTCACAGCATTCGATCATGTTTAATTATTTTCTGGGCAGCCCTAAATTTTGGGTAATGCGTCCCCTTAAACTGAACGCAATAGAAAAAAATTAAAAAGGGTTCGACCCAAATTTCAGTTGCTAATGAGTTGGGAGTAGGTGCATGAACAGTGAAAGAAAAATGTTTTTTTTAAAACTAGAAAATGAGTGAAATATGTATAGTATTACCTGTACAATAATGTGTCACGTTTATAGAAATTAATAATGTCTGTTCTAAAATTTTGTTTCTTTTTTTAGAGCCGTTATATTATTTAAGTTGATTTTGTTTTATCTTTCAACTACATACTCTGCTTTAGTTTAAAAACTTTATTGAGAGCATAAATACATCAAAAGAACAATGTATTTTTATCAAAACGCTCGTTATATTGTTTGCATTCGGCTTCGTTACAACGCTCGCATTCGGTTGTATCGCGGTTTTTTTGCTTGTCTCCCGGGAAGCTTGATATAACGAAGGGTTGCTGTACTCTAAGTGAAGTGAGAATCAGGTAGCAGCGAAAAGTTGTTTAAATTTAACAAGAGTCAGCCAACAAGGTGGAGCAGCTGGAGAAACGTCTGTAACTACACTTAAAATAACTAAAAAAAACCTTTTATAAATTTCAAATTCATGCACTTCAAATGATGCCTATATTGTACACCAAATATAAAAATCCTTTTAGTTTTTAATGTGAAAAGTATCGCGAGAAAATGTGTATTACATTGCATTTTTGACGATTTACTATTCTAAATTCAAAAAAGTCTTATAAATAGCCCTTATAGTGTAACGGTTAATGATCTTGACTGCAGTGCTGTCTGGCTTTGATACTCACTCAAGATTTGATTATAAATCGTAACCTCTTTTTGTACTGTAGTGAAACACAACCACTTTTAATCTTTGTAATTAAGTCAATTACAGTTTATGGAAAATAAAATTAACAGTCAAAAGGTTGAGCATTTCTTCACATTAATTAGAAATATAAATGTAATTACCATTCACAACAATGAATGCATATACACTTGCAAAAATAACCATTTTTAATTAAGTTTTTAAATAAAAAGTATTACATGAATAGTGTAGTTGTAACACTAACATTCTTCAAAGCACAACTAAGATGTATGGTCCAGGCCTTTAATTGGCGGTATCGTCCAATTGAATTTATCCTTATCAAAAATCGCCAACGAACGGATCAAATCCTACATATTAGTTATACTTTGGAGAAAGTGGGTTTTGCAAGTAAAACTTTTAAATGTCAAGTAACTTGATAGATTGCCAAATTCAAGTATAGCTAATGAACACACCAGATGTTATTAATTGCGTTAAAAGTATACAAATTACACCTCCTTAGCTCCGTCATCCAATTTAGGCAATTTTTATTTAATCACATCTTTCTACATGCGAAATACCAATAAGCAAGGCACAATCTTGATTGCTGCAAGAAAGGTGCAAAACTAAAAAGAGCCTTCAAAAGTCAGATTAGACACAACAGGCCGAAAGCTTAGGTTAAACCTAATTAAAAGCACAAGCACGCTCTCACAGAAATCTGATAAAAGCGCCAAGATAAAGACTTCAAAACAATACCAACTTTTTTTTTTATCTTACATTCTTGTTCAGCAAATTTTTCAAGACTGCAATGGAAGTGCCCATGATCTGGATGTCACGAAAGGGTGAAAAATTCTGAGAAACGACCCGATTAAGATTTGGCGATCCTAAGTTGTCGCTCTGGAACACGCAGGTAAAGTGCGATCGCGCCAAGATAACGGATAAAGTAGACCCTTAACAGCTGATACAGAGTTTAAAACAACATGTCCCTGCCATTATCCTTGGCGAAGAAAAAATACTAGCTCGTTTTCCCTGGCGATAAAGTCAATTCTGCTTTCAGGTCAACTTTAGCTGGGTGCGATAAGGTTAAAAGTCCATTATAATGCACTCTGTTAAAATTCCGTTCAGATTGCCGACGTAGAAAATGTTTGTCTAATTTGTTTGATGGAAGTATTACTTTGAAGCTTAAGCCCGCTTTCAGATTTTGACATTAGACTTTCTATTTACATCTAATACATGATTTTCACGTACATTTTCGTATCAATGTTCATTGTTAATATTTTATATTTGCATAAACTTTGTTCTGCTTTCAGATTAACTTCAACTGAATAAACGATAACATTAAAAGTCCATTAAAATAACTAAAAGATAAAAGTTGTGCAGATTATTTTTTGGAAAATTTGGATGATTTTGATGAAAATTTGTGCATGATTTGGTAGAAATGTCCTATTACCTATTTATGCACGAATGTTTTCTTCAAATGTATATTAAAATTTTTAGAATATTAATAAAAGTTAATATTCCACATTATCTCTGTCAACCTAGTAGATCAATAGATCAGCAAATCATGTCCAACTGTTAGCTCAGACTAGGACCCTGGACTAAAATTTTGTCGATTTTGACTGACGAAGGCATTGCATCAATACTTTAAAAAAATATACCAATCTATGATATTTTTCCAATGAAGTTTATTGAATAAAAATTGACCTAATAAAAGTTCATATTCCACATTATCTTTGTCAACGTATGTATCATCAAATTATGTCAAATTGTTTTCGCAGACTACGATCCTCGACTAAATTTTTGTCAAGTTTACCTATCGAATCAATAAAAATTGCAAATCTATAAATAAATTCCAATGAAACTTATTGAATAAAAATTTTATTTAATAAAAAAACTACAAAACTTAATCAAAAATTGTGAATTATTATTATGGGAAAATGAGGAATATTGAACTTTCTAATCCAATTAAAAAATAAAACAATTTAACTTACAAAACTTTATAATTAACTTTTATGTCAAATCTCTTGGGAAATTGTCCGTTGTATAAGTGAATTACTTATCGAACAGAAACGAAATTTTTGAAACGAATCAATTATTTTCCTGACTTGTTATTTTCTGTGGAACTAAAATTATATGAAAAGTCGAATTTAAAAGTCTTTATACAAGTTTTATACGCTTGAGCGTTGGTTTTAAGATTGTTTCTTTTAATTTAATTTAAAACTTTGTTTTTTTTAAACTATACATATATTTTCTTTTTTAGTATATTTGAAAAAACCAGTCTGTTATTTTAATTATGTTGACCATATTACCAAAAATATATTTAAAACCAAACCAAAATATTCTAATAACCTTCTCTAAGCAAATTTTATAAAATTTCCAATCTAGCATTTTAAAGAAAATTTTGAGCCTCGAAGTTTCCAAATATTTACATTTCTAAAATTCACGATGTAATATTCCATTAAAAAACGGTATATTATAAGGCAAGAACATTAAACTAAAAATCCACACAAGACTTGCATAATAACAATCTCACAACAAAGAAAATAAATGTCTGCGAACGTACTTCACAAACAACTGTATACTTGCATAATGAGCTGCTTGCGTAGTTATATAACTTTTGCACCCATTCTCTCTCCTTCCCTCTGCACAAATATCAACATATATATCCTTAAGGTGTTTTCCTCAAAACATATTCCGAGTCTCATTCCTTATTTAAAATCGCATTCGTTTCGAGTCTCTGACTCTAGTTGAAATACGAGTCCCACTGAGGGTTTTATGTGAGTACGTGAGAAAGTGACACTTGTGGTATGTTAAACGCAATGAGTAACGAGTCACTTTTACAGTGCAATTTAGCGTCTTTGTGTTAACATGCAGTCGAATTTTGTAAAGTACTATTTCGTAAAGCTTAAGTCATAAACATTTTGATGCTTCCGCTAGAGTGTTATGGGTTTTATAAAGTAACATTATACTAAATTTTTACGGTGTTATTACACAAGGTAAAAACTAATGACAGCTAACTACATGGCTCCTAAACCCATCCCATATCTGGGATAATCAAGTCTAAATATTTTATTTGCTATAGAACTAACGCTTTTGCCATTCAGCTACCATCCAATAGGAATGTTTCAGATGATGTTACGTTTTTGTTTTCATTTGTATCCCTACTGGATTTCATTGGTTTCTTTGGTTCCACTCTCAAAAAGACTGTATAGATGAAAATATTTTTTTTATCTTTGCAAGATTTCTTTTAACAAATGCTATAAACAACCTACAACACAGCAAGAAGTTGGCATTCATAAAATTTAATAAGTAAAATATTTTTAGAAAACATATTTTCGAATACCAAATCATAAGTAATTCCAGGCGACAAATAAAAACAAATCGTTGGAGTAGTTGCCATCCACGACGTGAAACAACCCCATAGAATGGTGGTGGGATTAGAAATTAGTTTGTCTTCATTCATTCCATCATGATTTTCAATTTCGAAATCGTTGATAAGACTTTGGGCGTTCCTGGAAAAACGCCTGTTATCTCCGGATTTTTCCAGCGGCGCGTGCAATTTCTTATATCTTAATTATTTTCCTTGTTTCCTGAAAAGAAAGGAATATCGAGTGCTGATCCGGGAGCCACAACACTGTTTTTGTCGTCATGGAGATTTCTATGATAAAAAAAAATAATAATAGAATATAAATTGAGGCGTCGCGTTGCAGAGGTCTTATTATTTCTTGAAATTATGTTTCAATGCTCTCATTCATGATTTTAAAGGGGGACTTTTTTTTAGCAATTCGAATTGTAGAATGGATGCTTATTAAGTTCTCTGAAGTGAATATTGAATATTGCAAGGGAAAGGGAAGCAACTACCATTTTTGTAAATCAGTCTTTCTTACAATGACCTTAAATTCCAAAATTTTACAAATAATCTTTTTATTCATGATGTGCTTTTTTTAATTGGAAATGATTTTAAGATCATCTCTTCAAGAATAAATCTATATTTTTATTTGAAAAAAATGCAACTTAAAATGTGTGCAGTGAAAACAATCATACATGTTTTTGTCCATTTCCATGCCGTTGGGAAATTTATTACTTTAAATTAAAATTTTTGAAATATTCAAAGTTTTTTTGAGATCTAAGAGTTTTATATCTCTATACAGTTTTTTATGATTTGAGCGGTGGAAGTCTAAACTAAAGTTAAATTAATTTTTGTGTCACACAAAAACAACAACAAAAATACTTCTACAGAAGAATCTCAAAATACTACAAGCTCGAATATAAATACTTGAAAAAAAATCATAATTTGAAACTTACTATTGAAGGAAAAACAAAAAAATATAATAATAAGTACAAATTTCATTTTTTTTTTTGCCATTGGAAATTGGCAGAAACTTTTTTCAAGAGCAGTCTCAAAAGGCATTCACTAAACTTCTATGTTGAAAATAATCGCTTGCCCAATAATCCGCCATTAAAAAACATTCCAAAAGTATTTTAAAAGGAGTACAACTCTCCTCGAATATACGATTACAGTTTTTTAAAAATAGAGCAAAGCTCAGCTTAAATCCTCAATTCTATTGCTCAGAAACTTCGGTGAATGAAACTCTGAAGCAAAAGAATAATAAAAAAAAGACATTTTAAAAAGCGTCGACGGAATATTAGGTCTCAAGAACTTTTAACCGTCGTCGCCACTATTTTGAGTTCGGATACGAGATCAAGTCATGGCAAGATCATTGAATCTTTCTTCGCCATTTTTTTCACGTCCCTCTTTTCTCTTCGAAGTTAAGAAATATTGAAAAACAAAAAATAAAAGAACTTTCGGAATTCACCATAGCTGCTTCATATTTCAATGGTGTTGACTTGACAAAAGTGTAACTTCGATCATGATCTAAAACTATTTTCATATCACTAACAATTCAAAAGGCTTTGTTATACTTGGAAGTTTTTTTAAGACATTTTTGTCAGATTTTTTACATGCGTACATCATTTTGACCACCAGTTTTAATTTTAAATACGATTTTTATTAAAAAGCGTCTTGTACATGTTTTCACCCTGAGGATTCAGTGACACAATTTCTGAAAATCAAGGAGTGTACATAAGCCATAGTACAAATTTTAGAACACAAACCATATTTACGGCTCTTATTATACAGTTGACTACAAAATTGCCAATCACGTTATGGATTACACTCATGTTCCGAATTAAGAACTTTTAGTCGTGCATGAAGCAGAACATATATTTTAATCAAGTCTATAATGGACTTTTTTACAATGTGAACTGCAAATTGCAAATCACATTCCTAATTACGCTTCATGTTCCAAAACATTTTATATCTATATATGCAGGGCCCGACCTACAACTTTTGAGGCCCAGGTCACAAGCAAGTGAGGGGGTCCTACAACATACATTAATGTATCTATGAACGTGATTTTTCATTTTAAATTTGTGCACATACATAAACTTTAAAAATTTGCTTAAATGCACGTGTAAGCCCCGCACAAGTAGCTTTTTTTAATACATCCATAAGATATGACATCAGAAAACTACAATATTGTCTTATAATGCCATGCTATATGTTATTTTAAATGGACATAATTTCTATTCGCATAACCAGGGAAGGGATATAATTATTATAGTGGCTCGTTTTTGAAAAATTAATGCCACTTGGATTAATTGCAGTGTAATTTTTTGTATCAACTAATTTCGGCAGATTTTCTCCTAATGTTAATTTTTTTTATCAAATTTGGGGCCCCTTTGAAATGGGGGTCCTGGTAACGTGCCCCGTTTGCCCTGCCGAAAATCAGACTCTACATATATGCAACTTTTCCATACCGAAACACCATTTTCTTTCTTGGAAGAGGGGGTATATACCCAGCACGTGAGTTTCAAAACTTTTTGCTTGCAGATGTTTTTTAAATTGCTTCTCGAAACGACTGGCTGTCTTGAAAAGGCCTCTTTGGCGACGCAGCCAGGCCACGGGTAAAATGTTTCAAAGTGGAGGTCCTCAAAAGAAATGTTAAATCGGCCATGTTCGTGGCTTTTTCGAAAAACATAAATAAAACGATATTTCTTTAAGGACCACCTCGAAAAAAGGAAGAAAGAAGGAAATGACTGGGTGACTTAGTGCGGTTTCAGGAAGAGCTCGGTAATTGGGTAATTTAAATTTATGATTATGCCTTATATTAGCAAAATACCCATGCTTGTAAAGTTAAAATGTATCATGTTTTATTTATGAATGATTCAGTAAGAAGCATCAAATCAAAGTGCTCAATTTCCCAATTATCTACGAGCCAAATAATTTGTTTAGGTGGAATCAGTTTATTTCGTTTAGTTTAATAACTTCTAAGTTTTTTTTTAAGAGAAATTAATGTGGGTTTTTTTAAGATTAAAAGATATCAATATTAAGACTTATTATTTTTTTTACAAAAATGTAATTTACAAAATTAATGATACGATAATTGGCAAAACTAAAACTAATGACAGCATTTTAGTTCAAAGTAATATTTTCATATTAGTTGAAACAAGCGATGAGTCAATAATCAATTTTTTTATGCATAAACATACATTTTTAGTACTTGAGGATATTAATATTCATAAGAAAAATCAAAAATATTTGCGAACGAAACAAAAAAAATTAAATATTATTTTTAATGTAATGTGACAAGCAAGAGTAATTTACGCAAAGAATTGCTATAAGAAATCCAACGAAAATATGTTATACAGTACTTGAATCTTGTAATTAAACTGTACCTTAATACTTTCTACAAAATCTTTAAATTAAGTTTTGCACATCTTTTCAATAAAGCAAGGAAGTTATTCACTTTCATTTAAGTACCTTGCCAAGATCCTCTTCAAGATAGCCTGACAAGTGTGATCCATTACTTGGCTTTAGATTTAAGGAATTTAATTAAGAAATTCATCAGTTTGATGCAAATTAAATTAAAGTAAACAATTACATGAGATGGTTTATTATCTTTGTTTTCTGTCCCATGGTTTAGAATATTAAGAACCATTTTAGTTGCCGTGGAAGAATGTGCATGATAGTAATTTTAATTTACTATTCTTCGTGATTTCCATGCACATTTTAGGAGTTAATCATACTAAATATTTAAAAAAAATTCATATAAAATTATTTAATATGCTTATTGTTTATATATTTTACCGATTTATATTGATGTTAGTTTTATCTACCCGTCTTCTAAAGACTTGTAACGTCGCCTTTTTTTAAAAAAAATAATGCCATGTTTATATTTGAATAAATAACTTCGCTAAAATTATTTATTTCCTTAGCTCACGAGAAAATCAGTGGATTTGTTGAATGCTTTATATACACTGCTCTAAACAATTAGGGGAGCACATCGCGTACTTTCGTTAACCCTCTCAGTTCCAACGTTTTATTTTTTATTCTAAAAATCTAAAATTTGTGAAATAGATTCATTATGTATCCAGAATGATATGGTAAAAATTAGGGGGAAAAATCTAAATTTTTAAACTAAAATTTAAGGAGGAAAAATTGGAATCACAACTTTTGAATAAATTGCAACAATAATTTTTTCAAAACTTTATTTGTTAAAAAAAAGTTCAAATCAATTTTTAAACATCTAAGAACGCAAGCGTTAAGTATTTAGGGTCATTTTTGTTCATAAAATTTTATGGGATTGAATTTTATTTTACCATATTTTTCATATTTTCATTTAATTAAAACCAACATTATTTAATTCTTCAAAAGACATGATTTTTCCATCTAACGATAAATAAGTGCAAGCTCAACTTAATGAGAAAAAAAATCGCAAGCTGATGATTCCAAATGAAATCATTGGGGGTGAAAGGTTTAAACCATGAATTCCCCTAATTCTTTTGAGCAGTGTATTATCATTTATTTTTAGAAAAGGAATAAATTTTTTGCTTGTACATTACTTGCAACCAAGATGGGTTTTCTATGTAAGAAAAGACTAGCTTCTCAAAAACATTTTATAAAAAATGATTCAAATGAATTTTTGATAAAAAAATTTTACAGTAAATCCCTTGCCAAAATAATTTTCCGTTACTAATCTTATAAACAGTTATAATTTTATTTAATAACACAAATACAGAACATAAAATGTAATTTATAAAAAAAATATCATTTACTGTGTAAACAAGTTCAACATGTTCATTTATGTACTCTGTTTCCATATCTTCAAAGCTACTTAATATCCTTATTACTATTTAAAATTATTTTTAATTTTGATTGTACAAAAAAATCTTTAAAAAATACAAATATAATTATTTCCTAACACTCTTCAACTAGACACTTCGTACCGAATTTCACTATTACAAAGACTACCGAACCGTGATACGAGCAAAAAGTGCAGTAAAAATTTCTAATTTCTCGCCTCGATCGCTTTTCTCGTGGCATTGGCACTTCATTTCTGTGCTGACTTCACATTAAAAACTAACAGAAAAAAATATATAAAACTTTTCTTGATTGGGCGCAATTTTATTACTTCCAAACAGGTTACAAGAAACTGCCCACGCTGTTTACCCCTAGGGCAGAAATTGAGATGAACTATTAGTTTCCAGCAATTGGACCCATTATAGCAAAAATATATTCAGCTGACTAGAAAACGAAGGTTTTTCACGAGGGTGACCGGGGGCGAATTTCACCAGAACTTTTTTTTCTAAAAAACTTTTCTATATCGATGATTGCCAGCTTCAGGCAACAAAAAAAGTATTTTTTTCCAGTTCCTGTATTTTGTGGATTAGGATTTTTTTTGTTTTATGGAGAAAAGTATGGTTATTTCGAAATTTTATTAGCCGTTCCATTTATTTTTTAGGTGTTGAAGGGGATTAAATTATGTTTCATACCCTTTTAAATTTAGCTTTGCCTGAAAATATGAAATTGTTAGGGTTATTGTTTAGAATATTGCTTGAAAACACTGGGAATTTATTAATATTTGATGATTGAAGAATTTCATTGTACTAGCTTTTAATTTATTAAATGAGGTTAGAAATGCTTGTACATACTAAAAAAATACTACGAATTTTGACAAAAAGATAAGTTTACAAAATTAACCTTCATTTTGTTTAAAAGAAGGATATAAAATCATTAGAAACACTTAAATAAAAATACACGACTAACCTATATGCAAGATTTTTTTATTCAAGAAAAACGAACTCTTAGTTATATCAAGTTCTTAATTGGTTCTAGTTGTCAATTTAAGTAATCAAACGATAAACGAACATATGTTCTATTCAGGGTTACCATTTGAGCATTTGATTATATAAACCTATTTATATTGATTTAGCTAACTTTCCATTTAACTCCTAACTTTTGATTTAGCGAATTTTGCTAACTTTTCCAAGAGGGTATTTCAGCAAAAAATATTCTTAAATTTAATTTACTACAAGTTTAAAACTGGGTATCGTAAATAAAAACTATTTATCTAATTAATTTGACGACTTATTTATAAACTAATCAAAATATACTTTGAGTGAAATTGTTTTTGATAACTAACTAAATATTACCCAGGTTGAACATCTTCTAGCTGTCTATTTCTAGTCTTCATGAACAGCTTTAGCACACGCAATTAAGTCTCGATAATTAGAACCTTGTTCAAATGACAAGATCAAAACCTGAGCAAGCACCCAAAACAAACTAATGGTGTTATCGTGTGCTGCTTTTTGCGACTTTCGACTCACAGATTTAATGAGTACGTATGTCGCAGTGTACTTAAAATGCATATATAAATGTAGACATACAACATAAATATCCATGCCTATACGAAGGGATTTGAACCCGGGGCCTTATTACTGGACCAAATCACAAAGGAAATCAAAATCTGCAACACATATGTCTACAGATTAATAAAAGTTCAAAAACTATGGACACTCCAAAAAAATATGGACATACACCATAAATAAATTTACCCGTACGAAAAAATTTGAACTCGAGATTTTATGACTGGACCAAATCATGAACGAAATAAAATATTCAACACATATCTCTATAGATCGACAATATTTCAAAACTAGTTACACTAAAAAATATATACAGAAACCATAAATAGCGGACCCATGCGGAAGGATTTGAACCCGAGACCTCCTGACTGGACCAAATCACAAATGAAATCAAAATCTACAACACATATCTATACAGATCGACATTAGTTCAAAACTAGTTACATTCCAAAAAAATATAGACCCGAGACCTTATGATTTTACCAAATCACGAACGAAATCAAAATCTTTATTACATATCTCTATACAAATCGACAATAGTTCAAAACTATAGACACTCCACCCCCTAGAAATCAATAATGAGAAAACTATTCCCATAAATCACACGTGAAATCAAAAGGATTTCAATATCCAGTTCCATCGGACGCTAGGCCAACCAGAACTGGACACAGCGAACCAGCACAAAATGGCCACTTGGCGGTTAATTTCCTTCGGCATGCACCGGACTGCCCAATCAATGGCGTATTAGCATGGCCCACGCAGTAATGAGCGCGTATATTTGTCCGAAAAGTCGCATACCATCCGATGCAGCTGCAGAGTTTAATTACAAGAGAATCGTTTACAGACTTTCCCGTGCACTTCGCTGGGTGGATTCAATGCTTATCCCACTGGTGTTAGATGGGGATTTCTGAAGACAGATATTTGCTGTTTTTGGCTTGCTTTCAAAGAATTTATACTGGAGTTGCTTTAAAAATTGAGCTGGAAGATACTATATAATTTACACATTATGTACTGATGAAGTAATAGCTGTATAGAGGTTTTCCCCTAGAAAAATTAAAAACTATATTTTTACCAACTATCAGAATAATAACAACAAAAGTTACAAGAAACCTTTTAAATAACGCCAAAGAAAAATGTAGCTCTACGAATAATATATTTTGCATGTGATAAAGTTTATACTGTTGAGGTCTTCTATCGATAGCAGTGAGATAAATCACTTTAAGCACGCTATTGCTGTATTTGTCGTAATACAAGTGCACGGATTAGTTATTATTCGTAGGATTTAATTGGGTATCATCGCACTAGAGATACATGGGCTATGTTCTTTTTGATTACTAGCCATGGTGACGATGTTGATATCCGAGAGTTACCATTATTTTATACGGAGAAATTTTAATTGCAACTTGTTCTTCAAGCTTCTTCCTTCCTGGTTTTTGCCAAACAGTAATCGTTATCGCTAAACGCGGCGTCATAGCTAAACTGGAAATGAAGCTAATATTTGACCAGGTTACTCGCCGGAGAAAAATAGTTTGTAAATATATCCTGAAATACAAAAGATAAAAATCTTAATTCCATAGACCATAACTGAGTGACACTCAATGCCATTAAGATTTTATACATGTCATGTGAACGCCAACATTTGACACGAACTATCGAAAAGCAGTCAAATAAAGTTGAAGATTATATAGTTGGGTTGCAGGAGGAACGCCAGTCGGCAATGAGATTGCAGCTGATGTCCTCGCCTGTCGCCCTTCTTTCTCTAAAAGGAGTAATCCCCGCCACTCTAGCTAGGGTTGCGAGACAAACTTTTACCAACTTGTTCTACCATGTTTAATCTACTGCTAGATTCAAGAGTGGGATGCGCGATTAAGCAACCGACTATTGGATAGCATGCTTTTCAATAACTCTTGCCACCATTATTCACAGGACATTGAATTGATTTGCGCCATTTCGTTTGTTCCGTTCAATTATTCGCCCGGCCGAATGACAGAGTGCGTTATTTATCTTCCGGGGAAGCTGATGGAATGTGGCGTTGCTAATGTGTGCTGATGAGCCGCCATTTTCCTGAATGTTTTTGGGATACTAATGGCTGCTGAGATACTCGAGTGGACATCTGATGCGATCCCCAGCACTGCGATCGATCAGTGATGGTCAAATGATGGAATCGATAGTAAGTGGAAGCGATTTTAAGTTTGTAGCCCAAAAGAGCACCATACGCCAAAAAGTGACGTTACACTGTAAACAATCCCCTATCTAATTTACCATCACAGTGTGATGGTAAATGTGCTGTCATCACCTTGTGATGAGAAGTTACATGAAGTGCAAAATTTATTTTGAGGTACCGGCAAAAACGTTGCTTTCCCTTTTAGTGATTGAAGGCATTATTGAATTGCATTCATCCATTCAAAAATAAATACAATGCAAATGATTTATCCTTACTAAACCGTGTAAAGTATATAGCATCGTGGTGTAATTTTCAATATGTCACTGCGAAATATTGAATTCAGGGACCTTTAAATTCTGGAAAAAATTACCAACTAGATAATAATGCAAATAATTGAATTATTCGTTTTCATAAATTGCATTTCCTATGAATTTATGTGTTTCTGATATTCAAGAAAACTTCTTAGTTCGTTCCTTTAACTAATTATATAATTAAAGTTTTGTGAGATTGAATTGACTTTATTACCTTAAGTTCGCTGTTAATTTAATAGAGTCCAAAATGTGGGATACATGTATTATTTGTCATATAACGAGTATTTGATTGAGTGTCCGGAAAGTTGTTTCATAAAAGTGCTAGTTAAAGACCTTAAACCTTCTAAGAACTAGTTAATGACTTCAAATTTCTTACGGAACTATAAATTTTGAATGTTAACATAACTACTGATTATACGCAATTTTAAATATATGAATTAAATATGAAGAAATTCACTAGAAAATATAAGTTTAAAATATACCCTTAATAAATTAAATTTTTTCAACAATTGATTAATAATTAAACTAGCTAATAAATAATTAAAAAAATATCAAAAATATGTTTTGTATTATTTATAAACTATTTTACTTCGTGTTCTATCAACAAAAATTTCTCTTTTTATGTACTTGTATGTACCTATTTACAAACATTATTTTTTGACAATGTTTGATCTGAAACTATTTACCTAAGTAAGAATTAGTTGAAAAGGTATAAAATAGGTGATTTATAAATATAATAAAATAAATGCTCACTTGAAATAGAGTTATATATAAATGTATATTAAATTGGAGCAAATCAAGCACAATTTACAAGAGAAAAATACCTTGATAATTTACTAATGCGTAATAGTAAAATTAATTTTTTTGAACATCATTATTTCAAATAAATTTATAGGTCACTTTTCCACGCACTGTGCAACATTTGATTAACAAAAAAATAATAATAAATAAATCACAGTCGGCAAATCTTAACAAGTCATTATATTCTCACTATAGAAACGAGTCAGCACTAAAAGAAAAAAATATATACTCAAATTAAAAGATGTATTTAATCCCTGACAATTCATTACACAAGTCAAGTAAACGAGCAACAAAACAAAAAAAAACTACACACCATAAACTGAAGCAAAGCCCCATAATTTTAATTGTAAAATCAATTCAACCACCTCATTCAACATTTTTTTTAAAATCAAAAGCTATGTCTTTAGCGGCAACTTCCAAGCGATTTACCCCTTCCACCCCAACGAGCCCCTCAACATTATCGGCTTGAACAACACAATAGTCGCATGCATCTGCGTGTGCCCGACCGAGTTATAACCCCCAACCCGATAAAAACGGGTTGAGTCCCCTAACATAAAAGGATTACACGGGACTCCGATTTCTTATCCTTTTTCCAGTATTCATGCTCCAGAAGTCTAGCTCCAGGAATGCTTTGCTTTTATTTCTGTGATGAGGGCCGATGCACGCGATCCAGACCCCCCCTAGGCTTGATATATCGAGAGACTCAAGAGTTATTCAAGAGGTATTTTTCATTGTGAGTTATGCAAATTGATACTGTGGTTCTTATTTTTTTGTATTTATAGGTAGTTAAGATATAGGATGCTGGATGTTATATAAGTTATTTAAAGATATAAATGTAATGACAGAGCTTATGCACGCGATTCAAATTAATTATCGTTGATAATTCGAAAGTTTGAAATAGTAAAACAAATGAATTGCATAAATGATGTTGGGTTTATTAATATATGCATTAGTAAATTCTATGTTTTACATATTTATATAAATATTACGTAAAGCTTACACTTACGGTTACCTTGGTTCTATCATAAAAGGATTACACAGGTTCGTCATCCTTATTGCCGATGAATTAGGTACATTGGCAATAAGGAAAACAATACAAAGTAATATCTCAAATCAATTCAAAACGCGAAAGCTTATTCTGTATTTCATCGTTTCCTTAAGCATGAAGCCACTCATTACCCTTAGATCCAACTTTATGGAGAATGGATGTCCAATTGTCGAAATGCAATATTCTTGGCATGTGGCACACTCGAAGATGATATCTCTAAGATATTGCTACAAATGATTTCGCCGGGAGTTTGAATTCGGTGTTGGTGATTAAGTTGCTTGATAGATGGAGGAAAGAATGTTTATAAATATAGTATTGCTATTTTACTTTGAATAGATTGCTTATGAACGGATTTTTTAAACAAACTTATTTTAGGACATCATTAATTGTTAAAAATGTTTTTATTAATTAAATCTGTCCCTCAAGATATGTACAGACAATATAAATTTATTGATGGGTAATAAAATATTTAGGTGTTTTGAATATTGAATGAAAAATTAAACAATGAATTTAAAAAAAAAGCATAACTAAATATATGTAAATGAATAATAACATAAATACTGCCTATTCAGGGAATATCTCCAACTTTACGCATGGTAACATGGATATTTTCATAAATGCTGCCTTATTAACTAAAAAAAAATTATACTTCAAAATAAATTTATAGTCATAAAAAATAGCTTATACATTATGAGTAAATAAATTTTAGTTGTTTTATCACCCAAACCGTTTTGGATTCAGTAACGGGAATATTGCATACATTTATGTATAAGACATAAAACATTCTGTTCTTACCATCGGTATAGATTCACAAGTTTGCAAAATACCGCGAAAGATTTGAAAAGCAGCAAAACATTTATAGCAAAAAATATCAGAGCTTATCATTCGAATCAAAATTCAGTTGAAAATCACAAAAAGCCACTGTTTTCTTTCCATGTTATATTCCTCTAGCATCATATTCTCCATTTCCAAACAACTCTCTGTTGTATCACTGCGGAACTCTATAAAAACATAACCCAGTGTTTATCCTCTGGAAAAGATATCAACCCAAACAGCTCAAATAAGAAAAACCAAAACCACGACTGATTCTACTTATGCAAAACTCTCCACAAACCCAAGGAGCTAAGAAAAAAATATGGAAATGGAAATATTTGCGCGAAAAAGAGTGAAGCCACCTCTTAAAGTCTCCAAATCAATGACGCACAAATGCAAAAAATTTCGACCAACAGCAGACTAGAGGCCCAGCAAAGTTGGCTTTTGAATGACAATTGATTTCCATTAAAAATTGTCTTCGTTTGCTTTTCAAATGAGCATTAAATTTTACAGTTTTTTTAATAATAAAATTTCTTTAAATTCAATTTTTTTCAGATTTTCAATGATTAAAGTTTTTTGACGAAATATTTTTTGACACATCACACTTGTCTGTATCATTTGTAGTTTGGGCTATGAAAGCGGAAGAGGTACAGACAAACGGATGGGCATAGTCTTTTAGAAAAGCTTACAATTGCTACGTTATGAACGTAGTGTAGAAGCTAAAATTTCATAATAGGAATAGTTTAAATAGTAACAATTATTTCTTATTTGAAGAAAAAAATAAAAATAAAATAGGCCATAACTGGAAGAACCACCAACAGGCAGTGCCTGGTGGGTATATGATTATCCATTAATATTCATTCAAGAATTAATTTACAATAATATCCATAATTATTGATTTACATACATGAATATAAACCCTTCAAAATAATTATGCTTCAAAATGAAAAGCCCTAAAACCCTACTTTAAATTAAATTTAGAGAAGTACATCCTTTCTCTATACTTTATTGGCCTTCGGGCAATATAGACAATGCCGGATCTCGCCAGCTTCGTTTTACCAAAGCCCCTGTGGCTTCGAAACTAAACAGCTTGGAGGAACCCTCACGCATAAAAACCTCTATTATTATTGCAACTCCCATAGCCAGCCCCACACACATCCGAATTTCAATTTCCGCGTAATCTAAGCCACCCAATTTTCTGTTGTCACCCTACAGTGTCCAATAGCATAATAATGGCTAATAAAGAAAACACCATCCGCTATGTCTTACTTGCTCTATAGCATTACGTTATTTCATGCTAGGACACTGCAAATATAGCAAATATAATCCAAATAATGTCGTTCACGCTAAATCACACCAATTACATTTTTTACTGTTATTTGTCTCAAACTTTGACGCAATTTAAGTACAGTTAATGTACTTTAAGATTGAATTCCTGAAGTGTATTGCTATTAACATTGTCTTATTACGCGAGAAACATACTAAAATCGTTTATTTAAAGAGGCACTAGTTCTTAATTTCATTTTAGCTTTAATCTGCGAAGTTTATTTTCAGGAATAATTTTCACACGTTACACATCGAAGTAGTACACATTAATTTTGCCAGTGAAACGTATTTTTTATGAATTTAAACCTAAAAATGTTAGATATAAGCAAGGAGTTTCAATTTTCTCCGGACAAATCATATAAGAACACTTAATATATTAAAATATATACAAATTTTAATGTTCAAAAATCTACTTAATAATGTTGTTTAAATATTACGTCAAACTTTAGTAAAGTAAAAATTTTGTTTAAAATAACATTTTACAAAGCTATTGTTTACAAAACACCGATAACAGAGGACAACAGATTTCACAATAGAACCTGAATCCACAATGCATACGCAGTTGAGCAAAAAGTCCCGTTCCGACTGGTTATTACGTATGCATGGCGGACTTAATCCTATTCATATTAGGGCCCAGTTCGGGGACCCCATGTTAAGACTGCAGGGGTAAATAGGTGATCAGACGGAGAGAAAAGGAATACAATTTCCTTTTAATCTACCCGGAAAACGGAATTTTATTAAGTGCCTTCCGTGTCAGGACCCCGTAGGCGTTTGCCATGGCAGGCATCAGCCTTCCAGATTGGAAGCGCGTTGCTGGAAGAATAAGATTTTTACTTCCTTCCAGATTTGTTTTCAGAGATTTGGAAGGAGATGACGATTCTATTTTCTTCTTTTCTTGAATCTAATTTCAATATATAGAGGGAAAAGAAGCTCGTCTAGTGTGTGGCATGGAGGTAGGATGGAGATGATGATGCTTTCTAGACACAAATGTTTATGCTAAATACGGTTTGCCAAATGAACTTATTTAACGCTCACTTCAAAAACCAGAAATTCTGTGTTTGAACAGTTCTAAATGATAGTTTCTGTTACAAACGTACTTCTTAACTTTAAAAAATCTCTAGCAACACTACTTACGTTTAAAGTATTACTGTTTCCAAGCAGTATCCCTTGCGTAGTGTTTTAAGCTTGGTTTACGTTTGCATGTATTTTTCATTATTTATGTTTACATTTCCTCTGAGGTGCATTGTTTGGTTACTACGTTTAACCCTTTCAGTCCCAACGTTATTTTGTCATCCTCATTTTAGAAAAAAAAATTCTGATCATCTATAGCCATTTATGATATCAAAAATCACATCATTCGATCCTTCAAACTTTTTTTCGATTAGAAAATATTTTTTATTAATCCCAATAGATGTCTTCCCTATTATATTTTTTAATTATGATCAGAAAAATGATGATGCCAAATGGCATCACTGGGACTGAAAGGGTTAATAATACTTTATATGTTAGCATTTTTATGGTCTTGAACATAATTCTAAAAATTAAGAAATTCCCAAAAAAATTTAATTTACAAAATGAAGTGGAAGACAAAAGAAATAATTTCCCAAAATGCCATATCCACCAGACAACAATTTAATAAATCGTCTTAAATAATCCTATTAACAGATTACACCACAAAACCTACTTTTTATATTAATCCCGACTCTCACTCATCAGACACCAACTCCAGTCAAAACCAGAAGCAACAAAAACTTCCATAAATTCGCCAACTGTCCCCCAGATTTTCCCTTCTCAAATCCCCTGTCCGCATTATTGCGTTTCACACCACCTGCACTCATCCTGCCCAGTGACGCATGCGACGCATTTATACGTCGTGAAAAAACGCAATAAATTGAAACAAGCGACGCGATCTGTCAAAGGACCGCTTTTCAACGAGTCCTATGGAAAGTGTCCAAGAGATCTAATGCGATTTCTTCCGCAGACTAATCCAATTACTTGGCTCTTTCAAGTTTTTTCTCCCCTATAAAGTCCTGGAGTTTGTGGGTGGTTAGGGGTTCTGGAGAAATATCGACGAGTTTGGTTTTTTTAACCTGTTTTTTCAATAAAATATGATAGATTTATAGTGGTAAATTAACATTCAGGGTTATTCAAACAATTATTTAATGTTTAAGAAAATTCGGCCTTTCAAGAACTTAAAGAGATACACTAGCTTTAAGTTTAACGTACATTTTTAATCTTGACAGAATGATTTTGTAAACATTCGAAAACCTCATCATACCATGAATATTTTATGATTGTGATATAACATCGTTAAGTTTTAAGTGTAGATGATAACCATGGGATACTATTTTTGCATTTATGGGAGCATTTTAAACTTTGGGATACTACATACAAAACTTTATTGAAGCAGATATGAAAAAATATATTTTAACTGTAGCTAATTCCAAAATTCCTTATTGAAAAACATCTACATATCCACTTTAGGATAATATTTATTGATCGATACTGAATACGGTCACAAATTCGAAAATACTTATTCTGTCACTAATTTCCAAAGTCGAAAGGAAAGTGACTACAACAAACCTTACTAGAACAAAAAATAACCATCCAATAAAAATAACCTAGCACCCCCATCAATATGGGAGGCTGGTTCTCACGAATTTGTCGGTAGGGTGTCACATCTGGTGTCGCAGGACTCCCCTTCAATTGAAGATCATCGGTGATTCTATTGAACCAGCAATTGTCATTGATTGGATCCGTTCGTATGCCTGTGACTTGCTCGTTGTAGGTGCACAACCTAATAATGCTGTGAATAATGCTAATGGTCTGGTAATGGTAGGGAGGGAAGCTTGGTTTGCAAGTCAGAGGAGACGAAATTCGATTGAGAGTTTCAACCTTAGTGAAGAGCTTTGTAGAATTTGATGTGTACAATTATTATTATTATTTTTGAATTATTCAGAATTTCAACGATCTGATTAAGTAATTCGAAATGCATTCAACACTTGTCAGATTCTTTGGAAAAAAATAATTTTAACGATACCTAAATTAATTAAGGTATTATTATAATTTAAATTGCAGATCATCGGTGATTGTATTGATCCAGCTTTTATCATTGATTGGATCCGTTCGTATGCCTGTGACTTGCCCGTTGTAGGTGCGCAACCTAATAATGCTGTGAATAATGCTAATGGTATGGTAATGGTGGGGAGGAAAGCTTGGTTTGCAAGTCAGAGGAGATGGAATTCGATTGAGAGTTTCGATTTATTGAAGAATTTGGTAGCATGCAGTGTGTGAAATTTATTTTGTGTGGAAAAAATCGAAAATTGAACGATCTAATTAAGTTATCCAAAATGCATTTAATTATTTCTAATTTTTTTTTGAAAAATATAAATTATAGTATTTCCTCAGTGGCATTGGATTATTTAATCACATCGTGCTAACAAATGCAAAAAAACATTTGCAGAGGATTTTTTTAATTACATCAATATCATAATTACATCAATGTCTTAGTAGATATCTAATGGCTCAGTTGAGTAAAAATTCTACATTTTTGTGATAATAAGCACTGTATTGGTTCGAAAAACACGCGTTTAACTTTTATTTGAAATTATAAATTAAAAAAAATTATTATGACACGTATTTTCATGATGAAAGGAAGTGATTACAGCAAAACTCATCATAATATTGTAACACTGGCTTGTTACTTTTAGGAGGGAGAGTAACGCTCATTTAGAACTTGTAATGATTAATAAAATGTTTCTATGAAACAAGAGTTCCTCAAAATAATTAAGTGTGACGAGTTACAACACAAATAAAAGCTATAGTTTATTAGAAAAAGTTATTTATGCAAAATTGGATCCTTAACTATCATATTTAAATGTTAATTAAATCATACAAACATGTAAAATATGTTACTCCTTAATAGTATTTTAACGTTAATTAATAGTAATGACCATCATATTAAAGTTACAACATGGGTTCATTTTCTAACAGATATATTTTAGTTAAAAAAATAAAACGTTTACTGCAACGATATTGTTACATGAATTAAAAACATAATAAAACTCTTAATAATATTCGTTTGATGGATGATACATGAAAATTACATGAAACTTCAATTGTTTATTTTCTTATTTGTGACAGTATTATATTTTATTACAAAATGTTGCATACAAGTACATTGTTAATTATAAAAAAAACATTTCAGAGACAATTACAGGACAGGGTGTTAATAACGAACTTTAAACAATGAAGTGATGAATGATGGATACCAGTTAATAACTTCCGTGACAGCCTTGATAAGTGAAGGACAACAGAATTATAATTACAAACATAGACGGGTAAAAACAAAAACCCATCAATTTAATTACTTTTACTCCAAAATTTCTGTCCTCAGTACTTAATGATGTTTAATTGTCTTTAGGGTATTGCAATTTGAATACAATGATTATTATTTGTTTCAACGCAAATGTGTCCAAATTGTTAAAAAAAAGGGTGATTTGAAGTTGTTCCAGGCTTTTTCTTTAAAATTCTGTAGTTTTTGATATTCCATTGTATTTAACTTGCGTAATAGTTACAAGATAATATTTTTAATGATTGCGTACAGTAATTGCGAATACATATAACCTTTAAATTTCATTCAATTGATATAATATTTACTTTAGTAAGGCATAGTTAGAAATAACCTACAATTTTAAACAATTATGAACGTTCTTAAATTTTCAGTATATCACGTACATGTTTACTAAATTCCTCCAAAAAAAAGATTTTTACTTAAGCTTCATATATAAAGCATAAGAACTATTTTGAAGTATCATAACATGGGCAAAAGACTACCTTGAATTTTTGTTAAAACATACAGTTGTACTTTTATGTGAAGTATTGAATTTTAGTTTATAATAAACGATGCATTGAAGTATAAGCCTAGTCATTGGCATGCATTATAGATATGCAGTCAACATCGTTAAATTATTTCATTTACATGTTGGGAAGTATTAAACATATTCGGATCATGCTAGTTGGAAAGCACATCTTGGGATATCACCACGATTTCTTGATACTCCAAACCCTTAACTGTTCATACAAAAGGGAGTCTCACTTATAAATATATTTGAAACATCAATTACTGTCCAGTTATTATTTATATTAGGAGAACTTTCAAATTATGTTAAAGTAAAAATTGATGGAAAAAAATTCAACTCAATTTCAAGTTTTTTTTCTAAATACAGTTCTTCGTTTCTTCTTTATTTGGGACTCACACATTCACTCTCCACTATTTGTTAATTTTTTTTTAAAAATCCCAAACATGCCTTCAAAAGAACCCCCTATTTTTCCCACACAATACACTCAATTACATCCAACGGGGGGTTGGATGTAACCCCCTCGCTATAGTATAAACCTCATTGTCTCAACACATCCACGCGTGCTCTTCAATACGCACTTAATTATAAAAACGTCGATTCCCAGCGAAAAAGGAGTTCCTACCAGAAAACACATCCCCCTTAACAACAATAAAACTTAGCAGCGAGGCTTAGGCATTAGAGTGATGAATGGTGCGATTCAGCAATTATTAAAATAACTACCCGGGCGGCCCCGGGAAAGGGGGGAGGGGGCAACCACGCGACACTGGTCGGATCGATTGTATATGTTTGGATTATGATGTTGAAGAAATTGTAAGTGTGTGGTTTTTGTATGGTTTTCGGTGTGAAAGAATGCCATGGTTATTGCATTTGAGTTTACCCGTGCTAGAATGATATGTATTGCATTCAAGTTTGCATGTGCGTATCATAACGTAGACGTTCATCCTTTCGGAGTTGAAAATGAGTACCAAGCTTGCCTGGGAAGTTAACTGGAAGACCATCGTTGAACTAGCCACTCGGCTTAGGCAATCGCTACTATTAGTACCTCAGACCCTGAGTGCTAAAACGGGGATCGGCACTACCTTATGGTAGGCTGGGCTCAGACAGAACTTACTTTGAGATATAAACTGGTGTGGGGGCTAGAAGCCGGTAAAGCTGTACGCTTTGTATGCCAAAGGTCGCAATTTCGGATCCCCTGGCATTTCCAAAATAGCTGCTGACCAATAAATGCCCTTGCAGCCAAAAGCTTCCGATTATCCCCCTGTAGAGCACGTTAGATATGTTTCAGTTAGAGTGTGACTTGAGTAACCATTTTTCAACATTTCGAAATCAGTTTTGTAATATTGCGTTAAATTAGTCAGTTCTAAGGCACGCTATTACTGTAGCTGAAAATGTTTCAACGCGAGTGGTATGATTTGAATGGTTCTAACGAATATACATATGCATTTATCGCCGATTAATATAGTGCTACATATATAGAGTGGATGGAATACTTCTTGCTCTGAACTATGATGACAACTTGGTGTACTCAGAGTAAATCTTTTGGCAGAACTGCATAACAGTTTTGTTCTGGTACCACTGCTAAAAACAAATTAAAAAAATGATTAAAACTGGTCTTGTTAAAAATGCGGATCAATGCATTAAGATAACAGAAACAAGTGACAACTGTCTCTAGTTCATACATACTTCGAACTCATACAAAACTCAATGACAGAAAAGTTGTCCCGCTACAGCACCAAAGGGTTCCAATGCACTAGTCATAAATGCATAGAGTTGATTTTATTTCCGACACAGGGGTGGAAGTGACAAACTGGCACTGTACATATTTGAGTGACTAGAACTTTTTTTCGAAGGTATTTTGCTTGGTGGGGCTTCTTTGTATTTGGTTCGTTGGGTTCGGCGGAAAGTTAATTCCTTATTATGGGTTCTGGCAAATGAGGTTTCGTGGTTGGATGTTTTCTTGTTGTGGTTTTGTTTGAGTTTTACGGTAATGAGGAAATGTAGTGGAAAAGGGTATTGGGATTAAAGGCTATAATTGGATTATGAGGTTTGTTTTGTTGTGTATTGATTTTCTAAGTTATTATTATATGAGCAAATATGGAATTGAACAAAATGTTCGTTTACAATAAAAATATATTCAAATTGAAGGATTTAAAGAATTCTATCGAATCTCTGACAGCATGAGTGAGTGCAGTTTTAGCACAACGTTTTTCACAACCACCAATAATTGTAATCTTTGTATGACTGTTTGGGAATTCTATATCTGTAACTACAATATACATATTTGAACTCTGATGAATTTATAGCATTTGCTACTTATTATTGTGTACACCTTTTTATCACCGGTTTATGTTCTATGGATTAGTTATGTTTAGTTTATTATGTTAGTTATAAAAAGTTAAATTTAGTCAAATATTAGTTATGTCTCTTCTTTACTACACATTACTGTACTCGTGACAAGTATATCCGGTGACCCCGGACGTGATACGAACACGCAACCTTCTGATCAATCGTAACAATGGGTGCAGTATAAATCTATGATGATCGTGATAATGGATGCAGAATAAATCTATGATGATTTAAGCGCGTCAATATGATTGTTAAATAATTTATTTCAAAATATCGGAATGTGTCTTGGCCGATAGCAACCCAATTGTTGTACGGACAAATTAAAAATTCGTATCAATTTATGGATAATAATATTTAAATATTATTTCAAGTAAAATCTTCCCCTTGGTATTTACATTTAATTTTTCGCATATAATAATTTTTAATGACAATTTTTTAAAGGCGGATATTATTAACTTAAATTGAATCATGTTGGGCAATTTATTGACATCCACACAATTACGTCAAACATGACATTAGTAATTGTCGTAAGTAAGTAACTAACAAGACAAGTAACTCATTATTAATATGGATGGTTTCTTTGAATAAACAACCCCACAAAACCATTTATACCCCTTTTCGTCTCAATACGTGTCATAACGACGCATGTATTCCGGAGTTTATAGATATTGTATTTTTCACAGAAAAAAAGGTTAGAAGAGGGTGAAGAACCCCAACCTACAACGAGTTCATTAATTTGCGATATATTCAAAAATGCGAAAGTATCCGATCGACCCTATGGCAGCCACGTGACTCCAGTCTTTTCCCCCATTTCAGCTTCGGGTTTCAAAAAGGGGGAAAAGGGATAGGGAAAAGCTTGTCGTGAGTTATAATAAAGGATTTTGCAAATTAGCCGCTCTTTATAAATTCAAATTACGCTTTTGGATGGATTTATAAAAAAAAAGTAGCAGATGAAAGAGGAGTCTAGGTGAGGATGCTAATCGTACAGAAATATGTTGTAGGGGGCTTTATGTATTTTGCTTTGTTTAGAAGGGGTTAATCCTAATTATCGGGGGAATGGTGATAAAAAAATCGCCAACTGGTCTTTCAAAAATATTAAATCATGGTTATTTACCAAAATAATTCTTAAAACATGGTGTGCATAGAAATAGTCATATATCGGGGATATAACAAATAGTTCCCAAGTGCCATTATTCCTTGTTTACCATTATTCAAGGCACTTCATTTGTGGATCTGTGTGATATAAACAGTTGTTGGCGACGAATTGGTTTCATGGCGTAAGAAACCCCTATAACTAGATTTTCGATGATAAGAGGGAGAGAGGAAAAGGAAAATGCAGAACATTTTAATTATGTACATATTCATTAATAATAAATGGGTTGAGAGAAATAATGTTGGTACGCAATTTGCATTCGTTTTAATTTTTTTTAAATAATTCGGCTTTGTTAAGGTCAATCGTCTGAAACATGTTTGTAATTGGAAATAATTATTTTTTTCAGTCAACTCAAGTTTCGTTGATAATCTCCATTTATTAAAATTTATGTTATTAAGTCAGATCATAACTAAAATTTGTTTAATCAATTATTTATCCGGGCAGTTATTTTTATAATCTTTTAAGCTCTTATATTATTTGTGTTAATATACTCATAAGTATTGTAACAACAGTAAATAAAAACCATACAACATTTTTTAAATAATACTTCTTCCGGGACTTGATAGAAAAAAGCAATTGAAAAACTTTAAATATATAGAAATAAATGAAGGTTTCTGCATTCAAGCAAAAAATTTCAACAATAACTGTAGTTGTACATTCATCCCCTTGCAGAATACATGCATTGATATCTAACAAGAAAATATTTTTCGAACTTTTTTCCACACAACAAAAAATGAATTTTTCCAGAATTCAGCATATATTCCTAATGATCCAAAAAAAAAGAATGAATAGGAACTCTTTTGCTGAATAGTGGAGTTCCTTTAAATTTTTCAAGTTATCTTTTTAAAACTTTTATCGTGATGTAAAGAAGGATCCTTAACTGTATTAATAAATCTACTATAAATTTCTGGGTATTGGATCGTAGTACGATAAAATATTTTTGTATGAATTTATAGATGGATAAACTGATTCCATACAATGCATATTTCATATATTTTTTTTCAAGTTGCAGAATAGTATATTTGAGCTTGCGTTAAAGATAAACATAAGAAAAAATTCAAAACTTGTATAAAGATAAAATATTAATCTATAGAAATAAATCCCTGCATAGTTTTAAACAATAAAATACTTAAATGCATGATTAAATTCTGAAAACAGATGTTTTTACCTAAGCATCTACTACTATTGGATATTTTTTCCGTAGAATTTTAATATTTTTGAAGTTGAAAATTTATCAGTAAATCTCTTTAATAACCATACATTAGTTGTAATACGTACACTTTACTTGTCTTTTTTTTTGGCTTTTGATATTACGATACCAGAAATATAGCATTTTAAATTTCCTGCAATTTAAAAATTATTGTCAGAAAATGTATCGATAAACATTACTAAATACATTTATCTAACTATTTTTTATTTAGTCTTTTTGAAATAGTTAGTTATTTAATAAGTGTGTTTAAATACAATGTATTCTAAAATCATGCCAAACCATGCTGCATGTTCGAGTCCCGGCTGAGTTGGCAGATTTTCAGGATGAGAAAATGGTCGGCACGCATGTCATATGATTATGTAGCATGTAAAATATCCATTTAGGGCCAATTTGGATTGGGTTCTCACGGCAAAATTAAATTTTGGCATACTTTAACATCCACGTAAAGCTCCGATTCACCTGCAATCTCAGAGTTAAAATTTGTTAGCGAGAGGCACCTAAATGTCTGGTGCCTCAAAATTTATTCTCAGTTCTGGAGAATATACCGAGTCTACAAAAAGTTTATTCTGCCAAAAAAAAAAAAACAGCCCCATTGGAAAAAAAATACAAACCAAATATAATAAACAAAATATTCTTTGTCTCCTTAGATGAGCGGAAGTAATACATGGAATTGAACTTAAGTCTAAAGTTATTTAGTATTTTAAAAAAAGCCTGGAATGAGTAAGTTATGCTAATTTTATCAAATAAAAACTTTCTTGTCACTTTCATCATATGGCTAAGTACCTCCTGAGTATTTGTAACCCTTATTTTATTTCCGTTCAACATAACTTTACGAAAATAAACCACGCCCATATTCGGATACATTTAAACTTGAATTGGATATTGCCATCGTTACAAATACAAAACCCCTTTTAAAAAAATCTGCATCGTCTGCACATAATAAACAGTAAAGCACACCTGCTTTTCTCTGCCGGGACCCAAAAAAATAAATGGCGGATATAAATATCCACATTCCAAAAGAACAAAAAGAAGAAAAAATAGTTAAAAAGCGAATGTATCGTAACACCAAGACGTCAGTGGATGAAAAAGTGTTATAAGCGTGCGTATGTGATCTCGACTCTTCTTGTTCTTTTCTCTTTTTTTCTTTAAACACAAAAGGAATAGTCGGAAGAATAAAAGAATGGAGATTTTGTTGGGAGAAATGTGTCGGAAAATAGCCGGAGAGGACGTAAGAATAAGATATAGAAGAAAAGGTAAGTCGGTACGATAACTTGTTATTTAAATTGAAGTTACTTGTTAACTCACATCCATTGCAATACATGTAATATCATTTAACTGATTAGTTTGATAAACATAGCAACTGAATTTTAACAAAATAATAAAAGTAACATCGAATTCTTTTTATATTTTAAATAATTATTTTATTTATTATTTAGTAAGTTCAAACTTTTCTAAGTCTTCGAAGTTAAATGAAAATTGAGGCAGGTAGTGTAACAATTGTATAGTAAAGAATTAAAGCTTTTGGTATCTTTTTTTATGAAATATGAACGAATTTATTGATAAATAAAAACGAACGAACGAATTGATAAATACAAGTTTTATCATTTCATTACCTAACCACATTGGTTTATTCTTTTACCATCCAATAGAACTCTTGAAGAACTCCACAACTACACTAAAAATAACATATAAAAACATTAACTTGAACAAAAAACACCTACTATTCTCAAAAATCCATATTTCGAATCTGTAAGAACCTCTCAGAATAAGGAAAAAAAATGTTACTCGAGAAAAAGGATCCCCTTTTGCAATTGCTGTTCCTTTTTGAATATTCTGATCAGATTTCAATTTTATTTCTCCTACTTCCTGGAAGGGCCTTTTCTTGCCATAGCTCTTCGATGGGTTTCGGACGTGAAAGATGGTTGCGGAATGTATGGACCGACGGACAGACAAACGGGATCGTGAGGTGAGTGGGAATCGGAGATATTTTTCAGCGTTGACGTGTGCGGAGGGATGTAAATGGTGGATAAATGTTTGGATGTGTGCGTAATATTGCACCGAACGCACACAAGTGACGCTTTTCCTATTCTCAATTGAACTTTTCCTATTGTTAGAAATGCTTTTTGTGCGTGTATGCGCTTCAACAAGTATTAATAAAAGTGGCACATTTTGGGTAAAAGATTTTCAAAATGGCATGCTAAAATTTTACTCTCTGAAATGAATTATGACTGGAAATTAAAAAAAACACAGCTTTTTTTAAACTTATATTAATTTTCTTCTTTCTTAATGTAGTAAAGAAAGTTTTTACGTCAATCGCAAAGTGGAGATATCTAACTCTCTAGTGCATATTATTGCCATTTGAAAATATATACTTTAATCCACTTTATGACTTTAAAATGTTATTGGTATTTGCTAACATCGGCAATTCGTCATCTATAAAAAGATAGATTTATGTTTTAGAATAAAAAGTTAATTGTTTAAAAAGATTTTTTTTGTTGCTGTATACAATTAAACTGATACAAATCCCCAAAATTTAAAGCACCAAACCTAACTCTAAGTCTATGGCGAATCGGCGATATCATTTTTTTAAATTAAAAAAACCAAGTCCAGTGTAAAGAGACTTTTTAATGTTTTTCCTTTAATACATGATCTGTAAAGATCGAAACATATATTTGTTTTAGAAAAATAGAAAATCATGCACCAGAAGCTAATAATGTACTGTTAACTATTTTATTTTTCAATGAACAACTAAACTACTTAAACACTTGTTCAAAGCACAAAACTGTATATTTCTAAATCTATGTAGATGATAAGAAAATCATAATCATATGTATTGAAGTGTTATTAAACATGCATTCAAGTTCCTGTCAAAATCTTAAATTGGATGACATTTTCCAGATTATCATTGCAAAATTTGCATTTGTAAAAGGACGAATCTGCCAAAATGCAATTTCCAGATGAGTCCTTCAAAACTTTGCGTTTCCTACAATTATTTACCAATTTATCAGGCTATATTTTCATTGTCAATCTAGTAAGATGATAGTTTTAAAATTTGCACCAGTCAATCAATTTGATTTTTGCATATTTCAACAATTTTAACTCAATAAGTTTATTTGTCAGATACGTCACTTTCCCAATCAAAACGCAATATATTTTCAATCGTGATTGCCTATGAATGTATAACATGAAGTTTAATTACAATTCATAATTCAACCATTCTTCATTATGAAATAAGACGCTCAACGACAATCATAATCTAGATAGATAAAATATTCTGCTCGTAATCAATGAATAAACAATGTCCTCACCGCAACCATCCTTCAGATTCTCGTTAAAACCAGTAATTAAGAGTGAAATTCTATCATCTGCCTAATTTAAGCATCCCCGGAATCCTAACTTTGCCAGAATTGCTGGATCCTGATCCTAATTTTGCTTTCAAGAGCCAGCGAGAGATTTAATATGAAACAATGTACTCGAATCGCTAAGCTGTTATCATCCGTCAATATTACGTTGTCATGTTAAGCTCTCTGTATTAGTAACCTGGGTATTTTAGGTATTAGATCCTCATGTTAGCATGCCAGGGGTTTGGGGTCAAAATTAGCATGAAATGTAATGGACGTGCATAATTCCTTTGAATGACCCTTGTTATTTGAAGATATCTTAACTTGATAGTTGAAAGTTTGATGCACGGAAGTTTACAAATGAGAATAAGTAATTTTTATTTCCTCCTATTGCATCCATTGGTAGCTTTATATAAAATTCCTTTTTGTCCACTAGACAAATTATACCTTTTAAGGTATCCGCCTACGTTAAAATACCTATTTTTTTTACCTAGTTATAGCAAAGCCACATTATTTAAGTTTCTTTGGTATCAAGTTTTGCTTTTGTAATCTTGCAATATACATGATTGATTGGTTACTTTTTCAAACACGTTTGTTTTGCTTTACAAACCTTTTTTGCTTTACACTCAAAACATGATTTAACAAAAAGTTTTATAGATATATTCAAACAAAAATTTCCAGCATGATCAGCAAACTGTTTTACAAGCAATGAACTAGAATCATACGGTTCTATATGTAATTTAATTTTTATAGCTGGTTTTTCAAAGTAACAATTCTAAAAAAATGCTATTTTTAATGAAAACCCTGAGTATTGTGTTTCAATGAACAATAACGTTTATCCTTTTCAATATATCTCTTAGATTTTAGTTCATTGTCTTTAACAGGATTAACACTGTAACATAGTAAAAGGACATTTGGTTATCTTAAATAGTTTTTATGAAATAAAATTTTGAATAATGGTGTTTTACTCCCGAATTTAACAACAAAATAACACAAAATTTATTAAAAATGAATTTTTATTCTAGATTTTTTTACTTTTTATTTGATTTTTATGCATATAAGTGTTAAAAATATGTTTAAATGCTTAATAAATAAGGTTTTTCAAAAAATTTGTCTCGAACGTAGGAGGATACCTTAAACAACATTTTAAAAAAATCAATAATTACTTATTCCTTTTTTGCTAATTTTTAACCTTACAAAGAGATAAAAAAATCTAATTGAAGCTTTACAATTATACATTATTTCGTTTATCATACAAAATGCTCTTAAGCAGGTGGATTTTTGTCACTCAAACCTTCTTTACATTTTACCTGAGTGTAGACATTTCAACTATGAAATGTTAAAGTTCTAAAACTGTATTGTTAATATCGAAAGTACTTTTGTTGGGACACATAATACTTTGTATAACAATTAACTCATATTTCTTTATTGTTTACAGTTTAATACTGTTTAAAGGTTTATGTGTTAAACTTTTTCAGTTACAAACACTTGTTTTGATCAGTAAAAAAATTAAGAAAAACATCGGAACATTTTTTTTAAAATTTAAATAAAGTTAATGAATATTAATTTAAAACCGTACATTTTTAATGAACTAAATACTTATTGGTAATGTTAAGAAATATTTGCCGAAGTAACACACATTTCAAAATAACTATTTGAAAAAATAATTTACTAAAAATGTCATTTCGAAAAATTTCCTTTTCGAATATCAGTAACAGTAAAATATGTAAATATAAAAATAAATGTGTAATTTTTAACTCTCTATATATAATTATGTGCAGCGAAATACTATCATAGTTAAATTAAAACACAATAATTACAATCTTTTAGTTTGAAAAGTCTGGAAAAAGTAACATAAAGATTCGCCAACTTAATCCAGTGATAGACTTTCCCCAACCAAAAAATGCAAATGTAAAAACCTCATAAAACCCAGGGTAAAAAAACCGCATAATAATCCACATATATCAACTGAAAAAAGTCATCACATAACCAACCCTCTCTCTCGCATTCCTAAATAAATTTAAAAATTAATAAAAAAGAACGCATGGGGTCTGTCACCCCTTTTCAAGTTTTTTTTATTTATATTAATGGAATACTTGATATTGTAGTACCGTCAGAGGTGAAAATATTAATGTGAAACACAAGAATAGGGTCATCGTACAAATATGTTTTTTAATAAACAGGTAATAAAATTATTGTAATTAAAAAAATATGACAGTGATTTTGGTTGATACACAATATTAATTTTAATATTTTTTTGGTATACACTGATGATTTTGTTTACTTTCAGATAATATTTGTACGAGTTTTAGAATAATCCATTAAATTTTGAGTTAGCAGAAATTTATCTAAGTTACAAATTGCGTTTAAATTATTCTTTTATCTGAAACTAGATATATTTGACTAAAGTTATCTAACAAGAATAAAATCTAGAAGAATAAAACAAAATTGAGTTTTTTTACATGGATTTGAAAGTGTAATTAATATCTACACTAAATGCCGAATACTCTTAAAAATTGGCTTTTCCAATTAGTAGCAATCATGCCTTTACCAATCAATAAACCATAATAACTAACAAAAATGTAAGAAAGAAAACTTGTACACCAAACTACATATTGAGAGACAATAGACAATGTTTAAAAAGTACTATACTATTAAAAAATATTCTATAAAAATAACATTTTTGCATCCATAATGTGTTATATGTTCCTTAAAAAGTATCCACAGGGCAACGCTATCAAAATCCCATAATCTTCATTTGAATATCAAATAGAGAAACGGAATTTTAAAATAACTCTTAGGATGTCTGAAATGGAGATATTTTTTCCATTTATTTATTGTTTTTGGCACTAAATGAATAAAGATTTTGAAAGCTTTATTTTTCGGAATTTTTGTTTTAGCACTCTATTTTTGAAAAATGAGCAATATTTTAGTTTATAAGTATTGAAATAAGTCTAAAGCTTAATTTTTTGCAATACAAACATTAATCAAAACTTGTCGGGTGCATTTTCAAATTTTCGTTTTGGCGAATAGATTTTAATAAAATCTTTTGCTGGATTCATATTATAAAAGGATTTAACTTCAAGTTTAAAAAACTTCAATAGCTAAAAATGTGTATCTAATATAAAAAAGGTATCGATAGAAATATTTTTAATCTATATATTTAATTAAATATTGACTGGAGATTCAAACGTATTTCATAATCCCTATAAAATAACAAATATCATTTTTATGTAAATTATTTTTACTAAGAAATTATGTTAAATTCAATTGAACGAACATATACAATAACAATCAAAACTAAATAAATCTATTTAAGTGCATAGAATTATCAACTAAAGAAATAAAGTCAAAGAAAAATACAAATTTTGGTTTAATTTTAATTTTTGAACCGTACAAATAACGGTAATAATACTCTAATATAAAAATGCAGTAACATTACGTAATTTTGCCATGATTGTTTAAAAGAAAGAGGATATTATAGATAAATAAAAATGTAAGATAAAATAATCTAAGATAAACATTTTTAATTGGAATTGAACATCCGTAAAAATCGTATCCACGGTACTTCAACTCCAAATTAACCGTATCCAGTTATTCAATCTAATCAGATACAGGACCCAATCAGAGCCCAATTTCCGGACAAAACCATTTTCGCAATTCCGGAATCAATTTATATTAAATAGATTGAAAAGTAAGCACCCCCCTCCAATCTCAGAATAATCACCAATCAATCCAATGGACGCAATTTATCTTTTACAAAAGAAAATGAAACAATTTCTTGAGAGTGAGATTCTATACCTTTTTTGAGAAAAAACACCCAAGTAAAATAAGAAAAAAATAAGAATAGTTTGAAATAATAAAGAATTGAGAAACAAGAGAATCTTCAAAAATGAAAAACTATTTTCAGAACGAAAATTAGCGATTTTACTGCGACGTAAAAAAACAATGAGATCGTAGGAAGGTAAAAAGTATCATTATAATAAATTTTTGCGTGAAAGAGGCATAGAATGTTGTTATGTAAAAGATAAGAATGTCGTGTTGTTATTTATCTGTTATTGAGAAAAATGCAAGCAGCGCATTTTTTAATCACATTTAAATAGAAAACAACATACTCTTGTTGTAAAGGTTTGCTTTTGAAGTATATGTTTTTTATTTAGTTTCTATAAAAAATATCATCACTAATTTACATTGCAAATAAACAATTTTAATAAAAATTGTTGTTGACATTTTATTCAACTGTATACGAACTGTTGTATTATATGCCCGTAATTTAGGTAATGTCGTTAATTTTTTACCGTTTTTTTTTAACTTTAGGCAAACGTAATTAGTGTTTCGTTTAATCAAAGAAAAAATTCATTTTGTAAAGCTTTTATCCATGCCAAAACGTATGCTAAAATGTATGGTAAATTGATAGAGAAGATAGACTTTTAAAAACTATAATACATAAAATTATATGTCATAGCGTTTGTGAATTTCTAGAAATACTTTAATAAATATAATGTAGATACAACCCATAGCATTATTGTAAGAAGTACTAGTTTCTAAAGAAAGTCACAGAAATCAAAAACAGTTGTTCTGAAAACAGGTGCTTGAAAATTCTCATTTTTATTAAAATACTTTTACTTACTTAAATCCAAATAGATAGAGTTGCCTTAAACCCGAATCAACGTTACTTCAGTTAATTTCCATGCCACAAAGGCTCTTCATTACAAATTTAATCAGTTCACCTGTAAAAAAGAAATACCAAAGATAAATTTCTTTATTGGAGTAATTAGGTAATTTAATGGTTTCATTCCACTATTCAAATAGAGAGTGAAAAAACCGCTCTTATTGAACTTTCACAAGGATTCTTTCAATATACAATGGCGTCAATTACCTCTTTATGATATGGGTGATTAGTTTACATCTCAAGCGTGTGATTTTGAATTCGTTACTTAATATGAGAAGCAAAAAATTTAAAAAAATAAATTAAGTGAAATTCTAATGAATATTTTATGTTATCCAATAAAGACTGGAATTGGACTGCTATATTGTTATGGGCCTGTGAATTTGGCAATTATATTTTCTACCGCCTCGATTTTGGATTCGTAATAAGTGCCTTTCAAATTGGGCGAGTATAATTTGATATTTTTAAGTTGCAGCTATTACTGAGACATTTTCAATTAAAATTCCGTGCCGAAATTTTATTTATTTTTTGCTTTAATGTGCAAGATTACTTGAATTTGCAGTAATTAATTTCTGAAACTGCACGATATTTATATCTATACGCATTTTTTAAGCAAACATTAACGATGTATAATAGAGTAAACATAACGATTGTATTATGTTTAAAGAAGCAATCACAATGTTTTTCTAATTGCTGACATTTTTATGTTAAAGAAAATAATCAAAATTTTGGTTATTTCACAAAGATACCTACTAATTATAAAATATATTTTAATATATATAATAAAAATAATTTTATATTCATAACATTTTAATTGGAAAATGTTTAGCAACAAACTCATTAAATAATAATATATCATATTTCCATGTGAAATCATTTATTATCACAAATGCTTTATTCTTAAAAGTTTTATCAACAAACAAATTAACAATTATTTGCTGATTTTGACTGCAATTTTAAACGATGAAACCTTTAAAATGGTGATTATGAAATTATTGATCTTGCTCCTTGAAAACATGGAAAATCCACCATTCTTCCATCAATGTTCAATAAATCTGTTTTTTTTTTTAAAACTTATTTATTTTTTTATCCCGTTGTCACTATCGAAGACGTGTTCAGATCCCCATGGTAAATTACTTTTCTCTCAATAGCTTTTCACTTTTATTATTTTCATTAGCAGCATATTTTTATGTACTAATTTATACATAGTAACCCTCGGTTATAGCGTAGTTCAAGGGACCGCGATGTTCATGACGTTATAACAAAGGTTGAATATTATGATTAGTTTAATTTATCTTTCTCTGGTCAATAACAAATAAATTTCAAATTTCGCAACTTTTTTACTCATTTGGCAAATAAAATAAAATTTAAATGGTAGTAGCGATATTTTTAAAGACATTTCTTTATGAAGACACAACATATTTAGCGTTCTAACTGAGGAGTTAATTAAGGATTGTCATTAAAAGCAAGATATTATAACTTTAAAATATGTGGGCAATTTAAAGAACTGAACTCTTATACCGTCATAAACGAGTTGTAGTTGTAACCGAGTTCGACATATAACCCTTAAGGGGACACGGTACCACTTTAAAAAAAAATAATAATTTTGACATATTCACTATAAATTTGATGTTTTATTACTTCAAATCTGTATTTAAAAACAATATATGACAAGAAAAATTTAAAAATAATTTAATTTTTAAAGTTATTTAAAAAATTTAATTTTTTTAAACTTTTTTAAAATGCTAAGGCTTTTTTAAATACAAATATTTTAACCCACAATTTTTTTCTCATGTACTTTGAACTGTTTTACATAAGAATTGGTATACAAATTTGATTTATCTTCAGTAGTTGTTTTATAAAAAATATTTATCTAGAACATGCCAAATTATTTTAGCATATTTGAAAACTTTCGACTTTAGTATTTTTTTATAAAAAAAATATTACTTTTGAAAACAATTTTAATACTAATTCTTAATGTTAACATATTTGACTGACTGCATATAAAATTCCTTAGACTTTTATCAATAATTAAAAAAGCCTTAGCGTTTTGAAAAACTTGTCATTAAGGAAAAATGAACACCGAGAAAAACACATTTAATTTTTTCATTCGTTTGCATTTTTATCCTACCTTTCCTCATAAAATGTGGAATAACTTTTTTTTAAATATAGCTAGACTTTTAAAACATGGTAGACTTATTTAGAAGATTTAAAACTTTAATGTTAGCACACAAATAAAAAAAATCGCAATTTTTGCCATTTTTGAGGTACTGTGTCCCCTTAAGAATCCATGAGAATGTTCCTATTTTATGGTACGACTGTAGGTCTCCAAATATCCATCAGCATAAAAAAAAGATAAAAACGCGCATCCACAAAAGCCAATTCCATCATTTCATTCCGAAACCAAAAACCATTTCGAGACAAAACACGGTACCAGAAAAGCAATAAACACTGCCAAGGCAACGGGAGGTGTTACCAGAAACCCACCCCTACATACATCCATATCTTCTTTGTAGCAGGCACACAGCATACAGAACACGTGCATCTCTAAATTGGGTGCTAAACTCTACACCAAGCGGAGGACGCACAAAAAGATATTCCCTTTTTTCGTATTGTGGGGAAAGTAAGAAAGAAAGAAGTCGATATCTTTCGCTTGTTATATGAGGCCGAGAAAAATGAGCTATTTCACAAAACCATGTTGGCTCGATTAATATTTCTTCACAGTCATTTTATTCAAAAATGATTGCTTTCAGGTGAGGTTTTTTTTGTGTATGTACACGTCAAATGTATTGTATTTTGTGCAAAAATAAATCAGTCACGCATACAAATTGTGTAATATTTATAGTGTTGAAATGAATTTTTTTCACAGGTAAAAATGCATTGCCTTTGCTTTGCTATCCATCAAAGTTTTAGTATTATTTTTTGTGTGGTGTCGTATTTTTTTTTAAATTCCTTGAAAGTATATTTGAAACACAACTAAATTTCAAGAAAAAATTACTTAGCCCTTGAGTGATAACTAAAAACATCGCAGTTGTATTTTTTAAAAATAATAATCATTAGATTCGAAAATCGAAAACACAAGTTAGCTTCGGTGGCTCTGTCCACCATTTTCTGTGGGATATCCACGGATACGACAACAACAAAAGTTAGCTCAAAATAACTGTTTTCTTAAAAGAAAGCCAACAAGCCGCCCGACCATCCCATCATATAGGTAGAAGAATAATAACAACACGGTCCCCGTAACAAGTCTGAAAGCTAGCGAAAAGAAACATGATAGAGTGGGCCGACTTCCTGAAACGCCATATCCATGAATAATACTTCCGGAGCCAAGTCAGCGTATGAGATCTGGACTAGAAAATAAAGGCAAAGAAGTTGCCTATAAATCCTCTGCAAGTGAAATGGCGCTAGAACAGCTCCTGTTGAGTGGAGTTGAGTTGTGCAGTAGCTGCGATCTTGCTGCAGTATCGTGTTCTTTTTTTAGGCTATTCTTAGATTGGAGATTGGAACGATACATGGCCGAAATTCATTTTGTTCTTAAAAACTTTTAAAGCAATTGGATAAAGATAAAAATTGTGTGCATGGTAGTATTTAAATTTTAGTTTTAAAAAATATAAAAGTGCTTAAACAAATAGCTTCTATTATTTAGAGAGTCGTATTTAGAGATAAGGCATTTGTAGTTTCTATTAGAACAGAACGCATTTACTCAATCAAATTATGCTTAAGGAATTCGTTGTACAAGAACGTATGTATGCATTCAATAATTCAAAACAAGCGTTACCAAAGATTTGTATAAATTTAATACTTACATTTGGAGTAAACATTGTTTGGAGTAAATATTGTTTAACTCAGTATGCTTTAAAAAAACTCTAACAATTTAATAAACAACATTTAAACAAAATTGACAAACTTTTCTATGTTGTTTAATCTCTTTTAATTTTAGAAATAAAATTACGTCGACATATTTTTAAATTAAACCCGTTATACATTGTGACTTGACTTTGCACGGAAACTATTATTTAAAAAAATATATATTAAATATTTTTATTTGTGAATTAATTATCTCTTTACTCATTTGATTTTCTTTAAATTGTTTATATCATCCAAATATTAATTTAAAGCAATTATTTACATAAACCTTAACGAAAACAATATTATTCTTTAAAAAAAACGAATGAATAAAATAAACATTTACCTTAACAGCCCTCAAAAATGTAATTTATTTAGAAACATTCAATGCAAAACTTTGGGTTGTTTAATTTAGTTTTTAAAGAGAAATAGAAAATACTTGAAGCAGTTAATCTCATTAAAACTCTCAATGGAATTAATTTTGCTGAATTAATTGGAAAATAGATTATGATTCGCATATTTATAAATATTTTTAAGAAATAGGTTCCATAACATAAATAAAACATTACACTGATATTAATTTGCTCTTAAAATGCATTTTAATTAAGTTTATTTTGTCATTTATTTTAATTAATTATTTATGAAAACATGATTGCGCTAAATGTATTGTGTTAAGCTAATGATGGTATTTAAGTTTGAATTGTTAATTTCAAAATTTAATATTTGTAATGAGGTGGTTTAAACCTCAGTTATTTAAATCAGATTTTCATTATTTCATTTCAGTTATTCATTTGTACGTGTCATCTAAGCTGATGTCAATCGATTCAAAGTCATTGTTGATTTTAAAGTTTATCAAAATTAAAACTTTCCCAAAAGTACATATGCCGTAGAGGTACGGCAGGGGTCTTTTAACATGTCACATAGTCATATGATGCCTGTCAACATATAAATCTGAAGACACGGCAGAGGCTCGAACCCACAAGTAACTGCTAACTAAGATTACGGAACTTTAAAATATAAAATTTTCTAAATTGTGTTAAATTAACCCTTTCACTTCGAAAACGGACCAGGCGGACGTACAACTAAGGATTAGATAATGATATCCCTATCACATATTACGCGGAAACAGAAATCCTGCGTAGCGAAAGTGTTAAGACTGACCCTTCAATCTACCTCAATCAAATGAGCAGCTGAACACCAAAATATTGAGAAAAAAAGGAAGCAGAAAATAAGGAACTAAACCCAGAAGACAGATCGACAATGGGAATAGGGGATCTCCGGTGAACTAAAATCATATCTCTTCAACCAACTAGGCAACAACGGAAAACGATACCTGAGACAACGCAGAATCGTAAAACGGAGAAACATATTAATCAATCATTTCTTAAAATTGTCGAAATGTTAAAATAAGCAAAATATTGTTTTAAACTTGCAGAGATACGTATGTTGAATGCACGTAATACTACGTAATAAAAAATCATGTTGTGCTTTTTTTTGTTTGAATGTAATATGAAGAAAGAAAATACGAAAAAATAAACTTCATGGATATTATATTTACTGGAGTAACCGTTTAATATGAAAATACAATACCATCCCTTTCTACAATATTACAATTTTAGGTTGAAACTTTTTCTTTTAAACGCTGAAAAAATCATTCGAACTATTTGTTGTATGAAATCTTTCTAGCGTTCAGATCAACCTTTCTCCGAACTTGAGGTGTTTTTCGCTCGATTAATTTTATGAAGAGACGTTTTTCGTAAAGAGTTTCCTGTGTTTCAGTGAAAATGGTAGCAGGGAAACATTTCGGGCTTTCTTTGATTTTATTTCGCTCTCTCCTTCCTACAGAATCACTTCAACCAGAAAAGGCATAAAAATAAATCGTGCATACGAAACAAATAAATAATAAGTTAAAATAAAAAATTAAATTAATAAAAAATTAAAATAAAAAAATTAAATTAATAAAAAATTAAAATATATTGCTTGTTTTAAATATATGTGGGATTGCTTGTCTTTAATGTTTTACAAACAATATCATTGAAATAAAATTTTAATCTTTCATTATTTATTTAGTGCCTACCTTCAATCAAGTGCTTTGCAGTTTCTGAAAAATTTAGATGAACTTTTTTACATTGCTGAAATCACTAGAATACACTGGTATTGCCAAAGACAGACTGTATGATTTGAATAATTTTATAATACGTTTGATTGAAACTTTGTCTTTAGAATTGATGATCAAAAATTTCTGCTGCTTGAACACTCTGCATATCTTTCTGTTCTTTTTTTTAGTTTGAAGGTTTATTTTAAACTGAATCATTAAAAAACTTCATGAAGCTGGTTTCTAAATTATTGATATTATTATGGAGCCCGGATGGCCGAGTGGTTTGGAACATTACGCTAGCAGTCTTCGCGCTGTAACGGGTGCGGGTTCGATTCCCGCCTTCGCCCTGGGTGTATATTCCTTCCTCTGTGACAGTAAAAATTCTTTCTGTGTTTGTCTTACTTGACGAAGGTTTCATAAGCGGGTCTCTGATCGAGTACACAAGCCGGAATATATATGTAATAGTAGTAGTAGTAGTGATATTATTATTAATATCACCGTAAATTAAATAGCAATTATTACTTCAATATTTGACCTAGAAGTGCAATTTTTGTTATGAAAAATCTTTTGTATTTGAAAGCAAACGTCTATTATAAAACGATTCTAGCAAGCTCTAGTTTTTCCCAAACTCCCAGAAAATGCGTCTAAACTCCGTTCAAACACTGCAAACAATCCCTGAACAAAGTCGATCGCAGCCCCTTGAGTACACACGATATACATCCTCTTAATACCTTGAGCAAACTTTAATTTCCTATTCTTTCAGAAACCATCAAATGTCGATTTTCGGAAGTTTTGACGCTGTGTACACGTTTTCATTACACTTTGCAGAAACGTTTTGGCTAGAACTTCATAAACTTGTTTCTAGAACTTGTTGTTTTCATTAAGAATTGAATTTCAAATAAATTGCTACAGCTTCATTTTTGTAGATATTTGTAATTTTTCTTCCTGTATTTAGTTTAGATAATGATATTTATTGAAATTGAAAATTTTAAACGAGCCTCCGAAAGTAAAGCTTTGACGAATCCCATTTTACGCGAATAATTCAAAATTTTGACAGAAACCGGTAAAAAATCTATTTTATAATGGTGATATTTCCCTACAACATTACTATAGTTACACGCATAAAAAATAATCCTTACTAATACAAACATGCAATATATTTTAATATATTTAAAATTCTTATCGAGTAATACAAATAATTAACACACGAGAATACTTTACTAATGAATCAACAGATTGCTTCTTTTAATGAGCTATCGTTTTAAAAGCGTCACTTTTTCATTTACAATGTCACACTATAATACTTTTGGTGTTTGGTTTTTTTTATAGTTTATATCTCCAAGTCTAAGTAAGAAGTGCAAAAAAATGAAGGCTCGACCTGGTAATCCCTCAATCACAAAAATGTCGTTTTACCGACTACTCAATGCTGCCTTGACAGGATCCACATTTTTTTCATAATCCTTTTTGCTTTAATAATAGTTATTGTTCATACGCTTGAATTTTGTGGAAGGTTACACCGCGTTATACAGCGTTTTGTTTAACGTTCCAGACATTTTTGTATTTTCATAAGCTTATTCCAAAATTATGATAAGGTTACACACCAAATCATGGTAGCGTTGTACAGTTTTTAAAAGTGTACATAGTCGTGTAAAAATGTGTTAAGAGGTTAAAATTTAGTATCTGTACCTGCACACACGAACACGTTATTCTATTGTGTTTTAATTTTTGCTTGCAAACTTCCACTATTATAGCTTCAATGTATAACAAATGAATTTTATGAATAAATGGTAAAACATTTATACTTGTTAGTATATGACTAAAAAAACACCCATTGATCAATGCGAATTACTCTGAAAACATTAATTAACTCTTTCTAGGAATGAGAACCCTGACTAATCAACTAAACCAAACCAATCTCTTCCATTTGACCCTATACCGAGTGCCCTCAAGACATGCGCGCGCACGGCCACGTGACCTGGATAGAATAAACGAAGTGAAGCGAACGGAGGGTCCGCTGATGACGTCCCTCCAAGCGAAAAATTGTTATTGTCCACATGGGTTGAGGGGATGGCCCTAAATCATTGCGCTTTATTTGCAGTTCGGCTGTTTGCTGTGCAGTGTGTGCCTCATCTTAGGTGGGAAATGAGCTGGAAAGAGGATGCGGAATTGCGGATATCATATCGCAGAGTGCGCGGCAAAGTGACGTATCGGCAGAAAACGCAATAATACAGGAGAATATCGTCTTGTAAAGGCTAGGTTGCAAATCAAAAGGAAAATCTCGTGGAAACTTAAGATAAATATTTAATTAAACAAAACATGACACGTATACAACACTAATTTACCAAAATTACGACTAAAACATTTAAAGTTAAGTGAAATGTTAATTATAAATTGACGGACAAACGTTTGTTGTGCTCAGTCTGAAGACCAGGATATCTCTGATGACGCCGACATCAAAAGTACATCATGCAGGACGGCAAAAAGTTCTCTTTTAGTAAACTAGCAACGTTAGTTATAGTCTGAAGTTTTGAGTTTTTTATGTGAAAAAGTGACTGATCCGTAATTTTTACCCAAAACTTATGGATTAATAACTTTTTTATCTATATCAATCAAGATCCTAACATTCGGTCGGTTTTTACTAATCTTGTAGAAAAATCAGTTGGCTACTTACATTACTTTTCCTTGTGGGAGTTCAGTATGAAGATTTTTTTTTCGTTGGAATTTTTTGGTTTCATTGTATAGGAGGAATGGTTGGTATTTTTATATTGTAGGATTTGCTTATTGTTTTACAAAGTTTCAATTAAACATATATTTGTATTATAAACTAGCTTGTCTTCTACATTTAACCCAATATACATTACTGCGACTTTCTAAACTGAAAGTAAAATTATAAACATAATTCAACTTGGTGTTTACTGTATATGTTATCAAAATGCTGATCGTTAAACGTTTTTATTTATAAATCTTTTGACTCTTCTCCCCGTAACTGAGATATCATTAAAGAAGAAGAATGCAGAACGCATTCTATTTTCATGAAAATGTTTCCAAAATTTATCGCATTAGGCAATGTTTTATTTGCATATAAGAATGATTAATCTTATAAAGTAACCAGCACTATAAGCAAATCAGCATTCATAGAATAAGTTTAGAACAGTTTTAATACAGGATTACGCACACGCAAAGTCCATTATACTCCGTAATTTTTCTTAAAAGAGATACAACTATGATTTACCCAAGAGTTAAAAAGGCCGAAGCAACTAAAATTACTCAAATATCCCAGCAAAATTCAACGATAAAAGCATTCATCATCTTCGGGCACACTGCGCCCCAGAACAGTGATTAATGTGAATTCCCAGGAATATTAAACCGCCTCGCTATTCTGGGCGGTCAGTCTAAAACACAAAAGAAATCAAAAGGAACAATAAAAAAAATACAAGGCTGAATTGTATTTATTTTCGGTTTCCATTAGGTAAAAGACGTGAACAATAAAAACCCATGGTTCTTTCTACCAGTTTAATGACTTGAACAGAAGTATGTTCTTTCACTCACAAATATATGTTCGAAGCAATTTTTGTTTGTTGCTTAGATATTTAGTGGCAGTTCACGTATTGCAGTGTGCAAAATGCTCGTTTCTGCCAAGTTTACGCAATTGGACAAGGTAATTTTCCCACGGACAGTGCTATTGCACCTAATGTCAATTTGTATTGTTTATCTTAGCGTTTGGAGAGTTCCAAGGTAATTTCAATTGCAAACTATTCTAAGAAGTACATATTAGTTTTAGAAGCATCCCTAATGGCTTCAATTTTAAAAGCTTTTTCGTATAATGCAGAAGATGGCAAAAGGGATAAGATCAGATTTTAACGAACACATCAATTTCCCAAATTTATTTCTTTTAGTAGTTTAAAACCCTCTGAGAGATAGGTCATTTTGCTGTATTGAAATTCGATTTTCACTGCATGAGTTTGAAATTTTAAAAGAAAATTTTATTTCTTTAAATTGTTTTAAATTTTATTTAGGTAGTAGATGAATATGAATGGACTGTTCCATAATTTAAATTATAAAATTTAATAAAATTATAAAACTCAGATTTTTTAAAAAAAATGTGTTGCTGCAAATTCAGTTAGGTGACGGGTTTATACGTCTATATCTTTCAAAGAGTTAAAATATTTTTACATTCTCTTTTTTTAACGAACAAGAAGCGAGAAGTTAATTATTGCTTTACGAATGACAATTGGTGCATTTGCTTTTAAACACAAAAATAAAGTTATTTGTGACACACCTAAACATCACTCAATAGTTCTCAAGAAACTTCAAAGACGTAACAAATGGTGTTCGGAAGCAACGCAATCCCAAAAAGCCCCTGCAAACGTAGTCGCCGCCCCGTTGCAAAGAGATGGATGAAGTGCAAAGACTACATTTTAAAAAGCGAATGGTATAGGAGTGACAACGGAAGGTTAATGCAGAAGATATATTTGTTTCTTTTATTTTGAAATATAGTGGAGATGTGTGTTTGGGGTTGTTGGGGAAATGGAAGGGAATGCTTAGTTTAAAAGGAACATTTATAAAGTTGCATCTTTTTTTGTTTGTTTGGTGATGGTAAAGATAATAGATGCTGTCACCTCTTTTGTTTCTGGGTTTCAGTTTGATGATAAAATAATTGTTTGGTTTGTGATTATCTTTTCATAAAAATCATTCATCTTGCATTAAGGAATTTGTGCTTTTTCTGATTTATCTTTATTCATTATGGCACATTTAATGTCAATGTGACTTTTTTAGCATTGAAGTAGCATAACAGAAGCATCATGTTTTCACGCACAGAGTAATTTTTGAGCATTCCGTTTTTTTTAAGGTAACATAAATGAATTCTTACATTTGTAAAAAGCGAGAAGTTAAAATGCTTTCTAATTACCGAACTCGATTCAAACTGATAGCATTTTTATAATGACAGTTTTTATATCAAATGATACTATTTACAATTTCTACTTTCTAGTATATAGAAACTACGTGTATTTACTTTTTAATTATATCTTTGTGATGCTTCATAATTTTTAAGTTTCAAAAAATACTTTAAAGAAGATTTAATTTTCACATCAATATAATATTATCTATTACCAAAATTTCACTCTGTGTTACAAGCTTTATCAAGGAAGTAAAGTCTTAAATTCTAAATAGTTTATCAATAATTTTACTTCCAAAAAATACAATGGATAACCTTCGGCTTTTGTAATTGTAAATGACTAAATAAAATAAATACAACCACTATTTGATTTGAATGCGTTTTTAAACAAAAGTTGAGAAGTTAGACTATGATAAAAATAAGTTATTTGCTTTCTAACTAAATTACTCAGATATAACGTAGTGCAAGATTTTTTTTCTTTGTTCATTGATTTCTATTTTGCTTCAAAAATCCAAACTAAATTTAATTGTATTATTATCCTGTTAGAATATTTTCCTAATAATCTGACAATAACATTTTATTACCTTATTTAAGTTTAATCACATCATAAAAATACAAATATTTAACACAATTATCATACAAGTCACTACAATTACAAAATTGAAGTGCTTTTTATATTGCATTGATTTCACTTTAATTATGATTTTTATCCCCAAATGTCCTCATTGTCACTAAATTCAATGCGCGCTTTAATTCTAAAAAGGCGCCAATGAAACGAATTATCCGCGCAATCTCCGAAATTACCCGCATTAAAATACAGAAAATGGAGATTTCGAAACACAATGGGGTACTAAAAATAAGCTCATTATTATTTTTTCCCCTCTTCCATTCTCTGATAAGGCCACTCGGAGTTTTAATCCTGACGATACCACCAGGCTTTACCATATAGGGTTGCCATATTTTAAATCGGAAATAGAGCCAATTTATTTTTGTTTTGTTTTAAAGTTTAAAGTAAGTTTATGTCCACCTTTAACAGCCACTCGATATGTTGGGTATCTTCGTGCAACGGATTAAGTTTTGTATTGATGGATATGTTTACTTGCAGAGTTCACAATTCTTAAAAGTTGGCGAGTTAAAAGAAAATTATTTTTTTTGGATAAAATTGAAAGAGATTAATAGTCCGAGAAAATTAAGATTTTGAAGGCGGGAAAATGAAAGTTACTGGACTTAATTATGTAAAATATAAAGGTCACAATTATGGGGCAATTAAATGCAGTTTTCTAGAAGTAAAAGCAAAAATGATCTAATGAAGTATTAAGAAAAAAATCATTGAGTCAGAAAATAGATTGTTCCCATATCAGAGTATTCAGTGGTATAGTTTTTTCGATTTTTTTATTTCTAAATTTAAAAGTACTGTTTGTAATAATTACTACGAAAACCCTTATTTTCAACCGTTTCACTTTTACCCTTTAAATAAAATATATGATTTTTTAATGAGTGCTCCTGTCAAATTACACATCATTTTGAAAAGTAGTTTTCAAACTATATTAAAAAATACTCGATTATTTTTCATAATTATTTAATACACCAAATAACATCGCACTATACACAAAACAATGGCGATTGTGCCATGTTTGCGAATTGTTATTTTCTAAAAAGAAAAAAAAATGTTTTAACGCTAATAATTCATTAATAATATGATCCTAATTTGCTGTTCGAATATTCTTTAGAATACTCAGATATAAAAAAAGGTCAAATAAGCCAATTTGGGCACTAAAGTATTCAATGTGCTTACCCCAGGATAGCTTTGAATTTTGAACTGAAGAGGGAAAGAGGAAAAAATTCAATTTAATATCATTCCCTCTCTTTGCCTTATCTTGAACATTCAAAAACCTGCCGACTGCATCAAAAAAGCAAGGGGGAAACTATGAAGTACAGTTCACAAAAAAGTAAAAATTAAAATAGTATCTTTGAATTTTAATGTGTTCGATAGAGCAGGAAACAGTACTAATGGCGGCAAGATGATTCATCAAGTGCTATTGCGGCGCATTTGTTAAAGTCAGAAATGACGTTAGCATCGTAGATTTGTTCTCAGATTATCTTTTATGGTAATTTTTGAGTTATAAACATGACAAATATGATGGATGGCGGAGGTTTGATAGAAGTTTTGAATGTCACGTAAATGTCAGGGAAAGTATCAAGTGTTTAAGGTTGTTAAAGTAGACTAGGTAAACAGCTCACGAACATGTATTAATTTGTTAATGGGATATTGGTAAAATAAACTAACTAATAGTGTTGCTGAATGCTTTATGAATGTTGTAAAGTTTCGGCTTGATAATATCAATATTTTATTCACATACCAGACTAAATATTTAGCTGATAACATCCGTTTACATTCCGTTACTTCCGTCATACTCTTGATATCTCAGGTAGTTGTGGATTTAGCAATATAAGCGGAAATGTAAATTAATTAATGTAATTGAATTTCTAGTTGTAATTACTTAAACATACAAATAAGTATAAATAGTTAATTTTTATTATTGTAAAAGCTTCCGGTAAAATTGTTAGGATACAACCAAGCAAAAGTCTCAATCATCCCAAAGGATGTACAAAAACGCAAATCTTCCAGTTATTTCTGTACTAAATATTATGTATTTTGATCAGGGCGAAAAATAAACAACATTGCATTTTACAATAGAGAATTTAAAAAAAAGTAAACATACATATGATTTTTTGTATCTGTTCCTATCAATATTAATGTTATAACTGTGTAAGTAGAGACTTTTTTTCCCAAAAAGGCTGCTTTATTGGTGATTAAGCCCATTTCAGACACGGCATATTCCCTGAAAGCTATTTTTTGTAGCACCATCAAGGCGACTCTTGCTACCAATTTTGATGCTCAGATTTAAATGAATCGTATCTCTCTGTGGATGTTAAAGTATGCCAAGATTTTAAATAAAATTTCGTGTATTTTACAATGTATATCATTACAGTTGCACAGAAAAGATTCTATTTTTTAAATATAATACTTAATACATTCAGATAGCAAAATGTCATTGCATGCTTTTCAAACCTTTTCAACGCATTTCCAATCCTTTGATGAACATAAAACCCTAACACCTCTCTGACTTTCGATATGTACGTAGAAAAATTACACTTCTTCCATTGAGTTAACATTACAGAAGCGTCACATTTCCCCTACATTACGGTATGACGGCAAGTCAGTTGCATTCTCACATTAACTTCTAACACGCAAATCTCGTAAGACGTCAGCCATAGTTCAAAATGAAAGCCCTATATTGTGTCGAACGGCTTTATTTGTCGACAATGAATTGTTCAACTGTCTCTTTTGAGATACATTTTCTTGGATGTCATTTCTCAAAGCTCTTTTGTGGGAAAATGGCTGGAGTAGGCGGGTCACGTAACCATCCCGGCACGTTATTGTCGTTTGCATGAATTGCTACGTGAAAAGGGGTTGCGTTAGCATATTAGAGAGATCCGTGATTTGGGTGTGTTAAGGCTTTCCGAAGCATCGAGAGTCAAAAGGCTTCTGGGAAGGGAGGTTTCCTTAAATTAACTTTAAATGAAGTTCATTTACTATTTGCTTACCGGTAATTTTCTTGTTTGATGTGTGATGTGGCTACGTGTTAACTTCGACCTATCAACTTTTAAAAATAATGATTAACATATTTCACTTATTTAAATAACTAAATGAATATCTAAAATTTACGGAAAATTGCAGAATGCATACATTGCAAATTGTGTTTCAAATTAAAATAGTTTTAATAAAATATTATGTATTCCTGAAAAGCTTAGAATATTTGAATTTTTTAATGGTGAAACTTATAGATTTATAAATTTATCAATCGATGCAGATCTTTAGCTAGGTTAACTTTCATTTTTCCATAGATAAAAATCAATGGAAACACAATATTCCATATTATTCTTTGAAAAGTTGTATGTTTTTTGGGGCGTTCCTTTTCCGAATAGAATGTAAAAAATCCCTCTAATTTACTATCACATAGTTTCATGGTAAAAGTGTTGCCATCACCATTTGTTGTGAATTTATATTTGATGTCAAATGTATTTTGTGGTATGTACAAGCAAAAATGTTTGATTCAATGACAGTGATTTGATACAAAAATATTATCTTTTTAGGCGCCAATGGAGTAAATTGTTCATACAAACTTGTGGGTCGCGAAAATATAAATTTGCTGTAAAACAAACGTAACAACACTGTGATGTAAAAATAACCGCAAAATGTGCTGTAATTTTACAGAATTTTTTTACAGTGTACAGTGCTCTGTCTTTTTCTTTAGCTCACATTTTGTTATACGAAAAGACCCTACATATTTAAACTTTTCATAAACCCAAACCCAATAGGTAATATTATACCCATCAATAACTTTGCACAGCACACACTCTATTGTTGCTGGTCCAGCGATTCCTCAATTCATCGCCAAATCCATGCCTAATGAGATTATTCAAATGTCTGTCCAAACGCCTAAATTAGTGATTCGGCCGCGATCGATCGAAGAAAAGCTATTTCCATTGAATGCACCTACCCTTTGAATTAGGGATTTTCAAGTCATGGAAGGTGCCATGACTCAATTTGAATGGTAAAATTGTACTTGATGTCCTATTTGGAGTGCATAGTAAACATAGAGCTGGCTGTGGAAATTTGAGGCCATAGCAGGAAATGACGGTAAGTGTAACGTTAAATTATATTTCGTGAGAATTGAAAATTTTAGTTGGTATTTGGTTGGTAAGCTCGATCAAAAGAATTTTGCTAATTTTTAAAGCTGAACTATAGCTATTAAGGTATATTTTTAATGCCTAATATATGTATTTATATTTATAGACATAATGCATTATTCTTAAATGGAAACACAGGAACTGTTTATACAAGTTCAGGCTTAAAGCTATCCTTAAAACTTTTAAGAATTAAAATTATTCATAAAATTTATCAAAACACCCTTAAAAATATAACGCGGTCTTCAAATAATCAATCCTCGTCAATGAATATTACAATTCACGATCTATTCTCAAAATCTAATTAAAGTATTGTTGGTGGTTTAAGTTTTTACTAACACCAGCATGAAACTGAAAGGCAACGGTATGCAATAAAATGCTTACTTTAAAAATTGGCCCCCGAAATAGGATTTCGGCTGCAAATTATGCGGTGTTGCTATGCTCGATATCAAGCCTGACATTGAAGTAATACACTACTCAATATCTCTGAAAGAAAGTACCAATGCGAGAACAAAATTACTTAATAACCCATAAAACAGGGAAATATATTGAAATTTATGACTCCCTCCAGATTTTTCTAAGCCTATCTATCCCCCACCATTTAATTTGCAACACATGATAAGACGGCTACTCCAGAGCAAATTTATTTAAGGGGTGATTCCAAACCCTATTATCGAAGCGAGCGTCAAGAGATCCAAAGAAAACAGAATCTATATATTCCGCCCTAAATCCCTTAAGCAATCTCAAGTGCTAAATAAAACTCTTTAGCGGTCTCCAAGAAAATGGCGACAATTGCTTTTACGGTATCATTGGATAAACATCAGTTACAGAGCTGGCGGTCCCTCTAGGGACTTTTCTGTACGAAAAGGGGTTATGCAATTAAGGGTAGTTGGTTTGCCCAAAGCCGCGTGTGGCAGAGAAAGGTTTTGGAGCTGTATTAAGGATTTTATCTTGAAAAGTGTCACATAAGAATTTGAGAGGTTTTTAAAAAGGAATCTGATTTAGGAACATACTTTTGCAATAAAATCTTCATTCGTTTCGAAATATGATCATAAAAGGATTTCGACTCACCTACTAATAAATGATAGATTTCATAACATACACAGAAGAACTTAAGACGTAAAATTCAATTTGATTTCTTGAATAAAATATTTACATTTGCACTCATTTTATGTGTATCGTACCCTTTCTACAAATTGATTGGTTAATGTAAATGAAATAAAAAGCTCTCATGAGGTGCATTAGATCAAAATTTTATTTGCTTAAACAATACATAAAAATTCAGATTTCGAATAAGCCACAGTGCTTGTTATTCATGCGACAGATTAATTAGTAAATGCACATGTTTCATAAGTTCTTTTCAAATTGACATAGAATAGTAGAAATGTAGATTATGAAAATATACACATCAGAGTTTATCACAGATAATACAGTTCTATTTCCTAAATAAAAGGCTTACAGTTGCACTTGTTTTGTGTGTCTTGTTCCCCTTTCAAACACTGATTGGTTAATGTAAATGAAAAATAAAAAGATCGCATGCAGACCATTAGATGAAAACTTTTATATTTAAGCTCTACAGATATAAAATTTCAAATTTGGGTAAGCCATAGTGTAAACGTATTCATGCCACAGATTAATTCACAAATGCATATATTTCTTAAGTCATATTCAAATTGACATGGAATAGTAGAAATGGATATTATGAAAATATGCACACGCATAATGCAATTAGACTTCTAAAATAAAAAGTTTACATGTGTACCCCCCCTTTTACAAACTGATTGGTTAATGCGCATGAAAATGAAAACAAAAAGCTCTTATGTAGATCATTAGATAAAAAGTTTTATGTTTAAACTACATGCATAAAAATTCTAATTTGTGTGAGCCATAGTGTTTATGGAACAGATTAATTGATAAATGCATATATTTCATAGATCCTATTCAAATCGACCTGGTATAGTAGAAATATATTTTTTGAAAATATATACAGAAGAATCTAATACGTATAATGCAATTCGATTTCCAAAATAAAAGGTTTTTTATTTGCACTTATTTTATAAGTCTGGTATGCATTTTACAAAGTGATTGGTTAATGCAAATGCAAGGTAAAATAAAAAGCTATTATGAAGAGCATTATATGAAAAGTTTTTTAATAAAATTCAAATTTTGTAAGCCATAGTTATTCTGGACTCATGTGACAAATTAATGGACAAGTGCACAGATTTCATTTCCAAAATAAAAGTTCTATCTTTGCAATTGTTTTATAAGTATTGTACGCCATTTACAAACTGATTGTTTAATGAAAATGAAAATGTAGTGAAAAATAAAAAGCTATTATGCAGAGCATTAAATGAAAAGTTTTATGTCTAAACTACATATATAAAAATTCAAATTAGTATAAGCGATAGTTTTGCTGTATTCTTGGAACAGATTAATTGATAAATGCATGTATTGCATAAGTCATATTCAAATCGAGACACGGAATCGCAGAAACCGATATTATATTAATGCAAATTGAACTTGATTATTGTAGTAATAGAGATTGTAATGTGTGCATAATTGCGGTTGGAAACAGTCATTAGAACACTGAATAGTTTTGATTGCATGTATAAATGCATTTGAAATTCTAACTTGGCTAGTGTTGTTTAACTGAACTGTTCAAATATTCTAACATGCTAATATTTGATGGGTCCTTTAGATTTCTTAATTTAGCTTAGAATTCAAAATATTTTTTACTATTTTCTTTAAATGTTATATTAGAAAGTGCAAAGTCAGTTATTTTGACAGCTGTTGAGCCTTTCAATAAAGTGCAAAGTTATATACAATTAAATTGTTGTCAACCAAGTTACTCTAGTAGAAACTTGTTTTAGTAAACTACTACTAGTTTAGAACACCTCCACTAGTTTAAAATTTTTTTTGAATAATCTGAATTGGAAAGTGTATTTCTAATTTTAGAGAGTATAATTAAAAAGATCTGAAAATCTATTTTTTCAAAATCTGATATTTAATACCACATTACTACCACATACATATATGCCATAAATATCTAATTAGATACATTGTTCTAAGACTAAATTGAGCTTCATTCACAAAATTAGAAATCTTCAAGTCATCCACAAAACCCTTTAAATAGAAGTCAATGTATTTCTCTACCAAACCTTCATTCAGCAGTAACTTTGTCTGAGTCTTGCGAACTTCATCAGCTCTCTAGAAAAGGCAACAAACAGTTTCGATCACAGGACCAAACTCCAATCAAGGAGGATTTAACATGCGAGTGGAGACGAGAAAGGGAATTAAATATTAACCAGATCCAAAGAGCATTTTCCTGTCTACTGGCCGGAATGTCAGGTGGACTAAAAGACACCAATGTCCTCTGGAGAAAGCTGAAATAGCGATCCCACAGAGAGGTTCAAGGGGGTATTATTTTGTAACGCTCTCTGTTGCCTTTACGGATTGGTTATGAATGAAGCAATGCACGTCTTGTAATTTAAAGCCATAATTGAGTTGAGTTCAGCTGAGTTGGGGGACTGGTTTGTTGTTTCCAGACGGAGTCCAGCGCTTCATGGTTGGGTTGAATTGAGTTGAGTTTAACGTTTCCGACTGTCCATTTCTGGCTACGGATCAAAGCCTTATCATAGCCACGTATCACCTCATAATTTTGGGCAGTGGTCAAAGGACCAAGTTGACACCTTGAGCTGTCATATGACCAAACATCGAGATTCATCTTTTAATCATTGTAAACGAAGATGTTATTGATAACTTTTCTGACCCTAACGCCTTCTAAATGGGAACCAGGAAAACGAACATGTGGCACAATGCTAGCAGAAAATTACGCCTCTCTAATTGAATGACCATAATAGAAAAGTCTATGAAAATAGTGCGGTGTGTCATTGTAACGTTATAAAAAAATACGTTTTTCAGTGAGTTTCATCTAATTTTGAGTCTTCGGAAACTAAGAGATAAGTGACTGTTATCCCTAAGTTAGATAAATCAGTTACATATAATTGAAAAGAGCAATAATTTGGTCATGTTATCACGTTGTTAATTTGGACGCTAGGCTACCTACCTTCCCCTAAACAAGCCGTCTACGCCATTTTGTCTTACCGGGGTTATGCCGCCATCCCTTTCTTTCAAATTTTTGCTCAGATTAGAACTGAAGAGACTTAATAGCCATTTACTAGACCAACACAATTTTTATTTAAAGTATAGTATGGCATAGATTAATCAATAGTCATTTATTCCACGTGTTACTTTGTTAAGAATAGTAAGACTATGGTAGAGACCATAGCAGAGACAAGTAATAGCCATTTACTTCGCGTGTGATTTTTGTTAAACTTTTTAATTAATTTCTTCATTTTATTAAACTTATTTTAGTGCTATATGTTGTGCTTTATTACATCATTTTCCCTTATTCATAGATTATATGATGTATTTGATGGTGTGGCGGCATAACCCCAGGTACCGGGGTAATACCGCCACTCTGCAAGCTTTTAGAAAAAAACAATTTTATTCAGTTTCTATTAAAGATTTCAAGTTTAAAAATCACTACAAGATAGGTTATGAAATGTAGTATGAAATGTATGCTATTTGTTACAACTTACAATTATTCTAACAGAATTCTGCATGAAAATTCAATTTCCCTTAAGGTGGCGCGATTCCCCCGGTCTACCTTAAATAAACACTGTCCCTTTCTGCCAAAAATATCAAACAAATCAAAAGGATAGGACAAAATAGACACCCCATTCTATATCATATCAGTTTAATAACTACGTTTGAAGATATATAGAGACTAATGCATATAACTTCGAGATACAGAAATATCTTTATACAAGTGGACATCCATAGTGCGATCCAGCCTTAACAATCCCAGAAACCAATCCACAGAGACTCCCAATAAATTTTTAGCCCGGACCTTTCTTCCAAGTCCAATCGCAACTAAGGGAAACATATGTTTTTTTAAAGGGGCATTCTGTTAAGTGGCGAACTTGTACCGGAAAAGGTTATTGTTGGTTGTGTCGAGGAAGTGGAAGGCCCCGAAGGCATCGTTTCAGAGGCATAGTGGACATAAACTCGGACAGAGGTGAAGTCGCAGATCAAAGTGCGTGACAGTTATTAGAGAGGACTTGAGTCAACAAGAGCAGTATTTCTAGATTAGTTTAATGAATTGCCGGCGAGGGAGCTGCTGAAAGAAAGAGTACGTGTGTGACAAGTTAGTTTTGAAATACATTAATTTCCTACGTATTGAAACGTCTGACGCAATTAAATAAAAAGTTCTAACTTTGTTATTGTTATTTTTTTAATTTGATTATATGGATTGAGACAAGAACGGGAACCAAACGAAGTACATGTTTTTTTCAATTCAACGCAATGCCTGTAATAATTACACTAAATTCTGTTGTACAAAGCTTTACCGAAAAGAAGAGGATAAGTTTTAAACAAATAGTTGTTTTTTAATCAGGAAGAGCACACATTTCCTTTTAATAAATAGAAATAATTAATTTAGCATGTCACTTAAGCTAAAACATTTTTTATTCAATTAGTTTTGACAGCTATTTAGTTATTCTGCGATGGAATCCATTAACTAATTAATTCGAAAAATTACATTAAATATAATTCGAAATGTAAAGCAAATTAGTTTAAGCAAATTAATTGTAATTGCAAAAAGTAAACAACGCTATTTATTTGCGCTAATTTTTTGAAACATGAATTTTGTTCTTTCTAAACGTTTATTTCACAATAATGAATATTTTACTAAAATAAATAATTATCTTGTTTGTTAGTTATTAACCATTACATATAAATGCTAATGAATACTTAATAAAATAATCGTTAAATTTGCAGAAACGTTTTAAAAAACATCACCATTAAAGACAATTTTAAATGCAGCACACTAATGAATTCCTTTTTTTATCGTGAGTAAACATCAAAACGAACTGTAAAGCTATTAAAACAGTTTACTCCGAATAAAGTCATCAACGGCCATTAAGGCAAATACTCGCCAAGTTGAACAAAAAAAAGTTCAATCTCGCCTATTTATTCAGCAGCAATTTGAGCGCAAACCAGCGCACGACACTGCCAGCAATGAAGTTGTAATCGAGGCAAATTAAGCTTCTTTGTGTGCCTCAGATAACTATGGTAACCAATTGATGGAGTAGTTAGTGATTCCGCCGGCGGATGCAGCACAGTCGCGTTCTTGCATTCTCAAGTTTGTTTCTGGGGGCTCTGGTCATTTGTCAGGTGGCTAAGTGTGGCGTTTCTGGGCGCTGACAGGCTGACGTGACAGCAGCGGTATCGATGTACGAGCATGCAAAGCGGACCTCGGAATCTTTTAATTTTACATAATGGGGGGAGAGTAGATCATTAAGAAATGGAAATGTGCGGTGTAGAATATCTGATAGTTTTTAAAAACCATGGTTAGCATGGTAGCTTGTTTTGGTATAAGAGCAAAGTTAATGAAACTGACAATCGTTAGAATAAATTCATAAGGATGCATAATTGTCGTGCTCTAGAATGTTCAAAATTAAAAGAAGTGTAGCGTTTTCAACTTGCAGTAAAGCAGGTTTTTTAAAGACTTAGAAAACTGTTCCAAAAATAATTAACACATATTTTTCGTGATTAACTAGGAAATACAGTAGTTCAATTTTTAATTTTTTAACGAAATCAATTTGTAACAGATTCCGAAGTTTAATGCATTATTTTATAGGAGCGTGTACATAACATTAAAAAAATGACACTTTGTGTAAATTGCGATATGAGAGAATATTACATCAATGTATCCCATTTTTTTATAAATAAAAACACTAATTTACAGAAGGGGCAATATTTAAGGAATTGACTGCAAATTTAGATATCATAAAGTATTCATTTATATGACACTCATTTCCAATGTAGCTTTAACGTCAAAATACCCCATTTGTTATAAATTGCATGTTATGTTGAAAACGTGTAAAAATTGCAAATGCATAATCATAATGCTTCAACTTGTTTACCATTACTTTTTTAATTTTTCTTAATAATAACTCATTTAAAGATATCTCCCTGGAATACATCAATCTTAAACATTTCTCAATTTTTCTCGGCTATTGAACTCTATAAACGCTACTACATCCCAATCATTTTAAAGTACAATATCTTTTGCTATTAAATTAAGCCATCGCTCTCTTAAATGTCCAAAAAAGGGAAAAATTCTTAAACATCAATTTACATGACACTTAATACGAAACTCTTTTTCAGAAAAAGGGTTTTATACAAAAGCCCACTCAATAGTCTTTATCATTTATTATTCAAGCTAATGGTACAACACAAGGGCAAAAAAAGGATGGATTTTTAAAATACCCTCCTTATTACCATTAACCATTTTTCAGTTTTGGTTTCACCCATAAGCATAAAATATTCATCATTTATTAAAGAGTTTTAAATCTATACGAACTTAAATGCATTGGAACTATATCCAAATCATGAATTTATTATAGCGTGCCTTGAACTAACTAGCATATTTTTTTAAATTCTATATTCGAAGTTTATCAAAACTCGTTGCTATAATAACTTTTTTTATCGGTAGCATAAACAATATGTTTTTATTTTTTAAACGAGTTACCTAAAGAGGATAGATTAAAGTTTTGCATTTTCTATTTATACTTTTAGCTTGAATTTTTTGTGTAGATATAATACTTGAAAAATAATTTGGTTTACTAGTAACACGCTCGATATTATTATTATATTGTTGTAAGTGGCTATATCAGTTTAACAGGGTTCATTTTAACATAAGTTGAACTTCTTTTGTGCTATAAAAATGTTGTTGCGTGTTCTAATAGAAAAAAACTTTGATTAAGTATAGCTGCATTGTACTGTCTGTAAACTAAGTTTGAAGAGCGTTTATTTATACCTAAAGATTTGACCTATTGATCCGATGACGATGGTTTTAATATTTTATTGAACTTAGTTTTCCACCAAAAGATCCCACCTATTGATCTCCCTAGCGATCCGATGGTTTTAATATTATATAAACTTAATATACTTAGTAAACGAAGTTATCTCAAAATATATTTAATCTCCCCATTTTTGGTTATTAAACTTAGCAATTCTAACGTTTCTTAACGAATTGAATGTTTGGAGGGCTCAGAATAGAATTGAACTAAGTCCATAAAAATCTTCTTAGTTTTATAGAGGTTTAAAGTTAAAGGTCTTTAACAAAATTCAAATAAGAAAACTAAGTTTGAAGCGTGTTTATTTTCACCTAAAGGTTTCACCTATTGATCTGATGCGATTGTTTTGATATTTTATTGAACTTTTCCTACTTTGCCACCAAACGATTTCACCTATTGTTCTACCCATTCTTCCAATGTCGATGGTTTAATATTTTGTTGAAATTACCTACTTCTCTACCTTTCTTCCCTTATGGATCCTCCTAATTCCACATATCAATCCGATGGTTTTAATACATTATTGAACTTAATATACTTAATAATCGAAGTTATCTCGAAAATATATTTAATCTTCCAATTTCTGGTTATTCCCAAAAACTAAGCGATTCCAACATTTCGCAATGAATTGGATACTTATTACGGATGTTGGGGAGAGTTTGGACAAATGAGTATCTAATTGATCTGTGAATGGAGCTAATGATCCAGAGCCCAGCCACCGGAATTTCTTTCTTCTTCATCATCAATTTTTCTTCTTTCTCCAAGTGTAGACAAAAAATAGAAGAAAGTTCTGGTCAAGAGAAGACTTGATTGGAATCGCAATTTGAAGATTTTTCCCTACTGCGCCCCCATTAATGTGTGATTAATCAGATTTTTTCTTCGGTTCCATCCTCGAAATAATTTCTTCGTGCATTTTCTTCTTCCACTTGAAGAAGTTTCTTTGCGTGTTTTGGTATATTACATTTGATTAGTGGTCGATGGGTTGGATTAGAGGGGTCAGCTCGAATCAGGGTTGATTTGTGAAGAGAATTATAAATGAAACTCTGTAGTAGATCATAATTACACTGCTCAAAACAATTAGGGGAGCACTTTACGTACTTTCGATAACCCTTTCAGTACCAACTTTTTATTTTTTATTCTAAAAATCTACAATTTGTGAAATAGATTCATTATGCATACAGAGTGAAATGGTAAAAAACAGGGGGGGGGGGGGGGGTGATCTTATTTTCTTAACTAAAATTTAAGGAGAAAAAAATTTTCAATCATAACTTTTGAATAAATTATAACAATAATTTTTTCAAAACTTTATTGGTAAAAAAAGGTAAAATTAATTTTCAAACATCTAAGAATACAAGCGTAAAGTATTTAGGGTCAATTTATTTCAGAAAATTTTTGGGGAGTGAATTTATGTTACCATGTTTTTCATATTTCTATTTGATTAAAACAAACATTATTTAATTCTTCAAAAGGCATGATTCTTCCATCTAACAATAAATAAGTGCAGTGAGGAAAAAAATTGAAATCTGATGATTCCAAATGAAATTATTTAGGGTGAAAGGGTTTAAACCATGCGCTCCCCTAATTGTTTCGAACAGTGTATATGTCTGTGGGGAAGTGTACAAGAAAGACTCAGGGTAATCGGAAATTTGAATTTATTCAATGAACGGTTTAGGTTAAATTATCATTGCATAATAGCAACAAGAGAGCTATTACAGACGGAAGTCGTAATTTAGAACTTCAGTCAAATGAATAGCTGACACCTGAGTAAGCACCCAATGTAACTTTTAAAGGGCGATCATACACTCTTAAAACAAACGAGCGGTTTTAACTCAGTCTGAGTTAATTTTCACTCCTTTCCGTGCCGAAAATGCACTTCTCCTATAGGAGTGAATTTCACTCTTTTTCGGAGTGGGTAAAAGAAAGAAAAACAATCTGCGTCCTACACTCTTAAAACGAGCGGTTTTAACTCAGTCTGAGTTAATCTCTACTCATTTCCGGTGCCGAAAATGCACTTCTCCTATAGGAGTGAATTTCACTCTTTTGTTTTAAGAGTGTAGGTGAAGTCGGGACTTTGAAGCATATTTAACCTGCATTCTCTTTACACGGGGTATTATTCATAACACTTTTTTTTCACAGTCCACATATAGGCCGTCAGTTATTGTGGCAATGCTCGGACTCGAACTGGGACCTTTCGCATGAACGACAAGTCCCTTAAAGATCGTTTATATTTATGTAATTAGTAATATTTACTTTATTACTTTAATTATTTATTATTTTTAATTATTTTTTATTATTTAACTAAACTAGAGCAAATAATTTTTATAATCTTAAGTCATATAAGTTTTATAGTCTGAAACAGTCACAGTGACTTCAGACTGAAGGAAATAGGACGGAACAGTATGTCATTTAAAAATACCGCCAAGTACATTCTTTGAATCTGTGTTATAAATTAAAAAAATATCTTGTTTAACAAAATATTTAAAATCAACTAATATTACTGTCTTATTTTGTAAGCCACATAACCATTATGAATAACAAAAAAAGTGCGAAACGAGAGAAGCCAAATATGTGTCCTAAGGAAAAAAATAAGTATTAAACATGTTACGAAACTTCGTAAGAAATACTGTAAAATTAGAATAAAAAACTGCATATATAGAACTCAGTTACACGTTTGAAACATAAATAAATGCAATATTAAATTAAAAATTCCATTTAAAACAAACTCGTGTAAATCAATAATAATGTCTTCTTTTGCAGGCCACAGAACCATTATTAATAACATGCAAAAATATAGGACGAGTGAAACCAAACATGTCTTTTGGAAAAAAATATGCATTAAATATGTTTTGAAACTTCGCTAAGAAATACAATAAAATAAGAATATCTACATATGCATATATAACTCGGTTACTTGGTTGAAACATAAACAAATGAAATATTAAGTTTAAAATTCCATTCAAAACAAACTTATATGAATCAATAATAATGTCTTCTTTTGCAGGCCACAGAACTGTTATAAACCATACAAAAGTATGGGTCGAGTGAAGCCAAACATATGTCTCAAACAAAAAATAAACATTGAACGTTTCCAAACTTCACTAGAAATACTTTAAAATAGGAATCAAAACATATGCACATAGACCACGTTTTTGTTCCACAAATGCATATAAATCAAAAGGAATTTGGTCCCTTTGAAACCTTAAACGGAGCAAAATTATGCACTCTCCTTCGCCTGTCAAGAGCCCTTAATCGATGATGGGCAACAACTTTTCATCAACTTCGTAAAATTCGAAGCCCTTGAAACACGCATTAACAAGAACAAAAAAATGGATTAAAAACATTCGACAACCTAAAAAGGCTTTTAGAGGGGGTGCGGGAACGCCCCGGCAATTGTGGAATGTAAAACAGCCTGTCAATTATACTTACCGGTAGTACGCCCCGCATTTGCTGGGAAGGTGTTTCTCATGTGGAAGGGAACCGAGTGTTGTTTTTGAAGAAGAGTGGTTGGCTGTATCAGTCATTTTTTGGCATATGGAAGGTAGCATGAAGGTAATCGAGAAGGAAATCATGCTTAAATAAACATTAACATAAATTCTAATTTCACCATTTTATGTCAAACTAAAAAACTATTTTTTTATAAGTCTCTATAATTCGTCACCTTTTTTCTTCCCTCCACCCCTTAAAAAAGACGAAAAGTGCATAAGAAAAAATGTACGAAGTATGTGTGCATTTTAAAATATATTTCCGTTTTATTTAACTAGTCGTCATTACTTTTCATAATTCTTTGTAATTTATCATTTATTTCCTTCCAGACAAAAATATATGGAGTATACAAGAGAATTGTGCTATGTGAAACAAAGTGTTTTAACCTTTCAAATCAAAACAAATTATGAAATTCAGTTTATATATAATTGCTTTGTATAAACTTCAATAAACAATATCTTCAAAAGCACTGCATTATGTTCAAGAAAATTAATTTACACAAAAACCCACAATATTGAGTAATTGAACACGAACTAAAGTAAAAATCACCCAGTGCTCTAAATAGATTGATACAGAAAAATAAAAAAAAATTGCAGGCTGCATTTTTGAAGTTTTTAATTTTTTTGTGTATCTTCTGTAAAAAATCTATGTATCAACTTTTTTGTAACAACGAATTTTTTGTTACTGGTCGATACATATAAAAATTGAGCTAAATTCGGCTATTTTACATATGTTATTATCGTCAATGAACTGTTATGTTACTTTTCAACCACGAGAACTGACCAATGAGAACGGTTCAAAATTAACAAAGTAACTTGTCCTTTAACATCTCCTATAACAAGTAGCTTTAAAAAAACAAAAATTCGAATCGTTCATCGACAGTTTCTACACCAATTACACTTTCGAACATCTAAGGACCCAAAATGACTCATGTTAGGCGATGAAGGATTGTGTTAGCGTGAATGTGTGTGGGGGGGAGTAAGGGGGGGGGGGGCTAAAACCCCCACGGGAAATGTTGTAAGACCCTTCTCTCTACCCCCCCTCTCTTATTTTGGTCGATGTCCCTTGAGCTATTTTGCTCGAATTTCGTCATCAATGTACAACAGAAATGCAGCAGATTTTTTTTCCATTCCAACCCGTCGCTAAAAGGAGTGCATAAGGTTAGAGTACATAGATACATCAAGATAATTCATGTTATAGCTTGTATTGAAGATTTCGCTATAATTATCTGATACGTAGTTTTTATCATTTATTTTGTACCGTTAGCAAGAATTAAGCACTAAAAGATACACAATATTATTTATTTTTTTACTTTCTCAAATTAATTATTCTTCACTTCATAGATATTTATCTATTGTTTTATTATATTTGAGCAAATCTCAAATAAATTCCTTAACAAATTTTAATACCAAAACCAGTATTATACATCATTCTGTCAGTTATCGATGTTTTAATTTCAATGATGCAATGAATTCTATTCTTGAAAGGCTTCTTTACTATTAAGTATAAAATCTCAGGCGTAATATAAAAATGTATTAATGAACAAAATATGTTGACCCATCCCACGCTGAAAACTAGTAAGAGTGTGAAAAATAAGCGTGGGTTGACATATTCTTGTTTAGCACTCTTAATAACTATCTTTTGTTATATTTCAAAATGTACTTGAAAATAGATTTCATGATTTTAAAAATTAATTTTAATGATAATGGGGAAGTTCAGTATTTTATTCTTCTTTAAATCGAATCAAAATATTGAGAAAATTATAAATCCAAAATATTTCTTTATTTTGTGCAATGTTTATTTAATTGCAGCTACTCTACTCAATATCAGCTATCTAAAAAGCTTACGAAAACCCCACGCCACCGGACGGGAAACGTAGCTAATGACGTAACCCGTGACCAAGTTGTTGAGAAGCCCTGTTATTTCTCTACCTGTTCACTACGAGTTTACAGCGGTTTAAGTTATTTTGAATTCTCTAATTTATTATTAATTGGTATTTTTAGTGCACTTTTCATAAGCAGATTAATGTAAATTTAGTAACAATTATTTTTGCTGCAATGCAACAACATCATCTACGTTGTTAAATAAGAGAAACTTGATTACCTTAAATAAGTCACTTAAATGGCTCATCTTGAGGAAAATGTAATTAACAAAAACATTGATTAGTGGTATAAAAATTTTGCAACAAATGTTTCAATTTATAATGAAAGTTCTTTTATTCCTAATATTACGTTTTTAATTTTACTAATAGAAGCCCAATTATTATTGTTTCTTTAAAAAATCTTCAATTATTCGTAAAAAGTACTTAATTTAGAGAATGCATTTAAGCGTTGCAAATGATTAACTCCAAACGTGTATTTTTATATTTAAATATATGAAGAAAAATAAATGATTAAAGATTAAAAATTTCTTTTAATGGGTCATTTTGTAAATATACTATATAAAAATATTTTTAAAACTAGCATTAGAATACTCATTTTGTTATTTTCATGATTTTAATCAACAAGAAACTACATTATGCATTAATTAAATTAATATATTTCACACAAGCTAAATTAAAAATAAATGTTTAAAACACAAATTTAACATTTCAATGGAAGTGCTGAGGATTTTTAAACTATTACCAAATATTAAAAAAATATATGCTTCCATTATTCCTAATGGTTCAAAGGAAGGAAATATTGAAAAAAGTAAAATGTAGATTTCCTCTTGATCTAGTAAATCGACGCTAAGTAGCTAAGCAATAATTATAGCATTATCGCATTTATTATCAAACCTAATTTTAATAAATACTAATAAGGAACGAGATCTTTAAAAGACTGTGTTCACTAGTGGAAGGAATATGCTAAAGATAATAAAAAATTTTGTGCCGAAGTATCAGATACATTTGGTAAAAAAAAAATATATATATATTTTAAGGGCTAAGTCTGCTTAAATGCTATTTTCTATCTTGTTTAATACCTAGTAACTTTTAGTATTACAAAACCAGTTAAGCTGACGAAAAAATAAATAATTTAATAAGCAATAGTTAAGCATTTAAGAAATCCTAATACCGTTATTTTTTTTCGATAGCCCTCTTCTATATCAAACATACAACATTCTTCATTGTAAACAACAACAAGCGTAACGAAAGCAATGACGTAAGTGCCTGAGGAACCATTTGGGATTGCGTCATTTTTTGACGTTTTTGTTTACTTTATAAATATATTTTTCTCGTAATTTTGTTTGGGAATTGTTGTTTTAGACCAACCTTTTCTTTTAAAATACAATAAAGATTGAAAATCTAAAAATACTTAACTTCCTCATCGTTAAAAAGTAATTATTGCTTTTGTAAAATGTAATATCGCTCTGACACACACACAAAGAAACAGAAAATTAAGCTGTTAGAAGTGTCACTTTTTTACATATCTTGCGATATGATGAGTGAAATGGTAAAAACGTATTTAAAATAATATTACAAAAACCTTCAAGACAGTTTGCTTTAAATATGTTTATAATGTGCCGTGGAAAAAGTTGTGTATCTGTAAACATTCAAAGTATCATTATTTATAAATTTATAATTTTTTTTCAATTATAAGTATATGAATTTTCAAAACTCAAAAACTCTTTATCAAGCGAATAATAAGAAAGTACTTTAAAAAATGCATCGTTGTTGAAATTACACATAATATATGCTTATGAGGTAAATTTACTTTAATTATTATGTTACAGACTATTTTAAAAAATGTTTCAAATTATTTAAAAAGATGAAAAGATGATTATAACAAAGTACAATCGTAATTTAAAATAATTTAGAGTAAATTTAAGCAACAAACAAGCCATTCTTTTTTTTTAAATATTACAATAAAAATTCGTAAAATTCTTGAAAAAGCACAAATTCGATACATACATCAATTTCAAAACCATCAAATAAAGTACTATTGACAGACAAGGCCTCAAACTGGAATATTTTTGATTACCCAAGGGTACCAATCAAAAAAGGACTAAACGAAAATGCACCGGTTCCCCTTTTTTTAAAGTACCCCAACCCCCCAAGCAAAAATATACCCCCCCTACGACACAACCCCTTTTAGTACTCAACACCTACTATTATGCAGTTCAACAGTGTGTATTGCGGATATAACGACTTGTTATGTTTGACCTGTTCTTAAACTTGTGTAACTCAAAATTGTACACACACACTTATATTGAATAACTATTTATTTTGAATAAGCAAACACTGTTAACGGTGTCAAACACGAGCATCATTTTGTTTATAATTTTAACACATTTTTTTACCAAATTTAAATGAAGTGCCCAGCTGGTAAAGTGGTTAAAGTGGTATTTATGACTTATCGAAGCTTAATTTAGACTCGAGATACCTTTGATTGAGTCGAAGCTTGAAATCGATCAATACGATAGTAAGATAACATGAACCACTTTTGAAACTTTTCCACCATCAAATATAACAAAACCCAAAGTTTTAAATGATTTTACTGGAAAATAGGGTTTTTTTCCACAGTGCTATACACATATACATACTACTAGTATACAAAATGCTTATTAATAAAAGCAATTGCAAAACTATTAATTTTAAACATTTTATTAACTTTCAACAACATTTCATTGAAAACAACAAAATTCAAAAACAATGTTCTACCGAAACACCGCATATCCTTACATTAGCTATGTGCTTGGACAAATGCAGTTCTTTCCATGCCATTTCAATCTGACTAAATTCACTATTCCGCGCATATCACTATGCGCCAGGCAGAAATTTGCATAGGAAAGTACGTGTGACAATTGTGGTACGGGGGAGGGAGTTACATGAGTGACGTAAAATGTACCATGTGGCTGAGCTGTCAAATTGGTGTCATCATGGTACAATGGTTTGAGGACTAGTTTGGTTTCAGAATGATGAATGCTTTAGATGGGGATTGGTTGGGATGTAGCGGAAAATGAAATATTACAGTAAGTATTGGATAGTTTAGATACCAATCTGGATTAGATTGGGTATTTTAGCGCTTGCGTGCACAGTTGAATAAAATCGTTATTATGTTTCTTTGATACAAATTTTAAATACACAAAGAAGTCAATAATTTTTCTTATTTAATGTTATGGATATTAAACTATTTATATTATTAAAAACCATTTTTAGCTTCCACACTACGTTTATAAGAATGGAGGGATTTATAATCGTTCGATCCGTCTGTCTGTCAGTCACCCACTTTCATAGCCGAAACTACAAATGCTACGAACAAGTGTGATACGTAAAAAAATTAGCGCATCGAAATTAGAAAACATTGAAAATTTCAGAAAACAATTCGAATTTGAAGTACACTTCAATTATTTAAAAAAACTGCAAAATTTAATGCTCATTTAAAAAGCATAAGAAGCCATTTTGATTAGAATTAAATCCCCATTGCCATTCGCAACAATCGCTCGAGAAACTTTAATTCTTTTAGACAATAAATTAAAATAAATTTATTTTTGCGACATCGATCAGTTTGAAATGACGTCAAATATATTTCCCTACGAGATTCTTTGTATCTTGATATGAAATATTTTCATTCTATTTAAAAGCGAGGAATATTACACATTTATTTTTGAAATATAAATTAATTTTTGCAAACGATAAGTAATAATTATCGAATTTTCGAAATAAAAATAAATGAAACTAACCAACTTTAGCATGTAAATGTTTAATATAGAATTATTGCTGTGTTTGGCGCCTTTTTACCTGTTAAACACAACTTTTGTGGGGAAGCGGGTTAAGTGACAGATTCTGTTACAAACCGACTTGTTTAATTTATATACTATTATATTGAAGACAATTCCTAGTATCACTGTGGCATATATGTATACACGGAAAAAAATACGCTTACTTCAAATGGCTGGAGATTCATGATTTTTCCTTATTGTGCGATCTTAACTAAATATTCCTGTAGTTTTTGCTGTGTTGGATTAGTTATATCAAGTTTTTTTAGTTGTTAGATAGGAAACATAAACCCAAAAGTTAAAGATACATAACAGCATAGTCATAAAATAAAATACTCATTCATCTATAATAATAAAAGAAAGAGTCTGACTGCGGATCATGAAAGACATAATAATACTGATCTAAAAAATTCGAAATTTTAAATATAGATTCCCTGTAATACCTACGTGTGCACCTGAGGCTTAGTTTTTTTTCATATTCGATTTTTTAATTATTATAATTAGTTTCAAAACATACGTCAACCATGTAAGAGCGAGGAACTATGGGCTTGAAAACACATGGGCCGGACCGAAACAGGGACTTGAAGTCATCCGTTGATAAACGTGAAAATCCAGTAACCGTTAAAAAATAACTTTTTAAATGTTATTGTATTTTTCTAAATTTTATTTTGTTTTTTCTTATCACTATTTTTATTCGTTAAATTATTTAAATATTACTTTAAAAGTTCTCATTTGTTATTGTTTGCTATTTTAGTGCGCATGCGCAAACATGAGTTCAATTTTGTTTTGATTTTGAGTATTTTAATAAGTAGCGATGCTTTCGAGAAGTAGTACGGGAGCTTGGGCATATGCCAAATTTCTAAGTTCAGGGTCATATATTCCATCTCATCGAAAGTCTGCAACCTTGGTCTAATGGGAAGAGTTATGATATAATTGCCTTTTTTCGATTTGGCGGTTTCCGTTACGTTGCCAAACAACGAAATGCCTAATTGCGGTAAATATTCAATTTCAAATTTCCTACAACTCGATAGGTATAGCAACCCCACTTTAAATTTTCAAGCTCGCCTAATATCGTCAATGAACAGATCGGCCATTATATCATAGCTGTACCAATCCTTCATATCTTGTCTCCAAACGTAAGGACTGTAAACATTGTGCATTCAGACGCTCTTCTACATTAATGTTCGAATCTTTTTGAGGCTAACAACTACTGTTTTAGGTAAATCTTAGGTAATCAATCTTATTGAAGAGAGAATCCCATTCCAATATGCTTTACTACAAATTTTCTATTAAGTTATTGGGTTCTCAGCAAGCGGGACCATACTGGTAGTCCTTTATAAAAAATTATCCGGGATTCCTTTTGAATTTAATGCCAATCTAAGCCTAAATAATTAATTTATAGTAGCAGGCGAAAAATATTCACTCTATCTATGTACTACATACATGGAAAATAGATATTTTAAAAATGTCATTCTTTTTTTATAAGAAATACCAAGGCGCTATTCAGTCTTAATGATTTAAACTTAAAAGTTTCGTAAGTAAAAGAAAAAAAATATTGTGTCCTTAGATCAATAATGCATTTCCATGAACGCAAGTCATGAACTCATAGAACAAATAATGAATAATTTATTGCAATAAATGAGTTTTCGTTAAAAGGCACGATTTCTTTCAAAATAACATTTTGAAAAATTAATAAGAATCGAATCAAAAACAAACACGATTATTCCATGAAATCCATGTATTTTAATATCTTTATGCCAATTTTTTTTAAAAAATGGAACGAATGACCAAAATCATAGTTTTTAATTAATATAAGCTTTAATTATTTTACAAAAATTATAAAATAAGCAATTTTTATTTCCTTTTGTTTTGTGAAAGATTAAAAGTTTATTAAAGAGTGAAAGAAGAAAATTTCAAAAATATATTTGGTGGCTTTTTTAACTTTTGATGGTTTGCGTTCTAAGGAGATTTGTAAATTTTAATTTTTAAAAGAGAATAAGTTTATTAACTATGTGTATGAAAAATATTATGGTAAATAGATGGAATTTAATTTTTAAAGTTATTAAAATACGATATCATATAAATAATACGGATATTCTATTGTATAATCTAAAGAAATACTCTAGCCATTTGAAGCATGGCAGGGTGTCGAAACCGGATTTTAGACTAGCAATAAGCTATTTGTAAACATGATTTACAAATAATTTGCCACTTCGTAAATTAAATATTATTTTACTTATAAAAACAAAAAATACATAATTGTGTTGAAAGTAATTGAAAAAATACCTTAAGAAATACTTTATTCTATTCATTGTAACTTTTTAAAATGTGAAAAATTAAATAAACCAACAAAGCAGAATGTGTAAAGTTTTTACAATCGTAACTGTATTTTTACAACTAAGACATTAATATTTAAACTTATTTTTTATTAAAATTCAAATGTGTTTGATGAACATCTTAAAGTCAATAAAAATAGTAATTTAACTAGTTTGGATTGTAGTTTTAAAACGTTTATCGATATCAAGTATTAAAAGTTTCTTTACCTAGTCGTTTATAACTTCCCGTAAGTTTTTATGAATTCAACAAAATAAATTTCTTAAGTCCCAAATGCCTATTGAAGGATAAAACAGTAAAATAGTCGTAAACTAGACAGTAAACCATTACAACGAGAATAAAGTTAATTTTACTACTTCTAATAAAATTTCAACAAAAAGATTTTATTTTTTAAACGGAATCCTCTATAGATTTCCGTACAAAGGATTTATAAAATGTTCTTAAATTTAGTTGCAAGTTAAATGGAATTCAGAATAATGTATAATATAATTGACCAAAACTTATAAAATACATATTGCACTTTGATTCATAGTTTTAGCTACTAGAGTAAGTGGAAAATGCAAAGTTTTAGAAATTTGTAATTCAAATTAAGCATTTTGTAAATTTAAATTTTTTTATAACTTATTACTTAAACAATTATTAAAGCCGAAATAAGCAAATTTTTTTTAAATTAAGCTTATAACTCCAAATGAGTTAATTTATTTGCCTATTTTTTCTAATTTTCTTAGTTGCAACTTACGTAACTCCTTTTTATAGAATAATGTTCGCAGCCGCGAGTTTTATTTGTTATAAAGGTATAAAGAGATAGAAATATTCTCAAAAAAATATTATATTCTAAACGGAACCCCCACATAAAAGTAATCATCATATAAACCAGCAGTTTATTCTTTTTATATTATACCCTTCTTACTTCTTCGAACTCTCTTAACTATAACTAAAAAAATCACAACACGCAGAAAATAAAAATCCAAAATTTATAACACAGCGTGTAAAAAAGCCATTCAAAAAAGATACTGGGAGTAAAGAAAAAATTGTGTTGAAAAAGAGATGAACATCATACTTTTTACACTCGTTCTTACTTAGATCTAATAGAATTAATCCGTAAAGTTCGCAAAAAAACGTAACGCCAATTGTTAACTCAATTATTATATAATTTTAGTACTAAATTAATTGTATTCAGTACAGTAATACTTATTTTGTAACATCCAAATGTTCATCTTTTTTAACTCTATTTAGTTCAATTCAATATTATTTTATCCTATACCCGTCTTTTTCTCAAAACAACATTATAATTTGTGTGTAATGAATCTGAGAACTTTTCCTATGATATTTAAGCATAATTCGTCACTGGTAAATAGCGTTAAACCAACTTTTATGTAATTGGATATTCTTATTACAATCTCCCAGATTTTAATATTCAAATGCTACGTTCTGTTCTTATAAAAAAAATTATATAAATGATTAATAACAGTTCTTCCATCCAACTCTAAAACTTTCAAACCTAAAAAAAACTTACTTAAAACGTTTTCTGCTAAGTTTTTCACGATCTCGTAAGTTATGTGATAGAAAGGGGGGATACTTAAGGGGGGATGGGAAGCCCTCTTAAAATGATTTTCGAATAAAGCCTAAGGGACCTTGAATTGTATTCCGCACAGTGGTCGGATTCCAAATAAAACTTAATGGGCCAAAAGCAATAACGGACATAGCTTATTGGGTAAAAGAGTTAGAGGGGGGCAATTTCAGCGGGCAATAAGGACAGCAGTAACTGGATAATATGTATTATTGTATAGTGGGGCATATGGGATGGGATGGTTTTTAAAGGAGTAGTTTAAAGTAATGTGAAACGTTTTGTTAAACTGTGCTGAATGACGAATGAGTGGCTTGGAGATTTTTCAAAGGAAAGGATGAAAAATATCAAAAATATTATGTCTGTTTAATTTTAAGCTAGAAATATTACGTGGGTTAACTCATTCTAAAAAAATTATCTTGCATAATAAATATACAAGATAATTTAACATAAGTATAATTTCTAATAAATATTAAACCACAATTACCTATAATTAAATGTTAATGTGCGAAGTTTTTTTTTATAAAATCAAATAATTGAAATAAATTTCCGAAAAAGTATTTATAGTTATACAAACTATAACTTAATTAGGGTAAATAATAGTCTTGCTTCTTAAATCTTATAAAGTCAGGTCTTATAAAATCAGACATGTCAGGTAAAACTTAGTGGTTTGGAACCCTCAAGGATATAACCTAAACAAAAAATAGTTATAGTAGAACAATTTAAATGGAAACAAGATAACTGCGTTAAATATAAGGAATTATTGTACTACAGAATGATGAAAACGTTGTGTTAAATCGTTGTGTATTGTAAATGAGGTTTTTTATATACAAAGGAAATTTCACTTTACAGCATTACTATAATCAAACAAAATACTTTAAACCTTCCAAACAAAATTTAAAAATGACAACCAAATGAACGATACATGTTATTATAAATGTATAGTAGTTTTTAATATGTATGGATGTATTTCATAAAAACAGTATTGAATACATAAATGATAATCGGGGGTTTGTAGAAGATACTTTTTTCTTATGGTTATTAAAATTTAGTGGCTTCAAAAAAATCCGATACGATTTTTTTTTCTATGTTTAGATGTAACTGTGCATGTTTTCTCAATTAATAAACTATATGTGTATATGTGTGCGTTACATTTGGGCTTAGCTTATTATGTTGCTTAGCAAAATTTTGTAGTTTGTGTTATTTTTTTGTATGCCTTCCAAATAATAAAGTATTAAGTTGGCCCATTTATAATATTTTTGAGCAAATACATTTTTAAACAAATCTGTTTGCTGCATTTTTTTCTGAATCCTTTCTTAGCAATCATTGTCAGTGGAAAACGTCAAACGCACAAATAATGTTTCGAGAATTTCAAAATGGTTCAAACAACAACCGTAACCAAACCTCGAAAAACATTCGAATTGTTTCATCCTTGGAGGACTCCAAGAGATGTGGCAAAACCTGCCATTTCGAAAGAACAGCTTTCGTTTGTTAAGGTTTTTTTTTAAAGAAATAACGTTTTGATATTTTAGAATTATTTTTCAGGTATAATAGAAGATATGTGTGTCAAAAAATATTCTCAATTTGAATAATTATTTATATGTTAATAATATAAGTTATTTATTCCTCATTTTATGTATTTTTGAGGATAATTTTACGAAAGGTTTTAGTTTTTATTTATATAAAAACATTATTATTACTTTATTTTAATTGAAAATGGTGGCAGTTCTTCAGGATTACACAGTGTTAATAAAGTTAATGTTTTGGGTAAAAACTAAATAATTTATCTTTCTACAAAAAGTGATTCGACTTATTAGTTTACCTTCTGTAGTTCAAAATATGATGCATTGATTACTGCCTCCTCTGAAGTTTGCATTCACGAGTTAATACACTGTAAAACTTTGGTGAAACTTTAATCCATGATCACGAATGCACCGTGTGCTTTCACTGTGTTCACTTAGTTAAGTTATACCCCAAAATTGGAGGAAGCTTGCATAAAATCAGAATAAACGTGTAAACGCGGGAATACGTGACCTCAAGTTCTTCCTCCAAATTTGTGGTGTAACGTTACTTCTTGAACACACGGAATCACGAGAATTATTTACAGTGTTACAGTGTACTGCAAAAAATGTTTTTTTTATCAATATAGGCAATTTTATAAGAAAATTTATAGCTCTCTCAATCGAAGGTAAAAATATTCCTAAAATAATTACAAAAAGGATGATATATTTTTAAAATGTTATATTACAAAATGAGAAGAAAAACTATATTCAATTTGAATATATTGGCTGCCTAGAGTCCCAGGGCCTGTAAATCAGGCAACACGTGAAATTATAAAAACAAAATTCTAAAAAAAATAAAAGTACGGTACAAATTACTGCCCAAATAATTTTTAAATAATTAACAAATACAATTTACAGTTAGAAAATGACTTTTTTACAACTAACTCCAAACTTTAACCAATACGAACGTTTAAAAAAATATTACCAATTACATCATTAGAACTATAAAATCTGCACTGCAAACTTACAATACATCCAGTATAACACTACTAAGTATTATATTTACTAGAATTTAAAATCCCATTCTATGAAATTTCATTCTTGGCTGTTTTAATAAAATAGAAACGTTTACTTACAAAGCAACACAAAAAGCCGAAGCTTGTAGAAAACAACAAGTTTATCATAAAAAGTAACACGAGAAAAATGGTGGCCAAGTGATTTCTTTAACACACTTTATGCACTAGGTTGTATAAATTTTCTTGCTGTTTGAAAAATAGTACGTAACTTGAGCACCACAAACAGGTCTTCGTATTTTCGAGAAACACAATTAATATTCTTGCATTTCTCGCAAAACAAAATATCTTAACATGAGGAAATGATCAAATTTTCCATACAATTTCGCAATCCCAATATTTTAAGTTAGTATTCAAGTCGCCCCCGACTAAAATAAAGCAGAGTTTTATCATGAGCAATGTTTTCAAGTTTTGGAAGAAAATCTGTGCCGGAGGATATGCTTTTTATCAAACATATTTTAAGAAAATGCCTCGAGAAAACGACAAGTGTCAATTATTCCTTAGCCTATTTATTCTTAAATTCCTAACATTTTTCTTTCAAACATCATTATTTCAGAATTCAAATAAGTAAAAAATAAGGAAATAGGAACCTTACAATTGTCCAGAAAAAAGATTTATTTTGTGTTTTACGTTGTTTACCCTTAGATACACCATGTAATTTGTTAAGAGTTGCTTTTTGCATACATAGAGAAATGGTATTTTCAGGACAATAAATTTATCCGGCAAAATCTGAATTTGAACAAATGTGCTTAAAAAAATTGAAAAATCAAACTTTATATATTTAGATTTCAAAACTTTATCGGTAAGTAAAATATACAAACTGTAAATTAAACTAGAATTGAGTAACACTATACGAATTTCAATTGCAGCTCAATAAATCATTACACACAAAAAATAACTTTAAAGCATAAAACGATCTAAATCAGCTACTACGATCTACGCACGCGGGATTTTCTCAAAAACCTTATTATCACGTTCGATAGGTACTGGGAATTCGTGTTCTAAATTTAAAGACCGTAGCTCTTTTATTTCTTTATTAACAGCTAACAAAACAAAATGTATTTATACACATATTGTATGTAAAGTTACTTAAATAAAATCTGAAAGTAACAATTATGACGAAAGATTACAAAGACAAATCAAACAAGTTTTAAATAATAAAAAATATTAATCCAAAAAATTAAGATTATAGCAAAATTTTCATCAACAATTTCTTATCAGCTTCTTCCCCTTATCCCTTTTGATGAATAACGTGAATTTGCATTTTATTATACCGGAGAGCTATTTAATATAATAACTCTACTGGAACTTTTCATTGTGTTCTCCCCCTATGAAGATTTAGCTTTTTTTGTTGTAGAAGTAGAGGAACCAGGATGTTACGATTTTCGCCTTAGTATGCTATTCAGGTTTATGACGTTAACATGATAAATTTGCATATAATTGTCTTTCCAATATCTTATAATGCATTTTTAATTCCGGTATTTGAGGTATCACTAAATCTGGCAATGTGCCAATGCTTTGAGATTTTTAAAAACATTACCTGAAATCTCAAAATGTATAGTTTGGTTGTTTGTAAGGTTTTAATTTAGACGGTATAACACTTTCACAGCGAGAATATTTGGTAACAGTTATGTATTTTAACTCTTTTATTGAATGTTTAGCATCATTCAGCCGTTATGATACTAGGATTAGAAATCTTTTTAAATGACTACACTCAATGACGACACTTCAATGACGACACTTTTAAAACTACGAAAACATACAATTAAAGTTTACGTCAGGGCTTTTGTCTTTATCCTTTGAAACCTTCACTAAGCCAATTGCCAATAATCTATTTATTGGAGGGAATTTGTTTATCTGAACTATGGCAAATATAAAAAAGACATCAGCCGTGTTAAGGACCATTTTACAACAGCTCAACAAAACATCACAATTATATGTAAGTTTAACTATTATAACGCTGAATACGCTGTATTGTTGTTCATTTTTCCAATAACATGAAAATATAAAATTCCGAAGGATGCTTAAGAAACTTGCCTTTTGTACTAAACTTCTCAAACAGTGAGATTTTTTGTTAAAAAAATACTAATAACAAATAAGGAAATATAAGCATTCATGAAGGATAAAATTCATTTTACAGAAATAAATAAAACATTTTTCCACAATGAAGTTTTTGACTAGTATATCGTATATATTTAAAATTATTCACTTCTTTTATTTAATCTTCGATACCTGTTTGTATAAAATAAAGAATCTTTAAATATACTATAATATATTTTGCAATATATTATAGATATATAAATATCTATAATATATTTTGCAATTCAAATTTATGCAATAGCATACAATTTTTTGAATGGCGGATACTTTTATATATAAAATAAACATTAATTTTTGAAAGTACGCAAAACAAAAGTAGATTGATTTAGAACTATTAAACAAATTATTTGTATAAACTTATAGTGCATTAAAGCACTTTTTCTATTATGAAGTTTAGATTATCTCTGAAAAAATACGTTCCACATATTTTAGATGCATTATAAATAAGTTTGTAATTCAAATGCAAGTCACGTTACCATGTTATTAATAAATAACTTAATTTAATGAAATATTTTAGCGTGAGTAAAATTATTACGATACATGTCTAATTAAAACAGAAAATATAATTTATTAGGTTCACTATGAGTGTAAGCATAATTTGTTATAAATAATAAAATTAAATTTAAGTCGTAATGTTAATAAGTAGGAAATTGTTTTTTTTTTAAATTTTTTATTCCTATTTACTAGCAAAAAATTAAAATAGTTCTACATCTTTAATAAGCTACTAAAACGTTATAGATGATGAATATAAAGAAATGGATAAAATATGTACTAATAGCGTTTTATGAATTTCGAAATTATTTCTTGAACTCTTTTCTTTAAAGTAATTTTGCTTAAAACTTAAAAATATTCGATACTTTTTATAATTATGCAACCCGTAGTAGAAAAAGAACACCATTCCAATTTTATCGAACATAAAGAAAACTTTCATCACATAAAACAGTTAATTGTTTTAAAGAAATTAAATTCCCCTCGTATCATAAACTCTTAAACTGATAAACGCCCTGTCGACTCACTTAAAATCGACATTCAAATTGAACGTAAAAAAGTAACCCTAAAAAAACTATTAAAGAAGATCAAAGTGAAGAACCATAAAAGGAACGGAGGAGTAAGAAGTAAAAAAAGAAAAGAAAGTTTTAAGGAAGAACTAGGCATCAAATATGCTCACTAATGAGCAGTACCCCTCGCTCTTTGAAATAATGACATACAGAAAGATTTCTGATACATTATGCACAAGTAAGGGATATGAAGGTGTCTACGTACAGACGAAACTGCAGAACTTTGTTCGATATACACCCTTTCTAGGTGGGAAGGGGTTCGTTATAAAGTTTGTTGAAAAAATTGTTGGAACATCTGTTGAAGAATTGTTTGTAAGGAATTATTGGATTTTTTCAATTTAAGATTGAAGGAGTTGTTAAAGGACTTAACTGAATATATAATATAGGACATTTAGGTAAAAATTGTTTTTAAGAGTTTTTAATTAATCTATTTGGGAAGAGTGGGGCTCAGATTATTTTATTGAGAATACAAAGCTAATTAAAAGAGTAAGTCTTTCATTTTATCTTGTGCTTTGAGTATCAGGTTTTAATTAAATGCATAAAATCTTCAAGACACATAATTTAACTTATTATTAAAAAACAGTCAAAATATATTTTGATAAATTGAAATTTGATACTGGTTAGATGTAATCAGATGAACTATTTAAATATAATGAATAATAACCATTAATATTAATTTAGACTATATTAAAAAATTCTATAATATAAACTAAAATAGAAAAATACAATTTTTTGAGGTGCATTAGAAATATTTTATACCATGGACATTATAAACTTCCTACGATTGTAAAAAAAAATATTAAAAAAGTAAACGTTCATTATTTTTTCAAAGTTATAAAAGAACGAACAAAAAACTCTCGATGTTCTAGAAAGGCGAAATTGAATCAAAGTTACAAACAAATCACTTTATGAAATTCAAACTTCTAAATATACTTCACAATCAAAACCATAAAAGTATTTCAGGCATTGAGAGAAGAATTCCACGACGAATTCCACTTCCACCCCTCACCCCTTGAAAAAACACACCAAAAATAAAAAAAATAAAACCGAATCGAGTAAAATATAACGTGGAAGGAATTCTGACGCCCTTACCGAAATCGGAAATTCCAATACTGAATTCTTTTCTGGGTTAGTCAGAAGGATGGAAACGGATTGCGTTTTATTCCTTTATCCAGTTTTTCCCTTCTTTTTTCAACTATGACCCTCGAACCAATGAAAAGGTGGAGAAGTTTCGATAGGCTTGCGTTTCCTGAAGTCACGGGAACTTGACCAGTTGGTCACGAAAAATAGGATCAAAAGGCTCTGGATATCTTTCTTTTGTACGGCTGTATAAATACGCAGTGGCATTCTTAGCAATGTTTAGACGGTTCTGCTTTTAAATTGCCCTGGTCGGATAAACTTCTATTGCAATGCACTCGAAAATGCGATGTTTTGGCAGTATTATATTTGCTCAAAAAGAGTAGTTATATTTCTACTGACATTGTAAAATATCCTCACACATGCAAACTATAGATGAAACAGTATTAATAAGGCAGACTAAGGATTTCACCTAATAAAGACAACGATAGCTACCATTTTGTATTGAAAATATGTTTTGATTCGTTATACAATATTTATTTAATTATTATTACGAAATACTTTATATCGTTACTATGCAGGATAGATGAATTAAAGTTTTGTTTTTAACAAAGGCAGTTTATCTCATTATTTTGCATTTTTGTATTTAATTAACTATTAGTTTCTCATTGTGTTAATATTTTAGGTACATTTATTTTTTGTAATTAAACGAAATACTATTTTATTTATTTAAGTTGTGATGTGTGAACATAAACAGATAGAATTCACATTATTATTTTGCAAGTTTAAGATACTCCTACACAATGAAACATACGTATGAAATATCATATGTCGCTGCAAAATATTCATAATAAAAAACTAAGACAAAAACATTTATAATTTTATTTTGAGGACATATTGCTTATTTTGATATTTATTTTGAAAACTTCAAGGTTTCGCAATTAACAGATATATCGAATGTAAATTAGATACACTTTTTACAAGCATCAAAGAACGCAAACGCTAATGAGCCTTTCTTAATCATGTAATCAGCTTAAAAAAAACTTCACTAATTAATGAACTAAAGAAATGCAACTGACAAGTACTTGATAGGAATATAAAAGTTTGAAAAAAAAATATTTGACTTATTGAAAGTCACAAATTGATGTTTGCATTTAGCTGCATTGTAGAACATGCTCAACAAATTGAAAGAAACTTCTGTATGAAGTTCGAATAAAAAAATATCCGAAATCAACAAATATCACTAAAAATATAAAAAAAATGATTAATCATTTCCAAAAATGTTCTATTGAGTATTTTTTTCTTGTTCAGCACTTTTTTAATTTATCTCTTTTTTATCATATTAATTTTAATTGAATCGTACGCATATTTAGATGCTAAATAATTTGGATCAATTGATGTTGAAGTGTTTTTTAAACTATTTTTGTTTATTCTTTGATCTTGCAATTAAGTCGATTGAATTTAATTGGATTACTGATGAAATTAAGGGGAAAAAGTGTTCTAGCTATATGTTTTAATTTATTTTTAAAACTTTTTAATTATATATCTGGTCCAAAAAGCGTTTTTATCCAATTGTAAAATAATATTTTTTGTAAAGTCATTTAAAAAATAAACATTAATAATAATTGTATTTTTAATCAATTTTTAGGTAAAATGTTTAGTCATATCGATTGGTAATCCATTTTTTACTTACTTTTATATTTTTTGACGCTCGTTAAGTTTACATAAAATTATTTGCGTTTGCTCTTAGCCATGTTAACATTAAAAACACATTTAAATCAATGTTCGTAATTGCAAACAAAATCTTTATTGATAGTATCTTATCATATTTCCTGTATTTAAAAAAAAACATTTTAAACTCAATGTAATAGATTTCAAAAACATATTGACTAGTTCATTATAAAGAGAATTAATGACTAAATTTTGCACTGACCTATAATGTAGTTACATTTCTATTACCAAAATAGTCATGAACTTGGAGCCATGATGCACTTTGAGTTAGCTCAACTGTCCCTATGGGAACAATAATGCCATCCTCTATTGTGTATGGTATACAAAAATTTGCATGTTGCTATGCTAACTGAGTTACGCTAAGATTTCCAACTAAGTGCTCAACTAAGGTGTTAAACATTCTCTAAGTCATAAACTATTATGTATTGTATGGATTTATGGGCGTTTATTATAAGTTAGATGCATAGAATTATTAGACAATTGGTAAGAGAATATTGCTTGTGAATTTACATGAGTTACGCTAAGATTTCTTACTAAGTGCTCAACTAAGGTGTTAAACATTCTCTAAGTCATAAACTATTATGTATTGTATGGATTTATGGGCGTTTATTATAAGTTAGATGCATAGAATTATTAGACAATTGGTAAGAGAATATTGCTTGTGAATTTACATTATGCATGTTATACGTGATAGTCATGCCATTTATCCACATGCGGTCATATTTAATAACGAACATTAAAACAGTTGAATCATTATCAAATAACAGTTTAACACACATCCTTTGCACTGGAAAATAATATTTTTTAAAGAAAATTCATTTATTTGAAGTTAAAACAGCAATTTTGAGCATGAAATCACATTTAGCTTCCTTCACATGTTATTTTTCGACCTAGGTCAGTTGAATACGTATGAGGCTTAAAATTTATATTTTAACCATTAAACATGAGTTATTTAATCAAGAAATTATTAGTTATACGCCTTACTAATTTTTTTAAAGATTCCCTTAAAACATATTTTTGTCCTAAATAAACGTGTTCCACACTTTTCTTACTTCATAGTATACGTACAAAACTCAAGTATAAGAAAAAATATTTATATTAAACTTCTCTAAAACTGCAAAATTGTATTTCTTTTTTAACAGAATGTATCAAGAAACAGAACTAAACGCAATTTCATGCCATTTTTCACTAAAAAAACCCTAAAAATACAGAAAAACTCTACTCTTTTTTATCATTTATGTCACTACCTATTCTCAATTCTCCAGTATTACCATGAGAGCGTCTGACAAAATGCATGCTCCCTAATATAAGTCGCAACTTGTATGCGATGAGTTGGAGTCTAGCCTTGGTCAAATGAATGGGCTGTCAGCTCTAATACCGCTCCATGTTAAGGAAATATCTTAAGGCGGAGGATTGGGTAAAGTGGTGCAGAGAGACGAAGTCTGACAGCGACAATAAAATATAATAATTCGGCCGTCGTTCAAGTTTCTGGTTATTCCCTTTGTCGAGGTGAGAAAAAAGTTTTGTGACGTTTTCGGAAAAAACGCCACATCTTTTTGTGTTAAAAAACAAAAAAAACATATTTATTTCGTAATTTATGGGAAATAGTTAGTTTGATGTTTGGTTTCAGAATTACTGTTTATAATCTGAAATAAATAGTTAGCGCTTGTAAACAAAATGCGCCAATATCGTTTGGTTATTTAAAAACATTAAGATGAACTGTTAAACTACACTCCAGGATTCGTTAATTCATTCACTTTTAGCTTCCTCAAAATGCCACAAATTTTTATAAACTTGGTTTGTACATTTCCTATAATAACAAGAAAAAAAGCCGCACTCAGAAATTATTAATACACTCAGAAGGAATATTATTTATAAAATTGAGATTCACTTTCAATACAACAAATTTTTATGCAAAGTACGCGACTCTAAAGTACGAAATTGTATGCACTATTTGTCTCATCAACATCACTTATATACTAAAAACACTTGTAAAGTGCAATAACTTGAGATATAAAAATGATTTATGTTGTTTATTATCAGATCCAAATGATATTAAAAACAATTTAGCACATTTTTTTTTATTATTAGGATACTTTATGCATGAAAAAGTTGAATTATTAATTTGAATTTACAGAATTCTCGTAAATATTGACTTGATATATGAGTAATGCAATAATATTTCTACAAAATTCATAACATTTATTGAAAGAATTTTAAGAACCAAATGCTTGTTTAATAAGATGTTTCAAAACGCGAATAAAATTTTTAAAAAATTACACAAAATAATTTTGTGTTTTATGATTAAATTTTTAAACCCAATAACAAATATATTCTTTTTAAACAAAAATGCAACAAATGATTCATACGGATTCAAAATAATTTCTTCAAAAATTATATTTCCACAATCACTTAAGTAATGTGCAAACGTTAATGTTTTTCAATTTCCCCTTGAATTGAATTATTTATACGATTCAAAACACCATTCCAAAGCAGGAAATGTGTAACACATCTGTGAAATAATTTAAAATTACATTCACTGAAAACGAAACCAATTTAAAATAATAGTATTCAACTAATATTTAAAAAGGAGAAGGGGAAAAAAGAAAGTGTGTACAAAATATCAAACCAAAATAATTTTGTAAGCAAATACATGCATTTAAGAATTGTTGATGCCACTAAAAATGCATAGAAACGTTTAGTTAAGCATTTTAGCATCATCATTTTTACATTAAAACTCCATAATAGTAAGTCTGTCGCATCAATCAGTTGCTTTTGGTTTTTAAATCAGACGTCGAGACCTAATCTCCCAAATAAATTATGCATTTCTTAACGAAAAGCAAAAATAGGGGTTCGCCACATTTGTTTCAGGAATTAAGGTTCCGGTATACTACATTTTGAATAATAACGAAAAATACAGAAATATTAGTTTGGTTTAATGGAATTTTTAAGAAAATTGATTTATGATTAGGTTAATACTTTGTCATGAGGAGATTACCGGTTAGTTTTGTTTTTACATTTGAAAAGTGGAATTTTATTAACGGATGTAAATGTTTATTACGTTTAAAATAATGGTATACACTTGAAAAGCTTAAATACGATTACAAAAGTTTAACGTTCGTAAGGATATATTTTAAGTTTCTTGTAAGGAAACTTATTCTACTAAAGAAATTATTTGATTTGAGAACTTACTAGGTAATAATAATGGTTTTGAAATAGTTGGTTACTTTAGAAATATGCCGAAAAAGAGATCGAATATAAAAGTAAACGTTGTATAGAGGAAAAAGGATTTTTAATACGTGTGTTGCTTTTAATTTTTCGCTTTTGTTAAGAGACGAAATGTATAGTTTAAGATACTTTACAATGTGTATGTGTAGGTTCCTCAAATATAATTTAATTACAATAAAATATAATTGTCACATTAATGCATATTTGAACACACAATAGTATCTACTCCATTTAATTATTTTAATTTGCCTCTTTTTTTAACGAAAATGCCTATATTTTTCAAAACTAAAAAGAGTTACTTTAAAAAAGTGAACGTAGAAAAAGTTAAACACTTTCGACGTTTTCCTATTTTTTCCTCGCGTTTGCAAACAAAATGTGCCGATATCCGTTTGATTCTATAAAACATTCAAATAAACTACTTAACCTTCAAGCATTCATTAATTCATTAACATTTAACATCATTAAAATGCCAATAGGTATTCCAAAATAAGATTACACTTAAAATTGTCGTGTTTCACAAAATAATGAACAAAATTCACATTACATGTTAACATAACAGCGTAAAACTCAAACTAATACTCCATGAAACACGCTTTGCATGTAAATATACAAAAAGTACTCCTTTAAATTTTCAGGCAATTTGTTTCGTCAGGATATTTTTTTTTACAAAAATAGCATACCTTTAAGCCATAGTGTGAGGAAAATAAACAAATGGGGTAGTCTGTTGCAAAGCGTTTTTGAACTGAAAGAAAAATATTTAAAGTGAATCAACTACAGAAAAAAATATCGAGGACTCGTTACATTTTACAGTTCTAAAAGAAAAGGGAGAAGTTCGGATGGGCAATAACTAATTTAATGAAAAGAAAAAGGAGGGTTTTATTTAGTATCTAAAATAAATAACATCTTGGTTTTTCCCACATGTTTTTGGTGTTAAACATACAAACGTTGCTTAATAATTAAGGTTAAGATTTGTTTCGGATTTAAAAGGGGAACTTAGGATCAAGATTATTTGTAATTTGATACAAACACATTTGTTAGAAGTAGTTTGATTAAAAAAAAATATCAATGGTACAACATGTCAAGATAAATGAAATTCTAAAGATACACATAAATATGATGTATGGACGTCGTACTAGGAATACGCTCTAGGAAACAAATATTGATAGGTTTCTGAATGAATGGTTTAGTTTAGTTTGAATTATCGTCGTACTAGAGCTACACGAGGGCTATTGGCGACGGACGTCGTATTTTAGAACCACAGTCAAGTGACGAGCCGACACCTGAGTAGGCACCCAACACAACCCTGAATGTATGGAATAGTTACAGTGCCTGAAATTTTCAGAAACGTTTCCGAGTATTCTGGAAACCTCTTGATGAATTCAGAAAAATTTCCGAGTCTTTTAATGATTGTTGTAAAACTTTGTCTACGATTTTCCAGTACTTATACGATTTATAGGACGACTGTAAGTAGGTGGGATTCGAACCTCCACACTCCTAAGAAAGTAGTGCGGTGGTTCAAACTCCTCAATCTAGAGGCAGACGCTTTAACCACTGGGCCACGGGAGAGCCATAATTGTAATGCTATTTTTCCCGCTTAAACTAATATGTTTTTGTATTGAATTACATAATGTATGATAAAAAATGAAATAAATAAATTGACTTGTTTGTTTTTAAATAAAAGAACACCAACAAAGCATACTTGTTTTCCAAAATAAGTGTGTATAACATCCTATATTTCTACCCCGAAATTGCAGCACGTTACATCCTGTCTATCGCCCCCCTTTACCCTACAACATTCCTTTCAAATCACCTTTATCAGATACAATATGGGTGGAAAAGCAATTTAAAAACAGATCGATTTCCTTTAAAATAAGCAAAGCCCGGGTACGGAGGAATGCAGTAGGTAAGGCCTAATGAAAAAAACATAATGATGATAGAGTGTTGCTTGAAGCAGATGGTGATGTTTCAAGTGCTGAGGGTGCTTAGTTTTGTTTTTTAATTTTTTAATTAGGCTGTTTAAAATGTACTTAAAAGGTACATTGGGAATTGTTTGATACAAAAGAAGTATAAAGATTCGAGTATTGTTAATATGTTTTTTGCTATAGTGTAGAAGTGCTGTATGTTGTATGTATAATGTATATAATCGTTTGGAATAGTTTACTAATTCACGCCTTTGTTTAAATTGTCGTTCATTTTGAATTGAGCAAAAATTGATAATTAATTTTTTGAGAAAAAAAATATAGATATAAGCATTTGATCCAAAGCTACTAGAACTAGAAAAAGTGACATTACTTTGGTCTTTTAAACGAAATCTAAACATTTAAAAGTAGAAACATTTTGGCAAATAAAATGCGGTGAATCATGCCCCCGGTAAAACAGGATTTTTGTTTTATTCCTTTTCCTTCTTGAAAAAGATTAAAACTCAACAAATCATTTCGCTAATTCGTCACATACTACGAAAAAGTACAAATAAACTTATTCATTTGCAAAAGATAAAACTAATTTACTTGAATCACGACTTTGCTTCATGCACATTCATTCGAAATCCTATTGTAATGAAAAAATCGTTATAAACTAATTATGTTTGTTGCTGATTATCACGTTACATAACAAGTTCAATCATATAAAATAAATAAACCAATGTAATAAACATTGCATTTATTTGCAAACTACATTTATTTGTTTCTATTAATATTCTATTATTTACTTGCTTCTATTATTTTTCTATTATTTATTTGCTTCGATAATTTTTCTATTATTTAGTTGCTTCTATTATTTATAATTTAATAATGTAATATGGGTTAGTACTTGAAAATGTGACCTAACAAATAAATGATACTTTAAGTGTGAATTTTTTTAGTAAGTTTGGATTACTTTCGACAACAGAATGAGTTATAATTGTTTAAAATAAAGCACGTTCAGTGTAACAAACAAATTTTTAATAAAGTAATATGTGTTTATTTTTTTTCAGGAATCATAGCAATTTTTAACGCAAATAAACAGTTTTGTAAAATTGGCCCTCAATTTTACCAAAACTGACAAACATGAAAACTTTAGCATCGATCTATTGATACCAAATCTTTAATCAATAACCAATTAAACAATTGATAATTAATGAGCAAATCAATCACATATTATTGCTATGAAATGTACTTACCTGTACTTAATAAGATTGTACAAAAGTTCTTATTAATAGTACATCAGTTTTCCGTTGTCAGATGTTTTAAAAAAAAATGTAATGTTAAGTTCACGTTTAAAAGTAATAACCGCAATTCATTATTAACACACATATCTTAAAATAAACCTCCTTATATTTATTTCAAATAACTTGTAATATCTTTAAAGTGGATATTTCTCTTAATTATAAGCATGTTAATTTAGAAAATGGGAAACATTTCGAACTGGAGAAATTCAAAACGCTTCTTAAAGGTCAAACATCATCATATATTAACCAAGCAACATAAACTGCGGAGGGAACCATATCATTAAAATAAACAACTTACTTGGTTGCAAAACAATTTTAAGGTTCTTCGGTTTTAAAGTGATAGAATATTCTCAAAATGTTTGAAAACAGTTTTCTCTTGGGCGTGTTAAAGTATTTTCTTTTCCTAATTTGAAACCTAAGAATCAACTACTAACTTCTTCGAAAATCTTGGCTTGTATTTAGTTTGAATACCAAATTCAAACAGTAGCTTTTCCCGAAATTCTTACGTTAGTATTTTTTAAAATGTTTTCTTCAAGTAAAGCATTTTGCATTAGTTAAAAATTTATATATTTAAACAGTATAACTTAAATTGTTTTAGTTACTTAAACGTTATTTGAAATTATGTTGTATTTTTAAATTGTTTAACATACATTTCAGGTTTTAAGAGTTCACTTTCTACGATTTTTTTAAAACAAAACGATTAAAAACCTTAAAGAAAGCTCTATTGGGACTTAAAACCAACCATCAAAATGCACTAAGGGTCTCATAATAACGTTTTTAGTTGCACCATTAAATTTAAAACTTGCTACTCGTAGAAAGTTTCGATTTGCATAGCAATTTTCCAAACACTGAAAATCATTTGCTTCGTATAACTTCTTGTAAACTATTTTAATATTATATTAAAGTGCACTCATTTCTTTTATACACATAATAGGGTAAAATCATACTTAAATTTTACATGTACGACTTTTTAAAGATTAAATATGTTTGTGGTTTATGTTTAAATCAAGTTAGTCGCATGAACATTTGGTAATTAATAAGCAAATCTATAATATTATTATTACTATGAAATGCAGTCAAATAACTGCACGCCATATGATTATAGAAAAGTTATTATTGAATGCACGTCAGTTTCCTCTGTCAATTTGATGTTTTTAAATAAATAATAAAGTAATGTTATATTCACGTTTAAAAGTGATAACTGTAATTAATTACCAACACACAAATCGCAAAATAAACCTGCTTATACGAGGGCTGTTTTTTTTCAACCTCCGATGGGCTGTAACAAAAAGACGGATCAAAATACAAAAAAGTTTTTTTTTACCAAAAGTAATGTACAATACTGCTTATTTCTCCACATAATCATCTTGGCGATTAAGGCATTTGTTATACCTGTAAACAAGCTTTGAAATACCATCTTCATTAAATGTAGCCGCCAATGATTGGGAGGGAGTTGTGACGGTTTCGTTTAAAAAAAGTAAATTTGGAAGCTTTACGTCAATTTTTTTCTGTCCTCCAAGCCACTGCTAGTCCATAATTCACTTATGGTGAACCTTTGAGTTTCCCTAAACACTTGGACAACTCGCTGAACAATACCGACAGACTTGCTTCCTTGGTTCCCTTCTTCATGGAAATCAGTATTGTTCAGCGAGTTGACCAAGTGTTTAGGGAAGGTTTAGGAAGTGTTAGGTTTACCATAAGTGAATTATTGATAAGCATAGTGGCTTGGATTGTAGCGCTTCCAAATTGACGTGGAGCTAAAAAAAAACGTCACAACTCCCTTCAAATCATTGGCGGCTACATTTTATGAAGAGAGTATTTCAAAGCTTATTTACAGATATGAAAAATGCTTTAATCGTCAAAGTGATTATATGAAGAAATAAGCAGTATTGTACTTTACTTTTGGTAAAAAAATCTTTTTTGTATCTTGACCCGTCTTTTTGTTACAGCCCATCGGAGGTTGAAAAAAAAACAGCCTTACTATTTATTTCAAATAACTTTTGTGCTGTCCTTAAAGTGAATATTTCTCTTAATTATATATACATGTTAATTTAGAAAACGGGAAACATTTCCAACTTCAGAAATTTAAAATACTCCCCTCAAAGGTCAAACATCATATATTAACCAAGCAACATAAACTAAACTATGGGGAGAACCATATCATTAAAATAAACAATTTAGTTGGTTGCGAAACAATTTTAAGGTTCTTTGGTTTTAAAGTTACAGCATAACCTGAAACTGTTTCAATACAGTTTTTTTCTTGGGCGTGTTCAAATGTTTTCTTTGCCTAATTTGAAAACTCAGAATAAACTACAAACTTGTTTGAAAGTCTTGACTCGTATTTAGTTTGAATACTAAATTCAAACAGTAGCTTTTCCCAATATTCTTACGTTAGTTTTTTTTTAAATATCTTTAGCAAGTAATGAATTCTTTATTTGTTCAAAGTTTATCTCTTAAACTGTAACTTATACTGCTTTAGTTAGTTAAACGTTATTCAAAAGCTCGTTGTCTTTTTAAATTGTTAAACGCATATTTAAGTTTTTAAGAGTTCGTTCGCTTTTAAACTTTTTTGCAATAACAAAAAGATTAAAAGCCTTAAAGAAAACTCTTTTGAGACTTAAAACGAACCTCGAAATGCACTAAGGGTCTTAGATTAACGTTTTTAGTTGAACCATTAAATTTAAAACTTTCTACTCTTTAGAAAATTGTAATTTACATAGCAATTTACCAAACACTGAAAATAATTTACTTCGTATACATGCTTGTAAAATACTTTTATTTTATAATAAAGTACACTAATCTCTTCTATACAAAAACTATGGTAAACCCATACTTAGATTTCCCATGTAATACTTTTTAAATATAGAATGAGTTTGTGATTTATGTTGAAATCAATTTAGTCGCATTAATATAAGAAATACAATTTAATAAATTATTGAAAAATGTAGCAATAACTGTAGGGATCGCTACTGGCGAGCCCTCTGAGAGAGAAAAGCGAACTGAAGTTAAAGGAGAAGAGATTCGACAGGGAAACGTCGTGGAAAATGTTGAAGATGTTCATAGGACGATGAAGAAAAAGAGTCAACGCCATAGATATCATAGAGTCGTTCCGCGTCAATTCAACACACTTTTCGGCAAAATTCTACCTTACCATCTCAGATTTTGCTGAAATTTGGAACAACAGTAGTGTTTATATAGTTATTTGTGAAATAAAAATTTTAATTCACAAATATTGATGCGTTTAAAAAATATGGCACTTTAAAAGTTAAAAAAATTGGTCAAAAAACCGCATCCGACCAATTTTCAAATTGACCTAGAAGCTTTCCTAATTAAGCTAGAGACCCGGGATAGGTGTCATCTGACAGAGATTTGTATGAACTTTTTAATGATATGTAACACACTTATGATATAGAAGATTTTATTTAAATTAAAATTTAATTAAATTTTAAAATTAAATTTTTTAAAAAAGTACATAATTTAAAATTTCGAATTAATTACATGAATAGTTATGACTCTTTCACATCATCTGACAAAATATCATGTTGGGATGAGAATGGGTTCATTGATAAAAAAATTCAAAGCTAAAGCTTGTTTTTCATAAATAATTGTTTTTATTAATAAACTTGATCAACTAATTTTAAAAATGACCTAGATGGTTTCCTAATTAATTTAGAAATGGTGTTAAGTGCTAGTTTACAGCAATTTATAAGACAATTTTAATAAAATATAACACACTCAGATTATAGAAAATTTTATTTAAATTAAAATTGAATTTTAAATTTTTTTTTAAAAAAATGCGTACTTAAAATTTTAAAACTATTTGCATGAATAGTTGGTATTTTTTTAACAATATATGGGTAAAATATCATTCTGGTATAAGAATTGGTTCATTGCTAAAAAAAATCAAAACTGAAGATTGTTTTTCATTAATAAATGTTTTCACTATTAACCTTGATCAAGCAATTTTCAAAATGACCTAGGAGGTTTCCTAATTCAGCGATAAACCTGTGGTAGGTTTCATTTTACAACAATTTGTAAAACCTTTCTAATGACATGTAACAAATTTAGAATATAAAAGATTTAAATTAAATTACAAATAAAAAAGAAACAGTGGAGATTGTTTATCATTATTGTTAGTTAATAATTCAGCTTAGGAATAACACAAGAATACTAATATTAACACTACCTTTATAATAAATCTGAATGATAACCTGAAGAAAGTTTCATTTGTAGTTTGAAAAAGGCGCATTTGTTTGGAAGACATCACTTTGAAGTGGAACATAACTTCTTCCAGTGGGAGTCACAGGATTAACTTTTGCTAGAATGTCCACTACTGACACCCACAAAACATCAACGTTTCTTGGATACGAGAATGATGTAGCTGGCCCAAAGGGGTGAAGAAAAGTTATCTTTACCTCATCAAGTTCATTTTTCTCCAAAACGTACCCGAGCCACCAGTTTCCTGCATACACCGAGACAGATTTTAATGTAAAAGCAGAGTGGCACTTTTCAGCCACATCGCATACTAAAGGGACTTGCGACGGCGTTGGAGGCTCAGTAAAGAGACAGAGATTGGAAAAAAAATTGCTGTAAAAATTATTTAGGAAATTAATTAGGAAACCATCTAGGTCATTTTTAAAATTAGTTGATCAAGTTTATTAATAAAAACAATTATTTATGAAAAACAAGCTTTAGTTTTGAATTGTTTTATCAATGAACCCATTTTCATCCCAACATGATATTTTGTCAGATAATGTAAAAGAGTCCTAACTATTCATGTAATTAATTTCGAAATTTAAATTATGTACTTTTTTAAAACATTTAAATTTTAAAATTTAATTAAATTTTAATTTAAATAAAATCTTCTATATACTAAGTGTGTTACATATCATAAAAAAGTTCATACAAATCTCTGTCATATGACACATATCCCAGGTCTCTAGCTTAATTAGGAAATCTTCTAGGTCAATTTGAAAATTGGTCGTATGCGTTTTTTTGACCAATTTTTTTAACTTTTAAAGTGCCATATTTTTTAAACGGATCAATATTTGTGAATAAAAATTTTCATTTCACAAATAACTATATAAACACTACTGTTGTTCCAAATTTCAAAAAAATCTGAGACGGTGATGTTTAATGAGTGTGTTGATTTGACGTGGAATGACTCCATAGTTAAAGTATTAGATTGGCAGATCACGTGACCTCCAATGCTAACGATGGGACGCGCACGAAGGCCAGAATAAGAGGGCAATGAGGCCAGTGTTCCCACCAGTTTTAGGAGAAAAACACAACGAAAAAATACCATTTAATTCTAAAATTACAAAACAATACCATAAAAATTTTAGCTGCATTTTGGAATCTTTTTAGTGACGTTAAACGCTTTGCTAGTATTTTTATGGTATGTTTTTGTAATTTTAGATATAAATGGTTATTTTTCATAGTGTTTTTCTCCTAAAACTGGTGGCAACACTGGCCTCATTGCCCTCTTATTCTAGTCTCCATACGCGCCCCGTCGTTAGCATTGGAGGTCACGTGATTTGCCAATCAAATACTATGATATATATGGTCAACGCTTATTGTACACAATTGAACTAATTGTTGTGAATATAATTAGTGAATTTGTGACGTAATAAAAAAACTATATAATATGCAGCTACAAGCCTAATTTTATTATTCTACGCTACCAAAACGAGGAGACAGAATAGGTCAAGATATAGGACTTGAAGCCCGGCCTCAACCTGCCTACAATAACCTTAACAAACCAAGCATTAAAACAGTAAATCATATTTAACTTATTCTATAGCAACAAAATAGCTAAGTATGGATGTATAATTGTGTTTAATTGTGCAATGGCATCATAAGCCATACCGTGCCTGATTTCTATTTGTCTTAAGCTTTGTCTAAGTTTTTAAAAACATATTTTAAAAAATATATTCTGAAAAAAGATTTCTAACACAAAATTATAGATAACAATGTATCTATTACTTTGTGTTTTATATTGTAAAACCCAAATATACCGATAAATTTATCCATTGTTTTGTGTTATACACTCTTAAAACAAACGAGTGGTTTTAACTCAGTCTGAGTTAATTTCCACTCCTTTCCGTGCCGAAAATGCACTTCTCCTATAGGAGTGAATTTCACTCTTTTTCGGAGTGGGTAAAAGAAATAAAAGAAAACAATCTGCGTCCTACACTCTTGAAACGAGCGGTTTTAACTCAGTCTGAGTTAATTTTCACTCCTTTCCGTTGCCGAAAATGCATTTCTCCTAAAGGAGTGAATTTCACTCTTTTGTTTTAAGAGTGTATATTATAAAACCCTATTTTACAGATAAATAAATTTAAAAGAAATATCTTAATTTCTTCTTAGCTATTTATCAGAACAAAAGCAAGGGAAAAAAGGATTTGCCTCCGAAAAAGAAATAACTATCCCAAATCGAGGCGACTTGAAAGACCCTGGACACCTTTGGAAATAGAATGCTGTTTATCTTAAAGGGTTAAGTCAACACTCTCCCGTTCCTTAACTGTTTAAGTCAACAGTTCAAACCTAAACAGTGAAACTCAGAAATGCAGGTCCCGCCTGGGAATCACCAAACAGTTGGACTGAGAATGTACAAAAAATAATTCTGTTTACTAAGAGTTCCAGTATTTGTTTCTTGTTTAGCGAGTATTTACTTGGAAAAAATATTTAAAAATGTTTTAAAGTTCTATTGAAGGATTTTACTAAATTCGCAGTATTTTGTTCTTGAATATAACTAAACTATAGAAGGGATTTAGGCATTGTGTAAGCAAACTGTTTGTTAGCCAAAGTAAGTTCAAGTATTTGTTATACTTCCAGTTAAAGAATTTTATTTTGTATCTATTTTAAATTTAATTTAATATAAACATTATAGTATTGAAATAATTTAACAGTAAAAAAATGTTTGACGTGGATAACTATAAAAAATGTAGCTTTGTGTGGAAAAGAGTGGAAATTTTTTTGATAAATGTTTCAACTAAAAAATTAATCAATTTAGTCTGAAAAAATTAAGTCTAAATTGTCTCAACAGAATTCTATTGTACACAATTAACATTCAAGTAAGTTTTTGTATTTTTAGATAATAGTTGTTTTTTTAAATAATGCAATATTGTTTATGACTTACAATAAGTACCTTTTAGCCTTTAATTGAGTCATTATTAAATAGATAAAATTATGCATAATCAAATTAAATGTATAATTAAATTCATAAAAGTTATTTTAAAAACAAACCAATTAGCAAACGTCTTTTTCAACTTATCCCAACCACAACCGATATCTAATGAATTCTTGAAAACTTCAATTCATAACTGAATTATCTCCTGAAAAGATTATTTATTATTCTTTCTTAATTGAAGTGCATTAGGTGTTTCCAAAGGAAAATATATGATTATTATAATTCCCAAAGTAAAGCTGAAAGATGTTTCCAACAAAGTTTCTGTCATTAGCATTGGATAATTAAATTAAAGAAGCCAAGGAAATTATCTTTTGTTTTTTATGCATAAAAATGGTCTCTAAATTTGTAGAAAGGTTTGGTTTAGCTGCAAGATGTGGTTGATCAGAATTATCTGGCTTCATAATGGTATGATTTATCTGCAAGCAGTATCAGGAATTTTAATATATTGACAATTCATGAAACTCCTTACCAAGTTTTTTTTTTCTACTAAGCAATTGATGTTTTCTTGAAATCATTCAACTCTTTCAATTAAGAGTAGAAAATGCATTAATGGCTTAGCAATAGGTATGGAATACTATGCTGCATAAAAATAATTATGTAAATAAGTAAAAGTTAAAATATTTGATTGTTTATTAGTTTACATATCATGAAGTCCTTCAACAATTGATTTGATTTTTTTAACGTTTGAAATAATTGCTCGAGGTTTTTTATACCAGATTCAGTTTTATTGAGTTTTAAAGTTTTTAACTAAAAAAAGCCAGCAAATGATAATCGGCAATAAATGAGTGATTTGGTCTGAGATTTACAAGTAGAGAGGAAATGAAGTAGACAGTGGTATATAATGTTTAAAACATATGAGATATTTTTGCATATTTTCTACAATTTTGTTTATCCAGATGAGTTAAAAAAAAGCAGAGTTAAAAAAAAAAACTTTAGTTTCATAACGTTTGAAAAGTTCACAAAAATTTATATTTTTGATTAAAACTAAAGAATATGAGCGAAAATTGTGAGTATTTTAAAGTTATAAAGTTATAACTTTTTTAAAGTTTAAACATACAGATGTTTTATAAGACTCAAGCTATATTTTTAAAAAAGTATTTTAATTAACGTCTCCGAAATTTTGACTTAGGATATTAATTAAATTTCGTTTCAGCAGTTATTATGTGTATTCCAACTGCTTTACTCCCTAAGGGAAGATAAAGACTAATGTTCAAAACCCACTTTTTTTTAAACAGTGCCATTCAAAACGTGTAAAAAACAAAAAATCTCCATATTTTCGATCCCATTGCAATTATTTCATTACTTTATATTAATATTAGGTAATTGAACGCAAAATGTATTTTAAATCATTTTTATTCTAAATGCGTTTTTATCGGCTACGTCACTATTCCTCATACGTGTGATTTGCTCTAAGTAACAAATTCAATGCTGCCCAGCTAATTAAATTCCACTCGGAACCAATGAAGGGACCTGACACTGTTTTTAAGTAATAAAGAAAATTAAGACCTTGTTCACACTTTTTTTGTATATTTCAAAAGACACAGAATGAATATGAGGTCATTTTTAATAATCATTAGCTCGCGACCAAAATTAACTGTAACAAGGAGACATGAGTTATTATTTTTCCCTTCTCATTTGACTCTAAACTTTTTCCTATGCTGTTCAAGGTGTCGTAAGTGTAACAAAGTTGCAACTGTATGTCTGTGTCATAATATTTTTTCTGTGTTTGCAGTATTAAATTGCATATTTTATTGAAAAGAATATTTCTAGTTGTTTTTACGAAACACAGTTTTCATTAAGAGCGTAGAACTACATTATACAGGGGGTTAAACAAAGCTCCGATTTAATACAGCTGTACAATGAATAACAATATTCTGAATAATTCAAAAATGGAATGTAATGGACAAATCTGCTGCTGAAAATAGGTTGTTTTGTTCTAAAAATAAAGAACCAAAATATTGTCTTTAGTGAAAGATTTGAGACAGTTAGAAGCTCACTCCATCACTTGAAAACAGTACCTACTCGAGAGCTTGGCTTTACTTTATTTTCCTACACTGCATTACTCAATTAAGCCATCATAACTCCATTTTTCAAATGTTTTCAGCAAAATAAATATTCACAACATTGGTTTTTTTCAACGGGGCGGAATTTTGGTCAGATAAGGTCTTTTGCAGACTTGGCATATTCTCCCGAACTGAGAGCCATTTTTGGTGGCATCATCTAGGCGGCTCTCATTCTGATTTTGACCCTCAGAATACCATAAATCTGAGAGCTCTATGGGTGTTAAATTATTCTGGGATTTAATTTTTCCTAGCTAACCCAAGCCAAATGGGTTCTCAATGGATCTTTTACATGCCACATAGCTACCGACTCAGCCGTGGCTTGAACCCTCAATCTTGGAATTATGAGGGTGGACCAGCAATACCTCACAGGGCCGGCTCCATAAAATAGTTCAACAAATGGCCTGAACATAGTTACCAAACTTTGTATGTCGAAAACCAAATCTGTTTTTACCATCCGGAATCCGCCCCATTCCCCAGTTTCTATCTAATAATATCTTCCTTAGAAAAATGCCGCCACACAGACCCTACCTCTTCAACAACTATTGTAAAACACCTTTTATTTTAATCCGTCAAGTGTCACTTGCATCATTGTCATAGCACTTCGGCATATTTCCCATTCGAGTCGTAATTGTTTTAGCCCTTTAAGAGTGGCTTCATTCAATTTCACTTGAGCCCGGGGTGGATTTTTTGTTTCAAAAATACAAAAGCAGCAATTCGGATTAGGTATGCGAAAAAGAAAACACGAAAAAGAAAGCATAATTAAGAGATATGAATTGTTCTCACATTCATTCGAGTTGCTACAGATAAAATGGGGTCAAGTACGCAGAAGAATGTTCCTACGAACTTCTTTTTCCCTAAAATGCTGAAAGTCAGAAGCGTAGTGGGTAATACTCCAAAAGACTTGACTTCATTTATTTTTAGCGAATCGTTTAAGGGGTAAAAACACGGAGTCGGCGAAGAAACTGTAATTAAATTCGTAGCCAAATTAATTAACATCACGAAAGAATAAATATTTCAATGAAGCGCGCAATAAAATTCGAACACAGAAACTCTTAATTAAAGTTATTATTTTGTAATATATTATTTTTTTAATTGTAAAAAAAAACATTTGTTTTACTGTGTTATTTACTATTAAATAATTAATGTTTTATGTTTTACTGTAGCACCAATGATTAATCAAACTTTCATTTTATATTGCTTGGAAGAGAGTGGATTATAAAGTCAAATGAACAATTCTTCATAAATAAATTATTAATTAAAATGTATCACAATAAAATGTGATTTTTTTTGTAATTGCTCTTACTTGCGTTTATTCTTGTTCAAAATGCAACTACAAACTATTCTAGAACTTTTCATAGTTTGAAATAGTAGATTATTCTTATGAGGGATGATCTTATTTAGGCCCGTAGAGTTAACGTATTAGTTTTGAAATTGTAATAACCTCTGTGAAAATATTAGTTTGTCATGTGATATATGTTTAGAATTTATGCAATTGTTTCATATGGCTATATTTTATGTATTTGACCTTTCTTCCCAAAGACAACTATTGGATGTTTAAATCAAAACATTCTTCATAAATATATCAAAATATACCTACAAAAGTAAATTTTACCATTTATTTATGAAAAGTAATTACCATTAATTAATGCAGAAATGCCACTTTTTCAAAGTATGATATACACTGACTAGAATCGATTTGAACTGTTATTTTCTTTATTACTAATTTTAACATCAGAAGGACCTAGTGTTTGGCAGATATCCAATCACTACTAAAATCGATTTTGACTGTTATTTTTCATCTTTTACTAATTTTAATCAATCAGAAGGACCCTAGTGTTTGGGGCAGAATAGTCCCAAATGCCCTTGCCGCATAGAACCCAAATAGCCACACAATTTTTAATGACAACTACAATTTTCACTTTGAAAGGTTTTAATTGATGACGAATTTCGAATCAAAAATGGGTAACTACCAACTAATGTTAGAAGCATCCATTTCCGAAAACAACAACAAACTACACATTTTCCATAGACAACCACCATTTTCAACTTACAGAACAATCGATCTGCACAATCGGATAATATAAAAGAAAATGGCTATAAAAGTGCCTATTTTTTATACCTGAAAATTACATAAAAATATTGTATGAACAATATATACAGTATACACATTCATTATTAATTTTTCATTTAATTTTAGTTTGAAATTTAAAAAAAGTTAATTTTATTTGTTTAATTATTGGATTTAAGCTACTTTTAATCTTTTTGATGCAATACTACTGAACATTCCAGACCGTAAATATCACGGTAGCGAGCAATAGAGAGCGAAACTTATTTGCGTCATTTACACGGTAGCGAGGAGAAAAAGGTTAAGCCCATTTCGTAAACTTTAATAGCTGAAAATTATCCCTCGAAGATCCTTTCTTTTTCTACCTCCACCCCCCATGCCTCGGTATCTTTTCAATCAACCCTGATCCCGTCCAATCTAGCACAGTCATGGAAGGTCTTATTTCTCATCAGGAGGATTACGCGGCAGCAAAAGAGACTCCGCAAAACGAAAAAAATTAGAAAAAAAACACGATTTTTTTTGCTGGCGGATGATTGTGTTTCGTTTTCTCGAGAGACTGTGACTGCTATAATCTGAACACTTGCCCCCTTGGATTTTTAGTTGCTGTTTTTGATGAAAAGGGCGCCAGAAACATCGCCAAAATTAATTTTCGTGTCGAGTTTCGCGCAGATGATTGGTTTCTTTGTGCAATCTTGTTATGCTGGAAAAGAGGGTTGGCGGATTTTTTTTTTTGGTCTTGTGTTTCGTGTTGATGTTATTGTAGAACTCACAGTTAAAAGAGCGTTGAAAATGGAAAAGCAGGTGAATTATTTTTTGCAAAATAGATTAAAATTTTCTGTTTGTTCTTTCAAATTGTTTTATTTTTAAAGAACGTGTTATGAATCTAGCAACACTTTTAGAATTTTTTTAATAAATTCCAGATACTTCACAGTTAGTATTTAATATACATGAATGTACTAAAAAATTGGATTTTTTGGTAAAAAAAATCTATCTCTATACTCAGTAACAAAATTAGCACTAAAACCATTAAGAACTTTTAGAATTCTGCTTTTTTGAGCAGGCTTCGCCTGATCACATACTCGCGTGCCTGGGGCTCTCCAAGCAGGATTTTGACGACGACCCTTTAATGGTGTTGGACTTTCTGAGGGTGTACGATGTCATGGACCTGGTCTAGCACTGCTGGCCTCCGGGGGCATGCAACAACAACAACAACAGAACTTTTAATAAAAATATAGTATTTTTAATAATTCAAAATTTTATTTAGGTTGGGCTCTATCAATACTTCCAAATCATTATAATCTAGCGTAATGATTGGTTCCCAAACCATATTTTAGCAATCTAAATATTAAACCAAAACTGGCTAGTGATATGTAAATTTGTTTTTTACATAATACCTTTTAAATAAGTTTTTACAAAACCAATCTATACTTATTAAAATATATAACTAAATTTAACGTTTAATAATCTTTATATGTAAGAAACCACCATTTTATTACGCTACATTTCTTTCCAGCAGTCCTTTCTTTCTTTCCATCAATTTCTTAGATATTTCCCCTCCGAAGCATTAACACTCACCTATCCATTTTATAACACCAAATAAAAGTTCTAACGACATCAACCCTAATGGCAATGAAGCCCCGGCCCTTTTTCGAAACTATAATTTATTGTTATGTTGAGTCAAGGCCTACTCAACTTACAAGGTCAGTGAAGCTTTTCCATATACGTGAGCGGATGAAAAGTTTAACTTCACTATTTCGAGTGTCGCAGTTCCGAATATGAAAAAAAAAACAGATCTCGAAACCTGATCGCTATCACTCGTTCACGGCTGACATAGAGCATACATTTAGCGTTCCGAGTGGTAACTTTCCTTCTGTAACACCACCCTCCATACCCCGGTATCTTTCCAATCAACTCTATATACACATTTTTATAGACAACATCCTTTTTGAACTTTCAGAAATATTCTGTGAAGCTATGCAAAGTTGCTACTGCTGAATATTTTCAATTATGAAAAACTTTTTTTCCTCAAACCTTCTTAATCCTTTTTTTTTATAAGATATTCATGGGAATTAATTTACATAGAGCGTAAGCTACTGGGCAACAACACAACACAAAAATTATGTATGAGGGTCAGCGATGAAAAAAAGAAAAGGATTCCACTCAATAATATTGTCCCCTTAAACTTAAAGTAATATTATAACAACAAATCTTAATATATAACTTTACTTAATTAGCTCTGTATAAAACAAAGCCGAACTACAACAACAATTCTTAGACTTCTCAATCACCACTAACACCCACCGAGCCATTTTACGACACCCCTCCCCCACCTCCAACAGCAATAAAACCCCTCTTTCGAAACGATAATTAACCTTAAAGTCAGACAGACCCTATCCCTGACCAATGGGAAATGACCGGTCGGCACAAAAAGGGATTGTCCAGTCTGCAGGATTAATACCGTTTTCTCAGCATCCTCCCCACCCTGGGAACGAAAGATCATGAGAGGGTGTTTTTACACTTTCTCCTCACCCTCCCTTTCAACCGCCCGTCAGGAGGGATGATCCTTTAATCTTGAGCTTCCCGCATACCTCCATCTCTTAGGGGGGGTTTTGTATTCTTGTATGTTTGTGCGTGGAGAAAGGAATATTGTGAGAAATTTGGAGACTTGGGGGATATATGTTGATTTACGCCCCTCCCTCTTCCTTTAGAATATCGAATAAATGTGTGTATGTAATGGAAAAGTTATTTATTATACCCTAAAGCATATTTTTGTTGTTGGAAATTGAATACATATAAAGTGGAATAACGAAATTTTCAATTTTAAATAACGCATGCAACTTATCGGTTTTTAATAATATTTAAATTGGACCGTAGGAAAAAGTGAGGGTTTTGCAATTTTTGTGAGGAATTAGTTGATAATTATTAACTGTAAAAGAAGCAAAATTGCAAAACTTGTTTTTTTATTGTATACAGCGCTTTAAAAACAAAATAGCTATGTTTTTTCATATATTTATTTTATTTAATATATTAATGAATCTTTATTTAAATAGTATAAATTTATTAGAAATAGCAGTGAGTTAAAAATAAATATTTCAATAAATTCTAAATATCCCATTTTCTATAGCCATTAATTGTTTCCATTTTTAGAGAAATCCTTTTTTGGCACTATCATGGAATGTGTTAATTATATTTTATCTTTTATACGAGATAAAACGCAAACTATAAATATTTTTTGTGAAACTTCCCGAAATTAAGAACCGACATCCTCTTTAAATCCGCGTGATAAATTATGTCGCAAAACTCTCAGCGGTGAAAAGAAACTTATTAACAAACTATGCTAAAAAAAAATAAACCATTAATTTTCTACGTAGTCCCTAAATAATAAACAATATTAAAAAATTCGCGATCTCTATTATCAAAAGGAGATGAAGTTTTTTCTTGGTAGGAGCTTTAAAATTAACTGGATGCCCCTAATTTATTCCCTGTCACGTAAGTAAAATTTATACTTATTTTAATAGCAAACTTCCAACGTTTTAAAATAGACTGTTAGACCCTGGAGTTTGGAAAGTGCGGTAAAGTGTTAGTTTTAAGTTTACTTACGATTTCAGTATTTAAGTTAAATAATGGAGAAAAAAATTATATTATTTCAATGAGGTTCCTTTAGAAAATAAACTGGAATAATATTGAGAACCTGAGAGTTTTCAATCGATGTAAAATTTCACGAAAATTCATTGTACGACATTCACTTCGTACTTTGCGAACTTTCGATTTTGTTAAAAGTTTTTTTTAAAAGGTGTTTATTTTTGGTGACATAATTCCAAACATTATAAAAGCTTTAAAAAAAAGGGTGCGTTGAAAGTTTCTTCACAGACCACCGACTTGTAAACCAAAAAAAATTCAGTTTTTTAATTAAAAACTATTTTTATTAAAAAAAACTCTACCCCACCAAAATAATCCTTCTCCTCATAAATATTTACTAATTATCTGTAGTTTTACCATGTTTCTACGCCAATACCTCACCCCATACAGCAAAACCTCATCAAAACACAAACCATCTACCCCGTTTTCCATCAAAAATTCAAAGAAGCTCAATCCCTCTTCCACGAATCTTATATAAATCGCCACAGTACACAAATTCGAATCTTATCCGCTCTCATTTTAATCTGCGAAAACCGGCTTCCGGATTTTTAAAATAAAAAACATGCATAGACTTCGACCCTGTATCCTAAAGAAACCAAGAAGGGGGGGGGGGGGGAAGCTGACATAAATAAAGCTGCCATCAAATATTCAACAAAATAATGGCAAAAAAATCCCTGTATGAACACGGAGATTACACATGCGCCCTCTGGCGTAAACCTTGCTAAGCCCCCCAACCCCCGTTGTAATTGTGAAGGTGGGGTTTAAGAACAGCGACGTTCTCTACCCTCCAAGAAAAAACCATCTTTGCATCATTTCTGACTTTTTCCCTATTAGAATGATGGAACAGAAATGCATAGGTAGATGTAGATGACCCCCTCCTTCCATGAATTTAAATAAACTTTTTTAGTATTTTGTTTATTTCAAGTATTATTATTTTTTGAGGGCGAATGCGGGGTTCGGGGGCGTCTAGGGATTTGGTCTCCCCTCGCTTTTTCATCTCATCCATCAAGTTTTAAGACAAGGATGGCGAAATGCCATATGTCTCCAATGGCGCAGTCTATCAATCTCCATATGAAGACACCGACTGTGTGTGGTGAAAGTAAATAAGTGTGTGTAGGAGCTACCAAGTAAAGACGCATCATGGAATTAAGAACTCCTGTGTCTTGTTTGAAAGATGACCGATTTTCATCTGGCTTGGTTTCAGTACGTAACAAAAATATTTTTAATAATATTCAATAACCCTACTTACCGGTTGTTTCTACAGAAGTGCAACTATTTTTTCCATCGAAATGTTCGTATGCAGATACAGTCATAATTTTATAACAATGGTTGTAAATTAGAGTTTTTCTCAGTAAAACGACTCTAAATAATATTTTAATATTTTTCAACCAGTCAATGGGGGGATCAGTGTTAAATTATACAAATAATAATGGAATTTTTCAATTGAAGGTTTTAGGTATCAACGAGTTTTTGTTTCCCTTCTTTTTTACTATTTGTCATCAAGTTTTCAAATCAAGAATAAAGATTCGTCATATTTTTCAATGGGCTCAAATGGCATAGGTCTCAATGTAGATACATCAAAAGTTGGTGAACACAGTAAATAAGTTTTTTTTGTGATATTATTAGTAAAAAATGTCCCTGATTGCAGTGTTTAGTCTGGATTTCAGACAGTTGTGGAACTTACGTTACACGTAAAGAGTAGGTGGATCTGAATGTCTTATACATTAAAGTACATATTTTTCATAATATAGCCTAATATTCTTTTTCAACGCTGGGATTATCTTTAATGCAACTAAAACAATTTAATTTTTTTATGTATTCGAATTTTTCTTCTCTAATACAGTTACAAATAAGTACCCATTTTTTTTTTTTGTCTTTTTGATTTTGTCATGACCCAAATTTTCAGACAATGTTCTAGTTTACATATCTCGACATACCGGGTGGCCCAGCGGGTAGTGTTTGAAACAAATGAAAAAATAAAAACAAATAAGAGACTTGAGAAGAATTTAATTATGTTTATTGAATGGACATATTGGGCAATTAATGATAAAGAGGTTCGAAGTTCCCGCCATATTTAACAAGGACAGCAGTTAGGGAGTTCTCGAATCCAACCATACTCCTTTTACCCATACCTTCCTCCATACTCCTGCCATACTCCTTTTGTTTGGCCAATTCGTTTTGTGGAACTTCTCACAAAAGTTAAAAAAGCTTCCCACAAAAAGAATTGGTCAAACAAAAGGAGTATGGAGGAAGGAGGAAGGTATTTGTAAGGAGTATGGAGTATGGTTGTATTCGAGAACCGCCTAACTGCTGTCCTTGTTAAATATGGCGGGCACTTCAAACCTCTTTATCATAAATTGCCCAATATGTCTATTCAATAAACGTCATTAAATTCTTCTCATGTCTCTTATTTGTTTTTATTTTTTCATTTGTTTCAAACACTACCCGCTAGGCCACCCGGTACATACTTAGTTAATTCTAGAGATTAATCATTGTTTTAGAACTATTTTAATCTCGACAAGAGAATATATGTTGTTTGAATAAAAAGCTAGGGCTATCTAGGGATTTACTGTATTTCAGATTATTCCTCATCCATCACGTTTTGAGACAAGAAAGCTTGTTGAGAGTAAACTGCCATATGTCTCCAATGGTGTGCTCTATCAATCTCAATTTTTCGGATGTAGAGCATGTATGTCGTTCCATTTACAGTCATAAAAAATTTTGTGTAAGCCAACTTTAGTTTGTTGAAGTGATAATGGGCAAGCGTAAGTATGCAACCCAACTCAAAAAGAAGCCGCATTCATTTCATGTAGGACCCATGTGTATATGTCTGCATAAATACCGATCCTATTAACTTTATATGTTATGAATAATTGAAAACATAATTATGAAAAAATAACTTAGAGAAGGGCAATTCTTTAAGTCATATCATATATCTTGCACAGTAATTACGTTAAAGGCCACCTCTTGTAATCTCAGTTACATTTTAATGAACATAAAAAATCTACGTTCTAGTAAAAATGAGATTTTTTGTGGAAAAATTGAATTAAAAAATCCGAGTTATTTCAAAAACAACAATTTTCGTGATTTTTTTTTAATTTACCGATTGTAACCAGAATCTTTGCCATCTACAGCAATACAGTCAACTCTTTATCAATGAAACATTTACAAGTATTCAAAAATACACATACATTTTAAGTATAGGGTGGGATGCACTTTGAGGATTCCAATCCTTCCCCATCCATCACGTTAAAAGACACGAGACTCGTGCGGATAGTGAACTGCCATATGTCTCCTATAGCGCACAGTATCAATCTCAATTTAAGGACACCAGGCGTTTGTGTTGCTGTTATTTTGCGATTTTTTTTGCGTAAGTTACCAAGTGAAGATTTCTGATCTAATGCAATTGAAGTTCTGTAATGTGGGATTTTGGCTGACATCGTGCTTCTGAATTATAAGGCAAATGCATTTTATGATTTTGTTTTTAACCCCATGAGAGAAAATTGGCTGAAGTGTTTTCACTTCATGATATTAGAATTTATATTTTTAATTACAAATTTATTTTTTTATGGTTTTTTTTTATATTGTAAAAATTATATTTCTGTAACAAAGGATCATAATCACTCCTCCATACTTCAAAATTAAAAATTTAGTAAATTTATAAAATTGATATTTTTTTAAAACTGTGTTTTTGGAAAACTTGAACAGTCAGGTGACGTATTTATACGTCTGAATTCCTCAGAAAGTAAATGTACGAGTAATTTTGGATACAATTAATAGTTTTTTTGTTTTTACGTTTTCATGAATGAATAAAAATATTTTTAAAAATTCAGTAAAAATAATGTCAGTAGATAAGTATATAATGATATTTGGTTATAAGAGTCAACCGTGTTGGATTTTAGTTCAGTACATTTATATGACAGTGAAACTAATAAAGTACGTAGCGATTTTCATTTATGAATATAGCCTTTTTCTGAAATTCTAAAAGCACATTAACGAAGAGGGCTATTCTATATTCTATGTATCGCAGCTAAAGAATTTGAGAGAATTATTATTGAATATTTTTAATCTACATCAAAATAAAATAAATTGCCATATAACGTGACTGTATTTCTATTTTTGAAAGCAAGAGTTAAAAAAACTTTTTTAAAACAATTTTTAAAGTTTTCAACCTTTTTCTTGAATGAAGTTTATAAATACCATGTTATTCAACACACTACGAAGTATAAAATTGATACATCATACAATAATTAAGTTGATAACAAAAATATGTTTTAGTAATTTTCTATTTCTGACTAAAAATAAAGCAGGAACTACAAGTGAATTTGTTTTCTACATCAACTTGATCGCATGAAGAAAGTTTGACTAAAGGAAGGTAAGATGTCGGTGATAATATTTCTCTTCTCCTATAATCTTTTTTCTGCATTATTTTTAACTTACTTTTCATCAAATACAAGACACGCGAATTCCGTACACTTTTTTCTTCCAATTTTAAACAAAATTCCATCGTGACTTTATTTACCAGTCCTGAAGTTCGTTCGAATAAGGGCTGTCGGGGAAATTGCTCTCGAAATTGCATCTAACAAGAGGCGACAACAAGAAATTTCTTACATTCCTTAACACCGTCCTTTCTTAAAAAAGAATAAAAAATGTAACCAAGTTCCATGCCTCCGAGGCTCAAAGGGGTGGGAAAAATTACTTCGAGGAAACAAAAAGTAAATTACGTCAGGGAAAGGCATTTCCTCGATAATTTGAATAACATTAGTCTTCAAATAAGGAACAATAAGTTCTGATAAGATAGAGGAATAAAAAATTGTTTTTTTCCCAATTGCAGTTGTTGAAGTAGATGAAATTTGTTGAAACCATGATTGCACTAGAGTAGAAATCAGTCCATCATTTATTTTCAAGACAAGCACAAACTTTAGATTCGGGACACAAATTATATTAGCCAATTGTTGCTAACATTAACAATATGAAGACATTTAATTCGTAATTTAATTTCGATATTCAGAACAATGGTACAGTATATTAGTTTTCAACAAATTCGAAGCTTAATTGCAACTATGATCTATTCTGATCAACTTTGACTTACGGGGGACCAGACCCCAAAAAATTTTTTAAATGACATTTCAATGTTTTTAGTGTTTCTTAAAATATGCAATCTTAGCTTTTCAATGATATCTTACATTAAAAGTTTCGAGTACTGGAAGTATTTTTAATATTTTTTTAGCAAACGTAGTTTAGGTAAAATCCAATCATGTTTTATAGGTAAGAAACCGCTATTGTTTACTTTAAACGGTTATATCTCAAAACTTACTTTTTCAATGTTCATGTACCTTTTTCTCAAATCTACTGTAAGTATCAGCCTAAAATTTTTTATACGTATTTACAAAGTTTTTTTCTAAAAATCGCTGGAGGGATTTGACTATAAATGTGTTCCTTTTTTTTCTTTTTAATATTATTGATGTTTTCGGTAAAAAAAATATGTAGTTTCACTTAAAAAATTATAATTAAAAAACTAAACAAAAAATTAAAAATTTCCATTAAAGTATAGTTAAACATCCATTTAACAACTAGAAAAAATTTCATTAAAAAGTATCAAATAGATTCTGAGAAAAAAGGTACATAAAAAAGGTCATTTTAACATGGGCTTCAATGGAAGGCTCCGGTCCCCCTTAATTCCACAAACCTGTTTTATTAAAACTCCCTTCGGTTGAAATTGTTTTTTTATTTAAAGGCTACTTCCATGCAAGTTTATTCTTTCTGCAGTGTAAGTCACATGTGTAAAAAGTTATTATCACTACAACTTTTAACATTAATAAAAAGAAATTAACGGAATAGCTGATCTAGATAATATAGCCTGCTTTATATATTTTTATTTATTTTTCAAATAAAAGCTTGTAAACTCCTCTTAAATTGTTACTTACACTACAAGTACATGGAATTAGCCTAAAATAAATGGCTACATCTAATGAATTTGAATAGTATTCTTCCTGTAAAGGACACACTACCCTGAAAAAAGCAGAACAAAAAATAATGCTTTTCGAACAGTTGGTTGAAGTAGACGAAATTTGTTGACATACCGTGATTGAGCTGGAGTTGGACACTTGGCCTAAAGTCTCCCAATCAGCGTCAATTCAGTTGCCAGGGCTTTGGCGGCTAATCAAATGACAGCACCGCAACCAAGTCCTTTCGAGGACAACTTCTGGGATGTACCATTTAGTACTATAAATGAAAAAGAGATGCTTCTTGCATTGAAATGGCATAGTAGAAGAGTCACTGTTCTGCTCAGATAGGGGATTTAATGCGATGGATGGGATAGCATTTTATTGTGACAACAAAGTTTTCCAAATTTAAAATCCGTAAGTGTTAAGGTGTATGATGTTCAAGACCAAATATTCTGCTCCCTTTTAATTGCATAAACACCAACATCAAATTCTAATTCTAAAATTTCTCATCTAAAACATTGAACGTACTATATTGATGTTTTTGATTAAAAAAAAACGATGAGTATAGGATATAAAACCTGATAAAAAATTTATGAATATAAGGGGTTCATAAAATACCTAAACATATGTTTAATATATTATTACTTTTTAACAGCTTAGATTTACATGACATTAATTAAAAATTAAAATATAACTAAACTTTTGGCATTCATTGATGCGATTTTAAACTATTAAAAACCATTATTTAATCCATTCAACTATTGAAACACAAATTGGTTCATTTAATTCTAATTAAACAACCAAACCTTAATGACACAAACAAAGTGTCTTCTATGGGTACGTACACAAACGTAGAACATAATCATTCCCTCAAGAATTCCAACGACGATTTTCCCGGTAATGTTTACGAGGTATATCAGAAGACAGCTCCTTTTGAAAAGCAGGAGCAATGATAAATTCAAAATCGATAACCAAGGGGATATAAAACCTGATAAAAAAATCATGAATATAAAGGGTTTATAAAATAACTAGTTGAAGTAATTTCTACGAAACATAACATTTTAATTATTTATTACTTTTAACAACTTAGATATACATATGACATTTATTAAAAAATTAAACTTTTGACGTTGAAGCGATTTTAAAACCATTAAAAATCATTATTTAATCCATTCAACTATTGAATAACAATCGGGTTCACTTAATTCCAATTAAACAACCAGACGTCAATGACACAAACAAAATTCCTTCTATCGATGAGCACACAAACGTTGAACATCGTCACTCCCTCAAGAATTCCAAAGGCGATTTTCCCGGAATATAACGTTTATGAGGTGTATCAGAAGACAGCTCCTTTTGAAAAGCAGGAGCAATGATAAATTCAAAATCGATAACCAAGGAGATAAGAGATAGCACGGCGCCAATTGGAACATTTTTCTTGGGAAATCGATTTCGGCTTAGTTGAGATTATTTTTAGCCGATTATTTATTGTTTATGTCATGTCAGAACGGGAGGAAATGGTGGAATGACATTTTAAAGGCTTCCATGCAGAAGACGCATTTTTAAGGGGACTTAAGTCGTGTTTTAGAATATTCTATCGTGTTTTAGAACATTCTATAAGTGTCTGGTGGAATTCGGAATAAATGCGGTGATTCGGTAGCTGAAATGAAGTGTGAATCGTGTTTTTGAGTGGGGTTTTGTTTTTGACCGGAGACTAAATTTTCTTGCAAAGAAAGCCAATTCATAATGTGGTGCTAAAACCAATGAGGCATTTCAGAATGAATACTTTAAAGAAAATAATATATATGTACGTCTTTATTTTATCTTTACATGTTAAGGAAACGTAAAATGGTGTAGTTTACAGTTAGTTAAATTATAACGTTTAGCGATGCATTTCATAAAACTGATTTTCAACCATTTATTTTTCCCATACTTTTGTTTATAAGTTTAAGTTCTTTAAGTTCTTATATGTACAAATATTTTAATTGTAGCGATAGGTTGATACCATACCTAATAAGCCTAATAGCCTATAATACCTACCATACCTAAGTATTAAAACTTTGGGTGGCTATTAGGCTTTCATTGCTAACATATTGTGGTACCAGTTGAGCTACGCATAGACTATCGACGGAACTTAATTTTAACCAACTTTAAATAAAGTATCACCCGGCAGTATTCCGAAAAAGCCTTTCTTTATTCAAACCACCAGGTAAATAACCTTTTAATTCATAAAATTTCTGAATCTTTACACTACCCAATGGGAGAAACTATAAACACATTAATTCAGCTCCATTGTAAACAAATATAACATATATAACTGATTTTAAACATATTTTATTGAGCTTGAAATTCATTCACAAAAAAAAAATTATGGAACATTTTCATGCTATTTTTTCCCATTTTTAAATCGGAAAGAAATGCCATTGAACCGATTTTTATGTTTCATCTTCACCCCTAAAGGAAAGAAAAGTCCATGCACTATAGCGACACTACAGTCTGCTCAATGTCCCAACCCACCATGGCCCGCGCAAGATATATGAAACTTTTTCCCATCATCCCGAAAGCAGCACAAGAAGTTTAAAAGATGTTTCATATAAGAAACAGTTATTGTGCGATACCGCTATTTTACAATGAACTGCATTGGAAACTCGACAAGCCGAACTTCAATCGTATTATTCTGATCCAACCATTCATTTATATATATACTCTTGATAAAATTATTCATGCCTTTTCGTGCAAAATTAAAAAGATAATTGACGTAGCATTTCAACATCTATGCATTAATTAAAATATAAAATTTCTCATAAAAAATTCATTAACCGAAAACTCTTTTTTTGAAAAAGGACCGGTCTCGATTGATCCGAGTTTTACCCCGGCCGACTCAACTTATAAAGCCAGAGAAGCTTTCTGTAACGTCACAATCTTTGTCCGGCTAGGATAGTTGTCTTTTCTGAAAGAGAGGGCCGTGCGCGAATAAGTTTCGTACTTTTGTCTTCGGAAAAAATACAATCTTAAAGGGACGGATAGCATGACGTCATGAAAAGCTGTTCAGTGAGGTCATGGTTCAACTGTTTAAAATTTGGAGGTAAAGTTTGGCTGATTTAACGTTACTCTAGAGAAGTTTAAATTAGACAGTTGTTAATATTTTTAGCTACGTCAAGTGGTACGCAAAACAGCTCAAAATCAGTAGAAACATTGGATTTGAATTCACTTGTGCGGCTGATACCTTAAACTTCACTTCGTATAATTTAATAAATTTTGTTTATTTTTTAAAGTTTTTCGTAACAAAAATCTTTGTTTATCTAATGATAAATCTATGTTATCAATTGAAACTCTATATATGATACAAACTTAAATCATTTCAGGGGTTTGGAAGCCATTAAAAAATTGTGAATTGAATACGTGATGTTAAGTAAATGGAAAACTGGTGAAAAATACTAAAAGTGATGCTTTATTGTCATCCCATATGTTCCACGTCCATGCTAGGGGCAAAATGGCATTTTATTCCAAAGAAGAAAAGTACTTCGAGTAGACGGTATTTGAAGAACGAAGCTGCCAAAAATCGACTTTTTTTTTCTTTATACCTCCGAACGGAGTCCAAGAAAAGAGCTCAAATCGATCTATATTTCTCATTGATTCTCTATTGATTTTGAGTATTTCTCTTGTTTTAAAATTTTAAAGGTATTAATTTAGTTACTATAAATGGGTTGTGGAATGTTTTTAGTTTTAAACAAAATATATTTAGAACACCCACGTTTTTATAATGGACAACCTTATAAATAAATAAGAATTTTAACTTAAAAAGTCCTATATTGATCTATGTTTCTGAATAGATTGGGTTTTCCTACTTCAGTTTTTTTAAGTTCCTTGTAGTTTTTTTCCTTTAAAAGACTGTTATAAATTTTGATTTTAAAAAATTCATTTTAATTTCACTTTTATATAACACTTTAGATAATAGCTAAGATTTAATTAAAGGCTTTTAAGAAGAATGCGTATATTTGTTAATTTAAAACTTAAATTTTATGTGGGCAACAAAAAACTTCTCAAGAGAGATTTCCTTCATCATAATTGTTCGACTTCGTATTAAATTGAATTTTAAAAGCGAGTCACGAAAAATGTCATGCTACTTATGTACTATGTTTATATAAGTAATAATTTATTCAGTGTTGTTATGAGATAATAAGACATTTTACAACATTACTGTAATAAACTACATCATCGTCATTACTTATAGTAAAAATCGTACATATCAACATAGGACGTAAATAATTCAATTTCTCACTATATACTTACATGAATGATGATGTAATAGCAATTTTTTTCTCGTTATTTGGAGCATTTTGTATTTTTGCTTCCGATAGGATAGCTTATTTCATAAAAGTGTTATCCAAACAAAAATAATTCATTGCAAAAACATCAATATGTAACTTCATCAACTGACTACACTAAAACTTCTTAAGATGGTAGCATGTTAAAGAATTTTAGTCACAAGGCAAAACTAAGTTTAGCTTAATCCTGCTTTTTCATATGTACTTCAGAATTCATTTTTAATGATATTTATAGTGAGAGCCATGAAGCATCAAATATTTTAATAATTGGAATAAGTGATTGAAAAAAAATGATCAATCTGCATAATAATTATGTTCATAAAAATATAGATTTTTAAACATGGATCGATATGTTTAAGGCTGGTAATTATTGTAACCTAATAAAAAAAAACTATTCTAATGAAAGTAAAAGCTTTTTTCCCTAAAAACTACTAGTCTTAGCCCCAACAGGTTTTTGAAAACGCTTTTAGATATTCAAAGACTGTGCTTTGATTTTTCACCACGTTCCTGTCAACAACCTTAAGGAACTCTACAGTCAAACGAGCTGAGGAATAGTAACAACAGAAACAGCACTTTAAGTTTTGAAGGTTAATATACTCACACAAAAGCCGCTAAGAAAAAAATATGGTGAACACTTACAAGTGATATTTAACTTATATAAATAAAAGTCAAATGTAGGGAAAACTGAATAAATTTAATTTCATTCAAAGCATACTAACAAGTCAAAATACATTCAATTAAAATTAAACTCATTATTTAATTTGTATTACAATTTCTGAAAATAGCTTATTCGAATTAATTAAAATAGTTTTTTATTAGATACTACCACTGTACAGAGAAATTTAGTCATTAAATTCTCAAATACTCCATTACTTCCAATTTTTTATGTCTTCGTTCACTTGGTCCCTTTTAACAAAACCGTCCACATATTCAATGAACCTTTTTATCATTTACGACTTCTCTTTTAATTAAAAACGACTCATATTTTTTACTTCTTTAAATTTCAAGTCACTTTACAAAAGCTTTTTTTTTTCGTTCTAAAAGAAAAAAGACGGTTGAAAAAACAATAAAAGTTTTACTTTTTTATGACTTGTCTTCTTGACATGAAGAAGTAAGGTTTTCATCTTAGTTTTCCTTGATGCATGTCAGAATACTTATTTGCGGAGTGGTGTTTTAGTAGGAGTGACATCTTTCATCGTAAGGAGTAATTGTTCGAATAAATTATTTTTATCATCTTAATTTATTAAGAAAAAAATGTATTCTTCAAAAAAATCTAACTGGAAATTTTTATGCGGATATTTTTCTTAAAATTTAATGAAAAATCGTTTGACGTATGACCATACCAATATTGTCACAAACTTACTTATTAAATAAAGTAATTTATGTTACGTAATATCTTTCTTTTATCTTATTAAAAGTAAATTTTACTTTTACATGTAGGTTTAAAAAAAGTGTCGTTTCATTTTTATGAAATTAGGGAGACAATCAAAATTAAATACATAAGTTGAAGCCAAATACCTTATGATAGAATTGATATATCAAGCCTTTGCAAAACAATCTTAATCGATTTTCAACGTATACCAAATGACGTTAAATTGAAGGTTTTAAAATAAATAAATTCGAAACAACGAACGTTCTGTTTTTCACAGTTATCGATACCAAATAGTTTATTCATTAAAAACGAAACTTTTAAATAGTTATAATTTATATACAAGATCTTACATTTACAAGAACACTCAACTGAAACTCTAATCAATACACAAAAAATCAATTTAACTTGAAATTTCCCCTAAAACTAGATTAAAGAACCTTTAAATGTGAACAAACACACGAAGCAACGAAAGAAACGAAGTAAACAAAGTGAAGAAGCGAAAAAAATAAATTCGAAACATTTCTATATCCACCTCGAATCAATAAAGTGTAACACAGTGCGAGGCCCTATTCTTCTGAGGTTTCTGAAAAATACAACGGCATTTTGGGACTGCATTGCCCCTCCATGGAGTTGGAATTAAGGATGAAAAGGAAGAAGGCATTATGTTATTTTGCACGCAATATTTTACATGAGATAAAGAATTTTAATCCAATGCGTTAAGTATTTACTATGTCAAAATAGGACTGTGCACCTAAATTATTTTTATTCTGTTTCTGTGGTTATAAATTTTTGAACATAATTATTTTTTATAAATTGATATGTTTCAGAGGACGTTATCCTTCCAGCTGTCATTCCTCTTCTTCCTTCGATCAAAGGATCCGATTGAAGGAAGGCACCACGTGGGGTTTTGTTACCACATTACATTGATCTACCAATCAAAGCTTGAGGAAATAATTTGTTTCATCCAGCATTTATGTTTCCACTAAAAACATGAAACATGTCCATTATAGATAAACCAATGCGAAGTAAAGTTTATATTTTTTTAATTTACCACTTTTGAAACATACTTTATCCTAAAGTATTTACCAATTTTTGCCTTTTTTCGATTTTAATGAACCTGTAAAGATTATTTTGACTACATACACTGTAAAAAAAATTTACTCGGGAAAAGTACTGGCAGCAGAGTTGCCAGGACTTTCCCGTTTCGTTTTTCCTGTGTATTTACAGAAGTTCCGTTTCTAATTTCTCCGTTGTTAAAATTTTCCATTTTGCATTTTCATGTGTTTCTACTTAAGTTCCGTTTCTTATTTCTCCGTTATTAAAAATTTCCATTTTGCATTTCCCCGTACAGGTAATACATGTAAGGTAAGGTAATCGTTTCCGGCTGCCTATTTCTAGCCTTCTTTAGGAGCTTTAACACAGCCAATAACGCCTCGTAATTTAGAACCCTGGTCAAGTCACGAGGTTTACACCTGAGCGGGCCCCCAAAGGAACTTCGAGCGAAATCGTACGCTAACGTCGTAGGGACTTTGGACTCCACTGATTTAACGAGCACGTCTGTCCCAGTGTACTCGGGCCCATCCGTGAATTGAGGATTTTTCTACTATTTCCAGCACAGATCCGATTTATAGGATGACTGGCAGTAGGTGGGATTCGAACCACCGCACTCCTGAGAAGGTTGAATCTCTAGGCTGATGCCCTAACCACTCGGCCATGGACGGGCCTTGGTAATACAGGTGTTTGATGTTCGAGTTTCGATGTGTGTATTCTTAGTGCATTATCGCCAATTCTACGATATGGTAATAAAAGTATGACAGTTCTAAAAACGGGAAAATTCCGTTTTCATCTCTTCGCTCGTGGTTTACGAACATTTTCCGTTTTCAGAAGGAAAAACCCGTTTTCAGAAGGAAAAAAACCGTTTTCAGTCGTTACGGGAAAGTTCCGTTAAAATCAGTAATTTTTCTCTTGAAATTTCAGGTTTTTTTAAACAGTGTACTTCGATAAAATATTGTATATTTATCACTATGAATCTCAAAAACGCATTAAAAATTTAGGATTTTAAATTTATGGAATAGATATAAAGAGAAAAACTAAATAGCAATTCTTCTTATATATCTTACAGTACACTTCCATAAAATGTCACAAAATCAAGCCATATAGTTATTTTGTGCATCTTAATTATTAAATTGGGACAAGTTCTTAGGCAGATATTATAGTTTTACTAGTGCAGTAAAAAAATCTTGTTATAAATCTGGTGTTATTAGGTACGAAAGCGGTTTTAAAGGGTTCTCGTTATTGTATACGACACATTAGAGAAAAGTATATATTTAGAACTGATGGATGGATGTTTGGGTTTAATGGCGCAAGGGCATCAAAGGCCATACACATCTAGCACTGAAAGAGGACTGAAGCTTTAAACTATAAATATTAATATAACATACATGTTTTAAACAAATTAATTAAATAAAGTTCACAGTTAACAAACCTAAATTAAATCTATGTCTGGAAATGTAAGTATCAATATATCAAGAGCCCAGAAGAACGTACCTTTGAAAATAACCTTTAAATTTTATATTTGTAGATAGAATGAAATGGCATTTCAATTCCTCAACTTGAAAGGTTTTGTATGGGAAGAAATCCTGAGCGTATTGAGCCACCAACTCGAAGCATCTCCATTTAAAGTGTAAGGTCTGTGTGTTTATCGATCGTACTAACAATATAAATGCCCCGGAGCCCCCAGCGTATGCATTACGCTTTTTTTGCAGAATTGAAGATCCTGAATTGGATTAGCGACTTCTATTGGAATTGACAGTTATTGCAATTACGGTGATGGTTAAATGTGTTTCACGGTGTTTTTCTGCAGAGTTATTGTGTTACTGTGTCGATATAGTTGGTGGTCCATTAGATGTTTCATTGATGTTTGTTTCAAATTTGCCGAAAGGTTAACATGGTGTTTCTTTGAAAAGATTCTTTTTGTGAAGTAAAGAAAAAGGGGACAAATATTGGATGCTTGTGAAAAATTCCATTAATTTTGATGTGGAGATAAAGTTATTTATTTTCGTTTTGCCCCGAGGCTCGTATTTGCGTCGTCTGTAAATGATAGTTACGTTAAAAAAGGTTTTTAGAGTACGTTAAAGAGTTCAACAAACTAGCGACAAATTCATTTTATTATTAGTAGAAATATACCTTTCATAAATTTAATGAGGGAAAGAAGGGTCGTGTTACATATATTGAAAGATAGGGGTTTAAATATTTTATTTCGGTTTATTTGTTGGATTGTCGGCTTCTATTGGAATTGACAGTTATTGCAATTACGATGATGGTTAAATGTGTTTCGCGGTGTTTTTTCTGTAGGACTACTGAAAGGGAGCTTTGTGTTCTTGTCGATATAGTTGTGTCCTTAGATGTTCATGATGTTGTTTCAATGCGAAAGGTTAACATGATGCCGCTTTAAAAAGTTGATTTTTGTTAAATAAGAAAAAGGGGGTAGAAATATTAGATGCTTGTGAAATATTCCATTAATATTGACGTGGAGATAAAGTTATTTCCGTGGTGCCTAAGGCTTATAGTATCTGTATTTGCGTCATCTGTAAATGGTGGTTATGTTAAAAAATGCTTTTAGAGTGCGTTAAAGCGTTCAATAAACGACACACTCCTTTTATAAGTAGTAAAAATAAATCTAGAATAAATTTAATGAGTGAAAGATACAGTTGTGCTACATACATTGAACGATGTTGGCAGCAATATTGCACTGCGGTTTCCTAATGTCTTTCTTGTGGTACAAAAATAAGTTAAATAAATTTCTTCTACCAAAATATTGCGTTTTCGAAATTGAATTGAAATATTGGATAGAAATTTATTTTAATTTAATTAGTTACATCAATGCTAAAAATTTCTAACGTTAGCTTGTTACCATATTTTTGTTAATGTATTTAAGTTAAAGTGGATAATAATTAAGCAGATATGTAATACTAATAATACCACATGTTATCAGTATCACCACGCGTATAAGTTTCTTTTTCCTTTGAGTTAACGTGAAATAAGCGTCACTTTTCCAAATACTATGCGATAAAATAAACCTCTATATAAAACTAAAAATTGTGTTACCATAAACTCCGTGTATGGGTTTAGGTTTTTCACTATAACGAAAGTGTACATTTTTTAAAAGTAAATATGATTTAAAAACATCAACAAAACTAGAAGTTTGATGAAACGACTTACTAGGAAAGTTTGCCACCATCAAACTACGTATTTCATTTAGTTAAACAGCTAAAAATGACACTTATACGCTAGATAAACATAAAAAACCATTTCGATGCAAAACTATTATTACACACACAACTACCATCAACTAAACTAGTAGTTTGAAGGAACAACTTACCAGAAAAGTTTACCATTAAACAACATATCCCATTGCTATAAACAAAAAAATTTGCCATTATACGCTATATAAACACAGAAAACTATTCGACGGAAAACTATTATTATACAGACAAAACTAGTACCAAAGGAATTCGGTAAACGGAATTTATACTATTCCTATTCTGTTTGATTTTCGCCTCAGAGCCCGGGAAACCCGAGGGTATTTTTCCGGTACTCAATGCAATGTTCTAATTACGCCTTTTATTTTTCTCTGGAAACGACGAGCAAGTCCAATGCATATAATAATAGAGAATGTCGAGGCTTCAATATAATATGGTGTAAAAATGGTAAAATGGGTTAGTTATACTAGCTGGAAAAGTATTTATCGTCGTAAAATTGTTCTATATTTATGGTACGGATGATGAACTCTTTTATGTTATATAACATTCCTGATGTTGAATACATTTAATGCTGTGTAATTTATATTTAATCTGAACTTGCACACTTTGTAGAGAATTTAGAACAAAACAGATAATTAAAGTTTTAAAAATGATTCCAATACCATTGTTACAGTCAGATATGGATAAAAATGCATGAAAAAAGCTGGATAAACAGTCGCCAGCATAAACAAGCAAAAAAAAAGGTTTTAACTATTCTAAATTTAAGCTTTTAACTATTCTAAATAAAGGTTAAAACTATTCAAATTTATATATCGAAGACATAAAAGGATACTTTTCCATTTCGTGCGCACAAGCGATTAAGTCTCCGAAAAGCATTTGTATTTGTACAAAGTCAGCTAAACAGAATATTTGCAATGACAACATTTTACTGCCTATACTTTGGTCCTTTAACTGTAAAAAGTATACTGTGTTTTGTCGCCAAAAAATTCAGTTTATCGCCAAAATTCGCCCCCGCGAAATAGAGAAGTACTGATAAAAGTTATAATCATCTTTTTTTGGTACACTGATTAAGAAATGAACAAACTAATTTCGAAACCTCCCATATAAAATAAAACTATACATCTTCCAACTTAATCTGAACTTTTCTCCAATTCCTTTACCCCTCACCAACAAAAATAATAAACAAAATAAACAACCAAATCAGGAACAAAAAACTCTTCATGTGTGAAACTCCGGATTTTATGCTATCGTAAAAAGCTAGAAACTGCTGACAGTATTTACTAACACAACCAGCTTGTCGTTTCAACACCTGACGGTAGGAGAAGCTGTCATTGGGACTGCACACAAATGTCAGATATCTTATACGATGCCCTTTTGGCTCGCAATGTAGATGGACTTTATTTTGGTCCTATTTCTTAGCCGAAATATTTTTTTTATGAAAGATAGCCACTTGATTTGTTTTATTTTTATGGTAGAAGATAAGGGTGTTTATCTAAGCTGGATATGGAGACAAATAATAGGGATTAATACGGTAATCTCGTGGATTTTGTTTGTAGTGAGTTAGTATTTATGTATGGATTTGCCAGAAGTACGCCATAAAATACGTTAGTACATTTCGCACTGAATGTAGAAAAGTGACGCTTCTCATCTCCAGTCAGCACGACAAAAGCGTCTCGTTTCGAAATTGCGTGGGAATTGTAAAGATCAATCTGGCCTTATTTTTTAGTACGCAATAAACACACAGAAAATTTAAAGTAAGTGTTTTTAATTGCTTTTTATTAATTTTTATAAAAAAAAATATTAAAATCCAAATATTACTTTACGTTATTTAAAGCAGTTTATTATAGGTCACAAATACGAAGTATAAAAGACGGCACATCTTAATGAACCCAACACGCAAAATTTAAATATATGTATTTTCTTCAAGAAAATTTTAGTTAATTTTAATAAAACAATTGTAATAACAGTATATTAGATAACTATATAATATACTAATTAAAGGAATAGCTCGATTGAAAGAAAATGCAATAGCTTATGCAAGTCAAACATTTCTTTTTTTATTTTACGAACTTTATATTTTTTATTCATACCCATCTAATACTTTTTACATTGCCTTTACGGCTAAATGGTTAGGAAGCTAACTTGTCAGACAGGTCCCGGGCGAGAGAATCCCGACATACACTGTAAAAACTAAACACGAAAACGCAACTACAACCTAATTAAACATGCAAGATCATAAAAACCTTAAAACAACAACAAAAAATATATACCCGTTCTAGGTACCGTTAGCCATCAACCGCAATCTCATATTGATGCTCCTTATCACTAAATTGATCACTTACGTCAACGATCTATCTACCATCTACGTATCATACGTATCTAACAGATCTCTATGTACCCGATTTAGGTATAAATATTACCCATTTCGATTGTGAAAAATGGCAGTGATTAACAAGCCATGTCCGTTTCTTTTACTTCCGTGAATTCCACATAACCAGTGCTCTAAATTACGATGCCTTTACGTGGCAAATCTGGACATCCACCCAATGGGGCCCACTCGAAAGAAAATCGCTCCTTCCACCCCTTACCTTCGTAGCGAATCTACCTTTGTGGGTATTAATAACATATTTTTCAACATTCTCCAAAGGATTTTAAATATTTAACAAGCACACTTCTTTAAATATTTCCTGTATTAATTTCCTCATTATAAGTAAAAAATTAACCACACACACGAACAAAAAACACTAATAACGAAGTAAGATTAAATAATTTAACACTTTCCTCAAAAAGTAATTTGAACTTTTTCTACTGTTCACTATCCCCTAAGCTTCTATTACCACTAATACCCGATTTTTCAGCATTATCAGCTAATGCGCCCAAAAAGCATTACGCTGTCCTTTTTCCGTGCACCTGTAATTATTAGCCAAGTCCTTACTTTAAACATCAGCAAAAAAGATTCCAGGGTTTTTTACTGCCTCCTGCATTCATTTAATTAATGGAGAAAATGTATTATCTACTGGAGGCTTGGACGGAGATAATTCTTTCTTGCCCTAACGACGTAGGTGATATTCGGTTTCTGGGACGTAATTAAAATTCATAATAATCAGAATGCTTCCATTACGCAGAAAATTTGTGTTCAAAGTGGTGTAACTCTACTTGGGGTTCAACAAGTTTGTTTATTGAGATGCAGAGGGTGAGATCGCTAGTTCGTACATCGTCTCTGCTGTCCAAAAACCAGAAAACTCAGCAAATATAAAAATAGTAGTAATTATCTCATCATATTTAGGATTGGTATACTTTAAATATGTAACTGATATAAAGTTCTGTAATCCATTAAGGTTGAGTTACGTTCGACGTGTTTACTTGAAATTAGCTAAAACCAAACCAATATGATTATTATATTAAATTTAAGTTGTGAGATACTTCAAATGCATAGCAGCTCTTTAACACACCAAATTTTTTCTTCTAATAAATATGATAGATAGTTTGATAATCTTGAGAAAGAACGGTATCAAAGTGGACTAAACAACGGAGTGGCAAATGGGGCTCAACTATTTTACACAAGTTAATAAACTACGCAAATTATTTTTAAAATAGTGAACCAAGTGTTCAAAAAAATGCCAAAATAATGTTTTTGATTTGGAAGAAGAATGTATAACGTAATTTTCAAATCAATTGAACAGATTAAATTTGAGCAACTGATCTTGTAACAAGGAAAATAAAAATCATTGTATTTTTGTTTTCCTTGTTATTACTAATATAAAACTATATATCTTATATTACCATCAATAAAAAATGTATCGTGAAATAACCGATATTTAAAATTTTGTTGACTACCTTTTGGTATGTGAAAGCTAAAACAGGGTCATACACCACTGTTAAAACGATACTTCCAACTTTGCCTCTCGCTGAGCACATAGTAACGGGTGCGAAGCAGGGAAAAATGACATTACAGGAGTTAGGTATGTGATATTCATGTTCGGCTTGCTTCTTTCCATACATGGGGAACTCGGTTAATTTCATTACGGCAAGGGGTCCTTCCGTAGATTGCATTTTTGCCTTGGCAAATAGCTTCTGCGGTTTTGTGAGGGATTTTTTGTAGGTTTTTTTAGTAATCTGATTTACTAGGGGGACTACATTAAAAGATGAACATTTTAAATGACATATTAGGCGGGAAAATTGCGTGTTTGCTTGGAAGAACGCATAACTTGTGAGTTCTTAAGAATGTAGGGGTAATAATAGGTTTTGCTTGCTATTTTGTTTTAATGTCGGAGGAATTTTAATATATTTTAGTATGATTATTTTAAATATTTATTTTTAGAAACCCCCAATGTCATTGTGATTTTTTTTCTGAATGAAACAACTATGCTAATGAAAGTCACTCCCGTAACTTTCATATCAAATTAATTTCCATTTGTGGAATTAGAATGACTTTTATGTAAAAACATTTAAAGTAATAAATGTAAGTGGTGTAGGAGAGAATATGCTTTAAAGTGTAATACTACAGCTATTTTATAATAAAAGTCTCACAAGTTTTTACTTTTGAATTAAAAAAATTATTCTTAAAACTAAAGTTTATGTCTACTTCAATAGGACTGAGGTTTTACAAAAAACAAGTATGTTTGTAACAGAAATTGCCACTTAGAATTGCTTCCGCTAACTTTTTTGACGTTTCATACTTGTCTGTAGCATTTGTAGTTTGGGTTATGAAAGTGGGCGACGGACAGACAAACGAACATAGCCCTTTTAAAAGCTTCCATTTTTCATGTTACAAACGTAGTGTTAAAGCTAAAATTTGCAATTTTAACAACACAAATAATAAAAGTTAGAAGTTTGCGCAAAACACGCCCTTGATTTTATTTGAAAACGCAAATAATTAAACATTGTGTTGAATTTATTTAAAACACCTAAGTAATAATTATTCTAAAAAAACTGCTCAAAACCTATGTCTATGCCAGAGGTCTATGAATTAACATTACAAAATTGGTATTTTAAGCATCATAGATGTTTTCCCTAATTTATTAAATTTATGTCCATTATACTAATGCGTACTAAGTGCGTAGTTCTATTATATAATCATTATACGCGTACATTACAGCCTAACGCCTTTTGCAAACAAGTAAGATAGCCTGGTTCTTTGTATTTTTGTATTCCTTCCCGAGTACAAAACAGTGTATTAATAGCATAATTTAATCGCTTAGTCACGGGTAAATATGTATACAAGGAGTCTTATTCATTATCTTATTTCCGAATATGTAATGAAATATCTTTCAAAAGCATTTTTTTACTATGATATTGGATATAATTAGACATATTAATGTATTGCAAAAAGTATAAAGAAAGTTAGTTATATAACTTATGGTCTATTAACTTATAGTCTATTAACTTATGTAATAATTATCGGTTTCTATTTATTAGTATAGGCTAACAATATATTTTTTAAATATTATAGCTGTTTAAAAACTAAACTAGAAAGAAAAAAAAGTTAATTTTAGTTTCGGCCAGAAAAGCAATTTTCCACAGAAAAATAATCTTTAGTTATGCCTTAAATATTTTTTTATTATACTTCAAAAGTGTTGTGTTTAGAGATGCTTTAAGTATTAAGTTTTCACTTTGTTTTATAATCCTTAAACAATGTATTTTAATTTGCAGTTGGATTATTTTTTTAATTTTCAGGATCAGATTTCTTTTTCTATTCTTTACCTAGTTTAAGCAAATTTTGGTTCTTCAAAATTGGGAGGTTAATAATAAAATGATGGTTTTGTTCATTGGAGATCTGTGGTCGTAATGATTGCTATAATTGTTGTAACCATTTATGAATGTCTAAAAATTCCCATAACTTACGTTTTTTAACTATAGAATTAAATCTTATAAGTTAATGTAAAATATCATTGTTATATCAAAAATCTTATATGAACTTTTTGTGAAAAAATAATACATGTAAAAACTATTCACTTTCTATCATTATTTTTAATCGGTTTTACGTAGTATATTTTTTAAACTACATAAAATAATGAAACTGCTTGCACTTCAGAGTTCATTAATAGTTGATTTAACTAAATATCGTCCCTATTAACCTATTTGACTTATTTATTTGCTGAGCAGGAAAATAAACAGTGTATAAAGAGATTTTCTTAGTAAAACTTGATTTACCAAATGTTATAAGATGATTGGCTCCGTAAACCTTGATTTATAAAATAGTTTTTCAAAATTATAAGATAAATCACAGTTTTTTGCATAAATTTATTGATATGGCAAGATGTTCAAAAAGCAAGAAATTGTCAGATTTATATTATTAGTTTCTTATTTCGTTTAATCAAATTTGATAATACTACTTTTACTGACGTAATAATTTACTTATTAAATAAAAGAAAAATGTTTTAAGAATTTTTTTTCCCATTGAGAAATGCATTTATTATTCTTAAGACAGATATTATCTGTAATATACTAGCATATTATAACGGAGTTCAAACTAACTTCCAAGCGCATTCCAACTAACTTACTGATAGTTCACATACAAGTTCCATTTTTAAAACAAAATAAAACATTTCACATAAACAAACCACCAAATAACAAACAAACCACCAAATAACCTCAAACTAAAAGGTAAACATCAACTCACCCTTTTAAGTCGAGCAAAACATGCCAGTCGATTGCAAAAGTGCGAAAAAATTCTGCAAGATATCACACCACTTCTTTCAGTGCTTCTATCAAAGAAATCTCTTAGCACCAAATCACTTCTGATATCAGTCAGATTCCATCAAAGTTCCAAGCAGCCGATATCAGCTGCAAAGATCTTCGTGAGAAATCAAGTTTTTTTTTCTTAAGACGAAAGTGAAGATTCGGAGCTGTTCGGAGTCGAATGCAGTTGGGGAAACTGACGAATCAATTCTGCTGGAGAATCAGCTGTGTTGGGGTTACGCGGGAAAATGGGTGGCGAGTATTGGCGATGAAATTTATCTCGCCAATACGTGTGAAAAAGTTCTATAAAGCAAAAGTGAACAGTCACGAACTTTTAGTGTATGAAGTTTTAAACCTAAAGTAACTTTTAGATTGATCTGAGTGGAGGAAACTAATAAATATTTTTTTTTAATTCTAAAAAAATATATTTACAAATCTTGTTCAGAAATTCGAATAAAATAATATAGTATTTGATTACTGAAAAATATTAAATACTTAGACATAAGGTATTTTAACTAACGACACACGAGAATGTTTAGAGTGGTGTGCAGGGTAGGGTAGGTACATATGTATATTCTGCCTGTGTGCTTGATCAGAGACCCGCTTATAAGTCTTCGTCAAGTAAGACAGACACAGAAAGAATTTTTACTGTCACGGAGAAGGGAAAGTACACCCAGGACGAAGGCGGGAATCGAACCCGCACCCGTTACAGCGCGCAGACTGCTAGCGTAATGGTCCAAACCACTCGGCCATCTGGGCCCCAAAGAGTGGTGTAAGGTAAGGTAAGGTAATCGTTTCCGGCTGCCTATTTCTAGCCTCCTTCAGGAGCTTTAACACAGCCAATAACGCCTCGTATTTTAGAACCCTGGTCAAGTGACGAGGTCGACACTGAGTTCGGGCACGCCACGGAACTTCGAGCACTCGTGACGCTAAACGCCGTCGGGACTTTGGACTCCACATTAACGAGCACGTCGTGCCCTGTGTACTCGGCCCATCCGTGATGAGGATTTTCTACTATTTCAGCACATATCCGATTTATCAGATGACTGCAGTACAGTGGATTCGAACCCCCGCACTCTTGAGAAGGTTGAACCTCTAGGCTGATGCCTTAACCACTCGCCACGGACGGGCCCAAGAGTGGTAAGTAAGGTAAGGTAATCGTTTCCGGCTGCCTATTTCTAGCCTCCTTCAGGAGCTTTAACACAGCCAATAACGCCTCGTAATTTAGAACCCTGGTCAAGTGACGATAGAGTGGTGTATATTAGTATATGTTACGAGACTTTTCGAAGTTAAATAGTTTGCAATTACGAATTGATTTGGTTTCGGTTGAAATAAAGCTTTACTGGAGCTTTCCTATTGGCGATGAGTCCCGAATTATAGAAAAACGCTCAAGTGACGAGGCCAATACCTGAGTTGGCATCCAACGCAACCAAATTACGTATTAAACCATAACCATAAAAGGTTAAATAAGTACAAGTGCTCTTTCAAAACATTTAAAATCTTAATCGTTATTGCTTCGAAGTTTATTGACATTTACAGAATTTTCCATTCCTATGTATTTGTAGTTTATCTTAATATACTAAAAACGAACCATGATGTTTTATTTTCTGATTTATAGTTTTTTGTTTAAATGTTTGATTAAAAAACGAAGAATGAAACTGATCTTTGAAGTAGAAATTACAAATTTTACTATGTGGCCTCAGAAACAAAAATTTATATAAAAAATGAAAAATCAATAATATAATCACTTAAAATGCATTTTATAGATAATTGAAAATGAACTTCAATCCTCGTTAGCAAAAAATACACACGCAAAATAGTAAAAAAAAAACCTTTTATCTGAATAAACTAAAAAAACAAAAACAACAGTTAAAAAAAAGGACGCCGAATATTTAAAATCTCATTTCAGATGGTTTTCAAATCATCATAAGATTTCGATAATGCGAATGGAAAACTTTAATGCCCCAGACAGTGTATTTTTTCTTTTGTAGAAATGGGAACTGACATTGCGTGAAGAAGAGGGGAAAATGTTCAATCAAAGGCTTAAACTGACTATAAAAATTTACGTTTCTTTTAAAAGCTTTTTTTGTGATTAAAATTTTTCATCCTTCCGCTTTGAACTTTAATTTTTTTTTCTACATATTCCAGTGGTTAAAATTCTGGAAATGATTTCCAAGTGACATGTGTAGGGATGGAAATAATATGCTTAAATGTAATTAGTTTTTCTAATAGTGTTTTAAGATAAATATCAAAAATAATATAAATGCGGCACGGAGCTTTAAAAACATTTAATTTTAATAAGCGAAAAATGAAGTTTTTATGAGAGTCACATTTGGTCTGTTTTTTTCTGCACTTTATGTGTTGAGAGTTAGTCATTTAAAAGTACTGATAGATAATTATAACTTGTTAACAGCTCCAACTTTACTTATCTAACAGCATTTTTTTTATTCCAATTAATATTAAATCAGCTGTATTTTAGTTTAAGCTGTCATAAAGTATGACCACAATGTCTATTTATCTCTTTAAATGTTTTATTATGTACATAAACTCTTCAAAGATAGTCTGTCTTTTGTTAATTTATTGAAGGTTATAGTATTTTTCTGTTCTGCATCATCATTATTTTCCTACTAAAAATGGTATTATAAGTCATTTGATTTTAATAGATAGAAAAATATGGGGTATACGTTTTTTTGTTTTGTTCCACTGTCACCATAATGGAATCGTTACTTTTCTGCATATGTCGCGACCATAATTGACGAAACAGATATGTTTTCATAGAAAATCAACTATACACTATTATAAAAAGCATCACTTAACCTAAATGTAATCAATATCTTTAATGTATTCCATGTCATAGTTATGACTTCTCGCTAGTGAAACATTTGCACAAATTTATTAAGCAACAAACCATCAAAATTTCTCAAAATACAAAACTATTTTTGAATGCATGCAAATCAAAGTCATAACTAACACCACACCAAAGTGACATGACCAACTCCGTCACATGATCGTTATAACGGGCCCTCATTAGACGTTACGGGCTTGTTACAACAAGGGGTCTTGCCCCTAACGAGGGCCGCGCACTTATGAAAAGCCACATAATATATAATAGAACGGGATCCGTGCAATATGCCCTAACGATCCGAGTTCACAAGTCCAGTCCAGGCCAATCAGATATGCCGACCGTACTAATGATATTTCGGCAATCCCACGTGATCAGAGATGATGGTTGGTACTGTTTAATTTGTTAAATCAACCATATTCAAATGATGGGCGCATGATTGAGCAGGGTGGTCATGTAGCTATATAGATAAATAAGGGGTGAAGATTGTAATAATAGATATGATTAACGAAAGTCTCATATAGTTAATTATATGCGTAAGGAAATGCTTTGTGATTTGATCAAGTGATAATTGTGCCAAATAAAAAATATGTGTAAGGAAATGCTTCGTGTTGGTCAAATAATAATTATGCCAAATAAAAAATATGTGTAAGGAAATGCTTTGTGATTTGGTCAAACAATAATTATGACGAAGAACGTTACAGAAATCTGTGACAAAAATTTGAAAAAATATGTATCGCAAAGCATGTAACGAATTAAAGAAGACAATCCTTTTTAATTTGAACCTTTTTATTTGAATCCTTTATAGTTTCGCTAGTATAGTAATTATTCCCTGAGATGCCAAAAATGAATATTGCTCGTCAATGAAAGCTGTAACGCAGTCCCTAAAACTCAATTTGTTTTCTAACTCACCATCTAGTTTTTGACAAAATGCAAAATTTGGCATTTTGGTTTAGCACACTAAATGTATTAATGTTAAAAAATGGGTTTTTATTCATAATATTATAAAAAAATTCGCCAATTCTTTTTTTTTGAATAAAATAAAATTTTAAGAATTATAATTGGAATAATAAGAAGCAGAAAATAAAAAGCATTTTGCTTTCCCTATATATTTTATTTTCGGAGATTGTTATTTTATATTCGGAAAGTTGGTGAAACATTTTTAACACTGCGGGCTTTTAACTTTGAATACTTATAAGTCTGTAAATATTATGTAGAAGTTAACAAAATTTTATTCTGGGTATTTTGAAATTGTTAACTTTTTTATGAGGTCGATACAAATATGTTAGGTGACTTTTTTAGTCATTTTTTGTTATGAAGAACATGTTAGTTCTACAACTAACAACGGTTAGTTGCACAACTAACAGGAGAGTACGAAATGATGAAGAAATGGTTTCAAGAATTAGAAAAATTATGTCTTCGATAAGAAAAAAATCACATCTCCTAAATTTTTTGCTTTGAAAAGGTTCGATAGCAGCTGAGAAATAAGATCTTTTTTTAACGCAACAGTACGAATGATATAGTCTATGTAATGCATCATGTGTTTCAGTATGATACAGATACTGCAAAATATTTTAAATTTATTAAAACCTAACAGTGTTCAATTTAATATTGGAACTACACGATAAATAGTGTTGAACTTTTAGTTTAGATAGAAGCATACATTAACTTCCTCAAGAAAGATTTTCGTCTAGACGTATTGCAATTAATAGGAATACATCAGTTAAATACTAGTGATTAGTGCTCAATGACTTTCCAAAATGAATACCCAATTCCGTGTGTAATTAGAAGTCTGTTTGGAGTAAATTTACTCAATCCTTTATTTATGCAATTAATAGTTAGATATCAGAAAAATTAATTAAGATCCTAACGGATAAACTTGCATAGCACATAAAACAGGAATTCATATTTTAAAACATTTTTTCCTTTAAATTCAGCGATTCAATTTTGAAAAAGCGAAACGATGTCAAAAAAGTAGTAGAAATCCCATTTTCAACTATCCTTTGTAGCACGCTACACCTTAAACATTAGTAGAAAAAGTGGTTAGAAGTCTGTTTGAAGTAAAGTTACTCAATCCTTTTAGCCTTACACTCTTAAAACAAACGAGCGGTTTTAACTCAGTCTGAGTTAATTTCCACTCCTTTCCGTGCCGAAAATGCACTTCTCCTATAGGAGTGAATTTCACTCTTTTGTTTTAAGAGTGTAGTTATGTAATTAATAGTAAGAACTCAGAATAAATAAAGAATAACTTAACGGATGGAACTTGCATAACACACAAAATATCAACGTTGTTCATATTTCAAAACATTTTTCAAAATATAATTTTTTTAAATGTTGAAAGGATGTCAAAAAAAGTAGTGAAAATCCCATTTTCCCCGATTCTTTTGTAGCTCACTTCACCTAACTTAACCATTAGTAGCAAACCGAACGTGAAGGAACTGCCAAAATACATGAGAGGTTAAGTTCTATTCAACCATTAGTGAGCATTCTGATTCCAAGCAGTGTGTTCCAAAGCGAAAGGAAACTTGAACACTTTAAAAGCCTAACGCCTTTATAATGTTATATTTTAAATTTTATTCTATTCTGTCCCTTTACCCAATCACGCCTTGAGCCCAAGAAAAGGAACATAACTGGCTGCAGTGCAGCCATACGTGAGAAGAACTTTAACGCGCGATTTTGAAGTTTTTAGGCTTAGCTGACTTTTACGTTCGAAATGGCAACTGTAGTCACTTTATTTTGGGAACAAGAAAGTTCAAATAGGCTTTTTTGTTGATATTTTAGTTCAAAGGATAACATATGGTTTGATTTTTTCTTCTTTTTATAGTGCGACATTGGCAGTTTTGGCGTGCTAACAAGCAATGTACAGTTGCTTAGTATGTGCTGCAGAATTTCAGTGTAAAAAATGTTGAATGCTTTGGGTATAATATTCTGCTTGAATTCATTTGGCACAATTTAAGAAAACCGAACAAATTACAATAACTTTTATATTTCTTAATTTTTTGAATGGAAAGAATAAGAACTAACCGAATTGTTCTCTACATAAAAAATATTTCAGTAAATCTATTTTAAAGTCTGACATTTTAATTACATTTTTATGTGAATCATTCATTTATTTGCACTACAACAATATTTACTGAGAGACACGTAAAAATAAAACCAAGTATAGTTAGTATAGTAAAAGTATAGCAACCTTCTTTTTTAAATGGTAATTACAAGGTTATAGCTTACCCGAACTAAATTGGGGTGACAATTGATAGGTAGTAGAGCTAAATAACACTCAAATACTATGAGAAAATTGAAAAATAAAAAGATTGAACAATATTAACTTTTTTCTATTGATCCAAACGGGATAGGACACGGCCTACTCAACTACTAAAGCCGAAGCATCTTTCCCAACTCGGGGACGGAAATTTTAACGTCATAGTTCCGAGTGACGTTGTTCCGAAGATGAAGACAACCTGTCTCGAAACCTGTTCAGAACCACTCGTTCACGGCTGACCACAATTTTAGGGTTCCGAATGCATCCGAACTAGTTTCTCGATTTTCGGCACTGGGAACATGTGACGTCAAAATTTCCGTCTACGCTCATGTTTGGGAGAGCTTCTCTGGCCTTGTTATTGAAGTTGGCCGTGGATAGGACCTATTAACCAGGAAAAACAATTCTGGATGGAATCGAATCCGAGTTGGCAGCATAGATGCCAAGCTTACTAACCATAGTAACCTATAAATTAATTTGATTTCTACAATAACCCATTGCCAATCGTTGCAAATAATTTCTTACATTTGTAAAAAAAAAGTTGAAGAGGATATCTAGCCCAAAAAAGTCACCAGACAAATGTCTCTAGAAAGAATGACCCCCCTGACATGGGGCCAAGGAGACATTGACACCAGCTGGTCAATCTCTCACCCGAATGTACCACGTGACCTCCTCCGAAGTAACGTCCGAATTACGAGTCTGAAAGATTCTTCCTTATTTACTGGAATAATATTGTATTTTCGTATACAATATAATAAGAGTTTTTTAATGTGTTGCCGGTTTCAATAACACATAATGTAATGGAAAAATGGACGGTTTGATTTTTTTGCCACATGAAAAGCTAGACATGAAAAGTTTAAATTTCTGGTGCATGTGGAATGTGTGGGTCTTGTTGCAACTTATAATGAATCTTTTGTCACAAATGTACTATATGACCGTACTATTGTAACGTCCAAATTAAGAATCTAAGGAACTCATGCTTATATTCTTGAATAATAAAACATATATTTATATTAATTGTTAACTAGAAGTTGAGTAATGGTAAGATAAATATACCTTCGTTTCAAAGTATGTGGGTTTCATTCTCGATTCAGGAATTTGTATTCAAAGCATTTTGGGCAGGTCTTAATCAGTATATCTTCATCTAATTCCATCCACACACACATTTCAGCAAGTGGCGTTGTAATTTATTAAATAAATTTCTTTCAAATAAGTTCTTTAAGATTTCATAGTCAAACGTCATTAGCTATTAAGCATAAAACTTTTGATAAAAAAGTTTCAAATAAATACTTAAACATTCTATATAAATAAGAAATAAAGTATACATTATTTTTTTTTTGGCTTTGGAACTCAAAAGACAAAAATTAATAGACATACATACTTCTGGTCCTAATCTGTATTCGATGGCTATTAAATTTTATTGTTCTGCCAATCATATCGCTCACATAAACTTAAATTTATTCAAATTTTAATGCTTAACAAATTTCTTAATTGCTTAAAATAATTATTTTTCAGCTTGTTTTTTCACAGTTTTCGAAACATGCGAGTCGAAATCGTAAATGTAAACAATTCATTATATTTAAAGTAAGTTTCTATTTAACTTTTATTCTATTTAGAGTCATAATAATAAAAATTGTTTTGTTAAAACTCGAAAGCAAATCGAAATAACAACTAGGTTTTTGTGACGTTAATACAATGACTCCGACTAAACAATTAACAGCTTACGAAACTAAACAATACGTCTATAACAATATAAATGAATTAATATTTGAAATTTATCCAATTTAGTTTTATGTTTCTGATTTTGTTTCTTTTAAGTTTCTTTTTTAAAAGTCTCACCACCTTTCGGGCGCGTTTATTTCCCGAGAAGAAACGTTTATTTTTTATGGTAGAAAGTGAAGACATTTAGTATGAAAATTTACTTCCCTGCTTGCCCATAAATATTCTATTCTTCGATAATAAATTAGAAGTTCCGTTGCAAAAAATAGACTCAAATAAATCACTTTTAATAATCTCAAAAGGGAGAATGCAAATTTATTGCTATTTACTAGCGACACATTGTTTCAGATAAGCTATATTGTTTCATATACTAAATTCGAAAGTGACACCTAATTTACAGGTATAGAAATTGCGTCAAAAAATTGGAATTTTATTTTTTATAAATATAATTTAGTAGATATAAGTTATATTTAAATTTCTTTGGTTCACTAATTAAAATATAGCTTATTTGATCTAGTTAAATTTTATTAAATCAAGTTTTAAGGTATATTTTTAATGATATATTCATTTTAGTTATTCTTATTATAGCTTAACACTGTTATTTATTCTTATTAAAAAATACTGTACGAAGATATTATATATAAGTAAGTTAAAAAAGTCTGGCGAAACTTAAACATTGGAAATTTACTGCATTATAGATGCAGATATTTCAACAAAACCAATGAAAGATTTATTATAATGGAAGTACAAGATATTTTTGCTTACTTAAGGTTAGAATATCTTCTATATTACGTAATTTAAAGTTTTTCGTAAAATTAAAAAATAATAATAATCGATGCGTTGTAAGGGTTAATTAGACGGAAGTTGCATTTTGCTAATTATAATGGTGATAATGCTATTCTTAGATATGAAAAATTGCGATTTCATTATGTGCGCAAATTGTGTATGTTAGATAATAGTGTAAGTTATAAAGTAAATTTCATAAGTATATTATAAAATACAGAACTAAGATTGTTACGAAAAACCTTTTAGTTATATTGGAAACCTGTATTTTTTTTTTATCTCAGATGATATTCTAAATTTCAAAGATAAACACATCTAAAAACTGATAATACATTTTAAAATGAATGAAGCGTAATTTATTGAAATAAAACATATATGAAACAAAGTTTCACACAAAGAATAATTTCTTTTTTACTGATTTTCCAAAAACGCAGCACACAAATAAAAGAAGTGGCAAAAAGTTGTGTTTCGAGGCTGTGGGGTGGACAATAAATTTCAATTTCAGTTCAGTTTGAAAATTTGACAGTATTGCAACTGTTAATATTGTCGAAATAGAGTTTAATATTTACATAGTAACATTAAAATTTATATGGACCATCTAGCATTGAATTTGTAATTAAGAAATATTTTTCTTACTTTTATGGATTTTGTTGAGCTGAAACTGAATAATAAAAAATATAGACTTGCGTAACATTTTCAAGGCTTCAAATTCATTTTTTCAGTCATGATTTAATTAGATAGCAGCTGAATGTCTAAAATATTTTTAATTTTTGTACCTCAAGAAGGTTATAAAAATGAATTTAACTCTTAATGTTTATGATTTCAAAAATTTAACACTTTAAAAAAATAAAATCCTTCCCTAGTGTCAATGATATCTTTTCATCCTAATTCGTCTCAACACTATTTCCCTTTTTTAAATCTATATCAATTAAAACGAGTGTTGTTTTACACTGTAAAACTTAACCACGTTGCACCAAAAATTGCATACAATTTTCTGGCCATAAAACTGAAACTCACCAAACTTTGCTGCATCTTAAAACCATCACCAAATTTTTGTGAAAAATATACACATAATTTGGTCAACACCTACACACGCGCACCAAATTTAGCAATAAAATTTGGAGATTTCATATACACTAAAGTTTGGTGAGATTGCCCACCATTTTTGTTATCTGCTGATTTACACTCATATGTTTTGAACCATGGCAAATTATATTTTACCGTATATATAGTTACAGTCATCTCAAACTCTTAAAACGGGATATCTGGGAAATGTAAGAAACATTGAAATATGGGGATCGACTGAAATGGATGGCGAGAAATGTCCGACCGGAAAGCATTTATTTATCTGCGAGGGCCCATTGTTGGGAATGGCCCTACAAATTCCAGCTCTTGATTTATGTGTGCTATAAGAGAAATTGAAAGTAACAAAGGAGCATTGATCTTAAGTTACATGCTTACTCGCCATGGTGTTTTGACGCAACTTTAATTGGTAATTTTGTTAATGTTTAATTGATAAAATGATGGCAATACTGTTGCTATTAAACAGCATATTAATGATAAAACGTTGAACTAGTTGTAGTACGAAGTAAATTACAGTCGTAACTTATCTAGGCTGATGATAAAAGTCATATTTCATAATCAACTGAAGAAAAGTACATTACTACACTCGATTTTAAAAAATAAAAATAATAACTAAAATTTATATTGATCTAAAATTAAAAATTATTAATAAATAAAAGTTAAGAAACGATTAAGAACATGGTCAATTCGTTTACATGTTTACAAATATGCCATTGTAAATATACTAGATGCTCTGTAATATTTATTGCAAGAAATGACAAAAAGAGTCAGAAAGTTTGCAGCACAATTTCCGAAAGATTATTTTTCTGTAATTTGTGTTTTTATAATTATAAATTATAATGGGTGATTGCCATTTTATATTATATCAATATATAAAGCGCACTTACCATAGAAATTTTCAATTAGCTTCTTTCCTGCGTTTATTCCTGGATTTGACATGGTAAGCTCCGTCCACTACATTGTTAAAATAGCCGATAACTTATTTCATTCCTGAAGAAACTGTTGCCACTCAAGTCGTGAAACGCCCATTTGTGCTGAAAACCATGCCAACCAATAATTTATAATTTGTAATCATATTTTAAAACCTTATTTGGTATATCTATTTCATTTTATAAAAAAAGTATTATTCTCTACATATTCTTACGTTTGTAAATGTTAGTTAACACATTGTTAAAGCCACATAGTAAAATGCCAACTAAAAACTTTGTGAAGTATTAAACACATTTACTAGTAATAAACTGATGCCATTTTTATCTGAGTTTTTTGAAAAAAAAAGTATTTGTTTACCCAAAGGTAGATCAAATTGATCGGTAGTAGATAACGGCAATGCGATATTCATTCTCAAAGGAAAAGTCTTCTGAAATGAAGACAAATGAACTTGATGATCAATAAGTTTAGTTTCTTGTATGTGAGAAGTATCTCAAGGCGTAGAAAAATATAAATTATAAGATCTGTATTTTATTGGAAATAAAATACTGTATTATATTTTTTTATGTGTCTTAATGTATATAAGTCATCGTGAAATACGATAACGTAAATAAATTAGATTTATATTTATTTGTAGAGAACTCAAATGTTATATAACTGTAGTCAAGTGCTATATTTTCGTTACATTAGCTTTGGGATAACGCCCCTCGGATCAAGTTTCATCAAATGGTTTGTTTGCCAAGTTCTTCCCAACAGTAAATTTTAAAGCATTTTGAACTAAAAACATATAAATGAACTACAAACTAAAGAACTAATAATGAACTACAAACTAAAGAACTAATAAAGTTGGGGTTTTTTTTGCATTCATATCACCAAAGAAATGTGTCTTTTTCGGGCTTAAGACCTAAACTTTCATGAAATTGACAGTAAAAACGACATGTTCCTCATCAAATATTTTTTAAAGTTATTTGCAAAACATACTTTTTATATATATATTTGTTTAAAAAATATATTTTTAGACAAATACTATGTGTGGAAATTTGCTATGGTCTTAGGAGGACGTATGTTTGGTCACTAGATTGAATATATTTAGCTATACTTTTATTCATTTCAACTGATGTGTCGTACAGATGTACTCAGTGTAAAACGCAACGCAAAATTATCTTATTTTTTTATTATTAAGTTTAAAATTTTCAAATTAAGCCCCTTGATTTACAATTAAATTCTATTTGTAGATATATGTAACAAATATATTATCAATAGCATAAAACAACGCTTTTATATTTTGAAAGAAAAAAACAATGAAGAAAATAACGCAGTTTAATCCTCTAAATACGCATTTTGACAAATTTCGAATTCTTTAAATGTTCAAACTGTGTTTTTAAGTCGGACACAATTTTAAACAATACAATTTTAAATTAATTCATTGATATATTTTTATTTTTTAAAATTAAATTTACATTTTCCGAACGTTTTAGAATTTTATTTTTTAAATTTATTTCCTTCATTCTGATTTGTTAAAATAAAACATATTCCACAATTAATGATGATTAATCTACTGTAAATAAATTTGAATAATTCTTAAAAAAAAAACCTCTACAAATCTCTTAAACAGTCTTCAGTAGATTTCGCCGATTAACACGAGAAATAGGCAAATGGTTCGATTTTATATCACATTTGTTTTTAAAGTTCTTCTCATAAAGTTCTTTTACGTCAGCCATGAAATTTTTATAACCTTAAAAACCGTAAAACTTTATTCAACTTCCACCAAACGGAAATAAAATTATTCTAAAAACAATTCTCAGTAAAAAAGAATTTTCCACTTAAATTCTTTCCTTGTAAAAAAAATGCAGAATCAAAAACGTTTCACTTTCGGTTTTTTTTTTACACATAAAAATCTCAAATATAAACACCAAAGTTTTAGCCTAGGAAATCTTATTCTTTATCTGTAATAAATGGCGGTTTCAAACAGAAATGATTTTAAACCGAATAAAGCTCTACTACCAAGGAATAAAAATCCGCTACCCTTATTGTAAAATAAAGTTCTTGAATATTTTTTAACTTTGGAAAATTGACAGTATTTTTCGGAACATTCTGGAAAGCAAAGAGCAGGAATTTTTGTTTACGCATCAACAGCAAAAATAAAAATATTCTATTCGAGTTTTTGAAATGTCAATAAGAAGAAATGACCAAAAAGACATTCTACACGAAAATGGATGAAACGGAATACACATGCAGAAATCAAATCAAAATGAATACAGATATTTTTTAAAAAAGTTTTCAAAGGAATATTTTCTTCGATCGACCAGCACTTACATGCATTTTTATCGAGAAAACCCAGGCATTGATACAGAAATTTTACCAAAAGCGTCAATACAGGGTGAGGTGCCATTTTGCCATTATTATGTAAAGTGGTATTTTATTATTCAAATTCATTCTAAGTGAGTTCCATTGAGAAAACAATGCAGACGGAACCCTTTTATCGTTCGCTGGGGGGTTGTATCGAAAGAAATAGCATAAATGGTGGTTCCCGGTGAAAAATATGCTTCTGTTACTTTGGGCTAAATTCCATTTCTGGCGGTCATGAAAGGGGCGTTTGGAATATTAAATTCCGTTCATCAAAAGTTTAAAAGGTAAATAAACGTTTTGCATTTTAGCAGAATACAAAGTAAAAGGGAAGTGAAAAACAAATGGAATACCATTAAGGAATTTCATTTTAAATTTTTTATGGAAAAATGTCAATGTTATGGAATGTTTAAGTTGTACAATAAAGTTATACAATATATATGTTATTATATATATGTTAAGTTATACAATAACTAACCTAGCTGTTTAAGGGATAAAATAATAATTTTTATGGTAGTTTACACAGTTAAATATTAATTTGAAGGACGGTAATTTGATTTCATACCTAAAGTCTGGTCATGTTAATTATTCATTTTATACTTCGAGTCTTTTAGAGAAAAACTGTAATGAGATCAAAGGCCATGTTTTGAGTACCCTTTATTAACAATGAAAAACTTATACGCAATAATTTCGTGGTAAAAAAAACGTGAAATAGCTGATATCGTCAGAATTTTTTGGGGGGACCGCCTTATTTAAAACACAAGAAAACGACAAATTACTACTAAACAAAATCATATTTTGCAAGAAATATAACTCTTTTATCTCGAACTCTATATGAATCTGACTGACAAACACTTTCAAACAATTTTATTTATTTAACAAGGCCAGTTAAGATCATGAAATAAGATATTTGCGAATTTAAGCAGTTTAGAAAAAAACTAAAAACTAATAAAAATAAAAACTAACACTTGAAAATGGCTTTAAAAAGCCTATAAAAACATATTTCGTTCGAAAAGCCAACAAAATAAGCAAGCATTTCCAGAGCTTTTCGCCTTTCGCCGCAACTTCGACAAAAGAAGAGAAATCTTGGAGTTCCCGGAAAAAAGCAATATTTCTACCTCGGCCCTACAGGATTCCCACTTACACCCAAGATCACGGAATCGGATTTATTTTACAAAGCGTCCAAGGCAAAGATCCCGATAAAACTCTTTCTGTGTATTTCAACGAAGGGGTTCGCTTTAGTTTCAGAGATTGAGTAAAGTGTTAAGTGCCGCGTGGCCGTATCGCGCTGAGGAGAATTTCAATGAAGGATTTTGTTTTGGGATTCTAAAGGTAGCCATAAAGGGTTTTTTGGTAAATACGTGAGTGTTTGTTGGAGGCGGTATGGTTTTATGGGTGGTTTAATGATGTTATACACTATAAATCGTTTTGTGATGGGAATTGGATTGGTTGTTGGAGTTTTCGATTAATGATTAATTTTTTTTTAAGTTTACTTTCATTAGCCATTTTCTATCATTCTTTAATAAAGGCGAAACTATTTAAAACAACTTAAATCCGAAGATAATCTTCAGACTGTTTTTAGATTTCAGTTACCCAAGTATAATAAGAGGTGTCTACAACTAAGTTTATACTTAATACTATTTCAAAAAAATTATAGTATAGTTCAGGTGCGAAATAGCTGTTTTTACTATGTTATATTATTCCTTAAGTTAAAATCTACGTTTATGTTTGCAGAAAAGGCGCTCAATTTGTGAAGTATTGATAGACGTCACAGGAAAGATAATGGTACAAGCCATGATACGAATTTCGAAGGGTGCAAAAGTTCTTGGCATGTGCCGAAATGATGTGTGTTTGGGAATGCCTTTTTTATATTAATAACTAAATGTAATGATATGACATGTTAACTACGTTATAACTTTATTTTTGAAAAAAAGTTTTATTAGAAGATAATACATGTTTGTCTATTAAATCAAAAATAGAAAACTCTGTCTAGTATTATTCAATTCGATACTTGTACCACGCTCACAGTTTCTACGTGTTAAACTCATGGGAAAAAACGTCACCTGTCCTCAGTGCATGATTTCCGGGAAGGAAAACGGGGCACGTGCCTAAAGCCCCCACTTCGATGGGGCCACCGAATTTTCTTAAAAGTAATATTGAGCGGAAAATGTGCCCAAATAATTTACCATAAAAATTACTAATTAAATATAATACAAATGAACCAAGTGTTATTAATTTTTCTTAAAAACAAGTCAATATAATTATTACTACTCCTTTTATTTTTATAAATTATGCCCTAGCAATGCGAATAAGATTTATGTATGTATTTAAAATATGGTATGTGACATGGCATGATAAGACAATTTGCTAGGTCTCTAATACCATGTCTTATTAATGTACTAATTTGCATTCTTTATGTAAAGTATTTAATGCATACACATATATTTAAGATAACTGTTAAAAGTTATTTATTTGTACAAATTTAAAATCACTCATAGATATATTATTGTATGTTGTGGAGGTTCCCAAACGTTCTTGCGCACTGGGCCCCAAAAGTTGTAAGTCAAGCCCTGATTTTCCTTATACAGTGCAACGTCATCGAAAACTCTCCAAACTTTCACTACACAACACTGCATCTCATCTCAATACTACTCATCCCTGTAATAATCACTATTACCCTACTATATCATCCCATACCACTACTCCTGCATTTCCCTCTCCCCTACAGTAAACGTGGACTTAATTGGTAGAAGACAGGCCACCGACAGAGACGAAGATTGGACGATTGATGCTGATGAAGTGGTGATCAACCTTATTGGAAGCAGGGGACGCTTGTGCAAATTTACACAGCCGGATTAGCCTTTCTACCCTTCTTGCTACATCGTATCCAAACCATGGGTGCGTTAAACAAGCTTCTTTGGACGCATAGGCCTGGCTTAATCCACTGGGTAAAGTTTGCTGTTTGCTCGATCCCGGAACTTTGGCCTGGGAGGCTGAATTATGATTTTCGGAAAAGAGTTGACGTGGAAAGTAATTTTACTTGGTTTTTATGAGTTTAACTCTGGAAGGGTTTAGTGTTTTGATTAGAATGGTTAACAATAGATTTCATTAAGTAAGTTTGTTTAGTCTTTAAATTCATTTGGGGTAATGCGAAAGATAGATTTGCATTTTGTTATTATAGTTAATTGAATAACTGGCACTTGTAAAACCAACTATAATTAAACTAATATTTTTAAATTTGTATATATGAATATAACTTGTAAAAAGTTTATGTAAAATTAATTGCAAAAGTTTTATATTTTTGTACGTAAACACACACTTAACATACGTAATAACAACAGTTTAAAGATGAAAGCAGTAACTTCTAGAAACATTTTGACAGCTTCTTTCAAGAAAAATAAAACTTGAGTAGCTTGGGAGTACATTGGGGATCTGTGGTATTTCCCGCTATGACCAAATATGGCGCGATTCCATGAAACTCTAGCATCTATCTAAATCTTTATATTGGTTTATGTGGAAGCAACTGTCCCCTATGCATCCACGTAGCGCAGAACATGTGCCTCGTAAACGACAAGATTTCCAAAATATTGTCGCCGTAAAACAAGGAAAAGCGTGCTAGCTATATAGCCCTAGTCTAGTGCGCATGCAGGACACACCGGACCCAAACGAAATAAATGTCTAGGACGCGGCATTAAAACGTCGCCTAGTACGTGATCATCCGGAAGACCTATTGAGACTAGTTTTTATGCCTTTAAGCACGAGAATTTAAAATATTGTCGATCTAGTTCCGTGAGGGAAGGGGGAATTTTTACTCTAGGTTTCTGTACTATATTTTTAAAGTCGTTTGTTTTCCATTAACGTTAAGTATGTTTTGGGGAAAATGCATGGAACTTGTAGTCGGAAAACATCAGTTTTGCATTGAATGTTCATTGGCTTTTGTTAGTCTGGAAGAATATAATAAAGGGATTTATGAGTAACAAATTATATGATTCTATGCGAATAAACGCAAAAAAATAATTACAGGAATATAGAAAAAAACCTAAATATATAGTCAAAACGCTAAAATATTTTTTGTTCAATATTGTTTAGTCACTGTATGGCCTTGAATGGACTGGGTCGTCTTGGGACAATTTATATTTCTAAATAAACTATCATTCTGAAATGAAATGTGGTAATATGTTCTAAATGTAAACTGTACAAATAAAATTTAGATTTGTTTTGTAAATTGTCATTACTATGATAAGCCCTTTATGTTTTATAACTTTCCGGGATAATTCCTGGTCACAGTTCTTTATTATGTTTAAGAAACTCTTCTCACACACCAAAAAATCACAGAAACACTCCGAACTATCCACTTTGGAATTTATAGATCGTGTGTTGTTTGCATCAAATAAGTGATTAACCAGTAATTTCTTCGGAAGAAGCCTTAAATTTCCACATACTTGTGCAAATTCCTGGTCAATCGTAGATTTAAAACTTTTTTTAAAAAAATGCTATTGCACACGCGTAAATTATTGAATATTAATTAACTAATAATTTTTTAAAACAAATTTATTATTTTAAATAACTTTGCTCAACGGCATTACTACAAAGGAATAAAATTTCTAAGATTTGTACAGCCGAACAAAATCAATAGAAACTTGCATTATTGGTTCCGACATTTTTTTTAAAAAAATTTCATGGTACAAAACTTTCTATTTAGAAGAATGAATTTCTATGAAAAATAAAATTTTAAAATATATACTCCGTTGAATATATTTAAACAGCGATAAAAATATTATACATAATATAAAACACCTCGTATTCAGTTAACAATGAAAAAACAATCCATTTATAAATCTAATTATAAACTTGCCTTTTTTTAGAAATGTAATTGAATTGTCTAGAAGCCTGTTTTTTTTTCGAAAAACGATAGGTGAAAAAGTTAGCATAAACGTTTAATTAAATATCCTTTTAAATAGAGATTAATTTCATTTATAAAAAATATACATATATATTCAAACTAAAAAAAGAAGCTAAGTAAACATTTTAGTTTTGCTGAAAAACCTAATTAGTCAGTAAATTGAGGGGATTTTATATTCTTTCATTTGAAATAAAAAGATATATTTAAACGTGCAAATTTTTTTATTGTTAGTATATATTTTATCTTCAAATTATTTTTTATTGGCAAATAAAAGGAGTTGTTTGAATTGGAAATTTTGTATTCACTCAGAGAATTGTAAATTTAAATTATCTATTGTTTTTTTACAAAATATATATTAGATACATTTAGTAAGTTTCTTTGTAGATTATTTTAATTACAATATTATAATTAAAAAAATAAATTTAAAATTAAAAATTTTTTATATTTCTTTTTAATTAAATTAAACAAAATATATTTCATTAAAAATATTACAACTTGAAACATTTAATTGCTAGTGGGCACGTTTCTAATACAGAACAGTTTCATCCCAATAGTAATTAATTGTGTATTTTAAAACAATATCTTAAGACTGAAATGAAAAAAAAAATGAATTATTAACATTTTATTTTTGATAGAGTTTCATCAAAAGATAATAGCCATATCTAGATTGATACTTTATAAAGGTACTGCAAACCAAATTTCCTTCAGCACCATTACTACTTATTGCTTATTACGCATTTAGAATTTTTTTATAACGCTTTCATGTCTGAAATGTGCTAGCTAGCAACTACAATATGTGATTTAATTCGTGGAAATATCTGTATATGGGAATATTACTTTTATATGTGTATGAAAAATAAAAATAATAAAAATTGAAAAAGTATATAATGCATCAATAGGTTGGTTGGTTGGTAGACATATATTTTCAGGCTTGTGTGCTTGGTTACAAAGACCCGCTTATAAATCATCGTCAAGAAGGACGGACACGACACACACACACACACATATAATATTATATATATATATATATATATATATATATATATATATATATATATATATATATATATATATATATATATATATATATATATATATATATATATATATATATATATATATATATATATATATATTATATATATATATATATATTATATATATATATATATATATATATATACATATATAATATATACACATATATATACATATACATATACATACACACACGCACATACACACGAACACACACGCACACACACACACACGCACATACACACGAACACACACGCACATACACACGAACACACACACACACACACGCACATGCACACATATACATATACATATACACACACACACACACGCGCACACACACACACACACACACGCGCACACACACACACACGCGCACACGCGCACACGCGCACACACACACACGCACACGCGCACACACACCACACGCGCACACACACGCACACGCACACGCACACACGCACACACGCGCACACGCACACACGCGCACACGCACACACGCGCACACGCACACACGCGCAACACGCGCACACGCGCACACACGCGCACACGCGCACACACGCGCACACGCGCACACACGCACACACACGCACACACACGCAACATACATATATGACATATATGACAGATGCTGCCATCTATCGCCACCTCCACAATTTAGACATGTCCCTGAAGGGGAAGGAAATTGTCTCCAGGGACCTGTACCCGTGGTAAACTGCGCAATGACCGCCCACAGGACTTTCGGAATCAACAGATTTAACGAGCACGTACTCCGCATATACTCGACAAACGCAAGCATCCATGCCTTACCGGGATTCGAACCCGAACGCAGAGGCTCCAAAGGCTAGCTCCCTAACCGTTGCGCCGCCGAGTCGGCGCATCAATAGGTAACGGTTGGTGGACAGATATTGGTTGTACGTTTTTTAGCTGTCTATTTATATTCTCCATACGGAGCATAAGCACATCCAATTTCGCCTCGTTATTTGGAACCCTGGACAAGTGACAAAGTCAACAACTGAGCGGAAGCCCAACTAAACTTTAGAACGACATCGTACGAGGCGTCAGTGCTTTCTCTTTCACAGATTTAACAAGCACAGATGTCACAATGTACAAATAGAGACAAAACGCACAAACATATATATCCCAACATGCGGGGAATAGAACCCTAGACATTTTCACCAAATGGGCCTTGTCAGCTCTCATTCAGCCGCCCAGTCAGCTAAAGGTAAAAAAAAACATGTTAAACATACAACTATGTGCAATTTTTTGATGGCATTATTATGTATAGGCGATCATAATATCGACATTTTAAATACTGTAACGTAAATAACTAAATTTCGTAAAATACTTTTCCTAAAATCTAACAGAAACCTCTACACTAAATTCAACTCCGTTATGATAATTCGGCCATTAAGCTCACAACCCGCGCATATTAATTTATAACCATTCCCTGAAACTCCAAGATACCCACTCATAAAATTAATTGAATAAAGAAAATACATAAATATTTAACTACGTCGTCAAGGAATCCTAGATTGCAACCCCTAGCCTTAGCCACATCTGAGGAGTCTCTTAATAGCCCTCAGGTACATACGGAATCAGCCATTTACATCCAAATAAGATAGAGGGGAATCAAATCCGGTCATTTTACGTGTTGGCAGAGGCAAGATCTGGTAGCGGTTTTCTGGGGTCCTCAAGCCACTGTAATTACAATTGCGCCGGGAAGATTTTATTCCCGGGGTGGCTGTTAGCGACGGTCGCAATTTGTCAGGATTGTCCACCACCCGCCCATACTATGCCGAGGACAGGTAAACTGCAGTAACTAGCTAGATGACTTAAACCATTGTTGCAAAACTTCCATTACTCTAACTGATAGCAAAACATTGGGAAGTACTAATTATTTCAAAGCAAAAATGGTTTAGTCCTTTGTTGTGGTTACTGCAGTTTTCCCGCCCACGGCAGCATAGCGCAATGCTCCTATGCCAATCTTAGGACAATACACGTTTAAGTCTATTTTGTGGAATAGAATGGAGCCCGAAATTAACATAATTGGTTTTCTGTAAGAAATTGGGCGATTGCCTAATCATTAACCACATATTCAGAATTAACATTAAAGAGAAAGTGACAAAATGTATAAATTATACCTCCAAACGGCTATGCAAATATTACAGCTAACTCAGCACTCTTAATTTTGTAAGGATATTGTTTTGGAAATAAGATTTAATTATCTGGTATTATTAAGATTTCAATAAAGGTGTTTTTTTTACAAAAACTCTATAAATAAGATTTCATAAGTTTAAAGTGTTTATAAAACTTTTCTTTGGTAAAACTTATGATGATTTTAAAACATCAGACAGGGAGGGGGAGGATTTGTAGGATTATATATAAAACTGCAGAAATTGGTTTTATCGTTACTGTATAGAACGTCCATTTTGTGTTAATCTACTAGTCGTGCTTCAGGTCCGAGTCGTGAGTTGCAACAGAAATGTTAATGAAATTAATTATTGTTCTCTTAAGCCTCAATTGGTGTCACGTGGGAATAGAGGACAGATCCGAGCACCGATCCCAAGAAGTGCATGAATAGAAGCTGGAAGATTTTTCGTCACCTGAAACAATCCAATTGAGTTAAAGTTTACTTAAGCCTATGAGGCGGTGTACATCTCCGTTTCTAAAGCTTTTATGGATGATGTGCTAATAGTTGCACTTTCCTATGAAGAGTTTCTAGTTTAGCAATGAAGAATTCAATTGGCAGAATCATAATAACAATGCTGTTACGTCTGGAAGATGATATCTCATCGTGAAAGGAAAAGTGACCAAACTGCAAAAAGATAGTTTTTCAGAAAAATCGTCTAAAGTTTATTTTTCCCATTGCAATTCATTTTAGAAAAAAAATAAAGATCCGCCAACTGCGTTCCAATTATTCTACCAATCGATTTAAGATTTTCTCTAACTGTTATAAATTTAAATTTGATTCTTATAGCATTTATAACTCGAAAAGTCATATTTGTCCGATAGGTCACTTTTCCGCGCACGGTGCGATCATGCCATTTGGTCTACTAGAAAAAAACTTGTAATGTAAAAAAAAAATCTAGTAGGCCCAATGAATACTATTAGGGTTTTATGGTATAAGGCATACACCAGTATGCCTCTGATCCTTGCACGTATTTTGCAGCAGAATTAGAAAAGTATTCTTTTCACCATAGACAGTGGAAGGGAGAATAAGGATGCCATGTGATTATGAAGCTGAGCACTGATTAATGTACCAATGCATTCAGAGCTACAAAGCAAGTGTAAGTTGAATAGAGTGAGTCTACTGAAAGAATAGTCAAGGTCCGAGATCTAATTCATTTTATTTTATAAAGAACTGTATTACATAGATATAGTTATTACAGCGGTACCCAAATTCCATGAATTATTTTTATAAATACTTATAAATCGTTTTTTTATCAGTTATATAAAGTAAAAAAAATTATAAATGTTTTTAAAATAATTTAAATTTTCGGTCACCCTGTAGTACATCCATTCAGAGATTTATGTATTATGTTAAGGTGAAAATTAAAAAGCTAAAAAAAGCTAGTAATTGAAGGTTAGATTATTAATTAAGTCTTGAAAACATATTTTCGAAAATTCTACTTAAGTAAGTGAATGTAAGGCTTTTTTTAAAAATTGTATCATATTAATCTCTAACTAACCCTAAGGCTTTTAGGTAAATTAATGTAGAGCTTCAATTTTTTTCCTGAGTTGAGACATATACTTTTAACAAAAGTTGGTATGGGATAAGGTCTAGTGTGAATAGATTTTTTTTTAAAAAAATGATGAAGTCGAAAATTTACAAAAAAAAATCATATTTTTTGGCCAATTTTATAAAAAAAGCTACAAAACTGTTCTTGTATAACTGATAGCTCAATATCCATACCAACTTTTATTAATAGATGTTGTGGGAACATAATGAAAAAAAATCCATTAAAAATTCTTTAAATTGTAGGAGGTAGTAGCATTTTGAAATAACGTTAAAATTTTTTAATTTTTTAAAAACACTTACGTTTCAATATTTATTATTTTTTCGTATATGTTTTTATTGAATGTTAGTTCTTTGTAAAAATAGTTTAATTTGAATGCTAGCGATAAAAATACTGGATTTAATTTTTTGGGTACCGCGTCCCCTTAAACAAAAGTTATTACTTTGCTTTCTCTAAACACAGGTTAAACATAATGATTAATATCGAATAAATTTCTTTAAAGTAGTAAAATTATTCCGTAATTCAGATCAATGTGTTATCTAATACTATATTCTCATCATCCGAATAATTTATATTTAGCCAAATCTAATCCCAGTGTCAAAGTTCTATCTAGTTCTTTAACCTCTAAGTTATACCCCATTAACATATAGACAAAATAAATCCCAAATAGTTATTGCTCAATTCTCTTTTGTAAAACACATAACAAATTAGCCACCAACTGAAATAAAAAAAAGCGAATTGGAACAAAGGCGATATATTATCCCTTAACTTCTCTAATTGGCTAGCCCATGAACGGAATTATGTTCTAATTAGAAATTTTACAAGCTGATTATTGGCTCCTCTTTTTCATTATCCATTCATTGGATTTTTTTTACCTGGCCGAACAGTTAGCTTCATAGATTTTATCACTTCTGAATGGCAACAGTTTTTTTATTTATTTCTTGCCCTGTTATTATTAGTATCATCCTCACTCGTTTTAATGATACCGTTTTATCAAGAGGTATAAATCGTTCTGAGGGGATCTTGCTTGAGCTCGAAGGCTTATTGATAATCGTTGGCTTTAATTAGGCCCTGTGTGGCTCTGTGTGAAGAGGAGAATTAAATATGCTTCAGTGGATGTCGGAGTGAGGCAGTTAAAAGAGTAGATGTCATTGTTTCTAAATTGATTTATCTGGTCGTTTAATTCCGAAATGGATATAAAAGGATAATCTGCGAGTCGTTGGAAAAGGCCTGTTATGTGTTAAAGGGGTCTATTTTAAGTGTTCGGAGCCATTGAGTTTACATTATTGTAATTTATAAAAGTGATTACTAAAAATATTAAGTTATCGAAAAATTTATTTTGACTTCATTTTAAGTTATTTGTCACAACTAATGTAGAAGGATTTGAAATAATCGTGGATTTGAAATATTGAATAAATGAAATTGTCATTTAAATTATAGAACTTTGGATCATGTAACTTAGTGTTATAATGTAATATAAAATTATGTATGTATCAGTTGTAAAGTTTGAAGATGAAACCTTAAATATTTAAAGGCATTATGTGATAAATAAGTGAACCTCCAAAACTAATATATGATTCTTCATATTTATAATAAAATTCACTTTCCCCTGCAAATGGCGATTAAGCACTGTTTACCATTAAAAGAAAAATTCATAAAAACTTTCTTAAAATGTATTTAACAAAAAGTTAAATAAAACTAAATAGGTTTCCAAAGGCCGATTGCAGAATAAGCGTATAGGAATAAAGATAAACTTGTTTTCAGAAAACTTATTTTCATTTTAAATAAATTTACCAAGAAACACTCACAATGTCCTATAAAACAATCTTTAACAATTGATATTTAAAAAAAAAAAATTCAAATTTCAATCATGTATAATTTTGCTACAAATATTCATAAAAAAATCTTTAAAAAATAATATATATTTAAAATAAAATAATTTATGTTTAAATATAATTACATGTGTAGTTACAAAAAATATATTTATCTACAAATATTCCAAACATACAACCAAAACCCATTTAGTAGCAAATTCTAGTTATAAGCAATAAGCATGTCAGGAAGAGATACTCGGGGATGAAGATCAGGGATGGAGAGGACTGTGACAAACGATCGGGAAATAATTGAATTGGCATTTATTGCTTTTTCCAAATGAAGAATTTGATCCTACATTTAATTATGTGGCAATGTCACTTAGGATGACAAAAATAAGAGAAGAGAAGATCATTAGAACCATAATAAATAATGTCGGAGCGAAGCAGTTAAAATGGTAGATGTCATTGTATTGCTGTAAAAGCTTTTTTTTTTTACTTTTTGGAAAAAGTGGAATTTTGTATTTCCAGTGTAATTTAATTTTTATTTAGTAATGTTAAGTCGGAAGATGCATAAAGATTTTTTTTCTCGAACCATAATATTATACTTTTAATAGTTTAGTTTTATTGATCCTTACACGACAGAATCGTGGTATTTATTTAATGTGGCTGACCCTTTTCCAACGTTACGAAAATATTTAATTTATTTTTATTCATCTTTAATAGCCCTGAATACATACTGTCGGTGCAAATATTTTCTATTTGAAATCGTAATCAGGAAATTTTAATTTGAGAGTTTCTTAGATATGTTTTCATTAAAATTCACAGAATTTCTATATTTTTGTTTAAATATGCCGGCTGATTTCCATAAGTGAAATAATCATTACGCAACAAATCATCCTATCAGCATAATTTTAGTTATAAAAAATAGGTTGTATGTATTCATACCATTTAAGTCATAAAATATAAATTTATTTTATTTAAAAATGTTGTAAAAGTATAATTTTTGTGAAATAAAGTCTATTTTTTTTCGAATTTTTTTTTTACCTTATATCACTTTTAGTTGCTAAAATTTTCTCTTTTGAATCATATAATAGTTTTAATTTGAGCACCGGGAATTTTGATAAATTTATCAGAAAATCAAAGCAATCCATTTAAAATTGATTATTTTTAGGCAATGTAATTTCCATGAATTTTAATTTCAACTTTGAACTGTCAAGGGGAGTAACTTAAAGCACTTATGACAATACTGTGTTTACAATAAATAAAAATCTAAATTAATCATCGAATTAAACACTCTACGAATATTTTAGAAAGTCTACCCAAGAAATTATTACATTGCAATTTCCCCAGATTGTAAGTTAAAAGAGAAAATTTCTGTAACTCGTGATTTTTACGAATATTCATTAGGGAACTTGGGATAAATAATGGTTATCAATATAAAAGTTATTAATTTACAAAATACAGCTATTTTTTAAAGAAAGAGAGAGTATTTTTTATATTATTAGATTAAAGACATACGCTTTACAATTTTGTATAATGCCAACTAGAAAAGCATTAATGGCTCTTAAATCGTGCTAAACAGCCACTTATAAATTTGTATTTATTCCCGCATTCCCTCAATAATTCGAAATCAAAAGAGTTCTTATCTTATTTGAATATTTAACTAATATTTCTACACAAAAGTTCGAATTCCTATTATTTTAAATTCATTCTACAACCGAATCTTTGTTCTCGGAGAACCAATTATTTGTATGCATCTGCCAGTTAGTCGGCCGAATATCCATCTTACAGTTTCTATACTGTTAGAAATTGAATCTTTTAGCAGAACAGATGTGTTTATTATTGTTATTTTATGAAAAGATTGATAAATGGATTACAAGATAATCGGAGATTATTTTTTTTAAAAAAATACTTTATTTCTACATTTTCGTACGGGTAGTTTACCTGCACGATGTAAAATAAAGCAGTATTTACCCTTACATATAATGTGTACTATACTCCAAATATTTACTTCAAAATTTACATTATTCTGATTTCTTCTATTTTTTTAAAATAGTATTATTGTTTCTCTAGTATTAACAGAACATAGGTTTTCAAGATGACTATAGTTCACAAATATAGGCTCATTAACTTAACGTAAATGTTTCTTAGGAAAGACTGCAACTGAGTCTTAATGATACTCATATCTTTCATTAAAAATACACATGTACAGTACAAAACAAAATTTCGTATTTTTAGCGCGGTATAAAAAAATTCAACAGTTTTCAGTTAATTTCAAGATGAGTATTCTTATTTCTTATTCCTTCAATTTAATAAAAAATAAGTAAAAAATTCATGAAGTGTATCTTAAAGGCCCTTCAGGCTGTGAAAAATTAGTGAGCTGTGAAGAAGAAACGAAATTGGATTTTATAATACTTTGTATATAATATATTAATTGTTTAAATGTTAATTTAATTTGATTTGTATTGTGTTTTTTTAGTCGCAAATAATTTTTTTCGTTACAAATCACGGTTGTTGATTTTAAAGTAACAAATAAGTGAACAATAACAATAGCTTAATTCTTTATACATATATATCTCCTAACCAAGCGTCCCGTTGAAATAATGATTTCACCAAGATTCACAATAAAGCGGGATTCTTCAAAGCTCGCCCCGTTCCAATTGTTAATTGTCTGGCATCGGGGGATAAATTGGCGGGAACATGGAAAAGTTGTTAATTCTCGTTTCCCCCACTTGTGTTAATAGACGATTTGGAGAGTGCTGTGAATAGCACAGAAGAATTGGGTTGGGGAATTGAGCTTTTGTTTCATATCATAGAAATACATTCAATTTATTTTGTATTGGAAAATGTTGTGAAGGGTTGCAACCAGTTAGTCAGATTTGTCATTAGTGGACTCGTAAAGAAAATAGAAATCAGAAAAAAAAACTATTTAATGTTGCATAATAGTTAAATAGTAAAACCAATCGCGTGACCAATGGTCACCAACAATTACATAGCTTGCCTTTAGGTTTATAATTCAATACCTGTTTTTATTAATTACATGAGCACTATTAAATGAGCAAGCATCAGAGTATAACTACAAAGCAACTGCGTTTTTGTACAGCCAGACATTTGTTAAAAAAAAAAAAAGAAACCCTTCCAAACGACCTAGAAATGGCATAAAAGTATGGTTGTTTTCACTGCATACATTTTAAAATTAAATATAATTCAAATATTATAGTTGGAAAAAAATAATTTATTTATTTTTAAAGATATGATTTTAAAATCAATTCTAATTGAAAATAGTACATTTTGAAAAAAAAATTATTATTTATTAATTTTTGAAAATAAAGGTGATTGTAAGAAGGACTGATGCACAAAACACAAAATAAGGAAGAAGCCGGGTCTAACGCTAAGAAGGTTAATCATTATAGTCTCCCCAAACACATATGAAAATTATAAATTCGTTGCATAACCCTAAAAATTATTTGAAAAATTACTTTTAGTATGCTACATATTCATTATTTCTAACAATAAGTGACTTTATCAGTTACATATTGTCGGTCAAATATCAAAACTACGGATGTGGAAATTTTAGGGATTGGCGGTTTTTAAAAGCTTTAAGCTTAACAGTATCTAGTTTTCCATCTCTATGTATCTGCACTTCCGTGATTTTGTTATTTTACCGATTATATTATACTTCTATACAAAGGTGAATTTAGATAAATTATTTTTTTTCCAATTTAGTACTTAATCAGTGACTTTTCATATAATGTATTGGATTACTTCATTTATTTTAGTTTTTCTATAATTTAAATGATTTTTTTAAGAAAAAAATACTAAAATATATTTTAAATAAAGAAAATTGTTTTATATTGTAAAGCCTTTCTTTACATTTCTTGTGCTGAATTTTTTCAAACAAACAGTACATTTGCCTTAAGTAAAAAATCTCTGAATCACCAGCAAAAATAAACTTTTTAAAGTTCCCAAATTAATGAGCGCTTTTGAGGTTATTTCATTTTTAAAGATAAATTGTTATTTATTTTGCTAAGACACAACCTTCGAAATTAGTTCAAAATAACTAAACGCTTTTCAAGTTATTTGTTGTTAAATCTATTCATTAACTAAAAAAATCTATTTAGAAACAAACACTTTGAAAAAATACGTTTATTATTTACGCGTCAATTAAATTCAATCAAGTGTCATTAAGCTAGTAGAAAAATTAAAGCCACTAATTAACCCTTTTTTATTAAAGCAACCAAAACAACAAAAAAACAGCATTTAGAGACATAAAATATTCATTGGAATAGTTCTTCTATTCGGAAATAAGTACGATTTTTGATTAAGAAACAACGCATGCTATAAATAAGTATTCTTATTTCTTATTCTTTGAATTCAATAAAGAAAATAATTTTAAAAAAAAAGTCATGAAGTGTATCTTAAAGGTCCTTCAGGCTGTGAAAAATTAGTGAGTTGTGAAGAAATCCCCTTTGTTACGAAACGAAATTGGATTTTATGATACTTTGTATATAATATATTGAGTGTTTCAAAGTTAATTTTATTTTCTTTATATTGTGTTTTTTATAAGACGCCTATTTTTTCTTTACACATTACGGTTATTGATTTTAAACATTCGAGTGTGCCTTAACATATTAAATTTTAGATCAAACAACGTTGCCTTACTGTGGAACGTAAAAAGATATGCATAGAATATATGTTCGCTGCGTCAAGTGAATATCATCAGATTTTTAACTATTTACTTAATTATTAAATGGGTATTATATATCCTTTTATAAAATTTAAGATTTTTCTAGTATTATAGGTTTATATATTTTATCAGCATGTATACTCGTTTACAAAATTGATATTATTTTAAAGCACGTATTACTTACACAAAATTAGTTAAGCTAGTTACATAAGTAAATCATTACACAATAGCCAGAGTTAAATTTTAAGGTATAAATATAAATCTTAAATTTCCAAAATTCATAGAAACGTATTCTAAAATTCCCAGTATCAACGTTCACTTTAAAATTATGCATAAATTAAAATTATGTCTGCTTTAAAATGAAAAATGTAATAGTTCCTCAAAATTTAATTGACGCTCGATCCTTTTAACCTAATTTGCATCCCAATTAATGTACATTTAACGAGAGTTCATGAGTATCTACTAGTATCCCCTAAGCTGTGAATTGTCACGTTTAGAAAATTTAGTGTCTAACGAAGTACTGGTCAGCTGTTAGTCACGTATGAAACTTTCACCTTTATGGTATATTCACAAATAATCTTTAGATATACGTGTGATTAACATATAATTTTTAAAATATGATTTATAAGTTATGAATGGTTTATAAGTTATAAGAGTATAGTAAGATAGTACTAATTTGCACAAATTTATGAAGAATAAAATTATGTACGTGCAATTATTATTGGAATCTTTACTTGTTTTAAAATTGAAATGCTAATATGAGACAGTACGTTACAGGGGGATCATAATATAAATTTTCCTATTAGACCCTTTTATAATTGTAACACACAAAGATTCTTAATTCATAATATTTTGTATTTTAACACACACAATACCCACATCACTACATGATATTGCAAAAAGAATCATTTCTGAAAATGAGGAGTTATAATAATTCAGGGAGAAAGATTGATTCTAAGTAACTTGATGAATCGAGATCTCTCTGTATAATTGCAATGAAAACTTCTATGGAATTACAATACGTTATGTAGACTACTAAAATGATATGTACTGAAAGCTCGTCAAACAAATTACAACACTTAATATTTGGAAAGATACTAATTTGCATAAAACTGATAGACAGTATCACCATCTTACGCCTCTATATATGCCACTTTAATTACAGTTATACGTATTATATATTTTGAAGCTTAAAAATGTAAACTGCACTTCCGTACAAAAAGTTACACAAATCTTTAGGATAGCCAAATGGTTTTTTAAGACATTTAGAACGTGTTAACGGACATTCTAACCTAAAAGAAATATATTGAGATATAATTATACAAAATCTTGTAGGTCGCACGTAATATTTCTCTATCGACAAAACTTCAATTAGATAAGAATCCTTGCTATGCCAATAGAAACTTATGAATAAACCAATTTATATTATGATAACCCTTTCAATCATTGTCTAACAAATATATTAGTAACAAATATTATTTTGAAAAATTTGATGATCCACCTATGATTATGTATACAACCACAATTCTACACTGCAAATACTTTAAAGGAATAATGACTGCACCCATCCAATATGGCTGACTGATTTCCCGCAAATCTTGCGAAGGTCACCTAAATGGATAGGGAAATCAATCACAGCATTTAGATTATGTTCTCAAACTCTTGCAGATTGGAAGGGAAATTAACGATGGAAAATGCATTGCATTGTTGTGTGTCCATGAATGAGTGGGCTGTGCATTCAGGCCCCTTGATTAATGGAGCTAAGATAACGGCCGAAATGTGCGCGTCGCCAAGAATGAAGATTTAATATTGGCCGCGATGGCTTGTCAGTGGCTTGTTTGCTTGGCGTGATTTGGTTTCTAAGGAGCCTTAAATAAATGGGAGGTAGTTGCGGGTTAAATTAAGGTAGCGCTGGAGTGTGTTCTGATGTATTGTATAGATTGTGAATAATTAGGTAAATACTAGCGGGAAAGTGCTTGAGACTTAAAAGGAGCAGTAATTATTGTATATGAATTTTAGCCCACTGCTAAGCGGTAGTATGTATGCATACACTCCTTTACTATCCTTACATAAAAATGTATGCAATCCACTAAAACAAGTAAGATCTTCTTTATAGAAAATTCAGTTTTTAGATTAGAAACCTTTTAAATTTATTCACATGCAATTTAAAGTACAAATTTGTTTAAAAAAATAATGAACTTTTTGGTTGGACAGGAGCAAGAGCTGATGTCAAGTAGAGTTTGTCGAACTATGCTGGAAGACGCAGTCGCCTATGGAAACAGAAAGGATAAGAAATTAAACATGTCTTTAACGACAATTGACAAGAAGATTTGCCACGCGAAAACAAGATTTCTACTCAAGTCTACCTTAACTAAGCAAAATATAAGAAAAATGAAAATCATTGATTAGTCCTGAGCAATTTAGGTAGGGAAAAATTAACTTAAAGTATTTTTTTATTTGGAAATGAAAGTGTTAATTTTCACAGTCTTTGGTAATGTGTTATGGATGAAAAAGTAGCTATGTGTGCATTTTTTCTTTCACGATAGGAAAAATATCAGACACTAATTGTTTTGCAAAACGATTTTTTTGACCTGTGGTTTATGAATAGATAAATTATTATATGATTTAATTAATTATTATATGAATATAATAGAATCACTTTCTAAGATACATTTTTAATAAAATATTTTATTGAAACTTGACAAATTTATTTTTAACCATTAAAACTCCCACAAAATAACACAAAAAATGAACTATTTCACCCTGAACTTTGCTAATTCCTAGCGTACCTTTTAACGCGGTTTTTAAACAATTAGTGAAAGATATATGTAATTTATACTTCTTCAATCATCCCTTTACTACAAGAATCCGTCCTGCTCGAAATAAAAAGAATTTACGAAAATATCGAACAAAAAAAGTGATCTAACGCAACGAATTCCAAGTTGTAAAGTTTCTTTTATTGTTGTCCTGTTCCTTCGTTTTTTTGTTCAATAAAATATGTTGACGTGCTCAGAAGTTAAGCGAAAACTGATTCAGGGAACAAAACATATAGAATTATAGTTTTGTAAGTTCAAATTGGCAACAATTTCAGAAATATAAAAACAACTTTGGTAAAAATATATATTGAAACAATTGTATTTAATTCTTTAGTGATACTTATGAAGTGGTGTTTCAATACCCAAGAGGAGCATTAAAATATCAAACATGTTAATAAATAAAAATGTTTTTCAACCTAACCCTAAAACAAATGTAAGTATAAAAAAATTATATTAACAATTAATACAAATTTCATAATAAATATATATTATATAACAAGAAGTTCTTAAAGAACTAAAATTGCCTACTTTCCTGTTACTTAAATACTTACTGAAATTCTAATCGGGAAACAACTAGGTTCCTAGCAGTAAATATCATCAACAACCGTTTCTACACTAGATTTATACACATTAGAAAAAAATCGCTAAACACAGCATCCAACTATAACATAAACTTCTAAAAGCCAAAATCAACTATTTTCCTTAACATTCTTTCGCAAATTAACTTAATATTATTTGTCGTCCGCTCGATTTATTGGTAGTTCGAAGAATAATTATATATTTATTAATAACAAAAGTAATGAAACCACTTCAAACTGCATTAAAAAATACGAAATGTAAATTAAAACTAAGCATAATTGTATGCAAAAAATATGCCTTGCCGCTTTCTTGGTAAACAATTAATGAACTATCAAAGAATCACATTGTGCTACATTTTATGACGTCATTTAAAACTGATTCATAAAAAAAATTATTTTGCTTCAAATATTTTTAAATAAATAAAGTTTCTCATGCCATTGTTGATTTGGCAACAGTGATTTAAATGACTCAAAATTGAATTTCAATGCTAATTCAATGGGAAATTCGCCGACAGATTGTAAATTTATGTCCATCCGGACAGACAGGTGGACAAAAAGTATGAAAGGTGGGTTTCTGAGGTCATAGCTTTCTAACAAAAAAGAATTTTTAAGATCAGATGTATAGAACCGATTTTGGAAGGGGGGTACGGACATCTACCGCATGTCAATACCTAATTATTATTTTTTTTAATTCTTTCGAATTAAAAAAAAAAAGAAAAGTAGGCTAAAAAATTATTTACGCTTAATAATCACATTAATTTTTGCATTAAATTATGTATTAGGTTATATTTCTCTAATATAAACGTAATACATTGGATGAATTGAATTTTATTCAAAGATAATTTTAAGTAAATAATATGTGTGTGTGTGAAGTCGTTACACAATATACTAATATAGATAATTGCTTCAGTATATTTTCGTTACAAATAACTCGGAACTGCATTGTAATAAATCTTCTATTGTGCAATGCAAGAACGGAAAACATATCTCAACAGAAGTAATATTTTATAATTAGCAGTATATCCAGATTCAGTAATATTGCTATTTTCCAGATTAGTGGACAAATAAAGGGTTATATATAGTGCAGAAAGGAAAGCCTTGTCTAGGTCTGAATTGATGACCATCGACGAATTGTTACATTTTAAAAAGCTACTCGAATTAGTTGATGGTAAAATACTAAAATATAAAAAAGGCATTGTTGTTTAAAAATTCAACACATAATATAATATTAAGTTCATTTTTTGTATACTTCATTATTTTATTAGTTAAAACTTTAATTACCATAAGCGGTTCGTTACGAATAAATATACTTTAGAAAAAATATATTTAGTTTTTCTTGTAAACTAAATATAAAAGAAATCTCAATAGAAATTAACAAAGTTTAATTCAGTCTCCTTTTTAATGATATACGGTATGAAAAATTAGAGTTCTCACATCCTGTTTAACAAAAGTATAAAATATATACACAACTCTATTTAATTTTCCGACGTAAAAAAGTGCTTTAAATTAAATGTACTATGGATATTTAGTATTATTGTATCTAACCGAACCAAAGTTATAGAACGTTCTCTACATAACGCAGAGGTAAAACAAATCTGACATTTAGTAAGAGTACTAGCTAGTAATATGTTGAATAAATTATTCTTCAAATAAGATATCCAAATTTTTACTCTAGTGTTAATGAAGTATTTTCTTCTAACTTATGTTTAAAGTTTGTTTTTAAATATGAAAAAGGGAGAAATATAAATTAGAAATTACATAAAATAAATATTAAAAGTAGTCGCTTATATTTTTATATGACATGTATGTATTGTATGACATAATTTTGTAAAATTACACCCTCAACTCCAAGGAGTACCATACGAAATTAACACCACAATGAATACAAATTGCATAGGTTCAGGCCAACTTATAAATTTCCGGAATTACAACACAGTACCCCTTTAAGATCTACCATACATAACGCTATAAATCCTCCATCTACTGTTTACCGTAAACTTCCCAAACCAAAAGTCATGCTTCCTCATTAACGCTAAAAGACAAATTCGGTACCACACGAGTTACTGGACATTCTCAACAACCTACGGACTTCGGATGGTCCAGACAAAGAAGATTTCTGGTTCAGACTAAGTCATGAAGATAGATGAATTGCCGGACTTTGCAAAGGTGGTCTGCTGATGGGCAAGAGGGATAATTAAAATAAAGCTTTTCCGCGCTTGTCCCAATTGTTCATTTGTCATTCAAAGATTCGTTTATGTACGGGGGAGAATTAAATAGTGTTGGGACATGGAGGTTGCGGGTTATTTTTAGGAGCTTTTGTGAGGAATGGGGCTTTGTGATGTAATTGGGAAATGTTCGTGAAAAATTTGTTTTGGTTGTTGTTTGAAAAATACAGTTCCAGGCTTGTTTTTTTCTTAACTAAAACTGTTTATTTTATTTATCAGGACTTTATTAAACAACTAAATTCAATAGATATCGAAGTAAACTTCAAACTTAACATAGTACATAACTTTTAAAGTAAAAATATAAACCTAATAATGCTATTTGAGGTTAAAACATGTTTAAAGTATATTAGGGGATAAAAGCTAAAATTGTTAATCATTATAAATTAAAATTTCTGAACTATTTTTACTTATTTTGAAACATGAAAAGTTTATCAAAGATTTTGCAACGTTGCACCATTTGGAAAAGTTGACGTATAACGTCGAACATTTAAAAGGCTTATCCTCGTCAAAAAGGATTACAGATCCTCATTAAATATTAATTATGTATACAAATACTCCACTGTGATTAGATAACCTGACATCATAAGCAAACTCATAATACCTTATGCATAATTATAAAACTCGTTCTTGTTTGTAAAACGAACATTCACTTCAGTTAAACTTTTTTGATTCAATTTTCATTAAATGTATAGCTTAAATTCATTAACTAAATGTAACAAAGTAATACCAAACTAACAATAAATTTATAGAATTCCACTAAAAGAGCCTTCCCTAACAATATTTTAAAAATCTATGAAAACCAAAACTCAACCTAAAATTCCTCCGCAGCAACAATGCATTGTGTCGAAACCTTTACACTGCATTTTCGCAATCGATACAATAATCGGATTTTAAATCCGCCACATTCTATCCGATGTTTCATTACACCACAGCTGCATCAGACAGAATAAAAGATATTAAAAGTACCTTGCTCTATAACCCTCTGGGATTGCGATGCAGCGAAAGCTATTAAAGTTGCCGCCACTAGGTGGTTCGAAAAATGCCCTTTGCTTGCCAGTTGGCTCAAATAGAAACCTACTATTGAATTTTAGTGTTCGAAAAATATCTGCCGTATTTTTAAATTAATAAACAAGGTGACTATGGCAGATACCGTAGTTTATTTTTGTAGATTTATTGATCAGTATGGTAATATTTTTTAAAGTCGAAAATTTGATCGCAATTTTACAATTGTGGATGTTAACGTTTCGTTTTATTACAAAAGTCATCGGACTTATGGTAAGTATGTATCGATAATTATTGGCATGATGTGCCCGAAAAAAGCTTCGTGGAATTTCATTGACTATTGAATATTTTATTATCGTTTTTTTTTATAAATAATATTGTAGATGTTCGTCATTTTATGGCCACAGAAATAGAAATTCAAACTGACTCGAAACACCAACCCATACGATGAAAGATTTTGAAGTTTGATTTAATAACATTTTAAACTTAGTTTAGAATTATAAACTAATTTTAAAAAAAAGAATTACAAAACGTCCTTTTTAATATTACATCATTTTTCGTCTTCCCTAGTTTTTCAATACACACGACACGGTCACAGTTATTTTAGCTTCCTTTCTACCAGACTTACAATGGCGATCGTGGCGCCCTTTGGCGCCCCCAGATGAGTTGGACAAAGTCTGATCTCCATAAATACCTTCTATGCCATAACGCTTTAGAAGGCTGTTTCACATTTGCAAGTTAAAAAAAACCTTTCAGACATTTTAGTTTATAACAAGTTTTAATTCAGACTTTCTTATAAAAAAAACTTTTAGCATAAGATTTCATGTTTGTATCCCCTTTTATAATATCTCTCACCCGTTTTATGCCAAGCTGCAACATTAGGATTTATACTTAAACTGTAAAAAATTAGTTTAATTTCCTGTATGTATATCAAATACTTTTCTGCCTTTTTCTAGTTTCTATCGCTTCTTGATAAGTTCCTGAGATTTTCAGGTTTTCTCGAGACGCATAACAGAAATCATTTAAGGAATAACCTTCTAAATAATTTAACATCATACATATTGTACTCAACAAACAACAATGGCCTCGGAGTGTGGTGTGCAGTTATGAAGTCGAATAAAGAGTGTGCCCTGAGTTTCTTTGATCGAATCCGAGCAGCCCAAATTTGAAAAGTAAGAAGAAAAATAGTGACATCATCCCATGCAGAATTTGTGTGTAACCTGTGGCAAAATCTTTTAAATGGTATGGAGTCTTGCCTATGAAAAACAATACCTATGGATGTTTTGACATTTCCAGGAAAGTTACTGGGTTTATGTGGGATTGTTTAAAAAAATTTGTAAAAGGTTACTTATATATTATAGGAAAACACTAATGGTAAAAATCTGTTGGGTACATTATAGCTGTCCCAATTTTTTTTTAATTCTCTAACAGTGTATGTTGCCAACTTCACCGATAAGTTGCGGTAGATGTATGTTTCTCTTCTTCTTTTCCCTTCCCCTAGTGCCCATGTTATTGAAAAAATTTTAGAGCACCTTTATTGTTGATAAATGTCTTATAACATCTTATTCTATCATTGTTTTCTTCATTTGAGATGCATAAAAATTGTACTATTATAATTGCCTGTATTTACCAGTGAAAATGTTTCTCTATTCAGCGTATATTTATTTTTCATCACAACTTTTATGACCATAGATTCCACAGAAAATTGACAGCCAGTGCAGTGGGATCGTGTTTGAAGTCGCATTCGATGATACGCCCTGAATTTAACTTCTACTATGAAAGGGACAGTGTGTCTAGGAAGATGGATCATTGAATTTAATGTTTATTAAATGATGATGGCTTCTTCGAAGAAAGTTTGAATGTTTTATGTGTACTGTGTAGGGTAGAGGCATAAGTGTGTTGGTTTGTTGGATTGAATTGATATTCTGAAATGTAGTCTAGTTTATTTGTTTACTGTTTTAACTCTGTCGTTATCTTTCACTAGGAAGTATGAAACTTGCTTTAATAAAGATTAATTTTTAAATAATACCTTTAATTTTTCCCTTAAATCCTGAATAACTTTTTACCGTTATTTTTTTTTAAACAATTAACAAAAACACGGAAAAATATTCTTGATTAGTAACGAAATCAAATATGGATAGTTAAAACTACATTACTAAACAAACAAGTGCAAAACAGAAATGACTTAAGATAAGTTAGGAATAACAAAAAAAAGGTTTTTATGATCGAAGAATATCATTTTTGGCTATGATCATATAATGTGGTTCAGTGACTCTAAGGTATTACGTGTCCGCCTGAGAATCCTAAGATTGGGGGTTCGAATCTATGCTGAATCGTTAGATTTTCTGAATGAGAAAATTGTGGGAATGCATGTCCTATGACTATGTGGTATGTAAAAGACCCCTTGAGTACCCGTTTGGCAGGGTTCTTTCGGTTCTTCTTCATATTAAAAACTGTTCACGAAACATCGCGCATGTCCGTGTTCAATACGATATTACTTCACACATAAATTAAACATCGAAACTATCAAAGTAATTTATTCAAAAAATAATAAAATATTCATAAACAACAACAAAGTATCCAGACGTTATCTATTATAATAAGTTATCATCACAGGAATCATACACGTTAACAGATTTCTGTGGCCATAATGATCAAAATAAGCGGCCTTAAGAAATGCACGACATACATAAGAGATGCATAAACCGAATTCTGCATGTTAACACGCAAGCGCATCGGGGGTCGTATAATTTTTCCTGCACTACCCATGTTATTTCGAATGGAGAAATTTATTTAATTTGATGAGCTGTTGAATTCCGCTCTTGTTATTTGACATCATGTTTTTTTCTGCTTTTATCATTAAATTCTTTTTTTTTTAAATAGATTCAAATTTTATGTAAAGAAATGTAATTTTTTATTTTGTACTACAATATAGGAAGTAAATATGACGATAAAAAATGATTAGCTTTAAAAAACCTTAAAACTTTTTATATCCAAAAAATGTAATGCTAAAATGTTTATAAAGTTATTTTTATATGCAGACAAGGGGAAAAATGCACTAGCAATAGATAAGTTTACTACAATTAACTTAATTATGGCATGTTTTAAAACATGCATAACACTGGAAAAACTGTAGATGTAAGTTTGAAATTTTATATTTGTAAGAGTTAAAATGCTAGGAAATCATAGGACTCACTCTTTTCACTCTTATAAAAAAAATAGCAGCTTTAGAAGAAATGATCTTTAACACATTGAATTAAATTATAAATTACGTTAGTGAATTTACATGAAAGTACTGTACAAATGAATCAAACCCGTTGAAAAATATTTATTGATCTTCTTAATTTCAACATTTTAGTAAAATAAGAACTGTGTAAGGAAATTTTCTGCAATCTTGACTCCTTTTTACATTAAAAGATTCATGTAGAATCTCAGGAAGCTTTAAAAACTGGTGAAAAAAACAAATTTTGGGTTTCTTGAACAAACCTACATTTTATGAAGAAAAATCAAAGAAACGAATGAAATATTCACTGCACATCCATCGATCTCGCCTTGACAATATTTTCAATTAGAGAAGCTAAGAGAATGTAATGCATAGTTAAGTAGCATCCTACGAGATTTGGGGCCAGTATTAGAAAAATAAATATTTATGAGTATTTCGTAGTTTCATTAGGACCCAGGGCTCCAACGCGGGACGTCCAATTCCATCCCTGAGGCATGCGATTGATTCGAATTTTTATACAAAAATTTGTTTTTTAATGGGGAATCGGGAAGGTATTTTTGCTTTGCGTAGAATAGTGGCTCTTCTATCCTGTTATTTTAATGGGAAACGTGTCGCTTTTCCGCGCATCGTGAGTTATATTTTTTATTTATATTGGGAATCTAATTTGTTTCGCCTATGCAGGTTGGTAAAGATGATGTTTATATTTTGATTATTGTTGGTCCTGGGGGAATGTAGTCGATTATTCAGGTTTATTAGTTATTGTATTGATGCAAGTCTTTGGGGTTAATTCTTGTTAATTTATGTTCTACACAAAATAATGTAATAGTTTATTTATCCATTTATACATTTTGTTTTTGCACATGCTTAGGAATGTAATAATTTGTATGTTTGCAAACGTTTAATGGGTAGAAATGTTTTAACGCGTTAACGACGACTTTATGAATACCATTATGATGCATTCATTTCCGAATAAAACTTGAACGTTTAGTTGTCTTTTAATTTTCTTCTCCTTCTTTTTTTATTTTTTTATTTCTTTAATTTATATTTCTTGTACCAATTGTACTATCTATTACATGTTGTTTATCCAAAGTGGAAATAAGTGCTTGAATATGGTCTTCATTCACCTTATATACTGTTTATTTAGATAAACTAAAGCAGGAATATCATTTTCTTATAGAAAATCAGGGCGAATGACCCCGAATGAGCCCTCGGTCTGCAAACCAAAGTGATTCTGTGTTAATCCAATGGGAAAAAATAAATTCTCTAAGCCACATTTTTCAGGCTGCATAAAATATTTTTACAAATTGTTTTTTTATATGATAAATGTAGTTGATTTGCAGGTCTCTATTATCCCACATTTTGAAATTGGTTCAAATATTTTGTGTGAAATTATTTATTTAAAATTAAAAATAAATATTCGAACCAATTTCAAAAAACAGGTGCAACTTGAAAAGGAAGCAACCTAGCTGCCTCTAGCTACCGTTATACCAAATTTATGGACTTCTCCTATTTTGAGATGTAACGGTACTCCATAAATTTGATGTAACGTAATTCCGAAAAGCTGGAGGTAGCTAGGTTTTCACTAGTTTTACGGAGTTACATTACACTTAACCTTTACAGTGTTTATTAGAAAATCTTGTAATAAATTATATTTTAAGATGGCATTTTTTCAATAAGCATTTGAGAACCCCATCAGTGAACAGATTCTCTAATTTATCTCATACGAAAATATGTCGGCCCTCTACTATCTCATACGAAAATATGTCGGCCAATATTTCTATAAAGCAATATGGAGTAATCTTACACTGAAATTTTACACTTTATCTAAAAGTATACATTATATCTATTATTGATCAACTTACTCACGCTTTAAAAAAATCCTTTATAATAAAATATTCATTTAATCTCTTTTTTTAATCAATAAAAAACTATCTATAAAAATCCCTAAAAACATATAACAAATGAAAATAAGTTCGCGATATTATAACTCTAACAACCATAAAAAATGTCATCAAAACTTTTTCATTCCAAAATTATAAGCTAACTCACTTACCATTACTATAGTTTTCAATCATGTTTTTTGGTAATCTAAGAGAATAAATTACCTTAAACAATTAAATAAACTCCCAATAAAAATGATTATTAGTCTGAAATTATTCTAGTAATATTAAGAAACATCGCCTTATACCTAAATGTATTAGCTTCGATGAAAAATAGTTGATTGTCCAATATTGAAGCTGCGCTTATAAATTTTAGCTTCTATCTGGTAATTATGGATATAAAAGAAAATACTACTTGGTCTTTATTATCTATTCTTTCATTCAGAATAGAGCTGCCGCACAAGCATAACAGAATTGCTATTTCAAATGCCTTTTTCGTTTTGAAAGTTAAATTTAGGCGATTTTATAAACTAGTACAATTGGAACAAACTAACATTACAGGTATAACAAACTCTTTTAATTAAAAAAAAAATTGAAATAGTCACAAAATTTTGTTCGATGATCAAATTGTCTTAATGTGATTTAAAAATTGTGTTCATCTTTAGGATATCCCATCACGGCCAACTTCAATAACAAGGCCAGAGAAGCTTTTCCAAACATGAGCGTAGACGGAATTTTTGACGTCACTGTTCCGAGTGCGGAAGATCGTGAAACTAGTTCGGACGCATTCGGAACCATAAAAATGTGGTCAGCCGTGAAAGAGTGGTTCCGAACAGGTTATCTTCATCTTCGGAACAACGTCACTCGGAACTATGACGTCAAAATTTCCGTCCCCGAGCGTGTTTGGTAGAGCTTCTTTGGCCTTAGGAGTTGAGTAGGCCATGATCCCATTCGTATCATAGTTTTTCAACCTTTATATAGTACTATAACCCTCCATTTCATAAATGTAGAAAAAAATATTGCCTAATGTTTTAAATGCTCCTTAATTTTTTTAAAATTGATTTTTAATAAATGTAATTGGAAAGGGGTGTATTTTTTAATATTCAAAAGGGAAATGTGCTTAGTTCTTTTAGAAAATATGATAATCATTAGTTTTTAAACTATAAATAAATAACCACTGTTCTGAAATAGCGGATAACTGTAAACGTTTTTATCAAAACTACCCCCAGCTATTCAATTAAATCTTGAAATTAATAGAAGTTGGCTAACTATATTTAATTATCAACTGAGCTTATTTTCGAACGAAATTACCTGGCCGTGGTTTTTTTTTTGCCATCACCGTCAGGCCCGAAGAAAATACTCAATTTTATTAACACAAAAACCTAAATTATAGTAATTTGAACTAGGTTAAGTGGATGGAAAAAATATAATAATTCATAAGCAAATGAAAATAAACTAATCATAAAAAGAGGATGGTTAAGGTAAAAGGTTGAATAAAAATATCTATATTATCGGGACTGTGGTAAGCACATTTAATTAATATTGTGGAAGCCAGGTATCCTGGAAATATCGTTAAGTATCGAAAAGTAATGCTGTGTATCGTAGAGTAAAAGATGAAAAGGTTTAATGTTAAGGCTGGATAAATTCACCTAGTAATTGCTGGATCCTAATCCCACTATTGAGTATAAATGAAAGACCTTATTTTCGTTGTAAATGCTTATATTTTTGTCATACGTTGTTGACATATGTTATCGCCTGGTAAATTCATATGATCATAACAAATTTTTGAATATTGCTAGTCATTATTTGATTATATAGGTTAAATATTTCTGTTTGTATGTAAAAATTCCAAAAAAAAAATCATATTTTGTAAATAATACTAAACATTAATTTTTCCAATGTCTTTTTTGTGTTTGAATCTTAAATTTAATATCTTTTCTACGAAAGTTGAACAAGGAAACTGTAATAAAATTGTATTATCATTTCCCTCTAAATTATAAAATGTAAATAAGTGCGTAATAAATTTTATTTAAATATTTTTATATTAGTTAAATTTTCCCGATACATATTCAGAACTTGAGTCATAAATACAGTATTTTTGTCTACCATCTTTTTCTCCAAATTACATTTTTCATATGCTCTCGAATAAAAATTAATAAGAAATGTAAAAGCAGAAGCATAATATAGTAGCAAATTAAAGAAGTAAAACAATTACAATTCCTTTGTTAAACATTTTGAAAAAAAATGAAATCCTTAAATTAAATCGAAGTTTATTTAGCGAGAAACTTGCAATTGTTGCTTAATAGAATTTACATTTCCCTCATAAGAGTTCAAACTTTTTATTTTACAGTATAACACAGAGAAATTACCAACGGGATAAAAATTAACAGATATAATCATAAATTTTTTAATCAATCCGAAAGTAAATGCTATCTAAATTTTAAAGGAATCAACAATAGTGGACTTTATTTTGTGCTCTTCCAACACATATTTGATAAGAAACTCATTGCCTTTTATAGTTTGATTGGAACTTAGGTCAGAGAGGGTCCTAGAAAATTAGCGCATTCGCCGTGGCACCTTAATAATCGACTGCGGTCCTCTTTATAGGGAAGTCTTTTCTCAAAAGCTTGCGTTAAATGAAGAGTGGCATTTATTGAGGGGCTTGGGAAGTTAGGAAGCGCGTTAAACTATAGCATCGTAGAAATTGATAACCAGTTACTTTGCACTCGTGATATTATTTATCGGTAATCAACAATTGGTCAAAATATCGATTTTTCAGTTTTTACTTCTTATTATTTATAATATCTTTCTGAACATTTACTGAAAGTTTCATAATGATACCTTCTGTAAAAAAGTTATTAAATATTTTCTGGAGTCATTCCTATAAATTTGAATGCGTATTTCGTCTGCTTTCAACCTGTTTTCTCTGTTTCGCGTTTTTCAATTCTTGTGTTTAATAAATCCCTAAGGCTTTTTTGCTAATTAAGTTAGAATTTTGAAATTTTTAACCTGTGTTCTTATATAAATGGTGCACAAAATTGTGCATGGAATAAGGTCTACTATGTATTTTTTAAATGTTGAATTCAATAATTTGTAATTTTTTTTTGTGATTTTCAGTATAAATGCATGTTACTTTTTAACTGTAGCACACATTTTAAAATCCATGCAGAGTTCTTGAACAAATAGTTCTAAGAACAAACTATAAAAGTTTGGTGGAGTTAGTCTCAAAATTGAAAGAGGAGTAGCGTTTTAAAGAAGTTCAAAACTTTGACTTAAAAAAAAAGTACTTTTAAATATTTGTTTTTATTGCTAGAAAATGTTTATTTAGAGTGAACATTATATAAAACCACTATAGTTCACAAGTTTATGTTATTATTTCTAGAAATAATGTTTTGGGTACCGTACCCCCTTAAAAAAAGATCTATAATTATTGAATAAAAATCAAGCATTATTAATTAGTTTTGTAAATAATGTTTTGGGTACCGTATCCCCTTAAAAAAAGATCTATAATTATTGAATAAAAATCAAGCATTATTAATTAGTTTTAGTTTATTATTAGTTTTTAAAGTTAAGTACAGATTAATGGTAAATATTGAAAATTGTTCAGTAGTAAGTGTAATTATACATATATTAAAACATTACAAACCTCAAAAAATTATGCATTTATTGTAAAAAATCAATAGTAATTTATTGGTTTTTCGTTTACATATTTCTGCATATTTACTAATCAGACTAGTTTAATTATTTTTTTCATCAATTAATGAGTTCCAAAGTAACACAAAAATAGTACAGAATAAGCACATTAATAGTGAATTAAATTTTACACTTATAAAAATAATGACTTTCTATTTTTTCTATTCGTGATTTTATGTACTAAACTAGGATCATTATTTTATTATGAAAATCAAATAGAGTTTACAAGGGGTGGAGAGCCCTGTCGGTTAAAGCGTTCGCCTTGAATGTGGAAGGCCCCAGGTTCGGGTCCGGGCATCGCCAAAATAATTTGCCGACCTATAAACGGCCCGCGCAGCCAAATCTGTCAGACGAATAACACCCCAAAGTCCCAACACTGCGTACGATGTGGCCTAAACTGTTCCGTTGGGTGCCTCAGGTAAGAGCTCGTCAATTAACTGTGGTTCTAAATTATGACGCCCGGTTGCCAATAGCCCTCGCGTAGCTCTAGCGCGATGATAATTCAAGCTAAACTAAACCAAACAGTTCATAATTGAAACAGTGTACATGGCAACATGAAGTTAAGCAGGTCGTTATTTACTTCTTATCTATGATTTGGAAGTTGGTCCTTAGAAACTGCAATTTCAGGATAATTAATGCAATTAATTGCCAACTTGCCTCCCGAAATAATTCAAATAGCTGATGTCACGGGTATTTAACATGATTTTCAAAGCTGAAAAGTGTCGTTATTCTATTTAAAATTAATGTCTTATCGATCTAAGCTCTAAATTAAATCTAAGTTCTAAGATCGATCTAAGCTCTAGTTCTTATTTTTCTATTTGTTTTATTTAACTATTTCTAAAGGAAATCTTCAACGTACGTTTAATGATGGTTTAGATTGTTCAGTGCTGAATAATTTTCTTAAGATTGTTTTTCGACCCTTACTGGCTATGCGTTTGTTTCATGTCGTGAATGCCAACCTCTCCAGCGATTATGTTTTCATTTTAGTCAGCAATTACTTTTGTTTTGGTAGTCGAGAATGAGTTTCTAAGAATATTTTACTTATTTAAATTTTAAAATACCAGTGCTGTTGGTTGTTCAAATCATTTGTAAAAGGCAGCTTACATAGAAAAAATTCTTTTTATTCATAATTGACATTTTAGAGTGAAACCGAAACAACCAATCAAATCCAAGGACAATGAAAAATGGAAACAAGAGCGTTTGATCATCCGAAACATTCCCATTGTCCAAAAAAGTTATTTGTTTTAAAACTGTACTAATACTGCTTTTTTTGAAGTGAGAGGGAAAAAAAGGGAGTTTGAATTCCGCTTTTAAATTTACAAACACTCTCCTACGGAATGTAATTGTTTGTCCTCGCATTTATGATACTGTGGGTCGGGTCAGCCAACAACAGCGGAAAACGGGCCGAAAATTGAAGACACTAACATTTTCAATAGGATTTATTACTATTAATGGTTATCATTAATTTTCTTAATCTGATTAATTATTATTAATTATTATTTTAATAATATTTATTACTATTAATGGTTAGTATTAATTATCTTGAATTGGGTTGACTATTAATAATTTTTATTATAAATTATTTTAACCCTTTCAGTCCAGTGATGCCATTTGGCAACATCATGTTTCTGATCATAATTTAAAAAAAATAATAGGGATTACATCTATTGGGATTAATAAAAATATTTTCTAATCGAAAAAATTTTGAAGAATGTAATGATGTGTTTTTTTGTTTTGATATCATAAATGGCTATAGACAATCAGAAAAAAATTCTAAAATCATGATGCCAAGGGACTGAAAGGGTTAATGGGATTTATTACTATTATTATCCCCTTTTCTGGTCGTACAATAATACGGTTTTCCTTTTGTACAAAAATCTGTAGGTTTAAATAACGCATTTAGAATGAATCTTCGTAGTAATTCGGAAATGTAATAAAGATAAAGTTGTGCTCTAAGAATCACTTGTGTTCCTACGTTGAGAAGAAAAAAAATATATGTCTGAAAATTTTAAAGCGTGCTAGTTAAGTTATTTTATTAAAATGCTAATTTATATTTCTTTATAATAGATAGTACAATATTTTTTTTTACAAAAAAATGCGTTAACAGCGTTACATAAACAATTATATCTAATACTTAAAGCATATTTATACATTATAGAATGATATAAATATAAATATTATTAGTATTAAATTTCAAATTAAAAAAAAGTATTTCATTTATTGCAATTTTATTTTTGAAAAATCATTGAAAAGCTTTGCACTAAAACCTTTTATGTCAAAGTCATTGGTTTAATTTTAAACACCAAACCCCCAGTAATGTAGCGATAAATCTTCAGCCAAACTACTTCAATGTCTTTAGATAAAAATACGACGTATCGGAAGGTGATACCTAATTTATTGAAGCACGTGAGGAGATATTTTTACGACTTCTTCACGTTTTACTATACTCATTTCTTTTCTTTTTCTATCCCTTCTAAATACTTGTGAACTAGCCTCTCTTTTATTATGGCAACTGTAACTTTTATCTTTAAAATAAAACGAAATAGTACTAAAGGTTTTGTCATTGAAGTTGTAATTCTAGTATTTCAAATCATACTACAGGAATAAAAACTGGGTAAAAACTTTTAGATAAATACACATATAAATCATAGTTAGTAAAATTTAATTTTATTGTGTAGGTCAGATATTATTGCTTTGTTAATAAATCAATTTAAATTGAATAAACATAAAGACAGGAAAATTATATGAATTATTTGTAATTCAACCTACAAATTATTATTTTTTGTTTTATTCATAACGTTTATATCATAAATGTGATTTTTAATGCAAAAATCAATGGTTTAAATGCAAACATCAATCGCATTCTCCCAAGTATAACTAAGATATGGGACCCGGTTCGTTTATTGGCGACTTTTGATAAGGGTAAACTCAATTGGATGAAGCCGTCAATGAACAAGCAAACCCTACGTCTTTTTTTATGCTTTGAAAAACGTGAATTTTGCAATTACGCCCTTTATGTAATACATATAATACTTTATAATTTTAAAATTATATGTTATTATAAGTTTAAAATTAACTCCGTTGCCATGTTCACCTACGGACAGTTGCTAATGGCTCAAATTAATTCATAAAAATCAATCCCTCAAACAGAACAACATAACATTCTCAGAAACAGTGCGGCTTACACTAAACAATTTTGAAAAATATATTTATAACGAGCATTACATACCCGCACTTCAATAAAAAAAAATATATATTGTTTATTTTACCGGCTTTCGGCACACAACAAGCATAACAAACCTTTATATTAAATAATTTTCGGAAAAAAGCAGTAAAACCTAAGTAATTAAAATACAATTTGAAACATTGTTACAAAAATATCAATTCTGATACATCCGTTACTCTAAAAAAATATATATAAAATTAAACACAAAAATAGGAAAATAACTTATTTCTTTAATCCCATTATATTGTTGTGACCTTCTTTTTGAATTGGTAACAATGGAAAATTCAATAAAATACAAAGAATGTCTTTAAAACAAAGAACAAACTCAGATTCCTCTCTTGTAACGGATTAAGAGATTACTAAGTTATACTCGTGCTTAAAATATAATTAGCACAGCTCTCTAGAAAGTGTAGACGGCAAAATATTGTGATGTAAACTTTTTATTAGCAAATTAAGTCTTAATCCCATGGTTTGTCTTTGATTACCTGAAATTAATTTTCTCATGTATGTTTATACAGTCTATATAAATAACATTTTCCAAGTTTCCCTTGGTAATATGTTGTAGATAATAGGAAGATGGAATCACTTTGTGTAGAGTATGAAAAATGTCATGTTCTGTAAAGTGAAAAAAAATATTTACGTAACATTAAAATTATTAAATATTTCCCATTTATATATATTGAAATAATATTTCAAATTATTTTGGTCCCTAAATTGTTTTAATCGTGTATTTTATTGTTATTAAAACTAAATTTTATCTGGTTTATATAAGTTTCTAGGTAGTACAGTATGTGTGTAAAAAATTACCATTAGGGACACTGGATTGTAAAATTGACAAATGACTACAATAAAAACTATCAAATTTATAAATTAAAACTGTAAAGGAGTGTATATCAGATTAATTAAATTTCTAAACATGCATTTTATATTTAAGATACAAACTTTAGTATGCTAAATGGAAACTCTTATCTTTGAAACGAAAAAATACAATATTTATAATAATTAAGTTTTTACATAATTGTCACTTCAATTCAATTTTGTTGATATTCATAAGCAAACACTATCGTTTTTTAAGTTTGCTTTCATTTGCTCCACATAACTTAAATAATTTTCCAACAGAAATTTTTTTCCGAATACTTTCCATTTCGAATGCAACCAGCCAAAAGAAAACAATGACATGTGTTAGGTATCGTCTCTTCGAAAGCAAACCTACATCAGAGCAACCTGTTCCAACAATCCCCGGTGTGTTTATCTGTGTGAGATTTATGCGCCAGTTCACACGATCCAGGCTACGAACCTCCCTCCACCTCTCCCCCCCCCTCCATCCCATCCCTTTTTGCAAAAACACACATTAAGGGAAGGAATATAGAATTCTATTACATTTTACTTGTTCTGTAACTTTTAGTTTAACGTGTTCTTGAACTATACATGCAAATATTATAATTAAGATATAGATTTTTAACCCTCTGTGCTGATTGAAAAGGGGCGGAATTTACTTTTTGAATTAATTACAAAAATATGCCATCTCTCAAAGAAGTCAGTCGTGCTAATAGGATACAATAAAAATTATCACTATTCGACTGCTGAAATACAAAAGTTCATATTTATTTCCGAACAATTTTTTGTCAATGCTACAATTTTCTGCGAATAATGCTGCATAATTACTGAACAAAAATAAAAATTTTGAAAACATGATAATCCGACAATTAAAATTTTTCAATGTAGATACAACATTTTCATTTCAGAGACATAAAACTACAAACGCAAAATACCATTTAAAGAACTCTTAATTTTGAAGCAAAAGTTAGCTTTAACTGAGTGAAAATAACTGCATGCAAAACATTAAAAAAAAATTATGAACATAATACCTGTGGTAAAAAAATGCAGATTACTCCTTTACTGGTTGGCATCAAAAAATTCACAGTACTTAAATGTCTAGCATTATTTAGATGAGTTTTTTTATAACTTTAGTGCTTGTCTTCACGTACCACGTCATTATTATTTCTTGATTATCTTAATATTGTTTTATCGAAAATTTAAAACAAATTATTCATTGCTTTATAGAAATATTTTCGTCAAACTGCATAACAATCGCATAACCAACACAGTCTTAAAACAGCAATTTACCCCCATCCCTCCACTATCTTACCACGGTGCAGTCTTCTACGAGAGGAGGGGAACAACTCAACTCATCTGTCAAATGGAGCTGCACAAACATACTCCCCCTCCTTTATTTTTCTGTTACGTCACAGAGTTCTGGTAAAACGGTCGCTTTGTGCATCGCTACCATAGGGAAATGGAGGCAAGAAAAGTTTTGATTTATTGCTTTGTTGTCAGGATCCATTCACATGGTTGTGGTGTGAGTTGAGTTATGGGGATGGGTGTTTTTTAATTTGAATAATTGATTAGGCCTCTTTTACAAATGGAACAATACATAAATGTGGAATTGTTTGAATGGGTTTGTTTGTAAAAGTAAGTTTTAATGATTGTTGTTAAATAAAGAAATTATACAAATCAATCAAGTTTGTTTTTAGTTTTTTATTTAATTAGAACCTGATTTTTCAATATAATAAATGCAGAATTGAATTCTTTACGTTTTTTTAATTTTTAGCTAATATTATTTTGCCTACGTGAAGTAATGTCTATAAACTATTATAATAAAATAGTCTTGATTGTATTAAACCAAACAGGGAAAACTAGAAAAGTTTTCGGTTAGAACTTAATTTATTTGTCTAAATATGTCCTACGTACAATAACAATACTTTTGTTGAAAAATATATGTTTATGAGTTTTTAATAAAACACTTGCAACGCTTATGATAAGGCCTCTTATATTAAACAATTTCAACGCAATACAGCTTTTTGGTGACAACAAACGTTTTGTTGAGATGAGGGTTTAATTTTAAATTTAGTAGAACCCTGAAACTGTGCAGGCAGACAATACCAACATAATTTCTTAAAACAGTTAGGACTTTTTGCTTATGTTGACAATAAAGTATTATTTAGGATTAATAAAACTTGCTTTGTCAAAGAAGTTCCAAGAATATCTTAATTTTAACGAACACCACTGTAGTATGTTGATTAATAACTGTTTTTAATAAATAATTCAGCTATACAAAAATATACGTTCACATGTTTTAAAACACAAATACTTGCCCATAAATAAGGACATTTTTCTTACCAAAATAACTGAATTGGTTCCCTAAAACTGCATTATCATTGTATTTCCGTTAAAAACTTAACTTATTTTCAATTAGTAATTTTTAAATGACCATTGAAGCATTTGTTAGTGTCAGATAATTATTTAGTTAAATTGATATTTTAAATTTAAAACATTACTTTATAGTTATTAAAGGGATATAATAATTAGCTATGCTATTGTCATAATCTAACTAAACTAAATTTTCAATTACGTGTCAACATACGCTCTACTTTAACAGTATAGTAGAAAATTAGTTTTCAAGTTAATGATGTGCTCACATTACAAAAGAATACTCTACAACATATTTAAGAACATTTACTAAGTCTTCTGATGCATCGTAATACAGGTATAATACAACTATTATAACCTGATAGAAATTTACCGAATAATTATCTCGTTAAAAGAAAGTATTTCGGCATAAACTTATCGAAGAGTTTTCGCTAATTAGAAAGTTAAAGTTATGGTAAAGTAGGGTGTATCATATGCGACACTTATCAGGTTATTCTGTCTAACGAATTGGCGCCGGATAACAATACTTTTTCTTTTTAACGAGCAGACAAGCGTATCACACTTCACGCGAAAACGTGGTGCATATTATCTGTATAGTTAAAATGTATAAACACCACTTTTCTAAGTATAGGTGCGATATAGGATCCTTCAAGTTGCAAGTTAATTACGTATGCGAGTTAGTTAGTTTAGTTAATAGTTTTTGTGTAAAAGCTTGAATATAGAATTATTATGAACCTCGATATTATATACTTGAATAGAAATGCTAAACCTTAATTAACAAGTGCAAATTATAATATACAATTTTTAAATTAAACCTTTAACCAAGCAAATGTATGTGATAGACAATTTAGTCTTATTAAAAGAACGTTAATTACGTATGTGAGTTAGTTAAAAAAAGGTTTTGTGTTAGAGCTTGAATATAGATTTATTATTATGTATATTATGTTTGCACTTGTGTATTAAGGTTTAGTATTACTATTTAAACATAATATACGACTTTAAATTAAAATTTTAACCAAGCAAATGTATGTAATAGACAATTTGGTCTTATTAAAAGAACGTTAATACGTATGTGAGTTAGTTAAAATAGTTTTGTGTTAGAGCTTGAATATAGATTATTATTATGTATGTTATGTTTGCACTTGTTATTAAGGTTTAGTATTACTATTTAAACGTAATATACGACTTTAAATAATATTTTAACCAAGCAAATGTATGTAATAGACAATTTAGTCTTATTAAAAGAACGTTAATTACGTATGTGAGTTAGTTAAAAAAAGGTTTTGTGTTAGAGCTTGAATATAGATTTATTATTATGTATATTATGTTTGCACTTGTGTATTAAGGTTTAGTATTACTATTTAAACATAATATCCGACTTTAAATTAAAATTTTAACCAATCAAATGTATGTAATAGACAATTTAGTCTTATTAAAAGAATCAAAGTGAAGCAAACATTATAAATATTTAACTAAATAAGGAATTCTTATTATATTGTAGATAGAAATATAAAATATGCTGCTATAAACTATTTTCAAAACGATTTTTGTTTCTATTGCCTTTTTAGTCGCACTTAACTCCTTTTTGTTAGAACTTGAATAAAAAAAATTAAAATAAAAAAAATTGTAAACAACTTGCCGTATATTGACTGCAAGGCACTCTATAATACCCAATATAACCTATTACATGAAAGTCAATTTATGTAATAAACTGTTGCAAACATTGAAAGGTTTCTAGCCTTCAATGAATTTATATTTTAAAAAAATCAATAATTTTCCTAATGGTACCTGAGAATCATGTTTAAATTACTACTTTCTACTGACAACTGCTGATTCATATGAAAATCTTCAGTTGATAAAACCCACATTACTGTATCTCTTTCCGACACATCTACTTTCATAAATTATAACTTAATAACTCGCAGACTTCTAATATATCCCACCGAATGTGTATAACCGAAGCTTCTGTCATGTTAATCCAATTGGAGAACTAAGAACTTTTTATTGTACAACGTGATTTGCACTTAAATTAAAAGAAATTTCTATATAAAATTCAATATCTCGTATTCATTTTTACTGATTAAAATTAAGAATTATGTGTTTACCTTTTAGTTTAGGTCAGCAAGGATATAGTTTTATACACCATAAAGTTATTTGATGCATTTCATAAATAAATATTAACATTTGTCATTATAAAATTTTACGAATTCAAATTTCAATGCATTTCTAGGAAATAAAGATAATTTGCAAGACATTACTTTTAGTTGAATGTATTCCATTTCAGTTTGATATGAGAATTGTATTTATTTTGAGTTTCAATTTTATTCATAACATAATATTCTCTTTGTAAAATAAACTAATATAAATTCATATTTTACGAAATGTTATTCCGTTTTGCTATTTGCAATTCATAAGTGTTAGTAAATATGCATTACTTAAACACTGAAAGTCTACAAGTACATGTGGTTATTTCAGTGAACGGCATAAACATTTTAAAGCTTTGCATTGAATTAAGTTTTAATAAGAAAACATCCAATTTCTTATTCATTTAGTTTATTTTCCTATGGAAAAATCCTAAAGGCACTTTGGATTTACTTTTCGATCCAAAAAAGCTATTAATTTTTAATGTACAACATATAGTTTTAGGAGTTACTGTTTTTTATTTGGATTTTGTTTTGAATCACTTGTCGTTGATTAATTTTCTTGTATCTAATCTCCTTAGCCCATTGTTTGAAATTAATTTTCTTAATGTGTCTTCAGAACTGCACCAAGTCGTTTAAAGACAAGCCTGTAAATATTCACCACGTTCAAGTAACTAAACTAACTAAGCTAACACCTGAGAAGGCAGCCAACTTGGCATCCAAATCATATAGTTAAGTAGTAATATAACATGTCTACAATTACTATAATAAACGTATAATAAAATTAGGAATACTCTGTAATGAGGACCAGTTTTCCCTTTGAAGGTAATTAGCAATTTAACTAAAAGTGTAGATTTATAATTTAAATAATACTGTTATTGAAATCATTGTCCCATTTTCTGTTCACCAGAAGGGGTATTCGGACACTATTAATAGATTTCCAAAATTGCTTAATCAATGATGCACGATTGCTAAATCAATTAATTACAATTTAAATTTAATTAAATGCATTGTACCGTTTCCTTTATTATCTTAATGTCAGTTCGTAAGATTTATTATTTATTCATTCGGGCTACAAAGCTCCTCCTTATAAATTGCTAAAGACAGCCGCAAAAGTTTCACGTTATTTATCAGAGAAAAGTTTCTCGGATATTTGTTAACTGTAATTAAATTTAAAATAATTTCCGTCAGCCAATAGTTTTCAAACGATGGATAAAAGGATAATTGTATTTTCCTTTACTATAACTACATAAAACAGAACTTATTAATAATATTCTTTACATTTCTTAAATAATTTATTTTTACATTTAGATTTTCAGTTAATTTCAAGTTTTATTAAATATATTACCTCCCTATATAACTTAGCACAATGTCGCATGATATCTTTTCAATTTTAATCTGATTCTTTTCAACATAATGATTTTTAGTCCATATCTATGGGTTACCGAAAGACATCTTGTAGTAAACTAAGATCATATATCAATACATTTATATGTGAAATTGTACATTAAGTAATTAATTTTCGGAAAAAAGATAGTTTTCAACAGAAATAAAAGGATCACCTTTAACCCATTGTTATAGATTGGCATGAAATTGTTCCACACGGAAATGAGATTTCTGTAAACAAAATATTCGACAAATGAAGACCTAAGTGATGAAAAAATTAAGTTTCACGAAAAACGAATTTAAAAATTTAAAGGGCATTTTGCAGATTGAAAAATATCTTGGGTAGGCTAACTATAAAATGAAATAGTTTCCAAAGCTTTTTAACTGCATGAACTAATGAGGTATGAACCGTTATGAGAAAAATTAAGTGCACGAGTATTTTCGACGAAATAGAATAATATACAAGTAAATTTTAAAAATATATATATCGCTATAATATAAAGCTATTTTGTAGGTAATTTGTAAACAAAGTTAATTATAAAAATGGTTCAAAGAAAGTTAATTTAAACATCATATACATTTATAATAAGTTTTAATGTTTCACAAAACTAATTATAAACAGACAATATGTTGTTAAATATTATGGTGCTTAGTTTTTTGTACTGGATTGCTAGCAATTACTTTTATGTATGCCGTAAAAATTCTCCTTTCATTGTTTGATACTCAAAAGATACAACAATCTAAAATTTATTTAAAATTGCAAAGCTAGGCAGTTTTACAATATAAAAAGTAAACACAGCCTATCTATGTTTACATAAAAAAAAGTCCTTGAAACGTGGGAGAAAATTTAATGATAAATAGTTGTATAAGTTGCTAGATAAACAGTACTCTTTTGTTTAAATAATATTAAATTTTCAAATATCTAAAGTCCCTTAAAATAACAATTAAGATTTAGATTATTAAATCGGCACAAGAACTATATGAAATCAAAAAAAAATTGTACAAATATTATTATCCATTCTTATTCACGTATACCAATAGGATAATATTAAATCCATTTTCTTTTAGAAGATTATTTTAAAATTACTTTATACTTTAATTGAAATAATTTTAATGATTAGAGGACTGCTATTAAATAAATAATTAAGGGTAAAATTTAGATTTTTAATGGTTAATATTTAGATATTTTTCAACAATATTTTTAAATTTTCATATTTTATTTAATTGTATTTCTTTTAAAAGAATCTTAAGTTAAAATACTTTAAAATGTCTATAGATCAATCTGTAAATTTTTTAAATAGATTGACTTATTAGTTGTTTATTGATATGTCCTCCTTATATGGTCAATTTAACATTGGCTTCTAGGTAGGTGACGGACACCCTTAAATAAAGGCATTTGAAAGTACAATTTACTCATGCATGTAACAATGTTTAGAATCTTAGAATCATTTGTTAAATTTTTGGGTTGTTAACCGAAGTACAGGGTTTCACTAGATACGCACATCTCTTCGATATATTTCGAATATTTCGCATTGCATAAATATCGATACCCATAAGGAGGTAACACTGCCGTAGGCAGGTAAACTGCAGTAACTTGCCTAACGACTTAGACCATTGTTGCAAAAACTCAATTATTCTGGCCTATAGTAAAACATTGGGTAAGATTAATTATTTCAAAGCAAAGATGGACTTATCCATTGTTGTGTTAAAGCAGTTTACCCGCCCTCGACATAACAGTATAGTATAAATACAAACGCAACAATCCAGTTATATGTAAAATAAATCTATACTTTATTTCTATTTTATAGCTATTTAAATAACTTTAAAACCTCTACAGTGATAAAAATAGATTGAAATGGTCCAAGAATTTCTACGAATTTAGAATGATATTAAACTTTTATTCCTCAAAAGGAGGAGTCATCTTCCATACCATCTCTAAGGAATGGAAGAGGTCTCGAATAATGTTTTCCTTGTGGAACTGGCTTCAGATTCCCTGCTCATTGTACGAAACGGGCAATTGTAATCAGAGTTGGTGTGAACCCGTTGGGAAATTCGTCAAAAAGGGTCTTCAAATACAGTCCGTCATTCGAAATGAAATAAAAAAAAGTTCTTGGAATCGGATGGGACTCGTAAATTGGACGTATAGATCTTATTGACATTTACGTAGAAATAAAATATTGAACCAATCCAGTATTATTTTTTTTTTAAAAAAGAGAAAATTATATCATTTTATTAAAAAAAAATTTAATAAAATAAAATCGCAGTAAGGTATAATGACTAACTTTGTAAAAAAACCTATTCTGATAAAAATCTATTAATAATCTATATCCTCTTTAAAAGCTACCACACTAATTTAAACGTTTTATTTTTTTAAAGTAATATAATGTAACATGTGTCTGACTTTCTTAAAAAATTAACTAAAATACGAGAAGAGTACACTTAAGCTTGAATACCTAATTAATAGAAATCTATATCATGATAAAGTAAATCGAAAACAAAAGAAATACATAAAGAAGCATTAAGAAATTTTTTATAATATCGATTTTTTCATATTTAACATTCAATAAGGACTTTCATTTCCTGCTACAAACTCCTTGATAAAGAATAATTCCACTCTTGTAAGAATTCTTTAAATACAGAATGCAAGAATGATTAAATTCAGTCACAAAATTATTTTTAATGGTTCTTAATATGAAACGTAAAAAGTTAAGAAAAAATAATGGCGTTTTTATTGAACTAATCCTCACTGGCAAGAACTCGACATTTTTAATCATTAAAAATAAATGAAGAATTTGAGCATACTTAAAAATGGTTTTAAATCCAATTTACATTCTCAAGCAATATTTTCCGTTTGTATGGATTAATATCTTGCGTTAAATATTCTAGATTATTGTTTAATATAATTCATTTCGCATATTTACCATAATTCTTTAACAGTGTACTTTTTAAATATCCCGTAACCTATAAATGCTCTTAAGTATAACTAAATATAAGTTGTTTTCAGTCTATATGTTTGAATATGTTAGGAACTTATCTGTTTAGGAACTTAAAATAAGTAATGAGATAAAAATCTATGTACGTAAAACTCAAATTTAGTTACATTCAAAAGCATTTATAAGCTACGGGATATTTGAAAAGTTTCACTGTTAATTAATTAAGAAAAGTTCTTGAAAACTTTTTGGCAACTAATGTGCCCCTTTTTACCATTAGTGTTCCTAAAACGTATCAGTTACGTCATACAAAAATTTAGAAATAATCTCACGTAGAGCCAAAAACTTATCTGAAATTGTCCAAAATTTACATCCATTGGTTTTTCTATAAGCAAAGTCCCATAGTAGAGTTTCTGTCATATGTCTTGTGATACCGTTTGTTGTTGTTGTTGTTGTCGTGTCCATGATGTGTGCAAAAACTAGATGGATCCGAAGCTGTCGTAGACAGCTTTCGCTATTTCTTCTGCATCTTCGGAGAGAATTAAAATTTCTGGGTCTTCAAAGCCAATCCTGAAGAGCCTGGCTTGAATTGCTGGGCAGCCAAAGATATGCTGCGGGGACAGTTGGACACCAGGACAGTTTGGGCAGTGTGTGGAGAAGCTTCTTTGTCCTTCCGTTGAGATTTTCATTCCTTTTAAATGTTTTGTTCGTAGTCTGGCTATTATTGAAGATATTGTACGGTTACAATTTAGAGCAGGGATGGAATATTTAAAATTATTTTTGATAAGTCTACGGCTGGCAACTGCATTGGCGTCAACGAGAGTTATGAGGTTAGATGATTGGGGGAAAGCTCTTGATTCTTTGGCAAGCTCATCGGCTTTTTCATTTCCAAGGATGTTAACATGATCTGGTATCCACTGTAACGTGCAGGTTTTCTTGGCTGCGATGACTTTGTTGATGGATAGGATTATTTCATGGCTGATTTGGCACTTGCCCTTCTGAATGGCCTGCAGTGCAGATCTGGAATCAGAAAGGATGGTAATCCTTTCTGATTCCAGATCTGCACAGATACCGTTTGCCATACATTATACAAAAGTTATTAACGGTATAGCGCCACTATATTATTTTCCACTTATTTCTTAACAAAGGTTGCTCCTATTGGTTACAGCGGCATCACGTTCCACTCTTTTTACCATTTCGTAACTGCACTTATAAGAAGACGGTGGCTTATTGAGTAAGATGTATTGAATCAGCTTTATGTAATACATATATTCAAGCCGTCACATAAATGCAATATAATAGCGGTGACTTGTACATGTACATTTTTATTTCATGTTAAATATTTTTTTTACATTCGATTTTTTTTATTTATCTATAATAACAAGGTTTTAAAAGACTGATTTGGAGATTTTAATTTTAGTTAACGGTTGGTCGTCAAAACTAAATCAATGCATATCTAACAAGTGCTTTAATCCAAACCGAAACGCAAATTAAATAATACTCCCTTAGGTTATCTCAAAACCAGTAAAACTTCGGTCTCAAAATAATACACATACCATTAAGAAATCCTTACCATCGCAAAATTGGAATTCTGCGGCATACATAGGCATATGGAAATATTATTAAATAAAATCCAATTTAACTCTCTTTGAAGATAATGAGAAAACTTAATAATCCACATATTATGTCACCCAAATATTCTCCTTTGAACTGGGATAGACTTAAAAGAAGATTTTCCTACTAAAGAAGAAACATCATTAGAAACAAACTTCTGACCCAGCATATATATCTTTAATCGATATACGCTATTTTGTAGAACCTGTTATTATCTTAAATTTTTAACTACTTTGGCTTCGCTAAAATTGTTATATATATTGGGAATTGTATAAAAACAAATAAAATATATTAACGAGCATAATATAAGATGCACGTATATCTAATGGACACACTGTCACTAATAGACACAGAAGTGTACACACTGTTAAAAATTTAGAGTTTTGTTTTTCTAAATATATGACATTAGTACTTGCAACGGTTGGGCGGTGAAATGTTTCACTAATTATTCTATCGGACCAGGTTTCTGAAATAAAAACATTTGAAATGGTTCAACTGAATATCGAGAATGTGGTGAAACGTTTCACTACGCCACTGTTGCAGTCACTTAGATTATATTTTTGGTGAAACCAAGCACCAACTTTTAATAGTTTGTAACAAACAAAAATACTTATTGTTACAAATTCACCCAAACAACTGCACAATCCAACTCATTGGATACATTATTGGTTGCAATGCATTTCTTCACTTGCATTAAACATTGCAATTTTAAGTATTTGTGTCATGTATTTTAATTGTGTGTTATAGAAAGTAAGAGTTTAATGGGGAAAGTGTTTTCAGATAAACATTGTTACGCAGTTAGCTTTTTATAATATCTTACAAGATTTTAGGCTAAAACTCGATTGTATTGGCGACTGGGGAGCCTTGGCCATAAGGGAGACTTGGCCCACCTTTAAGTTTTAGTATTTAAAAATATTTTAGCATTTTCTCAATAGATGGTACTCAAAGCTACTGTTGTCAGCAGATAGCCACCTTAGTTTTATTGAGCTATTTTTTGTATTGAGGAGAAAATAAAAAAAGAAAGTTTCTCACCCCGAAAAGTAAACATTTAGACATAATTTGTAAGATTTTTTCAGAAAAACCAATTCAATTTAGTTTAAGTATATGGTATTTTTAAAATACTGTTATATATTAAGGTTTTATTTTAGCTATAAAGTTTGTACAATGAAGTAGGCTTCAAAGCACCATGTGCCATTCTTTACGAAATGTCTAGGTGGGGAGGGTTGGCCACTCTATGTAAGGGAGGGTTGGCCACTGGACCTAGGCTCCCTAAGTGAACTAGATATGAAAATCTATACATAATGTTTATCAAATACATGGTTAATAATAACGTATGATTATAACTTTATGAAGGTAATAGATTGATTATTAGTATTTGTACTTGTTTAGAATAAAACGAAAACCTCAACTAAATCAAACTTATCATTTATGACCAAATATCAAACTTTTTCTGCAAAAACTATATAAGTTATTAATTTAAGTATAATAATACTCCAGATTAATATTAAAATATTATCAGATTTTTTCTTTATAGGAGGGGGGACGAACGAATAGCTTTGAAAGCGCGCTTTGACTTTGACGTTTACAGTTTGTGCCGTTAAAATAAAAAAAAATCAATATGAGGCTTATATCTTGTGCATTTTAATGTGTGTACAAACTGATTAAAATATATTTAACATAAATATAAAAAAAATATTTGTTATGGACAGTATTAGAATTTTTAATTCATATACACTAGAAAAATGTATTACTCTAAATTTTTCGGTAAACATGATTTTTAAATGAGTTCCAGAGTGTTGAATTATATAATATATTTTTTTTTACATTTAATGCTTACAAAATTAATTTGAAATATTTATTATTTTGCCCTTTAAAATTAGGCAGTTTTGCATGGGCCAAGTCTCCCTTACCACGGGCCAAGTCTCAAGTAATAAGGGAGACTTGGCCCAGTTTCTAAGTTTTAAAAAACAATATATTAAAAAAAGAAAAATGCATTATTTATATTATCACTATTATATACTTGTTGCCAATAAAATTTCCTTTGATATGTGCTATTACATGAAATGTTTAATGTAAAAATAAATTTATAAAAATAAAATTCTGAAACTATGGCCAAGGCTCCCCAGTCTCCAATAATTGTGTGTACCTACACTTTGAAAGATTAAACATTGGTCATTCAAGTTTTTTTGAGGTGGACGGTTTTAACTAAAAAAAATTTTGTCATTAAATGAAACCGTTTTCAACAATAATTAGTTTAAAGATAGTTATTATCATCACAATGAAATTTATATTCTTAGTTATTATCATCACAATGAAATTTATATTCTTAGTTTTCTATCATCACAATGAAATTGATTTATATTCTATTTAAAAACGTATTTGTGTTTTAAAACAAGTGAAAACCATCCCAAGGTTAATATATTTCAAATCCAAACTCCGAAAACAATTTCTCTCTCCCAATTGTTGCAATAATAAACCTCCTCCCTTCCTTCGTCAATAACACCGGAGTCCATTAAAAGACTCCAAAAAGCATTTTTAAATTCACAATTTCGAGTGGAACAGCAAGAGAGAAAAATACAATATTCTCCATCAAACAGGTAATTGCACTTAAGTTTCAAAGTTCGTTACTGCTCAAAAATTCTTCTTATGGAATGTCATTTTTGCTCGACGTACTTCGTTGGGAGGAATGCTTTTAAATACATTTACTGACTTAGAGTTAATATTTTGTTCCTTTGAATAAAAAAAGTCAAAGTTATAATGCTATAAAGTGGTATATAAAACCCTTTTCTGCAATATTCAAATGCATTGGCCCTTGGGGTTGGGGGAAATCTTTGAACCCCTTATTTCATTTCTTTCTGTTATCTTTTCCTGGAAGAGTTGGGTAGGTTGCTTTTACTTATTTATTTGCCCATTTATTTCTTGGATATTTTTGTTACATATAAGTAATTTAAGTGCTCTATCCTTCTTGGGAGGCGTAAGGGGAAAAAGCGAACCTGCGTTCTGTTTAACCCGTTTCTACTTTCAATTACCTAATATGGAATATATAAGGCAATAACAGTATTGCAATGGGGTAGAAATTCCGAAATGGAAACTTTTTATTTTTTAAACGTTTTAGAAGGTGCTGATCCCAAAAAAGTGGTTTTTGAACATTCGTAAATTCCACAATTTGAACTAAAAGTGACAGGGGCTTGGAATTTGGTACACGTGTTTCTAGTACCTACTGGAAATCGCAAATTGTTTTTTTGAGAAAAACTTGCATGCGAAAAGGGTTGCTGCCATAAAACTTTTTAGGAGGACATTAATAGCTAAAATTATTATCAAAATCCATACACACAATTATAAAAACTATAAATTTCCCATGCACGATTTATCCTACACGTCAAGGGTATTCACGTAGCCTTTCATCTCCCAGATGGGTAATAAAATGTGTTTTAACCAAGTTTGCAAACCCAACACGAGCACTGCATCACCGTTGCTTCATTTTCTTTCTGTTGGTTCATAATATTTAGTTGAAATGATTAAAAAAATCGTTAATAAGTCACTAATCTTCAAAAATAACGCTAACATCTCATAATGCTCTTCCAGAGCTTTTGCCCAACTGAAGTAAGCTAATCATGAGCGGAGTGCATTCAATGGGGGGCGGAGGAGCAGCCATGGACCTCGTTACCAGTGCTTAAGACGCTAACGATACGCCATAACGTGAACCCGTCTGCGTCATTTGACCTTATGTATTACTCACGTGAAGGATATCATTGCCAATTTGTGTTTAATGAAAATATCGTTGGGAGATGGGGTGGTTTTTGTTGGTACGTTACTGGAAGTTGTGCTTGATAAGGTTATTTTAATAGGCAGAAATGGTTGTGAAAGATAGGTTTTTGAAAGCATTAAATAGTTTTTCTAAGAGTGGTAATAGTGATTTTTGTTTATATGAATTACATTAAGGATAGAAAAGGTAGAAGAAGAGTACTGAGACTTCAAGATTTATAAAAATATGTGTTTTTATAACGATTGGATTGCTTGGATTTTTTCGCATCATACAAAAATATGTACCTAAGTAATTAGGAACTTTTCCTTCATCTTATTTTTTAATTTCTCACTAAAGTTACACTATAAAAAATTGATTAAAAAAATAAAAACTTCACTTTCTCCGAAACATACTCCGAATACACGGTGAAAGCTGGCAAAATGTTCTGCAAATGTGTTGGAAATGTACTGCAAAAGTTCTGTGAATGTACGGAATCCAGTTATTGAAAATTATTTCATAAACACGGTAGTAGAACATTTTGTTAGCTTCCACCTTGTTTACGGAGCGCTCCGCAAAATTTTTACAGTCCGTATAAATTTTGGATGCTATCAAAAATTAACTAACCTGACAAAAAAATAGACCAGTCGTACTAAGCAGATATAGAAATTAGAAACAGTATTATCTAAACAAATATATTCGTAGAATGTAGAATAAGTAATAGCTTGACTTGTAAGTAAAATAAAAAATATATTTTATCTATTCGACCTCAAGTATCTCCTCCTTTTTCATGCGCAAATTAACAATATTCTACTATGGTTTTACATTTTTATATTGTATTGGTAAAATGTCATGTTTCTAATATCGATTATTCTTTAAAAAGGCCATTACTTAATCAAACTCTTCATCTCAACATCTCAATTTTTTTCTCCACAAATTACAATAAAACCGCACCAATATCCAAATATAAATCATATCCGAAACAAAATTACCCTAATTTCCATTATACAAACATTTACCATATGCTACATTCTAAACGTTGATATTAAGATGTAATACTAACATAATTTCTGCGTATTTTACTTATATCAGCCCATGAGTCATGACCATATCGCAACATATTACAGCAACATAACCCCTAATCTCCCAATTGCCCCCAATATTGTCAAACATCATCTGTAAGCAAAATTTACATCCCTCATCAACCGCCAATGGATACAAATAGTCATCTTTTAAGGACCGTAAGCCACAGAAATCGCCAAAAAACAACACAATCGCATCAATCCCCTCCCATATACGAATCATCTCTTAAATCACCTCGCCAAACATTCACTCTTTATGAGCGTCGTACCGACCCCCCGCCAAGTCGTGCCTTTTGTTGGTATAAAACTAATGGAGTTAAAGATGTGGGTACTTGGTATTTCTGTATGTTTTTTAAAATTTTTAGTTATTTTTTAACATTTCAAACATATCTAGGTAGTTATGCCGTTTAACTACCGCAGTGAAGATTGTAGTCGCCTACCAAAAAGTTTCCGAAGACACAGTGTGCGACATTTTCAGCCAACAAAATGAGCTACCAACGGAAAATAATTTACCCACCTCGCAGTGTGACGGCATTTCAAATACCCAAATGAATTTTGACTGTGAGATTTAAAATAATGATATACCGAATCGTCAATTTTGTATAATACTCTTTGAATTTTTTTTCTTGTTGTGTAAAATATTAATTATAATAATCATACCATAAGAAAAATAATTATTTCTTTAAACACTCAATACGAACTACATGAAGATGATACGAGCCTAGTAAGTATTAACCAGCATCTTACATTTTAAGTATTAAAGGATTGAGTCCCAACAGTCTTAACCACTACATTTAATTGGTCCAATTTTCGCACTGAAATAATCTGTCTTTCTGTGTACTTTATTATGGTTTAGAGTCATGAGTGAGTGCAACAATGCTTCAAGTCATTAGTCTAGATTCTCTAGTTTACCTGTCCACTGCAGACAACCCACACCACCAACAAACCAAACTAAAAAACAACCATCCTACCTTAGTTCAATGTAATTTAAAGCTAAAAAAGCAAAAAGTTAACTAATAAAACAGACTATAACAATAAAACAAAACCATACATCCACAATACACATAAACCCAAATCCAACAAGTCCCTTAAAAGAACAACCCTGTCACTTCTCCCATTCTGACTGGGGTCTCTCATCAAATTATGGCCGCGATAAAAACGAGATGGATGGCATCAAAGGGAAGAGCCACAATCATCATCCCCCCCCCCCCCGCCTTTTTTAGTGTCTTTAAATTGCGTGTGATATCCCCCCCCCCCCCCCCCCATGCGCGTGCTGACGAAGGACAGAGCTATCACGACGCAAAATTAGATGCGCTATCTTGGTGGAGTTGTTGTCGCGGGAATTGGTTTTATTTTCACACTGTAAAAGTTAGTTTTAAAAAAAACAGAATATTTAGTTATTTTTCTGCAGAAAAATTTCGTTTTCTTAAATTATGGTAGTTTTCTGTAAAATTTCATGTCAGTTTGTCGAAAAAAATATTTTCTATGTAAACAGATAAATACTGCAACCACTGATACAGATTGCACTTGTTGAGAACAGATTTTTTTTGTTTGATTACAAAAGAAAATGTTATCTATACAAAGTATTTTCGTGGCAGGGATGGTGTAGTAGACAGTGTGCCTGGCTCGTATGCCGTAGACGAGGATACATATACGAGTTATCGCTTGACGTTTTTTTTTCTAACGTACCCAGCAATACAAAAAATATCTGTTACTCACGAATATTTTCTGTATTTCTTGGCTAAGGGAAATTTTGCCAACATATTTGGTCCGTGGCATTATAGATATTTTCTGACAACTTTACTGCCTGATATTTTCTGTAATATAACAGGATTTTTATGCTGTGTAGTATGGTCACCTCTTACTCTACTCATAAGGCCAGAGAAGCTTTCTGTGATGTCACACGATATCGGTTATGTTTGGAGTGCCGGATGTTTCAAATAAAAAGAAACCTGCTCTCGAAATCTGTTCGGAATTCATGAGAAAGGTTTTAAGAATTCGTCTTTCTCATATGTAAATTCCTGTAGACCATCAAAACAACCTTCTCGTTTTCAATAAAGAAACAAGTAAAACATAACTACCCTCTAAATCTTTAATATCTCTAACTTGCCCGGAAATGATTAGAGTCTCTAACCCCTCCGAAAGCCATTCCGCTTCCAACCCCATGTCTATTTCTTCCTGAAAAAAAGAGCGTTCTTTACGACGCTGTGTGACAACATATTTCGCGAAAACGAAGTACCGTCATTGTAGCCAATGCACTTTGGTGTGTATTGCTTTTTGGCACATGTAATATTAAACGGGCTGGGGATGGTAACAAGATGGGGGTGGTTCCAAGACTGGCATCAAAGGGAACTAGCTCTATCTCATACATATGTTTGGTAATGTTAAAAATATTTCGAAACGTTGATTTTCATAAAATTCCTGTAAAAAAATTCGAAATAATATTTGAAAATAATTTTTAATGAAACGATCCTAAGATTTATTTAAAAAATACACAACTTCTAGTTGCTTAAAAAGTAGTTTGTAATGGAAACTGTAAGTCTCTTAAAAAAACGCTCCAAAATCGCATTTAGTGTCTTAGCGTGAATAACTGCATGTCATAATTTTTCAGTCCATTAAATGGTTACTTTTGAATGAACATTATAACTAGCTTTTGTCTTATTATGAAGCAGCATTTCGTATGCGTATGTTCTGGTGATTAGTCAAGTAATTGGATGTCATTAGAATTGATTGATCTCTTTGGACGTCAAAATGGTTTGAATCTTAAACTGTACTTGAATTCATATATTAGAAATGCTTCTAACTAAAATCTAGCTTCTAAAAATCGCATTTTATGTCTTGTTGTAAACATTTAGGTTCAACAAAATTGACACAACAAGTTTCATAAAAATTCGATATAATTTACTAAACGATTTATAAACTTATTTGTCCAATGAATGGTTTTTTCAATAGTAATCATGTTAAAAGAAAAGATAATGAAAAGCTCACAATAGAGAATATTGTTAAAATCGCCATTATCCTAATTAATGAATGTTAAGCTATTTATACAACTACAACCAAAAAAACTTTGAATAAGTTTTTTTGTTTTACAATAATTTTCAGAAAAGCATTCGTAATATATGTAGATATGGAGCATTAGGGTATCAACTATGGTACAAATTTATTTCTTATTTAACTTCATTAGTTAAAAAGCTATTCACAGTCATCCAATGTGTACCTCTCTACCCTACGAGCATGAAAAACAATAATATAGTTTAGTTACTTTTTTAACAGTACTAAGATAAATGAGATCTAAGCTGAGATTAAGACTAAAACTCTTTTAAAATAATAGCTATTTAAAGAAAGATATGTTCCTTTAAAATTCTGTAATTAAAAAAAAACAATTTTATAAGCATAATAATTATCTAATCCTTGCACAATCTTAAGATATTTTTTATCACTTGGTATTTCATCTAGAATACTTACCAAAACATTATTATAATTGTTGCACTTAGTTTCCAAACATTAATTAAACACAACCCATTTAACTCCAACCCATTCAATCCCAACACAACTTTTTCCTCAAGCACATATCACCATATCACCTCAGCCTTAATCCAATTGGCTTCTTCAAATAAAATCCCCTCTTATTGGCGACAACACAGGGCAGACCCCTCGACCCTCGGACGACATTTCTGGAGGGGGGGGGGGCGTAATCAGGTAATTGTTGACGCCCCCTGGTTAATCAATCTCTTTACCAAACCAATTTTAGAACAATAAATCTCCGCGGGGAAGTGGTAACTGGAGAACTTTTCTTGTGCCCCTCCAGAATCAAATATCAATAAAGACACGAAAAGAAAGAAAAAGGAATCTTGTCAGGATTCTCGTCTAGAGGGGGTGGGGGTGTTCTATATTGGGAAGTCCAATTTGAGAATAACTGAGTACGTATTACCTGCTTCTATTACAGAAATAAAATGTATATTGTTGATATTAAAAGTATAGTCTGCTCTAGCCCGCAGGCTTTGGGTATGATGTGCTAATAAAAGTGATTGTCCATGCCGAGTGGTTAGTTTGATGATATAAGAATGAATCTTCAGGTAACTTCCCAAGCATGCTTGGAACTCACCTATCGACCTCGGAAGGATGAGCCCGTACCAACTGCATAGAAGTTAGATGCGCTGACACACACAACTTCACCGCTGCCACATAAAGTTTGTACCTATAAAGTGGGTTTAATTTGTAATTGGTAAGGAAAAATGGGAAAATATTTGTAACAAAAAGGCCCAGTGGCTTAGTGATAGTGCTTCGCATTTCCATGCCCCAGGTCCGGGGATCGAATCCCGGATTGAGCGAGGCTGACTCATCCTTTCATCCCTTAAGTGGGTCGATATAATGAGGACCAAGCATGTTTGGGAACTAAATACCAATGATTCAGCGTGAGGCTGACCCCCTAATCGAGATATAGCACCCCACAGCAATTGGTCACATTAGCTGAAATAGCACGGCAGTCCTTGGCCCACTAACGGGCTGTTGCGCAGAGGAGTTTATTTGTAGCATAACCGAAGAAGCGGGGGTTCATACAGTTTTCTAAACATACGTTTGTAAAGCTGACCCATCATTGATAAAAATGTCACTAAGTATTTCGGAAGCTTATCTTATTAAGTTTGAAAAATACACATGAAATAACTGTAAAATTTATTTATCCGCTGTGAAAACTTACATGCACGTCCAGTATGCTTATCTTACTCATATATATGCAAGTTTACATGATCAAACAATGCCTAAGAACTGTCGAGTTGGGAACTTTATAACCCCTTCCATAAAGGTGTTTTTGAAAAAATAAAAATATGTATCGTCCCACATACAGTTCCTGGACAAATTATTAGACGCACTGCAAGATTTCATGTAAAATATTAATTACCGGGTGATATTGTACCGTTTTATTATTTTAAATTTATTTGTTTTTTTATTTTTATATTATCCAATCAATTACCGATTTATTTGACATAAATAAAACAGCATTAGTTTAGAAAAGCATAAGTTTATTAAGTTTTAAAGAAAAGTGAAATTAATATTAGTAAAAGTCAATATTTAGTTGAGCCACCTTTAGCCGCTATCAAAGTTTTAATTCTGCGCGGCATGCTATCAATGCAAGACTGCACTGTCTCCTGCATTTAAGGATGATGATGATTCCGCACATAAATAATCTTATAATAAATAATTAATATAAATTAATCTTGATCATAATTAATCATAATTATCTTAAAATAAATACAAATATGTAGTCTACGACAATTCTTTGAAATAAAAATCAATAATATTGTAGTTTAAAAATACCATTATTGCATAAAAACTCTTTAGAATCATAAAATTACTAAAATAAATACAGTGCGTCTAATAATTTGTCCAGGGACTGTCTATAGTGTTAACTAAATATTTTTTTGGTAAGTATCAAAGTCATTTACTTCAATTTATCGTCGATTTTTTTTTTAAATGTGGGCATCTCATAATGAATTCGAATTAAATTGCTTATGTTTAATGTAACTGATGGATAGGAATTATCAGGAAACTTTATATTCTGTCTTGGACCTTAATGCTGAGAGATTGGCAGTTTTTTGTAAATGGTAAGTTTAAAAGTATACGGTTTTCTATCTCTGTGTTTTTGCACACTCAAAGTTTCTGTTATTAGACCGACGATTCTAGCAACTGTTCTCAAATAATATTCGGAATATTTAACCCCACCCCTCATCGTTTCACTTTGCTCCTGTTATTGTGTACCGTTATTATTGTTTTTGGTGTCTCTGTTTGTTCTTTTTGTGCTTTCTTCTCCCAGTTATGTTTGATCTTTAAGATATTTCGTTAGTAAGGGGAGAAGGTCTGGTCAAGCCCTACTTTCCCCTATTGTGCAAGGGGTCAGGATATTACAGGAAAAAAATTCGAAATATTCTTTGTAGGTCAAAAGCGTTTCAAACGAAGTTTTTTAAAATAGTGAAATAATTGCAATGGCACACTTAAAAGAAATATCCAGAAACATTGAAAAAAGACAAACACTGGATTCCATTGATAAAGAAAAGGTTAGAATGTTGTAAGCTTAAAAAGCAATGTAACCAAACATTTTTAATGTATATTCTACCAAAAATTAACCACATAAATTTAACGAATAAGCAAAATATTAAAAAAAAACTTACTCGCATGCTGTCAAAATTTAATTTAGAACTTTTTTGTGGCCACAAGAAGAGTTAGGTTTAATGTTCATTAGATAACTTCTGTTGCTCACATTCTCGTTCAAGTTCAAAATAAAAAATATTTACATAATAATGTAACAATAAAGAAACTAATTTAAGAGAATTATGAGAGAGATTATTTTGTAGGCAATAAAATAACAAAAAGTGTGAAAAGAATGGCCTAGTTTAAGTAGTTTTTTATTTTGGGACATACATATGTGAGTATTGTTTCAATTGAACTCAAATCTTTAATGCTTAGAAATATATTAGAAACAATCATCTATTTTTTAATTTATAGGGAAGCATCTTACTACTATTATATTGGAAATAATACAAATAAATTTATTTCAAATATAGAAATACTTTAGTACACTTAATATAACGTCATATATAATTGAATTCTAACGAATTTTATTAAACGAAGTTAAAATGCCAGTTAGTTAATATCTTCATTGCAGATTTTGAAGAAGTTTTGTATAAAAATAAAAACTTTCAATAAACTATTTATTACAAACAATAAACATAGTTCTTTGTGCATTAATTGCATGAAAAATGTATGTATGTAGGGTTAAAATCAAATGCGTGTGCTTGATCAGATACCCGCTTATAAACCTTCGTCAAGTAAAACAGACACAGACAGAATTTTTACTGACACAGAGAGAGAAGGTACACCCAGGGCAAAGGCGGGCATCGAACCCGCACTCGTTACAGCGCGCAGACTGCTAGCGTAATGGTCTGCGATTCAAACCAATAGGCCATCCGGGCCCTATGTGTAGGTTTATGCTAGGGTCTCAAGAGGTCAAAAAAAATATCTTATGATTGACCTTTATATTTAATCTTATCTTTCAACGAATTTTATCCAGTGAAAGCTCCCTCAAAAACAAAATTCCCCAAAACTAATAAAATAAACGCAAAAACTTCCCCCTGGGGCAGAAAATAACAACAAAAACTGCAATATGACACTACTATAAGAAATAAAGACCACTAGCCAATCAGAGACGTAGTTTGACAGCAGGTCCCCCCAGCGGGTCGGACAATCAAAAGAGAACACAGAAATGACACATTCCATGTCCAGACATGTTCGACTTTTCACGACAATTTTCTTTCATCTTGTTTCTGGAATGGCAACGGTAATTGAAGCGTAAATGATCCACACACATGACGGAATTTGATGTTAAAAACGTCAATTCGAATTTCATCATGTGACAGGGGATGTAATTTTGGGGGTGAATTTTGTTTTTCTTTGAAAGGGGAAGATGACTGTTTTCTTTCGTTTGAATTGCTTTTCTTCTTGCTTTTGTAAAGTCACTAAAAGTACTTATTGTTATTATTTGAAAATCAAAAGTGTTTAAAACATTTTGAAACACATTTTTTATTCAAAGAGAAAAAGTTAAATTTAAGTTAAGTTTTCCGAAACTCAATGTTTTATTCCAATATATAATTTCAAATTATTATATGATTATTATATTCAAAAATACTCGAATGCGGTTTACTGTGATTTCTGGTTTTAAATAATGAGGGGATTCATAGGTGCATATTTTCTTATTAAGGGAAGACCTTAAAACATTAACGACTTATTTGTTCACGTCATTAACGACTTCCTTATCTAATAGAAAGTTAATACGAATTTTAAAAAAAATTATTTCTTGTGTAACTTAATTTATCTTACATAATTTGTTCAATACTATGGTTTTTGTCTTGTATTTTGTTAATTTAAATAAACGTAAGCAGAAATAATAAATTAAGCACTTATTTTTGCGGAGAATTTTTTTTGCTACTTGACGTTAATGAGAACAATGGTGGATATAAAGTCTCTAAAGGTGATTGGACTATTTTATAAAAGTCAGTAAAATAAAAAAATGAAAAGTGTTTTTTCTTAATGTATTGCAAAATTAATTAATATTTAACTGAAATCTAGGTCAAGTCTTAAATTTTTGTAAAATTTTTCAAGTGGTTTAATTTTACAATGTTTTAAAAAATTTTGGAATGCTTTAATTTCTATGTAAGCGAATTTATTCTCTACTACATTCTCTTCAAAACTGTGGAGAATTTAGTTAGAATTCCTAATTCGTAATTCCTCCTAAGAATTGTAGTAAAATATTCTAACTTATAATATAATGACCTATACTACGAATACTCAACGCATCTACAATTGTCAGCTTAAATTTTTTCAGCAATGCATTTCGTTTCTTAAAATTCAATTCTTTAAACAGATCAACCAAAAACCACAAAAATAAATATTTTAATTTTAGAAGATTAAACTCGGGAATATCATGTTTTATTCTAAAAATTAAAGAAACTCATCTCAGTAACGGAAAGAAAAGCACTTTGTCTTCTTGAAAAAAAAATCGAACTGTTTATCGTTATCTACTGATATTATTCCCCAACATTTTCGGGTTACAAAAAGGAACGGTTATTGAATTTGACACCAGAATACATATTTTTTTCTACTTTTTGTTTGCATAAAATATAATTTCTCTCAATTTTTGAATATACTTCTTTTGAGGAAACTCTCTGGACACTTCGTTAAAACCTCGAGTAAAACCACCCACACTAGAATCAATCCAACCGAAGAATTTTACGTGGTTTGAACAACATTTTTTTAGATATGTGTTCTTATTCTTGTGTATCTTTTGTTTGAAATTTTTTAATAGGATTAGTTTAAATAACTGGAATGTTTTGTTTCGAGGTTCTGTGTGTCAATATCATGAAAAGTGCCTCTTTAAAATTGCATAAGGCGTTACAGATCTGAATTAAAAGATAAGAACTGAATTAAGATAAAATTCAAGTATACAGTCCCTGGACAAATTATTAGACGCACTGCAAGATTTTATGTAAAATAGTGTTGCCAAAAACACAGTGTTTTGCCATATGTTAAAAATAAATACAAATATGTAGTCTACAACAATTCTTTTAAATAAAAATCAATAATATTGTAGTTTAAATATACCATTATTGCATAAAAACTCTTAAGAAACATAAAATAACTAAAAAATTACAGTGTGTCTAATAATTTGTCCAGGAGGACTGTAATATCAATCATCTATTAAAACCCAAAAATATTGCTAAAAACTATTATATAGCGTCTTAGGCACACGTTGGTAATACAATCGTATTTCGGTAGCACATAGACATTTTTGTTGTTACCCCGATCCGATTTATTTGCTTGCTTGCTTTAATTCACGCTGGATTCTTCACATCTTCGAAGACTATCATTTTGTATAAAAATTTTAAACTATAATGTATCATATAGATTTCTTTATTTTAGGATGCGTTACGATCTGAGATACTTAAAAGTGTGCGTATTTAACACGTTTTGGCTGCTATAGCGAAAGAAAAATTTACATCGATAGAGGCTGATGTGAAGCAGAAGAACATCCTGGATTTAAAACAATTCGTTACAATTTTATCGAACTAACCCTTCTTCATTTTCTAAACAATTAAAAAAGCTTAGTTTGAGGCCGTAAAAATGCGAGGAATTGTTCCTGGCTTTTTTCAACCGGATAAAGACAGGGACAATCATAAGACTCAAGATCTAAGATGAAGGTACCCTGATGAATATTGAATTTGAATCCGTTAATTTTGAATATTTGTTTAAATATCTGCGGAAATACAAAACCTTAAACCTCAAGCCTTAAAAAAAGATTTATTGAAGAGAGGGACAATATATAGTCCGGTCAATCGGCTTTGGCTAATTGTTAGAGACTCCAGCTTTGTTATGGACTAAATAATGTAGATTTTTCATATTTTCTTCGACTACTCAATAGTGAAAGCTTGTTTATATTAAGTGAAACAATTGAATATGTGTAGTAAATCTCAAAATAGAACATTGGAATAAACTTGGTATGGAAAGAGTTCAGAATATATGAGGGGTCTCACTACAAAAATCACATTCTACAAATTTTGTTCAACGACGTACAGCTATAATATAAGAACAGGACTGTTCAATGGCGGCTATTAGCAGTCGTAAAAAATAACGTGCTTTCTTTTCCTATGAAGTTGTATTGTAGCCGAACTGTATTGTTTACAAATTCATGCTTTTCTTTTGCTTTGCAACAGAACAAAAATGCATATTCAAGTAGGGGTTGCGTTTTGTGCCTACCCAGTTGTCGGCTCGTCCCTTGACTGTGGTTCTAAATTATAACTTCCGTAGCCCAATAGTCCTCGTGTAGCTCCAGTACAACGTCATCTAAAACTAACCTAACCTAATCAAGACAGGACTCTATATGACTTCTGTTCCCAAAACCAGAAAAGAATTTTTGATCACACATGCATTCTATATTTTGCTGTCTGGATGTAAATTATTTTATGTTTTTTTCTGGTAAAGATTAAATTGCAAATTCAGAAACCAATAAAAAATAAAACTATACCACTATTACAGTAAGTAAATCATGCACAAACTTACATAGAAAAGAAAAAAATATGTAAAAAGAGGGGAAGATATAAACTCGGCACTTTTCTTTGATTAAAAATTTTTCAACTTTTCAAACAAACTGTATGCAGTGGAAATTTCTATCCCATGTATTTTTTATTATGTTCACGTCGTCTCTCTCGCACCTTAAACTCAATTTGGGCCCTCTCAGGAAGAAAAAAAAGAACAAAAAGTATTCTTTTTATTTACTTCCTTGTTCTATTCCGGAGTCTGCACATTATTTTCGTCTCCCCTGGCGAACTTAAAAAGGAACTTAAGTGCAGAAATGCATGTCAGGAAGATCTGAATTATAAAACGCAAAAGGGACCGACTTGCACTGTATAAAGTCGTTAGTCAGAAGATTGAACAAATGCCCTTAACTGTTACGCATTGGTAGCATACGATCAGCAAACCCTAGTATACCACAAAAAATCAAAAAAGTTCAATTTAAAATGATTTACTTACTGAAACGGTTCGGTTTAATGGAGCACTTAGATCAATTAGCTTTAAAAAGAAATCCTTTGAAAGTTGCATACTAAAGTGTTTTATCTACTTGTAGAAGTTTTTTTTTCAGAACCTGATTGTTCATTGGATTGGGGATCAATCTTTTTTTAAATATAAAATCAGCTTTGCCTTTCAATTCGTTTGATTCCTGTTCTTAAATTGTATTGTATTAAAATGCAGATCATAAGGTTTTTTTTATTATTAAACAAATAAAGATACAGTATGCACCCAGACATGATCCACATGACATGCATATACTGCAGATCATAGAACAAACGGTATAAACAATCTGACTAATGAGATAACAAGAGATAAATATGACATTTTCTAAAAAGAATGATAATTTTTTAAATGTTCAGATAAGGAATTTTTTCGATAAAAGTGTTAGAAGAAGCAAACGTTTAGGCTGGATAAATATTATAAGTTATTATATAAGTTATTATCATAAGGTTATAATATTAAAAAATAATTTATTATAAGTTATTATTATAAGTTTGAGCATGGCCTTACTAGTTATGAATAATTTTAAAGTTCAAAACTAGCAAAGTCTAGTAATGAGCAACTGCTAAGTAGAGGATCTATGGTCTAAGAGTTCGATTACACGGGCATACGACAGAGTTTATGTTATTAAATCTGCAGAGATATTCATTTATTCTGGCGTGACCAGATATAATTTGTAAGTTTAAAAGAATGATCAAATATAATATTCAGTCTCTCACCCAAAGAGAGTTAAAAATTGTTACAGCACCTTTATGCAATAGTATTTTTTATGAAACCAGTCTTGTCTAACCTTTTGCTTCTCTGTCTTTAAATTGTGTAGTTCTAAAATGCCATTGCATGTAATTTTACTTTTTTTCGTGCAGGTATGAAAATATTCTTGCTTCTATATATTTTATATTTTTGATTCAATTAATAATTTTGATGATTTTTTACAAATAAAATTGAGTTAATTCTAACATAAATAAAATTAAGCTATTCACATTTTTTAAAATTTGTAAACAAATAAAATGAATGGAAGATAATATTTGTAGTTATTCTTTATTAGGTTATATAAAGGGCTTATAATTAATTTGGAATCACCTACATTCCATTAAGCTTAAAGATGTAATTCCCTAGTGTAATTCTCTAACAATTGCAAATATTTGAAAGTCACATTTTTAACATAGAAGTATATCTTAAAATGCAATTTCATCTCATTCTCATTTTGTAGTAGTTAATTAAAAGAACATCGCGTGCTATACAAAAAGTTACATGAAAAAATTAGATGTTCATTAATATTCAATCTAGTCTTTCCCAAAACACAAAAAAAACTGATATAACTATTCATGACCCCTACTATTATATAATGCAACCAATTTGTTTATCTTTAGATAAAATAATTAACCAGGGAATAAAATCAAGATGTTCACGTTAAGCTAATGAATGCTAATGAATAATTTTACTTAACAATGATGCTCAACTCAAATTAGCATATAAAAGGAAAAGAAACTGTGCTGTTATCTAGAAAAATTTCATTTTTGCAGGCAAAACCGGTACGCAACTATTTTAAATAATTAATTGCGCAGATGCTACAATGCTGATTTCAATCAGTTTTGTCCCGATGATAACTTGAGTATGCAAGCCTCTGTAGGGACCAGCTTTTGTTGGAAACATAAAAGGGGATTTCAATTTTAGCATGGCATTTTAATATTAATGGCATTTCAGTGATTGTTTTGGGAAAATGAAATTCAATTCCGTCTTTTTGTGTGGCAGATAAAAATCCTTCGGAGATTGTAAGGGAATTTGGTGAATTATTAATTATTTTTATGGTGGATATATGTGTTTTAATGCATGTTATTTAGTGTACTAAATAACGAGTTAATTATATATGCTGAATCTGTCCCAACTAAATAATATAATCAGTATTCTGTTTGAACACAACTATAAATATTAATTTGTAAACAGTTCTCATTAATTTAATGAAATCCATTCTAAGAATTTAAAATATTACTTTTGCATTCTTTAAGTTAATATATTTAAATGTTGAGTTAAATTAATTTTAGATATCGAAGTTATCAGAACCAAATAAATAAAAAAAGTAAATATAAATAGTAATCTGGGTTAAAGGCTTACACAAATTCTGAGAATAAAAATGAAATGCTTATGATCAAAATTTTCAAACTAAAGTTTAGTCAAATATATTCAATAGAAAAGAGGAGATGTTACTTGGAGAAATAAAATTATATATGTTAAAAATGTTGAGCTATCTTGAAGTTTTTTTTTTTTTATTTAAAAGCACAGTATTGCAATTAAAAGTGACGGCTATCATATTAGTGTTAAATTAAATAGTTTTCCTGCGAATTCAAGTTTGTTGGTCTTATACTGGTGTCTATAATTATAAAAAATTATTGTAATGAAAAATAATAAATGTTTTCCTGCATGTTAAAAAGAGATTTTAATGCCCTGTTAACATAACAATAGAAGTGTGATTTTTGCAAAAATTACTTGTTAAAAAAATTCTTTAGTTTTTTCTTTTTAATCTTTTAGGTTTTTATGCATATAACTTCCTCATCCTTGAAAAAATCCTTGCACATATATTCTAAATATAAACATTTTTTCATACTATTGTATATTTAAATGTAGGGGAGACCGTTGCTGGCGTCTCATGTTTTTGCTTGTTTATTTTTCACTTTTATTTATTTTGAGGAAAACAATTAGACATAGTTGTCTTTCTTAAACTTTTACCTAAAAAGCTAGAACTACTAATGTTTTTAATGTTACGCAGAGTTTTTTGGCAGAAAGTGGTTAAAAGCAATTCTGGTAAGCTCATGTTCACTATACAGGGTACATTTTCCCATCCAGCCAAAAATTCATGGCGCAAATTTTCCAACTATTCTTAAAACTATTTAACACAAGTACAAACTTTTTGTTTGTTTTTAGATACATTTTATTGCAAACTAAAACTTCCTTAGAATCACTATTATGTATTGTAAATAATTCTGTAAGCTTTTTATTTTAATGCCATGTAGACCATTTTAATAACGAGCAAGACATTTTTACATTTTGAGCTTCATATCTGCTTATATAGCTTGATCATATATTACAAAAAATGTAATGTTAAACTTAGTTCATAAAAGGTACGTTTGTTTAAAAATTATTGGAATTTTCTAATCATTATTGGAATTTACGGAATTTTTGAAATACATAGCTACGTAGAGAAAATAATCACTTTTAGTACAGTCAACGACATAATAAGTAAGTTTATTAATATTAGGTTTAATTTTAATTTCAATAAAAGCATAAAAAGTTGAGTCCCAAAAACCGCTCTAACATCAATTTATTAACACCAAGTAAACAAGGGTTTTTGCCGTTGTGACGAATGACGTATTGCTTCTTAAAAAACTTTCCACACTGGAAAATTGACCCCAATATATCCTATTTATTTCAAGTGAAAGAAGAACACTTAATATTTGCTGAATATTCGCGTAAATTTAGTGGATTTTGAGGTTTTTAGTGGCAAAAGTACACAATTTTTAACGCGTTACGAATAAAAATCAAATAATAATTTTTGATCTACGCTTTGAAAATTTAAACTTATTTTGTTACCACCTTACGGAGGAAAATTTTTCTTCAACAGTATCCTACAATTTTTCAGTCATTTAATAGAAAAAAAATACAAAAAGCAAATAAACAAAAAAAGCAAAAATAAAGGATAATGCTCTACGAAAACGAATTCAATACGACGGGTCCACAGAAAATGTCTTTTTTGAAATATATTCTTTTGACATCGGAGCAACTGACGTAACTTGTTAGGAATATGATTCAGAAAACTATGAAGGCCATTTTCTCTTATCCAGCCACTGTTACCTTAACTTCACTTTCAAATTTCCATTTTTGTGTACCATTCCTCTTACTGTGAAGGAATTTCTTGAAGATAAATAAAAGGCTATGTATTACTTTCCTTTTTCTTCTAGTACAGCTTTCTGCTTTTGATATTTGTCACTGATATTTATTAGTTTTATTCTTTTTGGGGTCTTTTTTGTGTAGTGAGAGAAAAAGATGGATGTACTTTGACCAGTAAGAATCAGATTTCCGGCACTCTCTGCAGAGTGTGAGACATCTTATTTTTAGTTTGTAGAATAAATCGAATGTAACCTAAACTTCTTAAAGTAAAATATATGCTGAAATTTTATGGTAAAAGGTTGTACATATATAAATAATAAACACAATATGCGGTACGCATTTAAGTTTATCCGAAGTCAATGTTTAATTGCTATGCTGCAAATCTGCACTCTTAAAAAAAATTATATTAAAAATAATTCTATTAACAAAGTTACCAGAAATTATCTGCACAACTACGTCTTAGTATCAGTATATTTTAAGTTTATGGAATAAATCAAATGCAACTTAAACTTCTTAAAGTAAAATATATAATTACGTGGTAAGCATTAAAGTTTACACGAAGTCAGTGTTTAATTGTTGCGCTGCAAATATGCGCACTTAAAAAAAAATCTGGCCTCAAAGTTGCCATGGAATATCTGCAACACTACAGAAAAAATCTTGACCGAATCATCATATAATAAAGCAATATAGGACATATTCTTGCATAATCGATATTTTCTGTATTGCTGTCAGGGTACGTCCCAAGCAACAGCCTCAAATCGGTTCATGCGAAGTTCATTAAGCAGCTAATGATACGAGACCTCCGGAAGAACCGATCATTCCCATCAGCCTTTGGCACTGCTGAGGTTGCTGTTGCGAAAAAGGGGAAGCTTCTAATTTAAAACTTTGATGAACTTCTCCAGACCCCCTCTGTACTTGGGGATATTTTCAAAAAGCTGCAGGAAATATGAAGTTGAAGGACTTTATTTTATTGCTGGTATAATTTTTTTATTTCGCTATTTTTTGTTTTAGATGTAAACTTTTATTGCAAATTCGGCATAAAAATGTAAAAAAGGTAATTATGATAAAGCAGTGATTAACCATTATAGTGAGAAACGGCGGTATAAATAGTATTTTATAAATACAATATGTAAGTTATTATAGTTAAAAATAATGATTTGCAAGAAACAGGTATTTTAATAAGGTGGAAAACGACGAAAAATGTAATTACTAAAATTAGATAAGATTTCAAGATCCAAATAAAAATAATATGTGACGATTATATATTTTTTAAATTATAACTTTCAACATGATCCATTTTAAAACACATCAAATTCTTATAACTAGTGGACGATGAAATTATTTTTAAGTTAATTTAGTTTGAATTTTAGTCGCACTAGAGCTACACGAGGGGTATTGGTGGCGGGCGTCGTAATTTTATAACCCCGAAATTATTTTTAATTAAAAATGTAACCATCTCTGGTAGAAATATGTTTGTACCACTATTAAAATAACACCTTATAAAATAAAGTGAAAGCTTTTCAATTGCACTCCTTTTTTCCTAAGGGCTTTGTTTTTAGTTGGCTAGGCTCCAAACCGATGTTTCTTGCTGAAAACTTGTGCACCACGTTCGCAGTTTTTTTTTTAATATTATTATTTTTCTTGGTGCTGGGGAGATTTTTCCCCACAATTTAACATTTATATGTATTTTTCCTTCAGGCCTCAAACACTACTTCAACCAATCAGTTTGGTCGATACTATACTTCATCTAGTGCTGCATTGCTATGCCATTATTCAATGCTGAAGATTCGGTACCATTGCCTCCAGTATTGCTAGTGGTGACACGTTGAAAGATTTTAACACGTGATTGAACCCCATCATAGTCGTGAATGTGGATTTTAAAAGTTTTAAACAATGCTTTAAATAGCCATACAATAGACTGAAGTAAACTTAAATAATGCATACCATATCTCCTTAATTAAAATAAAGTTACTTCTTTGAGTTTATATACGAATAGTATGTAGGGAAAATGGCAGAAAGGCAAAAGAACTTTTTTTTCACGAGAATTTTTGAAAATTGCTTATATTTTATATTTCTGAGCCGACAATAACTTTCTTAAGGGAAAATATACCAATCGTAGTCTAATGGTTGTGCAACGACTTTAAGACTCTACATCCCTAAATTTTCCATGAATTAACATTTTAAGTAAAATCCTTCAGCCTTGTCAAATGCGTCACTTTTCAACGTATATTGGTAGACGGTGTACTTGTCTGTTTCATGCAAAGGTCAATCTTCTATAGCTGGTCCATATTATTTATTTACGATATGGTTTAATAAATATTTTTCAATAACTCAATGCTAAAGTATGTGTGGAGTCACAGGAACAAATTAAAATTTCAAAGTTATCATCACTTTGAATTTTATGTGATCAATCTAAAATACCACTTTATGATTAACATTATGAAACAGTAGTATCGAAAATATACTTTACATTAAGCAACAAATAAAACCTTTAGACAGGTTCTGACGAGAGATCCATATCTACTGATGGACGAGGCATTCTTACTAAGACAGATGACGCTATGAACAGCACAGGAGGGAAGAGGATCAATGGCTTCGGCCAGCCTTAAGTGAAAAGAATCCTTGAAGGTAACCGCTGGAAAAAAATAAAGTTATCAAGATGTATGATCGGTCAAGACATGCTATCCGAGATGGTTTTTTATCCTCTGAGGAGTACTTTGGAGGGATTTATCTCTTTTTAATGAAGTATGGTGGGATTCGAATGTCATTTTGACTTGGTAGATAAGAAAATGGGGTTCTTGAATAGTGGGAGCAATGTTCACGTTGTAATCATGATTTTATTTGGGGTGGATATAGATATAAAATGGTTGTAATGTTCATCGAAAGTGTCCTATGTTATTTTTTATTAAGAGGGACATTCATTAATTTAAATACATAGATTTCACGTTATGAGTGCATGCTTATGATTAAAATGGTTCAAATAAAAGTACAAAGAATAAACGAAGTAAACATCAAATAAAGGTACCTTCGAAGATGTTAACAGTACTGAGCATTCGAAAGTAGTTACCATAACGGTTTTTTACCATTGTTTTTTTAAAAAGAGGTTTATAACGGATAATATTTATCTTTGGCAGCTATGTGAAATTTTAAAATTATAATTTGTCATTTCAAACCCAATTTTTTCTGTCAAACATTCATGCGTTTTCAAACCAGCACTTCGAGGGTCTGTCAAGCCTTTTTCTAGCTTCATCAGAACTTTCTTCATAAATTTTTTGGATTTTTTTTCTCCTAAACGTTCTTCGAAAAGATTTTACAGGCAAAGTTAAACGAAATCAAAAAAAAAGTAGTTGTCAAGGTCCTCCCTGGACTTTTCGATGCTTTGTATTTTATTTTTTCAATATTTTTTTCTTAAAAACTGGTATCTTTTCTCCTTGGTCAGCAGAACATTTTAGACATATATGCTGCAAAAATATTCTATTTCGAAATCCTCTGCGATCAATTCTGTTTCTTAAACAAACCAAGATCATGAATAAAAAGTTTCTTAGGAATAAGTTTTAATCTACAGATGCATTGTAAAACAGAGCATATTGTTTTGCAAATTCTTATTATCAGTTAATCCAGCCAGCCAATTAATAATAGTTTTTAAAGGTAATTAAAATAATTTTATAATTTTTTTTTATTCACTGATAAACTACTTTTCACTAGTTGGTTTTTTAAAAAAAATTGATAATTTTATGTTGCCTTAAACTAAATGAACTTTCTGTTATTGATTTGTAATAAACTATACTTTTATGACATTTAATTTCAGTCACATAAAAACCCAAATGAAAATAAATGATTTTTATTTCTCAACTATTTTTTACCTGTGATTGTTGAGTTTCCTCTGTTTTGTAAGCTCTTATGGAAATAAAATCATATAACTAATTTACTAATTCACTCACTAATTGTATTCAAGTTAAAAGGGTAAGCTATTCGGATTAGCTTTTCCAACTATTAGTTTATTTAACATAGTACATTCGAGGAGTTATTTTCTAACGTGAAATAATTCAAATCCATAAAAATTGGGTGTTACCATAGAAAATGATGCAGTTTGGAGTAATTTTAATTTGAAGACGACCCCTAAGCTTAATTTTCGTCATGAAATCATTCCAAATTTTTTTTTCAACTAAGTCGTAAAAATTGAAACCCCCGGATGAATAATACTACGGTTGGCAAATTTTTTTTACGGTGTGACACCATCTAAAGCAAAATGTCAATTTTCTTAAATTTCTTTACTTCTGAATTTTTACTACTTTTATATTCTCTTAAAATGATCCACATAAAAAATATCTAATCGAAAAATATGTGTTATAAAAATTATTAAATTTTAAAATAACGTTTTTCGAAAGATAATAAAAGAACAACTATAGATTAAATCCCTAAAAATTTAATAAATACAGTAAACAAGTTTATATGCTTTGCAAAGAAAATTTACTTGTTAAGTAATGTTTTTTTTGTTTTACAAATTTAAGACTAAATTATGTTATGTTTACAATTAATGTTTGAAATTTACATTTAAAATTATTCGCGATATTAATATGCATACAAAAAATAATAAATGAAAAATTAAGGTTTGTTTAATCCCCTGGCATTACGATTTTTAGAATGGTTAAAATCAAGCTTGTTAAGTATCTCCCAATCAGTGTACGGAAAGAATTTTAATTAAATAGCGTATCTTTTATGTTCCATTTACCTATGGGTATTTATAAAGCTAATGCCTTTTACTAGCTTTTTATTTCAATTTTAAACCAAGGCAAAATTTCAATACGATTCCGTAAGGACTCAAACCCGATTTGAATTGCAGTGCACTCAAACGCCAAGGGTAATACGAACCGAAGATGGTTTTTTTTCAAAAGAATACTCTGAAAAGTAATTTTTATTTAAAACACCAAAATCAAATTTGGAATAGGAGAAGACGCTTAAATAATGATAAAAGTAAAAGAATCCATTCTCGCCGAATTTTCCACCTCATTAGAATTTAAAAGTTTCATTCGTAATTTTGGCAACAGTCAAATAATTTCGCGGCTTGGGCCTAAAGGGAAATTAACATAATAATGAAAAAGTGTTTTCCTACTGCTCTTCCAATCATAAAAATGTCTTCGCTGGAATATTTAGGCTGATCCTAATGATGACTTTGGTGCATGTAGGGGCCAGAATTAAAATAACAGGTCAGGGAATTCCTACTCATTAATAATTCTTCTGGCAGTGCACATTTTCCAATTTAGTTTGACTTAGTCTTAACTAATGCCTGGGCTGAATTTCAGTTTATATACTTGTTTTGAAATTATTTTTTTAATCCTTTATAAGTTTTTAATATTTTTTTTAATTCAGTTCTGTATTATTTTTTGTTGGACAAAACGTTCACAGTTATATTTTAATTTTTCCCCTCCACAAGATTTTAATCTACATTTTATCGTACTGTTCGCATAAAAGAAACTTTTAAATAACAAGAGGTATTTCAAAAGCAATGTCTGAACACTATACAAACTTGGTGTAAAATTACTCCAGCTTCATGAAGTAAAGTTACACCGAATTTATGTCCTGTGGAACGTGGTAACTTTACGCTAATTTTATGGAGTAACGTTACACCCCGAATCATGTTTAACATTATTCGGTAAATTTGGTGTAACGGTATTCCTTGAAACCACAGAGGGCTAGGATAACGATTTCACCAATTTTACAGAGGCACAGTGTAGTGACGATTTACATTTTTACTGCATTTCGTGAAAAACGTTGACCATCTTTTTACAATTGACCTAAACGTAACTTTAAATTCATAAAAAAAATTTCAACGTGCTTTAAATTCATCCAACTAAGGGATGTTGAAGTATGTCATATTTTATTATTATTAAATAAAAACAATGTTTTTTAATTATGTCACTTTTCTGACCACAGTACACTTATATTACCCCAAAATTTAACCTTAGTCAGTCAAATGATTTTCAAACCAAAGCCCAGAATTTCTAGAAAAATCTTTAAGCCACTAACTTTTTAAAAGTTCTGGAATTTTACCTCGCCTAGAATCAATAAAAGAGTCCGGTCGCGTTTCAGTAACTATTTTTAACGATGGGCATAAATATTTATTTTTTCCCATTTCCAGAGAACACTAATTAGTTCACAGGAGAGAAGGGAACTGTGAGAATAGAGCGTGATTTTTAACTTGATATATTTACGACGCTCTTTGAGAAACAATTTTCTCACCTTTAAAAGACTTGTTTTGTTCTTTAAAACAACTGCGCATTCACTTGGCTTTAGAAGGAACATTGGGAATTTAAAGCTTTAGAAGATCATTTTTGAAAAAACTAATTTGTTTTCCTGGTTTAAATTTGATTTTAAAATTAGTAACCTATGTGCATTTTTAATTTAAATGTTATTTCCAACTATGGATAATTTGTAAGATTTGTAATTGTACGTATTTTATAAATACTATTCCTTTGTAATTAGTAGAATATACTATTTTTTATCGACTGTTCATTTACTGTGCTTTGGGGAGTTTTTTAGGAAGTACAATGATATTTAAGCAAAAGAATATCTAAACATCATCAAAAGATAGTTGAAAAAATGTCATACACACTTATAACAATATTTTTATGTTACGTGCGCAAGAGGAGAATATATACAGGCACATACGCCTCGCCATTTTGAGCCGTGTTTTAAGTTCAGAACTGTTGCATTACTGATTCTGCCCGACGAATAATACCCCGTGTGGAGGAAGTGCACGTTAAACATCCTTCAAAGTCCTAAAGCTGCGTACGATGTCGCCCTTAACGGTTGCGATGGGTGCCTACTCAGGTGTCGGCTCGTCACTTGACTGTGGTTTTTAAATACGACGCCCGTCGCCGATAGCCCTCGTGTAGCTCTAGTAAAACGATAATTCAAACTAAACTAAACTGATTCTGCCCGATCACCATTATGATAGTAAGCTAGCACAGTTCTCTTAACAAAAATGCTTTTGTGAAGAAAAAAAGATTTAGTTTAGTTTAGTTTGAATTATCGTCGCACTAGAGCTACACGAGGGCTATTGGCGACGGGCGTCGTATTTTTAGAACCACGAGCCGACACCTGAGTAGGCACCCAACTCAACCGTTAAGGGCGACATCGTACGCAGCGTTAGGACTTTGAAGGATATTTAACGTGCACTCCCTCTACACGGGGTATTATTCATCGGACATTTTGGGCTGCACGGACCGTTTATAGGTCGGCAGCTATTTTGGCGATGCCCGAACCCGAACCTGGGACCTTTCGCATGCTAGGCGGATGCCTAACCGACTGGGCTCCCCAGCCCCCGAAGAAAAAAAAGAACTATGCTCCAATATTATGTGATATACATGGTTTCATAAATGCTTAGTTATTCGGATAACGAGGACAAAAACTGATCTATAATTATAATCTGAACCTATATTGTCTGATTAACGGACTTGTATGGCACGTGGTTTCTGGTTGGTGAATGCATTGTTATTTTTATTGATTTTTTTTTTTGTAAATAAAAAAGTATACGATTATCTAAGATCAGGTTGTTCAAAATTCTTTAACATGTAGGTTATTTTATTCGAAACATACTACTATCGGGTCATTATCTCAATTAATTAAGTGCTATTAACTGTCCCAGCATCTCTAACGCAAAATTTTCAAAACGATTAAAATAGAATTTAAATTTTAGCAACCATTTAATTATTTCCCATATTCGCCAACAATCGGGGACAAAATTAAAACGAACCGACACTATGTGCATTCCAGAGTTAAGCATTTTTGACAAAAATTAATAAGTAAACAGTCACGAAGATCAAAGTTAAGCCTACGTCATCGAAGAAGACTGTAATCACAGACGTGATTCTTACAAAATGCAGCTCAGGTGCTAATATCGTCAATTGAGCGAAGTTTCAAAATTTAAACTCGTTAAGTGGCTGTGATAAGGCTCTGTACTGTACAGTGCTAGAAATATGCAGCAACTCGAACTTGGACTGCACTTCAGTTGTTATAGTAATACTTGTATTTTATATTGGATAAAAGGTTTTATAATCTCTATAAAATGTATATAAAAAGGATTAATGATGCACTACGTGTTACGTTACACGAAAAAATCATTTATTATTAGTTATCGATAACCCTCTCCACCCCCAACCCCACCCCAAAAAAAAATTCAATACATTAGCTTAAACCTTACATACATTACCTTTATGATTTGCACAAAAAATACAGAAGACCGTTATACAAAAATTAATGCGGTTGGAAACTTCCGAAATATTTTATGAAATAGAGTAGAATTCCTTTTATTTACAAAAACACTTCTTTTACCCGAAACGGCACTTGAATAAATTGAGATGTGAAGAGAAAAAAATAAAAGTAAAAAAACTTTGGAAAAGATGAAATTGATAACTCTGATGGCAGCTTGGCATAGATATATACATTTTAGATATGAAAGTACTTGAACCATATAGAACAGGCCAGAATCGTACATTTATTCTCGGCCAAGTTGAAAGGGTGAAAAAAAGAAATGGCCAGTTTTCTTCTTTTCGAGGCGAAAGGACCGACAAGGGTATTTCAAGAAATAAGGCCGATGTTCTTATTCTGCTCAACAATAAACATTTATTTGTCGGAAAAGATAACCTAACTGAAGAAAGTACTGTCATTCTGATTTTTTAAAGTGTGTGAAAATATATGTTTAGAGAATTTATATGCAAACTATTACACGTAGATACCTAGTATATAAACTTCTTGTAGAATGAAAATTAAATCAAAATCTTTTGTTGTATGTTTAAACAAAAAAAACAGACAAATTAATATTTTATAAACACAAGAACATTTGTATTTTTCGGGAAATTAGAGAATTTTCGAGAAAAGGACTTTTTTACCGATTGAAACTGAACTATTGGATTGGACCACATTAATAAGAAAGCTAGTAATGTAAAACCAAAGAGAAAAAATTGCTTTAAATTTAAAGTAAATATTCGAATTTGAATTACAAAATTTAGGATTTTTTAAAATCAAGTTTAGAGTTTGAAATATGTACATTACGCTCGTAAAAACAATTATAATTTTTCACAAAAATAACTGTATAATAATGAATGTTTGCCTATTAAACATTATACACGAATTATATAAAAATTAAAAAAAAATAAACGTCTCACCTCGTCTTGTATGTAGTTGTCAATTTCTCCACTTTTTTTCAACATTATACCTACTATTTTGCAGAAGTTCTGCTAGTTTCGTTTAAAAACTCAAAAGAAATAAGAACAGAAGGGACCTAAAAAACTCAAGATGCCATGTCCGACATAGAGGACCTTTTGTTTATCTTTAGATTCCTCTGTTTTTTCCTCAAAGGATATTCTTTTATTCTTTTGTATTTCAGCTAGGCCACCGTCGAAAAAGTATTTGATTTTAAATTATTTATTGCTTTTATTTTTTGAGAATGAGTGTATTTTTATTTGTTGATGGTCAGATCTGCGCCTGTCAGAATCTCCGTTTTTGTCATTGTTTGCTTAACTTTCGTCCACCTTAAGACATGTCAGCTTTTTATCAATTTTTAAAAATAGGAAAATTTAGTTCTTTTACTACGTACGGTACAGACTAAGGCATTCAATATTAAATTTTAAATGTTTAGGTTTTTTTTAAAAAGTGCATGTGAAGGCCCTTTTCCGTTATATTTTATTGGCATCTTCTGATTACATGCATTGGATTCTTACATTACCACTTTGCCGAATACTTATACTTTATTTATGCATCTAAGCATTACAAGACCTTTTTTTTCTCTTTTATCAGGTAAAAATAAACTTTTATTGAAATTTTTATTGCATGAAACAATTTAAATCTTGAATTTTTATTGTTTAGCTTAAGTTAAATCGTGATAATATTTATTACTTCTAGATTTTTTGTATATTTTGTAAGTTTTTACTTAAAGTATAAAAGTAAAAAAGTTTAAAAAAATAAATCTAATTAATTTTAGCGGTAATAGAACAAAAATAAAAATTCTTTTTTAATCATAAATACAATCTATGAGCTTTCGAAATTTTCATGGACCTTTTATTCAGATATACATCCAAAACAACATCTATATAAAAGAAAGCAAAAAAAATGATGAAATCCTTCCTCAGCAAATATGGTCGTTCTGCTGAAGGCAGTCTTATTCTCCACACCCATCATTAATGATGAAGGAGGAAAATCCAACAGTCAGCGGATCTTTGGTCATCGCCAAGAAAAGCAAAAGTAAAGGGGTGGCTATCCATTCTCTTTTCTACGGAACGTTTAAAATCAGTTTGTGTTACTTGATATTGCACTGTTAAAATGAGTTCTCAATTTTGAGAATAATTGTATCGTGTTTTACAACTTCATTGGTTTAGAATGATTGCGGACACATATCATTGGATTATAGTATCAACCAAAGATTTAATCCCAAAATGATACCAGTTGAAACTTTCTTGCTTAAAAAAATTGCTGGTACGTAACGTTTGGGAATGGAAAAACAACTATTAACCTACGTAGGCTGATTAAGGGTACGTTGGGTGTTGCATAAAAGCTAGTAAAATAACTTAATAATGCTACTGAATTTTTAAAAATTTTTATATTTCACAAAGTACTCGTCTATCTTTTAAATTTAAAAATGGTTTAAAAGCAAAAAAAGTTAGAGTACGATTTTTAATTGTAACATAGTTTGAAGTGTATACTTGCATTTACTTATAGTAAGCATAACTCGTATTTAAAAATACAAATTGTAGCCTTTTGATGTTTCATTATTTTGAAAATTCTCATGTGAACCAGGGCGTATTTGGTAGTAAAGTAATTTTAGGTCTTTGATAGTAGGACATGAAAATAATCGTTTACTTTGCAATATACAAATGTGTTTTTCGGATCTCTTTCCAATGTATACTTTATTATTTAGAGAATGGCAAACATTATAGCTGATCTTTTTAATTTATTACGCTAAAAGAATAGAAGGAAACTAACAAATAGTTCTTCTCTTTGACAATAGGATATAGAAAACAAGAAAAAAAACCGAATAGATTTGTTCCATTGGAACGCCCGTCGTTGTTCGAACCAAGTTCGACTTGCAGACGACAATAGCACCGACATCAGGGGGACAACCAATCGCGGGAAGGCAAGCGATAAAAGAAGAGGGGGTGTTTAAAAAGGGCCTTCGAACTTCTTTAAGAAATCAAAATTGAAGATTAAAAGATTTCGATTAGGAATCTTAGGGGAATGTTTTGAAGTTGGAGATATCGCAGGAAAAAAGGAGATGGCTGATTTTAAAGATATTAATGGAATTCTTGAAAAGTTCTCAGGTCGGCTTTTGTGAAGAATATCTTTTTATACTCAGCAGATTGGTTTTAAAGAAGTATCATTTCAAAGACTTTTAGAGTTTAAAGAAATGATATTTTATCACTTATTAATAGTACCGGTGCTACATTTTAACAAACGTACGTCTTATCAATCGATCGGATAGTATCATTTTTATTCGTTAAGAGTCGATTATATTAATATAACTTAACTCGACAAATTCAATAACTGATCTTAACTACTGCACTCGTTAAATATCACTTACCACTATCATATTTTAAAATGGATTTGAGTAAAAATACTGAATACTTTGATATCATTATTGATTCTTTTATTTTGCGAACTTAATATATATGACTTTTTTGAGAGAAGATAAAAATTAGAATTTTACCTTGCAACCTGGATTCTTGTTGACCACTTGAATAAGTGTAGGAGAGGCCGGGGTTAGTTTTCCACATCTGTTTATCTTTTTGCTGGTAAATTAATTTTTTCTATTTTTATTAATTTAAAAGAAAACGGGGTATCAGTATTGTTTTCCATTAAATAAATAAATGTAAATAAAGAAGTAAAATGGTTTTAAATTTTAAAAAAATAAAAATTAATAGTATTTAAAACTAGTCCAATAAAGTATTTTATATTTCGCACGGTGAGTGGATTAGTCGTGAGTTGATATTCAGTTTTGTTATTTGCATTGTAAACTATAAATTTCATCTCTCAAAAATTCAATTTAAAGTGTAAAAAACTTGTCATATTTATAATGTAGTTAGCAATTGTAAATAAAATATTTATATTGTTATGCAAATACAGTCAAACCTCGATAACTCGACTTCCTATAAGTAGAATAATCCGCTAACTCGAACTTTTAATCAAGTCCCGAATCATTTCTGTACTTTTCTTTAAAAAACTGTCTCGATAAATCGAAGTGAACATCTTCTAAGTCGAAGTTTTTGTGATAGATTTCCTCGGTAAAAAACACAATTCAGTTCAAAACTTCGAATTCTTCAAAAATTAGGGGTGTTTGTGAATGCCAACAACCTTTAAAAATACAAACAACAAGAAATAACTGATTTTTCAAATGAGATTTACATGGTGTGTATTCTAATTAACATGTAATGAGGCCAAATTTTGTAGTTAAACATTTTGAACCTATTCTTCTCTTGTTGTTTACATAGGCTATTAAAAACTTTAAATGCGTACAACTATAGTACTGTGGCAAATATCAAACAATTTTAAACATGGAAAACTCATGTTAAGTGCTTGTAAAGAGGAATGGGAGATAACTTCGACAAGTCGAACTTCCGATAAGTCGAATATTTTTGGAGGTCCCCTGGGACTTCAAGTTATCGAGTATTGACTGTAGAAAGTAAAATTATATTTTATGAAATTTCTTAAAATGTGGCTCATAATTACACTGACTGTAGTGTTTTACTGATCTGATTGTCTGACTTGCTAATACAAAACTATTATAAAGCAAGTATGAATATTTTTGCTTTATAATAAAAAAACATATACATTTAAAATTGTTTAACTTTCAACAATACAAAAGTTTGGTATTCTTAACTAAAATAATTTAAACTTTATGCAAATTTTGAAGGTAAAAATATGTATTTTTCCAAAAATATAACTGATAACTTTAAATAAGTGGATGTTTTGATAAACTTTACAGAATTATTTAAACTTAAGAAATATTTAAATTTTCGTAGATTTTTTTCACATAAGTTCCCTCTATATATTCAAAACTAAAACTTCTACTGATTCAAAATATTTATTTTTTAGTCTGGTTGTAAAAATGTATTAAACTTAACAACTAAAAGTTTATTTTACCGGAAAACCTCCAAATCGAAGCCCTAGAAAAACCAAAGTTTCCAACTGACGGAATGATATTTACCTTAGAAAAACACTTCTACAAAAGAATACGGAAAAAAAACTTGAAAACTCTATTTCCACCAAGAATAGCGTAAGTAATCGTAGAAAACTATCCCAAACTACATACAATGCTTCAGGTTTCTATTCATAAATCTGATCTCTGTTTGCCAAGTCCTCAAAAAAGTATTCGTTGAAATAATATCCCATTACGGATGTTTATACCGTCTATACGTGTGGGAAGAAGCATTGTTAAACGCAGGGTGTTTGTGAAGTGCAAAAGATATTCGTGACTTATTTCTTGTTAGTAGATTTTGGTAGACTGGTGCTAATTATTAACAAATTCTATAGATGTGGCAGTTTAACTTATGCTGCACTCATTGTTAGAATACAGACATAAGGCTTTTGAGACTTTACATATAGTAGGAAGAAGATATACTAATCAATTAACTAAAACTTAATTTTAATAAACATCAGAACAAACTAATAACTAATTCATAATAAAGCATAAAGCAGTAAGAGGTAGAGAAAGCATTTGCAATTACATCCCTTTTTGAAAAGGGTACAGACATCTAGCGGAAATCCGGTAATTTGAATAATAAAAATACTGAAGTATTTTTATTAGTTCATTCAGTTTTGGATGGCTGTTGCAAACTTTATACGCGAACTATTATTATGAACTATTTTACTTGACGATAATAAAATATAAATCATGAATAAACAGTTTACATGATTTATATTTTATTTACATAAACTTATTTTTAACTTATTTGTATGAACTTATTTTAAACTTATTAAGCTTATTTGTATAACCTATTTTATACAAACTTATACAATTAAAATCATTTATAATTAAACAGTTTTTATAAAATGATCCAATGTAGAATTGTTAGCACAAAATAAAATTTTTATCGATGAATATATATAGTTATTTTTTTTTAGATTTACGTTTTTAGAAAAAAAAATGAATCATGATGAATTAAGTATACCTAAAATTGCGTTTCTATTAAAACCTCGTATTATACGAAGAAACAAATTGTTCCTTTCAATCAATTCTTGGAAGTGAATAGGAATATGTGTTTGTTAGCCCTATAAGTATGTGAATTGCCTAAATATGTCCATAAACACCTATTCACAATCCACATATATTTATAAAATATTATTTCATCCAAAACGTTTTAAAATATTCATTTCTATACAACCCATAACAATTTTTTAAAGATACAAAAATATGATTTCCACAACAGCTCATAAAATACTGTTCACACTTTAAACCAACACTTATCACCCCATAACATTTCAGACCGGCCCTAGACGAAAAATCCCCGTAGTTGTATAATACTTCAACTGCCAGCTTTAAGTTGTACTAAAACAAGCAGGAACAAAATGTTTTTTTAAAGGAAAGATATGAGGACTTAATAATAATAATAATAATAATAATAAAGAAAGATTATGGCAGGGATCTGGATTCAATTTCTCACCGTCTTAGACTGCTTTTGTTTTTGAGGGTACGGGGGATGAAATAAAAAAAAATCTCTTTGTGAAGAAAAAGTCCATTAAAAACCACTTGAGGTCTTTTTTTGTGAGGCAAGTTTGGGACAAACAAGGAGGAAATAGAATGAGGATAATCTTTTATTCTCATTTCTAAGCTTTTGTTTTTCAGTGGAGTTTTTTTTTTTCTTTTTGAGATCTCTTTTTCATTTTGTTTTGTTTTGGTTATTTGCAGGGTCTTAAGACATCCAGTTTTAATTAATACTGGAATGAAACGGGAAAAATAATTGGGGTTGTGTAAATTGGTATCTATAAATAAGTTTGAAATCTAACTAAGGTCTTAGAGAAACGTGTAAGTACAGGGTGATCATAATTGTAATGAAGGAATGAAAGTAAGCACTGCTTTCTGTAGGGCAGACTCATGGGAATAATTATGTATTTGGTGCGAGGCTATTTTAGACATAAAAAAAATTCTGTTAGGTGATATTTTCGAAACTGCTATGTTTGAAATTAGAATTATTGCGCAATATTTAAATTATTTTTTAAAAAATTGTATTTTTTAAGTTTTAAATTGGTTTTTGTACACTGTGGCCTGAAATAACAGCAGTGACGTCGAGTATACCATATGGGAATATTTCATTACAGATTTAAATTTTAGAATTTAATTATAGATTTTAATGGGGAAATTTGATTGTAGATTAATTTTTTGCAGGAATCTTTCTTAATAATTTTGCGACTTTGTCTAAGTTCAAACTGAACAGCTTTAAATTTTGAAATAAATAATTTTATAATATATTAAGCTTTTTTTTCAAGTATTTAAATATATTTAGCGCAAAAAAATTACCTATTTTTTTAAGAACAAGTCAGTTTCTTTCTATTAATATTAGAAATTATATAACCTATTTTATATTTAATATGGGAAAAATATTATTTTCCTGTATAACATCTAAAATTTATTCTCATTTTGGTTCTCCATTTCAACAAAACCTTACATTATTCAAAGCAAACAGCTAGAAATATGTTGCCACATAAAAGACTAGAAATTCAACAAAGAACGCGAAATAGATATGTCGACAAAAGTAAGCTGAAGAGTTATTGAGAATTCCCCGGTGGCAACATCTGTGCTGAAAAGCTATAAAAAATATATCGAAGCTTCATCGCATGATCTTCTCTTTGCAGTTTTTTTTACTGCGTTTGGTTCGGAAGCAAATCTAATCAGAAGATAATGACAATAAAGAAAGAAAAATTTAGCAAAAGGAATGAAAGCATAGTATTCTATCAAATGAATTGCCAAGAAAAAATGCAACTGTGATGTTTCGATATCATTTTAAGTGAAATGAAATATTTTAAACGTACATTTTTCCATTTGAAAATGTCAGTAACTTTTTAATCTCAATTTTTTCTTTGGATGTGTGCTATGTATATGAAATAAAAAATAATAGATGTATGTGGAAATTAAAAAATAATAATTAAAATAATAATTTAAATTTATATTTATTATGAGGATTTTTAAATTACTTTTTTAAAACAAAATGAATTGTTCAAATTGCGGTTTTGTCAAAAGAACTATCTTTTTCGTTTAATAATAGAAATACTTCGAAATAAATATAGAAGTTGTAAAAAAAAAAACATATGGTTTCAGAATTGTTACTGTTTTACCTTCGCTGTAGAATCTAATTAGACTAAGAAGATAATGATAATAAAGACGAAAAAGTTATCAAAAGGGATACAAAAGTAAAAATTTCCTATAATAAATTAGATAAAAAAATTATTGTGATATTTGAATTTCATTTTTAACGAAAGTATTTTATTGTAAAAGTATATTTAAACTATTATTATGTCATGCCTTACTTTTTGTCTAATTTAGAATTTTATTCTTGTGTTGTGGGACACAAAAAAACAAACACATAAATTTCTATAGTGAAAACTATAATATTGCAAAGTTAAACGATTACTCCGAAAGACATTAACATATTATGCACTTTAAACAAACCATACTTCAAAAGCACAAAACTATCTTAAAATACGTGAAACTTAAGTGTCATCAAAACATGTATGAAACGTATGCCATCAATAAACTTTTGCCAAAAGTCCACAAAAGAAATCTTCCTTGGACATCTATACCCAATGGATTAGAGCCCATGTCCGCAACCAATCCTAAATAGCATCACTCGGATGGGCAAATAGTTAGGGACTTAATTGGATGAAGTGGGTAAGGACACTGCTTAAGGGCTTAAGGAATCTGCCCACCCTAATGAACTGTGAGACCAGTAACAGGGTTAGGACCCACGCGCTTGATTGGTCATTTCTGGGAACATCGGTGAACAAGGCAAGTTAAGATTTGGTTTTCACTTATGTGTGTGTACAACTATGCGTCATGCTTATGGGATTATAATTGCACCCATTACACGTTACAGGAGACTATCAAGTTCTTTATTTTATATTTAGTTTATATTGAAATCCTTTAAAAAGGCTACCACGTTTAACTTTATGAAACTTGTAACACTGTTTTCTATATTTTAAATTGACAAGATACAAACATGTTTCTGTAATTATTGACAATTCTGTAATTATTGTTTTTTATGTGCTGGTATTGTTCCAATGTTTAATTAATTGTAAAAATCTAATAGTAAACAACCACTTTGTCTAGTTTAGAAATCTGTAAAAGCTTCATTTTGAATCTTTTATCAGTATCTTTTAATCACAAACCAATTAGTTTTAAAGTACATTATGTATTTAAACTTATAATCACTCCATTTGCTGTTTAGATTTAAATTTCACTTATATACATGCGTTAACGAATGATTAAATAAGTTTTAAAAATTGCCCTAAAATGATTCTGAATAGCAGTCAAAAGATTTCTCATATTTATGTATAACTAGCAAATGAATACCCGTTCGTAACACGGACTTAAAAATAGAACCAAATTTTATTCAAGCAGTATATACTTACCAATACCATATAATCTCAGTTATTGTCCCCGTTCTGTCAGTAAGAGAAACTTTGAATTCCATACGTTTGCCGCAATTACCTCTTAAAATTATGACGTTTATTTGCAATGGATACCTTCACATGTGGATATCCACGGGAATGAAATGGCTGATGGCTGATAATCTTGCTAAGGAGGGTTGCAAGATCTCAACAACTCCCTCTTTCGCACTTACTTTTCAGGAGTTATACTCGCGAAAAAAATCAAAAATCCCGACGGAGTGGAAAACACCACCTACCCATAATTGGTACTTGGGCTCAAAACCGGGTTTTTCCCTTGACCTGCCGTGCAACAGACGTACCCAGACAGAACTGTCATTTTTTAATGAGGACAGGAAAACCTTCGCCACCTGCACCAAATGCCTAAGTCATCATGCATCTCCTGAACACCTTTTGGATTGCATGGGACTCAGAGAGGATCTTTATTGCAATCCTCTTCTGGTGTTCGACTATTTGACATTCAACAAACTCGTGGATCTTGTCTGACGGAGTCAGACTGGATACACGAGTTCGTTGACTCGTTCGTTGGAGGATAAGCAACAACAACAACAACGTCATAAAACCATAGTGTAACCATAATTTCAATCTTTCAAAATCAATAACTTGAAAATTCAAAATACATTTCCCTTTGTTTATACTAAATAATGGAAATAACCCCAAAAAATGTATATTCTTAAGAAACAAAAATCTTCGACAATATTAACTTGAACGGCCATTGCAATTCCCATCAAAACCCCAGTATTACAATAATTGTAAAATAATAATACTTTAATTCAAAATCTCACTTATGTAGTACCAAGACTTGCATTTGTATTCCTGCAGAGCTTAAACGAATAGAAGAAAATATTTATGATTAAGAACTAAAGCAAATCGCTAACAATTATCGTCCGGAAAAACATTAAAGTCCACCAAGTAGTTTCTGAAAATCCACGTAACTTGAGGATAGATATGGGTCACCATCCTGATTTGTCCTATTCCTGAGCAACAAAATTACAGAAAACATGCGGATTGCCGTGAGCAAAGTATAATTTCTTCCAGCTTTCCTTCCTGTCTTCTTTAGATTAGTACTCTCATTGTTGATCTGTTTCCACCTGATATTGATTCACCAAACGAGGCTCGAGAAAGAAATTTTCATTCAAAATTTCTGCCCGCTTAACACCTGAAACATGCACTCTAAACACTTAAATTTGGAATATTAAAAATTTTTAAATGCTTAAATTTACTGTGTTCCACTTAAATTACTTTAAACTTAGATACTTGTGATAAATATCTTAAAATAGTAGACATTTGTAAATAATGAAATAAATATTTTCAATTTTATTCATTTTTAAAAGATTTTAAATTAATTTCTTCATCCGATGTCCTCACTAAAAAACCTTTTAGCAGTTCAGTTTTGCGGTTCTTAGCCTTTTTAGCAGTTCAGTGGTTCAGTTTTGAACACTTAAGCCCATTTTTTCTCTTAAAATGTTGTTTTTTCCAATATTTCCTTATCTAGCGACAGCTAGATCAAATCCATGAGCCCGTGCAGCCTTGCAAAGTCCAGCACCAGGAGAGGGCTATCACAAACATCCTCCAAGGTGAGCCCCAAGCAATCGAGGATATGTTCCGGGGAAGCCGGCATCAGATGACATTTGGAACACATTGGGAATACTTTACTCAATTTCTTTTCACATTGGGAATACTTTACTTAATTTCTCCTAAAATAAAATATTTAATTACCGAAAGTTCTTAAATTAAGTATGAGTTACAAATTGAGGCCAAGTTACGACGCAGACAGATGGCTAGAGTAAAAAACCATAAACACACACACTTAAAACGTGTAACTTTTATTAATATAAATTTAATTTAAGTTTATATTCAGTTCTAATCCATAATATAATGTTTTATAAAACTTTACCAATTTCGTAAAGTTGCTGTACCTCAAAACAACTTCCATTTATTTCCCATTTTCATTCTTTTCATAACTATTTATCTTCCAAAAAACCAGCGAAAAATTTCTATTTCTATTCACCGCCAATTTTCCTGACGTAATGGCAACTCAAAACGCATGCAGCGAAGTATGCATAAAGCTGAATTGGTTCGGAAGTCTTGTAACTGATAATTAAAAACAAATCTGGGTTATCATCGAAATAACTTCTTAATATTAAATTAAACGACTATTATCGATAATGAAATAGTTTTTATGAATGTTCCCTTACAGTGATAGGGAATTGTATTGTAGGTCTGGTTACAGAATGTAAAAGTATAACTAAGATATAGCGCATATGTTCCGTTCGTTATCGAATTCGTCTAATGGAATGTATGTGTGTTGAAAGTCGCCAATAAACGGGCTGGTCCCCATATCTCAGTTAAACTTTGGATTATGTGGGTATTGCAATTAGACCCATCAATTAAAAGCAGGTCAAATGTTAAATGACCGATAACGCAATTACAATTGTTATTTAGAAAAAAGTCTGCATGAAATAGCGTTGCAGTAACAAAAATACTTTTACCTAAAAACAACGAACCCAATCTAAATTATAAAAAAAGTAAAGTTTTTGACTTTCGCATTTTATAATTTAAAAATTTGATAAACTTACACAATCATTTCTTCAAAATAACGATTGTATAAGTGCCATGATTTAGATTTTGAATCATTTTTAACTATAACTATAGCAATTTTTTTTATGCTACATACAAAACCCTTGAACAAAAACAAAAAAACCCTACTTTTTAAGTACAGAGTAGTCAAATTAATCACTAAACATCTTTTTTTGTTCGACTGGTAAACGTAAAATTCAAGCTTACCACTGAGTAAACGAGCTAGATGCGTCACACATAATACCCATGTATAATAAACATAAAATAGTCTTATAAAATCACTTACTATTTACTTATACTACACTGTTAAAAATTTTGTGCTTGTTTCACCATGATATTGGTTCCTAGTAGAACGGCTGTGTGGTGAAATGTTTCACCTTTTTTTCGGTGTTTGGTTGAATCCTTTTTCTTGATTTGGAAACAAAAACCTGAGAACTGGTTCAACCGAATACCAAAAATATGGTTTAACGTTACACCACACAGCCGTTGCAGCTACTAGGAACCATATTTTTGGTGAAACAAAGTGCCTAATTTTTAACAGTGTACTACGTTCATGAAATTAGTTGTTTTCGCGAATTTTCGAATGCTTTCATTCACAACTCGTAGCAACTGGTCACAAATGAATAAGCCAATAGTAACCTACCGTACATTTACCAGAATAATTATCTTGGTAAAATGCGAATCATACCACTAAAGTTGTAACGACTCTGTCGTGATTCCAGTTACACCCATGCCACACTAGCACACTAATATGTTAAACTATTTCTCCAAGACATCCACCAACCCTTTTTTTCTTATATATTTTTATTTCTGGTAAACTAATGACTGGCCAAATTCAATCACTCTTTTGACTGCTTCGCGGTGTCGAGATTTTTCTTGTATCAACGAATTCCTGGTTCTGTAGAAGATTGATGCGATACGCAGGTTCGAGGCACCTGCCGCGATTCACACGAACAGACTCCCAACTTTGGCTCGTAATAACATCCATCAGTCTGATGTCATTTACGGCAGTCGAATGGCCTATAAAGCATAATTGACTATCGTGAATAAATTAATATGCGAAAAAATATACCGCAAATTTTATGGTGGTAAAGCCATTTCAATGTCTTTCATACTTTAAATCTTCTAATTTATATATTTAAGGGAACGCTGTACCTAAAAATTGGTCAAAATGTCAATTTTTCAGTTTTTACTTCTTATTATTTTGGACATTTACTGGAAGTTTCATAATGATATCTTTTGTAGAAAAAAAGTTATTAAATATTTTCTGGGGTCATTCCTATAAGTTTGAATTGCTTTCAACCTTTTTTTTCTCTGTTTCGCGTTTTTCAATTCTTGTGTTAAATAAATCCCTAAGGTTTTTTGCTAATTAAGTTAGAATATTGAAATTTTTAACCAGTGTTCTTATATATATGGTGCACAAAATTGTGAATGGAATAAGGTCTACTATGTATGGTTGTTTTTAAAAAAAATGTTGAATTCAATAATCTGTAATTTTTTTGTGATTTTCAGTATAAATGCATGTAACTTTTAAACTGTAGCTCACGTTTTAAATCCATACACAGTTCTTAAACAAATAGTACTAAAAACATACTATAAAAATTTGGTGGAGTTAGTCTCATAATTGAAAGAGGAGTAACGTTTTAAAAAAATTCAAAACTTTGACTTCTTTTTAAATAAATGAAAAACTACTTGTAAATATTTGTTTTTATTGCTAGAAAATATTTATTTTGAGTGAACATTAAATAAAACCAACATAATTTACAAATTAATGTTATTATTTCTAGAAATAATGTTTTGGGTATCGTGTTCCCTTAAAGAGATATTTGTGATAAGTATTCTGAAAAGTGATGAAATCAATGATATACTAAGCATTTTACTGTAGTGTTAAGTTAATTAAAATCTGTCCAAGTCTACTGGCTCATGAGGCGGTGCTCAACTCTCTTACTGTTGTCTGAGTGTCAAATAGTGTGGCATATTATATTAGGGTCTTTTACAAATAAAAATTGCAAATATTACTAGCTTTAACTAATGTGTTTTATTAATTATTAATTGATACATGTTATCAAAAAATTAAGGCACCTACACTCATCCACCCATCTCGTATTTACAGACTGATTTCATATGGATTTATGATGCATTGCTTATAACTTGACTATAAATGCTTTTAAAAAAATAACAGAAACTTTTCTTGAACATCAATACAATAGCATCAATTAACTTAATATCACTTACTGCAGTCGACAATCTGAATAAATATATACAAGAAACATTGCTTATGAATTATTGTTTGATTTTTTATATGTTATTCAATTACATCAATTTTTGTTCAGTATAAATCTTTTTCATGTGTTCCGTGAATATTGAATACGAATTCTGGATTTTGAAAAGCATACTGATGCATTAAAGAAATGATAGAACTTGGTGGGTTTTTTTCTTTTATAAGTATTATGATTCTGATTATACTATTTGGAAATGCATTGAAAACTGAGCTAATAATGAACTTTTTTATTATACACTTTCTATTTTTAGAACTAGAAAGTTTAGTTACAATAATCACGAAGAAAGTTATATTTTTTTCTTCTGCAAACATGTTTGCCCCAAGCTTTGTAATAATTCACTTCAAATTAGGTTGGACAAAAAAAATTACGTTCGTCACGACCAAAACAAACCTGCCCGAAGCTACAACACAAGGAAATCTCAGTAATTAATTTATTTCCCTTGCCTCAATCCCAATTAATCACCAGACGCAATGAAATTCCAATTCCCAGCGGAAACTCACTAATAACTAAAAACGGCACGTATTTCTACGCTCACTAAAAAAAATCACCCCTGAAAAAAACCATAGCCCAAACCTTGAAATAAAAACGTACTACCAGCCGTACAAAAAACATTTGCAATATGTATCCTCTTATTGTTTCATTTCCTCCTTTTGATGGAAAAAAGGGGTTAGGCAAAAAAAAAACTAGGCCCGGTAATTGAGATCCGTCATATTAAATATTTTTTGTGAGTGTCCTATAGTATACACAAGAGCGGGATAATTGCATTTGGTTCTGGTATGTTCCGTTTGGATGTAGTATAACAATGCTCCTGGTTTATGGCACAGTCCACGTCTTTTTATAGGTTTATTACGTAGGGTTAGGAATACGAAAGAAAATAATAGTTTGTGTATTTTTACCTTCTTCAACATTCGGGGAAACAAACTGTTTTAAAGTAAATGCAAAAATAATAATTAGCAAATAAACTTTACTATAATGAAAATTATCTGATTTATTTTATAATGAGTTGGTCAACTGCAGAATAATCATTTATCTGAAGCCGATACGTAAATAACCTTATAAATATGATCTAAAATGTAAAGTCAAAGAAACCAACAGTCTTTATGTCAATAAAGGGAGAAAATGACACTCTTAAAACGAATAATTTTGATTTTGGGGTGAATGTGCATTGGTACTTATTTACATTAAACTTTTATAGCAAAGAAAACAAACAAACGTAAGGTTTTCGTAAAAAAATTTTTGGGATGATAAAAGTTAGTAGCGTCCACACACACACACAATTACCAAATTATGAATAGGACCATTTCGGCTATTCGAACTTACATTAAGATTTATCGGTTTACCACGGTACCAAGTTCCTGTGAGTTAGGTTTCTATGCAAACGATCTTCATTAAAGAGGATATCGACAAAGAAAAATTTTAACAAACGCTAACTACTGATAAAATGAAGTCAAAATTATATTGAAAAAGCTGCATAAAAATAACTCGTAAACATAACAAAATAAATGGTAAGAGCAACATCTTTACGAGACTAGAGATGAAAGGTATAGTTGCATAACTGATACGCTCGTTAGTATAACTAAGATATAGGGTCCGTCCATTCATTGGTGACTTCATCCAATTAAATTAACAATCTTCAAATGTCGCCGATAAAGGGGCCGCGGACACTATACCATAGTTATACTTGTGATAATGTGAATTTTGCTACTACACCCTGCATATAAACACACAGAAATTTTACCAAATACCTAGTCACAGCAGTTAAATGTTCATGAACAATTCCTTAGAAACAAAACAAAAACTAACAACAACTTAACTTCACGAAAAACATCATCGTGCTTGCCTTATACTGTAGCTTCTCATCTTACGAGATGACCTGTCTTGCTTAACAAAGGATTAGAAATTATCTCGGGCCATAAGACGTACTAGTAATGTGCCCGCCGAGGAATGTTTGGCGAGAAAAAACATGGCTGCCATCGGAGCCAAGAGTCGCAATAAGATATTTAAGGTGCCTTTTCTGGCTGAGTAACGGCGGGTTTACTATTGGGAGACTGGAGGTGAATAAATGAAAAGATCGTAGAGTGGGCATACAGGTGAAATGGATGCATGTTGGTTAAGGGTATACTTAATGGATATGTGACGTAATCGTTTTCTTATTATGTATCGGTAATGGGTTCATTTGGGAAATTTAATTAGTGAAAAAATTATTAGTTTTGTGGGATTTGTATTAAATATAAAAATCTGCATTTTTTGCTCAAGGGTTTGAATGATGTTATAATTAAGTCAGTTGCAAGATTTCAGTCTATTGTGTTGTAAAAGTCTCCGTTTATTCGTCTTAGTTTCGTTTAAAAACAAGCTTGCTTAATTGTTAATATTTACAAAATAGTCAGTCACGATAAAATAATCCGTCAAATTTGTAATCTAATGCAGTTTCTGCCTTCTTATAATATAGTAATTACTAAAAAATCTACTTACAATCAATAATTAATCACATTAAAAATTTATTTTTTATTTCTTGCAAATTACCGATTTTCATAAGGCCATCAGCTGATGAAATTCAAACAAACAAAAATACGTTAAAACAAAAATTTTATTAAATTAATTTTTAAATAACTTGTTATTCGCCAAAAAGGTAGGTGTTTTAAAAGGAAAAAACCATTTATATTTTAAGCAAAAGTAATAAAGTCATATTTCTTTTATTAACCATCGTAAGTGTGTTGATGTTTCCATAAACAACTATTTTTTATATAAGAAAACACCCATGTTCTAGAGAATCACAATCGAGTCTATTATAATTATAACTAAATTGTATAAATATTGGTCACACTGGAAACTTCTCTTCATTGCACTTCTCCGACGTCCTTGGTTCACAAATCTTCTGCAAACTATCCGAAATCCAAAAGTGAGCATCTTCGTTAAAACAAGCTCATAACAAGTAATTCAAATCGAGCAAATCTTCTCAACCGAGAAAACATGGTCAACTGCATTCATGTTCCATTAGTTAACCCCATCTGAGTGCCAGTTATTAATGCACGTTTCTAACTCCACTAGCCATCAACCCCTTCAAGTCATCCAATTACCTCAAATCTCAATCCTAGTATGGGTTTAAACAACAAGTCACTGGGATAAGTAAGTCACCGAAGATTTAGCGAAACAAAAATATTAAAATGTAGCATGGACTGTGTTTTCTTAACATTTGTTTATTTTTTTAAAAATACATTTAATGTACTAGTTTGTTGGACAACATCCAAAGAAATGTATTAGTAATATTTCAAAGTTATAAGAAGTGAAGGTTAGTTGGTTATATATTGGCATTTAAGAATTCATTATTTTACCATTTTTTTGAAAAAAATGTTTTAAATATCAATTTAGTTTACTTCAATGGATATACATAGCACATCGAAGAATATTTACTAAACCAAATTATTTAGAGGTGTTAATTATTCAAATATTAAATTAAATATATTTACTAAAATATAATAATAGTGATAACTAAAAATATTTTGAATATATAAAACAGGTGAATAAAAAAAGCACCCCTATAAGCAAAAAGAAACATAATCAACGAAACAATTTACTTAAAAAATATTAGGAAAACTAAATATTTTCTCATGAAACTATATTCCCACTAAAATGAATTTAATTATGATAAACAAATAACAATAATAGTCCAAAAATATTGATAATTAAATATTTATTATGAAGCTAAAGCAAATTAACTCACATCCATACAAACCCTCATTGGGACAAGTACACAATCCCAGCTCCCAACCATCAATCCAAAGATCCTTTTAATCGAAGATGGAACAACCGCAAAAGCCATTAAGCTTAGCGTGCCACGCTGCTAGTAGTTAAGGGATTGCTATCTTTGATGATTAATTAACATTATCACCAGGATTAATTAGTAGGGTATAGGCATTTGACGCAGATGATGCATGTACAAGTCATCCGGTGTTTCATCATTTTTTGAAAAGCCCAATCAGTTCCAAGGGACAGCCATGCTAATCGGTTACGCAGGTTCCTATTCTGGGTTTAATTTGACTGGTAATTGGGTTGATCCCTCTGGGAAATTGTGTTATTACTAGAAGTTTATGGAAGAATTGTGTGTGGAAATTGTTCAATACACACAATGGGTTTGAATGAGTTTGTAGCGATAAAAGAATCTCGAAATTCGTGCAATGGTTTTTTATTCAAAACAGTTTAATAAAGTTTGTATAAATATTTAGTATCGAAATACATTTTTGGTTTTTCAAATCGGTTTTAATTTGTGTCTTCAACAGCGAAAATTTTTTTTAACCAGTTGCTATTTTGACCGTTATTTATTCTACGGAATTGAATCTTTTGAAGTTGCTGAACCACAACATTCTGAGTTGATTGCATATTGTGTAGAAAGAGCCATCTTCATAATAAAATGATGCGAACTTCAAAATTATCGATAACAACACACCAGTTTGCGTTTATATTTCAAACCTAATTTTTATACAAAATACGAAGTTTCGTTAATTTTCTTGCATTATTAGTAGAGCTAGAGATATGGAAAGTTTAGTGGTCGTATAATGTTAAATGACAAGCATGTTAAAAACTATATCACGCACTAATTAATTGAGATACGAAATAGTTTTTTTACTGAGTATTAGTTATAATAACTCAAACAAAATACTGTAATGCTTTGTACTGTGGGAAAACAATGAATGTCGAGGTGCAAACAATTATTAACACAACTGGAACTTTATTGACACAACCGGAACAGAACGACAAACAGCGTATAGCTTAACAGGTAAAAGAGTAGTAGTCAGCAGCGCTTATATATACAGTTCATGGTGACGTCATTCCAGGAACGCAGACATGATAAATACAAACTCTTTTGTGGTCTTCCAATTTTTTTTCTTTTTTAAATAACTATTAATTAAATTTTTTTAACAATATAAATTGAAACCCCTTATATTGAAGCGGTTCTAGGCGGCAGTTACTGTTACAAATATACTTGGTTTTTTATTACGAATTTCAATGAATATTTAGGTTACACGAAGGTAAGCTGTTTTAGTTCTTTTAGAACTTATTGTTTGATATGAGACATGATTTAACACATTTGTTTTATTTAGCCAAGGGCAAAAAAATTCTCTTTTTAATGGAATTAAACAATTTTTTAAAGAATGGAGATGATAGAAAAAAGTGAAACAAGTAAAAGAAATTGGTTTTCAACAGGAGAGAAAATAATGTTTCAAAAACAGCTTGCGGGTTAAACTAATAATTTTTATTTTTCAAGAACTTCACAGAAGTCATGTGTTTGTAAAAAAAAAGTTTCAGGGGAATAATAGATTACTTGGCGTTGAAAAAAGTTTCAGGTAGAAATGGCAACGAGTAATATATAATCCATTTAAAATTCTCAACAAAAAACTTTCAATGTACTTACATGAAATAAATTTATTTGATTTGAGAGGTATTGTCCAGTATAGCTTCTACACCACTACGATTTTATGAAAAATAATATACAAACTAAATATATTATTCATAAATCAAACTTTTTTAGAGCGAGATAATATGAGCTTTTATTCGAACTTTGAATATAAATATTTTCTAAGAAGCAATGCATTTATGTGTTCACATGAGCTTATACATGTGATACTTAAACTTCACAAATAAATTATTATTAACAATGTTTTTTTTATTTACTTGCGTACTGTCTTGTAATTGATTTAAATTTAAATATTATTAAATTGGAATTTAACAAGAAGTTCAAAAATTAAATTTACATCTGAATGAAGTAAATATGTTAACAACAAATGATTATATTTACAAAAAAATAATGGTTTAATTGGAAGGCTCAAACTTTAAAATATGTTACATTAATTGCAAATTGAATGTATATTGTTTTACAAATAGGTGAACTGTACCAGAGAAAATCATCATTTTATGGTAAATTATCCTTCATTTCTTTCACAAATCATTTCTGTTTTGATGCTAGACATTATTTTTCCTTCTCATTTTTAAGGCGATTCTTTATTTAGTCTATTTGCTTTTCGTTGACCAACCTCTCTTGATCATTTAATACGAGAGAAGCCTGGGCTCGAATCCTGGCTATCTTGCAAAGAATTTATGCTGGTAATAATAATTATAAACCTACATTCGAGACGGTTTTATTTTTTTTTTGCCGAAAGAAACAAAAACTAAACGGAAATGGTGTCAATTAACGGAAAATTTCCCTTCCGAAACTGAAAAAAATAAACGAAAATAGTGTCAATTACTAAAAATGTACTGGGCATCAAAACTAGCACTACTGTTTCCTAAAAAGGAAATTAAATTAAAGGAATCGTTTTTGTGGGCGCACTGTAAGGTGTTTAGTGGCGTTGCCCCATATACCTGGTTACATCAAAGGCTGACTCCAGCTTTGGCGTAACGTTAGACCACGAAAATAAAGTAAATTTTCGTCCTGAAACGGATTATAGTTACACCATTAAAAGTAGTAAAAATAAAGTGGCACCGAAGTTACATCCAAATTAAGGAATGGATTTAACTGAGTTTACTATGGCATTGCTCTATGCATAACAATATGAAATATTGTGGTGATTAGTTTAAATTTTTCTTTTATATTTCATACCATGGCTAAATTAGTCCTAATATAGACTCGACCTTGTATACTTCGATAAAAACGTCACTTTACCGACTACTCAAGTACTCAATGACCAATTGATAGGCTACTCAATTTTTTTCTAATTTTCTGTTTGTTTTACAACATGTGCTTGTAAGTCCGTGGGAGGTTGCATAGGGCTACACAGCGTTTTTCTGGAAGGTTACTCATATAATTTCAGTTTAGTCAGCTTACTTCAGAATTAGAGTGTAACGTTACATTCAAAAATTAAGATAACGTTATTGCAAAGATTGTTCTTTATCATGTACAAAAACTTCTAAAGATACTGAAACTCACTGTTTACAGCTGTTGTGCTAATATTTTTTATTTTATTGCGACAACTTATATAATTTCTAATAAACAAGCATCTATTGCCTTCCGCCATTGACAATTTTCGTCGAAATGTTTAATTTATGATAAACTAGCAAATTTATACCCGTTCTTCGCACGGAATAAAAGTATCTCAAATAGATTCCAAATATGTGTACCATATTACCGGTTATAGGATCATAAACTTATTATTGTTTCCGCTCGTTATAAATTATAAAATCCAGTTTCATTGCCTTAAAATTCCAAAATGAAAAATGCGCTGTAAAATGCACTCATAAATGCCATCACAATTCCCTCATAAATATATATAACCTTTTAGCTCATTTGGCGCGTTTTGGGAAATTATTTGGCGAGAAAATAGATATAGCTACCCACACCCATTATACAGCTCAAACACAATGACCTTCGAACAACCGACCAGCTTATAAATTATTCATAAAAGAAATTACCTATTTGGCGAATTTTAGTTAATAATGTGGCGAGTTTGGCAACGTATTTGGCGAAAATATAAAGACATAACACACTAATAGCTCTAGTGCGATGGCCTTTATTAACCATCATAGTTCAGTAATAGCTTAACTATACATTTATTGCTTAAATATGCATACATGCAGTCAACAGAAAATCAATGAAAAAATCATCAAATAAACCCACAATAAAATCCGGGAATGAAGACTGGCGGAATTACGTCACTTGAAACGTGTCAATTATTTTTCAAATAATGAATTTAGTTTCTGAAAGTAATGGCAAAAGAATAAAATAAACATTTTGAATTAAGGTTTTCGTTAAAAGTTTTATTTAATTTTTTCAGCCGATGGCATCAGGAAAGAGAAAAAATGATCGGATTTGAGCGAAAGTGGTGTATTTTTTTCAGAAAATTCGAATTTTCTCTAAAAATGGAACAAATATGAAAAAACTAAGCCTCAGGTGCACATGTTAGTATTAAAGGGAATCTATCTTTAAAATTTCGAATTCCTGTGGGCAGTATAAGTAGGTATTTTACGATCCGAAGACAGACACACAGACAGACTCTTTCTTTTATTATTATAGATAACATTTATCATCCACTGTTTTGTCTTTGGTTTTACTAAATATGAATATTCTTAATATTTATAATCATTTTTTTATTTTACTTATTGTTGAAACTGCTAATGCACGTGTATTTACTTTATTTTCCTAACAAACTGTTTAAAACTCATAAAAATATCTTTATTTTATAGTTTAGCGCTATTTACAAAACAAATGGTAAAGTTTATAATAATTTTGATTCTTTAAAATATTTACCCTAAAATCAATAAAGTATCCCGAAACATGAAGCCACTTTCATATTCTTAGTCAAATAAAAGTTTACAAAACAAACACTGTGAAAAATGAGGTACCCGAGAAAAGAAGGACGTCCGCCAAAAATACACTAGATAAATTCAAACATAAATAAAATACTGTGTCTATGGGTGTAGTCTTTCGTTCCCACTAACTTAATAGCATCACGCTATATTCTCTTAAACACCTTAAACACAAAAACGTAAACAAAATTTCGATTTTTGTCTGTTTCAATACAGTCAAAGGGAACACCACTGACTTTTTAAAACGTGGAATGAGTAGAAAATTTGCTATAATAGTGGTATAAGGGTATTCAATTTTAGATAGATTTTATCGAGATGTATCTCTTCTATTTCGTAGTTGTAGAATATCTAGCAGAACTGTAGTTTAAAACAGTTCTTTAGTTTTTATTGTTTCACTTGAAATAAAACGCATCCGTAGTGGTTAGAAAAATCCAAAATTACACTATACTTCACTTATATGCGATTGATTCAAGTCGTCTTATGCGACCTATGATTATAAAGTTGCTTTAAAGTTGTAAACTTGCTTTAGATTTAAATAAAAAAAATCATTAATTTAATTCTTCGACATTTTATTACGCTTTATGTAGTTAATGGTTTTATGAAACACCTCAAGACGATTTTTTAAGTGAATTAAATTTAAAAAATAATATTTCTTTAAATATATGTGTTTTTAGAAAACACTAACAATCGCTTGATGGGATTTCATGTGGTTATGTAATATAAGAGAAAATAAAGGGCTGGGGAGCCCAGTCGGTTAAGCCTTCGCCTAGCATGCGGGAGGTCCCAGGTTTGGGTCCGGGCATCGCCAAAATAACTGCCGACCTATAAACGGCCCGTGCAGCTAAAATGTCCGACGAATAATACCCCGTGTGGAGGGAGTGCACGTTAAATATCCTTCAAAGTCCTAACGCTGCGTACGATATCGCCCTTAACGGTTGCATTGGGTGCCTACTCAGGTGTCGGCTCGTCACTTGACTATGGTTCTAAAATACGACGCCCGTCGCCAATAGCCCTCGTGTAGCTCTAGTGCGACGATAATTCAAACTAAACTAAACTAAATAAGAGAAAATACGAAGTTAAAGGAACATAGCATAATAAAATTTTGTACCACTATTAAAGAGATGGTTTCACGTGTCCTTGTTCACTAGGAAAATCTAGTTCCCTTTCAGTATAGGACCTTCAATCATTATTTGCTATTTTTTTAAAGAAAAGAGAAAACTTCTTTCAAATAAAGGATTTTCAATTTCCTAAATGAACCAGGATTCTCAGTTTAGGAGGTCCTAACAGGAGAAGCGTCTTTTCAACGCTCTCTCAATAGGCATGCGAAACGCATGTTCTTTTCTAAGTTTAGTTCATTTGTATTTCTGTTATATTTTGAAGAATTGTTTGCGATTTCATAAAATGTGTCAAAGTTAGAATTACTGAGTACAGCAATGCATATCATAATTTTAGTTTTTTAGTAGAGTTGAAAATTAAATTGTAATCATGATTGGCTCCATTAATGCAATAGATTTAAGAAAGAAACACAACATAGAATCTCACTCATAAGATTCCTATCAGTTTGAAACGAACAAAACAATTCTCTTGGAAAACTATTGACGTCACCAGTGTGCCAAATCCTGTTGCCACCTACGCGATGATGATTAGGCCAACCTTTGATGACGTATTTATCAGTACGTGGTGTAAGCTTTGGATTTAGTGATTGCGTAACTTTTATTAACAGTAAAAGGTTTTAAATAGGCGAAGGCATCTATTTTGATGATGGTTGTTTTACAATCGTCTATTTATTTAAGTGATAGCGGATATATTGTTAAAAAATGCGGTTAGAACTCTGGAATTCGATTATTGAAGAGAGTAGTCTTTTAAGTTAAAAATTTGATCTAACCCATTTTTGGTGATAATGGTGAATATCGGTTTTGATTCAAATTTCCTCCAAAAATGCTTGGAACACAAAAAACAGACTAAGTTAAACTAAAAATATGTGCCGCTTCAAGTATTTTTCTGATAAATTATCTACATGAAAGAACTTTAACGATATAAAACATGTCAGTTTTGAGGAAACATCAAGATTTTTTATTTCTTTGTGATTTCGAAGACATAAAAAAATATTGTCTATTTTCTCATTGCAATTGATGAAATGGCTTAGAAACTATTAAAGTTTTCCTTGCTAAAAAAATTATAAAACTGATGATATTTTTTAATATTTACTTTGTAAGCATAAAAAGGACATAACTCATTATTCTCAAATCCGGTTCAAAAATTTACTGGAAAAAGGAAAATTTACAATATATTGAGGTGTGACTGCACAATAGTGAACACAAGAAATATAGCAACAAGTAATTTTCTTTAACATTCTAGTGTCTCAATATTGATCAAATATACATCAAAATAAAAGGAAAAGTCTTTACAAAAGTCCAGAGTTATTTGTGGAATCGGTCCGGAGGTTCTAAGCTTGTATTCGCTGTTCTTTACACATTAAACATGGGTCTTTTTGACTCTTTGTCCAGTGTTCTACAGTCAGTCGTATAAGGATTGGTTGTGTGAAGTGAGTTCGAAAATAGAGTTTTGACCGTTTAAATAACGATTATACTTGTGGTATGCGGTGAATTTGAGAAAACTGTTTAATAAAAGGTCATATATTATTTAAATAATTTTGGGCTTATGGACAAAATCATTTGTAACTAGATTAAAATATAATAGAGTTCCACTTGTTAAATATTTATTATAGATATTTGTGTTACTGTGAATAATTAGGGGAGAGTGGGGGCTATTGGGACACATTTTTATTAACCTCTGTATTTCAGCAAAAATACAAGAATTTTAATTTCTTTTTTTACAAGCTCATAAACTGAACATTCGTTTACTTAAAAAGTCATTCGACAGATGTTAAAACATTACCATATTTTAGTTGCTGAGCATTTTAAACAAACATGTAAATGTCCCATTAGCCCCCATACGTGGGGTCTAATGGGACAGGGTGCAGGGATAATGGGACATGATAAATGTAAATGTTGCCTTAATTAAAATTCCAAAAAAGGGAAAAGGAATTAGAAAATGACCAGAAAATAAAATTTTAAAGCAAACACCATTTACATGATGTATAAATAATGAAATTTTATTTTTTAAACAACTATTTCCCATTGAAAGGTGAAATATCAAAGTTAAAACTCAAAATCGAAGATGCTCCCATAATTTTTGTTGAATCACTGGAATGGATAGTTTTGTAACTAAATCTTACAAAATTTATCCCAAACTTGTCCTCGTTTTCGGGGTACGTGAATTTAAAAAGATCGTCTTTATCTTCAAATAGCTTAACCGGAGTTCATCGCTTTCTATTTCAGAAATCAATTTTCAACGAATAAAGAATAGTTTGCTTTCTAGCAAAATTTACGAACAATAAATTATTTACTTTCACCAAGCTCTGTTCAGATGTAATTAATGAAATTTTAGGTGGAAAAATGACACCAATAAAGCTACTTGAACTTTCACTTATTATACGATGAAAAAAGTTCAAAAAGTTTAAAATTAAAGTTTTAAAAAGGTTTTGGCGACTTGACTGAATAAGATATTAGAGATTTATATAGATTCTTCAAGAGAAGCATGCAAAGCTATTTTTATTCGTGTCCCGTTTGACCCCACTTTTTCTGTCCCATTAGACCCCACATTGTTGTTTTTTATAAATGATCCAACACAGAAGCACGTGTATTTCACCACAATATTTGACATATACTTTTTTAATCTATGATATGTAATCTACCTAAAACTATAGTTTAATTCATAGAAATTTTTTATTCAATACTTCAAAAGTGAAAAAAAATATACACTTTTAACTAACTTTGGATTCTCCAAAACAACATTTCTTCTCTCCACTTCAACACATGCTTTCAATGGCTGATCTTTGGTTTTTAAAATGTGAAGTCTAACTGTTACAATGCTGTAGTGTAGACATATTTGTAAAAAAAGTATATTTTCCCCCGATTTAGGCCCCTTGTCCCATTAGCCCCCACTCTCCCCTAAACTATTTATTTTAAACTATATATTAAAATTTAAAAGTGCATGCTCAAAGTCAAAATTTAAATATACATTTTATTTAAAATCAAAGTTTCAAAGTAAGTCCAAGCAATACACGAGCGTTTTGAAATATTATTAAATATCTAATAACCAAATATATTCTATATTAATTTTGAAAACATCAAACAACTATTGAATGTCGAGTATATAAAGCCTTTTAATATAATTTATATTACACTGTATGCGCAAATGTGAAGCTTTTCCCAATTTGTCAACAAGTAATAAAATTTGCATTTTCACAAACAATTATATACAAAATTTACACTTATGCAACTTACACTTATCTGATATTTACTCAAAAATGTCACACAAAGCTAATATTTAACTAATAATATATAGTGAACTAATATGAAATACGTTATATATTTATGAGAAAGAACAACAAGCACATAAATCTAATTATACATGAGAAATTTGTAACTTGAAATACTTGAGTGTGAAATGTATATAATATCCTGATAGTGAATAGTTATTTTAGAACAAATATGGATCAATCCTTTTGGAACCAGTTAAATTTCTACCTTATGATAGGGTCAAGTGGGGTAAGTGTGATAGGGTTTCTGCATTTTTCCTTCAAAAAATTAGTTCTATGCTTCAAGTAAATTCCAAATCCTAAAATTGGTAGTGAATTATTATAAGAAACATACCTATGTAGAAAAAAATTTATATGTTTGAATACCAAATTTAAGTGAATAAAATTTGCATTTCAAAATCCATTGTTGTTTTATCACACTTACCCAACATAGGGGTAAGTGTGATTTTTATGTGGGTAAGTGTGATTTCAGTTGCAATAAGTGATTTCAAGCCATATAAATTACCTAGCATACAGTTTTCTTAACAATTTAATATAAACATAAATTTATTAGCATTTTATATCTTACTAGAAATATACGGATAAGAAAAATAAAAAAATTTAGAATTTTCGTTTTTGGTTCATGTTGTGATATAATAAACTTAAGTCAGGATGTAAAAGAAACAAACAATTTTAAAGTCAAAACACATATGGTGCTATTCAATTTTTATTATAAGTTCTGCTTTTTTTATAGATTGTAATTTAAATTTCAAAATCTTACAAATCTTACTTAAGCGAAAAATACAGACGTTCTCTTCGGTCCATATTTGGACATGGGAGGTTCAAAACAACATCGTCCTCATCAATTATACACACGTCATCTATATTTGGCCATGAAAATGTCTTTGTTATGCTATCATATTTAAGAAATTTTACAGTAATCCCTTCTCGATTCACCTCATTTGCAGACTGAACTTGTCCCAAAAAGTGCTTTACCGTGGTTTTTTTAAAGGCAACAAGAATGTAGCATCCAGCAGAAAGGTCAGTTTTTGGTATTTCTAATTCAAAATCCTTTGGCATATTATGAAATGAAATGCCATTTCCTTTTATTCATTTTTTTAATAATAATTTATAATTTAATAATAATATAATACTTTTTTATATTTATGTATGTTTTGCACAAGGTAAATGGGGTGTTTTGGATTATCACACTTACCCCATGTCACTTATCACAGTTACCCACAACTGATATTTTGAGGGGTAACTGTGATTGTACTTCCATACTTCACAACATGTGAAATAATAAAGCAAAACAGTTTTATATCTTTACCTTTATTCTTTTTACAAACAGAGAAAGAAAAAAAACATCGTTTTTATAAAAATATGACACTTATGGAATTTGAAAGAAAACCTTTCGAATTGGAAAAGAAACAGAAAGTTGCACTTAAATTCAAAAGCTCAAAAATATCTTTAAACTATTATTTAAAGTCAATTTTTTTTTAGTTTAAGTATAAGTGGTCTAATGTTATATATTGCAAACTCTCAGATTTTTAGAATTTTTCCCAAAGTTACAAGAGCTGTTTATCACACTTACCCCCTATCACACTTACCCCATTTGACCCTACCCATATGTTCTTATTTGTTCATGGACGGTTTGTTTTAAGTATTAGTGTTCAGTACTTAACAAAAAAATTGGTTTAAATTTATTTAATTATAACTATAAACTCAATTTAAATACACTACGTCTTATACAATCCTAGACGTAAATATGCATTTAAAGTTTGATGATTCTTTCAAAAACCCAAAATTTGTATAGCCATTTCATTTTTGTTCTTATTATCTATTTCTTATTATTTCTACAAAACTTCCACAAAAAAAACAGATTCATAGAAAAAATACTAATAAATATCTCTAAATTCTTTCCAAAATTGTTTTTTGTCACAAAGTAAGGATTTTTTTCATTCAAATACTTCTAATGATAAGCCTATGTTGTTAAAAATATTTACTTATCAAAGATACAGTTCTTGAATTTAATTCAATTATCATGTTTCCCAATACTTAACTATCCATAGTAAAAAAAGAACTAAAAACTTATGTTTTTTAATCTTTTATCTTAAAATCTCATTTTAAATGCACAACTGTTTTTATAACAAAAAGAGGAACTATTATATACACAATACCTTACTATATCCCTATACATTTCTTACCCATCTCATGAGATTAAAATCGAAATAAATTATAAAAAAGCAAGCTCAAAAAAACGGCAACACTACATTTTATGTTTATATAGTAGAAAATGTATCAAAAATTAACACACAAAAAACTAGTATCTTCTTTTCCAAGGCAAAAAAAATCTATCTTTCAGTATCATTAAGCTTAAATTAACATTTCTGAATATGTAATGAAGCCGAGTAGAAGTTTATACTCGATGTGTAATTTAATTTCGCCGCTAAGAAGAAGAAACAAAAACTATTCACTAGTGTCTCTTATTTCATTCAGTTCATTTCTAGATAAAAGAATTAGAAGAACTCTAAAATTGTGCGAAAACTGGGAAAGAAATTTCCACTGACTCCATTTTTACTTAGCATCAGAAATCCAGCTACATTATTTTTAAAATGCAGTTAGTGTTCGACATGATTCTTTATATGTAGATTTTTTTAGCACTGACGTAAGCTGTAAAGCTTTTTTCCATGTATTGATTTTCATAGAATATTTTAACACGAGTGTTATCTATTATGTTTAAGATTTAACATTAAAGTTGTTATAAGATGCTTCTTTAATTCTCAAGGTCTTAGCGAATACTTTTTTAATAATAAAGTATAAATTTTTAGGTGTGGTGTGTTATAAGAAGAATTCCAATGACAATTATGATACATGTACATCTACCCCTTTAAATGTTTAATCTGAAAAGTGACGTTTATAATGCAGTGGTCAACTGCAGTATCTATAAAAAATGACCACGACCATTTTGCTTAGAAATGCTCACTGATTACAACTGATAAGAAAGTTTAGCGAAGAACGAAAACGAATGAATAAGTTAGAAAGAAACCGAATTAATAGGTGTTTCACAGCAGAATAGTGCTATTCAATTCTGTAAATATTACTGCCTACTTGTCCATGGCAACATATGATGATGTATTGTGCAAATCAATCCTGATAACGTTGTAATATTCTGTTGATAAATACTTAAATTTTAAATCGAATGCTTTTTTAGATGATTCGTTTTATCAAGCCAAAAAACGTTTTTAAAAAACCTTATGGTGGTCTGTGAAGCTTAATTAATTTTAATAAAAATTTATATAAATAAATTTATACAAATTGTGTTACAAAATAATACTAGATAATATTTAATATAAAATGTACCTAACAAAACTAATTTACAAGATTTTAATAAATATCATTATGTGACTGGAAAATATAACTAACACAAGCCATTCAAAAAAGCAAAAGTTGCGTATCTTATTTACCAAAGTTCTTCTGTTTAAATTAAAAACAAAGTAATAAGTAAAACAAGTTATTTTCTTCTCGATCTCTAGGTAAGAAAAAAGGGAATTCGTAAGAGATGAATTTTATATTTGTTTTTCCCGTTTCCTTTCAGATAATGTATGCACCCTCTTTGCCAAAGACTAGATTCTGCGTACCCTCTGTAATATGGGCGATTCTTTAATACTTTTAGGATTCCTTAAGTCGGATTTAGTGAAAGAGAAGGGTATAAAGGCAGGATTGGGTTGTGAGACTGACTCTTAGCCTATTTAAGGTCTGATTCAATATTCTACTTCATGGGACATGCATGTTTTAACGTTTGGTACTTAAAAGAGCAACTGATTACATTAGGTTTTAAGGGTAGCGTCCTAGAATATAGTGTTTTAAATTTTTAAAGTCAATGTGTTTTTGAAGGTATTGATTTGCGTTTAAAATAATATAGTTAGTAAACACTGATTACTTATTTTTATTTACTTTAGCAAAAAAAAGGAATGATTACTGAAGTCAAGAGAGGTAGTTCAAGAATAAAATATGTATTTTTGCTTTTATATTTACCTATCCTATTATGAAAGATAAGGTAATCATAGTATTGCGACGGGGTCTAAAATCCGAAATTGTTATTTTGTGTTTCTATACGTTTTGGAGATTGTTAATTGTAAAAAAGGGACTTGGACATTGGTTGCCTGTAAACCAAATAAACTACAATCTACAATTCGAACTAAAAGGGCTACGTACATCAAATTTGGTACTCAAATTTCTTGTACCTGTGGGATGTTCTTGAAATTACGGTACATAATTTCCCTTAAAAGTGTATTGATCTATTGAGAGGTATTTGAAAATTGTGTAGTGTTACATACCCCTGGATTTTTTATCAATATTGGTTAAAAATTCGTAGAAATATTCTAAAAAGAATATTTTAACTAACCTGTACTTTATTATCATTATTTTTCATTCAATGAATAAATATTTATGTTAAATTTCTTTAAATAAAATTTTGAATTGTAGCAAATATAGTATGTTTTAGTAAGGGTTTATTGCAATTAATTCAAAATTTGTATTTTTGTTAATATTTTAGGGTTATAAGAAAAATAAATGTACTAAGATAAGCAAGCTTCATTAGATAAAAATTCAAACTATTGTTCATACTTCTGAAATACTTTTTGTCTATTTCGGTTATAAAAAATTAAAATAGCTCTTAAATTTTCATGTTAAAAACTACGTTGCTAATATAAAAATACATATAAGTGGAAATTTATTGAACATAATATTCTTTTTCAAACTTTCATCAACACAAAACCTTATTCCAACTTATCCCGAAGACATTTAATATCCCCGACCCATTGACAACTAAACACTCCCCCCTTCATAAATCCTCTTAAATGGCCCTTTCCATCACAACCCCTTTCAAAGCAGATTCATCCGCCAAACTATCTGATGCCATCACCATTACAGTAATTGCAACCACTGGTGTGCATCTACGACCCAGCCTCTTACGTTTGCTGACCCTTATTAGTTGTCATCGTTGGCAACGGGTCGCGTAAGTCAAATGGGCAGAAATATTGCGGAGGATTACAGAGTTGTGCTCTGAAGGATTAAGTCGAAGAGGCGTCGCTTGTGAATAGGGACTTGGAGAGAGGGAGACTTGACAAACCTTTGGGACATCATTGGAAGATTAGGGATTAGTAGGGGAGAAAGTATGGGAGTATTTCCTCGGCTGCCATTATCAGATTTAAAGGGGTATGGAATAAATGACAAATGATCATGAGTGCTAAAAACATTAATTATTGTATGCAATGTATTTTATTACTGTCGATTGACGATGGACATAATCTTTAGAAATATTACTTGTTGTATGTAATGGAACAAATGACAAAAGATCGTGAGTGATAAAAAAAATTACTTATTATATTTAGGATAGCTTCTATAAGTTAAATGACGATGGAAATAAATTATATAAATATTACTCATTATTATATGCAATGTAGCTTGTAAGTTTGTAGGATTACCATGGATATCTATAGACTTATAACACCATCAAAAATACAACTATATTCAGCATAGATGATCAATGTATTTTCAATCATTGAAAGTATTTACTTACTTCATATATAGAATAACATTTAGATAACTTGGAAATAGGGACTTGGGGAGTGGGAGACTTGACAAACCTTTGGGACATCATTGGAAGATTAGGGATGGAGAAAGTATCGGAGTATTTCCTCGGCAGCCATTATCAGATTTAAAGGGTTCGGGTTCTAGTATGGAATAAGTGACAAAAACGCGATCATGAGTGGTAAAAATATTAATTATTGCCAGCCATGTATCTTATAGAGAGTATCTTAGAACCCAGGGACGATGGACATAAACTATGGAAATCTTCCTTCAGATATGTAATGTAACTGGTTGTCGTATGGAACAAATGACAAATGATCGTGAATGATAAAATTATTAATTAGTGTATTTAGTGTACTTTCTAAGAGTTGATTGACGGTGAACTGAAAACTCGTGCGACAAATTTGAAGTTAGTAGCTCTTTTAGTAGCTGTAGAGTGATTTAACACATACGGCACAATGTTCAAAAACAACTTTTCCCCCGCTGTAACCCTTATAACGTGTAGGAAACATAAAATATACATTTCGAATTTTCCACACCTCAGCAATACTTTCATTACCTTATATTTCATTTTAATTAATTGAAAGTAAAAAGGAGGTGATGATAAAACTTAAATTTACTTTTGTCAATGAAAAGCACACACAAAAAATTAAACAATGGAATTTATATTTGTAAGTTTCTTTTGCGGAATAAAGAAGAACTGAAAATCCCGTTTCACCCCAGTTCTCTTTTGACAGCGTCATCTCACCGGAACAAGTTGTGAATGGGATACTTAACCAGCATCAGTGATGCCATCTACTTCAAACTTTGAGAAAAATCCTTCATTTTTTTTTAAAAAAAGGAAAATTGTAGAATTCTATGTAATAAATATATTTCAATTCAATGCAATAAATTTTTCGTACATTAGCAAAGCAACTAAATTTCGAAATTACAATGAAAATATTTAGCCATTAAAGTGTAAATAAGTTTTTTGTCATTGCATTTCTTAAAGGTATTTCTTCAATTTTACTCGTACCCTTGACAGGTTTGTTCAATCCCAAAGTATTCAAACTGGCACCAAAGTTTTTAATTTGTGAATGAATTTTTATTGTTTAATTCTTTAAAAAATTATGTTGATTGTAAATTTTTTAAAAAATCCGTTTAATTAAAATCTGTAAAAATTTTAAAAGAACATTTGTTTTGTCTTAAATGTTTTACTTGTTGTAAGGTTTCTAATATAATTGTTTATGTTTAATTAATGCACGCGCTCCTACTTTGTTAAATTCCTTGCTCCGCCAGAGGGCGCCTTGTCTTTCTGTAAACGTGAATTAATATTGTCTATGTTTTGGAATTTCATCTTGGGATTTTAATAAAAATGGCGGCCTTATGCTCAAAGTTGCGTTTGTGATTCTTATTACTGTTTTAATATTTAAAAAGTAAACGCTTAGTAAAGGCAGCGACTGAAACTTGTATTAGTTGTTGGTAGATTGATTGTGGATACATGATTGTGTTTAAACAAAAGTTTTGAAGTTCAGGAGCATTTCACTTTAGGTGCTATAAATAAATTGTCCTAAATGTGCTGATTACGCATTACTGTTCCGTAAGATGGAAAAAAGTAAAGGGAAAACACTAATATTTTTAATGTCAATGTAACTCTTCTGCTTCTTTGGCATTTAGTTAAGCCCTTATTGTCAATTTTTCTTGTTTACTGATGCCTATTTTAAGCGAAAAACACGTTTAAGTCTCCAAAAATTATTACAAGCTTTGTCAATTAATTAAATCTATTCTGGTATCACAAAACATGCAAAAATTAAAAAGAAACGCCGTGACAAACATTAACATCATTTGGTAATAAAACTCAAGACTCAACAAGCATTTAAATGATCATAAGTTCAAATTATTTTAATACATGGACAAATATGATTTTAATATTTTTAATTATCCGTAGAAGTACAAAAGCATAGCTTTTATATATTTCTCTTATGTTGAATACAGCTGCATATTTCTTTTATTTGTGGATATTTAAAAAGTTTATTTTACCAAATTAATTTTTGTGGAAAGCAAATTACCTTTACTATAACTTTTTGGCTTTTATAAGATTATCACACATTTTCAATTAATTTCAAGTGTCTACTAAACTATGGTCCATATTTAATTCAATTGATGAAAAAAATATCCTCTCCGTTCACTCTTTTATTCTGTTTTCAATATTTGTTTTCAAAATTTCTGCTCTAGTACGCTTCTACAAATTTGTGCTACTCATTTTTTTTTTTTTAAATTGCCCTTATCATTTTTAGTTGAAATTCAAAAACACTTCAATGTTAATAATTACGCGTCTTCTATATATTCCCTATTTTTACACACGTGTTAACACTTCAACGCTTTGCTTAGAACAATGGAATTACCTAGATGTGAATAGAAGCGACACTTCAATACCAATAACGCTCGAGTGGGATCCCATTGTCCTACTATTGCCACTCACTAAAACGATAAAAGTTTTTTTTTTTACGATAGAAAAAAATACTTCTTTTATGTGAATTTTCTGCTTTGTTTAATGAAACTCTGGGTAAAAAAAAATTGGATACGGTACTTCGAAGCATCTCGTACCAATAATACCACTTAAAAAGATAATTAGATTGGTATTGTGTTAATTACGGTATTTAGATGAGAATCTAATATAATTATGGAATATGGTCAGTACACACATTGCACGCATGAAATTCTATTATGGTAGAGTTTTGAATAGTTTTTTTTTTTCGACAGCATATTTCACACCCATCTTTTTAATTACTTTATTTCGCACTGAACGTGAAGTACATATTCTTGAATAAGTAAACACAAAGCAGAGGCGTAGCTTTAAAATGTAGATGAGGGGGTGCAACTGTGGAAAATACGGGAAATGTGAAAACCTAAGTCGTTTTTACTGCAGGGAGCTTTGCACTACTACTGACTATCATAAATAAAAAATCTCGTATTTATTTTTCAAGTTACAAAGCTTAGAATCTGAAGGAAGTTGTAGACAAATTCTTGTATTATTTTGTGTTCCGCCCATTTCGTAAAGTTTTTAGAGGTAATTTTGTGGTACATTTAGTTTAACTTATCGTAGAGGCAGGGCAATTTGCTTCACACGAATAGAAAAGAAAGTCATGAAAAGCTATTTTTAGGCTCCAATCAATTATAAGTTTACTTTATCTTAACCCGAAAGAATACAGTTTGAGTAACAGTGGATTGAGCAACTTGGATACATGCAAATTAGGGCAATGTGAAAACCTCCATTGCCCTCATTCACACATCCATATATGGTACACAAGTTTACATACCATACTAATGTGCGTGTTTAGGTTTGAGATTTCTCAGAAACACCTCAAACAGAAAAGACCATAGGTTCTTCTAAAATAGTAGGATGCCATTATATGATAAAAACTATAATATCCTTCAAGGAATATGATCAAACGGACATAAGGCGCTAAGGGATACAAGGAACAACATACAATGCTTACAGTTAAATATATCAACCATCAGCATTATATGTTTACAATCAATTTACTGTTACTTTAGGGTGTTTCCGGATTACTCTCACTTGTCAAAAATCAAAAAGGAAGTGAGGTTTCTATTTTTTTTACTTATTACGTACCTTCGTTTTTTAATTAGGACCTGCAGACATTCATAAACACAACAATAAAAGCGTTTCTTTTCTTCACTTAATAATTTTGCTCTAAGTAGCCTAATTTTAAATGCATCTACTGCTAAATTCATTCAGGGAGAAAAAGATTCAAACTTATATTACGTATCCTAGACACGAAATTATTACTTAAAATTTCAATGTAACAATTATTTTGCATCCAATAAAATATAAGGAGAAAATATATTTTTCACTTGAGTTTGACATATTTAAAAATATAATTAGGCAGGTTGTAAACTAATCCTAGATTTTTAACTATCTTAAAAAATAAGCAAACATTTTCTTAACCCTAGCCGCTTTTGCCTGTTACGTTTAAAAGACAGAAGCTACTGATATACTTTCCACACGTTGCTTCAAATAAAAATACAGTCGGGAACTCAAAGTTCATACCCCAGCATATACGTGCCACAGTTGCCCCCCAACTTAAAACAACTCAAAGTATATTCCCCAAACAAGCAATATTGAAAAGAGTCTGAGGCACCAAAAGGCCTTATGTAAATATTGAACTTCAGCGCTCCGAACACGTTTTGGCAAAGTCAATACAGATATCACTTTGAGAAACGTGAGGCGAATGGGGCTCGAGAGTTGAAGAATTGTTTTTATACAGATATGTTTATTTACTGTTGTATCTGTAGAGAGCCTTTTTCAAAACGCATATAAACACATTTATCAGAGTAAAAGGGGTGTAATGGAACAATAATAAAAGTCATAAGGCTTGTAGCTCATGATGAAATACATAATTTGGGATCCCCTCATCAAGTATATTCATAAAAGAGTATTAAAAAAAATAGTTAGCATGATAATCAAAATACACAAATTCACTGCTATGCTTGATGCCTTCGATGAACTTCTATGAAACGTAATGTGTTTAAAAAAATCGGACCTGGATACTGTTTTGTGCCAATCTTTGGTTTGAATTCCCTGATAAGAAATGCAAACAAATACTCAAATTTGCTAAACAAAAAATATCTATAGTACCCTTTTACGGTCGATTTACCCAAATGAATACTTTATGTCTGAATTTTCCGTTCAATCTGGATTCATTGTTGTTTCATTACATAAAAAGAAAATTGATTTCAAATAATAAGGTAGGTATATACACGAATGCACTGATTCTTAATTGGCCCTTACATGTCAGGGCCTAGGGAAAAAGAAGGCACTAATAAAGGAGGAGAAAATTAGTGTATACCTAGCTTATGGGACCTTCAGACCGCAAAAAGCAGCAACATTTAATCTGTGTAACTAAATTAATTTCGTAAATGATCGTATAGTATCAATGTACATAAAACGCAAAACAGATACACATTTATAAATTATGTTTTTCACAATCACTTAATAATCTATCGTTTAAAAATCACTCATTAACTACGACTTTTTGGTACCTTCAGTTCCGGAAAGAAAATTTAACTTTATGGGGTTTTTTAATTGATTTTTCGTGCAACTTAAGTTGTTTTACATAAACTATTCAGGACTATAGTCCTTATTTGTCTTACATTTTATTTATATCGATAAACTGAATCAAAAAGAAAATTTTGTTGGGGCAAATAGTCTTGCCCGTTAATGGGCTACGAGTGCAGATACGTCATTATGGCTCTCAGGTACAGTTGTGTACCTCAGAGTATGTGTTTTTGGAGGAAGAAGCCATGAATACCCGATACTCTTCGTACCTCCGGGCCCTGGCTGTTACGATCAATTTGATTCGAAAGTTGCTTAAGAATGGTGGAAGAATTTGGCCTTGTGGAAACGTTGCAAAGTTTACTACCTCTTGTGTGTTTGGTTGTTTTTCACTTTTGTTTCAAACGCGGATTGTTGTTGTGATGGTTTAGAGGAGGAACGTTGAGAGAAAGGGATATTTTTGAAAGATTTATGAGTCGTTTTCGGTTTTGAGACTGTTTCTTAAATTTTATATTTATTTTAACTTGCTATGCAAAAGTAAATATACTGTAGTGGTCGTTACTAATAATTTTAGTGCTTTCACGATTGTTGTAGCTAATGATAAAAAGTATTAAAATGCCTAGCATAAAAGTAATTGTTTTAAAAATTCATTTTAATAAGGTAATCTCCTTAGGATTTTTGTGGTCAATAGCATAATGTTTTCTACTTTTAAGTTAAATATCATATTATTGCCCGTTCTTAAAGATCCCAGTCACAACTAAACTTACATAACAACGGATATTTCGCCTTAACTTTCCTATTTAATTACATTAAAAGAATTACAGCATTAAAACAAGATATTGGAATTTGTCCTTGAACTTTTATAATTCGTTAATTAAGTAAATTAAACTGTACCTTAGTATTTTCTTATTTTAATATAATACATTTTAATTCTCTTATTTTTAATATATTCTACAAACTCCGAAAAGGTCACGCATAATATTTACTCCACTTTCTCCAAAGCACATGTGTAACGACACGGAATGAGATTCATTAATTTCAATTAGCAACATTATGTATCTAATCCGCTTCGAGCACACTAAGAATTATTCCGTCCCTAGCCCATTTTAATGCCAATCTATAACAAGTTTAATAAGACGGGATCTTTGGATCATAATAGAGAGAAATGGCATTCATTCTGACTCAATGCCCACTCGAATTATTTCACAGTCGAGGCGTAATGCCGGTCGAAAGATGTTTCGGACTGTACACGTTGTTTGTGAAAGACATGTATTATTGTTTTAAGTTATATTTATAAAGGTTTATTTTTTAATTAGAACAAATTTTTAAAAAAACACCTACTGTACCACAAAGTATACCACGAAGTTTACAGAAGTAAGTAAAAGAACACAACATTAAAAATTTAAATTGTAAATAAAATCAGAGAGAATGGCAAAGGTTGGTTATTTGATGTTTTTTTTACCATCGTTTGTGATTTCCTCAAAATGTTTTATTTTATACATGTGATCAATATATTTATGAAAATATTTTTATATTAAATGATTTTTATTTAAAATACTCACATAAAATAAAAAGTATATGCAAAACTACTACATTATTTTAACAAAACTGAACCTTAAAATATGAAATATAGTGATATGTAAAGTATTGTATCATGAATGAGTCTCAGAGATAAATGTATTTATATGTCAGGTGCTTCGCAAATGATTATTATATTTTTCTATAGGTTCAAGTAGCCCAAACTCATGGAGTCATAGTGCATAAATATTTTGTTTGTTGCAACTAGTAATAAACCACAGTTTCAAAACCAATATTATTGAAGCTGAATGAAATTTTTATGTAAAATAACTATTGCACCCCGTTAAATTGAAACCAAAATCCATTTTAAACAGTCTAATTACAATTTAATTTGAATTGAAGAGCAACCTCCCTAATTCAATGCTACATAAGAGTTAAAAAGTCTCTCGTTATTTTCTTTCATATCTTTACAGTCAATTCACAATTCTGGACGAAAGCCTCTGGAGAACGGCCCCAATGTTTAAATGACATCGGCCCACCCACAATATTATGCCACCAGAAACCTTCTCGACCGTTCAGACAGCCAGCACCATCAGAATAGTCGATTCTCAATGAGTCGTCAGAGATTTGAATTGGGCCGTGAAAAGCCAGATTTAATCTAGAATGTAGATTAGGACATGAGCAACTTAAGTCATAAGGGATTATTTGCAGCTTAGAATGCTTTGAATGAAGAAGCAGTTTTTGCATGATGTGCATTTTAAGTGTCGTAAAGCATAGACTTTGAGAAAATTAATCGGGAATTTTTTAGACATAAATATATCATGATAGAATGAAGTTTTTTAGATTTCGATTAAAAGTCGGAAAAGTGGAATGAAAACATGACTTACATTACTTTGGCTATTATATACAAATATATAGTGCTGAACTAACTATTCTTGGAGACGAATTTAATTTAGATTCCGTGAATGGCGTACAAGGTATGTGCTTGAAAAGATTTGTCACAATTTACTATTTCACGAGAAACTTTGAAGTATCACATTTGATGAATTCATATTAAATTAAAGTTTGGACTATCCTTTGTGGTAAAATGTAAATTCACTTGAAATGATCTTGTAAGATCTTAATGCTAGTCTGGCAATAAGATATTCCATGTGTAATGTTTTAGGGGGATTTATTTATTTAAAAATGACTCCATATAGTACGACAGATAAATATTGATAAAATGTTATATTATACATCTTTTATAAGTCATCCCTACATATAAAATAATATAATTTATCTTTACGCATTTGGTTGTGCACCCGTAATACATAATAGCTGATGGCCATACAGAAAATGTTATCATACTATCACAAGATGATTAAAAAAAGATAGTTAACACAGCATCAGTTTTAAAGTAACACATAAATTGTCCATTGGAACCAAATCAATAGTTCTTTATCTATGTAGTATTTTATTGCCTCAGCCTTTTCTCGAGGTAAAACAAACTCAAATCACGCTGGAACGAAAATGTTCCATCAAGGAGCAGGATATCGCACAGTTCTAGGAAAAGTGACTCTTGTCCCATTGAGTTAACATAAAAGAATCTTCACTTTCTCACAACTGGCCCGTTCATCAGCAGACGAAAAGCATCATTTGAGTTCGAAGAGAAGAAAGAAAAACTATCATAGACGGTATCGATTCTACAGGCTTACCTCGATATAAACAACACTGTAGCAATACAAAATACAAACAGGGGGGCTAAGAAGAATGCCTAGAACAAATTCTCAGAGAAAAGGAATTATGTGGAATGGTTGCTTGCTCGACGTGCCTCGACTGTTGAGCGACAATAACGACTGTAGTTTTAAACATTTTAGGTTAAAAGGTTTCGATGGCAGGGGTTGAATGGAAATTAGGACCATTGGACCCTGAAAGAAAACAGTCTTAGACCCGCCGTTAGCTGGTAATGCGAGGTTTCAAAGTGCCTCCATTGCTTTTGCGACGCAGTGAAAGGGACGATCTGTTTCTGGCGAGGTTCCATTAAGAGATGTGTGTGCAACAATTGTTGTACTGAATGTTTTAATTGATGAGTTAAGAGTCTTATGATTCTGCAAAATTTTAATTTATTAAATATCTACATTAAAATTTTAAAAGTTTCTTTCAAACAGTTAGTGACAGTTGCAGTGTCTCTTTACTATTTAAGGATAAATATCTTTATTGTTAAGGGATTATATAACAATAAAACATTGCTAATATTTTTATGATATTGAATTGAATCTATTAAATTATTGTGCCGATACAACACAGCAAATTAGACTCAAGAAATTAATACTGCGTTTAGATGATTTATAATAATGGAGAAAAAACTGTAAAAAAGCCCGGAATAATTTTTTTCAGCAATTCCTACGTTTTAATGATATTGTATTGTTTTTAAAAACCAATTATAATTAAATATTATAAACAAGTTATTTAAACAAAGCAATTAAGATGGTATTTAAGCAAGCACAGATATAATTTGCTAAACACAGGTGAATTTTTCTACAAATCAGTTATATTCAAGATGACTTTCTTCAAATTGTAAAGTAACCGTCCACCGCACAAAAATAGTTAAAAAAACAATTTCGAATATTTTTATTAGATTTGAAGCAGGTCCAAGCCCCGGCATTTTTTTTATGTCTAATACAGCAACGTACAAGTAACTAGGTCGAAGCCTTAGTGTGCATCCAATGCAATTTTATATCGACAGTCAAATTCCTATACCCTCAACCTGGGTAATGAGTTGCCCAGTTGGTATAGCTTTGTACAATGCTATTGGTTGAGCAACAATTGCCCTCGGATCGCTTACCGATTGTCCACACTGCTTTCCTATTAACGGAAAATGCAACCGGAATCCATCAAAAATACCCCTAGTTCACTGACTACATATGTTAGTTAAATTTGTGGAGTTCAAAGTCATATGACTCCTCGTACGTATAAGGTCTTCATAACGTTGCGCTGAGGGCCAGCTTACGTGTGTCGGCGTCATCACTTGACTACGGTTCCGAATTACTACATAAAACAAACGAGCGGTTTTAACTCAGCCTGAGTTAATTTCCACTCCTTTCCGTGCCGAAAATGCACTTCCCCTATAGGAGTGAATTTCACTCTTTTTGCGGAGTGGGTAAAAGAAATAAAAGAAAACAATCTACGTCCTACACTCTTAAAAAGAGCGGTTTTAACTCGGTCTGAGTTAATTTCCACTCCTTTCCGGTGCCGAAAATGCACTTCCCCTATAGGAGTGGATTTCACTCTTTTGTTTTAAGAGTGTAGGCCCATCGCCAAATGCCCTAGTGTAGCGTCATTTCAATCTAAACAGGACCCCATCTTCAACCGCTAAAATACAAATACAAATACAAAAATTGTCGACCAACAACAGGCCAGAGGCCCAGCAAGGTTAGTCCAAAATGAATCTAATACTTTACCAGTGTCCAATGACCATCAAGATTCTTTTTAAAATCTTGTACTCTCTTCGAATACATCACATAATCTGATAAAACATTCCACTCATTGACAACTCTATTCTAAAAATAATGTTTTCTTACCTCCCTTCTAAATCATGATTTATTCAATTTCTGATCATGTCCTCTGGTTCGGCTATTTAAGGCAAAACCTAAGCCCTCCATATCTCCCTGTTTTATGAACTTGAATAACTGAATTATCAGTTTCTGACTGATAACTGAGTTAAATCAATTAATCCTTTTTCCGGACAATGTCCCAAACTCGGTCCCGCAACCAAAATCCTTAGTTTATGATATTTCAATCTAAACCAGAACCCATCCACAACCTTTAAAATACGAACCCTTATTCTGACCAATGTCCCACCCTCCGTCCACCCATTGATTAATGAACTCAAACCCAGCATGCCCCCTCGGGGACTGTAGATCTGTCCGTCCGTCCGACGTTGACCAGAACCTCGCCTTGCCCTAGTTTAATTACGGGAATAGGTTAAACAGTTTCCTAGAATAGTACACGCCCCGCTGATAATGCGCCATCAAATTTGGATGGACTAGTCCTTCGTCACGGAGTTGTGTTTTGGTATAGAGATAACCTGTTGATAGGATGCTTAAGTTTTTTTTTAAATGTATGATGTTTGAATATAGGTATGCATACTAATCTAGTCATTTATTAATAAAATATTTTTATAAACTCGTATTTATTTAAATTTACTTTAGTTTTCACTGGCAATTGTACAAATCTTGATAACCTACTTACTTAATTTTATTAGGGATTAATTATTACAGATATAGTTAAAGATAAATTTTTTAAACATACTTTTGTGATTTATTATGTTACAAACCCTTAAATTAATTTTAATTCTTTGCTCTAAAGTACTTAAATTTAAAAGTTAACACTATCCTAGAATTCGATATGTATCTAAGATAATGCATAGAGTTAGGTAGAATATTAGTTTAGTAATAAAACTGACACACAGATTTGGTCAACTAAAATAACACTAACATGGCTATATTATGCATAAAATGGTATAATTTTAGAAAAAATTACGGCACTCCGGTGGCCGAGAGGTGTAAGCGACGATTCTCTCACCGATAAGGTTATTGGTTCTGTCCTCATCCTAGCCATACTATAGACGTATTCGTGCTGGTGGAAAAAAATTCTCTAAAAATCACCTGGGTGCCCAAGAATACTGCGATATACGTGCGCGTTAAATCTGTGGAGTCGAAAGTTCCGACGGCCGGCGTTAGCGTACGATGTCGCTCGAAGTTCTGTTGGGTGCTCGCTCAGGTGTCGACCTCGTCACTTGACCAGGGTTCTAAATTACTAGGCGTAATTGGCTGTGTTAAAGCTCCTAAAGTAGGCTAGAAATAGGCAGCCGGAAAACGATTACCTTACATTACATTAGAAAAATTACGAAATACAATTTAACAATTGAGATTACCGGAATTCCTGGTTGCGAAATACCGGTATATTTCTCTTAAAGTTAAAATTATACAAGTAATAACTGTGAAACTCAGAAGTAAGCCATCCATAAACTTTTGAACTTAAGATTAGACCGGGATACTGGCAGTTCTAGTGCAACGTGTGCGTGTGAAGGAAGACTTATAAAAATCCCTTTCAAAGGAAATGTCCCTTTTCTTTGTCCGTGAACTTCCGAAAAATAAGAGTGGCTCATATGTGGCTTCTACAACATGCTTGTTCTTTAATAATGAACTATACCTAAAGTAATCAAGTGTATTCTATGGGTTTTGGACCGAAAAATGCGTATTATTATGTCACGTACATAAGCATCTTGTTTCTTTCAACTGTTTATTGAATTTGGAAGCGCCTCTTCCTACCTATTTTTAGACTCAGATTTCACAACTTCAATAATAACAACGTAGATGCCAATGACCTAACACACTTTTCAAACATACTTCTTTCAAAATTTACAAATATATTAATAGTACCAATTTATTGCCTCGAAGGGTTTTGTTATCGTCTTGAAGTTTTGAATTTCTTTTGTTACTACAAATTCAACAATTACTACAAAGATCTACTTCTTAAAAAGCTATATTTTCCTTTATTTGTTTATGCGAACGCATATATTGTGTTCTTAACAAGAATAAATTTTGAAATCTAACATATTTTTAAATAATATCTTAAAAGTTCTAATTAATTTTAGAAGCCAAATATTTGATTACATGCTAAATTGATACGATAACCTTCAGCTACTAATATGTAGTTGAATTCGACAAAGTATGTAAGTATGAAGTTAAAGTAAGCATAGCTGAAGTTATAAAAGTAAAAAAAATAATGGAAATTCATAAATTAAATTGTACTAATTTTACACCAATGTTAAGTTTTTTAGGCTAATTTAATTGTGTCCATTTCTATTTATTGCCTAATGAAGTACTTAACTAAATAATGAAGCATTCAGTTCAAGTAAAATATTTGTAAACTATATATGTAATAAAAGAAATCATTCCAAGAAAAACCATGATCCACTATTTGAAAAAAAATTGAGTAAAATAAGCAAGCAAAAAATCATAAATCAAATTGTATCGCATCTCTCCCTAACATACAAGGACATTGATAACAGACGCGAACAGGACAAAATTTTATCGCATTTCCCTTCAGCAAAATCCCTTCTTCGATAAGTCATCTTAAAAATGTAGTTCGTTACAGATTGGAGATTTGATTTGGCCGTTTAAGAAGAGAATGCCAGAAAACTTACAAGCTAAAACCACCATAGTGTCCAGTGGGAGCATGTACCTGAACCTGTGTGTTGATAAGAATGCTCAAACTGTACCTTTTATTTGTATATTCCAAATTTTTACGAACAAAAGTCTATTTTAGTGATTAATTAAATTTTAATTTGATTTTTATTATGATATGTTTCTCTACTTTAAACTTTTAGGGGGTAGGGGTAGGTACATATATATTCCGGCTTGTGTGCTTGATCAGAGACCCGCTTACATAAGCCATCGTCAAGTAAGACAGACACAGAAAGAATTTTTTACTGTCACAGAGAAAGGAAATTACACCCAGGGCGAAGGCGGGAATCGAACCCGCACCCGTTACAGCGCGCAGACTGCTAGCGTAATGGTCCAAACCACTCGGCCATACGGGCCCCAAGAAACTTTTAATTTATCCCAGTTTAATTGAAATCAAATATAACTTTCTTTTATCACAGAATAATTCTGTATTTGAATCAATAAGGGAGACTATGTTTAGTTTTTCACTGAGACAAGTTTTTAACCTGGCCTTACATTGAAAATGAGCCATTAAGGGGAGACAACTGGTATCTTGTTTAAAAAGAAATACACTCTTAAAACAAAAGAGTGAAATTCACTCCTATAGGAGAAGTGCATTTTCGGCACCGGAAAGGAGTGGAAATGAACTCAGACTGAGTTAAAACCGCTCGTTTTAAGAGTGTAGGATGCAGATTGTTTTCTTTTATTTCTTTTACCCACTCCGAAAAAGAGTGAAATTCACTCCTATAGGAGAAGTGCATTTTCGGCACGGAAAGGAGTGGAAATTAACTCAGACTGAGTTAAAACCACTCGTTTGTTTTAAGAGTGTACGTAACATGTTACCCACAAGATTCATTGTTTAGTGTATGTTGTCATGCTGTCACTGATTTTTTTTAATTCAACATTCTTTAAATAGAGTCATACTTATAACCATCTTGATACGTTTACACTGCAAAAAATAAAGCGTTTACTAGACTTATAAATCGTGTGAAAATAATTGCGCACAACATTTGCTCATTAGAAAAAGATCCACTTTAATACAGTATCATTTTATATACTTTATCACTTTATATTAGAATATATTTCATGAAACTTATGGTGTGTGCCATAAAATTTATACTGTAGAGTAGATGGATAGAATTGTAACCAAATAAAATGCAAGATAAGTTTTTGAATTTCAATCAAAGCTCTACAAAGGTTTATGAAAAGTTTCAAAATTAAAAGTTTGTCAATGATCTACATTAATTACAAACATAACAATGCAAGAATATTTTGTAACTTTAAATTTGTAACGTAAGAAGTTAGGTTTTATAGTGGATTTGGCCTCTTACCTACAATTCCCTAATAAAACATAAAAACAAAGGATATATGCGACCGCATACATCTAGAAACGAAAAAAACAAGATTTACACACAGGGAGCGACATGACAAAATATCCCATGCATTCGATATTGTGATCGTAAGACATACGATCTATAAATTGTGCACGTCATTCAGTCTGATAGTACCCATTCTTCTATCTATTCTTACATGGGGGAATCGCAGGACCGAATTGCATATTTTAGATTTAAGGCTAGCTTCTAAATCAGGGAATTGAATTCTAAATTTTTCCGATAAATGCTTCGATACGAATCCATTTTATATTCTTCATGGCAGGGATTGACTGAAATTCGTAATGTGGTGAGATACAATTAGATTTGGCATCGTCTAACTATAAAAGTTTTGAGGCTTAGGTTTTTTTAGTTCGATTTACTACTATGAAAAACAGTTTTTCATTTTTTTTACCGTTTATATTGAAACTATACTTAATCTACATTTTTATTTGTGTATTGAAATATAATAAGACCTTTCTTTTTCAACCATAGTTAAAGTCTTGTAAAAAAAACATGTTCTGATTAAAATTACATTCTTTCAATCTTAAAATTCTCATTTCAATCTTAAAATTCTCACTTCAATCTTAAAATTATATTTATATTTTCAACATAATTTGTAAGAAATATATCATAGTACGTAAATTGCTAATACACATTCATGCAGAAAATTTGCAAATACACATTCATATAGATAATTTGCAAATACATAAATATATTAATTTAATTATTTTTTTCAACGTCAACCTGACATTTACAAAATACATAAAATTGAATAACTATACTAAAACAATGTTTTTATTGCCTACGGTTTGATCTTTTTTTAAACATATTTTTAAAGCTAGAAGTTTTGAAATGGTATTACTTTTTAAGTAGAACTACGTTTGTGATATTTTTAGATGGGTATAGGTTTTCATAAAATCTCAATATTTATGTAAATAAATCACTGTAGATCGAAATAAAAAAATGGTTATATTATGCGTAAAAATTAAACTTTTGAACGTTATTTACTTTAATTTGTCAAAATGTTCATGTCTTTTTTTTGGGAGTATGCAAATTTTCAAATTATATTTCTAAAAATCCATAGTTGCGACAGAAATATACACACTTTTTTTGCATAATTCTTAATTTAAACTCTTCAATTATGCAATAAAAAAATAAAGCGATGAAGGCTTTGTACTTTTATATTTCATTAAAAAATAATCCTTAATTAAGTCGTTCGGGTGTTAAAGGAATTACTTAATTATGTACCAGCTACTGCAATAAAAAATATCCTAATCATGTAAAACTAAGGTCACATTTAATTAATTTTAATTGATTTTTTAAAATATGTAGTCTTTAATATTGAGCGCACGCAGTAGAAAGTGTATTCATAAATATTGCATGTTAAATTTATGCTTTTATGAAGCATGTGCTTTAATTTTTTTCGGTATGTTTTCATGGCTTAATGTAAATGATATCATTAAAACTTAATTTTATACTTGCTCATTATAACTTGCATTTTTAATAAAAATAATGTTTCAACTAATACTAATTACTGTAATGAATGCACAACATTATAGTATCAAGATTAATTTGGTATACATATTTATATAAATGCATACATAAAAGCTATATGAATCTTTATTTGACATTTGTTGAAAAAAATTGTTTTTGCTCACAAAAAAATGCCATAAAACAAAAAGCAACTAAACGTGGTTTTATTCAATTGATTTATTTTTTTATGTTTGAATGCTTAAATAACAAGTATTATTTATTTTTATTCTGTATCCTCTAGAGAAGGGGATGTAAATGTTGAAACACAGTTTGTTTCTAGGCTGTAAGAAAACAATAAATAGTTATTTGTACAAGTAATTATTTTAAAAATACTTCTTATAATGTTCGAAATGTGGAACTTTAAAGTCACAAGGTTAAAAGCTTGGTATTTAATAAATAAAAATATAACCAAGTTTACTACATTTTTAGAGTTTTCAAAAATGAAAGTAATATTGAAAAACACTAAAAGGAGAGTAAATTCATGTGTAAACATATAATGTAATTGGAATATTAAACTATAAGCACTTTATTCATTTTATACAATCATATAATATTTTTGCACCGTCTTATGCCCCTTATATCATCTAATATTCCCTGTTCTATGTTAATTTAATCATATCCCTTGTCCCACCATTAACAGCCTATGACTTCTGTCCGATGTTCTTCCGCGCCATCTCAAACAGAAACACGTAAAATTAGTATGACGTGTACACATATATGTATCAAGGATGCGTGGATGATTGCATTGTAGATGTTTCCGCACTGTCCTCATTTGCTTGTTTCCCGCAATCTAGCCAAACTAGATTTGATAATTAGCTTCCACACTACGTTTATAACGTAAAAAGTGGAAGGTATTATAATCTTTCAGTCCGTCTGTCTGTCTGTCCGTCACACACTTTCATAGCCGAAACTACATATTCTACAGACAAGTGTGATACGTCAAAAAATTCAGCGCATCGAAATTAGAAGACATTAAAAATCTCAGAAAAAATTCGAATTCGAAGTACTTTAATTATTTAAAAAACTGCAAAATTTAATGCTCATTTAAAAAGCATAAGAAGCCATTTTTATTAGAATTAAATCACAATTTCCATTCACAACAATCACTCGAGAAACTTTAATTCTTTAAATTAATAAATGAAAAGAAATTTATGTTTGCGACATCAATCAGTTTGAAATGACATCAAATATATTTCACTAAGAGATTCTTTGTTTGTTTTAATATGAAATATTTTGGTTCTATTTAAAAGAGAGGAATATTACATATTTATTCTTTGAAATGTAAATTAATTTTTGCAAACGATAATAGGTATTGAATAATTATTGAAGAAATATTTTTTGAATTTTCGAAATAAAATAAACTAACCAAATTTAGCGTTTAAAGGTTTATAATAGAATTAATATTGTGTTTGGCGACTTTCCTGTTGAACACAAATGTTTTGTGGAAGCGGGTTGAGTGACAGGTTCTGTTACAAACCTACTTGTTTAATTTCATTAAAAGTTAACTTATGATTAATTGAAATCCAACAATATATTTCCTATTATACTTTTTCTAATGCAGTAAAAAAAATACGTTATACATCTATGATAAGTTAGCCTAAGAGTAAATATACCCAAAGAGTACCTATAAAAACTTTAAGAAAATGGCTACAAAAAATTGATGCACAACTTTTTATTACCACTTCCGACGGGTTCCTAGCTTTGTAACATGACGACTAGAAACATTGTTTACGGCAGTCAGTACTAGGGTAAAGCTTTCTGCAGTCGAAATACCTCATGTTTCCAAATTTACCGCATTTTTTTCGCATTCTCTCTTCTCTGTATGGCAATTCATTTAGAAAAAGCAAAATAAGCATTGAGCGTATACTTTCTAACAAGCACAAACACTTTGTACTAATAAATATGTATAGATTGAAAATAGATCAAATAAACGCAGTATAATAACAATCCGCTAGGAAAATATTTTCTTTGTGAGTAATTTGAGTTATAGAAAACAAGGCTTATTTTTGAGTAACATGAATCGAATTAATTAAATATCACGACGCTTCCCATAAGTCAACTTAAGCAGATATACGTAATTTTTCAGCTTACATTGAAATATTATTTAGGAATTACACATCTTGTTAAAGACACTAACTTTAGTAGATTTTTAAACCTATAATAAAATCCTATTAGAATTATCCAATAAGAATTAACAAAACGAGTAATAAAAATATCCAAATGATTTTATTTCTACTTATAATTCAGAACAATAATTCAATAATAGCCAACATCATCTTAACTTAATCATTCGATTTCGAATATATCTCCATAAGCAATCGTTATTCTTAACACTAAACTGATCAAGGCAAACACAAATATTGTTCTTTTTTATGTTCTAATTGACGCAATGCCGTTTCAGGCACGCAGTTCGTCAATGTTTTGTTTGAAAATGCTGCAAGTGAATCTTGGCTGACTTTGAGAACGATTTTTACCACCTTAAGCCTTATTTACAGCATTGTTTGTGTTTTGTTTTTATATTTTCACTACGGAAATGCATACATTTAATTTGCTTTGGCACATGCGGTAGCTTGTTTGGAACTGACTTATTTTATGTTTGCTAAAAAAGAATTTAGGAAGAAACTTATTATGTTGAATTTTCGCAGTTAGAGAGTACACATCTCTTGACATATAACAAAACGATATCATGTAACCAACGAACTTGAATATTTGAGTATAAATAACCACGGTAACAACATTTACTTTATAGCTCTTGAATTGGACAGCTCGTAAAGAAATCAGTTTCATCGCTGTACTGCAATACAATTAATTATCCAGTAGAATGCACAAAAAACTGATTTTTTTTAAACGATTCCTTATAAAAATCACTATGTCATCTGATATACACACATTTTATTCAACACACAATTAGCGATAAAAAATAGTTTTTTTTATTTAACTCAGCTTATTGTATTAAAATGTGATGTTTTTTATTATATAGTTAGTAGGTTATTAAACCTTAATATGCGTAAAAAGTTGCACTTCTACACTTTTCCAATTTCAGTGCTTGTAGCTTTGTCAGAGAACTATTCTCAGATATGTTTTCGATATCAGTTTCATTGCTGTTTGAGATGTATGTGTCGTATAGCGCAAAAAGAAAAAAAATGCACTGTTAAAAATTAAACCCGCAAAATAAGTACTAGTATAAGTTCTCATTTTATTGAGAAAACAATATTCAAAAAAGCAAATAAGTTGAAATCTCAAATTTTAAATCGTATACGTTTTTAAAAATCAATTTGTCTTGTGGCAGTTCACTACACATCAACTTCAAATAGCCTAAACAAGCACTCGTTGGTAGTGGTGGAATGGCACAGTCCGCATTACACACAGTGTTAACCATGGATCCTCATATCATGAGTCCGATCCCGCTTTTCGCCGAAATACTCTGGTTCCAAAACTGGTAGCACATGCAGTAACCTCAGTGCAGCCTATTACTACTAATTAGCTACTGTAGGATTGTCACCGCTCCACGTGACCCTTTCCACCATACGATCAGTTTTTTAATCACTCTCAAAAACGATAACAAACATGTTTCTAATAAAAAAAAGTATGTTTAGGAACAATGTTTTTAGAGCAATTATGGAACAATGATGTTTTCCAAAATAAGAAGATGCATGCTTTCAAATTCGAATAACGTATTTTCTCAGATTTGAGAACAATGTATTCGGAACTATTATGAACCAAAAATGTTCTAAAAAATTAAAACATTATTATTTAATTTTAGTACCCTTTTTAACAATGTATTAAGAATACACTTGAATAAATACTTTCTAACAAATGCATTTAGTTTTGTGACAAACCAACGCAGTAAGTTGCGCATTTAAGCGTCACTTCCCTCCAGGTAATTTCCAATCACATTTTATCCTTTAATCCCCCATCTACTATTTTTCTCGATGGCGTTGCTAATTGGATTCAGACTATCGACTCGTAATCTATTTCCAACGCACCCATATCCAGAAACTATTAAAAAAATATCCGCCAAATGAGGAATTTCTACAAAAAAAAGTTACACACTAATGTTTTGTTGGTTTGGCTTCATTCTTGCGGATTCAATCAGCCTGGACTTTCTATCCATTCAGGCCTTCATTAGCGAGTCATTATAAAAATGCCCCCCGAAGATGGGCTTTCTGGAAATGCTCATTAAAGTTCTTTGCTGCTCAGCGGATTAAATTAAGGTAGCTTTTACATGGGAAGTTTATGGAGGATTCTGGATTTGAATAGGAAAGTTCGAGAACTTTAGGCTTCCATTTTTGGCCACGTAATCATTACATTATTTTAACCCCTTCACTCTCGCCCCCATGAAAATGAGAGGGTGAGGTTTTGCCCCTCTATTTCTCGCTTCCGGGATATTTCTGGGCTGCAGTGTTCAGTAGTAATGGGTCAATAAGATTGAGATATGGAAATTTTATACATATTGTAACGTTGACCTGTGTATCTCATGCTTTGAAATTTATCACACTACAAAATCTTATTTCTTATTTATATCATATTTAAGCTTAATAAAATTCCATTTTAATGTTTAATACATGTTTTTGGAATGTTTCCTGGAGTGTTGAAAATCCAACATTGATTCATAATAAAGTGCTTTTGTATTTTTTCCCCTTCAAATTAATATCTGTTATTTTTTTGTGCAATAAAATTATTATTATTATTATTAAAAAAAACCATACATGTTGGCTTTTGCTAGAGATTTAATTTTTAAAAAAATCAAGCTAAACGCAAATAAAAAATAATAAATGAATATCTATATTTTTCATACACAGATTTAATATAATTTTTAGGGATAAAAAATTTATTTTATGACCGTATTCCGGAAAATTATGATCGTTAAGAGGTTAAATCAATGTTTTTTTGTGTTAGAGTTAGTAATTTGATCCAATCAATTAATCAATCGTACTTAGTCCACTCTTTTGATACACCATGTTAACTAAAAGGGTAAGGATATCATTTTCCTGTACAGCGCGCTAATTGTGGCGTAATGTGCTACATAAATGTTTATGAGGAAGCTAGTATGACATAAGTATCAAAATTTTATACTTTATCAAGGTTAGTTTTTAGCTTCATAGAAGGAGCAACATTGTTTCACCTCCTCAAGCGAGATGTATCTAACGCTTGTCCATAATTTATACTTACAAATTTAAAAAATTATTAAACTTATAATTTTTTTAAACTATGTGTGTTGCTGGAAAACCTGACATTCAGGTGACGGGATTTTACTTCTGTATCCCTCAGATGGTTAATTCCAGACGGCTTGCAATATTGTCTTAAGTTTCACTCCTAAACGCAACAATTATCATCAAAAGTGTAGCCTTTTGATTAGCTCTTGTGCCACGATAATTCAACCTAACCTAACCTCATAAAAAGCAATGTTAGTCATTGCAAACCCAATCGACCCTAAAATGGCTCAAATACAGCTTGACATCCCACCCCTTCGTTATTGATACGGCACAAAAGGGGTAGTGGAAGGTAACGTCTTAAAGATACGGCTTTCTCGAAAAGCGATGGCATCCTTAACGCGGATAAACTCACAATGATTAGCATCGGCCTTCGCCATTCAACCGTGGAAGTGGCTATATACATTATTGAAGTAGTAGAAGCTGTAACTATGCTACTGGTGCAGGTAATGACTGTGTCTCCTTACGACTGCTACGAGACTGTTGCTATTCGGATGGCGATTACTTGCTTCGGAATTTATCTGGTTACTGCTGTTGAAATCGAAGGATTTGGAAATAGATTCTCGTTAGATTTGGATCTATTTAGTCAAGTTTTATATCTTCGTTCTTGGAAATGATCGTGTAATATGGTACTGATTTAGAAATCGTTATGTTAGGTTGAAGGGTATTGAATTAAGTGGAAGGAAGAATCTCTAGAAGGATATTGGTTCGATTCTGATGATTGAATGTTTGTATAACTGATGACTGTTACTCATGGATGATTAAGCAATGTACGAGTATTAAATCGCATTATTAAAACACATTTATATAAGAATGAAAACTCTGAAAGTATACTTTATAATAAGCTATAATAACAATAAATAACCAGCATAAATTGCGATCTATATAAATTAGGTTATATTAAAGGGTTACTTCAGACATTCTTGATGAATTATTAACAAAGAAATCACTTGTTGAAAAATTTATCTAATGCTTCTTATATTGAAGGATGCTAAAAAAGGATATTTTAAATACCACATATATTAGCGGAAATTTGTTGGTTATTAGCAAACTAACTGCATTTTATTCTCGCCAAGCATTCATATTAATATGTAAAAAATTAATAAATTTTCTAGTACTAGTGCGTATTAAACCAGAATGCAGTCACTAATGCTTACCTAAACAATGCGAATGATCTATACTATTATGTATTATTAATACGCATGTACTTGTACTCTTACGACCGCATTTGAAGTCCTCAACATCCCGTTTGCTAGTCCGTTCTTGGCAGGACATGTGTGCGGAAATTATTACCGCCTCTGTATAACTACGTCTGCGATTTGCCGTTGGCACGCCGGTTTACGTTCTGCGATTACGGATACGAGCACTCAAGAACACGACGTTGAAGTACTGAACGCCCATTTTCTTCCTCACCAGTTATGTACTATAAACTCAGGTTATATTTCCTGATCAAAAAATAAAGAACGCAAAAAACGGCTGTTTTGTTTTTACCTAAGTACAAGAGCTAGTTTTTGTGCCTCTTCCTGATTTATTGAACACAAAAATATATTACATTTATCTTAAAATCCCTACACCTTATTAGTGAACACTATTAAATAATAAGAAATAGACATATTTTATTAATTATACTGAGTGACGTAGCTATACACTAAATGGAAATATATCGTCTGAAAAAAAAAATTGTTGTAAAGAACATGGGATATTGTGAGAGTATAATTGTAAAGCGTGTTCTTAAGTACGAAATATTGCAAAATTCCTTGTTTACAAAATAGAGTTAAATTAATGAAGTTTACTTTGTAGTTTTAATTTCCTATATTACAAACTCTAAATCGAAACTTATCAACGCCATGCCCTAAATCAAAATATTTTTAAAAGTAATGTGTACATGCCAGTAAAATAAAGTTAATTATTAACGTCATATATCTTATATCCCTTATGAAAATCTGACACATTGAGAATCTCCAATGCGCTACTCTGGGTTTGTAAGAATCAAAAGGTTTAAAATTTCTTGCAAGAATCAAACTTTTTCCACAAATAACGAGTCAATAAACACACTGTAGAAAACATCCATCTATTTTTATAATACCTCACAGTGTGATGGAAAAAGTGCTGCCATCACCTTGTGTTGTGAATTTACATGTGATGTTAAATTTATTGTGTGATACTGCCGAAAACGCTTGCTTTAGTGAATGGACGCACCCAACTTCTATGTTTTAACACTATTGCAGTCAGTCGTTTATGTGACTTTGTACGTCACAAAGACACCCTTTTGCTGTAAAATACACATTACATAATGAGATGTAAAAAATCACCGCAAAATGTGCTATAATTTTACGGTAAAGGTGTTACACAATTATAATACAACTGTTTTTAAATAGGAACCAACTTTCGTGTTTCTACACTCAAGATCTCGCAAAACGGAGCAATATAGCAGGGAAATTAATATCTGTCCGATGCGAATCCAATCTTAGTGAAGATCCTGTGCCGATGGATGGACTGAACTAACGGAGGACTGATGCTTTCCTCACGGTGTTATGAGATTACCGTGTACTACCACTTGTAGTTGAATGTTTAAGATGACCAGATATGAAGGCAGAGGGCTGAACCCAATAAGGTTACGTTTAGCAATATTTGTCAGAAATGGTTTATTTAGCTAAAGTATGCTGATTTTAATGGTTTTTGGTAAAACTCTTTTTTTACCACTTTTCAGAAAAAGAGCTTTTATATACAGTCTGAATGTTTCAGATGATGTAACGCTCTTGATTTCATTTTTCATAGTACTGCGGTTTCATTGGTTACTTCGGTTTCACTGTCAAAATGACCGATATAGATGAAAAGAAACTTTTCTTTCTATGCAAGCTTTCTTTAAAAAATGTCTTGAAAAACCAACAGCATAGCAAGAAGTTGGCATTTCAAAAATTCAATAAGTAACATGTTCTTAGAAAACTCATTTTGGAATGCCAAAACAAAAGTAATTCCAGGCATTAATTTTAAAAAAAAAAACGTTGGAACTGTTGCCATCCACGACGTGAAACAACCCCATTATAATATTGTGGTCGCATTGTTTCCAAATTAATTAATAACATAGCTATTTGAAATAGTTTTCGACGGTGGCAAAAATATATGTTTTTGATTAAGCCGAAACCCATTATATATTTGGTCAACGGAATTTCAAATAAAATGTACGATAAAAACTGAAATGGGAAGAAACTTTTTGGAGCTGGGGATATGTACAAGTACATTGTAGTTCAATTCGCTCGCATGTAGAATTATAAATGAGACTACCATTACATTATCCACAAATTTATCAAGCGAAAAATATTTTGAATAATTACTCAAAACAATAGTTTTACAAAAAGTTGGAAAACAACGTTTTTATTCTCCCATTTTTCATTTTAGGTACCCAAAAAACGTTTTATGTAATTAATAATTCACCCTACAATTATCTTCCCAATCAAATTATATTTCCATGAAAGCCATTATGAATTATTAATCGAAGAAAGCACACACACACAGGCCTATGAGCAGATCCATTATGCATTTCATGATTACACTCTACAAGGGGGGCATCATTAATATCCTCAAATGCGCTGCTCTCAGCAGATAGAATAATTGCGAATCCGAATCCAATTCAAAAACTCAAGCTATTGCCAACCACTTCGACAAAACTGAAGCTGTGATTTATGCTTCCAACACCTAGTTAAAATTCGAAGATTCTACTGCGAGTCCTTTCCGCGCGTTTTGGGGTTCTGCTTGCCTCTCAACAGATTCTTACAACTCCTGGATATCCCAAATTCTATTCCAGGATAATATATCGACGGGATCCTTGAATAAATCACTCCCGATTCTCCCGAATTTGCCGAATCCCGGTATTCCCACAAGTTTGGATAAGAGTTCTCGGAGTACGTTGCTTTTTTATAAGATGGTGAAGAACTCTCTAGTTTGGATTGGTTGGAGAGTATTCTAATTGATTTTTGATTTGTTTCGAGTAAAATATCGCTGTCTATAATTGTATATAAGATTATGGCTTTTTGCCTTGTTAATTTGTTTGCCCTTGCTCTATTGAACTATAGATATTACTGGAAGCATATTCCCAGTGGTAATGGATCTCAATTTGAACGACCAGTCGGCTCCAGCAAAATGGCGGACGCGCATGCGTAGTATCAAATCGTTATGTCACTTGGCAACGTGTTTTATAATTTTATCACAAAATGAAAATGGTATTGACCGTTGAATGAATTACCAAAACCCAGCGCCTTAGTTGAGAAGAAGTCAATTAGATGTCTCCAGACATCTGGCATCTATCGTCTTTTTCATATTAGATCGTTGGTTAAGTCAAAGGCAGAAGTGTTACGTTTCACAGTGAAAAACGATATTTGTGAAATTTCTCTTGTAGTTCAGACCTTCGTTTAGTAAATGATATTATTCTGTCCCACAAAATTTCTCATTTTATGTAATAATGCATAAAACTTATTACATATTATGCATCGTATTAATTTCTAGAAATTGGATGAACTCATTGTATGGGTTCGTTAAAAAAATTTTGACTTTATCAAGTGCACAATCGGTAACAGTTTCAATGGAACTCGCTATTTTAACCATAAAAACCACCATAAACGGTTCACTTTAACAAATAATGTAACTTATATCATGTTTGTAAAGTACCATAAACGGACTAGCAACAGTAGAGTGCAGAAGCCATTATTTTTTGCAATATCTTTCTTTGGAGTCAACAGTACAATGGAAAGGAAACAAATTTTTTAAATGACTTCAAATAGTTAAAATATATAATATAAATGTATGCGTATACAATGTAAAGGTTTACTAGAAAGCGGGTTTCAAAAACTCTCATAGGTAAAACATCCTGCCAGATTTTTTTCTAAAATCAGCAAAATCTTGCATACCTAGGACAGCATGAATAACACACTCTTTGCCACAAAACTGGGAGTTACAATGTTGACATCCCGGCACCTCGAACTACAGATGATACTAGAGCGAGGAATTTTTCAATGTATTATTTCTGTCGCTGTGTATTTTCCAACAGAATTTTTTCGGGTAGTCTCTGTTTCTGGAATGATTAAATTGGCCCCTGAGTGAGGTTATTGTATTCAGCACGCTCGTTTGGGATTATTCTGTTCGAGGGATTTGTTCTAAATCGTATTTGGCCGGCGTCTGAAATCATTAGTTATTTTTCCGGTTCGGTTTTCGAGAAGGTGTGTTCGAAAAAAAAATACCTTGTAAATACGAGATGTCTTTCCCTGAGGAACGTGGTGCTTCACGCAGTAAACAAGAATTTTGTGTTTGCGAAACACTGTCATCGTTCCATGAGTGTTCGAGAACGAAAAAGTAATTATTCTATGTCACACACACTTTGTTGAAATCTCTTAAGGGAAAAGTTGCCCTTGTACTTTCCGTCATATGCTTTACGGTGATAGTATTTTTTAGGATTGGTAGTTTTAGGATATTTTTGTGAATAACTTTGTATCATCCTTCGGAAGAAATACTGACAATTATTAAAGATATTGTAATTTTATGAAATTTAAAAAAAACCTGATGTGGTGACAGTGAATTTATTCTAATCGTAAGCATTATTTAAACAGCAACAATTAAATAAGAGAAAACAATAAAATGTCAAACATAAATATCTCTAACATAAAATATATATCTCCGATTCCACAATTATAATTGCTATACGAATAAATAAAGGTACTAAAAATAATGTGACACTTAATTTATTTTATGTTTTTTAATCCTATACTCAATTTCTATTTTTCCTATAATGTTTGATTTTTACCTATAGTTTCCTTTTTTTTATAGTTTTTATAGTTTTTTTATTTTTCCTATAGTTTTTTTTGCATAATTGACCTTTTTTGCCCTTTAAGTAAGAATAAAGATAACTTTTTTAATAAATACATTTATAGAAAATATGGCCTTATAAGAAATTTAATTTTTCTTCGTTGACCTGTTATCTAGGTTTATACTGCAACAAACACTGGGTAAACATTTTCTGCCAATGTAAACTTTATCAGCTACGTACTTCTAACGTCACAACCTTCCTGCAAACCACTATTCTTCCGAGGACAAGTTGGCAGCAGTATATGCATCTAACACTTGGACCAATGTTGTAAACACTGAACATCTACAGCAAATACGAAAGTAAACTAAAAGATTGATTTTTTCATGAGAAAAATGGTCCAATTCGTTTTTGAAGTTACTGCAGTTTATCCTTCCGTGGCAGTATTTGACCGATAAGGTAGCAAGGCGTCCATTAATACTCGTCAAATACGTGCCTCTTTAAGTTGACCTGAAGTCATGAATACAAATCAGCCCGTGTGTCCACTGAGCGAGATGGTTTTTCATCAGTCAATGTCTAGTTAGCATAAGATTCGTTGACAGAAAAGAAAACATTGAACGGAGAATTGAAATATGTTCAGTTTCTAGGAAAACATGCAATACATAATATGGATTAATGTTCTGTAGATACAATGAGAAATTGTAAGCTAAATGGAACTGGATACTAGTAGAAACATTTGACAATTGATTTAGCTATAGGTCTGGTGAATTAGGATAATTTTAGTGTAGAAATTGCATCACAGATAATAATATATTTGTTTGAATAATTATTTTCCACAAAAAAAGTTAGTGTAGCCATTTGTCTTTTTAGGTACTATATTCTTTTGCAGGTTTTTCCCTTTAACTTTATTGAATTATTCACTTTATATTGATTCGCTGTTTATTTATTTTTAAATTTTACAACATTTTAATAAATAGCTCATTAATCATGTTAAAACATAACTAGTTATTATAAAATACATTCATTCAATTAAAAAAAAATTCTTAATTATAAATTTTAATGGATTATAAGAACCATGTAACACTTATTTAAATTATAACTAAACTATAACGCTAATTTAAATTATAAGAAACCTGTAAAATTAATTTTTAATATATAATTTTAAGATAAACCCTTTCTCACGTGTCCCCTTCTTAAATTAATTCTCGTTAAAATATTTGTTTTATTAACTTATCAAAGTGAGTTTCAAGTACCCTTTCTATCCTCCCACCTCAAACAAGACTTCAATGAAATTTCCAAAATTAACCAAACAGATTTCAGCTTCCTTAAATTACACCAAGACGATCAAAGTAAGGATTAAGATTAGAGCTTCTTCTCCCACCCCCTATTTAATTTAGATACAGCAAGTGCTCTCGAAAGAAAAGATGTTAAACATAGAATGATCATTTACTTTTACCTGTTCTTTGATCGACTGTAACTAAAAATAAGTTATAATTCAATTTTTAAAAATATAGTTTTTTCTTTAAAGTTTTATAAGAAGTTTACTTTTATTTTAAATCCTAAATCTTTATGAAAAATTTATTTTTATTATTAAAACTCCTTTCTGAATTTGATTTTTGTAAAATTTATTTTTATTGTCAATTTAATTATTTTATTATTTATTAATAGGAATTGACTCTTAAATGCATTAAAAAATAATGCGTCTAGTTATAAATTTTTTAAGCTTTTTATAATGTCCATTTTTGATTCATAATGTTGAATAACCTTCAGTTAACAAAAGTAATACTTAAAAGTTATTTTACTCCATTATATGGAAGACTAGAAACCCGGAAAAAAATATTTATGTACTATTTAATGTTACGATTTTCTAATTATAATTTCCTGAAATAGATTCCAATCATATGCAACAGGATTTGCTTGCAATTTAAAACCACTAAGACAGACTTAAATGTAATTGAGAAGCTGAGATTATATTTCAATGTATAATTTCTATTAAATTTCAATTAATATCAAATACGTAAAAAATCATTAATCGTTTCTTAATTTAGTTTTTGTGAAAATAATTTTAAATGTAAAAATTACATTTTAATTAAAATGTTTTTGTTTAAAATTCAAACTTAATGAACATTTTTCGATAAAACTAACAAAAACAATAAAAAAACTCGTTTCAAAATGTACACGAGGAATTTTAATACTTTGAAGACTCTCTATGTTCTAATCCATTCTCAAAACGCAATCAGCCCAGCGAATGTGTGTGTCTTGACGAAGTGAATAATTGAATTAAAAGCAGAAACTTTAAACCACAAATCAGCTCTTGAAGAAAATACACAGGGCTGATATCCAGGGCCCCAAGTAGTTGCTTATATAAGGAATATTGGCTTTGCACTTAATAGTAACGGATATTCTTTAGTAGATAAGTGTCGGGGGTTTGTTTTATTATTCTCTTTGTCTATAATTTGATATTCTAAGGCAAATTAAGTTGATGAAGAAATTAAGTTTTACTGCTATAAAGTTGACTGCAAGAAGAATCAAACGATTTAAAATGCGTTAGAAATCCCGAAAAAATGCAAAAGCAATTGGCCTCATATTTATGCCATTCTTAAATATCAGAAAATGTACCCTACTTCACGTTTTGGTTGTACATTTCACAATTAAATGTATAGAAGTTAACTAAAACGGCAATTTAGATTTTTTACAACTATATCGATATTGGCTATTTTATGTTTTTAGTTAATGACCTATTAAATTCAAATTTATTAGTAATATTTACGTGTGTAATGTATGCGGCATATATTTACAAAAAAATCTATGTCCTTACACAGTCTTCCCACACCGGCATGTTTCTAGACGTGAATAGTTAAGTCAAGTTAATGTAACTTATGATTGATTGAAGTTCAGTTATGCCTTCCCTTTTACTCTTTTTCTAATCCTGAGAAACAAATTTCCCTACATCCATGATAAATTAAACTAAATTTACCACATAAAACTACCTCCATAAACTTTATGAAATGGTCGAAACACAAAATAGCACACACATTTAGCTACAACTCCCTTCTGATTCTTCGCTTTGTAACGTGACAAATAGAGACGAGAGTGATAGCTTAGTATTCAAGTAAAGCTCCATGCAGTTAAAATACCTTACGTTTCCTTATTACCCGCATGTTTCCAGTGTTGCACACACACCCTTCTCTACCATAATAAACCCAATAAGTAAAATTATTTAAATACTTTGATGATTTTAAAAATTTAAAACAAATCAAATTCCAAAAATGTGAGTTCTATAGAATCAAATCTAATTTTTTACAAAAAAATAAGTTTTTTCTTTACTAGTAAACAACATTCATATAAAATAATAGTTTAACTATCAATAGTATATTGTTTTCACTTTAAAAATTCCGAATTATTATGGCATCTACGAAAACGAGCGTTCTTCACGTTTAATCTAGCAAATTTACTTAAGTAATAGCTTTTCTATATATTATTAACTAAATAAATTTATTAACTTATAATCCAATTTTAATACTAAAAGTAGTATCCTAACCATAATCTCTCATAACATTCTCCATAAATATCCCTACAGAAAATTTCCCACAAATTCCATATTAAAACTTTTAAAACCTAACCCAAACCTAACGTAAGTGAGAGTTTATAAGTTCATTAATAACGGACCTACAGTGTTTCCAGCAGAATAAATAACATCCCTCTAAAGTCCTGAAAGACCACAGACGCTGCTTTTGCGGCCGCATCTCAGCAACCGAAGTTATGATGAATGGAAGCTACCATGCCATCAACAGGATTTATTGTAAGTACTGCAAGTTGCGGTGGACAATGACAACAAAGGAAGAGACACGGCGGAATACCAAATGCTGGTGGTTTTGCTTAAACGTGGGACAAAGATGATGGGGAGCAGTTTACAATTAATTTTGTATGGGATGTTTTTGTTGATGATGATGATGTCGTGTCCATGGATAAAGATTTTTAGAACATATTTTACGTCATAATGTTTCTTTCAGAGCAATAATTAGTAACATAGGGTAGAGATGAATAGCCCAGACAAAATAATTGAAGTCTCTTTCATAAATAAGATATTCTAATTTTGTTGGTATTTTTAAGAGTACATTAGGGTCGGTGTAATTAATTATCGATACATCAAATATAACACGTCACCAAAAATTTCGGTTACAACAGCATAAAAAATCCTAACCCCACACGTACTTCCTCTTTAGGAAACTTTATTGCACAAATGCACAACCCAATTTATGTTTACATATAACTATAGAAAGAATTGGTGAAAGTTATGAAATCAGTCAAGTCAATAAAACTAGCTAACGGACCCTTAAAATGTTTTAAATTTCCGAAACTAAATCTTAATAAAATTTTAAAAGAAATGTCAAATGTTTTAATATTAATGGAGCTAGGCTCACCATAGCTTTTGAAATTTTCAATTCAATTTTGTTTTAGTGATTTAGTGATGACTCCGAAGAGTTGTCAGTAAATGACGTTTAAATTGACTTTTAGAGGGGTTATAGCCAAAAAATGTAAGTCACAGCTAATTTTTTCCAGATATTTCCATGCTCGAAAGGCAATGGAACCGATTTCTGATATTCAAAATTTTAATATTTTTATCACATTAAAAACACTAAAGTTTTCTTGTTTTTGTAAACTGTGGCTGATAAAATGAGAAAGATATAATCACAACTTTACAACTGCGAGTTATCGTATTACTTTGATTAAAATTAAATCATGCACAATTCACTACTAGCTTTTCCTCAAATTACACATACTTTTTGAGAAAAGCTAATTGGTTCTGAAAGCCAATGAAACGCCAAACGTTTTTCAATTTGAAAAATAAAATTTAAATTTTTTTCATTTTGGTAATTTTTCAAATTATAGTAAGCCATTAGATAAACTAAATTAACTATTAATAATTTAATCAAAAACGTATTGCTTGAGAATTTGAGTCAAGAAATCCATCTAATCAGCATGAAACCGTTTAATTATTAAGATTGCTGGATATTTTCATCACTACCTACATCAAGAACAAACAAGCGGCAATGGCTTCATGATCATCAACAATCCAATCATTAACCCAGCTCAAGTACTTCATACATTGGTAATCTTCAATAGCAAATTAGAAAAACCTATTAAAAAACTCGAAACCCCATCTTCGCTTTTCTAAATTAGAAATCTTAATTCGTTTCCTTTAATTAATTATGCATTTCACTCGGGTATATCACTACAACATGAGTGGTCATGTGTTAAAGTTTTGTAAATAATCAAGAGATAGGCAACCAGAGAAGCGTTCCATAATAAATGAAACAAATAGCAACAAGACACGAATCTATTAAAGCATAATTAGCACTTTGAATTAGTTTTTTTTATCTAATCATTGCCGAAATCAAAGCCCAAAGCAAACTATGTGAACTTTGAAAATGAACATTGACATAGTACTTTCACGTGATGTGCTTTAACAAGAAAATGATTTCGCGACTATTTGCCCCTTAAATTAATACCCTAATCATCTCAATCAAGTCCCTTTTTCAGAAATTACGAGGCAGTAAACCTTTTCAATTAACTTCCGAAATCTCTATGGCAAAATGTGAGTCATGACTAATTTTTAAAAACAGTTATTTCTGATAAAAAATTTTAAAGAATCGTTCTTTATCACTTTCACATTAACTAAACTGCTATATTTTTTTCATTAAAAATTTGAGAAAAAAAAGAACACCATAAACATCTGAATTTTAACTTTTTCAATATCAATTTTTTATTAATTTCAGTTTAAGTATAAAAACAGCGTTCATTTCTAATAAATGTAGTCTCTAAGAACCATGATATTATTTAAAAAAATATCAAGAATAAGTATTTCTTCACGATATTTTAAGAAAATTTACAAATTAGAAAGCAATTTAAAAACAATTTAAGAATATAATTTCGAAAATAATTTCTTTTACAATTTCATTTTCTATACAGAAACATTTTATTTCCATTAAGAAACATTTGATCCTGTCAAATTCTGGAAATTTATTTTTTTGCACATGAGTTTACCAAAACTTACAAATAAAGCCAAAATACGGTAGTTTTAACTACTTAACATTAAAAAAAATAGTTAAGTTTTTTTTCAGTTAATTGTACTGTTTAACGAATTTTATTTGTTTGTTTTTAAAAAAAAACACATAAAACAAAATGGAAACAAACATTAGATGGTTTTTTGAAACGATTTAGTAATATTCTAAGTTTATTTTCTTTCAATCCAAAAACAAATAAGCAAAAAAAATATTCTTGATACTTTAAACAATTGTAAATTTAATAAGAAAATAACGGAACTTCAGTATTTAAAAACTAAAAAGAAAAAAAGAAAGTATATTTTATACTAAAAACTATCAAATCATACCATACTTTATAGAATTAGTCGACATATACTATATGGTTGATTCACTGATAAAACCACGAATGCGCAATATCTAAAGATTGATGGGTTTTTTAAAACAGTGGGTTTTAGAAGTTTAAGCTTTTTTTATCCCTATGCTTATGCACATTCGTGGTTTTGTCATTTAACCACCGAGATGTGGAAACTAGTAATCATACATCAAAAACTAGCAATTCTTTAGGAAACATCAGAGAAGTTCGTACCAAGCGTTGTAACAATGCTAGCAGAGAAACCAATATAAACACTTAACTTCTATTTTTATTGGGACGTTTGAAAAGGGTTGAGCAACTAGTAAAATATCAGGAAGTTCTTTACTTTACGATTCCTCCTCTACGAGAGCGTCAGTTCAGCTCCGGGTAAAACAAGAACCTCTCCCGATCCTAGCAATTAGATGATTAAAGACTTCGCTAATTTTTCAAACTCCTTTTATTACAGTTCACCGTGTTCAACGATACTTGGCCCGCTTCGGTTCGCCTTCTGACAACCCAGCGAGACGTTATTATCCAAGACACGGGTACTTAATTACTGGCCCATTACAAGGGATTTTCTAAAATTTTAAAAGCAATGACTAAGCAATAGCGGCGATAACAATGCGTTTGATGTATAGCAGAAGGGGAACCACAAGATTTACAAGTACGAAAGTGAGCCATGCCTGGTTCGGTGATAATGAACTTTCTCCTTATAAGTTATCCTACACCCCCTTAGTTCTCATGGGGGATGGGGAGGGGTTATTAATTATTGTTAAGTTTGGGATCACCCCTTCTCCCTTGAGTTAAGGATCCCCTGCCTCTCCCTGCTTGTAAAAGTTGTTGAGAGCTGGGAATTGTTTGAGCTTTGAGTTCTTAGTTTCAGAGAATTTTACTCTCCCACGGGCAAAAGGTAGATGACAAAATCCAAACGTAAGTTTGCTAAACGGACGTTAAATTATTTTTTTAATTGGGAATTTCTTGTAGCATTTAAAACATCAATATTAAAAACATTTTCTATTACTTTTAAATTAAAAAGAACTTTATTGTGAATGCTATTTTTTTGTTTATATTTTAAAGTAAAGGATAGAGTAAGGGTTCCTCTTTCTCCTGCTTGTAAAAGTTGTTTCAGTTCTTAGTTTCAGAGAATTTTGTTTTTCCGCGGACGAAAGGTAGATGAAAAAATCCAAACGTTAGTTCGCTAAAGGGAGAATACAAAATGTTCTAATAAACATTTTTCGGATTTCTTGTAGCAATTAAAACATCGATATTAAAGACGCTTCCGATTAATTTTGAACTAATAAAAACTTTATTGTGAATATTTTTGTGTTTATATTTTAAACATAGTATTTACTGACACATATGCTACAGATTCTTGTCTATAAGTCGATTGATGAAATACCACACTGCATAATATTACTTTTATATATGACTACAAAGCTTTAAACTATTTATGATAAAAGTTTGGAAAAGGTAAATATTTATACAAGTTAAAAATATTTGTAAATTGTTCGAGATTTTGAGTTTGTCTTTCATACAATACCACAACATAAAATATCATAATTATGTAAGGCAATTGACAAACACAATATACCAAAATAAAACATATTAAGTAACAAAAAAATACTATAAGACAATATTTATATTTTAAGCTAACATGTAAAATATATTTGACGACATTTTTATTTTATGTTAAAAAACATTTCTTGTCATTCACAGTTTCAAATGGAACAAACAAGATTATTTCTATTTCAAAGAAAATTCCTACTTTTCATAGTTTGTTTTTGAAAAAAATAAATTTGTTTTAAAAGGCAAATACGTAGAAAAATGTTGAATTTCAAAGTATATTAAAAGTAAAAAGATTTTTTAAACCTAAAAGTAAATAAAGTAAAAACATTCAGTTGGAATAAAAAGTGTAATGGAAGTCGTGGAAATTTTAAACTCAAATAAAACCTAAAAAAGTTATATTTTTGTGTTAGCATAAAATTTATTTTGTTCACATGTCACAGAACAAATATTACGGTCACTGTTTGCTCACTAAATTAACAAATAAGATTTTTTGTTTTAAAATATGCTTTTACGAAAAGGTTTTTTCTTCAAATAAAACAAGTAAAATTTTATTATAAATTTGTGGAAAAAACTGTTACGCTTTGACAATAAGAATGTTTATTAGGTTGTTAGTAATTTTGACTGTTAGCGGAAAAAGTATAGTGACTGCAAATTCAACTTTTCTATTTAAGATTACTACACAGTTAAATATTTTGTGGCCAGATTACACCAGAAATCTAGAACTTTCTAGCTGCTACTACTATTTGGAGATTTAGTTTTCTACTTTTTCGTTTTATCAAGTTATGGTTTCACCACAAAATTGGTAAATTCAACATACAATTAGTTTCAGCAAGCAGAAGTTCCAAGATTCCGGTGAAATCTTGCCACAAAATTCTTAACAGTAATAAGTGCCTCACCCTAATGCTTTTTCCCTGATAATTAGTAAACTCGTATATTTAAAACTTTTCAGGTGGTACATTTGTGGCTATTTAGTATGTACTTTCAACAAAAAATAATATATCTATAATAAAGTTTTATTTTCCTCTTCTATTTCAAAATTTAAAAAAAAGGCACAAAACAATCGTCATGAAACTTCGTAGGAATAATGTTAAAGAGAAAAGCGTTTCTTACTTCCAAACATAAACCTAAGCTGTTTAATTTTAATGCTTGCGTATTTGAATAATTCAAATGTTTACCAAATCTATGATATCGATTTCGCATTATATTAACTTACGCTACCACTCAGATCCATTATGCTACACAAACAAAATTTACCAGATACACAATTTAATATGCTACTTCGGAAATTAAAGATAAAACCCAGTGATAAAAATGCAACATAAACCAGTGATGAAAAAAATCTTTTAACATTAACGTATTTAATTCAAAATGTATAACTTTGTACTCGGAAATAAAAATGGCTGTACCAAGTAATTTTTTTCTTCTAACAACCACCATAAAAATATTAAAAATTACTCTACCCCTTGTCTATAATAAATATTCATAAATACATTAAGCATCGGCGTTTCGAGTGTACAAAGAAAAACGAATAAACAATAACTAATAAGAACATAAAAAATAATAAAAACGGAAGAGAATATAGAAATTTCGGCATGCAAGATAAATGTACGTTTAACTGAACTGTTATCTTTAGATATCGCTTTATTTTTACAATTATTATTTAATTTTTTTTTAAAAAGTTGAATTCTTTGAATAAAAAAATAATAAATCATAAAGTATGTTGTCTGATGAGAATTTAAGGAAAAAGCTGTTATAAAATAAAAATATTCACGGATTTTTTTCTTAATATACCAAAATGCACTTTAAGTCATAGTTTATTAATAAAATCCTCAAAAAATATGAATTATATTACTATCAATGGCCTATTTTTAAAGTAAGGTGGAGTCAACATCTATGACACACAAAAGTGCTAAACTTTTCTAAACAGAACGAATTTATATGATTTATTTTTTAATCAAATATAAAACAAGTAGATTTGTTACAGAATCTGTCACTTAAACCGCTTCCACACAACATTTGTGCTCAACAGGAAACAAACTATTTATACACCTCAGAAAGAAATTCGCCAAACAGAGCCTTTAACTAGTTGTAATTAAACATTTAAACGATAAAAATTAATTATTTTCATTAATCTTCTTTCTCAGATTTAAAAAATTAGACTTTATCGTTTGCTTTAATTTGTTTGAAGTTCGAAGAATAATAATGTAATCTTTTTTTAAATAAATATCTGTGTGTCGCCACAATTTACCATTTACATTTCTTTCGAAAATTCAGTCATTTATCGTTTGTTAAATTAATTTACAGTTCGAAAAATATATAATTAGTGCAATTGATGCTTTAAAAATAAAAGCGAAACTTTGCATATTTTTTATTCTAAGTTAGAATTCTCTATGCATCTTTCTTCATACATATATAATAAACCATCAAAAGAACTCTATTGTGATATTACAACAATCCAAAATGAATTATATCACATAAATAAATATTTTTATTTTTATTTCAAATAAAGCTTCTCGTACGTTTAACGAAATGGCAACAGTGAAAATATTGAAAAAAAATGGAATTTTCATGTTATTTCAATGTAGATTAAATTTTTAGTTATTTAAATTTAAAATAAACTTATAATTTAAATTTTTTAATGAAATTTGGAATGTAGCTTAATCTGATTTTTTGCTTCAAAATGACGTATCGCACTTGTCTGTGGGACTTGTGGATGCAACATGAAAATATGAATAAATGAATTTGCATGTATTTCATGTAGATAAAAAAATTAGTTATTAAATTAAAACTTCTAATTTAAATTTTTAATGCAATTGGAATGTAGCTAATCTGATTCGCTTCAAATGACGTATCCACTTGTCTGGAGTTGTGGTTCTTTCTGTGAAGTGGTGACAGACGGACAGACGGACGGACTGAACGATTATAATACCTTCCACTTTTTACGTTATAAACGTAGTGTGGAAGCTAAAAAGAAGAACTACAAAATATACATAAAAGAGTTAAGAAATACTATATCTCATAAAGTTCATTACAAACCCCACCCCGAAGCATAAACTAATAAGCAAAACATGTAATATTGATTTTGAGAATGAAATTTTAATTGCACATATGTATTTATATATTTAATAATAATTTTATTATTATTAAATTTCTATGTAAATGATCTCAAAAGATTGCATTTTAAATTTAAAAAAAAAACATTTTTTAATTATGATTTTTTTTAAAAACCTAACGGTACCTAGATGAGAGATTAGGATTGTTTGAACTAACATCATATTAGAGCTACACTCCACTAATACTCGTAATTTAAATGAGTGTTCATGTTCCGAGCATTTACATGCCTATATCTCTTAATTAGCCGGTAGCTGCTATTTCTAAAATCAGGTTAAAAACAAACAGGACATTCCTTCTTTTACATCCATAATAGAATATCGGGAATTGGATGAAGGGAATCGAGCGAAGTGAAGGGGTGAAGGAGGGTTTTAGCCGGAGAAATGACGTTGTCTTATCTTATCTCCTAACCAATCCTATAGGCCGGGCCTAATAGGCCAATCCAGCAAAATGACTGCTTGAGGGTTGACTGACCATAGATTGCTGCGGGCCATAAAAAGGATGCCTGGACCCATATCGGGATAGAGATTAATATGACGTGGCTATGCTTTTGATTATGTTGGCTAAAAAAAATGGTATTGTTTGAGGAGGAAAATAGGAAGACGTAGATATGATTTTATTCTCAATTAAATTCTAAAATATAGCTTGTATATTTTATTTCTAGTAAAAAGTTTAATTTTAATTAATATTTTGGCTTTTTTTATTGTTTAATAATGTGATGGATTGTAGTAGTATTGTCAATATTTTGTTTCGACTTTTTACTTTTGAGGTACAAATCTTCTTTTGCAGAGAGTTCAAATTGATTTTATACACATTTACCTAGTAATCAACACTTGCTTTTTTTAGATAAAATGTTAATACTATTTCTTTCAAATTTCTATTTCAATAAAAGGCTGTTGTTAATTTTAAAGGGGATATAAGTTCATTTGTTATATCGCCTGTGAATTTTGTAGAATATCTTTGATGCTGGGTATATTAATGTTCAAGAAGAACATTGATATTGCCTTGCATATTTGGCGCTCGAAAGGTTTGCGTTTGAAAATGATATTTAGGTTTAATAATTAGTTGTTGTTTTTCCTTAATTTTAACTTATATAACATATTAGTAATATTCCTTAAAACATACATTTTAACAAACATTTACAAAAATATAACACATTTTTAGCAACATCAAAATATCTTAATTTTTTAGGTTACATTAATGCTAATTGCATAAACAAAAATTGGTTTTACGTAGAGGTCCTTTGCTGTTTTATATACCACACAAAAAATCGATTAAGTTTTTTATCTGTAATAGACTTGCTTCAAACATCAAACAATCATAATTTAATTTTAAATATTGTACAAACTACAAAAGTCATTCTATACAATAGATAAAAACATTTTCCAAAAACCATTTCCAATGGAAATATGCCAGCAAAACAAATTCCCCACATTCATCTTTCGTTATCAGTGGTAAACCTCATTTTGCACCATTGGCATCTTGAAACAAATTGAGTGTTTATATGCAGCCGAAGTCATTCTTTACTTAGATTAGATATCTTTATTGAAGTACGTTACGTCTGTTCTTCCATTCCAAGGATTTTTGCGATGATTTATCCCGCACGCGTTCTTTATGCTCGTCTTGACTAGATTTATTTGTATTATTTAACATGCTCAATAAAACAGATTTCCCGAATGGTTCTGTAAATAAAGATTTTCGTCATTTTTTTTTGGAGTATTCTTTACGTTTGGGGAAAGTGATGCTGCTACCATGTTAAACAAATAGGAGTAGTGCCTTTGTTCTTTGGACAATAGATTTGGACTTTTAGATTTTTGTTTGAAGTGAACAGTTATAATGCTGTATTTTTCAAAGTTTTGATTTATTTTTTATTTTGGGTTTGGATAATGTGTTTCAAATTACTTGAGTATATGAAAAGTAGATGGATATTTAATCGTTTTATTTTTTGTAGTTGTGTTATTTAAATACAAACACTCACAATAAAATGTCTTTGGGATCACACAAGCTTTTTATCTGTTTTTTTATGGTTATAATTTTATTTTGGAATGTTATAGTACTATTTTTCGCTGAAAGATACTGTAAATATTATCCATTATTATGGTTATAGTGACATGCAACCTAAAAATTTTTGGATATTCTTAAGGTTAGTCTTAGGACCAAAATTCTTTCAAATTATTATTAACGATCTTTATAATGTGAGTCTTAAATGCCATAGACCTTAACTTTTGCTGGCGATACAATTTTGTTATATGATTTAAAAAAAACTTTCATCAATTAATTCAGGATGACTTAACTACCAGTGGTTCCTAAACAATAGTATAAATTTAAAATAAATTTAAATAATTAAGTTATTATTAATTTACCAATTTAAATTAAAAAGCAAATTTTTAATTTTCCGTTTAACAAGAGCTACAGATTTAAACTTAACTTTGATTTATCGTACTATCACTTGTCTTTTGAACTCCATTGCTGATGCATAATTCTGGAAAATGTGAACTCAATTAAGCATCGTGATGTTTCATAAACTATAACCTAAAATTTGAATCCCATATGGACTATGTTCTCAATAAACTTGGATTTCTGCTCGTTAGAGTAATGCATCTACGTTATTCAAATTATAATTACGTCTATTTATTACGTCTGTGTTCTTCCAACTTTTTGCTCACTGTGTAGTTACAATTATATTACTAATTTTTTCTCCAACGGGGCTGCTTTTATTGGCGGTTAAGCCTTTTCAGACTCGGCATATTCCCCAAAACTGAGAGCCATTTTTTGTAGCACAATCCAGGCGACTCTCGCTACGAATTTTGACCAGATTCCCTAGCAGCAAATAATCGGTTGGCCGAGCATCGGCCAAACGTCGCAAAAAAATACTGCGACATCGAGCCGACACGTCGGAAAGGGATTGGGGATGTCCATCGCAGCGGCTGCGTTTCGTCCTTGGCAAGCGACCATTTGCCAATCATGTGCGACCACTTACCGACGCATTTTGGTAGTCGGCAAGAGATCGAAATTAGCAATCGGCAGCACATGGGGCCGATGTACAAAACACGACCTTTTGCCAATTGTCGGCGACTAGTTACCGCCCTTTTTGCGACCCCAAATCGTCGGTTATTGGTCGATTTAACCATCGCAGCGACTTCCCAAGCAGCAAATAATCGTTGGCCGATCATCGGCCAAAAGTCGCAAAACATTCTGCGACATCATGCCGATCACGTCGGAAAAGGGTGGGCGATGTCCATCGCAGCGGCTGCGTTTCGTCCTTGGCGAGCGACCATTTGCCAATTAGGTGCGACCACTTACCGACGCATTTTGGTATGTTGGCAAGAGATCGGAAATGCCAATCGGCAGTGCATCGGGCCGATGTACCATATACGACCTTTCGCCAATCGTCGGCGACTAGTTACCACCGTTTTTGCAACTACAAATCGTCGGTTATTGATCGGATTTGACCATCGCAGCGACTTCTTGCCAATTCCACGCGCGACCATTTACCCACGTCACGCCAACCTAACTCGCGTTATTATACGACCGTAAGCCGATTATCTTGCGACCATTTTCCTACGTTCAGGTGGTTAGGTTACCCAATGCTTGGCCGAGTCGATTCCAACGTCTTTCCTACGTATTATTGGTATCTACCCAACATGCTCCCGATGCTAAACCGAGGACTTACCAATGCATTTTTTACCTTCCGCCGTAGTCTACCCGATGTTTATCCGGGTAGATTCCAACGCATTCCGTACGTAATAACGGTTCCTACCCAAGGTTTAACCAACATGCTTCCGATGCTGAACCGAGAACATACCAATGCAAGCCTTGAAGGTATTTTGGAGCTTAACCCTTTTATTAGAAAACCATTGAAGCAAGTAATTTCTCCATTATTTCATATGAGCCCCTGTCTAGTAGAATTTTCTTTTAATTTCAAATTTTCTTCACGACTTTCTCAAATTCATTACCTACCTTGTTTAACAGCTACCTATTGAACTCCACTTAATTTAAAACTTCCTAAAACCTGCAAGCATGTGGACACTCAAAAATTTATTTTAAACACAAGAAAAAAGAAACGCTACTTGAATTACTAATATTTTATTAATAAAATGACAGGTAGCAATAGAAATACAATACATATAAATTGTACTTAGTAGTCTAAGCCCTGAAGATGTTCCCTTTCTATCACATGTGTGTTGTTTCCTGAAACTGTGCAGTCTCACAGCAGCTGAAACTAAAATTAACAAAATAAGTATAAACAGTGATAATACTACACTTTAATAGATTTATATTTATAACTAGCTAACATCCAAGTATATTTTAAATCATTAAAATGTAGAAAACAAACTTTAATACTATAAATTATTTAAAATACCACTTAACTATTTGAATATCATAAACACTGATCTAAACATAAATTTTCATGCAATCAAGAATTATTTATTATCAGAGATTTTTAAAAAAATCAGTATGTTTTCCTGATAAGCAAATATGCAATGCATTAGATCACTTAACACGTTGACTGCGGCGATAGCGATGGAAAATTTTCATCAATAGAGGTTGATGTGAAGTAGAAGAACATCCTGTTTTTTAAACCAGTTCGTTACAATGAAAATGAACTAACTCTTCTTCATTTTCGAAAAAGTAAAAATCTTAATTCGATGTCTTAAAATTACAAGGTTATTTTGAATTAACGTCGTTAACTAAAGCCACACGACGTCACTAATTATTGAATTGAAAGCCAATAAACAAAGAAAATATATAACTTCACCATTGTTTCATAGAATTTTTTTTGTTTATGTTTCTTTAAATTTCTGTCAAATAATTTCCACATTTTACCCTATTATATAGCATTTTAAACAGGAATAAGGAAAAAATATCAAATATAAAAAAAATCACGAGGGCTATTGCGACAGGCGTCGTAATTAAGAACCACAGTCAAGTGACGAGCCGACACCTGCGATAACCGAACCCGAACCTAGGACCTTCTGCAAGCAAGGCGAACCAATTGGGCCCTCCAGCTTAATATAGGTCTTGGTAAAATAAATTACTTTACTTCAAAAATTGATCGAAAGAATAAAATAAATCAAAATATTAAGTGAGATCTTGCATGTCATATTCACCTTATATTGAATACTTACTTTAATAGTAAAATTGCAATAAATGGTTAAGTGTACTTTTGTTAGTTTTCAGTTTTCATTTGGCTGCGAAACATAATTTTAATTCGTGTTAAACTCATTACTAGTATTAAAAATAAGAAGTTTTCAACCTCGAATATTTAATTTTTGTTAATGTTTTTTGTCGTTGTTTTTGTCTCGAATATTTAATTCATATAAATCATCAACTCTTTGGAAGTCAGAGGCTAAACTCGTTCGGTAGTTTACATAAGGCAAATTCCATGCAAAATTATCCTTTCTGTAGTGCAAGTCACATGTGTAAAAAGTGATTATTACTACAACTTTTAACATTAAATGAAAAAAATTAGTGGAATAGCTGATCTACACTTATTAAAACTAAATAATGTAGCAAGCTTTATTTATTTTGATTTATTTTTCAAATTTAAAAAAGTTTTTAATTTCCTCTTAAATTGTGACTTACACTACAGCTACATGAAATTACTCATAAGCACTTAACGCGCTAAGCCCATGCAGGATAGACACAAATGAATGTCTTTGAATCTTACTCAAAATCGTCTGATAAGGTCAGAAGCCTAAATAACAAAATCTGATACTAAATCGTGCACCCTTTCTGGTTTTGATAGTCCACGAAAATTAAGCTAAACAAATCGTATTAGTAGTATTTTAAGAGAAAGACCAAAACACTTTAAAAATATAAATTATTAAATTTACTTACCGTAGTTGCTTGACCGACGGTTGGTTGGAAGAATAGCTGGTGACCGACGGTTCCTCACACTCACGTGATAAAAACTCTGCGACCTGCGTGATGTAATCGTTTCCGGCTGCATATTTCTGGCCTCCTTTAGGAGCTTTAACACAGCCAAATCTGATACTAAATCTGATACACAGCCAATTACGCTTCATAATTTAGAATCCTGGTCAAGTGAGGAGGTCGACACCTGAGTGGGCACCCAACGGAACTTTGAAGAAACTCTGTTATTGCAATGTTTTCGATTATGAAGTTCGCGGTTAAAATTAATGGAAAACCTTTATCGATTTTGAAAATATTAAGATTACATATTCTTGATAAATGTATTCCACGCTACATTTCAGAAATCTTTAAGCTTATTAAGTTTAAATGAATAGAAAACTTCGTTTCATTCATCACAAGGCTTGTCACTAGATTTTTTAATTTATTTTATAATCTATAAAATTTATTATCTTCATGATCGAATTGAAAGATCGTACCGACATTGGTCCAATCACTACAAACGACCACTTTTAATTGATCGCCTGACGAGGTCGGGCCGACCTCGTAAACCGACGTTTAAAATACCAAAAAATCGACTAATTGGCAGACGACTTCAGCCCCATCTCTATCCGACCTCACAAAGCGACCGGTTTTTGTAGACGTCGGAGTGACAAGTTGGCGCGACGTCTTCCCGATCTTCGTAAAAAAAGTTCCAATCATTTGCCGATGAAATCGATGATTGGCCAACCATTCACCGATTACGCTTGCTGCCTGGGATTACAATGAATCTAAGCTCTATTTGGATGTTAAAGTATGCCGAGATTTAATTTCGCCGGGAAAACAAAAGCATAATAGTAGTACTAATTATGCAGTCATATAATCGCTTGTCATAATAAAATTATAAAAATTATTTTAAATTCTACTTACTATGTAAACTCTGTTTAATTATCTAACCCTTAACATATTACCGTTGATGTATAACTATTTCTATAAATATTATTTTTAGATATAGTAAATAGAAATATTTAAATAGAAATCCGGATTTTAGTAAAAGAAAAAAAATTAATAGCATTAAAAGAAACATAAAAATCTTCAAAATTCCATACTCTACTAAAGAAATCTTGCGGAAAACATTTTGAACAACTTGCCACCAACTATTCATAACAGCATATCGAACCAAATATTAAAAAAAAAACAATTAAGATCATGTATGCTACCAATATAGATATTGAGCAGTTCTTTTAATAAAAAAGTGACTAAATGATTTTAATAATAATCAACCGGACACCGTTCCGCCAGCTTTCAAAAGTTTTCTAAGTATGTATATTTAATATAATAGCACTTTTTATGTCATATAATGAATGTATTTTTATATTTCCTATGCACATATAAAGGATTTTTTGTATTTGCTATTTATTATTTGTAGTTTTTGCCCTAACAAAGTTAAATAAGCAAATAAAAAGTAATGTTTTATGAGTTGGATTACTTTCAATCTTTACTACGTCTAGCTTTCAGTTAAAAACCTAATATGGAATCTAACTGGTATCTTTCATGAAATTTTAACAAATATATTTTCTTAAAAAGTCGTTTCTAGTCTATGCACACACTTTACTATGTCTTATCATATACATGCCTAAAGAAATCGAACTAGATAAAAAAATATATACAGGCACATAAAAAGGGATATCACGTCTAAAGTTTCAGATAGTTTTCTACTATTTTTTGTATTAAAAAAACTATAAAAGTGTATTGCTTTTCATTGACAGCAATGCAGAATTTTAAACTTTTCGAACTTGGTACTATGAGTTTACTTTCCTCTCCTCGAAAATGTTTCGCAAAATTTTTTCTTTACAATGCATTTAGTATGCATATGCTTAAGTATAACATTCAAACGTACTTATTCATAAACAACATATTTTCAGTCCAATTTAGTAGGGACTAATACTTTTAATCAAAAATTTAGATCAAATATTGTTTACTTTAGACTAATCTGAATTTTTGATTAAAAAAACAGAAAAATAACTCATAGTCCTGAATTTGGCAAGAGTTAAGGGATATTAAATTTTTGTCCTTCTGAACTACTTTTGTGTGCTTAGTTATCAGATAATTTTTTGTAATTTCCAGTGAACAGCAATAGATACTAATTAAATTTTTCGTAACTAAAACCTATTAAATTTAGTCACAATTATAGAAAATCTATATCTCTGTCGTGACAACCAAATTAAAACAAGTGGTTCAGAATTTACCCAGACTTTAATTACGAAACATATCTACAGAAAAATCCCTTCTTGTGATAATATCTCTGGATAATAATAGCACATAAAGATCTAAACATTAATAAGTTCGGGTTTAAATTCTTTAACATTTCAATATTTAGGTAGACAACATTTCAATAGGTTTACGAAGTAGATAAAAATATATGAGATTTTGCATTTTAAAAAGGAAGAGTTTAAGAATCGACAAGATCTGAAATGCATAAGAATGTAATTTCCTCTTCAAATGTGTGTTCAGCAGTCCCTTGAAACTTTCTCATTACTGATTGGTACATTCAAACCACTTAACTGCTTCCCATACGTAAATCAAATATACACCCCGCTGAAACAAATGTAGCACTTTCTACCTACAAGTCTATTTATGAAACATAGCACAAATTATATGAAATAGTAAAGAAACAAAACCAAACAAACACATTTAGTCCCATTGAGCTTAGATGAACATCCCTTTCAAAACTGAAAAATACGTATTTCCTCAAAGTGCTATTTGATTAAATTACCTCCAGAATAAACGGTTCCTTCCACAGTGATCTCCAAGGCCCACGGCAACTTACAAACTCCCGATTATGAAAAGTTTAGTCAATCTAAATCTACCATGCCCTAATTATACCACCCAAAGCTTCAGACAAAGCAGTGATGATGATTAAAGGTTCGGCGGGAAAAGATACTGGAGTCTTTGTTTCGCTACCCATCGGTAACTCTCGCTTTATGGCGGGTCTTCTGAGGACTGGTGGAACGTTTATCCGTCTGTTTTCGAACTCTTTTGCTGAATTTTCGATGGCTTGAAGAGAATGAGTTGTTGTATGACACCTGCTTTTCAAAACTAACAAAACGAAAATTTAATGTTGCGAACAATGGGCAAGTTAAAGGTCTTGAATGGAAACACAAACTCTGAATGAAAATAAATTCGTTCTCAGGGTCTCGATTGGTAAATCAATGCCACGTGGGAACAGAGCACCAATCGCAGCGCCGATCGAAGGAAGGCGGGAATGTACGCTGGAGGGAAATACGTCACCAGCAACAACCAATTATTCATGTAATTATATCTTTATAAAGTCTGTCATGAAGTGAAACTGTATTTTTATAATTTTTAAAATTAATTAGTCGTTATAAATTATTGTTTCGGAAAAATTGTTTAGTTGCCCATATCTTTTTACATGAATTATTTATTGAGATAAAAAAACATAAAAATAGTACACTTTAAAAGATGAATCACTTACAAGGGAGTGCATTTCGGCCGAAGGAGTGAAATACTTAGTTAAAACGCGTTTTAAGTGTAGGACGTAGATGTTTCTTATTATTTTACCCTCCGCAAAAAGTGAATCCCTATAGAAAGGCTTCGCACGAAGGAGGAAATTAACAGACGATAACGCTCGTTTTAAGAGTGTAGCTACAAGTTTATCGTCTTGAAAACTAGGTACAATAATTAATTACAGTTTAAAAAATTGTATTACTTAACCCTTAGCTTGTATAAAATATGGAAAAACGCATTTGGCAAAGGGGACCATAATGTAGAATCTCGGTTAAGTGACGAGCCGACACCTGAGCCTGAGTAGACACCTAATGCAGCTTTTCAAGGGTAAGGGGAGTAGTCGACGGACTTTTTAGATGCACAGACCGTTAATAGGTTGGCTGTTACTTTGGCATTTTGCAATGCCCGGGACCGAACCTGGGACCTTTCAACATGCAATGCAAGCGCCTTTCCAACTAGGCACCCCATTCCCTCAGTGATATTTGAATGTTTATATAAAAGGATATTTACATTGAAAATATGAACAATACAACAATGTAAACACTAACGGTTTCCAAAAATTCACCCGATTGCCTCATCCTTCCCAAAGAAATAAAAAGGGCTCACTGCTGGGACAAAGGGACGAGAGCGTAGAACGTTCAACAAGGAATTTCGCTAACAGTCGAAAATCGAATATTTAAAGCTCTTTATGAGGACTTTGGGAGAACGGAGAATTTTAGAGTCATTTGGAAGGTTTTGGTAATAAGTACTCACAGGGGTGGCTTCTATGAAGAATAAATAATAATAATCTTAGAATGTTGAGGGCTATTGCTGGGTATAATTTTACTCATGGGTTGAAAATTCTAAAGTTCCGTTTAACTGCACATATAGGGCTCGTCAAGTTCTAGAAATGGTGATATTTAGGGAAAAGATTAAGTGTCCATGAATTTAAAGCGATTTACTGAAATAGTAAACAGGTGTAGTGATTCTTGTACGTAGAAACATGTAATACATTTTTTTATGTTTGCCGTCATTGTTTTAAACATTTTCTGTATTTGTTGTAAAATAGAAAAATTAGGCATTTATATATATCAGTTTCAAAAATTTTATTTTACTTGAGATAAATCATTACATAATTTTTTTTAATTTATAATATCATTTACTACACACAAACAATCTACCTAAATATAAATCCTAAAATATTTTTTTAAAAAATCTTCAGTATAAGTTTTGTTAAGGAAAAAAAGTTTTATCCCGTAAGGTACCTTCAAGGCAATTTGATTTAAATGGAAAATCAGTAATATCATTATGCTAAGTACCCGAATACATGCAGCACAAACTATTAAACTTTTCATAGATACAGTAAGAAGTTTAATAGGTTACATTTTTAATATATTTTGTTCAAAAACGTGTTGCTTGAAAGCAAAAAAAAATTTCAATTTATTACCGAAACACACATTCCAATTCAAGCTCAGAAAAAATTTCACTATAACTAATGAAAACCTTGTATGAAGAGAACTGACTTAATTTGAATTTTCATTGTGTTTTGAACTTATTTTTATTGTCAAATTTGCGATACGCGTTTTGATTACATATACTTATTTTATTATTATTTGTTTTTAGCCTCATTTTCATTGACATATTTTTTATTAACAGTTTAAAAGCATTGAGAAATATAATATTATTTTTATGTAACATGGGATAACTATTTTTTTTTACCACATAATTGAGATTTTGAACTGAATTAACATTTTTATACAATTATGTTTTAAATAGTATTTAGGAGAGAAATTACAATAGCAGTATGTTCATATTAAGGATGATTTTTTTTTGTTTTATGAGAGTTTGCATTATATAGCGTATTTTGGATTATAGAATTATAAGTTAAGATAAGTAATTCAATGTAACACTTTATACTGGATGGTAACAATAACATAGGCTTATTGCTCTAGAGCAGATCGAGGTATAACAAGAAGTTCATAAAGAACTAAAATAGCCTACTTTACTGTTACTTAAATAATTACTGAAGTTCTAATCGGGAAAAAACTAGGTTCCTAACAGTAAATATCATCAACAACCGTTTCTACACTAGATTTATACACATTAGAAAAAAAAATCGAAACACAGCATCCAGCTATAATTTAAACTTCTAAAAGCCAAAATCAACTGTTTTCCTTAATATTCTTTCGCAAATTAAGTTTATATTATTTATCGTCTGCTCGATTTATTTGTAGTTCGAAGAATAATTAAATATTTATTAATAACAAAAGTAATGAAACTACTCCGAACTGCATTAAAAAATAAGAAATGTAAATTAAAACTAAGCATAATTGCATGCAAAAGTATGCCTTGCCGCTTTCTTGGTAGATAATTAATGAATAATCAAAGAATCAAATTGTGCTACATTTTATGACGTCATTCCAAAGTGATTCATGAAAATATTATTTTGCTTCAAATATGTTTAAATAAATAAAGTTTCTCATGCCATTGTTGATTTGGCAACAGTGATTTAAATGACTCAAAATTGAATTTCAATGCTAATTCAATGGGAAATTCGCCGACAGATAGTAGATTTATGTCCGTCCGGACGTACAGACAGACGGACAAAAAGTATGAAATTTGGGTATCTGAGGTCATAGCTTTCTAACAAAAAATGAATTTTTAAGATCCGATGGATAGAACCGATTTTGGAAGGGGATACGGACAGACGGACATCGACCGCATGTCAATACCTACTTTTTCATTTTTTTAATTCTTTCGAATTAAAAAAAGAAAAGTAGGCTAAAAATCCTGAGATATGGCAATACAACTTACCGTTTATGCAGTAACTGTGATGATGTTCCACTAACACCAAAACATATTTTTGACTGCCCTGCTATTTTACGATCCCTGGCTCAACTTGAAAAATTTTCCCCCTTTGACATCAATCTGAACTCCGACAACATCAAGGAGATTTCCGGCTCTGTTTTTCACACTCATGGATATCTATAGTTTTCCTCATGGACACGACACCAACCAACCAACTCTATAACAGATTAAATGGTATGCATACTTGAATCTATTTAATATTTTTTGGTCCGTGCGAAGAACGGGTATTATTTGCTTGTCCTAAATAAATTCACTCCCCTTCCCCTAAAATAGCATTACGTTAATGGCGCAATAACTTCCTAGAAAACTTCACTCAAAGTCACCAAGCAACACCACAAAAAAATTACAATCCAATTCGATTGATAAGAAATATGTATTACCAGAGCATTACCAAAACATCGCTATTTAATGGGCATCATTAACCCATTCCATCTAATGGCGGGCGTTAAAGTAATCGCTTTAATATAATGGCCTCAAAAATAATGGCAGGTCGATATCCCTCCTTTGTACTCAAATCGGATTTGCGTCACTTTACCCTTCAATTTGAGACAGATATCCTTGGAGACATCGAGGAATGACGCGATTAAGTCTTGACTAAAACTTGGAAGAGGACACTGTGTCCTTCTGGAGCCAAATGACCTAATCAAAATTCTCCAACGCGTTGCAGGGTCCCATATAAATGACTTAATGAAGCATTAGGCCTCGTGCGAACGCATAAACGTTTAAAAGGTATAGATTTAATTAAAGAGTTATAGTCACGTCCTTTTTTACCGGTTATTATAAGTAGTGCCGGACAACGAGGTCATACAGGTTCCTTTTAACACAAATCATTTTTTTTTCGCAATCCAAATTCTACTCAAAATTATTTTTTAATAAAAAAAGACTAAACTGTTTTTGAATTTATACTGAGATATTAATACCATGAATTATCGATATATTACGATAAGTTCATAATGAGGACGATTTTTGTGTTATGAGAGTGTTATGAGAGATGGGCCAGTAAAGACTTTTTTTAGCATGAAAAAAAAATCTTGAAGATTTTAATTAGTTAATTCTTCCGATCTTAACGGGTGTCCCAAAATTAACCGGTAATTTTCAATTGGAACTCCAATTAAAAACGGCTTTTCAATTTCGAAACACCTTTTATTTGCATCCTTCTCAAATAGTAATAGATCTCATATAAAATGTAATCTGGTAAATCTACATTGACTGCATTATCACCCATCTACCCAACATCTGCCTAATGTTATTATTTTTTTTATTTAAAAGACAAAAGATCAACCCGTATCTCACAGAGCTCACCATGGGGCTTTAAAGCGTAGGAACGGAGTTCCAAACATCAAATAAAACCACAAAAGATACAATAGCATAAAAACGATTGCAGCAATTAAAAAACGATTTTCGTGTATGCCCATCGAATTTCACTTCCAAACATGCCTTTGTCCGGAATGGTCACGAACATAAGGTTAGGTTAGGTTAAATTAAATTATCGTAGCACGAGGGCTATTGGTGACGGGCGTCGTACTTTAGAACCACAGTCAGGTGACGAGCCAACACCCGAACCGGTCCCAACGCAACTTTTTAAGGGCGATATCGTACGCCTGGGACCTTGCTGGATATTCAACGTATACTCTCTCGGGTTATTATTTAGCCGACTTTTTGGCTGCATATATACCTTTTACATATAGATCGGCAGTTATTTTGGCAATTCGCGGACCCGAACTTGGGACCTTTCGCATGCCGTATGGTCTCAATAGCCTCCACGAAGATAAGGACAACAATAACGGGTAAAAGCAGTTCTGTTGAAACAACACTTTATTTCAAATATCTTGCTTTAAAACCCGTGTTTAGCAACTGATAATATTTGAAGGGCCACTCAGGAGGACTGCTCTGGACACGGGTCGTTATTGAATGTTTCGGAATTTTAAATTGCATGCCATTCTAAAAATGTGGCGCAGCTAACGAAGGTTTTAAGAATGCCTATCTTAGAACTAGGTATTATTGAAATGGGTCTTGAGATAGTTACTCGTTTCCTGCGTTATCTGTTGCTTGTTTTAAGAGTTAAGGAGTTTCATCAATGGGAGTTAGCGTTTCGTAGGTTATACGTATTATTTGGTAATTGCACACTATAATAGTGTTAAATGTCGGTTAAATGGATTTTCAAGAAAATCGACTTTGTATAATTCAATAACTTTGTTAGACAGTTGGGAAACCTAAAAAAACAATTTTAATTTTCTTATTCTAGAAATACTGTAAAGTTGGAAACAAAAGAATGAAAATAAAATGGTTTCAAAATTTAAATTGAATTATTATGCTTTTATTTTATCAGATTCTAGTAGGGATTATATAAAATAGTGATTTGTTTAATTCTTTATCAACAAATCCTTATTAAGTGGACGGAAAATACATTTTTGCCACATAAAAGTTTTTGTTATACTGTAAACTGTAAGAAAAATCACTTTAAATTTACATCAAAATATGCAGACAACATGGGTGCATTTTATGGTTAGTTTTTAGAAGTTTGTTTTTATGTATTAAACAGATTATGTACTATTTACAGATTTAACGATCACGTCTGTTCCTGTGTACTTCGAGAACCCCGGGATTTTTCAACCCTCAATCTATATTTATTTCACTCATCAATAATTGTCTTAACTTAAATTCGCAGAATGATTTTTAAAAGATACTTACATATTACATAATACCAGTAGTGAATGAAGCAAATTTTTTATATGTTAGTAAATATAGTCTTTACCAAGTAGTCATCAATTTAATTAAGCATCTTCTACTGAGAGTTTTTCATAATCTACACTCTCAAAACAAACGAGCTGTTTTAACTCAGTCTGAGTTAATTTCCACTCCTTTCCGTGCCGAAAATGCACTTCCCCTATAGGAGTGGATTTCACTCTTTTTGCGGAGTGGGTAAAAGAAATAAAAGACACTCTTAAAACGAGCGGTTTTAACTCAGTCTGAGTTAATTTCCACTCCATTCCGGTGCCGAAAATGCACTTCCCCTATAGGAGTGGATTTCACTCTTTTGTTTTAAGAGTGTACATTTACACCCACTCCCTACTATAGTACCACTTCTGTGGTCAACAAACCCCCCATTTTAAATCCATCCACAATTAATGTCACCAAATCGCGGATCATTTCTCCCAATGCATGCAATAACACCGAATGGCATTGGCAGATGAAATCCTCTAGGACGGGCGCTAGGAATCTAGGACGCAAGAAAGCCTGGGAGGGCAGAAATCTCCACTTCTATATACCCATTCCAAAGATATAAACAGAATGGAAAGCTGATCTGATAGTAAACAGGCAGCTCAAGAGGAGGCCCAGGATAAATCTCGCTAAATTAGTAATTTGGTGAGAAAGATTGCTACGCTTGGCGACTTATCGTGGATAAATTGGAAAGATATTTCCATTGTAGTTCCTCGTCTTATATATTTTAAATATGTGTTGTATTGTAAATAAAAATGGTTACGTCTATATTAGAATATTTAAAAGCAAAAACATTGTGATTATTTAGAATTAAGGGGAATGGAAGCGGGTGCCGGGTCTTCCAACTGAAGTCTTCTCCCCATGTTTATCCAATGAAAAATAGTAACTTTCTATGCCAAATTACTCCAGTTGTATTGGATGTCTTTTCAAACGGTTTTTTGATCAGTGAAGCTCGCTAAAACGTCCCTATACTTCCACTTTTTGAAATTGGTTCGAATATTTTGCTGTAAAATTAGAAATTTAAAATCTATCCAATTTCAAAGAGCATTATTATTAAGACGTTAAATTCAGCTACTTTTATCTCCTAAAAAAACCTTTTGTAAAAATAAGTAATAGAGCCAGAATAATTTTGCTTGCAAAACTATATGTCCCCATGGGCTTAACACAGAGGGAGAAGAATTCAGTTTGGAGACCCGACTTTCACTTCCATTCCCCATTAAAACTTTCAAAGTCTAAACCACGTGACTTGGGCTAAAGTAATGTGGGTCATGTTGGTCACGCTTTCAGGTTTTCCAATGCACAGTAGATTTTATATATAAGTTTTCCGACTCATTTCTAATCGCTTCATTGAGTCACCGATACAGACCCTTGGCTGTCAAAAACACTTCTCCACTGGGAATCGGTCTCACATAATCAAATCAAAGGATCTATTTTTTTTCCCTGCGCTATCGAACTGTTTATCTCCGAAATGGGCTTTTGGTAGGATCCTATCTATATATAAAACGTGATGTCATCTAACGTTAAGTGTTCTGCGTTAAAAAAAAAATGGCGGGTTAGAACGATTTATTTTCCCCAATGATTTTTAATTTAGTTTTATCGGTTGTTTGAATGGGTAAAAATAAAGCCAAGTTATGCACTTTAAATTTTCTAGGTTTAAATATTCACTGTGCATTGATAAAGGATTCTTGGAAAATATTAATTTCAGTAGTAGTGTAAGAAGTTATTTTTTCTAGTACAATATTTATTCTAATAGTTGTTCATTTAAAAAAATAGTTATCATATTAAGGGGACACGGTACCACTTTCAATTTTTTTTTTAATTTTGACATATTTACTATAAAATTGGTGTTTTATTAGTTCAACCTATATTTAAAAACAATATATGACAAAAAATTAAAAACTATATGAATTTTTAAGTTATTTAAAAAAAAATATTGAACTTTTTTAAAATGCTAGGGCTTTTTTTAAATACAAATATTTTAATCCAATATTATTTCCACGTGTACTTTAAACTGTTTTACATAAGAATTGCTATCCAAATTTGATTTATCTTTAGTAGTTTTTTCATAAAAAGTATTTATCTAAAAATCCTAATTTCTTTTAGCATACTTGGAAAATTTCGACTTTAGTATTTTTTTATAAAAAAAAGTATTACTTTTGAAAACAATTTTGATATCAATTCTTAATGTCCACATATTTGACAGACTGCATACAAAATTCCTTAGAATTTTATAAATAATTAAAAAATAAAGCCCTAGCGTTTTGAAAACCTTGTCATCAAGGAAAAATGAACACCGAGAAAAACACGTTTAAAGTTTTCATTCGTTTGCATTTTTATCCTTCCTTTCCGCATAAAAAGAGGAATAACTTTTTTTTAAATATAGCTACACTTTTGAATCTTGGTCGACTTATTAAGAAGATTCTAAACTTTAATTTTAGTAATTTTAGCAAATAAAAAAAAATTGCAATTTTTGCCGTTTTTGAGGTACTATGTCCCCTAAATTGAAGTATTTGTGTACTAATGAAATGCCATGGAAGTGTTACACTATATTTACAACATAGTTTTCGAACAATTTACTTTACATTCAAAGCCAATTAAGATAGAATTCAGCAATTTCTTTACAATCTTTATGGCAATTTAAATTGGTCCTTTCAAATTTAAATTGCAGAACTACTATTTAAATCAAATAAAACATTTATAAATTACAATTCCACTCGCATACAAAATGTTTAATAACACTAATTTAAATGAAACCGCATTTTCTCCGCTTCGAGTTGTAAGGCAGATTTCAAGCCAGCTTCATGTAAACTAATTTCTTAATTCACTTGACGATCTAAATTACCACAACAAACCTTGCACACAATCCAAATTAGCTTTCTTACTCCCATCTAGTGTATTCTCCATTGCTAAACCACAACATCTGCTAAGACGTTCCCACAATGATTCCATTTCGATATAATAGTTTTAAAAAGTCGTAACTGACATGGAAGGCAGTGGTAACGGCGTAATGCCAACGTTGGTTTTTATTGTACCCTTTGGCAGCCAGTAAGCATGAGGAGTTAGCATTTGTGAGCTTTAAAATATATCTCATACACACTATTGTTGATAATAAATTGCTAGGACTTCCTGCTTAAAGGAACATAATATCTGTTCCTCTAAACGTATTAGATAATAGGCTTGAATTCGATGTCCAATCAATTCTGCTGTAAAAATGTCTTTAAAAAGTCATAAGTTCGTGAACTAGTTTTTTAATACTGGAAGTTTATGATGGTTATATGATGCTTTTTTCTAAATTCCATACATAATTATTGTCATAGTTTAAATCGTTTAAATGACGGTCTTGTGCTACCGACACTATTAAATATTCTTTTATACAAATCAACTTTAGCAGATGCTTGTAGGAACAAAAAAAATATTGTGAAATAAGTGCATTAATGTTTGGATCTTTGACACTGCGGTCCACAGTAAGTTACATCTTTTCAAACCAGAGCCACGTTTTCCCAGACTGTATACTTACTTTTACGGTGTTATTTTACTAATTAAGCAAAGGCCCCGAATACAAGGTAATTAAAGCTGTTTACCGAAGAAATTAAACTCGCTTCACCTGAAATTTGCAGTCGCTTTTCGGGGTCCTGTAATTCCTTGGAGTACACCGTGTTTGCAACTGATTATCCTGTCCTGTACAGAACAAACGCTTGTTATTCGTTAGGAGTTGCTGTTTCTCCCCGTTGAGGGTCCTTATGGTGTATTTGGTTACACTAGGACGAGTGTGATTGAGTTTCAATAACCAAAAAGTGTTTGTGGAGAAAACTTGAATTGCTGATTGCTTGATTGGATCTTCAATTTTAGAACTCATTATTAGGTACACACTTGTAAGTTTCGGTGTGTGGTTTTAATTTCGAAGGTGCTAATTCGTAAATAATTAAAAGATATACTGGAACACTGAACATCATTTATTAAAGAAGGAATAGTGTGTTTGTGTTGCTGTCTATGTTCATGAATTAAATGTAAACTAAGCTAAATAGGTAAGGCTCATTCTTAGTGTCACGGTGTTAAAGTTTCTACAAATATAACTGTGGGTTGAGTTAAATATATTTATTTAAAACAAATGTGTACCTAAATAGTGAATTAACAAAATTCAAATTGTTGTTCTAATATTCATACTTTTCAACTATGCTGAAAATTTTAAGTGAAAATATTAAGAAATAAAAAATTAAGCCCTTCAAGGTACGGGTCTACCTTAACATTAAATAAGATCAACAATTATTGTATTTAGATCCAGTAACGCATGTAACATTAAATTGGTAAAACACATTCACACAAATAGTTCAAAATAAATGTCAGTGAAACATATCAAAAATTTAAATGGTTAAATTTACTTTACTTTTTAGACTACATTAAGAGGCTTTTTGGTTTTTGGATATGGGTATATATAAATGACATCATTCGTATTTTTTTATTTTTAAATCAAAATCAATTTTTATCGTAATATATTTCTGCAAAAAGAACATAAATGTTTGTTAAATGTACGTGTTTATGTGCTAATAAATCAGCATTTACACTCTTTCGAAACCAATGTTTTATAAACTTGATTCAACTCAAAGCAACCTTTCAGACCATTGAATATCTTAGATTATATTTTCTATATTATCTCTAAAATTTGATGTTATTCGAACAGTAAAATACCAATTCTCTGCCAATTGTAAGAAATACATGGGGAAAAAAGTGCAACTCGAATAGCAGTATGTAAACATAGCAATACCCATTGAAGATAAAAAAAAAATAGAATAAAAATAGCTTCCAGGCTTTTTATTGTACTTCGATTCAGTACTTCGTCATATGCAAAGAACCAGAAATGGAGTTTCTTAAGTAAATACAAGAGTAGTATATTGCTTCCTTGGAATATTCCTTGTTCTTTTGACAACCTATTTTCCGCTTTCGTCAAAGGATATTGAAGAAAATAATAATTTTTCTTATTTTAACAGCTCTTATGCACAAACACAACCTATATGTTATTTAAATTACAATTATTGAATATGCCGTTTATTAATTGTGAATTTTTTCCACAAATGAAATATAACCGGTGCGAATAACTTTAGATGGAAAGATAGAATAGATGGAATTCATCATTATGCTTTGGAGAATGACGAGAAATATTATCGAAATATATTCGTATTTAATAATTTTGTAGTATACTTACTATGTCGGCATAGATATTTATAAAAGCACCACTTCTTTCTATGATAAAAAAAAAGTGTGTAAAAAATTTTAAAGCAAAAAAACTATTTTCTCTGTATGAGTGCTTCAGCCACATTTATTTTTCACTTTTAAAACCACTATATTTTATGCTATTGCATTATTTTATTTTGAATTGTATTAAAGAAATAATATTGTAACTAAGTTTTAAATTTCTGTACATGAAATTCTTATATAAGTAGTTCCTGACAAGCATTTACAGGTGGTGATTGTTCTTTCAAATGATCGTACGTGATCGTACGTTTTTTGAATTTTACTTCTGCTTTTGTGCCATTTCATTTTGCAGAATAAGATATCGGTAACCGGTGACATCGACTCCATTCATGCAGTTCTTGAAAAGCTTTGTTTCTTCTGGGTATTTGTTTAGCACCAAGTCCTATACTTTGTTTCAAAAGTATACAAACGTTGCTTTTATAAAAAAAATGTACTGCAAAACTATGGGGCGTTAGGAAGAATCGATAGAAATACCATTGTTTTCTTCATGTCATTTAAACTGTAAATACTTATAAAAAATCCTTACTGCTTAAATGCCTCAATGATATTTCGTAAGGATGAAACTCAATTTAAATAAAAGTGTGTGGATGCTACTCAACGTTTCTAGAGGGAATTCAATATGTGACGGGTGTAGTTTCAAAACTCATATTCTCTAACGTATAACTAAGATATAGGTATCTTCATTGCCGACTTTGGATTATCGTTAATTCGATTGGATGAAGTCACCAATGAACGAGTCAGAGCACCTATAAATGGCTTACTCAACTGTAAGGCCACAGAAGCTCTTCGTTCGTATAGTCAGCTTTTCCGAAGAAAAAGTATGGATCCTATTCGTTCAATGTCGACTATACTTTTCAGGTTCCGTACAGGTTTAAATTCCAAACCGGACGGATTGTTTGACGTCACGGCGAGCTTCTCTGGCCTTATTAGTTGAGTAGGCCGTGCTCTATATCTCAGTTATACTTTGAAGAATGCAACTACTCCCTTCATGCAATAACACACTGTATGCAGGAAAGTGACGTCTATCTTAATGCATTAAAATAAAAGAAACTTGAGTCTTCCACGTACAAAACAATGTAAAAACGTGCTTTTAGAAAATATCTCAGCTATTGTTCCCAACACTGTAAAAAATTTGTGAAAAATTACTCCGTAAAACTGGAGGTTGCATGTGACTCTACCGATTTTATGGAGTACGGTCCACCAAATTTTTAAAATGGCATCCCATTCAAAAACTTGACAATTTCACGATACTTGTTTGCATAATTTACTTATAATTATAATCCGTCCGTTCAAGACTAAGTTAGTAAAATTACCAAAAACTAACACTGCATTAAGTTATCGATCATGTACAAGTTTACCAACTGTCAAACTCTTAATAACATATTAAAAGCAGTCTTAATTATCCCTTGACTAAAATAACCAACAGTTCATGAAACTACCAGAAAAACTGATACCTCTTTTTTTTCTCAATCTAAAACTAATGAGTGAGTAAAGGAAAGATAAAGGACTCAGTACGAATCATCAGTCATAAGTGAGCGATGGACTCTGCTGTCGGAAGAGAATGATAAAGGCATTTTCGGTGGTCATCTTTGTTTTTCCGGGATTCAGACATCCTCTTGTTTATCTCTTTAAGCACTTGGAGCTCTACTTCGAATCAAATTTTTTTGGTTTATTGATGAGCTGTTTTTATGTGTGCTAGGATTCGAAATCAATGAAATTGCATTAGGGAGAGTTTACGGGATTAGTACATATCTTCCATTTTTTGTAGTTTCTTTTAAAGGTGAATTGTTATTGCATCTATTGTTACAACTGATAACTAAGAAATCAATTGAAGGGTTAGTCCCAAAACTTACATTCTCCAAAGTGTAAATAAGGTATAGGGTCCGGCTTGTTTTTTGGCGACTTTGTCCAATTGAATTTACGTTTGTTAAAAGTCATTGATGAACGCACTGGATCCCATGTCTTAGTTATGCTTTGAAGAATGTGAATTTTGCAACTAGACTATTCAATTAACTTACTATTGTCAATGAATCACTTTTTCACAAAGTGAAGGGGTACATTATGAAAAAAATTAATTACAGATATGTGATAGGTACGTTTCCTATTGCACTTTCTAAATTGAAAAAGATTTTGGTTTCAAATCTTATTATTATGTTTTCTTATTTTTTCTAGAATTCAGCAACCTCTTATTTATACCTTAGAGGACTCGAGCTCAACTTTTAATCAAATTTTATGGTTCCTATTTGTTTGAAAAAGAAAAAAAGTTCACTTTTAAAATCAATGGAAAATCATTAATAGGATTTTAGCAGATTCGAAGATAAATTAAATAATAATTAAAAACAGTAGTTTGGTTTAAATGGCAAATCGTTAATGTTTATATTACCGTTTCAATACCAATTAAAACCTAATGACAAAATATTGTTAAAAAATATGCTTAAAATATTTTGGGATAGAAATATACGTTTTTTATTAATTATGTTACGCGTACGTGTATATTACATCAGTTTAAAAGAAGACCACTTGAATTATTTTTACTCAATCTTATAACAAAATATGCTGGTTCAATCTAGTTCTCCTTTCATCGCAATTCGAGAGATATTTCACGAGTCACCCATTAAAACTGCCACAAGTTACAGTTTTAAACTTAAATGAATTATGAAGTATGTACATTCTGAAGTAAAACATCCAAATATATGTTTCCCTTTTTTTCTTAATCATTATATTTTTTTTTAATTTTCATTAAAAAAATTACTTAAGGATTACTATCATTTGTTGTCTTTATGGATTTTCGAAATGCAAAACATGTGAACTAAAACTATTATATTGACTTGAGTAAGGTGAGGAAAACGAAGAAAAAAGTCTAAATATTTTCCAAAGATTTTTCAAATGCATTTTTTTCTTAGTAAATTTAAAAAATTCAGAAATCTATTTTGCCCTTACTGAAATGTTCCTGAAAAAAACTAACGCTTGCAAACTAAAACGTATATAAATGAGGTTAAAGAAATTAAGAAATAAATATAAACGTAATAAAGAGCTGGCATTTTAGAAGATCCTTCAAGCTAAAATAAGTTAAATACAATTTAAGCAGCTGGTTGTGAAATATTCCATATCAAAATCAACTATTTCTGCATGTATTATACCAGAAAAAAACTTTTTGCGTTCCCAGTACGTAGTATGAAACGTAAACAAAATTACAAAAGGTTATGGAAAGTTTTCCTATGATTGTTTTGCGGGGAAAAAAATAATTAAATTAATTAAATCAACAATTATATTTTACTTGAATAATTTAAAACAACGGGAAAATATTTGTATCAGTCCTTTGAAATGCCTAAATATTTCCATCAGTTCTTATAAAAACATTTAATTGAATAATTAATAGTTTTTAAAAGTTGAGACCATTTTAAGATAAATAAACGTGAAAAAGAATTTATTTCATTATAAATAACAATTTTTACAATAATACAAATCAATTGTTTCAGACAGACGTCAACATGCATTTGTTAACTTTACTGTTTAACGAGTTTTAGAAACTAAGGAATAAATATAGTCTTCATTTTATAGATGCCAAAGATGCATGGAACCTCAGAAGAAATTAAAATATTCATATTCGGAAAATTCATTAATTTTACTAATTAATCTTAAACGAAAAATACTTTATTGTAGACGAAAAATAAATTGTGATTTAATTTGACGACGCTGTAAAAACTATTAATTTATCCAAGTAAAGTAATTGAATAGTTATTCATTTGAATAAATTAAATTAAGCAAGAAGGATAATAATTTAATATAGTTTTAAGAAAATATATTTTTATTTCTTTTATAAACTTTAGTAATTTTATGCTTGTCTGTAACAAACGATTAATCAAGTTTATAATAATCAACATATTTATGCTTCAATAAATATTAATTTTAATTTTAAAAATTTCCTTTTAGTGGTTTGGGTATTCACTTTCTACTGAAATTAAAATAACTAGAATTTTTAATTACGCTTTAGATTCTTTCAAAGAAGTGCTCGCTTTAACTATAGAATAAGGTTTAAAAATAAATAAATAAAAATAAGTTTGATATTAATTATTGATTATAATCAAAACATTCTTAATTGTTAGCTCAGTTACTAGTTCTATAAAAAAATATTTTTTTTATGTACCGTTGTGTCTGGGTGAGTTCTAATTTCACAAAAAAAAATTTGTTTTTTAAATTATGGTTAATAGAATTATTAAAATGAAAACTAACGTCATCGCGCTCATTCTATGCAAATATGTTATTTTTATGAAACACATTTTCCAACAAATTAGATAAATTCACAAATGTTTGATATTTATATTGAAAGATGATGCAAGATGAAGAGAACTCGGTAAGATAGCAAAATTGGAATTTCTCATCATTTAAAAGGAGATACTGCAAAATAAACTATTATAATTTAAGACCCGGAATACTTTAATGACAGCACATGGCAAATAATTCCAGCAGCGTCCTTTTTAGGAGAAATTTGGATTTTTATACATTTCCTTGTAATATTTGAACTTAACAGCGTGAAGAACTGCCGGAACGAATAGATTTTGTCATAATTTTTCCTAAAATATTCTTAAATATGCAGCTCGTAATTTATAAAAAAAGCGTGTAGCTTTGTTGTTGACGCTTAAATTAGATAGTTTTAAATTAGTTGTGAACGGCCAAATGTAGTAAATGTAGCAATTGGTCAAAACAAGTAACATGACGAATTCTGACTTGGATAAGAAGCCGAAAACGAAGCAAAAGTTATGAAAAAAATTTCGCTTAGAATTTTTCAAATGCATTTTTTTTTTCTTTTAAGGGAATCAAAAGGGTTTGAAAATTTTGGGTGTCTGGTCCCCCACCACCCCCAAAATTTTCAAAAATGACTTTTCAATGTTTTTAGTGTTTCTTAAACTATGCAATCTTAAACTATGCAATCTTATCTTTACAATGATATCTTAAAATAAAAGTTTCAAGTACTAGAAGTATTTTTAATATATATATTTTTTAAATGTTGTTTACGTAAAATCCCCTTATGTTTCACAGGTAAGAAACCACTATTGTTTATGCTTTAAACGCTTATATCTCAAAACTTACTTTTTCAATGTGCGTGTACCTTTTTCTCAGAATCTGCTATAAGTATCAACCTGAAATATTTATACGTATTTACGAAGTTAGTTTCTAAAATTCGCTGAAAGGATTTGAGCATAACTATCTTGCTTTGTTTCTTTTCAATATTATTGAGGTTTTTTTAGGTCAAAAATATGTAGTTTCACTTAAAAAATTTATAATTTAAAAACTAAACATTTTTTTAAAAAAAATGCCTCCATTAAAGTATAGTTAAACACTCATTTAATAATTAGTAAACATTTCATTGAAATTTATCAAATACATTCTGAGAAAAAGGTACATAAAAAAATTCAATTTAACATGGGCTTCAATGGAGGGCTCCGTTCTCCCTTAAAGTTTTTTTTTCCTTCTCTCTGCAACCTTACCAACGCATCTCCGTCATCTTATCTAATACGTAACCTTAAAAAATCATAAATCTGCTTTGCCCTTACTGTAATGTATCTGAAAATATAAAAGATCTTCTATTAATTACACACGTTTCCTATTAGTTGGAAAACATTAGAAATTTATCAAACATTCCAAAACGTTTTCAAATTTATCAGAAAAGTAAAACAGAATTTTGGACATGCTCAAAAATATTTCTAAAAATATCACGAAAAGGTTTCCGAAAATATACACTAATGTTTCTAAAAATTATATCCACCATATCTGACAAAGTATTAAACACGCTTAGCGTAACTCAACTATATTAATAATCGAAATGTGTTTGCAAATTGATAAATCTTAAATATGTATACAGTTCAGTAGTTTAATCTTAAAAAATCGTTTTTGATAATTGCTGTTATTTTTTACTTTAAAATGATAAATACGTCACAAAAAGATTAAAATGATGACAAGATTTGTTTTACTTAAGCTTAATAATACTTCGTAGAATATGAAACATTTCGGGATTTTTAACAATACAGAAAACTAACATAACGTTAAATAAATATACACACAAAAATATTATTATTTTATACCATTAAGATTTAGCTGTTTCCAAACCAATTTTTTTTAATCTTATTCGTAAAATAATAGTTTTTTAAGAATAGTCACAGAGTTTTATTTAAAAGCTAATTATTTAAAAGCCAATTAAAACACTTTTATTAATTTTACTAAATAAATCTTTAAGGTTTCTTTCATTTGATTAAATTTCAGACTGTTTATTTTATTCTTTAATATTATAAAAATAAACGAAATGTTAAAAAAATACTAAAATATCGTCATCCAATGGGATTTCAAAAGCTCATAAATCATATCTTAATTTTGTTTTAGATATTCGAAATTCATGAAAACAAAAATATCTTTATTTTAAAACAAGGCATACATAAACCATGCATCCTTCTTAAAACTTGAACGCAAAAACATGCGCTATAGCTTAATCGCCAGCTTTAGCAATCTGTTAATGCTTTTCCAATAATTTCAACTATGCTAATCTGGAATTTTACCCTGTGGTAAAAACGATTCTGTGAATATCGATTATATGTCATATTTTGTGTCCAATTGAATCGATTGGAAATTCGATATATTCTTCATTCTTAGGAAAAGCAAACAATATCGGGTTAGTTTGGTACTACAAGGCTCAATCTAAAAGTGCATAATTCTTTTCTTGTTTGTAATTTTAATTTATATGTTTTCACTATTACATAAAAAAAAATCCTGATACTTTATTTAGGATAGGTATGTTTATTGTTGTCTATTTTTATACATAATTTTGAATTACAGAAAATAAAACAGTTCTTAATACAAATGAGACATTTTATATAAAGCCCAATACAAGTTTTTACAACTTATTTTGTGTTTACTTTTATACATGTAAAAATTATAATTTAAAATCCCTTTATTATCAAAAATCATAGACCCGAAAAAATTACCTAACTTTAAAAAATCTTTAACTTACTAATAATGAAAAAGCTTAAACTTATTGCCAATATTTTCATATAAAATTAACAAAATGGTAAATAAACTAGCAGCTTCTATAGTTATGAATTATGTAATTTCAAATAATTTATTCTTAAAAATGTAATTTCTGATATGAGGGTAGTATAATTTTAAGCATTATATTGCAAAATAACAAAACTTTTTTTTAAAAAAAAATCTTAATATTATTAAATTTAAAAGAATATCAGTTTTGAATAAATATTTCAAACCCAGACAATTTAAAGTGAAAGCCTGGAAATATCTCTACATTAGTAAAAAAGTTTGAAGTAATGAATTCTATTTTGGGCAAATCAATTTATAATACATTGAACTAGAAACTTTTTTTATCATTATATATCTACGTATACTAAGTTCTTTTTATGTAATTGGTAGTATTATTTTTTGTTTCAATAGTATTATTATAGAACACATGTCAAAATTGCTTTACATTTATTGCAGAATGCATAATATTTACACATTGCTTTATTAAAATGAAATATCTGTTCAAATGCAATTTCAAACCCCAGTATAGTAGATTACAGAGAAGAAACATTTATACAAACGAGAAACAAAACCAAGTTATTATTAGTGAAATCATTATTTGGTTGCATAAATACTGCACAGGATGAAGGTAAATAGGTTTAGATAAAGGGTAAGATACTAATTCCTTTAAAAAAGCTTGTTCATAAAAAACACAATAACATCGCAATGTTGGCTTAAGAATGACCCTTGTTTTACTTTCAGACTTTTAGTGATAGATTATAGCAAATCCAAATCAACAGATTTTTAATATTGTAAAAATAATAGAAAATTTTCCATTTCTTGGGCATAGGCAATAGTCGCCAAAAATGTGCAACCACCGTCAAACGGAATATTTCCAATGGCAACCTTTAACTGTTTATACTGTAGTCATTTGACTGTGTAAACTGTGTTTCGTCGCCAAAGGTTACGTTTGACGAGATATTCGGTAGTTAGCTAAAAAAAAGTAAAATGACTTGTAGTAAGAGTTTTAAGAGCATTTGTAAGTAATTCGCTTATTTTCTAAATTCCCGTCAGCATTGAAATTAAAACTTGTTAGCCGACGTAACTTAACAAATCAAAAGTAAATGTCAAAATATTATTTCAATAAAAAAAAAACTTAGAAAATATTTAACAACCTAAATGCAATGAGAAGTAAACAAATTATTTTTTGACAAAAATAGTTTTACATAATAAACCATTTGCGTCAAAAATCAACGTTACTTTCTACAAGAATCTTCTCACTGCATCAAAGTTAAATATATTCTTTGAACTTCATTGTAATAAATTTATTTCAGAGCAAAAACAAAAATTGCTTATGCAACATAACTTTTTACATAATCTTCAGATAACAAGATTTCTATTTACAGTTGCTCATATTTGACACAACAAACTAAATAAAATCTTTTTAAAATGCAAATTGCAATCCGAAAATCTTTTAAAAGTATAGAAACCCTAAAATATTTTTTATTTATTCCATAAACACAATTTAGAAAAACCGATAATCTTCCTGCAAGCGAAACGAAATCGCATTCGAAACAACTAAACTCGATTTTTATTCTTTCTCATTATAATATATCTGTCCAACGCAAACGATAATCCCATTCTATAACAGACTCCAAAATCTCACTTTATACCGTTTCTAGAAAACAACAAATTGAAAACTACAGTTATGAAACCCATGATCTCTACTCTACCATTATCATTATAAATTGTAAAAATTACACGTATTTCTAAGGAACGCCTCTATTCTAACAGTGCTATTTGTATAAGTTGCTCTTTGCTAAGTTCTTTTTCGAACATATTTTTCTTTCAGTCATATGAGGTAAATCAAATACAGGAATTTGTTTAGTTTTTTTTTTCCTTTCGGGCGGGGGGTGCTTGATTTAAATTTTCAAATCACTGTACGGAATTTTTTGTAATAAACAAATATAAAATATTGCACCAAATACTTATTAAAATAGTTATAAATATATTCAAATTTCTACACGAATATTAAAACGCTAATTTTAAGGACATTCTGTTTCTAACAAAATTAAACTTATCTTTTATATTTTAAAATTCTTTTTAAAAATACTGGTGCTTTGATCTTGATAGATATTGTTGAATATTTTGTATGTAGGCAATATTTTATTAATATGAAAACAAAACCTAAAAACTATTAAACTGAAATTCTCGTAGAATACAATTACATACTTAACTACATAAGAAAAAAGGTTCAGGGTTGTTTTTCAAAATACATTGTTAAATTATTCACCTAAATTTTATTGTTAAATTTCAAATATTTAAAGAATATTTTAAAACCAATTGCACAAAAAAACATTTTATAAAATAAAAATTTAACTAGATATTAATTATTAAATGTATACTTCAATTTCTATGAATACCATACATAAAGCTATTAGTAATTCACACGAATCAAAAAGGTAAAATTTAAAAATACAAAAAAGCAAAATTAGTATCACAACTGGCACACAAATGTGAACTATCAAAAATAAAACTTGCGCATAATAAAAAGAATAGATTTTTCTTTGATTTTAACAACACGAAATTCATTTTAAAAAGCATGTCTAAGAAACAAGATATTCTATTCTTCAATTCCCATAATCATTATCTTCCAAACTCTCCAGCAGCAAAAGGTGGCTGCAGTTCTAGAGGCTAACGATTTCATAGATCACTTTAGAATAACCCCTTGTGTTCTTTTTGACCGTGTAAAAGTTCCTCGAACAATTCTCCCCTTTTATTAATTGCTGCATTAGGAGGATGGCCACCATTTTGTAAATAATTCACCGTATCATTCAACAAATGGCGTAGCGCTGGTTCATTACTGGGATAGCTCGGTAAACTCGTGGGTTCATTGAAGTCGCAGAATAAAGTTGGTTTTAGAGTTTCAATTATTTTAACGAGTTTGTGCTATCTTCTTAGGGGGAACTATGCCACGAGTTGATTGAAAAAAATAAAGAAATTGCTTAAATCATCCGAAGATCCTATTTTTCATTTTGTTGATATATATAGCAGGGTCATTTCAGATTACTGGTTGTAATAAGTTGCATAAATTGAAATGCTGATACACTAGTGCTGCGCAATTTAATGTTACAGAAATATAAGCATTATACACTAATGAGTACATTAATGCAGAATGATCATCAATGTACTTTTTATTTACGCATTAGGAATCTTAAGTATTTAAAAACTTTTGAAGCTTGTGTTTAAAGAAAAAACCTAAACACATTTCACAATATCACACTAGGCCATAGTAGGCAAGGTTTTCTCCATAGTTCATCTTGAGTACATCCCAACTACTTGGGTCCAACGACTTTTACCAACAGTTGTGTCCTTGAGAACGTAAGCAAGAAAGAGCTTGTCATGTTCCAGCGACCGAAAGAAGTTTTGCTCTGATAGCACTGTTTATATGAATGGACTAGCAAATAAATACCCGTACTTCGCACGGATTAAAAAAAAGTTTTAATTGATCCAAGTATATGTACAATTTAATCCAAATTATAGGATAATAAACTTATGTTATTATTCCCGCTCGTTATAAAGTATAAAATAATGTTACTTATATTACCTTAAAAATCCAAAATAAAAAATACGCTATAAATGCACTCATAAAAGTCATCGTAATTTCCCTCATAAACATATAAAACTTTTTAGCTCATTTGGAGCGTTTTTGGTAAGAATTTGGCGAGAAAAGTGATATAGCTACAAACACTCTTATTATACAGCTCTACCACAATGGCCTTTGAACAACAAACCAGCTTTTAATTAAAAAATATATCTATTTGGCTCGTTTAGGTAAGAATTTGGCTAGTTTGGCAACGTATTTGGCGAAAAAATGAAAACAAAACCCTAAAATGTAGCTCTAGTACGATGGCCTTGAACAACCATCATAGTTATAATTCACGGAAGTAGCTTAAATATGCACATTTTTGCAATCAACAGAACCATCAATGTTTGGTTGGTTGGTTGGTAGACATATATATTCAGGTTTGTGTGCTTGGTCAGCGACCCGCTTATAAACCTTCGTCAAAACCATCAATGAAGAAATCCATCACCTAAACCCACAATAAAATCCTAGAATGGAGGCTGGACGGAATTACGTCACTTGAAACATGTCAATTATTTTTCAAATAATGAATTTAGTTTCTGAAGGCAATGGCAACAGAATAAAATAAACATTTTCAATTTTAAATATTTTCGTTAAACGTTTTATTTAATTTTTTTCCGTAGATGGCATCAGGAAAGTAAAAAAATGATCGGATTTGAGCGAAAGTGGGGTATTTTTTTCAGAATAATCGAATTTTCTCTAAACATAGAACATTTTGAGCTCTGAAAGTTCAAAATCTGTAACTTAAGTATGAACTACACATTTGTGCCAAGTTACGAGTCAAAGAAATGTCTAGTTTATGAGTCTATAAGAGACATAGCCACAAACAAACACACAAAACTTCATTTTTATTATTATAGATTAAATGAAGACGCGCGCGTGCCAATTGACTGGATAACCAATTGACTAAAACAGCTTTCTCAAAAACTTCCATGAAAATTCTTCTCGCAATCTTGATTTAGTCTTATTCTTCTATATGCTGTTTCGCCTCTTAGTAAAGATTTTTCCGAATTGTTTTTATTATATGTGTTTTTAAAAAGTGTATTTTAAGTGCTTTGTTGAAGGATCAACTCTAGAACATATTTATTGAAGATTCTTTAAATTTTGAAAGCTAATATAAAAGATGTTGAATATGTTAATGGGCCAATAGAAAAAAACGTTGAATACAACAACTGGTAAATAGGTTGATTAAAGAAATGTGATACTTTTCAATTCTTACAATAAGTTGATATTCGTAATTATGTAATCTAATGATATTCTCTGTATTAAGATTTCATAGCTGGTATCAGAAAACTTTCAAATATATATATTTTTTAATTTTCAGTAACTAGGTAGCTGAATCCATTTTTCAACTTAAAGAGGAGAAATATTTTCAAATAATTAAGATAATTAACTATTTTGCTGGAACAATTAAGCTAATTGCAGAGACTTTAAATAATTTTTTCTGTGTTTTGAATCTATTTAATTGATTTATTATAATGGTAAGTACCTGTATATTTACTAAATTTCTCATACGATTTATTTTTCCTTTTAAATTAAATTGTATCATTTAAAAAAGTGATGTTTATCTAAGAGGTAGTAAATAATAACTTCTAAGAAACTCATGAATAAAACCCATTTATGTTTTAAGTTTATTAAAGAAATTACGTAGATAAATATTTTTTCTACCTAAAATAAACATCTTTATCTTATTTAAGATAAGGTTTTACATTATTTATGAAAAGAAAAGCGAAATTACGATAAACAAAAGAAAATTTACTGAGCTTTTAATTTTATGTTTTCTTCTAACTAATTTTAATGCAAGGAAAATTAAATCCCTAAGCTCAGTAAAAACAATTTACTTAAGTTATTCTTTTATTAACCATTCTGATTCATCAGGTTGAATGGGGTTGTTTCACGTCATGGACGGTAACTGCTCCAACGATTTGTTTTCATTTGTAGTCTGGAATTACTTTTGATTTGTTATTCGATAATGAGTTGCTGTGCTGTTGGTTGTTCAAAACATTTGTTAAAAAAAGCTTGTATAAAAAGTTAAGTTTCTTTTCATCTATCTGGGTCCTTTTAATGTGAAACCGAAGCAACTATTGGAAATCGCAGTGTGAAAAAATGAAAACTATAGCATTACGTCATCTGAAACATTCCCATTTTTAATTTCCTTTTTTTCTCGTAACGTATAGTATTTCTGTATTTCATTGGTGGTTTCGGAGAAAGACACTGTAATCTCCACCTATTACATTAAATAACCAATCGAGATTACATTTTAATTCTGTCGGAACTGTTAAGTCTTATTCCTACCTATGTAATTACTGTCCTCGCATTTAATAATGCAAACCAATAAAGCATGTGATAAAGTAAGTAATGATCCATTAATTCAGGAGTCAAGTGACGAGACACTAGTTACAATGGCACGGAACATTAAACAAAATGTAGCATTTAGAGAACCCACGTACAGCTTAAAATGCTCTAGATTAGAGCTGAAAAATAGTTCAACATAACATTATTAGACTTGGTTCTTTTTTTTCCTAGTAGGATACAAAGGTGGCAATTTAGATTAACAACTATACGATTTATTGACGTTTTATTTATTTTTTGTTTTTAAGATCCTTATTTTTAGTCTTTGAAAAACATCCTGTTTGATTTTTAAAAAGATTTTTTTAACTAAAGAAATATAATAAAGAAAAACCATTACATTCCTTTGTAATTACTTAAATAGATGAATTACTTAAATAAATGGTTATTCATTGTCGCAAGATCCTTTTAATTCTGCCTAAAACACCTTTAAAAATCTTTACATATGCAATAAAACTACAAAGATCGTTGTTTGCACAAGAAAATAAATTTTTATGTAAAATTCAACATTATTTTTTAAATAAGGAAAAAATCGGCATACTGACCCTGCTAAGGTATCCAGATATTTTTTAATACACTTTTAATCGCTCAAGAAACTTTAAAAATTCGGATCTATTGATCAGGTTAGAATATTATTTAAAAATGTTTGACAAATAAAAATACATAAGTAACCATTTTTCCCAAAAATACTTAAGTGGCCATCATAATGCCCAACATAGGGTAGTGCATAACATCCTTATGAGTCCTTCAAAAGGGGAGACAAAATCCCTATTTATCAATTAATTTTTTGGCCTTTGAAAAATTAGCGGTCTTGTTTTAATAAAGATATTTCAAAATTAAAATATATATTACATAAAAAAATATAAGAAACTTTATTGCATTAAACATTAAAACAATATTTAAAAACTATTTAATTGCAATTTAAAATTATAAAATAGGTATGAAGATTGTTACAATTTGGTCCTACATTGCGTTACATACACTTAACGGTTCTGGTTACGTCATTAAAACATTCAATAAATTAATCTCATGCCTTTTTAGCTTCAAAAAAACATAGCAAATTACACGTTTGTTGTCAATCTCAAAAAATTCATGTTAGAGAAAGAAACAAGAAGTTCATAAAGAACTAAAATAGCCTACTTTCCTGATACTTAAATACTTACTAAAGTTCTAATCGGGAAAAAACTAGGTTCTTACAGTAAATATCATCAACAGCCGTTTCTACACTAGATTTATACAGATTAGAAAAAAAAAATCGAAACACAGCATCCAGCTAATAATTTAAACTTCTAAAAGCCAAAATCAACTATTTTCCTTAATATTATTTCGCAAATTAATTAAATATTATTTATCGTCTGCTCGCGATTTATTTGTAGTTCGAAGAATAATTAAATATTTATTAATAACAAAAGTAATGAAACTCCAAACTGCATTAAAAAAAAATAAGAAATGTAAATTAAAACTAAGCATAATTGTATGCAAAAGTATGCCTTGCCGCTTTCTTGTTAGATAATTAATGAACAATCAAAGAATCAAATTGTGCTACATTTTATGACGTCATTCCAAACTGATTCATGAAAATATTATTTTGCTTCAAATATATTTAAATAAATAAAGTTTCTCATGTCATTGTTGATTTGGCAACAGGATTTAAATGACTCAAAATTGAATTTCAATGCTAATTCAATGGGAAATTCGCCGACAGATAGTAGATTTATGTCCGTCCGGACGTACAGACAGACGGAAAAAAAGTATGAAAGTTGGGTATCTGAGGTCATAGCTTTCTAACAAAAAAAGAATTTTTAAGATCCGATGATTAGAACCGATTTTGGAAGGGGGGTACAGACAGACAGACAAACGGACAGACAGGCGGACAGACAGACGGACAGACATACGAACAGACAGACAGATGGAGATCAACCGCATTTCAATACCTACAGTGATTTAAATGACTCAAAATTGAATTTCAATGCTAATTCAATGGGAAATTCGCCGACAGATAGTAGATTTATGTCCGTCCGGACGTACAGACAGACGGACAAAAAGTATGAAAGTTGGGTATCTGAGGTTATAGCTTTCTAACAAAAAAAGAATTTTTAAGATCCGATGATTAGAACCGATTTTGGAAGGGGGGTACGGACAGACAGACGGACAGACGGACATCGACCGCATGTCAATACCTACTTTTTCATTTTTTTAATTCTTTCGAATTAAAAAAAGAAAAGTAGGCTAAAAATATGGAGTGCATTTTGCTTTAGAACAATGTACCAAGATTGGTATTTTATACTAAAAAAAATATACTACCGAAATGTGAATGATTTTAAAGAAGACTTAAAGGGGAGGGGGGATAGAATGCACTACCTTATATGGGCAAAATGATGATCACTTGTGTACTTTGAGGGGAAATGGTTACTTATATATTTTCTTTCTTACAAAAATGGTCCAGAATTTAATCTAACCTAATCCACGATATGCATTATGTCATACTGAGGTTTAAAAGAAAGTATTAGAAAAAATTTATCAGTCATGGCACAAAACAACTAATGGTCTATTTAAATGCAGCAATTGTCTATGAATTGAAAATTCCTATTCGACTTCCCAGTTGTCCAGTAAGTTTTTTACTTAACTTTAAATTAGTGGTAAAGAGGATGACTCTGCAACTCAGGAAGATTAAATATTCGTAAATTTACAACAACAAAAGCTATAAATCGTATAAAGACGCTACATGCTTTTTTCAGGTTCCACACTACGTTTATAACATAGAAGTGGAAGGTATTATAATCGTTCAGTCCGTCTGTCTGTCTGCCTGTCCATCTGTCTGTCCGTCACCGCCTTTCATAGCCCAAACTACAAATGCTACGGACAAGTGTGATATGTCAAAAAAAATTCAGCGCATTTCAGAAGAATTCGAATTCGAAATACTTCAATTATTTAAAAAAAAACTGCAAAATTTAATGCTCATTTAAAAAGCATAGGAAGCATTTTTATTAGAATTTAATCACCATTGCCATTCGCAACGATCGCTCTAGAAACTTTAATTCTTTTAGACAATAAACTTATAAACTTATTTTTGCGACATCTGTCAATTTAAAATGACGTCAAATATATTTAACTACGAGATTCGTTGTATGTTGATATGAAATGTTTTAATTCTATTTAAAAGCGAGGAATATGACATATTTATTCTTTGAAATATAAATTAATTTTTACAAACGATAAGTAATAATTATTGAATTTTCGAAATAAAATAAATGAAACTAGCCAAATTTAGCATGTAAATGTTTAATATAGAATATCAATGCTGTGTTTGTCGCCTTTTTTTTAAAATATACAGATAATATGTATCCAAAATTAGTTCCCTAAATATAGTACTGACCTCTGCCGGGAAAAATGGGGTTTGTAATGATATGCATGCAGCAGCACAAAAGTTTCCGAAAGCCAAGGTTGCTAATTCAACCCATTGCGCTGTTGATGACTTGGTGTCAGCTTTGTTGTCAACAGCCCCTTCTACTTCACCAGAAATGCTTCGATTTTTAGCCACTTCTTTACCTTTTACATCCATTTCAGTTAGGTAAAGAGGTTCACGAGAACTATGACGATAAATTTAATACACAAAATCCGAGTAAGGTTTTTTTGAGAAAATGATGCGCTTCATTAAATATGATAGGGATATTTTTCTGTTTATTTAACATGACGTGTTACTTTTCAAGTATGAAAAATAACGTTATATGAAAATAATTGACTTACAAATTCATATTAAGAGTGAGGTTGCGGTTTTGAATACCTATTTAATGATTTAGACAGTTTTAGTTTAAATGCTAATAATAAAAAAACAAGGTTAATGTACAAGATAAATTATACCTAAAAATTAAAATATATTACAAAAATAAATCAGCAACGATTAAATTTCCTAGTTAAAGCAACACAAATTTTAAAAATTTATACCCTTGCCTCATTTGCAATAGACGACGAACTGACACAGCTGAATTTTGAAGCTAAATATAAAAACATATTTATCTACAGATTTAAAATAGTGGAGGGTAGGGTAGGAATGCGAACGTAAGCTTTGGACTCTTCTCATAATTTAAACAAAAGACAGTTATAAAATGATGTTTTCCAACAATTCCTTGAACGTTAACAATTTGGCTACTAATGGGACTCTATTTTCCTAACAAATGTTTAAAAATTACTATTGGGGTGAAAAGACTAGACACTCATTGTAATATGTCCCAGTCGAAGAAAAAAATCTTTTTTTTTAATTCTTTGTCAAAGGGTTAATGCAAAAGAATAAAAAAAAACGAAATGCAGTATAAATACCTCCAATTATTAAATATATTGGATTAAGAATAACAAGCAGTTTTCGTCACTTTATGCTATGTTGTGAGCAAGATGACTAAGAGACAAAACATTGAAAAGAGACCCTTTGAAATAAAACATTGAAAAATGCATTTGCCAATTAAAAAAATGTAACCTTTTTCTTCGTTTTCTAGATGTTGTCGTTTTGGTAGATGCTTATTAAAAGGCTCAGACGTCCCCTGGGCAGTTTTATATTTATCACTGGACTTTATATGATAAATGTAAAGAGAACACATTAATTTTGAATCACATTTTTGTGACAGAATACACTAACTTTGAATCGCATCTTGTCACCTTTTTAACTGGATCCGCCGTAATATGGCCTTGTAGTCAAGCAGCAGGAATGTAAATCACACTAATAATGGCATAATAATTACTAGACTTAATTTGGTTAATATAATATCAACAAAATATAATCACTAAATACTTTCCTTTCCATTTTTCCAGGAGAGATAGGCACCCTGACGGAAACAGTCACGTTCGAACAGGGGAATAGTTTGTGATTGCGTCATTTTTTTACGTTTTTGTGTACTTTAAAACTTTTTTATTCGGATTTGATTTTAGGGGAATTTTTTCTTCGAAAATACGACACGTATTCAAAAATCTAGGTAAAATTCAGAACTTCTTCCTTGGAGGTAGCATAAAATAAACGGTATACCTAAATTTGAAGCATTACCAGATGTAATTTTTCTTTGCTTTCTTACGAGTTACTGGCTTTAAACGAGGTGTCTCAAAAATCACGGTTATATAAAACGGACTCATATATAACGGATGATTTGTAAGTTAAATGACCGTAAGTGCATTTTATAAGTGATAATAAAACAAACTGAATATTTAAACTAAAACCAAAAATACTTCATCCTTCCCAAAAATACTTCCCTAGTTAAATCCTAGTTGAATGTATTTTATACTTGGCGTTTGATGAAACGAGTTATCTTCATTTTCTCAAAACTGAGTTTTTGCAGATACGTTTTTTATTACATTGTCAGAATAGGTGGATGTCTACCACTTAATTCACTGATTGCACTAAGGGTAATAAATAACTTATTTTTTAAAAAATAAAAAAGTTTAAAAATTTGCGTGTTATCGAAAGAGTTATTTCAAATAAATAGGGAATATTTTCCTAATAATTGCAAATCGTTAACTGTACTACGAAAATTATTCAGTTAATGTTAGGGACATTTAATATTCTTTGTTAATGAATATACTATTTTCATAAACCCGGCGTTGTACGGTAGTACCCTTGATAATGGGATCTTGTAAATTATGTATATCGTTTGCCAATCGACCCCCCCCCCCCCTCTCCACTTTCAGCAAATAATCAGGACAGATGTTTACGTTCCAAGCCAATTTTTTCCATCATTTTTTTGTCAGCATAATTTTTCTAAAAATTGGATGTCCGAGTCGATCCCGTCTAAGTAGGAATTTGAAGGATTCTCCGTAGACCACTGTAAAAATGCATAATGGACAGAGCTAAAATAGTTATCTTAATTTCAATAATGGGACATTGTAGAAAATATCTTCCAATCATTTACTACAACATATCTCACAATTAATTCCCGGACTTCCATATACATCAAGTTCTGTACCATAGACTCAGTAGGAAACAGACATGCGTCGTTTACAATTTTAAGCTCAAACTTTCCATTGCTGCATCAATAATAATCCATTTATTTACATTTTAACAACATTAAATAGAGTTGAGTAAATCTGATTAGGCATTAAAAGTAAAATAAAGATTTCAAAAAAAATATTTAGGAAATCAATTTATGATATTCAAATTTCAATCTTACATATTAAAGTCACTTTATCCTAATGCTTAATTTTTGCTTGAGTTGAAATTTCTTTCAAATTAAAAAATTTCATAAATCTTATGCAAATGCTCATTGCTATTCCTATGGAGAAGTCGGCTTAAATTTTGCCCTCCTAAACCCGTTTGGATTCGAATTTTGAAAAAATCACTTCTTAAGTGGCGCTTTCAGTACAAAAGGAATAAACTCCTAAAATTTGGAATCTGTATCTTCAATATAGTTTTAGCTGAACGTTGATATGATGTTTATGGAATCTGCATATATATATATATATAATAATATATATATATATATATATATATAATTATATATATATATATATATTATATATATATATATATATATATATATATTATATATATATATATATTATATATATTATATATATAATATATATATATATATATATATATATATATATATATATATATATATATTAATATATTATTATTATATATATATATATATATATATTATATATATAATTATACTTAATTATTTAAAATAAATATTTTTATTGTAAAATTTTTAACATCTATTTATTTAAAGTTTAATATAAAAAAAATTATGTCCATCTACAAAGTAGTAAATTATATATTCTTAGAAACTCATGAATAAACCCAGTGATGTTTTTAATGTTTTACGAAAATACGATAGTATAAATATTTTCAACCTTAAGTAAAAAGCTCTATTTTAGGCAAGGCAAATAAAGGCATGGTATTTTGAAGCGTTTTTTTTCTTCTTCGTAAGGGCTATGTATATGTAATGGAATAATTAAAAGCAGATTTAATGATAAGTTTTTAACTATTTATTAAAATCAAAATTAGTTGCGAAAGGCAAAGAAATTGACTAAGCTTTTCATTTAATGCATTCTTTTTGGTATTTATAATCTAAGATAAATTTAAACCTTTTTTTTTTCCTGAGTGAAAATGCAATTAAATTGCATTTTTTAAAAACTAATTATTCATGTTTATCAGTTTAAATTCTTAATTGTTAGAACTTATAATGTTTTAAGAAAGAATTCCCATAACTTGAAACTGTGAGGCTTACAAATAATATTTAAATACTTTGCTGAATTTTTGTCATAAAGTTCACAATATGTGTGGTGAAATAGTTTTTAAAAAAAACAATTTCAAAAAAACAGTTTTAAACAAACACAAGCAAAAATAGTTTTAAAAAACTGTAAAAAATCAATATATTGAAAAATAATAAAACTTCTCAAATACTCTTCTGGATACTTATAGGTTACCTTTTAAAACATAATCTTAAGACTAATTAATCACTATAAACATGTATCAAAGTTAGTTTAATAGGATTCAAACAAAAACTTCCTGAGACGTCCCAAAAATGGGACGCTAAACGACAATGGGTTAATAATGCACAATTTGTAAGAAAACCTTGTTCGTATTGATTTGGATGATTAAAGTTCTATACTGTGTATTTATAATCCCCAAATAAAGATTTCCTCCTGTCACAAACGCAATCCTGTAAAAAAATAAATCGGCCATTAATTACCGTCTTTTTCAACAATACTGACATTTCTGCAGCACTAGGATCTCAGCAGTCTATCAAAAACCGCTTTCTTCAGAAAAATTCCTCCGCTATTTCCTTTTTGTTAGTTCTTGTTCTGGTTCCGGCATAATACTTAACGAAATATGTGTGTCTTGGAGTCCAGAGAAACTAAACTACATCTCACAAAGCACTTGGAATAGTGACGTACTGGAAAAACTGTTTTTTTTTTTTTTAGATAACAATGCTTTCAGAATATTGGCAATTTATGAGAGAAAGATCATTATTCTAAATAGCATTAGAAAAGGTTTCATTAAATCTTTTGTTACAACTCCAGACATATCATTATTTAAACAATCCATTGTTGGGAAACAATTTATTCTTCATTCAGTGTTAGAAAATCTTTATCAGTGTTAATCAAAAGTAATAACTGTAAAGTTGAAAAATGTAATGTATCCAAAGCTTAAAATTTGGTCCAAGTATCTCAATGTATACGGAAACTTGACCGACCCATTAGGAATACTTGGCCTAGCTCATGTATTTGGGAGGCTGTATGAAATTGGTAGTATAAGATAGATGTTAGAGGCTTGTTCTGGTTCAAATAAAAGACAATTTAGGTTGTCTACTCACGAAGATATGCACACAAAGCAAGCTTCTTGCTATTTGTCATATATAATTTCTGGAAATCCTTTTACTTTTTATTTACAAAAGCTTTAAAAGACTTTATGCCACCAACCCTTCTTTTTGAAGTTGATTATTACTGATAGCAGCAAAGTTGAATCAACAATTCAAACCGCAAAAAAACTTTTAAAAAAACTTTTTAAAAACCTTGTTTTAGATTTAAACCCCTTTGACTCTAAATTACAGACCGTATACAAGCCCATGCCATTTTTTTTATCTTTCAAAAGAAAGGAAGCGCAATCCTTCATCCTGGCAAGGACTTTTTTTGACAATCATTCGGTTTAATCGAGTGTGAATGACAAACAGTCATCCTGTAAGATCATCGGAAGAAAGCTCACCTAATCATTGAGCATTCGCTGACATTTTTCGCTGTGATATTCTCTTTCGCTGCGATTTTTTCCCGTTTTTCTTTTTTTGTTCCAAAAACAGGTCCAATGACAGTTGTAAATGGTATGTAGCGTTTGAGAGGTCTACTGGTTTCACTCTGGCGATAGATACAAACGTTGGTGTCTTTTCTAAAAAAGAAGCACTTTTTCACTTGACTTGCTAAGAAGAAAACATGTATATCATTCAGGAATCAATAGGTCACAAAGCAGGTGACTTGTTGATTTTTGTTTGCTTCACCGTTACGTTAATAACGTAAAAATGGGAAGGCGATATAATCGATGTGATCTTCCGTTTGTTACCCACTTTCACAGACCTAACCATAAAAATGAGAGACAAGTGTAATATTGTAGGGCAGTATCGGTCTAGGCTAAATTTTAAATTTAATTTACATCGAATTCCATTTCGATTCGGATAAGAAGTACAATATTAGTTTGTACTTATTTGGTATCTCCATGGAGGAATGAGTACTGGGGAGTCGACATCGGTGAAGCTGTCACTGCAACCGCGGTGCCATCTTAGAGAGTCTAAAAAAAACGGCGGGAGTGCGTAGTCGAATAGGATTTTGTGGCAATATAATAACGTTTCAATTCAATATTTTAAAAAAGATTCTGAAACGATTTTAATTTATGAAAGAATTGTTCATTCTCGGTTCCTTCTCGGTGAATATTATTTTAATTTACCCTTATTTTTAACTAAAATAGCACTCGTTAAGATTTCAATAATGTGCTCCACTTAAAATGTAATTCTGTTTTCCGAATTGAATAAATTTTATTTTACTATTTTAGACGACTTTTATGTGCAGCTTTAAGTAAAACCTTAACATCCCTATTTTTTTTTATTTATTCTTATGAATCTAATAAAGACTCTTTATAAGTAAAGTAAATTAAAAAGTAAAACTTGAATCCAACTGCCACCTTGTCTATATTAACTACTATTTGTTTACAAATAACTCTCATTTATTCTTCCCATATTTTAATAACATAAATAGGTTTTCCTTTAGTTATTATCAAAAAGTTATTTACATTAATTATTATCATTAATTAAGCATTTGATGATATTTTTGTTATGAATATAATTTTTAAAAAGTAACTTTTTTTATTGTGTAAAATATAAACACAATATCCTAACTGATGTTAGAGGTCTAGTACCTGTCGGACGTCATAATAAGGTTTTCGAAATAATTACGCATGCGCAAGTGGTGGCCGCTTGAGAACTTTATTTGGTTTTAAAGGTATTGCTGAAAACGGAAAGAAATACAGCCTTCAAATTTGGTACAAGTGTTCAAATTACCAGAGTATTTTTAACATAGTGGCCCGTCGATATTAGTGTCGCCCCGTGAAAAAAAATATGTCGCCTAGTAATAGTCAAGCCACTAGACGACAATGAAGAAAACCATAATTTCTCAAAAGTAAATGATGAATTAGTAAATAACAAATCTTAAAAATCAAGTACCTGAAAAGTGGAAAATAAACATTGATTTGTTTACTTATTTGTATATTTTTAGATATTTCTGTGTGTTAAAATTAGTATAATATTGTGAAAAAAATACTCTCATGAGAATAAATATTATTTTAGGGCAATTCCAAGCGTGAGTTACACTACATTAGACTATTTAACAAAGATCGTTTGCATAGTTCAAAATTATTTTCGATTAATTTTAAAAAAAATATTGTATGTCAGTTTACCCCTGAACAAATTGTATTTTTAGCAATCAGTAAAACTTTTTTAATTTAATATTTTACTAAAAAATAACAAAAATGTCCTAATGTGACACACTACATGAAAGGAAGTCGATTTTTGGTTATCAGTATAAACTCTAATTTCTTCTTCATAGTACAATAAATCAACATTCTACCAGTGCTTACTTTAAGTATAAGGTTTAAAGCTAAATAATTTAATTGCAAAAAGTGTTGAAATATCATAGCAAATAATTTTTAAACATTTTTGTGCGTGACTTACACTACATTCAATTTGTGACTTACACTACATCATGTGAATTTTATCACAGATATATTAAATTTAGACAGTAATAACGTAACATATGTAAATAATTTTGTAACATGGTAAGTTAAGAATTCCATACATGGTAAAATCATAGTTAGAAAAAGTTTCACAACGTCCCCTAAAGTTGGTTTCTGGTAATTTCTTAATTCTTTCTTCAATAGCAATGTCTGAAAAATCTTCCTTCTCAGGCCATGCAAAAAGACTTCTTTACCATTGCAGATGTTTCAGTTTTATTGAATAAGCATCTTTACTTAACATTTTTTCCGCAAAATATTTAACGATAATTTTTCCTACAAAAGGAACTAAAGCTTATTTTCCAGCATCAAATTCATTTTCAGAATTTTGTTGAGAGGTATTTACTTTTACAACAGTTTCATTTGTTTAATCAGCCGTGTAGTATTTATTGGGATTTAATGAAACACTGGCAATTTTAAGTAGGTATTTGTTTAATTTTAAAAAGCAGAGAAATTTTTAAGTGTCAGGAATCGGAAATATTTATTTTCCTTTTGATTAGCAATTGTCATCTAATCTACCAATTTTTCCCTTTACACAGTTGTCAGAAATGTATAATTATGATATGTTTGGGCAGATTTTTCTTATGCAAAGTGAAAAAACCTTTAGCAGAATGTGGGTTAATTTTCCTGGAAAGTGTGGCTTCTTTGATCTCCTCCTCACTGCACCACCAAGTCCATCAAATGGTCATTTTTTCATGACTGAAGGCAAAGATGACCAACATTGGTGGCAAAGAAATGTCATTCAATGTTGTCTAACGGTTGGAACATTGCATTAGAGATGGTGTATTTTTATTTTAAATGTTGTCCGTAAAGTGGTTTTTGCTTTCATTTTCTTTAAAGGTTTGAAATTTACCACATGCTTAAAGTCTTTCCCTTTGCTCTATTTTTTCTTTTAGCTACTGATTTAGCCATCTTAAATCAAAATTATCATAATATAAAAAATCTATAAATATTATAGCTAATCTACAACAGATAAATCAAACAGAATTGACAGAAATTGTGACTGACACTACATTGTGACTTACACTAAAAAGTTAAAATATTTTATAAATAGAGAAAATGCTTTTTATTTTAAAGTTTAAAGGTGTGAAATTACACAGAGGTTAATATAGAAAGAAAATATCTTAAAAATTTTGAAGCAAAGCTTTATTTTAAAAAGTTATAGAAACTTTTATATCTTTTCGTGACTTACACTACAGCCAAAAAGGGGATTTTTATCTTTCTAATTAAGTATCTTTTAGTTATAAATGACGATTAATAATGTGTTTTTAAGATAGTTATTATAGTGTATTTTAATAATTTTACAAAAAAATCTGATAAAAATTGATACTTGACTTAAAATTGAAGAATTCAAAATTATGAAAAACCATAACCCATGCTTTCCAAAAAAGCAGCCACTTTGAAGCTAAAGTGTAAACCACAGATAAAAACAGTAATAGATTTTGATGCAAAATTTGTACAATTCAAACTTTTCTAAATCACATATAAAAGTTTCAACTGTAATAAAAATATTTTTTTAATTCTCCTGAGGTATGTATTTACATGGAATTAACCTTTATTATTGTTTTTAAGGTCTTTTGTTTCTTTGTTTAATGCTTCTTAAATTCTATACATCTCTTCTTTTAGATAAAAACTTTTCATTTTTGCTGTAAAATAAAAATTAGTTATTTTCTCTGCATTTAAGTAATATTTATTACACCATCATCTTCGAAATTTTTATTCAACAAAATGTACTCGTTATATGTGTTCTATGATATGTTCACTATTCTGGAAAACCTATTTTATTAATTTAACATGTTGAACACATCCCAGGTAAAGAAGAAATATCAATGACTTTGATAATATATTTTTGATGTGTAGTTTAAAGATAGTTTTGATATACAAACTAAATTTTTCTAAAATAAAAAAAACTATATTATTTAGCTTGTGTTTCCAAGTATTTGACCTTTATTCTGATAATTACACGAATGTATATCTAAAATTATAGCTAGAGTATATTTTTTTAATCCTCCAAAAGTCACTTTTCCTGAAAATATCGTTTTTCGCCCGTCAAACGCGCGGGATGGACTTACTTCCCTGTATTTAGCTTCCTTGCTATACGTTACAGTTACTTCACTCCGCTCAATGGTGGGGAATAGGGAATGTTGACTCCCCACTGCTCATTCCCCCATGGGTATGTATCTCTGTAGCCCCAACAATGACCTATGAGAGATTTTATTTTAATACAAAATGAAAATTTGACGGCAAAATTTATTACAGTTTAAGAAATATGTTTTAAATGGCAACATAACATATGGAATGACACTGTTCCTGTTTTCATTAAAAAAGACGTTAGTTTGAATTTACGTTTCAACATTTATTATTGCATAATGATATCCTAATACAAATTATTCACTTATAATTTGACTTTTAGAAATTTTAATTAGAATTAAATGCTGTGTTTGTATGTTTGGAGACTTTTTGGAAGGGTATACATTGTGTGTGTAAACTGTTTAATGTGACATCCAATATAAATCAAAACGTTTTATAAGATAAATTTTTAACTGAAAATTTTATTTTTACTAACCATATTTTTGTTGCATATGATTATAAATTACTCATCTATTCTTCAAAGTGCAAAATTTATAAAAAAAATAATATTTATATATTTTTTTAATTATGTGTGTTAATAGAAAATTTGACAGTCAGGTGACGGGTTTATAACGGCTGTATCCTTCAGAAGATTAAATACGTGAACCATTAATTTTCATCAGAATTCTCGTATAATTTTTGTATAATAAAATTACACATAATTTGATTTATTCTGGAATAATTACAACAGACACATTTCTTCATCCCTGGTAAGCCACGGCGCCAGTGCGAACCACGCTCGAAAATCCTCCCAAACATGAAAAACCCTCCTCAAGTTAAACCCGTCCAATTTACGTCATTTACTAAATTGGTCTTCCTTCCTTCTTTGCAACTCAAAATTCTTAAGTTCATAAAAGAGAGCGCATAAAAAACGTGTACGGAGTTTATGAGTTTAGCATTCGCCGCAAAGTGGTGCGTAAGCCCTGCTTTGCAATATTTATTCATATATTCATGAGTGTTCTATCAACGGAAAGGAGGATGAAACTGCCAGGTTTTTTGGAAAGATCGCTTCTGAAACAGGGAGATTTTTCCAGATTTTTTTTCTCTTCCTTGTTTTGTCTTGTAAGAAATATTGACCGGCATTCAAAGGTAGTCCTGTTAATTTTACCTGTTACTTGAGATACAATGTTGTTGTAATGTTCGTGGATTCTGTAAAACAGAGTTGGCCTTGCGGAGTTCCCTGGTTGAGTTTTTTGCATTTCCTCTCCTATGCTTGGAGAACACTTTCTTTTCATATCCTGTCCTAATGGATGTTGTTCAAAAAATCGCCCCCACTTTCTGGGGCGATTTTTTATCTGTACTGGCTTATCTGTAAGACGTAGTATGTTCAAGAGAGTTTAGAACGTGCGTAATTAAAAAAAATGGAATAAAGGAACACAGTATTTTCTGCAACGAGTCACTGAGTGGAGCCATTCTTATTTTTATTAATTTCGCTGGTCATTCCAAGATGTGAATGGGCGTGAGTTAGAGTTCGGGCCAATAGCAACCCCCTATGCATTCATCAAACTAAACTTCTAGTGAACTTAGTCCCTATTTACTGTATCAACTAACTATGCAAGTATAGCCAATATCATTAAAAGGACTAAATATAGCTACACGAAGAAACAGGACCAAGGAAAACATCTGACTAACCTAGCCACTCTTCTTCAATCGTTACCAACGATTACTCGCATGATGGTTTTTTATTACTTCTATTCTAGACGGTGAGCACTAGTTCAAAAAAAATCGAATTGAGCGTAATTTGGGTGAAAGGGGAAATGATGACAAGTTTAATGTCCATTGACGTCGGAAACTATTTCTAGTTCGTGAATATGAAAGTCCTAAGAAGTAAGCGTATTACACTCGATGTTCCTTTGGGTACCAATCAGGGTGACCACGCACTATGCGTATCAAATTACGATGTGATCTGATTAAGTCTAACTAAGAGACTAGAAACCAGGAATTTCTCCAATTAAATTCAACTGCTAATTTTCCGTGCTAACCATGATTTATTCTAGACTGATAGTGTTACATTAATTATGAAGTATAGCCAATATCTTGGGACTCTAGCACACAGGGACTAAATATTGGCCTACACGAAGAAACAGGACCGAGGATAAGACATCTGAACCTAAACCAAACATAGCCACTCTTTCTTCAAGTCGTTACCAAACGCATTTTCACTCGTCAATTATTGGTTTTGTGCGCGTATGTGACTTCTAGGTTTTCCGCCTATGATCAAGTATGTGCATGTCACGTGGTCACACAAAACCAATCATCACTACGATTGAAAATGCTTTCGGTAACTTCTTGGGTGAAAAGTGGCAGTGTATGACAAAGGTTCACACGTCCATCCCGTGACCTGTCCCCCGTGTATTCCTAGGTTTACGTGTTCATGAAATATGAAAAGTCCTAACGAAGTAAGCGTACTATATCGCTCGATGTACCTTTTGGTACAAAAATTAGATGGATCCACTTATGTGTGTGTGTGTTGTCTGCTGTGTCTGTCTTACTTGACGAAGGTTTATAAGCGGGTCGCTGACCAAGCACACAAACCTGAATATATATGTCTACCAACCAACCTTTTGGTACCAACTCAGGTGTTGACCACGCCACTATGCCGTAGTTCAAAATTACGATGTGTATATCTGTATTAAGTCTTAACTCAGCCAGATACTAGAAATTTGGCTGCAGGAATTGTCTCCTTAATCAAATTCGCTCTGCTAATTTTCCTGCCGCTAACCCATTAATTCGGATTTCTTAAGACTGATTGTAGATGTTACGATAAGGTTTCCTATGGTAGTTGGCATTGGCGACCGTCACACTCACATTACGCCACATAAACATCATAAACATGAGTTAAGAGCAATATTATCTGAGCAATGGGAATGCTGTAATCGACGTCATGATAACGATGCATAGCAAACCGAAGATTTTGGGATGCTCAATGTAATAATGGTTTAGTATGTTTAGTGAAAAAATAATTTAATTTCGATTTGATATAATCAGCAAATAACCTCGAATCTCGAAACCATTACTGCTCTCTAAAAGGTTAGGTTAGGTTACGTTTGAATTATCGTCGCACTAGAGCTACACGAGGGCTATTGGCGACGGGCGTCATATTTTAGAATCACAGTCAAGTGACGAGCCGACACCTGAATAGGCACCCAACGCAACCGTTAAGGGCGACATCGTACGCAGCGTTAGGACTTTGAAGGATATTTAACGTACACTCCCTTACACGGGGTATTATTCGTCGGACATTTTTGGCTGCACGGGCCGTTTATAGGTCGGCAGTTATTTTGGCGATGCCCGGACCCGAACCTGGGACCTTTCGCATGCTAGGCGAGTGCCTAACCGACTGGGCTCCCCAGCCCCCGCTCTCTAAAAGACTTATCCATAAACTGGGCTTCAAATTAAGAGTTGTTTAACATTTTAATTTAAGTGGCTCGAAGGGAAACTGTTTTTAAAAAATTTGTGGGTAAAGCATTTTTGACTGCAGATTTCTGAAAGGAAGAGGAACTTATAATAACAGTTCTTAAAATATAATTTCATTTCCCATGTAAAGAAGGGGTTGAATTACCATTTTCTTATACGAAGACACGACTGTCTGCATTTCTTCTGGCTTATAAAACTTCGCATGTTTAGGAGTGTCTACATTTTTTTGCCCAACTCTTCCGCTCTCGTGTTTAGATATTTATTTGAAAGGAATTATTATTCATACGGTTTTTAGAACTTACTTTGAATAATGAATAAAACTTAATTAAAATAATTTTGTTACTGTAATTTCAGTTTTTGTTGTCGAATTAATTAAGTAGTTTTAATCAAGAAATTAGTGTTTCGTAAGTGATGTTTTTATCGAAGAAGTTGTTACGCTATAAACTCTTAAATAAGACATCACTAGTTTTTTCAAAACAAGTTTTTTCCTAAGATATCGCATTTAGTGCTTGTAAGTTATGTAATGCTCTGTTGGAGAGACTAAATTAAAATATTTTAATTTTATATGCACATAATAAACTGCTGTTTTTTAACAAAAGTAATGGGGAAATTCATCAGTTATATAATTCATGTGTGATATCACGTAATAAGACATACATTAGAAGACATAATTTAATAAGTCATACGAATCTGATATAATTAAATGCAACGTTTCATTAATGATTTTTATTATAATACATCTGGGAAAAAAAATATTCCGTTCTGAAACTTAATGTTATGGCATTATGACACATCATCACAGACATTAAACGACGATTGTGGCAAGAAATATATTCAAATTTATTATAATCTAAGCAACAAAAATATTACATTTACATGTGAAACTGAAGAAAATTTTGCATGATTGTGCTTTATTTTGATGTACTTTTAAGTGAACTTGATAACAATGTGATAACAAAAATTCTCCATGTCTCCCCTCCAATTAATTCCACAATTCAATGTGTACTAAAAAGGAGACCCCCAGTGGCTAGGACATGTTGAAAGGATGGAGTCTAACAGAACAACCCGAAGACTCATGAAAGAAAACCCTCGCGGATCAAGACCTAGAGGAAGACCAAGAATCAAATGGATGGACCAAGTTGGAAGAAGATCTTAAAACTTGGGGAATTACCAACTGGAAGCAAAAGTCGTCTAACAGGGTGGAATGGAGAAAAACCTTAAAGGAGGCCAGGGCCCTCCAGGAGCTGTAGCGCCAATGATGATGATGATGAATGTGTACTAATGTACAAATTTCAGTGTTATGTACTAATTTCATCAGTTGTTCATTCATTTCATTGGTTAGGACCATCAATTGAAAATTCTTGACATGTATTAATCTCGCTTCCTTTAAGTCATTTTTATTTTGAGTTTCATGAAACTTGATAAACAAAAAATAATCATATCACCCACCAGATTTCCATAGATAACTAGCGAAATGTATATTTTAACAAAATATTGTTACATATGAGTTAAGCCATGTCAAGGTCTAATTGGATATTGGTCAATAACTGTACACGAATGTAAGGAACCACAATTCCAATAAATAGAAAAAGACTTAATTTTTGTATTTATTGAAAAGTTTTTTAAAAACACAATTTGCGTAGTTTCCCAAACACATAATAACAATTGTATTTTAATAAAATTTTATTGGGAAAATGCTGTTCATTAAACTAGCAAATAAACCTGTAAGGAGAAGTACTTTTTTTTTTTAGAAAAGATCCAAAGTTTTTTTTGTTTCGCGAATTGTAAATTGGATTCATTGAAAATTCATAGAATGAGATGACACCTTTAAATATTCAGAGATAACAATATTCGTGACTTATCTTCTTAAAAACTTCTTACTTAAATTCGGCGTCAGCTCAAAGGGAGATAGTCCACTGGTGACTCGTTAGATTTAAAACCAAAAACTCGCAAAATGGAAAAAGAATGCGACGATTGGTAAAATGAATGGAAGATGTTAGTCGTAAGTTCATGCGTTTGGAAAATATAATAATTATTTTATTAAATTGGTAAAAAAAAGTATATGCTTTTTTTTAGGGTATTTTAAAATTTACGTAAAATGTTTACATGAAGAAAACGGCTTTGATTATTGGCGCATAGTGTTTTACTAGCTTAATAATCCCGGCGTTGCACAAGTACACTTATTAATGGTGACTTTATATGATTACAACGGTTACTTACAACAATTTCTAGGATTAAATCAAATTAAGAAATATTATTAGAATGCAGTAGCGTAAATTTGAACAAGAATTAAAAATCTAATAAAGATTTTAAGCAAATACAAAAAATAAAATAATATTTAAACTAACGTGAATTTTCGTTCTTATGCTTAATTTTCGCTCAAGTTGAAATTTCTTTCAAATTGAAAATTGTCATAACTCTTTATTTACAACACTGCACAATGACATTATTATAGAAAATTCGACTCACGTTTTACCCTCCTAGACCCGTTTGGGTTCAAATTTTGAAAACTCGCCTCTTAAATGACATCTTCCGTACTAAAACAATAATGTATGGTATCTGTACCTCCAGTAGTTTTGGCTAGGCGTTGTGTTGATTTGTGACTCAGTCAGTCAAGACTTCTTCCTTTAAAGATATAGATTATGTAAAAATTGGATGCGTCAATTATTACACAAATAACCTATTTTCGCCAAGAATCAACGTTGTTTCCTTCATGTATCATATGCAAAGTTATGGATGTATCTGAATCTATAATAATAAAAATGAAGTTGCGTATGTATGTATATTCCGTATAGACTCTTAAATTAGACATCTGTTTGACTTGTAACTTGGCATAAATGCGTAGTTCAACCTTAGATTATGAATTTTTGACTTTCAGGTTTCAAAATGTTCTATTTCTGGAGAAAATTAGAATTTTCTGAAAAAACTACACCACTTTCGCTCAAATCCGATCGTTTTTTTTTCCTTTCCTGTTGCCATCGGCTGAAAAAATTAAATTAAACTTAAAACGAAATTTTTAAATTTGAAAATGTTTATTTTATTCTGTTGCCATTACCTTCAGAAACTAAATTCATTATTGATAAATATTGACATGTTTTCAAGTGACGTAATTCCGCAGTCTCCATTCCGGATTTTATTGCGGTTTATTTGATGATTTTTCATTGATTTTCTGTACTGCATTTATGCATATTAAACAATAAATGTTATAGTTAAGCTATAACTGAAACTATTTTGTTCAAAAGGCCATCGCACTAGAGCTGCTATTAGGGTTTTTATGCGTAATTTTCGCCAATCTTGCCAACTCGCAATTTTTTCAAATGCAAATCTGCTAAGTTTTATGATTTATGATGAAATGTGATGAATTTATGATGCTTTATAGCGATTTTGTTATTGGAATTTAAGCTGAACGGATTACTTTATACGAGTGGAACATACTTAACTTTTATCATAAGGTTATATGGTACACATACTTGGATCGATTTGATACTTTTTTTAATCCGTGCCAAGAACGGGTATTCATTTGCTAGTACAATATATAAGAAAAGAAGAGTCCAGGGGAAAAAACCCTTGATTGACTAGGAATCTTACCGTATTCAGTTATGCTTGGCGGGCATTGGCGACCGGAATCCGATTTCTCCCTTGGTTCTTCTCTCGCTGTATGCACATGGACTCATATCTCTCGTGAATCAGGGATGCCGCGAGAGAAGAACAAGTGAAAAACTAGTTTATTTACACTAGTTTAGGCGATAACTCGCTATCGTCACCAAAGAGGCCTGATGCGGACCGATATCCTGTCGATGAATTGGTTTTCCCCTGTAATCTTCATATGGCTTGTTCTGTTTTAGATGTTTTAGAGTTGAAATACAATTTTTAACATTTTAAGACAACCACTACCGAGATGTTTTTGTATTATTTATAACATTTACATTTTATAACATATATTATTATTATAACGTTTACTATATAACATATTTATTATTGTAACATTATTATAACTTATTTTTCATAGACGATTGGTTCCGTTTTTGTATAAATATTGTTATTTTCTGAAACAGAAATTTTTGCGGTTTTTCCGCACAGTTTTCTTTTGGAAACTGAAATAATCAGCAAAGTCATCTGTAATAAAGGATTTACTAATTAGGAAAATTGCAACACTAAACAAAAAAAAATCAAATTAAAAAAGTGCATTTTGATTTTAATTCACAGCAAGTTAAAGGTGGCCATAATTGAAGTTTTAACTTCAAAATGATATATATAAAAACGAGCCACTTATCAGAATTACGTCAAATTTAAAGGGAATATTTTTTTAAAAAAAGGCGAAAAGCGTATGGCATTTAAAAAATAGTTCACACAAAAAATAGTTCGACAGAGCTGTAAGCATTACTATTTAAAATGATTTGACAAACTAATAATGAGTGAATAGAAAAGCAACGGCTTAGGTGAAAGTTACAAGTTAAACTAACTGTACTGAAATCTAAAAGGTGATTTTATTAAAGGTTTTTAGCTTTTTTAAGGTCTTTTCATTTTAATTAAACACCAATTTTCTCATCCAATGGGATACCTTGTCGTGCTTGGATACAGTTCCTCCTACTTAAACTATATGTAACCAAATGCTAATTCCTTTTTAACTCATTAGAAGAAGCTTCACTTTTCCGTTTTTCTAGCGAAATGTTAAGTATGGGGATCTCTTTATGAAAATTATAAAAAATTCAATATTCATTCCTATCATTTAATTTTATTACTTAGCTTACCAAAAAATTCATTCTTTAAGAAATTACTTTAAATTATTATTAGATTTCAAAAACACTTTGTTACCAAAACTATTTCCAGCAGAAGTTGGAACATTGTCGCATTCGGAAATCCGTATTTATCCAGTAAGTAACCTCCTAACGAAGGCCCAGCAAAACCTCTAAAAAAAGAATTTTTATTTCATTTCAAAATTATATCATATTCTGACAAGATGCAACATACAGAGACATTAAATAGAATGGACTGCGCATTGGCAAACCTAAAAGCGACCCAAAAAAAATCCGAGCAGTGTTTTTGGCAAGCCCGCGTAACTTGGAAATAGATGTGAGTCACGGTTTGCCAGCCTACTGATATCTAATTTTCAGGTCTGGCGACAATTGGCATAGTTCTATCGAAACGGTAGCGATATATTGCCATATGTAGCAACCTTTCTCCTCTTGGCGATCTTTCATGTTGAGGACGTTTTTGGGCGAAAGGTCTGTTTTACTAACGAATGAGCAGTCTCTTTATGTCGCTGGCTACATAGTGTGAAGCTCATGACTTTTCCTCTAACATCCTGGTGGCGAGAGGAGGCGCTTCCATCGCCATGTTGTAAAGCACCAGTATTATTTAAAAGTAATATGGTGAATGATGAATTATTTAAATGAAAAATCGAATGTTTAAAGGGCGAATGCGACCGAATGACAGCTGGTCTCTAAACCAAAGTGCCTCTCCGTCAATCCAACGGGGGAAAATTATTTTCAAAGACACATTTCTCCGGCTGTATTGAATATTTTTACAAACGGTTTATTTTTTATGTTAAATGTATTTGACTTACAAGTCTCCCACTTTTGAAATTGGTTGGAATAGTTTTTTTTTTAAATTATTGAAAATTTAAAAAAATATTCGAACCAATTTCTAAAAATGGGATTATAGAAAGCTGTAAGTCAACAACATTTATCATACACAAAAAATGTTTGTAAAAAATATTCAATAGATCAGGAGAAATGCATCTGAATTTTTTTTTTCAATTGGATTTACTCAGAAACACTTTGGTTTGAAGATCAGTGGTGATTAATTTAAACTCATTCTCCTTTAAGTGAAGTTAGATGATAATAATATCTGTAAAGCAAATGTCGCATATATTTAATAGCTTCGCAAAAATAATCAAGACAATATCGAAAAAAACGGCATGAGAAAATAACCATTTTCTTTAAATCAAGCAAAAATAAAAAATTCTTATACCAAAGGTACGAATTGTATCAGGCAATAAGTACAAATGTGCCGTCCGTGGCTTAGAGGTTGAGTACCCACCACAAAAACACAATGTCACGGGTACAAATGTGTAAAAAATATTTAGGTTATGCAAATAAACATTTCTTATAACATTTAAAGTGAAACGTCCCTGAATAATTTATTTTTTGATATTGATAAATATGTTAAAAAAAGTGCTGTCAATGATATTGATAAATATGTTAGAAAAAGTGCTATCAATTACTTATTTTACCCCATGGGGTGAGGTAAAATAAGTCATGCTTGAAAAATTGCTTCATTTGCTCAATTTATTGAATTACTTTTTAACATTGCTTAGAAAGCAATCAGGTAAGATGATAAAAATCTTCAAAAGAACTAATACAGTCCCCTGAATATCAATCCTGAGCTGGGAAGGACTTTTAAAATTGTAGAAGCAACTGCATCCGAAATATCATCTCTTTAAGAGAAAATGAAATAGAAACTTTCTTTTTTTCGTGAAAATATTGCTGTTTTCTAAGCCTTCTTCAATTTGTGAAAGAATACCAAGAAATAACTTCTTGGTTTCATCCTCAAAAACTGGACCTGGACCCACTTCAATACTTGCAATGAATTGAAGTTGTCAATACCATCTAAACTCAATGTATTTTCTTCACGTGTATATAATGGTTTCATTTCTTCTCAGTTTCCTTACAGACATTTTTGCAGATTTATTTTCCCGTCTTACCATTTCAATATGTATTCTATTTAAAGAAGTTAAAGCAGTCAAAATTTCTTCTATTTCTTGCTGCATAAGTTTTCTCCCTCTTTTTTCGCATTCTAAATGGCTTCCTTGCAAGCAATTGATAGCTTGGAGAAGTCTCTATGATTGCAGATTTGAAGTGCTTTCAAGGAGAACCTATACTTGACTCAGCTTGAAGGGTTGCTTCAACAGTCTAACTTGTTGCGATTACCGATGTAGATGACACTGCTTCAACAACTTAACTGACTTAATTGGTTATGGGGTTGCTACTGATTTAACTGTTGGAATCGTGTTGGAACATGTTTTTTAAGCATTTGTTTGCATACAATTTCTTTAGGGGAAATATTCTACTTCCTTTAAATCCACCAACACCATTTTCGGATTGAAGTTCTTTAAAGAGTTATTCAATAAAAAAGGGACAACTAATTTTAAATGTGTAGTCCTTTAAGAGGAAAGAGTGACAAACCAATATTAGCAGTAAATTATAAGAATAGTTGTTATAAGAAAGTGATTTAAAAAGCAAAAAATGATGTTTGTGGAATACTGAGTGCTTATAGCCTAACCTATTCTGTAGCATAACTTATCTTACCCCACACGTTTTTTTTATACAAGGAATAAGTTTTTTCTCATTTTACTTTGAAACTTTCTGATTTTTTTCTTGAAAAGTATACAATAAGATAAAAATTTAATATACAGGTACTTCTAATTTTCCTTAAAACAAAAGTTTTCTACGTCAAGAAATTAGAGTTTCGCAAATGAAAACATGGAATGGCCAAAAACTGTAACTACACAGCAGAATTTATGGTTAGGTTTGCATGTAAAACGATGAACCGTATCAATAAAATATAAAACTGGCATCAGGAAAAAAATATATCTTTTACTTTTAAGGAATTTTTAAAACTGGCATATTTTACCCTGAGCCTTATTTTACCCCACCTGACCCTACTACTATAATTACGTGTCTTGTGAAAAAGATATATTGAGATCCCCATTTGTATAAGATATCCCACGGCCGACTAACTAATATGACCACAGAAACTCTCTTGGACGTAACACTATCCTTTCGGTTAGGGGGTTGTCGGTTGTCCCAAAAGCAAGGAACGAAGCATGTTTGGAACCTGAAAAGTATAATCGGCTGGATGCAAATAGGTTTCGTACTTTTCTTCGGATCCGAACGGATAAAGTGACGTCGCGAAGAGCTTCCAATGCTTTAGAGTTGAGTAGGTCATGGATACTTCCGGTATATTAAATCTTGGCATGGTTTAATTATCAGAGCCCACAGACAAAAAATTCTAAAAGAACTCAAATCGCCTACTTTCCTGTTATTTAAATGCTGAAATTCTTATTGGAAAATAAGTAGGTTTGTAATAGTAATAAGTCATCTAGAACCGTTTCTAGACAATATTTATACACAATAGAAAAAAAACCGCCAAACACAGCATCCAGTTGTAAATTGAACCTTTAAAATAAAAAAAAACAACTACTTTTTCATTAATTTTCTTTCGCAAAATATCTGCTTAATCGTCTGCTTAATTTCGAACAAAAAAATAATTTTTAAGATCCGACAATTAGAATCTATTTTGGAAGATACGGACGGACAGACGGACATCGTCACCGTGTAAATGCCTACATTTTCCTTTTTTTAAAATTATTTTGAATTAAAAGAAAAGAAAAGAAGGCTAAAAGATAATAAGTTTCATACCCTAATGACATTGATGATTGAATAGTCGATGACACAAGTCCGTATGTGTTTAAATCAGCTGGAAATCCTTGATTCCTAGTAAAATATTTCACTTAGTTTTTTACACAAGTTTATAAATATTATCTAAGTATATTTGGTAACTACTAAAAACTTGATCACGTTTAAATAATACACCTAAAACCTTAAGAGGGACTGTCAGTCCCATAGAACTAATGCATTAATTTTAAAATCCCAACTTTTGCAAAAGAATTGCTTTGCCATGTTTTCCCATTTTAACCAGGTATGGGAATCATCATAACATCAATTTAAAACAAAATTGAAAGAAAAATAACTTCGGGTTATTTAATTATTAATTGATAAAGTTTTAAAACAGTGTCGACATCTGCTGTATAGTTTTGGCATTTGAAAACTTCAAAAATATATAATTAAATAACTAGATAACATTTTCGTTTCAAATTTGTTTCAGTTCGATGTTATGTTGATTCCCATACCAGGGGGGAAACGGCTAACATGGCAAAGCACTACTTCTGCGGAAGTTGTGATTCCAAAACTAATGCATTAGCTCTAAGGAACTGACAATCCCTCTTAGCCAATAAAATTCTAATATTAACTGATTTCCCATTCACTTGTTGAGTTGTTATGAAGAATCTTCATATTGCATAGAATTATGTCTTAATTAATGAGAAGGACTTTATTATGTATAAATGGATATGTTTTCTTTAAAAAAATAGTTCATCTACTTCACCACTGTTTTTCAAAGGGTAAAGTATATTACAAACATTTTTCTATTAGTTATAGCAGAATGGCTTGCATGTAATTGGAAAATTTAAGTTGTTTCTACATAAGTATTAAAATAAATTACTTTGCGTAATCATTTTATGCAGAAGCCAAACCGCAAAAACTCCGATTTTGTTTTTTCATTTTGATTGACATTACCATGCATCCTTTGGGCTTCACGTATGATGTTATTCTAATAGCACTTGCATAGTAATTGGCATCAATAAAAATAAAACAGGTATATGGGTCATTCTCAAAAAGTTTTACAATTCCAACTTTCAAATTGTTTAAAAATAAAGTTGAGTTTTATTTGAAATATTTGTTACTATTACATGAAGAATTCTCTTATCTAATGAAACTCCACAAAATCTGGAGTTACATAATAAAATTTTGCCATACATGATAAAAATCTGAGGCATACATGATAAAAAATATTTATCATGTATGCCTCTATTCAAATTTTTGAACTAAACACAATACCGAGAGTTATTTAATGGACGTAGATAAAATATGAGTACAGACACCACACTAGAATCGCTTTCAATTGTAAATTTTCCACAGTATAAATATTTTCAAAGACAGCTAGCAGCGCTTCTGATTCCTCAGTTTTAACTAAGTTTTTAATGTTTTTGAATACGATTTTTTTTTGCTTCTGTATTCAATTACAAATATTTGCTTCCATTCATTTGATCGATGTAATATGCTTAATTTTTGTCCAGTTTATAAAATTTAAACAAAAATTAAAAAGATATCTGTGATACTTCACAGGTAAGATTTTTTAGATAGAAATATTTTTGGTTATTTTATTCTTCACAACCTATACTTGTAATAGAGTAAATTATTCTAAGCTATTTTATAGTTCAGGGATTATTTTCTTAGTAAAATATTTCTGTAAAAACTATAATTGGCCTTCTTGGCCACATGCATTGATCAAATGGAAGATAAAACAAGAAGTTCTCAAAGAACTAAAATAGCCTACTTTCCTGTTTTTTAAATAGTTACTGAAATTCTAATCGGGAAACAACTAGGTTCCTAACAGTAAATATCATCAACAACCGTTTCTACACTAGATTTATAAACATTAAAAAAGCAAATGCAATGAATGCAAAAAACTTGCCACTTTCTTGGTAAATAATTAAGGAACAATCAAAGAATAACATTGTTCTACATTTTATGACGTCATTCCAAACTGATTCATGAAAAATTATTTTGCTTCAAATATTTTTAAATAAATAAATTTTCTCATGAAATTGTTGATTTGGCAACAGTGATTTAACTGACTCAAAATTGAATTTCAATGCTAATTCAATGGAAAATTCGCCGACAGATATTAGATTTATGTCCGCCCGGAAGTACAGACAGGCAGACAAAAAGTATGAAAGTTGGGTCTCTGAGGTCATATCTTTCTAACAAAAAAAAAGAGTTTTTAAGATCTGATGGATAGAACCGATTTTAGAAGTGGGGTACGGACAGACAGACAGACAGACGGACATCGACCGCATGTCAATACCTACTTTTTCGTTTTTTTTTATTCTTTCGAATTAAAAAAAAAAGAAAAGTAGGCTAAAAAAGGTAACAGAGTGGACATTGAATAATTGCACTTACCTTACTTTTTCAAACTTTAGTCTTTTTTCTCAGAAACTAAAATTTTATGAGAAAATTTTCAGCCATTTCAAAAATAAAAGTCTATGGTAGTACTTATTCCAGCAAACAACTTCATTTATTTTGCATTTTATGTCGTGAAATTTTGGTAACAGAGTGGACAAAAAAAACCTCTGTGATTCTGTGGGACAAAATATAATAGTCCACAAAAGAAAATGCTTTTTTAGCCTACTTTTCTTTTTTTAATTCGAAAGAATTAAAAAAAATTAAAAAGTAGGTATTGACATGCGGTCGATGTCCGTCTGTCTGTCCGTACCCCCCTTCCAAAATCGGTTCTATCAATCGGATCTTAAAAATGCTTTTTTTGTTAGAAAGCTATGACCTCAGAGACCTAACTTTCATACTTTTTGTCCGCCTGTCTGTACGTCCGGACGGATATAAATCTACTACATGTCAGCGAATTTCCCATTGATTCAATTTTGAGTCAATTAAATCACTGTTGCCAAATAAACAATGGCATGAGAAACTTTATTTAAAAATATTTGAAGCAAAATAATTTTTTCATGAATCAGTTTCGAATGATGTCATAAAATTTAGCACTATGTGATTCTTTGATTGTTTATGCATTGTTTACCAAGAAAACGGAAAGGCATATTTTTTGCATACAATTATGCTTAGTTTAATTTACATATCTTATATTTTTAATGTAGTTTGGAGTAGTTTCATTACTTATGTTATTAATAAATATTGAATTATTCTTTGAACTACAAATAAATCGTGCAGACGATAAATTATATTAAGTTAATTTGAGAAAGAATATTAATGAAAATAGTTGATTTTGGCTTTTACAAGTTTAAATTATAGCTGGATGTTGTGTTTAGTGATTTTTTTCCGAATGTGTATAAATCTAGGGTAGAAACTGTTGTTGATGATATTTACTGTTAAGAACCTAGTTGTTTTCCTATTAGAATTTCAGTAAGTATTTAAGTAACAGGAAAGTAGGCTATTTTAGTTCTTTAAGAACTTCTTGTTAACTAAGTGATACTCAAAAGCTTATTTGATAACAAATATACCTGTCAATCAATATATGCGTCGATAAATACAAAATATTCATTTTAAGTTACAATCATATTCTCTTGTTCTTTATTTTTTTTTTGTCATGGGACACGTGAATTTTACTAACTATGAGTTTTTAAATGAAATCTCAAACTTTTGTTTTAGTATTTTTTTATTTTTAAATATTGCTTCATTAACTTAAAAGTGCGTTCTTTTATGCAGTTTAAGTGAAAATTCATTAACAATAAAATTAAAAATACTATAAGTAATAAAACCTGGTGGTCACAATTTGTAACATTTTTTTAGAATGACCCATATACACAATTTTATTCCAGATCCATTTAAATAATCTTCGTGTCTATGCCATTACCATTCCTAAATATATTTTTTAAATAGGTTTAACAAATCGTTGATTACTGTTTTAGAATTATTATTATTAGCAGCAGCATCGTGTTCAAAAATTTTAATGTATAATATATCCATACATAATGATCTGTCTGTCTTTTCTGTTATAGGATCGTACAACTACTAATACTGTCAAATTTCAAATTTTTCAAGAAAATCCATTTAATATAACGTGAAACTGAGCTTATTTTTATATTGTTATTTTAGAAAAAAAATTCGAATTTTCTGAAAAAACCCTTTTCTAAAATCTGTAATTTTTTTCTTTAGATTGAAAAATAATAAATACTTTTAAAGAAACTTAAAATTAAATGTTTATTATTTCATTACTTCAAAACTAATTTTATTTAAAATATTGCGGTTTCATGACGTTTGCAGTCTATTCCCATTTATTTGGTTATTATGATTTTCTGGATATTCTGTTGAGCCTTCATGACTATTAAGCAAAATGTTAGTAACTATATGACATGTGGTTATAAACTTCACAGAGTTCATATTAGTGTTTTAAGTTCTATTTTGAAATATCAAACTAATTTTACTAACTACATTTCTTTATATAAGTTTATAATCGTTTTAAATCATTTTACTGAATATTTTTTGTACATAATTATTTTTGAAATTATTCCAAAAAAATATTTAAAGGTTTATTTTTATGAAGAATTGTGATGAATTTATAGTGCATTTTATAGCTTTTCATTGGTTTACATTAATATTATAATTAAACAGCGGAAACAATAATAATTATGTATCCATTGGTTATTATACCAGATTGGTATCTTTGATTGTTTTTCGTGCGAGAACGGGTTAATTTGTGTCTAATTCGTCCTATATTTATCAGTTTAAACGATCAACAACATTAGTGAATTTAATATCAAGAAAATTAAAATTATTAAATCAGAAATCTAATTTTTTCTAGTTTAAAATAAAAAGTTCTAATTCTAAAAACCCTCTAAAAGTCTGAAGCTTTAATTGAAAAAAATAAGATACTATAATAACTAAAACTAAGAGTTTAAACACTGTAAAAAAGCAGGAGGTTTACTTGAAAATATTGGCCTGCTGAGCTGCCCATTTTCTTCAAGTAAACTTCCTGGAAAACGCAAGGAGTACCTTTCGGACGTAAAGGCAAATGAAACGAAAGACCACGTCTATAAACCAAAGTTCCTCTTTGTAAGTCCAATGAAAACAAATATTTTCTAAGCTACATTTCTCTAGCTGAGTTACAGGTCTCTATAATCCCACTTTTGAAACTTTTCGAATATTTTTTTCAAAAATTATTTATTGAAAATTCAAAAAAATATTTAAATTACTTTTTTAAAAAGTGGGATTATAGGGATTTGTAACTCAGTTACATTTATCATAGTAAAAAAACAGCTAGAGAAATGTAGCTCAAAAAATATTTGTTTCCATTGGATTAACGCAGAGGCACTTTGGTTTGGGGACCCGTGGTCATTCGGTCTAATTCGCCCTTAATCAGAAACAGATTCTTAAAACATTAGTAAATTTCCTAAAAAAGAAGAATTAAAGAATTAAAAGAAGAATTTTTTCCATATGAAATACAAAAGTTTTATACGGGATATGACAGCACTGTCTTTTTTGTGATTCATTTGCAAAGAACAGAGGTTGCTCAGGATGACGTCTGTCGTAATTCGAATCACTGACCTGAAGGACCACTCTTCATACCCATTTCAATATCTGCGCTCATCGAATTACGGCCATGGTTGCTTATATTTTTTGAGACGCATTACATTGAATTGTTAGAAAAGATAGCTCATTAAATAGTTTTATTATGTATATGAAGAATACCTGAAAACCCCAAAAATATATAAAAAAGCGATGGTAACTTGAATAAGACAGGAAAATGTATGGTATATATGAGGAAAATTACGGTAATTTTTTTTTACAGTATAGCACTTACGTGGCGCTTTGTAGCATCCCTGTAAACGTACTAATGAGTTTCGCACCGAGGCCTATCCCTGCCAACACAAGTGCAATAACGATGAAATACATATTCCTGTAAAAAGAAAGAAATCATTACAAAACATAGAGAACCAATTAAAAAATAAAAATAGCAAAAAAATATATTCAAATTACAGAAGGAGAAGTTTAAACAACCTATTTAGAAGAATAGTAATTATTTTTAAAAACATTAACCACCAGTTCCTTCTTCATTAAAACAGACTTAGTGTGATATCAGATGGAACGATCGTTCCGCCCGCCAATCTCAAAATGACTCCAAGGGCTGAATATATGCTCTGCGCTTTTCGCCATTCTGCACATTACGTTAAAAGCGAAAGCGAATTTATATTCTATCAGGCAAACTAAACTTCGTAGAACAATAAAAAAAATTACTGAAGAGAGTTTTTGTGGATTACTTTACATAAATTAAATTGGGTTTTTCTAAAATAAAAAACAGCGAAGAAAAAATTATGGAAATTTACGAAAATGAATCTGTTCTACACCAATTTTGACCAAGTGTCTGCTCCCACCTACAGCCATTACTAGACCATGTTGTTGTGAATCGGCATTCCACTTTCTAAATTTTATCGCGAGCAGATAGATAACTATTTTTTATCGTCTGCGAGAAACTTTTGTTTAGTTTATTGGCAACTGTAATAATGTTCATGTTCTTTTTTGTAGAGATAAAATTCGTTGCTTTTTTCTTCCTGTCAAAAATGGTTGTTAATTTTTAGTTTAAATATTTTAGCTACTTCTTTTAAATAAGTTCTATCTAATTTGTGACATTTGGCATCCCTGCCGGGACTCGAGGTTTAAGGTCTCGGACGAACTATATACTATTTGCTACGAGGTAAGAACTTTTCTAACTGCTACGAGATGGAATCCATATTCAAAGTGAAAGGCTTAAAGAAGGAAGATTTAAAATCAGTGGCTGAAGCGTTGGGTGAAATAATATCAACGGAAATGAATATTGGCGAGATCAAGAGGAAGATTTCCGAAAACAAAACAGCACAAGACGATCCAGAATTTGTTAAGGAACTTTTGTCGACAGCGGTTACTGAAAGAAAGGAAGAAAAAGAATTGGAATTGGCGAGAGGAAAGGAAGAAAAAGAATTGGAATTGGCGAGAGAAAAGGAAGAGCGAGAATTCGAATTGCAAAAAGCTAAGCAAGAAAATGATTTGAAAATTGAGTTGGCGAGAATACAAGCTAACCAAGTTGCCAATCCTAACTTATTTAACACTCAAGCCTTTCCAAATGATGATAATTGTAAGAGAAGATTTACACTCCCGAAATTAGAATTTAGAAAATTTGGAGGAGACATTAAAGAATGGTTGCCGTTCTGGGGGCAGTTTTCTAACATCCACAATGATGAGGATATAGCCCCGGAGGACAAGTTCCAGTATCTAGTCCAAGCTACAGTTGTCGGATCAAGGGCAAGAGAGGTTATAGAAAGCTTTCCACCGACAGGAGATAACTATGCTAAAGCAGTGGATTCCTTGAAGACACGATTCGGGAAAGAAGATCTTTTAATTGAGGTTTATGTAAGAGAGTTATTGAAACTGATTATTTCCGTGCAGACTCAAGAGAAACCATGTATCACTTATTTGTACGACAAGCTTGAATCCTATATGAGGGCCCTTGATACATTGGGTGTAACTACGGATAAATGTGCCTCAATACTTTATCCAATGGTGGAATCGTGTTTTCCACATGACTTTCTAAAGGCTTGGAACCGAAGTGTTACTTCACATTCGAAGAAAGAAGCTAAAGACAGACTGGATGACTTGCTAAATTTCCTGAAGACTGAGGTTGAAGGTGAGGAGCGAATAAGTTTGGCGATGTCCGGTTTTGGGATAAATAAGGATAATGAAACGAAAATAAAGAAGAAAAGATTTGAAGAAAATTCCAACCGCATACCAACTGCCTCATCTTTATTGATCACAGCTGATAAAGGGCTAGTTTGTCTATTTTGTGAAAAATCTCACAAGAGCCATGAATGTAAAGCAACATCTAATATGTCTTTCGAAGAGAAAAAATCTATTTTACTAAAGAAAAATGCATGTTTCAAGTGCTTAACGACCAAATCATCATTCACGCTCATGCCCGATGAACATCAAATGTGCGAAGTGTGGAATTCGTGGGCACAATACAATCATGTGCTGTGGAAAGAGGAATAGTCAGAATGGTAATAAGGAGGCGTCAAAAGAGGTCCAAAACAACAAGCACTCTGAAAATAGCGTTTTATCAAACCAAACGGATGAAGTTGATGTTCTTCTGCAAACTCTTACTGTTAAAGTCAGTAACGGTGATAATAAAGAAATGTTGATAAGAGCAATGATTGATACTGGTTCGCAGAGATCGTATGCTACAAAGGAAATAATAGAGATGTTAGGATTTGAACCAGTCAAGGAAGTCAAACTAGTGCATACATTATTTGGTGGAAAACAAACCGAAGAAGAGACTCATAAGGAATACATTTTGAATTTGAGTGATTTGGAAAATACATTTAATTGCCGTATCCAAGTATTGGATCAGAAGAAAATTTGCAATGATATAGCCCGAGTTCCATTTGGAGAATGGATAAGAGAAATGGAATGTATGGATATACTTATTTCGGATAGAGAAGACCAGTCTAGATGTATGGACACTAAAATTCACTTATTGATTGGAGCAGATGTGGCCGGAAAATTGTTAACAGGTAAATTACATTCCTGTAAAACTGGCCCAGTTGCTGTTCATACAAAATTAGGTTGGACACTAATGGGAAAAATTCCTCGAACTCAGGCCAGAAATAGGAGCGACGTGTTAACTGTTACTTCGCTTCTATGCAACAATCTAGATAATTTGTGGAAGTTGGATCTTATAGGTATTTCTGAGTCTCCAAGCAACAAGAGCGAAGAGTTAATACTGGACGAAGCAATTTCGCATTTTAGACAAACTGTCACTAGAGATTTTGAAGGAAGATATGAAGTTGCGTTGCCATGGGTTCACGATAAAGAAAACTTAAGCAACAACAGAGAAGTGGCAGAAAAAAGGCTTTACACGACGAAGAGGAAGCTGGAAAATTCGGGTCACGAAATTGAATACAGAGCTGTTTTCAAGGATTGGTTGTCAAAGGGCATTATTGAACTGGCACCTGATGTTTCGAACAATGAAGTGCATTACCTTCCCCACAGGGCTGTGATAAAGGAAAGCAGTGCTAGCACGAAAATCCGACCAGTATTTGATGCTTCTGCTAAAAAGAAGGGTATGCACTCACTCAACGACTGTTTGGAAAAGGGTCCAAACATGGTAGCCGACATCCCTTCCTTGTTGACAAAATTCAGGATGAAAGCTGTAGCAGTGACATCTGACATTGAGAAAGCTTTTTTGCAAATTGGAATTCGTGAAAGGGATCGCGACTTTTTAAGATTTCTTTGGTACGATGAAGCACAGAATATAGTTGAATATAGGCATAAGCGGGTTGTATTTGGTGTAACATCTAGTCCCTTTTTGCTAAACATAACTCTGAATCACCATTTAGATGCCTCACCCACAGAGCTGCAAAGTACAGCACAGCATTTGAAAGCTTCCTTCTATGTGGACAATTGCATCACCAGTTTTGATACGGTGGAAGAAATGGAGAAGTTTGTCTTAGAGTCTCGTTTTCTTCTGTCTAGTGCTCATTTCAATCTGCGAGATTGGATAAGTAATGTCGACTCAAGAGTTCTAGATCGCAGTGGTGTAGAAAAAACTAGTCTTCTTGGTTTAAATTGGAACGTTAGTGATGATACACTGTCTTGCGTTGTCAAGGACTTTGATAGTGAAGCATCTTTGACGAAAAGAAAAGTCCTATCTATTTCTAGCAGCATATTTGATCCAATTGGTTACACAAGCCCTGTGATGCTCATACCCAAGATTATCTTGCAAAAATCTTGGACTTTGAAACTATCTTGGGACGAAAACTTACCAGAAGATATTTCTAAAGAATTTCGAAAATGGTTAAAAACCTTAACAAAGCTACAAGAGATAAAAATACCTAGATGGATTTTGCAAACTGTCGGGGAACTTATACAATTGCATGTCTTTTGTGATGCCTCTCAAAGTGCTTATGCTACATGTATATTTCTAAGATATGAAACTGCCAACCATGTTGAATGTTCCTTAGTGCAAGCTCGAAGTAGGGTGGCGCCTCTCAAAAAAGTTTCAATTTCTAGGCTTGAGTTGCTTGCATGTCTCATCAATGCAAGACTTTCTCAAAGGGTGATCATCGATCTTGGCTATGAAAACATACCCATTACCTTTTGGTCGGACTCCACCAATGCTTTATATTGGATTAAACGCAATAAAAATTGGAGCGTTTTTGTCATGAACAGAGCTAATGAAATTAGAAAGTTAACAGAACCTGACTGCTGGAGGCACATTCCCGGTAACGAAAATCCAGCTGATCTACCATCTCGAGGATGCTCAGCGGAAAAGTTACTTCAATTAAAATGGTGGGAGGGATCTCAATGGTTACGTAATCCGGAAGAAGAATGGCCTACGTCCCATGCCATTCCAGATATGGACGTTATACAAGCAGAGAAGAAGAAAACTATCATTGCTGCCACAAACGTAAGCACTGCGAAGTTCGAGTTTTTCCCAAAAATATCTTCGTTCAGAAAAATCACGAGAGTATTGGGTTGGATTATACGCTTTCTCAAGAATTGCAAAAGAACAAAAGAGAAGGTTTGTGGAGGGTTATCAGTTGAGGGGCTTGAATACGCAGAAACAGTCATTTGGAAACAAGTTCAAGAAGAGAGCTTTGATAAACAAACCTTTAATATCCAGACCTATTTAGATGAAGATGGCCTAATTAAAGTTAAATCAAGAATATCTATGAGAGAAGATCTTAAGACTTTTCGGTATCCTGTATTATTACCGTCTACGCATCAATTGGTGGAAAAAATAATCTTGCAAGAACATACAGATAATTGCCACGCTGGAATTCAAGTAATTATGTCAAGACTTCGAGAACGGTATTGGATATTAAAGAGTAGGAAAACCATTAGAAAAGTTTTGAAGAAGTGCATAAAATGCGCGAGGTTCACGACCACTCCTATCGAGACGCCAGTAGCTCCTTTACCAGAGGATCGAGTGCGAGACGCTCATGTCTTTGAAGTTGTAGGAGTCGATCTATGTGGACCCATGTACTTGAAAGACAAAACAAAATGTTGGGCTGTCCTGTTTACCTGTGCAGTATATCGTGGTGTTCACATCGAATTAGTGACATTTTTGACAACTGACAGTTTCATTTTAGCCCTGAGAAGGTTCATAGCTCGAAGGGGACGACCGTCAACTATTTACTCAGACAATGGAACTAATCTAGTTGGAACTTCTAATGCTTTGCGACACGTAAATTGGGAAAAAGTGCAAGAACTATCGACGATAAAGAAAATCCAATGGAAGTTCAACCCTCCATCCTCGCCATGGTGGGGAGGTTTTTGGGAAAGGCTGATTGGTTCCCTGAAAAGAATACTTAGACGAGTAATTGGCAATGCTTGCTTACAGGCTGAAGAATTAAGTACAGTGTTGTGCGAAGCAGAGAGTTTGATCAACTCTAGACCAATGACTTACATCTCTGAAGACGTCGACGATTTAAAGGTGCTGTCCCCATCAATGTTTCTTAATGAAATAGAAGAGTTTGCAGTGGCAGACTTTAAAGAAATAGACGTTAAGACGATGAATAGTAGATTTGCATATAGACTTCGTCTCCGAAACGACCTCCGGAAGCGTTTTCGGAATGAATATCTCGGACAATTAAGGGAATATTACAAGGTAAAAGGGGATCAACATGTGAAAGAGGGAGATGTCGTTTTGATAGGCGATACGAACTGCAAACGGCTAAGCTGGCCATTAGCAAGAATTTCGAAATTGTTACCTGGAAGAGATGGAAATGTTCGACTTGTCCAAGTGAAGACCAGTTATGGAACAATTTTGCCGATACAACGTATTTACCCGCTTGAGGTACAGGAAGCGGAAAGGCGGACCCATTTCCAGTCGAAAAGCTCACCATCCGAAAACACCGACTCTGAACCGAATGATAAATGTGTGCGAACTAGATACGGCCGATGCTCACGAGCACCAAATCGTTTGAACTTTTTGAACTACTAGTATTTCAACTATTAAGTTCAAAGGTGGGAGAATGTTGTGAATCGGCATCCCACTTTCTAAATTTTATCGCGAGCAGATAGATAACTATTTTTTATCGTCTGCGAGAAACTTTTGTTTAGTTTATTGGCAACTGTAATAATGTTCATGTTCTTTTTTGTAGAAATAAAATTCGTTGCTTTTTTCTTCCTGTCAAAAATGGTTGTTAATTTTAGTTTAAATATTTCAGCTACTTCTTTTAAATAAGTTCTATCTAATTTGTGACACATGTATCTGAAAGCGATTTCTACTAAACGATTAAGATTGCCCTAGTTTGTATTCTGACGTAAGTTCAAAATTTAAAAAACAATTATTTCTTTTTTTAATTAATTAAAATCAATATTAGCTTTGGCGGTACGGTTGTGCGATAAACTAGCCATCTTAGTGGCCATATTCCACCGAAACCGCGCCAACCGAGGTTTTCTATATTTTCGTCGAAAAGTGTGGGAAACGACGAACATTAGTGTTGAATCTTAGTCGCCTCATTTAAACAATTGGGTGGATTAAAGTGGATAGTTACAGCATCTAAAAAACATTGTTTATCAAATATCTGAATAGACATATGGAAAAAAATGTGTAATTAATAAACAGAATGCGTCATTTAAACTTTCAGGCGTTTTTATTTAAAGAAAATATATCAACAACGCGAGTGGATGGTTGGTTGGTAGCCATATATTTCCAGGCTTTCCCGCTTGGTCACAAAGAACCGCTTATAAACCTTCGTCAAGAAGGACGGACACGACATACACACACATACAAGACAGATGCTGCCATCTATTGCCACCTCCACATTTTAGACATGTCCCTGAAGGGTAGGGAAATAGTCTCCAGGGACCTGTACCCGTGATAAACTGCGCAATGACCAACCACAGGACTTTCGAACCCAGCAGATTTAACGAACACGTACTCCGCATATACTCGGTGGGTCTTCTGAGGTGTCGAGACTCGATCGCGAGACATTCCCATCCCGAGACCGAGATCTTAACCACTAGGATCCGACGGCCCTAACGCAAGTGGAATGATTGATCTAGAAATGAAAACAGGCATATTTGGTTGCCAGATTCAGTTCAAATTAACATTCAAACATTTATGCACTTTGCTTTTTTTATGAAAAGTAAGAAATAATATTTGTTCTAAGAGGCTATACAACTCCCCATAAACATTGACATTATGTCACCTATTTTGTAGTCATATTGCCTTTCCATCCTTCGTTCTTGTTCATGAAACTTGTTCTTGTTAATCCCTCCTACCGCAAAATGCATCTCATTAAATTAATTTTTCCCTCCTAAAAAACTTTGTAATCTCGATATACAGAACACCAAGAAAAAAGTGCTCAGATTTCTTTAACAAACTTTGAATGCTGCATAACAGTTTCAATTTGAATTTAATGCTGAAATATTTATTTTTGCAACTAGTGTGAAAAGTAAGACTTTTTTAAACGAGTTGAATAAAATGAATTCACGAGTTTAAAAAAGGCTATTTTCGACGTGTTGTCATAGACTATTTTTAGCCTACTTTTCTTTTTTTAATTCGAAAGAATTAAAAAAATGAAAAAGTAGGTATTGACATGCGGTCGATGTCCGTCTGTCCGTCTGTCCGTCCGTACCCCCCTTCCAAAATCGGTTCTAATCATCGGATCTTAAAAATTCTTTTTTTGTTAGAAAGCTATAACCTCAGATACCCAACTTTCATACTTTTTGTCCGTCTGTCTGTACGTCCGGACGGACATAAATCTACTATCTGTCGGCGAATTTCCCATTGAATTAGCATTGAAATTCAATTTTGAGTCATTTAAATCACTGTAGGTATTGAAATGCGGTTGATGTCCAACTGTCTGTCTGTCCATCTGTCTGTCTGTTCGTATGTCTGTCTGTTCGTATGTCTGTCCGTCTGTCTGTCCGTCTGTCTGTCCGCCTGTCTGTCCGTTTGTCTGTCTGTCTGTACCCCCCTTCCAAAATCGGTTCTAATCATCGGATCTTAAAAATTCTTTTTTTGTTAGAAAGCTATGACCTCAGATACCCAACTTTCATACTTTTTGTCCGTCTGTCTGTACGTCCGGACGGACATAAATCTACTATCTGTCGACGAATTTCCCATTGAATTAGCATTGAAATTCAATTTTGAGTCATTTAAATCACTGTTGCCAAATCAACAATGGCATGAGAAACTTTATTTAAACATATTTGAAGCAAAATAATATTTTCATGAATCAGTTTGGAATGACGTCATAAAATGTAGAACAATTTGATTCTTTGATTATTCATTAATTATCTACCAAGAAAGCGGCAAGGCATACTTTTGCATGCAATTATGCTTAGTTTTAATTTACATTTCTTGTTTTTTAATGCAGTTCGGAGTAGTTTCATTACTTTTGTTATTAATAAATATTTATTCTTCGAACTACAAATAAATCACGAGCAGATGATAAATAATATTTAATTAATTTGCGAACGAATATTAAGGAAAATAGTTGATTTTGGCTTTTAGAAGTTTAAATTATAGCTGGGTGCTGTGTTTCGATTTTTTTTTCTAATGTGTATAAATCTAGTGTAGAAACGGCTGTTGATGATATTTACTTTAGGAACCTAGTTTTTTTCCCGATTAGAACTTCAGTAAGTATTTAAGTAACAGGAAAGTAGGCTATTTTAGTTCTTTATGAACTTCTTGTTTATAATAACGTTCAAAAAGTATTTCTTAGATTGGCATCGGAAATAAAACGCCAAATAAAGAATCACGTTCAAATGAAGAATTTTACACCAATCACAAAGCCGCCGAATAAAATATCACGCTCAAATAAAGAATTTTACACAAATCAGATGCTCTTATTTACTTTGTCGCACTAGTGCGTAAAAGTAACTTCGAAACACGATTACGTTAAAAGCATCACTTTTGCCACGGTTATTGATTTGAAAATAGTTATTTATGCAACTAGTGTGAAAAGTAAGGCTTTTTTAAACGAGTTGAATAAATTATTCCACGAGCGAGGTACGAAGCGAGTGAAATAAATTCACGAGTTTAAAAAAGGCTATTTTCAACGTGTTGTCATACACTATTTCTTATGATAACGTGCAAAAAAGTATTTATTAAATTAGAATTTATTGATTGGCTTATTAATTATTTTATTATCACGTTCAAATAATTTGAAGGTGATTATTTATATTAATGATAATTTTAAAATCACGTGCAAAAAGTATTTCTTAGATTGGCATTGGAAATAAGACGCCAAATAAAGAATCACGTTCAAATAAAGAATTTTCCACCAATCACAAAGACGCCGAATAAAATTTCACGCTCAAATAAAGAATTTTACACCCATCAGATACAAACAAAAATTGTCTACCAACAACAGGCCAGAGGCCCAGCAAGGTTGGTCTAAAATAAATCTAATACATTACCAGTCTCCAATGACCGTCAAGTTTCTTCTTAAAATCTTCTACTATCTTCGAATGCACAACATAATCTGGTAAAGCATTCCACTCATTGACAACTCTATTGTAAAAATAATGTTTTCTTACTTCCCTTCTAAAGCTCGATTTATTCAATTTCTGATCATGTCCTCGGGTCCGGTTTTTTTAGTTAAAACCTAAGCCCTCCATGTCTCCCTGTTTTATGAACTTAAATAACTGTATTAAATCACCCCTAGATCTCCTGTTTTCCAGGGAATATGTGTCTAAAGAACTTAATCTGTTATCATAAACAATACCTAATAAACCCTTAATCATTTTTGTAGCCCTATACTGAACTTTTTCAAGCAACTGTATATCTTTTCTGAAGAGGGAGACCAAAACTGAACTGAAGAGATGTTCTTGTTTACTTTGTCGCACCAGTGCGTAAAAGTAACTTTGAAACACGATTATGTTAAAAGCATCAGTTTTACCACGATTATTGATTTGAAAATAGTTATTTATGCAACTAGTGTGAAAAGTAAGGCTTTTTTTAAACGAGTTGAATAAATTATTCCACGAGCGAGGTACGAAACGAGTGAAATAAATTCACGAGTTTAAAAAAGGTTATTTTCAACGTGTTGTCATACACTATTTTTTTATAATAACGTGCAAAAAAAGTATTATTAAATTGACATTTATTGATTGGCTTATTAATTATTTTATTATCACGTTCAAATGATTTGAAGGTGATTATTTATATTAATGACTATTTTAAAATCACGTGCAAAAAGTATTTCTTAGATTGGCATTGGAAATAAGACACCAAATAAAGAATCACGTTCAAATAAAGAATATTACACCAATCACAAAGCCGCCAAATAAAATATCACGCTCAAATAAAGAATTTTACACCAATCAGATGCTCTTATTTACTTTGTTGCACTGGTGCGTAAAAGTAACTTTGAAACACGATTTCGTTAAAAGCATTACTTTTGCCACGATTATTGATTTGAAAAAGTTAGTTTTTTTTGCATGATATTATAAAAAGTTAGTTTTTTTTTTGCATGATATTATAAAGATATATTTTGTTTTAAAAGAGATGATGGCACACACATGTAGTGTTACCGAAGATATTACAATACTCCGTGTCCACAAGAGGTACCTCAAGGTAAAGACCAAGTTGCTTTGGCTCCTTGGTGAGTCTTCTTTAAAAATAACAACAAGTAGGGGTTTGTTACAGAATCTGTCATTTGAACCGCTTCCCCACAGCATTTGTGATCAGCAAGAAACAAACTATTTATACACCACAGAAAGAAATTCGCCAAACAGGGCCTTTAGCTACTTGTAATTCAAACTTTAAAACGCCAAAATTATCTATTTCCATTAATCTTCTGTCTCAGAGACTTTATAGTTTGCTAAATTTGTTTGAAGTTCGAAGAATAATGATGTAATTTTTTTTAAAATATCTTTGTGTCGCCAAAATTTCCCATTTACATTTCTTTCGAAAACTCAGTTATTATTTACGTTTGTCAAATTAATTTACAGTTCGAAAAATATATAATTAGTAAAATTGATGCTTTAAAAATAAAAGCGAAACTTTGCATATTTTTTATACAAAGTTAGAATTCTCTATGAATCTTTCTTCATACATATATAATTAACCATCAAAAGAACTGTCAATTGATATATATTACAACATTCCAAATTGAACTATCTATATATATAAAAGGCAAAGTCCTGACTGACGGACTCACTGACTCACTCATCCATGTATCAACGCCCAGCCAAAACTACTTGAGGTACAGCTACCAAATTTAAGCAAAATATTCTTTTTATATCGTAGGAGTCATTTAAGAAGCGATTTTTTGAAAATCGAAACCAAACGGTTGTAAGAGGGCAAAACGTGAGTCGATTTCTCCATAGGAATAGCATTGTAAGATTGGAATTTATACTTTTTTATTTTCAATTTAAAAGAAATTTCAGCGCGTTTAGCCTAAACGAAAATAAAATATAAACATGTAAAAGCACGTGAGTTTACTTTGTAAGATTGTTATTTGAAAATCCTTATTTTATTTTATTTTATTTATTGATTATCTTTTGAAATTGTATACTGGACCAGGCTTTTCTTTGTTTATGAAACTGTCGATTTAAAACAGCTATGATATAAAGACCGAATGATTTTTGGAATTGGCACCTTTTGGCGAAGTTGAAAATTTAAGGTAGGGTAGCTATACCCATCCAGTTGTATGGGTTAGGGTTAGTTTGAATTATCGTCGAACTAGAGCTACCCATGAGTTCTATTGGCCATATTTAAGTAACGAGCCGACACCTGAGTTGGCACCCAACGCAAATTTTAAGGGCGTGATCGTACGCAGAGTCGGGACTTAGAAGGATATTTAACGTAAACTCCCTCCACACAGAGTGTTATTCTTCGGCATTTTTTGGCTGTACGCTTCTGGTCGGCAGCTATTTAGGCAATGCCCGGACCTGAACTTGGGACCTTTCGCATGCAAGGCGAACATTGGGGCCTATGGGAAAGCCCTCTAACTCATGGAAGGGCCTAGGTACGATCGGACAGGGAGAATCAAAATGGGAGGCAACAATTGGTATAAAATAAAAGTTTACATTAAAAAATCACTGTTATTAAGGGTCTACCCGTGCAACGCCGGGTTTATAAAGCTAGTATCACATAAATATTTTTGTTATGTTTTATTTTTATTTTAAATAAAGTTTCTCGTACGTTTAATGAAATGGCAACAGTGAAAATATTGAATCAACAAGTTGGTTTTTTACAGAATCTGTCACTTAAAACGCTTCCACACAACATTTGAACTCAACAGGAAACAAACTATTTATACACCACAGAAAGAAATTCGCCAAACAGCGCCATTAGCTAGTTGTAATTCCAAAATTAACTATTTTCTTTAATCTTCTTTTGCAGATTTAATAATTAATCTTTATCGTTTGCTATTTCTTTTTTAAGTTCGAAGAATAATGATATATTTTTTTTAATAAATATCCTTTTGTAGCCACCAGTTTACAGTTCACAAAAAAATTTATAAAATTGATGCTTTAAAAATAAAAGCGATACTTTGCATATTATTTATGCAAAATTAGAATTCTTATGTATCTTTCTTCATACATATATAATGAACCATCAAAATAATTCTATTGTGCTATTACAACAATCCCAATTGAATTATATCACAAAAATAAATATTTTTCAAGAGTTTAATTTTTATTTTAAATAAAGTTTCTCGTACAATTGACGAAATGGCAACAGTGAAAATATTGGATAAAAAATTAATTTGCATGTTATTTAAATGTACCGTCAAAGAGGGTATCTTTGGCCATGGAGGGTAACTTTGGCCACTCGTCGGAAAAAATGATTTGTCTAAAATTTCTCTGCTCAAAATCATCAGACTTTAAATTAGTTAGCATTTTTAGAAAGGTGGCAACATTGGCTTTAATTTAATATAAGACTTTTTTTCTATTTTAGTTTTGGCAACACCAAAAAAGTGTGTTTTATTTCTGCAAGCGTTGAAGAACAAAAAACTACTTCAGTAAATTTTCATTTAGAATTGAATATTGAGTAAGAAAATACTCTATGCGATTCTTTAATCTATTGGTAATAATACCCTACCATTTATTTTATTCTATGTTGAATATTTCAAAAGCTATATTTAATTGTTGGTCACCGGGAAACTTTTGACCACGAATGCGGCTAACGTTGGCCATGGCTACAATGATTTCCTTTTGCTATATTACACTTTAAAAAATGAACGAAAAGCGAGATTCTTTTTAACTAATTTTAAATAATACATTTTAATCTTATTCTTATGGATATTCTATATTATTATGTCGTTTTAAAACTGTTTTAAACATAATATCGGACGACATTTAAAATTGCTAATGCTAGAAATGTAAACTTTTTAGAATTTCAAATTACTAATATGTTATTTTCTTTTCATTATAATATCGTTTGCGTTTTTATTATGAAAAAATAATTATCATTAAATCTGGTTTTCAAAAATGCGTTAATTGATTTTCTTTTTAGAAATGTAAATTCATTTTTACAAATTTCAGCTGAAAGTGTTCTGAAGTATTGCGGCTAAATCATTGGGCGATGCAGCATAAACTGAAACAAATAATAATTTTCTTGTATTTATCTTGAAACCACCTAATAAACTTTAAAAACTAATAATTTTAACGTTTAGTAGTTTTATTATTGCAATTTAAATCTATTACACAGCCCAAAATGCAGTAAATGGTACGTTTGGTGAGTATTTCGTGCTTTTGGCCAAAGTTACCCTCCTGGACTCGAATAGTATCCTAATTTTTTAAACTAGTAGGGTAACGAGTACAGTGATTGGCCCCCTCATTCATTATTGAAAATAATAAGATGTTAAAGCCCAAAATGTTGTTGCCAACATGACAAAGGTTTTTAAAATTCCCGCCACTAACGTTTGTCATGTTGGCAACAACATTTTGGGCTTTAACATCTTATTATTTTCAATAATGAATGAGGGGGCCAATCACTGTACTCGTTACCCTACCATTTTTTTTAAACTTATAAAATGTAACAAAAATGCCTGCAAATTATTCCTAAAAGAACAATACTTAAAATGCATAGTGATTTTAAAGTGTTTAAATCGATTTTGTAGTTTAATTTTTCTTCTTTTGTAAAAAAAAAAACAATAATTTTGGACAAAGTTACCCGCACTGACGGTAGATTAAATTTTTAGTAATTTAAATTTTAAATAAACTTCTAATTAAAATTTTTAATGAAATTCGGGATGTAGCCTATTCTGATTTTTTGCTTCAAAATGACATATCCCACTAGTTTCTGAGACTTGCGGTTCGTGCATTGAAAGTAGGTGACAGACGGACGGAGAGACAGACGGTCTGAACGATTATATAATATCTTCCACTTTTTACATTATAAACGTAGTGTGGAAACTAAAAGTGATTATCGCTACAATTTTTAACATTGAATGAAAAAAATAGTGGAATAGCTTATCTACACTTATTAAAACTAATGCAACTTGCTTTTAGCTTCCACACTACGTTTATAACTTAAAAAGGGGAAGGTATTATAATCGTTCAGTCCGTCCGTCTGTCTGTCACCCACTTTCATAGCCAAAACTACAAATGCTACAGACAAGTGTGATACGTCAAAAAAATTCAACGCATCGAAATTAGAAGACATTGAAAATCTCAGAAAAAAATTCGAATTCGAAGTACTTTAATTATTTAAAAAACTGCAAAATTTAATACTCATTTAAAAAGCATAAGAAGCCATTTTTATTGGAATAAAATCACCATTTCCATTCGCAACAATCATTCGAGAAACTTTAATTATTTGAAATAATAAATTGAAAGAAATTTGTTTTTGCGACATCAATAAGTTTGAAATGACGTAAAATATATTTCACTAGAGATTCTTTGTTTGTTGTTTATATGAAATGTTTTGGTTCTATTTAAAAGATAGGAATATTACATATTTTTTTAAATATAAATTAATTTTTAAAAACGATAATAATTATTGAATAATTATTGAAGAAATACTTCTTGAGTTTTCGAAATAAAATAAATGAAACTAGCCAAATTTAGCGTGCAAAATTTATATGAATTAAAATTGTGTTTGGTGACTTTTTTCCTGTTTAACACAAATGTTGTGTGGAAGCGGGCTGAGTGACAGATTCTGTTACAAACCTACTTGTATTTAATTTTATTTATTTTTTTATTTTTAAAAAGCTTGTAATCTCCTCTTAAATTGTGACTTACATTACAGTTGCATGGAATTAGCCCTTATGCCTTCATCAAATTGGTAAGATTCAAATCCAGAGACATTGAGGTTACAACATTTTATTTGTGAGATAAAACATAGCTGAGGTATAGCCGACACGGTCCTGGCTTAATCGCTTATCTCGATTTAAATATTTCCGTCAAGTTTCCGTGCATTGAAATCGTAAGAGTTGGCAAAAGCTTCAGTTAGCAAATTGCGCTTGCCGAATCCAAGCGCAGTGAGGTGTTCGGAGGTCATGTTTGGCGAGAGTTAGGGAGCAGAGACAGAGCTAAAAGTTCTAAATTATTAGTAGTATGTATCAAAGAATATATTTACTTACAATTTCAAAGGTAGGAATGGTGCTGGACCAATCAAAGTAACGGACAATACAGTAAGAATAACACCCCCGACACACAGGCATTCAATGTCGCAAAACTAGAACATTAAAAAAAATCGTTAGTTTGCAGTTTTTGTCAACAGAAATGTTAAAATAATTACTATTCTCACTGATATTTTGTTTTAAAATGTGTTCGTACCTGTTTGTTTTGTGGGGAAATAAATATACAGCTATGATATATTGGCCGTTCTACTCATTGGCGACTTAAGATTATCTTTAAAATTTAACTTAGGATTGCTATACCTATCGAGTTGTAAAGAAGAATGAAAGATAATGTTGTATGAAAGATAAAATGGAATATTTACCACATAAGACATTTTCGTTGCTTGGCAACGTTACACAAACCGCCAAATCGAGATCGGCCATATCTTTTCCATAATATTTTTCTCCGCTCAACTTTTTTCAAACTATAAGTACAGGGTGACGCAAATAAAAGTGGCCCTGGCCTAGAGATAGGAATGCATTGAAATGCTTGGCGAGAAAAACTATTGAAAGCCATCTGAAAGCCTCTAAGTCGAAATAAAAGAATATTCGAACGTGCAATGGCTTTACTTAGCAAACCTGTTTTTGCATTGGTTGGATTGGATTAGCATCACATTAGAGCTACTCATGGACTATTGGCGAGTTCAGTGCGTAGTCTTAGTGCGTAGTGTGAATTGCGCGCGGCTGTGTGAGTTGATCAATATGCAGATGAAGATGATACTCACAGAACAGCAGAGGTTGTGTTTATTGTAGGAATTTTATTAAAACAAATTCGTGGGGAAATGTGGCCAGTTGTTTGTAAAAGAATTTAAAGGTGTAAAAATGCCAAAAAAAAGTGCTATGCAACGATTAGTTACGAAATGACAGGATCAGTTTGACAGGATCTGATTCGAGCAACCAACCTGTTTTGAACAAGTAGGTTTGTAACAGAATCTGTCACTTAACCCGCTTCCACACATTTGTGTTTAACAGGAAAAAACGCGCCAAACACAACATTAATTCTATATTAAGCATTTACACGCTAAATTTGGCTAGTTTCATTTATTTTCTTTCGAAAATTCAATAATTATTTGTTATCGTTTGCTAAACTAATTTATGTTTCAAAGAATTAAATATGTAATATTCCTCTATTTTAATAGAAAGAAAACATTTCATATCAACATACGATCAAAGAATCTCTTTGTGAAATTCATTTGACGTCATTTTAAACTGATTTATGGCGCAAAAATAAATTTATCTTAATTTATTGTTTAAAAGAATTAAAGTTTATCGAGAGATTGTTGCGAATGGCAATGGTGATTTAATTCTAATAAAAATTTGGCTAGCTTCATTTATTTTATTTTGAAAATTCAATAATTATTACCTATCGTTTGAAAAAATTAATTTATATTTAAAAGAATAAATATGTAATATTCCTCGTTTTTAAATAGAATGAAAACATTTCATATCAACATACAAAGAATTCGTAGTGAAATATATTTGACGTCATTTCAAACTGATCTATGACACAAAAATAAATTTATTTTAATTTATTGTCTAAAAGAATTAGTTTCACGAGCGATTGTTGCGATGGCAATGGTGATTTAATTCTAATAAAAATGGCTTCCTATGCTTTTTAAATGGGCATTAAATTTTGCAGTTTTTTAAATAATTGAAGTACTTCGAATTCGAATTCTTTTCTGAAATTTTCAATGTATTCTAATTTCGATGCGCTGAATTTTTTGACGTATAACACTTGTCCGTAGCATTTGTAGTTTCGGCTATGAAAGTGGGTAACAGACGGACGGACAGACAGACGGACTGAACGATTATAATACATTCCACTTTTTACGTTATAAACGTAGTGTGGAAGCTAACAAGTCCAAAAATATTCCGAAACGGTCCGAACACCACATTTTGTGTCTTGCAATCAATTTGAAATGTTTGGTATTAACAAAAACAAAAAGGTCAAATTCACTAGGAGATAAATAATGGCCGAAATACTCACTGATGGGAACTTTTTTTGCACAGCTGTAAAAACCTTCAGTTTATATTTCATTCCAACTAGCTTGTCAAACCATAGCATAGTTGCCGGCAAATAATTCACCAAGCTTTTGTATGGGCTTAATATTGATGCGATCAATAGCTTCACGTAGCAAACCTACTTTTGCATTGGGTTTTAACCTAGCAAAAATTCTATGTTATTTTATCTCCATGACGGGGCCACTTTTATTTGCACCACCCTGTAGAAATATGTATGATTTCATTAAGCAAAGACGTACTTCTTCACAATAATGCTCGCTCGCATGAAAAACTCACGAACATTTGCGTCATGGTACTTGCATTAACCAGTGTGGTGGTCATTAGTAATAACAACAACGTGTATAAATTCCATTTGACCGATAAATTATGTTGGATACTTGTGTATTAACGCCGCCACAGCTACAGATTTGGCAGTTTAAAAGTGCAGCCAATCTACACCAACAATTTTTGCGACAAATCATAAAATAAAATACTTTATTTAAAATCAAAACATTTTATTTAAAAGCAATAATGTCATTATCACAACTTCTGCTGCTGCGGCAGGAACGGGGTTGAAAGTTAAAACTTTTTTTTTATTTCTTGGCATTAATGACGTATGATTTGACACCAATATCAAGTTTTTAGGTTGAATAGTTTCCAAAATATGAACAATCAAATATTTGCATCGGCATTTCCAAAATGGCGTCCAGAAAAGGTTGTCCCACTCGTATCGATTGACCTACACTCAAAATATCATCTATACAACTCTATTAAAAAGTTTAAAACATCGGTTGCTGGTTACCTCTCGGGTTGCACCAATTTTGTAATTTTGGCCTTTTGCCTCCCTATTATATCATTTACGTTATGAAATGAACGATGCATCAGAATTACGAGTGTAATATAGTATGTATTAAAGTATGAATACGTTCTATAACTAATTACCGTAAGTGGGCTTTGAAAAATTAATTTTGCCATAAATAAAACTAAAGAGTTACGTAGTGACCAGATTTCGATCTCGGCACCTCTTGCATGCGAGTCTATACTGAACTCTCTGCGACAAAGTAATTACTTGGTCGCGAAAGCTAGTATTGAGTACAGTCCTGGCAAAAACTATCCGATCACCGAAAGCAGTGCCTACGATACGTTCGCATCAGTCGTCATTTTTTTACAATTTTAATTTTTTTTAAACCTTTGAAGGTGTTTTGTGAAATATGACTAAATGAGTCAAAGAATATTAAATATAAACAGATAATAAAATTATTGTTAACAATTTTCACGAGAAAATACATTGAATCGTGAAGGAAAAAGGTTTCCGATCATCCCTTTGTGGGGAAAAATTATTCGATCGCAAGCAAACGCAACGTATTTTAAGTGATATACGCAACATTTTTTTTTGCTCGGTGCATGCAGACAAGATCTAAGTAAACAGTATAAAAGGTTGAATAGTAGTTTGACAGTTAAAACTAGTTTCGCATCAGCGCAATCCAATCGAAAATGTTTGGAATGTTTTGAAAAGAAATATTGATAAAAGAAGACCAACAAATATGGAAGAACTACGCATGGCCATGAAAAAAAGCTGGTGTGAAATTCCATCAGATTTATGCCACGAGTTGGTCGCATCCATGCCTCGGCGCTTAAATGCAGTAATCAAGGCAAAAGGAGGACCCACAAAATATTAAAGTAACTTGATCGAATACTTTTTTCCCCTCAAAGGGATGATCGGAGACTTTTTTTCTTTGAAATCTTTATTTAATTTATTTTTTGCATCGTTAAATTTAACTGCAATTTATTGTATTATTATATATTATAAAACAAAATAAGCTAACTTTTTGCATTAAAATACTTTAATTTGAAAATTATCTCGAATTTGTGGAAAATAACGTTTTATGTTAACGTACCGTGGTGAATGGTTTCGGTGATCGGATACTTTTTGCCAGGGGTTGTATTTGTGCTGACCGCCACAGTAATCCCCTTCCAGTCAATCGGAGGATAAACAATTGATGTGGGATGTTGATGCTGCCTGATGTGAGGCTTAGGACTTTGCTGCCTGCTTTTGAGTCTGAGAATTTGTTGCGTGGTTTGAAGATCAAAATTTTGTTGCCTGCTTTGAATCTCAAAATTTTGTTGTCTGCTTTGAATCGCAAGACTTTGCTTAGGTTGCGTGAAAGTTTTCAGATGTGCACCCTTAAATGGCGCCACGGTATGTCACCACTGAAGAGGTACGGATACTGAACCGTATGCGACAAAGTAAGTACTCAGTCGTGAGGACTAGTATTGGGTATTTGTGCTGATCGGAACAGAACTTTGTTACAAACAGAGACTTTCACTTAGATTTATTTCCTTCAGCTGCAGCAATTATTCTTTTACTCAAGCAGATATTCAGTTCATTTTTTTAACAATTTAATTTGCTTATACATCTCCATAAATGGCTTGAAAATTTATAAAATGAAGCCTTAAACCAGCCTTGACGAAATATTCAATTTCAATTCTTCAAGTTTTCTTGCTCCCTATATATGAGCTATTCTTTTCTGGCGGATAAGGCCAAAGTCCAGGATAAGTTCGAACTAAAAACTCATAACGCCGGCCGATAGGATGGGGGAAAAAATAGAACTCATTATATACTAAACATTGATTCTGTCGAGTGCTTTGCAGTTTAAAAAAGTTACACCATGATTTTCAGGGGATAGAAATTTGAAAAAGCTATACTCGCATTGCATATGGGTGTAAATTTTATAATGGTGTAATATTTCTACCTTTTTATCAACAAGCCAACCAAACCCAGGTAATGTAATCGCATATAAGAGACCAAAGAGGGAAAACGTAACTCCGAGCAAGACTCCACTTAGTTGAAACTACAAAATAATAAATAATTTTACTATAGTGTGTAAACGTTAATATGGATTGTCAGTCCCATAGAGCTAATGTTTAGTTTTGGAATCACAACTTCCGTAGAAGTATTGCTTTGCCATGTTAACCCTTTTTCCCCAGGAATGGTAATAAACAGAACATCAAAATGAAACAAATTTGAAACGAAAATGTTATCGAGTTATTTAATTATATATTTTTGAAGTTTTAAAATGCCAAAAATATACAGCAGATGGCGACACTATTTTAAAACTTTATTAATTAATAATTAAATAACCGGATGTTATTTTCCTTTCAATTTTGTTTTAAATTTATGTTATGAGGATTCCCATTTCCGGTGAAAATGGTATAACAGGGCAAAGCAATTCTTTTGAAAAGTTGTGATTTCAAAACTAAATCTCAGAACTATAGAACAAAAGAATTGCAGAAAAAGTTTAAATTGCGAATTAGCTTTCCAGTTTCATTTTGCTAATTTAAACAAATTTTCCATATATCTACATCTCTTCCTTCAGACGGAGATAGATTTTAGTCAGACAAACAAATACACAGTCACACACTAATTGTATCTATAACGAATTCAAAACATTTTAATACTCATTGTATTAGAAATAGGATAATAATGTTTATAGGCTTTTAAAAAAAATTACTGTGTTTTACCTGTCTTAAGTGAGGTTCCAGTGTTGCCCTAATAAATATCATGTAACTATGGCCAGAAAATGCACTTAATGAATAAATTATTGTTGTAGGATGCAGTAAAAATTTCAGGATACTGCTCTTTTCTTGATGCTTAGGAGTATCTAAAATATATATATAATAAGTATTTATTCATCAGATTCCATAGTAACTATTGATTTTTTTACCTACTGACGGATACAGGTGTGGAAACCCGTCACCTGGAGTTCAGGTTTTCCAGCAACACACATAATTTTTAAAAATTTATAAATTTAATAGTTTTATTAAAGTTTAAAAGTTAACATATGGGGGAGACATTTATAACTATCTACTACTGAAATATAAATTTTTAAAAATTTAAGAAATTTAATTTTAATTTAAATCTTATGAGGTGAAAACAAGTATACACTGCATAGGATTTGCTTATCCAGCTAAGGGTTAATTATCTGAATTTATAGTCTTCAGAGGGCTAACATATCGACTTTCATTGAAAAATATTGATATAACAGATTATCAAGTAATCATTAAAAGTTTATATTATTACTTGGGGCTTCAATGCCTCTTATAACTGTTTCTTCATTTTTGCATTTGCATTATTTAAATTTGTGTGAATAGGCAATATCTCTATAAACTACTTTTCAGTTAAAAATTGAAAAGGTTTTGTTAATATTAAAATGTTACATCAAATTTTTAATGGGGTTGTTTCACGTCGTGGATAACAACAGCTCCAACGATTTGTTTTCATTTGTTGCCTTGAATTACTTTTGTTTTGGTATTCGAAAATGAGTGTTCTAAGAATATTTTACTTATTAAATTTTTTAAATGCCAACTTCTTGATGTGCTATGGGTTGTTCAAAATATTTGATAGAAAGAAGAAATAGATAGAAAAATTTAATTTCATCTATATCGGTCATTAAGGGAGTGAAACCGTAGTAACCAATGAAATCGCAGTACGTAGAAAAAAATAATAAAAGAGCGTTGCATCCCCTGAAACATTCGAATTATTTTCAAATTACTACTCCTCTCTTCTTCTTTTTTTTTTCGTTTTTTGTAATGAAAAAATTATTAGAGGTTCTTCATATATAACTAAATAGAAGTTAGCATTCAAGTTTTGGTTACCATGAAGCACTTAAATCCAAAGCACCAAAAATCAAAGAAAAATATATGAAAACAACAAATTGTATGTTTTAATCATTGTTTACAAAAAAATCAAAGGCAAAAATTAACAAAAAAGATTCATACTTTTATTGCTAATTTAATTTTTTATTTTAAAAAGTAAAGAGATTATTTTAAAACGCCATAGTTAAAAAGCCTTAACAAATTAAAAAAGCTTAAAATATTAAAATCTATCCCACAAAACTTAGCTGCTGAAGTTGCTTGTTTTGTAATATAAATTTTTTTATCTGCTTTCTTGTGAATTGTGGACCAATGAATTCATCGCACCGTGAGCGAAAAAGTGAACTATCGGACGAATGAGTTTTTGAGTTATAAATGCTAAAATATTAGGAATTAAAATATCTAGTTATTAGAGCAAATCATAAATAGATTGGTAGAATATTTGAGAAACAGTTAATATATATTTATTTTTCCATAATGAAATGCAATGGAGAAAATAAACTTCCAACGAATTTTCTGAATAACTAGCCTCTTGCCGATAGGTTACTTTTCCGCGCACGGCGCTATTTTTTTTCTTCATTTAATACAATTTAACGAAGAAGTGCAATTCTGAGGCATCGGACCCTCTTACCTTACCTACTTTTGGAAGCAAGAACAATATAATTGCTGCATCTATCAACACTAAACTTCCAACGACGAAGAAAGGTAATCTGTAACCCCCTACCTGAAAACATAACTGGGTTTCAGGAAAGCCCATAGTGTTAAAAAGAAGATGGAGATCTTTGGCGCGAAATATAAAGTGAAGCCGTCAGAAAGTCGCCAAGTAACACTAATGAGCCCAAATAAACCGCTCACTCAATGTTAGTTCAATATAAAACGCATCATTTTATTCTTTGAAAAGCGTTGATTAAAAATCAAAAAATGACTGTTTTGCACATTGAAAGAGCTTAGTGGAAGAACGTGCTAAGTGATATTTTTGAAAAAATTCAGATGTTTGTGTCAATAAACACATTATTCCATCCTTTAAATATAACAAGTTTCCCTTTTTTCATAAACTTAAAGTTAAGTACATTTTTTCAGAGAAAACTGAAAACTTTAAAGCCCATATTTACTCATTTTCACCTGTTTGTCACTTAGCACGTTCTTCGAATAAGCTCTTCATTTGTAGGCTGTAGCATCCGACATAGCACAAAACGTAATAATTTCCTTCACAGGTAAGAAAGAGCGTTGTAATTATAGTTTTTACTGGAAAGTCAGAAATCACCAGGTCGATGTATAAAAGCTTATGCAAAATCCAGTGTAGAATAGTGCAAAATACTTCTCCGAGAGCATTTGTTTGGGCTTACTACAGAGCGATCTATTGATAAACTGGCGAACCAGTTTTTGTATTGGTTTTTTTTTACTGGCAGCATCTCTATCTTCTTCTTAACTCTATAGGAAAACCTCAAAACACAAGACAGTACAACTCTAAATATTCGGAACAATTTGGGCCGTCCTCCGTTCGAAAAATCTAAGATTTTGATAATAGTTTTCTGTACGAAAATGGTTTATTTAAATTATTTACTGTATGTATGTAAAAAATTTGAGGAAAACTATGTTTAAAGAAAAATAGTTTTTAATTAAACGAAAAAAGAGCATCACTTGTACATCGTGCATGCTAAACCAAGGCCAAACTAAATAGATTATCAGGATTTCCACAGCAGGCGTTTTTACGTGATTACAGTTTTATGCAGGACAACACCTTTGGAAGCTCCACCCGAGTAAATCGGTGGTACTGATTGTCGAATGAGCTAAGTTTTCCTTCAGTTAGAGGTAACAATTTTTCCGATTCACAATAGCAGCGTTTGGTACGACGAATACCCGTACAACTTAAGTCACTTGTGATACCACATACACAGTGAATTAATTTTTCTGTACGACATGTTTAAATATATAGCTAATTTTTTGGACGTTCAAACCTGATGCTCTATTAAGTTTACCTTGGTTCATTCATTCATTCATTCATTTATTTATTTATTTAAAATGCACACAACAGAAAAAATACAATTGAAGTGTGACATTAACAGAAAAAGTCCAAAGAAAAAGTAAACTTTCAAAATATAAACATACATCTACAAATAATTACTTTTTTAAAATTTCAATACATTTAGATTAAAACCCTTAAAATACATTAAAAAAATATATCAAGATCTTCAGAAAAACCATTAAAAATTCTAAAATATAACGAGGCTGAAGTTATTGTAGTCCAGCAGCAAGTGTGACAAATTGTGCGTTTTGAGAAACATTTATGAAACTTTCAGGGTTTGTACACTAGAACAAGATGATAATTTTTTTATATGGACGTCGGCTGGGTTCCGACCCGTTTGGCCGCCATCTTGAAAAATGGCGGAAAATCTATTTTTGATAATAACTCCTGAACCGCTTGTCCAAATATAATCAAATTTGATTTAAAATGATAGCAAATGTTTTTTTACATCTTTCATGTAATATGTTTTAGGGCGTTTTATCCAGCCGTTAATCCGCTACGTGGCTTTATTTCAGAAAATCATGTAATATTTAACGCGTTTACTTATTTATCTGAACAAACATAAAACTTCGCTAATAACATGTATTTACAAAGTTGTAGATCTTTTTATTGTCAAAAAAACAATTTTTGTTTGACGCAATTCGGAGCAGTACTTCTTTAGATACGCTATATGTAATACGGCGACTAATCGATAAGTGTCGCGTCATATGATTGCAAAATACGTCGATGCTGTAAAAACACACTGCCAACAAGGACTAGCGTAAGCGCACTCCATGGACGACGACTTTCTGTCAGTACCATTAACACTATATTTTCGAATAAAAACGTTAGCTGAAATTTTTAAGTTTACTTTTAGTGTAACTTAATTTATCTTACACATAACTTGTTCAGGAATATGTCCTTCATTTGTCTTATATTTTTGTATTCAAATAAATGTAACAGAATTATCAGTTTCGCGTGGCAAAATTTTCTTACAAAGCGTCGTTAATTGTTTAACAAAAATTCTTAGTTTCTTAATATGAAATTTTAGTTATTGCAGTCACAGGAGCAGAGTTCGGTGCATTTTAGACCTAGGCGTTTGCATTTACACCGCCCTTTGCAAGTTTTTGTGCAGCCACATTTAACGAGTTGCTCTTGACATTTCTTTGAAACTTCAGGTAGAGTTCTCCACAGTGGTGGAAGCTTTCCATCATTTCTAGTCCAACCACATTGCAATGGTTCTGGTATTGCTGTCCGAGGATTGGTGCACTCGCTCCATACTTTTGCCTGACGAGCTGCCCGCTTCACATGTAATTGAAGAGAATCTAATGTTGGAGGAATGGATTCCATAGTCCTGCCTTTGTTGGCAAAAAGTTTCCTGCGCGCTACATCTACAGAGGTACACTTACTAGTTTTGTCATACATCAATACCGTGTATCTCTGAATCAGATCTGAGGTATCTTCTGTCATATGTTCGTTTGGATATGATGTAGATAATGTGATGAATGCAGGTGTTACATCGGTGTAACTATTCCACACGTTCCAGGCAGTCTTCTTTCCTCGCCCTACAAACGCCGAAGTCGTATCACAGCCTGTGAATGCGTGGAATCCTAGCATAGCATGTGATTTCTCAGGGACAAGAGTAGCACTTATTTTATGGGCTGGTATGTATCGGAAATCATTTCTACCCACAATTCTTCTATGCTTTTTGCTTGAACCAACCAGATTGATAGCAACACTAGGTCTGTATCTACCGTTATGATCAATATATTTTTCGTTTTCCAGTTTTTAAAGCATCACAAACATGAAGCATTGTTCTGGCATCAGCTTCTTCATGTGTGCAAGGAGATAGAAAAGTCAATTCACGAGCAGAAGAACAGACAACTGATTGATTCACCGTTAATAATTATTAACTCATTTCTACTATGGACATTCAAGTTAGCTGCAGCTTGAGTTAGAAAATGAAACAGCTCAATCTGGTTTTCATTATTTCGAAGAAATGACTTCCAATCTATAGGTATCGTTACATCAGCTGCAACTCTGCGGCGAATACCAAGGCTCTGCCTAGCCGGGTTTGTTCTTTGAGGCTGTAATCCAGATATGTATCCCACACCACATCAACACAGCTCGCACGTTGAAGCTGTGAAGTGCTGTATGGAAGAAACACTTTCTGTGTATACTCTTCCAAATGTTTTTGCAGCGCCTGTACTTAACAGTTTAACAATGACTGGACCGGCAAAGATTATTGCATCCACTACAGGCGCTTCTCGTTGAGCTGCAACGATTTCCTGGAGGTCAGATTTGGTTCCCAGGTATAGGTTACCTTGTGTTAAGAGAGAGGGAGTATATGGCTAATTTTCGTGTTGTAAAAAATCTTCCAAAGTTCCACCACGCACTTGACAGGAAATAAAAAGGCTTGAAAACAAATCGCGGTTACACTTTACCATGGCTAAATGTTGTTTTTATTTATCAAGAGTCCTAGTTTGGAGTTCAGCAATGCCATTAAGTTATTACGCAAAATAACGTCATGAATAATCTTTAATTTTTTTTTATTACACGCTCTGTCACAAAATCACCAATCTGTAGAGCATTCTCCACGTTTTTTAGAGCCTCAGAAGAAGTAACTATGTCTCTGCTATGAAAGACTAGTAAATCTGCACTTTTTTCCTCAAATGTATTCCCCTTTTCTTCAATCACAGCCACAAGTGACTTGACATCTTTCAGGAAGGACTGTTGAATACTGAACGTTTGCTCGTGATGTCGCAAGTTTTCAGTGGAAGAACAGATTGAAATTCCTGAATCACAAGAGCAATTTCAAGACCAGCCACCATCCATCGTATTAATTTCTTTGAGTCTGTTAATATGCCAACAGTGCCCCCATCTTCCTTACTAATCTTGTTGTTTTGTTCATGAGCTTGGTCTATAGCTATGGCGGAGAATGCACGTGTTGTCCGTTTGACAGTGAAATTCCCAGATACGAATTGTTTTGCAATTTCAGGAAGTCTTGAAGACAATTCTGCCAAATCTGCTAAGCTGATGGAAATCCAGCGGACATAATGTTTGTGATCGAACGCAAAAAACCATGGGACAAGCTCCTTCAGCGCTTGCACATACAAAGAGTAGTTGGACTTTCTTAAAGATTGCACAGATAGCAGCAACAAGCATAGCATTTAAAACTGCATTATATTATACATTTTTTTAATTGAAAAAAATTATACTATATGACAAACGAACCTTTAAAAAACAAAATTAAAATTAATTCAATGCTGGTCATGTCTCTGTGGCAAAAAGGGGCCCCTGACTAGGCTCGAAGCCAGCATTGGATAACCAATTACAGTGCGGGAGTTTACGGGGCTAAACAATTCCCTTCTTGGTTTCTGATTGGCCGTAGTTTCGTTTTCAAAAGGTTCGGGGGGTTTTTTTAATTTACGAGTCATTTTTATTAAGATAAATTGTAAATTATTTACTTTATTAGCAACTGACACCGGTACTGACGGTAAACTTTAAACAAAATTGTCTTTTTTTGAAAATGAAACTTAGATTCGGAAAAAATTTCAAAAAATTGCAATAATTCAACACAGCTCAGTTGCTACCGGTCATAAAAGTACTCAATTTTCAAGCAAAATTGGTTTTAGCTTAAAAAACTGTATTTAAATAAAATAGGGAAACTAAATAAATATTTCTTAAGATTTCGAATTTGAATCTTAAAATTATTTATTAATTAAACCGTTAAAGCGGGTATCTTTGGCCATGGAGGGTAACTTTGGCCACGCGTCGGAAAAAGATTTGTTCTAAAATTTCTCTGCTCAAAATCGTCAGACTTTAAATTAGTTAGCATTTTTAGAAAGGTGGCAACATTGGCTTAAATTTAATATAAGACTTTTTTCTATTTTAGTTTTGGCAACACCAAAAAAGTGTGTTTTATTTCAGCAAGCGTTGAAGAACAAAAAACTACTTCAGTAAACTTTCATTTAGAATTGTTCAAAAATAATTGAATATTGAGTAAGTAAATACTCTATGCGATTATTTAATCTATTGGGAATAATATACCATCATTTATTTTATTCTATGTTGAATATTTCAAAAGCAGTGTTTAATTGTTGGCCACCGGGAAACTTTTGACCACGAATGCGGCTAACTTTGGCCATAGGCGGCCATAGCTACAATGATTCCTTATGCTATATTATATTTTAAAAAATAAACGAAAAGCGGGATTCTTTTTAAATAATACATTTTAATCTTATTCTTATGGATATTCTATAAATTTATGTCTTTTTAAAACTGTTTTAAAACATAATATAGAACGACATTTAAAATTGCTAATGCTAGAAATGTAAACTTTTTAGAATTCCAAATTACTAATTTGTTATTTTCTTTTCATTATAATATCGTTTGCGTTTTGATTATGAAAATAATTATCATTAAATCTGGTTTTCAAAAATGCATGAGTTGATTTTCTTTTTAGAAATGTAAATTAATTTTTTAAAATGTCAGCTGAAAGTGTTCTAAAGTATTGCGGCTAAATCATTGGGCGATGCAGCATAAACTGAAACAAATAAGAATTTTTCTTGTATTTATCCTGAAATCACCTAATAAACTTTAAAAACTAATAATTCTAATGTTTAGTAGTTTTATTATTGCAATTTAAATCTATTACACGGCCCAAAAAAGCAGTAAATGGTACGTTTGGTGAGTATTTCGTGCTTGTGGTCAAAGTTACCCTCCTGGACTCGAATCGTATCCTATTTTTTTAAACTAGTACCATTTTTTTAACTTATAAAATGTAACAAAAATGCCTGCAATTTATTCCTAAAAGTACAATACTTAAAATGCATAGTGATTTTAAAGTGTTTAAATCGGTTTTGTAGTTTAATTTTTCTTCTTTTGTAAAAAAAAACAATGATTTTGGACCAAAGTTACCCGCACTGACGGTAGTTTAAGTATTTTCATATAACACTTATAAAATGTCAAAATAAATAACAAAAGGAGTTAATACTTGAACATAAAGAAACATGGACTTTGGTGGTAATACAAAACAAAAGTACGCAAAAATTAAAACTTTCTTAAATAGTATGAATTTATGATATCATGCATTGTTACTTAACTTACGTCAAATAAAAACTTTATTTTCAACTTTTCCTGTAGTATGTTATAAATTGGTAAAGATATACATCCTTTATAAAATTATTTCGACGTGTTTACCTACGTTAAAAACAGCATATCCACAAAACCATGTTTAAAATAGAGGATGCCGTAGATGACACGACCAAGCGACGCCAGTGCCATAAACACACAGCGGATAGAAACCGAAACGGTTCCACCAGCCCCAAGTACGCACGTCATATTATATATTTTGTATATCAAGAACTACTGTTCCGAATTGCAGCAAACAAAAAATGTTCTTTTCACAATAAAACGGCCTGCAACTTTGTAATTACATATTTTTAGCGAAATTTTATGTGTGTCTAGAGAAATACGTAAACGTGTGTTATATTGAATGATTTTCTGAAACAGAGCCACGTAGCGGATTAACGGCTGGATAAAATCCCCTAAAACATATTACATAAAAGATTTTTAAAAAAACATTTGCGATCATTTTAAACCAAATTTCATTATATTTGGACAAGCGGTTCAGGAGTTATGATCAAAAATAGATTTTCCACCATTTTTCAAGATGGCGGCCAAACGGGTCGGAACCCAGCCGACGTCCATATCAAAAAATAATTGTCATGCTCTTGTGTACAAACCCTGAAAGTTTCATAAATGTTTCTCAAAAGGCTCAATTCTCGAAGAATATGTCGCCCTGCGACTATTGAGATAGTTGTATTTGGTAAAAACATTCTTCAGATCAATCTGGAACTGCAATCTCAATGCAATTGTGGATTTCAATGACATCAATCGAATTATTTATGACTTTAAAAATAAACAATCAAACGGTATATATGGAACCATAAGTAGAAGAGTAACTGTTTTTCAGTACTTACCCAATGAGATTAGATCTACTCTTTCGCAAAAGTGCTATTTAGTATGCTTATTTTTATTAAAAAAAGATTGAATAAATTGGAGTCTTACATCATAAAAAGCTCCTCCGAGTGTTGGTCCAGTGATCGTTCCTACACCCATAAATGTTTGAAGAACTGCCTTCAAAAGAAATAAATACCTTTACTAGAAATATTAACTTTGATGGATAAAAAGCGTCACAAAAGAAATGGTATAGTCATATATTTTCTAAGGAAAAACGAAAACAAAATTTTGCTACTTGTGTATTGTGAAATTACATCGTAGGCTAAATTAACCATTTAAGTACCAGATAAACGCCTATAACGATTACCACAATGGTACCAGATCCAGATAAGTAAGTGAACTCGTCCAGTTTCATTTGGATTTTTAATATGGATTTTATTTGGATTAGATACACTAAGTTAACAATAGGCTGTGAGAGTTTTTTTTTTAAGAAAGCCTGGCCGTTATTAGCCTACTTTTCTTATTTTAATTCGAAAGAAATAAAAAAAGAAATGAAAAGGTAGGTATTGACATGCTGACGATGTCCGTCTGTCCGTACCCCCTTCCAAAATCGGTTCTATCCGTCGGATCTTAAAAATTATTTTTTTGTTAGAAAGGCTTGACTTCGCGAAGTTGAACATAAGGTTACCAGCGTTGAATAAACTGTTGCTAGCTTATTATATTTTCGGGCAGTCTTAATTAGAACTTTAAATACTAGCCTGGATCAACTAGGTCACATGGTGTTGACGACGTTGAAGATGCTTTCTTCAAACCTCAGCTTCCATAGAAGACGACAGATTACATTCAACTCTTGAGTTTTGCGCTGAAGGTATGGTCGAGTTCAGGATTGGTTGGAATATAGTCGCTGATATGCCCTTGATTTTGTGATATGCCCTCGATGTCTTTCCAAAAGCAACGAAAAATTCTGAAAGTAGCCTCCTTTCCTGCTACACGGGGAAAGTTTTGTAGTTCGGATAGACAGGCGGACAAAATTATAAAATATTAGTGTCTGATAACTCTTTGTCTTACCTATCCAACAAAAAAATAAGAATTTTTAAAATCGAGCGGTTGAAGCTGAAACAGACCATTGAAATATCGATGGACAGACGGAGGGAAAAGAGTGCAGACAGATGGACAGAAAGTATAAAAGATAGGTCTCTGATATCATAATATTCCTGGAAAAAGAGTTTTTAATATCAAAACAGATAGAACGGAATTTAGAGGGGGATATAGACGAGCTGACGGGGGGGGGGGGGAAATGTCACGACTTTTTTCCATTTTCCAAGCACAAAGCAATTAACAGTTTTATTTTGATCAGTAATTAATTGAAGTATATGCATATAAAGATTTTTGTATTTCTGTCATCTATTATACTTTATTTATGTACATAATTATGTACGTGGTTTTTGTTACAAATATGACTTTTTATAATGGAAAATGAAAGCAGTGATTAACATGTTACTGCTGCAGTGTGCAGTAATCCGGCAATACGTTAAAAAATTTATGTGAACTGCAGCACCTATAGTTATAGGTAAAACAAAAGTACGTTACTGCAATTCCCCACCCTAAGTTTGTATAAATTCCTTTGCTTGTTTATAGACTTTTTTTACAGATTTGTTTTACATACTACAGACTTTTATGAAAATTAATTTGAACTCCGAGGGTAGCTAAAATAGGTATTGCACTTACAAATGCTTTTCCGGGGTTATCAGGAAATTCCGATGCAACTATAGTAAAGGAAGATACCTTCACTACTGCAGAACCGACACCTTCTACAATTCGACAAGTGAATGCCAGAGCAACAAATGTAGAGGTATCGTCAATCAGATCCAAAACCCTTCAATAAAATAAGAGTTTAATTTTAAAGAAAGTATGCATTTATATGTGAAAATATGGAATGATATTTTTGTCTGTTTATCTGTCTATTTGTCCATGTCTCAGCTGATTTCTGTAGTAATTGCCAATTAATAAAATATATATATTAATATAGCACATAAAATTCTGTACTGTGTACATTATAATTATTTATAAATAATACAATGTCAGTTACACCCTTTTCTACATGCAGTGCAGATTAATAATCTTAGTAATTAAAAAGGAATAGTGTTGTCGTGTATGTCTAGGGAAAAGTCTGGAAAACAGGAAGGGTGCAGTAGCTTCCGTTAGCACAAGACTTAGAGAACCCTTGATGGGGCAAGTCTGACTTCTGCTCCAAAAAGGCACCACCACCTCAATTAGGAATACTGTGAAGAAAGACAAACATGTTTTACCCAAAAAGGACGGTAGATGTCCCAAGAGTCACAGCTCCACAGTTAAGTAGATACTTGGGAGAAATGTATGTCACCTGAAATGAACGAATTGACCAATAAGACAACTTTATTAATGAATTTATTACATTTGGTTTTTATACGTACCATAGAACCTATTGGTATCACCAAACATTAATTAAATAATTTTATATAAAAAAATCGTACTATTTCAAAACCACATAACAAAGTAGAATCGTAAACGTTTCCCTTACACACAGGCCGAAAAGTATTTAATAAAGAAGAAGAGTGGTGTCCACTTAAAACCATAGGAGCAATATTTGATTTTTAACATTCCTTCAACTATGTAGTTAATTATAAAGTTAATGTCTGATAATGATGATGTATAGGTGGTATTAACGATAATGTGTAACCTAATATGTTTAAAGGTTATAACTCCATGAAATGCAAACTTATTTTTGCATGATCTCCCCCATTTTCTGGTTTTCTGTGAATACCAGCTGACACTTATTTTATTTACGGAAATTGTTTTATTTCCCACATAGTTTTTCTTCAGAAAATGAAACACACTCTTTTTATTGTGGGTATTAGAAATATTTTATTAATTACTATGTTATGCTCCACAATATTGGCGGTGAAAATGTAGAAATTGCACCACATATGAAAAGTTAAGAGTGAATAAGATGAATGACCACGAGTCTCAAAACTAAAATTCCTCTGTATTAATCCGATGGTGAAATAAATATTTTCTAAGCTACATTTCTCCGTCTATATTTAATATTTTTACAAACGTATTTTATATATATGATAAATGTAGCTGACTTACAGGTCTCTTTGATCCTCTTTTAGATTCCACACTACGTTTATAACGTAAAAAGTGGAAGGTATTATAATCGTTCAGTCCGTCCGTCTGTCCGTCTGTCCGTCCGTCTATCTGTCACCCACTTTTATAGAAAGAACCACAAGTCCCACAGACAAGTGCGATATGTCATTTTGAAGCAAAATATCAGATTAGGCTACATTCCAAATTTCATTAAAAAATTTTAATTAGGAGTTTATTTAAAATTTAAATAACTAAAAAATTTTATCTACATTGAAATTACATGCAAATTCCATTTTTATTCATATTTTCGCTGTTGCCATCCACAAGTCCCACAGACAAGTGGGATACGTCATTTTGAAGCAAAAAATCAGATTACGCTACATTCCAAATTTCATTAAAAAATTTAAATTAGAAGTTTATTTAAAATTTAAATAACTAAAAATTTAATCTACATTTAAATAACCATAGACATAAATAGAATGGACTGCTCATTGCTCTGTCAAGCAGCTTCTAAAAGCGTACCAATCATGAAAATAGCCAAGAGGAGAAAGGTTGCAGTATATGGCAACTTATCGCTACTGTTTCGTTAGAACTATGCCAATTGTCGCCAGACCTAAAAATCAGGTAAATCTAGCCTGGCAAACCGCAATGGTGACTCACATCAATGTCCAAGTCACGTGGGTATGCTGTTGTGTTCATTTAGAAATATTTGCTTCCGTTCATTTTATCTCTGTTAGATGCCTAATTTTTGTGCAGTTTATAAAATCTATATACATAAAAGGCAACTTCCGTTTGTTGTTGTTTGTTTGTTTGTTGTTTGTTTGTTTGTTTGTTTGTTTGTTTGTTTGTTTGTTGTTTGTTTGTTTGTTTGTTTGTTTGTTTGTTTGTTTGTTTGTTTGTTTGTTTGTTTGTTTGTTTGTTTTGTTTGTTTGTTTGTTTGTTTGTTTGTTGTTGTTTGTTTGTTTGTTGTTTGTTTGTTTGTTTGTTTGTTTGTTTGTTTGTTTGTTTTGTTTGTTTGTTTGTTTGTTTGTTTGTTTTGTTTGTTTGTTGTTTTTGTTTGTTTGTTTGTTTTGTTTGTTTGTTGTGTTGTTTGTTGTTTGTTTGTTTGTGTTGTTTTGTTTTGTTTGTTTGTTTGTTTGTTTGTTTGTTTGTTTGTTTGTTTGTTTGTTGTGTTTTTGTTTGTTTGTTTGTTTGTTTGTTTGTTTGTTTGTTGTTGTTGTTTGTTTGTTTGTTGTTTGTTTGTTTGTTTGTTTGTTTGTTGTTTGTTGTTTGTTTGTTTGTTGTTGTTTGGTTTGTTTGTTTGTTTGTTTGTTGTTGTTGTTTGTTTTGTTTGTTTGTTTGTTTGTTTGTTTGTTTGTTTGTTTGTTTGTTTGTTTGTTTGTTTGTATAAGACACGAGATCTAAAGAACCACGCAACAGATCGTCACGAAATTTGGCACAAAAATTTATCTCATCTCCGGAACAAACATAGGCTAAGAATTTTTCGAATCAGAACAATCCTTCTATCGTTTTCGAACGTTTTTATTCGAATTTTCTGAAAAAACTACACCACTTTGGCTCAAATCCGATCTTTTTTTACTTTCCTGATGCCATCGGCTGAAAAAATTAAATAAAACTTTTAACGAAAACATTTAAAATTGAAAATGTTTATTTTATTCTGTTGCCATTACCTTCAGAAACTAATTTCATTATTTAAAAAATAATTGACATGTTTCAAGTGACGTAATTCCGCCAGTCTCCATTCCCGGATTTTATTGTGGGTTTATTTGATGTGATTTTTTCATTGATTTTTCTGTTGACTGCATGTATGCATATTTAAGCAATAAATGTATAGAAAAGCTATTACTGAACTATGATGATTAATAAAGGCCATCGCACTAGAGCTGCATATTATTGTTTTATGTATTTATTTTTTCGAAATATACGTTGCCAAACTCGCCAAATTATTAACTAAAACTCGCCAAATGGGCAATTTCTTTTATAAATAATTTATAATCTGGTCGGTTGTTCGAAGGTCATTGTGTTAGAGCTGTATAATGGGTGTGTTTGTAGCTATATATATTTTCTTGCCAAATTATTTCCCAAAACGCGCCAAATGAGCTAAAAGGTTTTATGTATTTATGAGGGAATTGTGATGACATTTATGAGTGCATTTTATAGCTTATTTTTCATTTTGGAATTTTAAGGCAATGAAACGGGATTTTATACTTTATAACGAGCGGGAACAATAACATAAGTTTATGATCCTATAACAGGTTATATGGTACACATATTTGGAACGATTTGATAACTTTTAATCCATGCGAAGAACGGGTATAAATTTGCTAGCGTTATTATTGTATTTATTTTCATTCAATTATTATTGTATTTATTTTCATTCAATTATTATTGTATTTATTTTTATTCAATTATTGTACATATCTGCATTGATTTAGTACTGTATACATATGCATTGAATTCTTAATTTTTCAGCATTTGTATTGAATTATGGTAGAAATTTTTACTGCTTATATTGTATTTATATCTATAAAGTGTCCAAAAAAAGTTACTTAATTTATTATAGAACTCCCTTGAATTGCGTTAAAATAAATGTTTGAGACCCTTTTAAGATTTAGCTGTTTTTCCATTTTTAATTCTTACTGATTATTTTTTACTTAAATATGTATTCTTTTTAATTTGAGCTTCTTATCAAAGGTATTTTTGAAATTAATATTAATCATTACTAGATCCAAGTTGGGTTATTAAATGGAAAATTACTGGGTAATCTTCATATCTTATGTAACTAAAATGAAAGAAAAAAATAGTTAAATTGACTGTTAAATTATTTTTCCACCTCTACCCGTGCAACGTCGGGTATAACAGCTAGTGTAAACATAAATTAAAAAAAGATCTGTGATACTTTACAGGTAAGATTGTTTAGATAGGTATATTTATAGCAATTTATTCCTAAAAGTAAAAGCCTATACTTTGATTAGAGTAAATTATGTTTAGCTTTTTTTTATTAAAACAGCTGCTATAAGTTGCCAAAAATAGCAATCTTTTTTACCAAAATAGGAATTCATCTTTGTTCCTTTCCCAACTTATTTTTCATACCACTAGATTGTCGGCCTCATATGTTCAAGTCGTTGTGAAAAAACTCGCCAACTGGTCGTGATCACGGTAAGATTTACCCCAGCACGTGACCCATGAGGGGATCGCTTTAGGTTTGCCAATGCGCAGTCCATTCTATTATATGTCTCTGGAAATAACATGCAAATTCCATTTTTATTCAATATTTTCACTGTTGCCATTTCGTTAAACGTACGAGAAACTTTATTTAAAATAAAAATAACTTTTGAAAGAATATTTATTTATGCGATATAATTCAGTTTGGATTGTTGTAATATCACAATAGAGTTCTTTTGATGGTTTATTATATATGTATGAAGAAAGATGCATATAATTCTAATTTGGCATAAAAAATATGCAAAGTTTCGCTTTTATTTTTAAAGCATCAATTGCACTAATTATATATTTTTCGAACTGTAAATTAATTAAACAAACGATAAATAACTGAATTTTCGAAAGAAATGTAAATGGTAAATTGTGGCCACCCAAAGATATTTATTAAAAAAGATTACATTATTATTCTTCGAACTTCAAACAAATTAAGCAAACGATAAAGTCTAATTATTAAATCTGAGAAAGAAGATTAATGAAAATAATTAATTTTATCGTTTAAATGTTTAATTACAACTAGCTAAAGGCTCTGTTTGGCGAATTTCTTTCTGAGGTGTATAAATCGTTTGTTTCCTGTTGAGCACAAATGTTGTGTGGAAGCGGTTTAAGTGACAGATTCTGTAACAAACCTACTTTTTTTTAATTTAGTTCAAATATGTTTTTTCAATTTTCCATAAATGATTTTACAACAACATATTCGAACCAACTTCAAAAAGAGGGATAATAGAGAACTGTAAGTCAACTATATCTATCATATAAAACTATCATTTAAAAAGCTGTTTGCAAAACTATTCAATACAACCGGTGAAATGTTGCTTAGAAAATAGTTTTTCCCATTGGAATAACACAATGGCACTTTGGTTTAGAGACCCGTGATTATTCGGTCTCATTCGCCATTAAGCTTCTGTCATGATAGGCTAGCTATATCAGAATAGTGTCACATTTCCACATTCAGTGGGACTTCGTCTCATACTCTCATATCCGTTTATAATGTGCCATATGAGATATTTAAATGCCTATACTAACTATTGAAAATTAAATACTCTGTTTTAAATTAATTTTTATGCATAGGATATAATCTTTTATTTTAACTTTTTATCTTCTGAAGTTACTTATAAGTATAAGTGATACTTATAAGTAAGGCCGCTGTTCTACTTTTCATTGTTCGTTTGGAGAAAATAGGGGAAAAGGTGTAACGTTTTGTTCGAATTGTACTGTTTTAAAGCATTAAATTTGAGAAAGGTAAAGTAAATTCTTCAGAAAAAGTGTAACTTAAGTTACATGGGCCAAATCGTAACGCCCTGACGATAATTATAAGTCCCATTTAAAAGACCGTTGCTTAACTTTTCATTGTTCGTTGAAGGGAAAATAGATGGTAGCGGGGATTTATGAATGCAGTATTCAGTTTCTAAACATTAAAGACTAAAAATGGTAAATTATATTCATTCAACAGAATTTCGTTGTAAGTCAGAGTAATTTAGTTATTAGAAATAGAAATGGGGAAAAACGAAAATAAATTATTTAATTTCCAACTATTTTTTGCACACTGACATATAAATATTAATTACACAGATAGCTTTAAAATGGGCAATGGAAAATAATTAAAATTAAATCTTAATTCAGTGCATAAAGAGTTAAGAATCATATTCAATATCCAAATTACATTTTATAAAAAATCTACGACACATACTTAACACAAAACGCAAACAATACGAGCAACCGTCCGTCCTTCACGGATCTTCTTAAGGTTCTGCTTTTCAAATATTCTTGAACGTGAACGCAATTAATTACTTATTAATTTAATTTACTCACCAACCTTCCCATAATAGGGGCCGTAAGAAATATGGTTAGTTGAAAAACTCCAAAAATGAACCCATATACGGTAGCAGAGGCTCCTTTTGATTCTGCCTAAGAAAATTTAAAATTATTTTCAAGTAAGTGGTGCTATCAAAGTTATACAGTTTACAAAGTAAATGGACGCGAAAGATCTATCTACTTACTAAATTGAAACTTAGGAAAATATATAGAGGAGATAAAATAAAGAAATTGACTTGAAGAAATAAAGTTTTAATTAAAATCACTAAATGTGTAAAAAAAATAATTTAAAGGTTATGGAAATAATTAAATGAGTGTTTAGCTAAATTAATCACATCTGCCTATTTTTTTATGTCAAAGCAATAGGCAGAGGAGTCAAACAACTTTTATGAAAAAAAGCCTTTTTGATGACGTTGCACTTTTCGAAACCACATTTTGTTGTAAATTACTTAAAATTTTTGCAGAAATTAAATTTTGCACACACTAAATTTTATTCCGATAATAACTTTTGCAATATACAATGTAAAATTTAGAATAATTAGTAATGTTGCCATTGATAGATATAAAATATTTTGCATGTCATTCATGTCACAATAAAAAGAGATACCATGTATTAATTATATAGAATGTCTAAAAAATTGTCTTGCAACATATCAACGTATGAAACGATTATTGTTTTATTTGCATATATTAAACAAAGAAAGTTAACAAGATTAAACAAAGTTGGCAAAATGGTTCAAAACGGAAACTTTATGTAGAAGAGCATTTTAAAAATAAATTATATTTTAATCTATTAAAAAAAATTAAATTTAGGCTCATATTTCCATACCTTTCTTCAACTTCGAATTTAAATTTCTTCAGTGAAATCGTTTTGTAAGCATCATTGAATAATTCTTAATCCTTTGAGGTAATGAATTTTTGAAACAAGGCTCAATTTTGGAATAAAAATATTTTAGTAGGTAAACACCAGAATTTCATAAAAAAAATACGTAGTTAAAACTTTTTTTATTAATAAAATCTATCAAACATTTTCACTATTCCATATATAATTCTATTCATTATACTCTCATGTATATGTACATGAAAAAAAATTGTTGGCTTTCCATATACATTTATTGCATTTAATTACAGTTATGTTTCCAAACATTACAAATTGAGTTTAATCAATCGAAAGTACAAATGGTAATAGTGTTTCGTTAAAAAGTTAAAACAAAATAGCTTTTTGTGTAAAAAATATTCCTCCAATTGCTTTGAAATTTTGGATAAACATACTTAATTGTTTAAATAGCATTTTGAGACAGTAAAAAACCGATATTTACGTCGATTTTGGGGTAACGAATACTCTTAAATATCAGGTGGCGATTCCTTTGTAGTTAAGAGGGATTGTCAGTTCCATAGAGCTAATGCATTAGTTTTGAAATCACAACTTCCTCTTAAGTATTGCTTTGCCATGTTAGCCCTTTTTTCCCATGTATGGGAATCAATATAACATCAAAATGAAACAAACTTGAAACGAAAATGTTATCTAGTTATTTAATTATATATTTTTGAAGTTTTCAAATGCCAAATATCTACAGCAGAAGGCGACACTATTTAAAAACTTTATCAATTAATAATGAAATAACCGGATGTTAGTTTCTTTTCAATTTTGTTTTAAATTGATGTTATGATGATTCCCATACCTGGTGAAAATGGGATAACATGGCAAAGAATTTTTTTGCAAAAGATGTAATTTCAAAACTAATGCATTAGCTCTATGAGACTGACACTCCCTCTTAAAGAATAAAATTCAAAGTACTAACCTCTGCTGGAAAAAATGGAGATTGTAATGAAACAGATGAACCAGCACAAAAGTAGCCGAAAGCCAAAATCGCCAGTTTGACCAATTGCGATGGTGACGTCATCAGTTTAACTGTCTTGTCAACTGCTCTAGTTGCCTGACCAAGCCTACTTCCATATTTGGGGGCATCGTTGTATTTTCTGTCCATTTCTTTTTTTAGAGTTATTCAAAACAGTTTGTGTACTTGGGTGCCGATGGTGAAACGACAGACGTTTCTAAGGGTTTAAAAAAAATTAACAAATATTTCCGCATACAACTTACAATATATGCCTTGAGACAAAAGCAACTTTCTTTAGACGATTATACGATAGTTAAACATCGATGTTTATACAACCAGCCAAAAACTTAATGAACTTATTTTATAAATTTTGAGACTATTTAACACAAATTATTGTACTTTTTCAAACGTTGCGAAACAACGAACAAGAATTTGTTTTTACTATCCCTATCGACGAAAAACAAGTAAAATGATGGAAAAAAGTACAAAAACATGTGTTTTCTTCTTACACTACTTATATTAGTCATTTAAGTTTTAACAGCTGAAAAAGAGTGTCACGAGAATAAAAAAAAAGATATTTAGTATTAGTTGCAAGCGGAAAAGTGAAATAACTGATAAATTTAACCTTTTGAGATAAAAAAAAAATCTGAAATACACAAAACAAAAATTTAAAATTCATTCGAGTTTTAAATTTAACTTTACTATGAATAGATTGCAATATAACGGCTCCGTCCAATATGCGTGGAAAAAATGCAATGGAAATACAAAACCTTTGACGATTGTCTTAACAAAAATCATTTTCGAAACATTACTCCACTTTTCCGCATATGGTAGTATTCAAAGATATTTGCTTGCTTGGATTTGCTTAAAGAGTATTGACTTATGAAGAATCACCTTCGTTTTTTACGTGACTTCTTTATTCAACACAGCCTGTGTAATCAAACCGGATTCTGCAAAAAAATATCTAGGCAAATCAGGTAGTGTATTCGTATTATGTAAGTAAAACTCATGACGCGAATTTAACAAAGCTAAATCGAAAAAAACAAAACCGGTGTAATGAAAAGTTAATAAAGAGTGTTCTATCCACATGAATAAGATTTAAATCTTCTTTTAGTCAAAATCTTAACTCTCTTAACTTTGTAAAAGAGCAGTGAAAATTTGCCACAATGCAGCAAGAAGTAATGCATAGGATTTATTTATCTATCTGTCTATATGTAGATATCTGTCTGTATATCTATCTATATCTATCTGTTTTCTTTTCATTTCAGGAAATTGTAAGAAATTATTTTTACTAATAGTTTTTATTTAAAACTTACGTTTTTACTGAGGGCGGAGGGACTCATACACCTGATCTTATCCAGAGCTAGTGATTAGAAAGGAGAAGAAGTAGACTATTTTTTATTTGCAAACCTGATTAATTACCACACGCCATACACAAAGGGACGAAGCCCCTAGTCTAAATAAGTAATACGAACAATCAAAGAATCTCATTGTAACATATACTATGACGTCATTCCAAACTGAATTATATCACAAAAATAAATTTCTTTAAATCTATTTTTTTAAAGTAAATAAAGTTTCTCGTGCGATTGTTGGGAGTAGAACTAGTGATTTAAATCAAATAAAAATGGACTTCTTATGCTTTTTTCAATGAGTATTAAATTTTGCAGTTTAAAAATTTAAGTACATCGAATTTGATTTTTTCTGAGATGTTCAATGTTTTTTAATTTCGATGTGTTGAAATTTTTGACGTATCACACTTGTCAGTAACATTTTTAGTTTGGGCTAAGAAAATGGTTGGCGGACAGACAAACGGATATAGCCTTTATAAACATAGATATAGAAAGAGTAGCATATCTGCCCCTAAGGGAAAAGGTGAAGCCACTTTTCCACCAGTATCCCATGAGGCAGTTTGCAAGCCGAAACATCCCGCTCGCCCATGGCGTGCCATAAGCCCCCAGATGGCACCAGGAGATATATTCGACTAATACAAAATATATATTAAATATTAACTAGTTAAAACTTTTTGCCAGTTATGCTAGCATAAGTTTATCACTGGATATGTTTTGATAATTTCTGGTAGGTATGAAGAATTTATTCATAAAAGAAGCATTTTAAAAATGCAATTTTTATTGCATGTAACTCTTCGGCAAAAGCAGTTTTTTGCCAGCCAGTATCCCGTGATGCATTGCGAAAACGGCGAAAGCGGATTCATCACACAATCGCGGGATTTGTATTGCGTTGTATGGGGATTGCGCAATCGATGCTACACTTTCTATATCTATGTTTATAAAAGCTACCACTTTTTACGTTAAAAACGTAGTGTGGAAGCTAAAAAGCATACAGATGAGAAAAACAAAAGTATCAAAGATAGCATTTAAAATATATATAACCATTTTAAATGTGTATACATCAATCTACGAATGATGTCTGGTATAAGCACGCCTTGATATAAGCAAAAAACCAGCTACACAAAAATTTAATCAACACGTGTATACGATATCTTAAATCACTCATCAAATTTACTTGGCGCATAATTTAAACAGTATGTGGATTAAAAGTCCTTTTGTTTCAGAATTTTGTCTGCAGTCATGGACTTTATACTCGCATATCAATGATAATTAGTTTTCCAAAACTTCAAAAGATTCCATCAAAAAATTATGCTACATTTTGATTACTAATTTGAAAACTACTGCCAAAACTTCCCCGAAATTAACCAAAATGAGCCTTAGAAATTATTATATAAATTCAGAAATGCAGATGAAATTACTTTAACGTAGAACCACGTATTCTACACATGCATTTCAAATATTTCCTTTGTGACAAAACTTTGTATTTTTATTTGAAATTCATTTCTATTTACTCACTTGGGACATGGATTACTTAGTTCAAAAGGAACGTTTACGGAACCTTCAAAAATCAAAACATTAAAATAAACAATTTAATTTACGTTTATAAATAAGCATTAAATATTAAGTATATAGAGCGTACCTAGGACAATTGTACACCCAAGTTCACCGCCTATAAATTTAAAAATATTTATTATTGTTATTAAAATCTAAAAGGCGTTATCATTACTTATATGTGGATTAATGGTATAACTTCTGGTAAATCTTATGCAATTTCTTGCAAATAAGTTTTTTAGCTGAAATAATATGCTATGTTTATCAAATTCGGATTTGAACCTGATTTACATTAGAAGAATAAATAAGGTATATAATTTAAAATTTCTTTCACAATTTTTTTTTATTATTTACTTAAAAAATGTTAGACAATAAATTGTTTTAAATATGTTAGACAAATGTTAAAAAAAAATCAAATATTGCAATCCTTCAAAATCATTTTTACAACTAAAAGACCAACGAAACTTCCCGGGTTTCATTTTTATAGAAGATTTTATATCCTTACATTCAAATTACCTCTGAATAGTCGTAAAATTGTTCTGAGCACTGAATTCGATATTTAGAGTTTCCCCCAAATGGTAACGAGAAATAAAAAAAAACATGGCTGGACTTCGAGTCCTCGTTATCGATGTAGGGCATTAGGCAAAGCATTTGTCACATAGCCTTTCATAGCAGATGCTAAGTCATTTACATTCGTTAATGTCAATATACATTGGTGTCAAGGAATTGACAGCATGCTTTCTTTTATCAATTTTCAGTTAGTGCATCTAAAATACGTTACACGTAATGGGGGTTTTACCATGATTCACAAAAAGTCATTTAGTTTACAATTTCATTGAAAAATGTTATTACTAAACGTGGAAAACTCGTCTATAGAGTTAACATTTCAAAAGCGTCACTTTTGCTGCATATTTTTGCATATCATGAAAGATGCATTTTTTAATCAAGCACTAATAAAAATGCTGTTTTATTAAGTAAGTTTAAAAAAAGAACTAAAACTGATATCAACTGTTATCCAAAGAAAACGATGTTTCAGCCAATTCCTTTACGTTTAAGTCCAAGACTCTTCCCCCTTATGTCTTTCGACAATAAGTTAAATAAAATAAGCAACGGAAATACGCAGTCACTTTTCATCTTACATCTCCTTATTTTATGTATTTCCTTCTTTCCTCTATTTTATTCATCTCTTGAGCAAAAAATTCGAATGTAATAAAAGCTCGTTTTATGAATGTAAATCTTGCTGATTTCGGAAAATATCCATCTGTCATTTTAAGCACGCCGCTCGCTGCTCACTATAAAATCCGAAAGCACTCATCAAAAAACATGCAACCAAAAAAAGGAATGTTTAAAAATGGAACGGAGAATAATAGAACGAGAGAAGATGATGGCACTAATAATAATAATGATAACAAAAAATAAGCCAAGTTTATTTTTGTGCCGCGCTCCCACTCTCTCCAAAAAATTTCACTTTGTATTCACTTTTTGGAATTATTTTTTTATTCTTTTCCAACGTTATTATTCCGTTCGATTTCTTTTTATGCATTATAAGAAAAAGAAGAAGAAAAGCTGGCAAATAAGTTTGCATTTAAAAGAACTGGGGAATGGCTTTTCCAGCTTCACAAAAAGAAAGCCAGTTTCTTGGAATATCGTGCACTTAAGAGGCAGAGAGGCGCAAATTCACACATGGTGATTTACAATTTTGTATCAGTTGTTTATGTATTTGTTAACGTTTTCTGCTAAATAATTTCTTAGCTTTAGTTTACATACAAGTTTCCCTGCATAGTTAAAATAACTTTCATCCTACCGACTTCCGATAAGTTCAAGTACTAATAATTATCAGACATGTGAGTATCGTCAACTATTATTATAAGTAAAAACCATTAAACCTTGTATCTATAAAGTCAAATACAAGTAAAAATCATTAATCATGTAGGTATCAAGTTAAATATAAGCACACCAATTAATCTAAACCTACTAAATAACAATTATAGTATCAAATATCACCCCACCAATACCAAGTCGAAGTATATGTACTTCTCTTTTAGGTCCTATAAGTACCAAGAATGGGTATTTTGTACTAATTATTAAATCTAATAAGTGCGCAGTCTTATGTATCAACTATGAAACAACCAAGTCAAGTATTAAAAATTTTAATAAACTCTATAAGTACCCCTTCCAAATATAAGAACAAAGTACAACAACTCGTGTTAGATAATTTCTGGTTAATAGGGCCTCAAAATCCAAGGTTATAATAGATACGCAAGGATGGCTTTCGCTTGATACGCTAGTATAGTCTCAGAATTAGCTTACATATTCAAACTGTGTAATCAATATCCCGATAATAAGATATAAAGCACCCCAAATCGTGAAATCGAATATGATTCATCCACACATGTGTCTAAATCATGCCAAGGATACTTGACACAGATTAGATTTACAATATATAGGATTTTTAACAAACTAAATAAATTTTTTTATCCTCTTATGATTTTCTTACAATCGATTATGAATGAAACTTTACAGTTCGTCTAAAGAGTTTTAATATTTTTTTTATCCTCTTATGATTTTCTTACAATCTACTTATGATGAAACGTTATACATCGTCTAAGAGTTTAATATTTTTTTTATCCTCTTATGTTTCTTACAATCTACTATGAATGAAACGTTTCGTTCGTCTAAAGAGTTTTATATATTTTTTTTATCCTCTTATGATTTTCTTACAATCTACTTATGAATGAAACGTTATACAGTTCGTCTAAAGAGTTTTAATATATTTTTTTTTATCCTCTTATATTTTCTTACAATCTACTTATGATGAAACGTATCAGTTCGTCAAAAGAGTTTATATTTTTTTTTTCTCTTATGATTTTTACAATCGTTATGAATGAACGTTATACAGTTCGTCTAAAGAGTTTTAATATATTTTTTTTTATCCTCTTATGATTTTCTTACAATCGACTTATGAATGAAACGTTATACAGTTCGTCTAAAGGTTTTAATATATTTTTTATCCTCTTATGATTTTCTTACAATCTACTTATGAATGAAACGTTATACAGTTCGTCTAAAGAGTTTTAATATATTTTTTTTTATCCTCTTATGATTTTCTTACAATCTACTTATGAATGAAACGTTATACTGTTCGTCTAAAGAGTTTTAATATTTTTTTTATCCTCTTATGATTTTCTTACAATCTACTTATGAATGAAACGTTATGCAGTTCGTCTAAAGAGCTTGATATTTTAGTTGATTGTTTGTAATTGAAGGGAAAGATACAAAACATTTCTCTTTTTATAATATTTAATCAAGTCAACTCCAAACGAGGTACCTTACACTGTTAAAAATGTGTGCTCGGTTTCACCATGATATTGGTTCCTAGTAGCTGCAACGGCTGTGTGGTGAAATGTTTCACCTTTTTTTAGGTGTTTGGCTGAACCATTTTTCTGGATTTGGAAACAAAAACCTGAGAAATGGTTCAACCGAATACCAAAAATATGGTTTAACGTTTCACCACACAGCCGTTGCAGCTACTAAGAGCCATATTTTTGGTGAAACAAAGTGCCTAATTTTTAACAGTGTAGTAAATTTAGTCAAACTATGAAACGTCAAACGGACCGGAAATCCAAAGCAATAAGACTTTCCGACCAGAAGGTCTTCGTATCGAATCCGGTATTTGACTGTGATATCCTATGAACAGATTGTGATAGAGTAAAAAAAGAAATATGTAATGGGCAGTTTGAATGAGATGGATCGTGGTTTGTTTGTGGTATAGAAGACAATGCTTGAAGTAGCTGTGGCGTCACTATAGGGTGTTCGTTCTAGAATAGACGAATTAGCTGCCGGGTGGCTTGAGGTTAAGATCTTTAAACATGTATTCCCTGGAAAATAGGAGAACAAGGGGTGATTTAATTCAGTTATTCAAATTCATAAAACAGGGAGACATGGAGGGCTTAAGTTTTACCTTAAATAGCCGGACCAGAGGACATGATCAGAAATTGAATAAATCGTGCTTTAGAAGGGAGGTAAGAAAACATTTTTACAATAGAGTTATCAATGAGTGGAATGCTTTACCAGATTATGTGGTGTATTCGAAGATAGTAGAAGATTTTAAGAAGAATCTCGATAGTTAAGAATTAGATATATTTTGGACCAACCTTGCTGGGCCTCTGCCCTGTTGTTGGTCGACAAATTTTGTATTTGTATTTGTGAGGTTTAAGACAACGTTTGAGGTAGCTGTGACTTCACAACAGGCGTGGCTGCTCCAGTTGTCCATTTATCAGACGAAAGTGGTGAGTTTTCTAGTTGTTCAATGTGTTTGAAAATGATTTCGCTATGAGTTGTTGTTAGGTTCTCACTCAGGGACTGGCTTTATAAAATAACCATATTGAAATGTGTCAGAACAAACTAAATTGAGAAGTAGTTAAACTTCCACAAGCATTATTTAAAAAAAAGTTAGCTTTAGTGGCAAATACGTAGGTGTATAGGTTGGTAAATGTTTTTTCGGCTTGTGTGCTTGATCAGAGATACTCTTATAAACCTTCATCAAGTAAGACAGACGGGAATCGAACCCGCACCCGGTACAGTGCGCAGACTGTTAGCGTAATGGGCTGCGATCAAACCCAATAGGCCACCCAGGCCCCTGGAAAATACGTATACAAAATATATAAATCATGGTGCCCATTTGAGTTGGTTTAATGACCCCTGTTTTTGAGTTTTACGAATATAAATTCTTTTTTTGATTGATAAATTTCATTTCTAGTGTTTTATTTGAGTTTTACGAATAGAAATTCCTTTTTGGAGTTAGACGAATTGATTTAGTGCACATTTGGTGCCTTCTGACCTCCAATCAGGTGTTTTTTCATTTTGAGTTAGAAGTAGATTAGGTTTATGGCAACACTATTGTCCCCTTTTTGGTTTAGTGCCCATTTGGTGCACTCTGATCTCCAATCAGATGTTTTTGATTCCCTTAGGTTTATGGAGATTTCAGAGTTAGACGACCCTTTATTTTTTGTTTTTGTTTAGCTCTGCCATTCGGCTTCCAATGATTCAGGTTTATGGTTAGCCTTTTGAGTTAGACGAATCTTTTTGTCATTAGGTTTCCTTTTTGAGTTAAACGATTAGAAGTAGATTAGGTTTATGGCAGTACTAATGTTACTCCGTCAATCCCGTGGCAGTAATCAGTTGTTTGATGCACGAAGACTTTTGATACACAGTGAATCCCGTGGTAGTAGTAATCATTTTGAATTTCAATTGCAACTTTCAAATGGTTTCGATGGCAGTTGGAAATGGATTCAATGCCCATCCAACAGACGACACGCTTTGTTCTTTGGCTGTCTTCAATGATGAATGATTCTCTTGCGCTGTCCACTCATTTGGATGCCTTCCGGGCTCTGTTGTTTGATGCACAAAGATTGATTCTCATTCAGGTTCCTTCCTTACTCCGTCAATCTCGTGGTAGTAATCATTTTGAATTTCAATGGTAAATTTCAGATTTGATTCAATGTCCTTTTTCGTTTGTTGCCACACTCGGTCTACATCAGAAAGGTTCTTCTTTGTCAATGAATCCGCAGTAGTGTTGGTGTCCTCTTGGCTCTCGTGCCAATTGCATTTCGAGTTCAAGTGTTCAGCTCTGAATGGCATCAAGTCATGTATCTGAATTAGAACCGACATAATGTTGATCTTGATTTCGATAGCTTTTTGAGTTAGACTTTCATTTGGAATAGTTTTGATTTCGTTTTTTGAGTTAGACGAACTGTTGTAGAATTAGACCTTGTTTTGAGTTAGACTTTCATTTGGAATAGTTTTAATTTCCTTCTTTTTTTGAGTTAGACGAATTGTTGTAGAATTAGACTTTGTTTTGAGTTAGACTTTCATTTGGAATAGTTTTGATTTCTTTTTTTTTATACGAACATTTGTAATATTAGACTTTGTTTTGAGTTAGACTTTTGATTTTACTGTTAGACAGTTAGTCGTTATGCGACTGTACTGTTATTCAATCAGTAATGGAATTAGTTTTTTGGAATAGGCCTTTTATTTGGTTTCTATCAAGTTCAATGATTATTAAAATGATGCTTCCGTCACTTCGTAGTGTTTGTTTACATTACAGTTGTTTTCAAATGATTACCTGTGTCAATTCATGTACGGAACTTCTACATGACTGTATACATGTACATGGGTGCGTTCTTGGCCTACATACCACAGACACCACGTGATGTACTTTCAGTAAACAATCACTTATCTGTCTGATCTAATTATTGCCGTTTGACGTCATCTGACTCAGTAGCCAATCAGAAGCGTTCTTGCCATTTCAAATGGTCCATTCAGAAGTGTGACTGACTGGTGAGATACAATGCTGTCAAAGCGGGCGAAAAGGTTGAAACCGCTTTGCGGCGTTCATTTTCATAACACTGCATCCTCTCACTCTGCTGACAGAGTCTTATGCCCCCTGCCTTCCTCCACGCTGCAGTCATGGAGAGCTGCAGGGTCTTCCCCCTTTGCCGTGCTGGGGCCGGTTGAGTCAATAGATTTTTTAGGATGGAAAAATCGTCGGCACGCATGTTATATGATTAAGTGGCATGTAAAAGATCCCTTGAGTACCCATTTAGCTTAGGTTATATTAGCAAAGTTGAAATCTCTGCATACTTTAACATCCACAGATAGTTCAGATTCATTGTAATCTAAGGGGCAAATCGATAGCGGGAGCTGCCTAGATGGTGCCACTAAAAATGGCTCTGTCGAATATGCCGAGTCTGCAAAAAGCTTGATGTGGCCTAAAAAGCAACCCCGATGGGGAAAAACATTAGTTTTAATGACACATTTCGATTGCAATAACCTGAAAATTTAAAGGTCATACTAGCTTGGCTCTTGTGCCCCCAAAACGTTTTGTTTACGTGTTTCTTTAAAATCAGTAAAATGTAGTTATGCCACTTTCATAGAGAAATAGACTCATGCTAACTTTATTTTTGTTCCTTCCCCCTCGCATAAATGAATGAGTTCAAAGTTACTGTTTTGTGCCAAAAAGAAAGTGCCAAGAAAAAGGTTACAGCTGATAAGGGGTTTACTTAAATATTCCAAAAGGAATTGTAAATCAAAGAGAGGGGAGATTTTTATTTTGTGTATTTCTCTTTTTAAATTACTTTTAAGATGGAATAAAAACACCAAAATTACTTCGGGTACGTTTCCAGTGAAATAAAGGTGAATATAAGGATGTTCGTATAGATTTTCTTTTTAAATTTTGACATAAAAGCACTTCTAAATCTGGCTTGTTCTGTCTATAAATAGCATGTTTTGCTTAACTTAAAATTTAAATAAATCTTAGAAATGTGAAACATCAACAATAACAATGTGTCTTTTTTTACTTCTGTTAAAAGTTGCTTTAGTTTTTTTTTATCTCTAATTGTAAAATGGCTTCTTTTTAATCTAATCAATTTGTTTTGAAATCAAGTTTTATAATTTAAGATCTAAAAATACCTTAAACTGAAATAAAATGTAACTTAATTCCAATTTAATTACTTTAAATAAAAATATATTTTTAACTAGATTTATTTAGCTCCTATATCTCTAATTTTAGAACAATTTGACTGTTGTACCTAAATTCATCTTTAAAACAATTATCCAACCTCAACCTATTAAAAAAACTAAATTTTACATTTTTTCAAAAAAATTATCCAGGCAAATAATAGCGCCAAGGTCTTTAAAACACATTACCGGTGTTTTTAATTTCAATTAAAACATTCTAATCTTTCGCCAAACTAAGCGCCAAAGCTTATCATCAACAACTACGGGAAAAAAACATTTATTACCCAAATAGAAGGAGTAAATGCCTGTATCTAATGGCTACTGTTATCGCCATCATAGTAGGGACATAAATTTCGGACCGATAAAATCAGTTGGAATTGCACTCCAGCATCTTCGTTTTAATCTCAAAAGTAGTTTTTATTATGGGATCATTTGCATTTTGGGGTTGTTTAAATTTCCTCCCCGTCTTTAATCTTATTTTTAACGCTGAGTATTTGGAGAAATAGTAAGGGGGTTCTGAATGGGTTGCTACACATACATGTAGTTTGGGAATTGCTGAAAAATAAAACGATTGTAAACTGCTATAAAGTTGTTGTTGTTTTTTATTGTATGTTACACTGCAAAAAAAATCAGCAAAATTGCATTTCTTGTGGTAAGGGTTTTTTTTTCTCCACAGTGTTGTGCTTGTTTTACAGCAAATTGATGTTCTCTTAACGTACAGAGTCACATGAACAACTTACTCCAAGGAATGGAATCGTTATAAAGTTGTTGTATTTTATTATATGTTACACAGTAAAAATATTCTGTAAAATTAACATCACATTTTCTTAAATGTTTTCTTTTACAGCAAATTAATGTTTTCTTGACGTAGGGGAGACCGGAGCTAGTTTCCCATGGGGTAAGTTTTCCACCAGGCCTTATATTGGAAATAAGCCGTTAGGGGGCGTCAACTGACTGCTTGGTTTCTGAAGCAACACAGCCTATGCCACTCACAACAATTTTTGTTTAGTTGGTGTTGTAATATTTTCGTTAGAGCTGTTTTTATGATATTTTCAACATTGAGTGATTTTTATGCTTGCATTCAAACCTAAATTAAACTTACTTTCATTTAGGAAACAATTTTATCATTGCGTATAGTAAAAGGTGGTTCATGTTTCTACTTAAGTATGCATTTATTTTCATAATAACTTGAACCTCTAATCTTCAAGGCACTATTAAAGTCAAAATATGGTGACGGGGAAGGTTTTCCAAAATTTCACACAATGGAGCAAGAATTCCAACAATGTGTTGTATATAAACGTGCTGCAACCTTTATAATATTCCAAAAATGTAATTATTTTTAATATATGACCAAGTTCTCGAACCATACATTAAGTTCTGAATGTAAAAGTTGTAATGTAAATGTTTCCGATTAAAATAATCTACACAGTAATAAAAAGAAATATGACAGAAACCGCACCATGCCGAGGCGATATACGTTGCTCTAATAACTGTCAAGAATGAATTCATTAGCGTAAAAGCATCCAAAAACTTAAATATTCCCAATAGATCATGAATAATTGCACTGTAAAATATTAATGTGTTAGGTTGCACCCTAAACTTTGGAGTAAATTGACTGGCTAGGAAGCAATCTTAGTCTGATCAAACTTCAGTGCATGTGATGATTTTTCTTTTGCTATCTTTAGCCATACTTTAGACAACCCATAGAAAAAAGCAACATACTATAGTTACAGAAAAGAGGAAGTAACACAATTTGCTTGATTTCAAAGTAATGCAGGTGATATTGACCGTTTTATAACAATTTGGTAAACTGACTTTTTTTATAATATTACTTATATTCTGGGTATAATTCTTTGGACTATTTTAGTTTACAATAATATCTACATAAAAAAAAACTTAAGTGTGTTAAAAAATTTCAAGAATAATTAGAAAATTTGTCCCATCCCTTTTTGGAAGTCTGTTAAAATGTACCCCGTATACGGGTCACGTTTTCCAGCTCAACGTGCTTGCATTTAATTACTCGTTTCCAAAAAGTGTAATTACTTTTTAGGAAAATAGTAATTCTAGTTTGTAGATAACTATGCGAGGAAAGGAATGGTACTTTATATTCTTCAAAATAAATCAATGTAAAAAATATACAATCAAAAATAAGAAAACATAGAAAACTAGCCCCGGTCTCCTCTACAGTCACATGACTTCTTACTGCAATAGCATTTAAGCAGAGAAGATGTGTGCCTCCAATCACTGAAAGTGAAGCAAACGTTTTTGCCTTTACCACCATTTTAAATCATATATTAATTCACAGAACAGGGAGATAGCAGAACTTTTGCCATCACACTGTAATAGTAAATTATATGGATTTTTTAAACGTGCAACACGTTTTCCACTATGCTATACACTGTTAAAAAAAACCTGAAAATTCAGGAGAAAAATGACTGATTTTAACGGAACTTTTCCGTAACGACTGAAAACGGATTTTTTCCTTCTGAAAACGGGGTTTTCCTTCTAAAAACGGAAAATGTCCGTAAACCACGAGCTAAAAGATAAAAACGGAATTTTCCCGTTTTTAGAGCTGCCATACTTTTATTACCCTATCGTAGAATTGGCGATAATGCTCTAAGAATACACACCTCGAAACTCGAACATCAAATACCTGTATTACCAGGCCCGTCCGTAGCCGAGTGGTTAGGACATCAGCCTAGAGATTCAACCTTCTCAGGAGTGCGGGGGTTTGAATCCCGCCTACTGCCAGTCATCCTATAAACCGGATCTGTGCTGGAAATAGTAGAAAAATCCTCTATTCACGGATGGGACCGAGTACACTAGGCCAGACGTGCTCGTTAAATCTGTGGAGTCCTAAGTCATGACGGCGTTAGCGTACGATGTCGCTCGAAGTTCCGTTGGGTGCCGCTCAGGTGTTGATCTCGTCATGGACCAGGGTTCTAAATTACGAGGCGTTATTGGCTGTGTTAAAGCTCCTAAAGGAGGCTAGAATCAGGCAGCCGGAAACGATTACCTTACCTTACCTTACCTTACCTTACCTGTAGGGGTTTCTAGTTGGCCTCTGTCTCTAAAAATTAGATGGATCCACTTATGTGTGTGTGTGTGTGTTGTCTGTTGTGTCTGTCTTACTTGACGAAGGTTTATAAGCGGGTCGCTGACCAAGCACACAAACCTGAATATATATGTCTACCAACCAACCAACCTGTAGGGGCCGTAGTGAGCCTAGTGGTCAACGTCTCGGTCTCAGGATCGGAAGGTCCTGCGATCGAGTCCCGGTACCACTGAAGACCTACCGAGTATATGCGGAGTACGTGCTCGTTAAATCTGTTGGGTCCGAAAGTCCTCTAAGTTCCCATACCAAATCAATACCTCTGGGGGTGACAAGCCAATTCTGGGGATCCTCTAGTTGGCCTCTGTCTCTAAAAATTAGATGGATCCACTTATGTGTGTGTGTTTGTCTGTTGTGTCTGTCTTACTTGACGAAGGTTTATAAGCGGGTCGCTGACCAAGCACACAAACCTGAATATATATGTCTACCAACCAACCAACCTTACCTGTATTATACCTGTAAGGAGAAATTGAAAATTTTAATAACGGAGAAATAAGAAACGGAACTTCTGTAAATACACGGGAAAATACTTAACGAAACGGGAAAGTCCCGGCAACTCTGCTGCCGGTACTTTTCCCGTTAATTTCAGTAATTTTTTTTTTACAGTGTAGGGCCTAGTGGGCTTATATACGACGAAATATTCCAAAATAAGTCATATATTTCAAAATTAAATAGTTTGAGAACGCAGAATTTCCGATAGTTTTACACCAACTCTCGTTACCTTCAACAAAGAAAAGTAAGCTAACTGATTTAAACTGTACAAAACGAATTCTATATGTATTCCTAAATTCGTTGTTGTTGCATTTTCAGTTCAGTTCACCATTATTTTGAAACACTAGTTGTTATAAATAGCAATGCCAATGGAGAAATCCATTAAATGATATTCAATAATTTGTTATTTCTTACTAAAAAAACATTTAAGAAGGGTTTATTTTTGAAAAGAGGGCACATCTTTACTTACAGAAATTATTTTTCTAGTTAAAAAGGCAGTTGTCTATACCTTAGGGTTATCTTTTCTGTACACTAACACTAATGAACATAAAAATACATTTACAGATAAAAATGCCTTAACGTTTTCTTACGTGTAAGAAGAGTCCATGCAACATAAAAGTACATATACAGGAACTTAAATTATTTTTCAATGATATAATTTAATTTTATAAATGAATTTGATGTATTAATTACAAATTTATGCCAAATTTTACCGATTTAAATAGACAAAATATGATCATGCGTTTTTCTTGTATATGAAGTTATATGTTTCGTAGTAAATTAAAATATTTTAGAAATGTTATTAAAAACTTAATTTGAATGGTAAATTAAATTAAGAACCTCAAAAGTTTGATGAATAAATATTTAAATTTATGGGCATTTTACAATATTAAATTTAATTAGCCATTAATATAATATTTAGTTTCTAGTCTAACCTTATTTCATTAACAGCAGCAACATCGAAAAATTTCCTCGTTTCATTTTATCTTAAGCCAATTTTCCTCAAGCTGTTACATCAACGAAACTAAAACGCGGTTAGCCGTAAACAATCTAATAGTGTATAATTAACCCCATAAATTTGGAAAGTCCGTTGCGCTTAATTTTTTTACTTACTTGGTGATATAGTAGAAGGAATTTCGGGGCGATAACCGAAAATAAATTGGGTTATTTAATTTCCTCTCCCCTTGACTTTAAAAAGCGCGAAAGGTTTGCAGATCGTATCTTTAAAATCAAACAGGGTTTTCATAGTTTATAGTGAAACTTTAAAAGGAAGTTGGCATACTTTGGCGTTTAATTATAAAAAGAGGTTCTCTATTTATGGAGTAAAATATGTTGTGGAAAGGCGTTTTAAAAGTATACAAGAGACTATTTCCGAGTTTATATTTTTTTGCATCCGATTTGAGTAACATTCATTTTGCGGAAGACATTTTTCTTTTTTCCCACCCATTTCAAAAACTATTCTATATATATCAGTAAATTTTTCATTTCACTATTAAAGTATGAAGTTAAAGTATGTAGTTAAGAACAGAACTTATTGTTAGTACTGGAATAACATATTGTACGGCATGTAGGCGGTTAAGTGTCGTGACTGTGGAAAATATATAGGCTTTCGAATTAAAATTCCTACAAATAACTTATTACAGAATATATATAATAAACTTAGAAATTCGAAAAATTCTCTATTTATCTGGTAAAATTTGTTGTAGAGAGGAATTTTAAAGGTATACTAGAAACTATTTCCAAGTTTATAATTTTTTTTTGTATCCGATTTAAGTAACATTAATTTTGCGGAAGACATTTTGTTTTTCCCACCAGTTGTAAGAATTATTTTAACAGTTCTATGATATATCTCTCTCTCTCTCTCAGCAAGCTTTTCATCACATTGTTAAAGTACTCACACAGAGTATAGAGCATAATATGTCATTAGTACTGGAATGACATATCGTCCGAGAGTTAGGCGGTCAAGTATCGTAACTGTAGGACATAGATGAGTTCAATTAGTAATAGAAATTCGAATTATAAATTTCTGATCACTAACAATTCCACAGGTTCACGGATGAAATTCTTTTTTTAAAAAAAAGCCAATTTCAGACATATTTTTATCAATAACAGTGTGTGTTCCACAAATTATTATTTTAATTGTCTAATGTGAAATATAGAAAATGAGAGTTTTGCAGTTGTTTCGAAAGTGCGAAATAGAGATTTAGGGTGTTTTCTACACGGTTTGGAGGAATCCAATTATGAAAAAGTTGTTTTTTAACATTGGTTCGTCTGTCAGACTGTCATTCTGTCCGTCTGTCTGAAATCACTCTCCAGCTCGAACAAAAAAAAGCTGTGGGTGAAGAAAAAAAAAGTCAAAAATATGAGCTAAGGGTAGCTTTCATAGAACTTGAAAAGCTTAGATTTTAAAAGTATTGCCAAAAAAAGTAAATAAAAACGAAAATTATATGTCGTGTGGTGTTTCACATCCCTATTTTTTCTATCGATGAAACTATTTATTTATTTGATTTTTACAAATTTTACTATTCTTTTTATTATACATTCAGATAATACATAACTCTTAAGATAATAATAACTCCTTTGTGATTTATTATGCACATATAACTTATTTTTATTATATGATATAGCTTAACCACAAATTTTTCCAATCTTCATTATGATATGATTTAAATAATTAACGTTGGCTTGTTAAACTCAGTCTACATTAACATAATTTGTTCGACATTTGCACGCCATTCCGAATTTATATGGCAAAAAGAATTTTACCAAAAATCTTTATGCTCAAAATATCTTTGAGATCATTCAGCGCCATCTCTCGGCAATCCCCTTCTACTTTCCCAAGAATATATTTTTTTTTCTCCGGCTAAATACTCAGCTTTTATATTTTTCGCTAAGAGTTTCCCAAAAAATCTTCACGTAGGCAAATTCCATCCCACGTCTAATGAAATCGGCACAGTATTCTATTAAAAAAAAAAGGATGTGAGAAGGTTTACGTCGAACAAAAAATATTCCTTGGACTGGAAATGGAAGAATTCGAATTTCCTGTTAGGAATTTTTCCGGTCATTCCCTGACGGTTCTTTTGTAACAGGATTTCTAGAACTTTTTCTGCGTTTGCAATTTAGTTTACTTTTACTTTGCATTCCTCCGAAAACTTGTTTCGATTGTAATGAATCTTTAATCCTCGCCTTTTTTTTATCTTTGAATCAGTAGGATATTTGTTTGTTTTTTTTCATCTTCTTTTTTTAAATTTGAGAAACTTCTAGCAAAAGTAACAAGAAAAGAATTGATTAAACTGCAAAAGAATTAATTTTGATTTTCAAATGTTCGAGGAATAATTAAATACAAAATGACACGATCTAAAATTAATTTAAGAGTCATTGTATAGGAAAAGACGGCAGAAATTACATTTTCGGAAATATGACCAAGTATATTTTTATAAAAACTTGCAGGAAATGTTCAACCTGTTGTAAAATAAAAACATAACATCGAAAAAGTATTTTTTTCTGATGCTACAGTGCAACAACAAAATCAAAAAGGTGTTTTTTTTTGTCTGAAATTGAAGTTATAATAATAGACCAAGAGCCCAGGGCCCCCAAACCTACATTATTTTCTCACGAATAAAATGTATCCGATAAGGTTCTCTTTTCATTTACTTTTAGTGTATTTATACCCACTAGACTGGACCGACGGCCAATTTACAGGTATCAAGGGCAAAATGTAGGTTAATTATAAGTTAACTTAAGTCATTTTCTCAAGGCTGATTTTTACGTATGTTTTTGAAAATATTGTTAAAAGTTAATAATCAATCTCTGCCAGACACTTTCCGCCGACCGAAACTTTTTCCAGACGCTTTAAACGTCCCTGTAAAGGTCAGACTTTACCCCACGCATCTGGTGGCGTGATATGGCGCTACGTATTTTCTAACTAAACCAAAATTTAATTTAGTTAAAATGAAAAACTTTCTACGTTTTTTAATTTTTTTGGATGGACTGTAATTATTAGTTACTTTTATGGTGACAGAAATAAAGCTGAGTCTATTAGCAATAAAAACGAAGAAAGATTATTATTTCTATTTAAATAAATTTTTGTTTAGTTAGGTAATACGTAACGCCATATTGCGCCACCAGATGCGTGGGAAAAAGTCTGAACTTTACAGGAACGTTTAAACCGTCTGGCAAAAGTTCCGGCCGGCGGAAAGTATCTGGCAGATTGTTTCTTAACTTTTAACAATATTTTTTTAAACATACGAAAAATCAGCCTTGAGAAAATTACTTAAGTTAACTTATAATTTACCTACTTTTTGCACTTGATACCTGTAAACTGGCCGTCGGTAAACTCTAGCGGGCTTGCATACACTAAAAGTAAATGAAATGAGAACCTAATCGGATACATTTCATTCGTGAGAAAATAACTTAGGTGTGGAGGCCCTGGGATCTCGCTCTATAAGTTGTGCATTTACCAACTGTCTATTTCTAGCCTCCATGGAGCTTTAACACAGTCAAATTACCCTTGTAATTTACAACCTTGATCCAATGACGAGGTGGTGACATCGAGATCGCCAGTGGTGACATCGAGAGCTTGTTTGTGACTTTGAACTCCACAGATTTAACGAACACGCATGTCGCAATGTACTCAGAACAAATACAGATAAATGCGCAACAAAAATATCTATGCCCATATGCCGGGATTCGAACCCGTGACCTCTTGATTTCCTGACCAGCTCCCTGAAAATTCAACCACCATGTCGGCCAAAATGCATTGAAGTTAATGAATTATGTTTCAAAAATTGGATCCAAATAGTTTCCACCATTATGTATGATTATCTGTTTTACGTATACTGCATACATTACTTTTACAGTATGGAAGTTATGGCAACACAGTGTCTCTAATCGCATGTCAATTTAAGTTATTTTACCCCATTTCTGTGATTTTTTTTGATAGATCATAAAACAAAAAGGCATCAAGCTGCAAACAGGATTTAACAAATTTATATTCTTTGGGACTAAAGTAACCAATTAATGTTGAAAACCCGTTGGCATGTTGCCGGTTCTCTACTTTACGGACTTCCCAAAAATGATAAATTTAGGCAAATGGCTTACTTTGGCATGATACTACTACGTTTTGATATCCAGAAGTTTAAAACATAGTTGTTGATGAAATGTTGTTACTACACAGTTAAATAGCAATAAAATTCTGAAACTCCTATGGCAGTTGCCAAATTTTATTTATGGACATATTCGGTTTTGAATAGTTTTAGAAATTGCCCCTTCCTCTTCAAGTAGTGATCAACTTTAGACCTGCATGGATTATTTTTTCAGTGGTTTCGGTATTATTCTTAAGAACCAGGTATATTTAGTGTTTTCTTAAAGTTTGTGACCTGCTGATAATGAAAATACTTGTGCATTACAGCTGAAATGAGTATATTTAAATGAAAGATTTGGATTAAAAACTTAATTTTAAAAACTTTTTTAAATTTTACCGTAAAACTATCAGCTTCACGTTTAATGTGTTATAGAAAACAAAACAATCTTTTAAGAAATTTTGCAAAACTTCGACACACTATCACGACAATCTACATTGAAAAAAATCGACAAGAAAATATCTCTCTGCGGCAAATAGAAAACTTAAGTTATTTTTTCTAAAAAAAATAGACAATTGAAAAAAAGTTTTACTATTTCTTTTACTTTATTTGCGTTTTGCTTTAAAACTACCCATTCGACGGTAAAAAAGTTAGCAGAACGAAACAATATACATACAATTTTGTATCAATTTACCCTAACTTTCGGAGAAAATTAGAAAACCAATTTCAGTTTATATGTTAGAAAGATAACTTTATAATAAAAAAAAGCTTTTCAATTTGTATGTTTCACAATAACATAGTCTAGACAAAATTTAATATCAACTGACAAAAAAATATTGCTTTACTGAATCAGAATAAAAACTACTACTGTCTTAAGATTTTTAAAAAATACTATTTTACTATTTTTCAGTGTTTTGTAGTGTAGGTACAGGGACCACTTCTAGTTTGTAACTTAAAAACCTATTATGATGTGCAATGCGTAATTATACTTAATAAGTATTACCATTATGTTAGTATTTTCTGAGTAACGCACATTGAATAATTTAATTGTTGGCTGTCCCAATCATAGGATCATGACCACATTAGGATACGTGACCACCAAATTGTATAACCTAAAACAAAACTTTACTATACAACTACATCATTTTATAAAGTTTAAATATATTTTATAGTTTTTTAAGACAAAATTATTACTTCTTATTTTTATCACATTAATTATGCTTATAATAACCAACTTATGAAATTTAAACTTAAAATCTTGTCTAAATACAAAATTGGGGATTCTTTTATTTTGCAGACAAAATACAGGTGGTTGAAGAATCGCTTCGATTTGATCAATATCAACTGGGGATGTATTATCCATTTCATGCCATTAAAAACATTTTCCATCGATTCTTTCTGCATACTGAATTGTAAGCTTGTTAAAACAATTTCCTTGTACTTCACCAACAAACCTTGTATTCTGTTAAGAACCCAGTGATATACTTTTGGGACTCCCGTGATTTAAAAAAAATACTTTGTCTACTTCTGTCTACTTTTATGTTGTTTACTTGGGTCACGTGTCCCTAATTGGTTTGGGTCAAGTATCCCTAGTTGCACTTTTTTTATTAACCCCAAAACAAAGACATTTCCGAATAATTACATTAGCACTATTATGCACGTAATTGTAGCTAATAGCATGGACAAAACAAGTAACTATTAGATCTTTTTAACTAATTAAATATTTCCTTTAAACCAAAAAAAGTACACCGAACAATCTTACGGCCCCAAAATTTACTTTCATTGCATGAAAACGTATTTCTTCGTATAGCTAAACACGTACGCAATGATTCAGCTGGTTGTTGGTTGGTTGGTTGGTTCGTTGGTTGGTTGGTTGGTAGACATTCATATTCAGGTTTGTGTGCTTGGTCAGAGACCCGCCTATAAACCTTCGTCAAGTAAGACAGACACAACACACCCACACGTAAGTGGATCCATCTAATTTTTAGAGACAGATGCCAACTAGAGGATCCCCAGAATTGACTTGTCATCCCCAGAGGTATTGATTTGGTATAGGAACTTGGAGGACCTTGTGACCACGACGGAATTTAACGTGCACCAATCACCATTAGCGTACACGGGAGTCTTCGGAAGGCAGCGGGGCTCGAACTCGCAACCTCAAGGATACCGGTCCAAGACCTTACCGACCAGGCTATCCCGGGATCAGCTTGTTGTTTTTACCATGTGATCAGCTGAATGAAAGGAAAAAGTGATGCCACTTCCAACTCATAAAACTTTTTCAATGCTGAGACAAAGGCATTTGGTCGTGTATCCTAATGGGTCAAATGTCCCTAGTTCTCCCTAGATTTATAACCTTTACGGTTTACATATTTGACAATAAATCATATTGCTTAAAATTTCTCATCCAATTACATATATCATTATTTTTAAGCAATTGAAGAAATAAACTGACCGTTCTGATGTCTGAAGGGTTTTTGAAATGTGTCAATTTTTTACTTTTTTTTTGCACTATTATCTTTTGTTGTAAATGTGTCAAATTTACGGGTTTGCATGTTTCACGATAAAGTAAATTACATGAAATTTTACATTAAATTCGTAAAAAATTGTTTTCAAACAATTTGAAAGTTAATAAAAAGTTGTGTTTTTTATGTAAAAAAAAATTTAGTTTTTCCAAAATCCTAATTATTCTTGAATTAAAGAAAAAAAATTCAATATATAATTAAAAAATAACTAAAACAACATTGAAACATATATTTTTCAATTTTCTGAATCTAAGATGATTTTAGAATTCTTTCTGATTTTTTTTGTGCAATTGCAGTTATTTTTCTACGAATTTCACCAAATTTAATAGTCACTTATAACCTTACATTATTCAGTAACTACACAATTACCATAGCTTTAGTTGGAGTTCTAAATAGTCCTCGATATTTTTCTTATTAAAAATTGATGCATAAACTATTGACGCACCAAATAAATACTTAATATTCCCAACAACATTGTAATTTTCAGCATTAAATCCGCGCTCGACAAAAAAACAACTCAAATTGCGATAAATATAGCACTATACGAGCATAAGTGACGCTTTTTGCATACAGTTAACGTAAAAAATGCTTCACTTTACATAGTACAGGGGCAAAATAATAAAAAAACATATTTTACGGGCAAAATATTGAAAAATGTTATTTTATCCCGTCATGGCAAGAATATACATCCATTAGAATGGAAATCTTAGCCCGAAGCTGAATTTCTTAATTGTTCTCATAATGACTTTTTTTTCTGCCGTCTTATTTGTAAGTATTTTGGTGAAGGTATTATGCTCATTACTGGTAGTCCCATTTTTTTGCTAACTTTGCGCAATTATTCCACAAATAATTGCGGTCGCCTGCACTGTTCACTAAAGTTGTTATTAAACCTTTGTTGTTTAACACTGATTTTTTTTTTTGAAAATAACATATATTGGTTAAAACCTTTGATAAGTTTCATGTTAAGGATATCTTGTTAAAGAGCATTACTGTATTTTGTCTGGGATAAACGTTATATATTTGGTTAAAATCTTTAATTAGTTTAATTTTGACGATAAATAATTTTGTTTACTATGTATCTTCTGTGCAATAAGAATTTTTTTTTGATATTTTTGTTATTTTTTTAATTGAAAAACTATTCCTTAAAACTAACAAATCGTTGTGGTTGTCTAGTAAATATTGCCAATATGGGTTTGCTAAGAAAGTAATTCTATTTTGCAACTTTTTTTCTGAAATAAACATTGATAGATTAAATTTCATAAGACATTATACTTTCAATAGAATTACTTTTTTTATGTTTAATAGAAAAAGAAATATATATTTCTGTTATAGTAAACTCGAAAACTACTCTATAAAACAAGTGAAATTAGTTCTCCACGTTGTTATGCAGATTTTTAGAGCATTTATTATATAAGGAGTTTTATTTCTGAAACATTGTCAATAGTGTTTCATATAACTTTTCATTAATTTATTGTTTCTTATAAAGTATTAAAAAAATATTAATCAAAACATTTATTGTTTTTTATAAAAAATTAAAAAATATTTAGTTTTACTTAAAAACAACAAATTTAGTTCAGAATTTTCAACTGAGTCTTATTAAATTTATTGTATAAAATTCATTAGTTTTATGAAAAGTTTGAAATGAGAAAACTTTCTATTCATTGTTATCATTAAAGTATTGTTTTCAATCGTTTTCTTTTTTTTCGTATTCATTATATAGAATTTTTGTATGAATATTAATTTTTTTACTTATATTACAATGAAAATTGCATTTTTGTTATAAGTAGATTTGAAAACTAGTCTTATGATTAATAAGAATTTTGGAAAAATTGTACTTTCAAAAAATAGTGTATATTTTATTCGAAAACAAAAATAAACTTATTGAAGGCATTAATGTAGTTTATTTCGAAAATAAATTATATGTAGTAAATTGTATGCATGGAAGTATATAAAACATTTTAACAGTTATTGGGTGTTAATAGCTAAATATTTTTCTGAATTAATAAATAAATTTATATCATTAAGAGTTAAACTTTTAAATTTATTATTATCGGTTTTAATGGTTATATTATTTAATAATATCTCATAATTTCTAAAAGTTACTGTATCACTTATTAGAAAATAATAAAGTATTAAACTATAGATTACTATTTTCAATAAACATTCAATCCTTTCTTAAACAAAATGTTATCGTTAAATTTCACAAATAAAAAAAGTTATTTAATGTTAATAACTGCACAAAAAATATCTTAAAAGTAAAAACAAAACAGCACAATTTCAATACTCTAAAATAAATTGTTTAAAGTGGAGATTTTGAAGAGGAATTGACCCCTACTTTATCATAAACAAAATTTCCAAAAAAAACAATTAATGACTTTTTTTAAAAATTACAATACTAACTAATAAATAAGTCAATTTTAAAAAGTTGGCTATTGTAAAATACGTCTTTGATACAGAGGTTTTTATTTTTCTCATTTACACACACATTCTAAAAAGAATAAATAAATCTCCTGTAAACTAAAAAAAGAATTCTTTTCATCAGACTGCAAACGATAACAGCTAAAAACAAGAAAAAATGTCTTGAAGTGAGTTGATGAACGAGCCAGCACGTGATTTCATCTGACCAATCCATCACGACCAAGAGATGACTTCATTTCATTGAGTTATAGTGGTAATGATGGTGCTAGTGGTAACTGCCGTCATTACGTTTTGTTCTTTAGGATTTTCATTCATGTTTGGATGAGTGCCATTTTTATTTTTGCTTTAACTGCTGTCTCCCGCGTTAACTGACTTTTTTTGCTATCAAATCAGAGAAAAAGTAATACGTTTGTCTGCGGAATGTCTGGGTAAGGTGTCAAGGGGAATGACTTTCAAGAAAAAGAACAGTTTTCTATTTCAAATTTATTTGATGTACAGATGGGGTAATAATTACAGAAGTACGTAGTTTTGTATTACATTTAAGCTTATTTTTGGCATCATGTCAAAATAAATGAAGTTTGTGACGTAAAAAGATAAGTGGGGGATTTTTAAAAAGGTAGAGTTTTAAGATTTATCAAACATAAATATCAATTTATACTAAAAATAAACTCGGGAATTGATTTCTTGGTATGTCAGCATTTTATGCATGTGTTATTTAATGAGTTTCTTCATTGATAATAAAATTATATTTTTAAAAAATCCAGGGGGTATAACAATTAAAAAGACGCCCAGCCTTTTTTTTTCGTTTTTTGACATTTTAAAGAAAACTACGTGTTACAAATACAAATACAAAAATTGTCGACCGACACAGGCCATAGGCGCAGCAAGGTTGGTCCAAAATAAATCTAATACTTTACCAGTTTCCAATGACTATCAAGATTCTTCTTAAAATCTTCTACTCTCTTCGAATACACAACATAATCTGGTAAAGCATTCCACTCATTGACAACTCTATTGTAAAAATAATGTTTTCTTACCTCCCTTCTAAAGCTCGATTTATTCAATTTCTGATCATGTCCTATGGTCCGGCTATTTAAGGTAAAACCTAAGCCCTCCTGTCTCCCTGTTTTATAACTGAATTAAATCACCCCTAGCTCTCCTATTTTCCAGGGAATACATGTTTAAAGATCTTAGTCTGTTATCATAATCAATACCAGATAGACCCTTAATCATTTTTGTAGCCCTATGCTGAACTTTTTCCAGCAACTCAATATCTTTTCTAAGGAAGGGAGACCAAAACTGAACAGCATATTCCAGAAGTGGCCTTACCAATCCCCTATACAACGGCAAAATAATCTCCTTAGATTTAGAAGTGATACTTATTCTAATATATCCCAACATTCGATTGGCTTTCTTACTTGCTTCAACACACTGTTTAGTCATTTTGAAATCATTGCTCACCAAAACTCCTAAATATCTAACAAACTCACTATCTTGGATACTTTCTCCCTGTAAAACATAAGAATATTGTTTAGTAAAGAATATTGTCTAATAAATGTTTAGTCACTCATTTTGTTGTGCGTTTTATGTCCATCACTTACTACTACTATTACATATATATTCCGGCTTGGTGTGCTTGATCAGAGACCCGCTTATGAAGCCTTCGTCAAGTAAGACAGACACAAAAAGAATTTTTACTGTCACAGGAGAAAGGAAAGCACACCCAGGGCGAAGTCGGGAATCGAACCCGCACCCGCTACAGCGCGCAGACTGCTAGCGTAATAGTCCAAACCACTCGGCCATCCGGGCCCTGCCATCACTTAAATTGGTGTCGTATATTAACCTCATCGAGATTTTTTTTAAAATCTTCTCACGAAAAATATTGATCATGATTAAATTTTTTACAGAACGTTTCACTAACTATGTTTATCATTTTTAAAAGTTGTCGTTATCGGAGCTAATTTTAGATAAAATCATGTTTAAAATTATATATAAAAAAGGAATAACGTTACTCTATAAAAAGGTCAAAGTATACAGGTTTTGGATGACTTTATCTTTATGGAGTAACAATACAGCTAAAATTTAAAGTTTTCCGAGATTTAGTTTTGCCAGGAGATTTGGATGAATGGATACTCAATGAATCTTTTACATGCTACATAATCGGATAACATGCACGGCTACGATTTTTTCATCCTGAAAATTTGCTGTCTTAGCCGGTACATTACGAGCACGACACGCTACCTCTGCGTCACTGAAAGGATTTCTTGAAAAGTATAATAAATATTCTTATCTATTTTAATTTATCAGAATAAAATTCTTTTTATTTTTAAACACTAACATACTTTCAATCACAACACCATTTTTCTAACCATTTACTTAAAACAATAGTTTCACCTCACGTCATAATCTACAATACAAACCAAAACGACCTCCAATTTTTCCAAATCCATGTTCAACACAATCACGGCGAAATTATCCATTCAGCACTGCTAAGTAAATTCTTTCGAACAACTCGGGTGGGATTTAAGAAGAAAATCTAATAAATTTTTAACCCCTTCGGAAGGTGAGGTTGTTGTGAAACAGAGGTTTTTTTTCTTCTGTCGACTAAGGAAACTTCTTGGAGCAAAAGAAGTGTCTCATTAGCGAGAAGATTAGAGATTACAGCTTCCTGAAAGAAGATTAGAGACGAGCGTCTTAAAAAGTGGGCATCATCTCTCTCTCTCTCTCGTATTTTGAACAACAGTTTTTTGTATTTACTGTTTTTTTGCTTTCGATTTCCTAATATGAAATATAATGTAATGAAAGTATTGCAACGTTTTGGGTTTTCTACACGTTTAGGAGGGTGCTGATTCTAAAAAAGGGGTTTTCAAATATTGGTCTGTCTGAACCCACTCTACAGCTCCAACTAAAACAGCTGTAGACTTCAAATTGGGAACACAAGTTCCTATACCCATCGAAATTGATTGTTTGTTTTTTATGTAGGCAAGATGATAAAAGTGACTTTTCTCATTTTTGATGCTAATTAAGAAATGCTACACAGTACTCAAACAGTTTGTAGGAGGGGGGTAGGTACATATATATTCCGGCTTGTGTGCTTGATCAGAGACCCTCTTATAAAGCCTTCATCAAGTAAGACAGACACAGACAGAATTTTTTACTGTCACAGAGAAAGGAATATACACCCAGGAGGGCGAAGGCGGGAATCGAACCCCAACCCGTTACAGCGCGCAGACTGCTAGCGTAATGGTCCAAACCACTCGGCCATCCGGGCCCCCAGTTTATAGGTGTGTGCATGATACTGGGTGACACTTTGTTAAAAAGGCCTCAAAACACAATGTTAATTAAAGTTTGGGATTCTTTTAAAAGTGCTTTTGTACAATTATCCCCTTTAGAAGTAAAACTTTACGTTCTAAGATAACTAAAATAGCTTACCTTTCCGTTATTTAAATACTTTCTGAAATTTTTATCGAAAAACAAGAACATTTGTAACAGACACTGTCACTTCAAACTGCTTCCACACAAGATTTGCACACCTTAGAAAAAATCGATAAAAAAAAAGCATTAAGTTGAAATTTAAACTTTTAAAAGCCACAATTTAATGTTTTCATTAACTTTATTTCTCAAATTAAATTAATATTTATCATTTGGTAAATTTATTTGCAGTTCAAAGAATAATTAAATGTATTAAATCAAATCCTAGTATCCGTTCCATGCGACATTTGGTGCGGTTATAAAAATTTTTAAATAAGTATCAACATAAAAAAAAAATTTAAAAAGACGACACTTTTGAAATATTTAGTAATAACAAAGCATGAAACAACTCCGAATTGCATGAAAAAATGAAGAAATGTAAATTGAAGATAACCAGCTTTTTATGCAACAAAATTAAAAGTTTGGATGCTTTCTTTTATATACAAACAATGATCAATTTATTTCGAAAATTCAATAAATATTACTTATCGTTTGCAAAAATTAATTTATATTTCAAAGAATAAATATGTAATATTCCTCGCTTTTAAATGGAATGAAAATATTTCATATTAACATACAAAGAATCTCGTAGTGAAATATATTTGACGTCATTTCAAACTGATCGATGTCGCAAAAATAAATTTACTTTAATTTATTGTCTAAAAGAATTTCGTTCGTTTTCGAGTTAAAGAGTTTCTCGAGCGATTGTTGCGAATGACAATGGTGATTTAATTCTAATAAAAAAAAGCTTCCTATGCTTTTTAAATGAGCATTAAATTTTTAAATGAGCATTAAATAAGTACTTCGAATTCGAATTCTTTTCTGAAATTTTCAATGTATTCTAATTTCGATGCGCTGAATTTTTTGACGTATCACACTTTTCCGTAGCATTTGTAGTTTGGGCTATGAAAGTGGGTGACGGACAGACAGACAGACAGACGGACGGACTGAACGATTATAATACCTTCCACTTTTTACGTTATAAACGTAGTGTGGAAGCTAAAAAAGGAAAGTAGCCTAAAAAGAATCTTTTTTCAGTGTAATTGAACTAATTGCATTGTGTAGCTTGAAGTATCGGAAATACTAACATCTTTTTAAAGACAATCCAAATTGGGTTGATATGCTTATTAGCCTACTTTTCTTTTCTTTTTAATTCAAAAGAATTTTTTTAAAGATGAAAAATTAGCTATTGACGCAATGGAAAAGTAGGTATTGACATGCTGAAGCTGTCCGTCCGTAATTACCTTCCAATATCAGTTCTATCTGTCGAATCTTTAAAAAAATTGTTAGAAAGATATGACACTAGAGACCTTTCTTTTATACTTTCGTCCGTCTGTTCGTCTCGACGTATATTGGACGAATATCTGTCTGCTGTCTGTCAAAAACTAGCCATTTAATTGGGCAGTTAATAAACAGTAAAATTTAATTTTTTATTCAGTTAAAATTTATTTACATCATGAAATATAAAAAAATATATTTTTAGTCGCTGTTGTCAGACCAACAATTGCATAAGAAACTCTATTTAAAATTAGTGTTTGAAGGAAAATTTAGTTTTGTCCTGTGAATCAGTTTGGAATGACGTCATAAAATGTTGCACAATTTGGTTCTTGAATTGATCATTGTTAAAAGAAAGCAGCACATCGTTTATTTTTTGCATAAAAAAGCTGGTTAATTTCAATTTACATTTCTTCATTTCTTATTGCAATTTGGAGTTGTTTCAGGTTTTTTGTTATTACTAAATTTTTCAAAAATATCGAGTTATTACATATTTTTATGTAGATACATATTTAAAAATAAGAAGTTCTCTTCACTTAAGGGGGAATGGGCGCGCTGGACCGGGGGTCTCCAAAGCAAAGTGCATCAGTGTTAATCCAATGGCGAAAAAAATATTTTCTCTGCCACATTTCTCCGGCTGTATTGAATATTTTTTCAAGCGGATTTTTTATATGATGCATGTAGCTGACTTACAGGTCCGACAATCCCACTTTTTTAAATTGGTTCGAATATTTTTATAATTTTTAATAAATAATTTTACACAAATATTCGAAGCAATTTCAAAAGTGAGATTATAGAGACCTGTAAGTTATCTACATTTATTATTAAAAAAAAGTTTGTAAAAATATTCAATACAGCCGGGAAATGTGGCAGAGAAAATAGTTTTTTCGCCATGGATTAACACTGATGCACTTGAGTTTGGAGACCCCGTCCAGCGCGCCATTCTCCTTAAGACAACACTTTCCAGCGGCTCTAAATGTCACCGAAACGTGTGCTAGGTTTGACTCATAAATTTTACATAATATCATAATTATGTAACATTTGCTAATAAATTTAGCAAATTGAAGCATAATTATGATATTAAGCTTCAAGAATAATAATCAAAGAATAATAATTTAATTTAGAAAATAAAATAAATATAAATAATCAATTTTGGATTTTAAAAGTTTAAAATACAACTAAGTTGCTTACTTTGGCTATTTTTTTCTAATGTGTATAAATCTTGTGTGGAAGTGATTCTAGGTGACATGTACTGTTAAAAATATCAATATGTTTCGATACGAATTTAGAGTATTTAAGTAATAGGAATGTTGGCAATTTTAGTTGTTTTAGAACTTCTTGGTTGTTATTTTTTAAATTGCACTTTGCTTTTAAAAAATACTCTATTTAGAAAGAGCGTAAGAAAATCGTTACTTTAAGATAACAACAGGCAACAGTAGATTAAAAACCGCTTTGTACACCAATGTACTTGGACACAAATGATGTATTTTAACAAAGAATTATAAATCAACGTAAATTCTAAGATTTCTTTTAGTATTTTAAAGATGGTGCGTTGCTATTTGTTTACTTTTCTTAATGTTCACCTTACGCGAACAATTTTCTGCGCAAAATATTAAATATATAATTATTTTCATGATATCTACGCATCAGTTCTTTATTAAAAAGTGCAACATCCCTGTTGCGTAAAATTTTAAAAACATGACCTGCCATATTTCTAAATAATACTATTTATATTAAAAACAATATTGCATCACCTTCATCACATTGCATTACTCAAAATAGTGACGATTTTATAACAAGACGATTATGTCGATTGTCGAATTTGCCACATTAAACAACGAGCGATGCGAACAATTTTCGACACAAAATATCAAATATAACTATTTTTATGATATCTAAGCATCAGTTCTTTATTAAAAAGTGTAACATCACTGTTGATTAAAATTTAAAAAACATGACCTGCAATATTTCTACTTAATACAATTCATATAAAAAAACAATATTGCATGACCTTTATTACATTGCGTTATGCAAAAGAGTGACGATGATACGACACCATTTTACAACAAGACGATTATGTCGATTGTCGAATGTGCCATTCTAAACAATGACCGATGAGAACAATTTTTAACACAAATATCAAATATAACTATTTTTATGATATCAACGCATCAGTTCTTTATTAAAAGTGTAACATCACTGTTGCTTTAAGAGGGATTGTTGCTTTAAGAGGGATCACAACTTTTGCAAACGAATTGCTTTGCCATGTTAGCCCTTTTTCCCCAGGTATGGGAATCAACATAACATCTAAATGAAACAAATTTGAATCGAAAATGTTATCTAGTTATTTAATTATATATTTTTGAAGTTTTAAAATGCCAAAAATTACAGCAGATGGCGTTACTATTTTAGAACTTTATCAATTAATAATTAAATAACCGGATGTTATTTTCTTTTCAATTTTGCTTTAAATGGACATTATGATGATTCCCATACTTGGTGAAAAGGGGATAACATGGCAAATAAATTCCTTTGCAAAAGTTGTGATTTCAAAACAAATGCATTAGCTCTATGGGACTGACAGTCCCTCTTAAAGTTTAAAAACATGACCTGCAATATTTCTGAATGATACTATTTATTTAAAAAAATATTCTATCACATTTATTACATTGCATTACTCGAAAAAGTGACCATAATACAACACGATTTTAGAACAAAACGAATATGCAACAGGAGTTTGAAGTTCAGTTATTTTACACGCTTCAACCGCTTTGAATTAAAAAAAAATTCCAATTGTACCTTTAACGGTTTATCGAGTAACTAAAGAGTGTTGTATGGTAACAAATCTCTATACAATTCCAATGAAAAACTTTGGCCCCAGTTTTTAAGTATACGACATGTATTCACGAAAACTTACCAAAAAAATACAGAACAAAGTTATTTTGCCATTAAAATAATTAATAAGTATAATTTTAAAGATATTAATTAGTTATAATTAAAACAAAATTGTAGTTATTATTCACAAACTACAGATGGCAGCACTAACGGCATGGAAATATCTAAACAAAAATTTTAAATTACAACTAATTAATATCTTTAAAATTATACTTATTAATTATTTTAATAGCAAAATAACTTTGTTCTGTTGTTTTGGTAAGTTTTCGTAAGTACGTGTCGTATACTTTATTTAAAAACAGGGGCCAAAGTTTCCCCATTGAATTGTATAGAGATTTGTTACCATACAAGACCCTTAAGAAAATTTCACCAATCGACGTATCTCAAAAATTTTCAAAAGCTTTAAAAAATGTACCCTGTAATTTGTCTCGGTTACAACTTTTTTTCACGCACATTGCAACATAACGTAAGGAATTTCGAATTATTTTCATAGGAATGCACATTCTTCTTACATAACTAGTTTAGTAGGCTGATCTTACAGATCAAAAGAGGGGGCTGAGAGCCCAATCGGTTAAGGCTTTCGCCTTGCTTGCGGAAGGTCCGAGGTTTGGGTCCGGGCATCGCCAAAACAATTACCGACCTATAAACGAACCGTGTTAACAAAAAGGTCCGGCAAATAATACCCCGTGTGCATGAAGTGCACGCTAAATATGCTCCAAAGTACCTACGCGATGTGTCGCCCTTAACGGTTGCTTTGGGTGCCTACTCAGGTGTCGGCTCGTCACTTGACTGAGGTTCTAATTATGACTCCCGTCGCTAATAGCCCCAGTATTACTCTAGTGCGACAATAATTTAATCTACCCGAACCAAAGCTAACTGATTAAAAGAACAAAGGTAAATAATTAAATGATATTTTCTTCAACTTCGGTATACCCTGGAGTCAATTTACAATTTAAAGCATGTTATCTTATTTACAAGAGTTCGTATGGATGTCTTGAATTTTTTAAGGACTATTTAAAAGCTAGTTTAGATAACTTATTTTAAGGGGAAAATTGCGAAAAAATGTCTTGTTAGTCGTTAGAATGAAAGTCGTGATTTTGTTTCCTTTCATGGCAAATAGGTAATCAAGTTTCATGCTTTAAAATAATGTAATTGTTTTGTTAATCTTATGAAGCAGTGATGAGAAAAGTTTTTTTTAATTATTTTAAAGCCTTTATTTGCACTCTTTAATAGTCCTGCTTCTATCTTGGAAGTTCTTCCTAAAAAGTTTTAATTATATTTTATTCTTGTACGAAATGACCAAGTTTTTTAAAAATAGATAGATTAGAATTCGAGTTGATAAAATGTTTTAAAAAGTTAAATAAGATGTTGTAAAGGTTTAATTTCAATAAAGAATTTTAATCTGTTAACCGAATAAATATGTAACTATTTTTTATTTTATATTACTCTGATAAAGGGCATTTCTTTTTTAACTTATTTAAAAAGAAACATGATTTAACAAGCCTTAACTATAAATATTAGTTATTAAAATTACATACTTTCCAGCTGTCGTTTCCTTAAAAAATATCAAATAGATTATAGAATTATGTTTAGTTAATAAATGAAACTAAATTATATTTTATTTTGACTATAATTTATGGTGGCATCACTCAAGTCTGCGTTTCGTTTTTGCGCAAGGTCCATTAACCATAAAAGTACGGACCTGTTGTGCTTCGGGACTTTTTAAACTTCTATACACTACGTTTATAACGTAAAAAGGGGAAGCTTTTGTAAATGCATGTCCTTCTCCCCCGACTGTATGTTTGTCTATCCATCCCCCACTTTCACAGAACGAATCACCTGTCTCACAAACCAGTGGGATGTGTCATATTAAAGCACAAAATCAGACAAAGTAAAATTTTTGGTTTTAAAAGTTTAGAACTAGCTAAAGGCCGTGTTTCTTTTAGTGATTTTCTTTTTGAGGTGCATAAATAGTGTGTGGAAGTGGTTCTAAGTAACATTTACTTTTACAAATGCAAACAAGTTATTGTATCCTTTTTTAATTTCAATTATTTACAATTGTTTAAATTTTTTATTAAATTGTTTTAGTTTGAAATCTTGGTCTTCATTTACAATATTTCAATCCGCATACGTTCGACGAGCTTACTTCATTCTAATTAATAAGCACAGTTTAATAGTTTTTAAAACGAAATGTTCTTAAATGTATTTGTATCCCAATTTGGAATCATAAATTCTTCAGCGATTAGAATAATATTATACTAATTAGAAATTATGTTATAACAAATTTCTTTAGTACGTCCTATTAAATGAAAGTCCACTGTTACTGATTATAAAAGCTTTGTACAGTACATGCAAATTTCATTAAAAGTCATAGTTTTGTTTTTAAAAATGTGACGTAACTGGCAATATTTACAGTTTGAGTTAAATTTGCTGAGAAAAGCAAAATCAGTTGTTTAAAGTTATTCGTAAAAAGTTTAAAACAACCGTTGTTGTATATATTTCCCATCCGACGAAAAGATAGTCTTAATGGTTGCCTGACCAGAAATATTTCAGTGATTAAGCTTTTAACTATGAAATCATCATTAGATTTTCATAAATCGTTTTATTTACGTTGTTATTGTTGGAAAAAACAATAAAAAAACGTAGGTTTTTTTTGCAAAATTTTGATATTTAGAAAGTTGAGTAACAAAATAAACTGTACTGCAAAATGAAAAGTCAAAACAGCACTAACTTTAGAAACATTATACAATTCATTGATTGAGCTGAAGATGCAAATCTTATGAAATATAAAAGTAATACAAAAAAATAAAACAATAAAAATCAAATAAAAAAATATATTCATCAACAATAACTCTACAATTATTAGATGATAAACGAAGGGATTTACAGCTTACAGTAAATACGCTTACTCATTTCTACAGCAAACTTAAGGGGACGCATTTCTCAAAATTTAGGGCTGCCCTGAAAATAGTTGGATGGTATTATGCAAAAAGGAGTTAACCCACAAAACATAAAAAAATGAGTTATCCAACTCTGATGGTAAAATATGTTGCTTTCTACATTAAGCAAAAATGATTTAAGCCCTATCAGCGTTTCAAGGACTAATACAGATAACATTTTAACCCACAGAGCTCATGATTTGCCAGAGTTTGTTGACTTTAAAGCCCATTATCTCAAAATCAGGTTTTTGTGGGTTGAGTCGTTTTTGCATAACACCATCCAGTTAAACATGCTCGAATGCGGTGAGCTAAGGATATTGCAAAAAAAGGATTCTTTTATAATGGTGAAGGTTTATTGAAAATGATATAGTGGTTTGGTAAAATGGTTTTTGAAATTTTATGTTGATTTTTTAAATTTTTAATTGTTTTAGCTTCTGAATGGTTAAAACCCTAAGGCTTTTAGGTAAATTAATGTAGAGCTCTAAAATGTTGTTCCTGTGTTGAAACATATGCGTTTAACAAATGTTGGTATGGGATACTGTTGGTATGGGAGTGTGAATAGATTATTTTTTAAAAAATGATGAAGGTGAAAATTTACAAAAAATCTTATTTTTTTACCATTTTTATACATAAAGCTACATAACTTTTTTTGTTTAACTGATAGCTCAATATCCATACCAATTTTTATTAATAGATGTTATGGGAACATTTTGAAAAAAAATCCATTACAATTTTTTTTAATTGTAGGAGGAGTAGCATTTTTAAAAACCGTTGAAATTTTTAATTTTTTAAAAAAAAACTTACGTTTTAATATTTATCATTTTTTCGTATATGTTTATTGAATGTTAGTTCTTTGTAAAAATAGTTTAATTTGAATGCTAGCGATAAAAATACTAGATTTAATTTTTGGTTCCGCGTCCCCTTAATTCGAAAATATTCGATAAAATTTATTTTATACAAAATAATAGAATTAAATGCATTTGTGTAATAATGAAACTTATCTTAAAATTGCTTATTCTTACTTCTGAGATTATCTCAGATTAAATTTTTTTCCATCTAAATATTTAAATGTAGAGGATCTATTGCTACGACGTCTTGCCTAGTCATTTTGGTCTCATTAGTCATTTTCCACTTTATTGAGGTGATATTGAGGCCCTGTAAAAGCTGCAAATGTAATTGGCATGGTTTAGGTGATATATTTTCTTCCTTCGATCGGTGCTCCGATTTGGGTTCTGTTCGCAAGTGACATTGGTTCACAAAAGAAATAGTTCATTTTCGTTCAGCATTTCTGTTGCCACTCAAGACCTGAAACATGGGACTTGGATCTGTTTCTAAAACATCGACCTGTTTTTACACTTTGAATTTGAAATTTATTGTGAGCTCATTTTAGCTTCCACACTACGTTTATAACGTAAAAACAAAGGTATCGTGATCGTTCAGTCCGTCTGTCTGTCATCCACTTTCATTGCCCAACCTACAAATGCTACAGGCAAGTGTGATACGTCAAAAAAAGTCAGCGCATCGAAATTAGAAGACATTGAATATCTCAGAAAAAATCGAATTCGAAGTACTTCAATTATTAAAAAAACTGCAAAATTTAATGCTCATTTAAAAAGCTTAAGAAGCCATTTTTATAAGAATTAAATCACCATTTCCATTCACAACAATCGTTCGAGAAACTTTATTTCATTTAAATTAAGAGATTATTTGATTGTATGTTGATATGAAATGTTGTGCTTCTATTTAAAAGCAAGGAACATTATATATTTATTCTTTGAAATATAAACTAATTTAACAAACTATAATTATTGAATTTTTTCGAGTAATTATTGATTGTTCCATTTTTGTATCATGAATCAATGTATAAAACAAGCTTTCATAACAGCCCTAGTGTAATATCTTTGTTCAACTCCATATACTCAAAACGATGTTTTTATCAATCAGTCGTTAAGCAGAAGAAAGATTGATTAATATATTTCAATAGACTATTTACAATAATTTCTTTTTTACAGCGCTTGTATGTGCCCATCGTTGTTAGCATTTGCAACAACATATAAATATTTTTTAAATTCATTTTTATGTAAAAGGATATTAATAATCATAGAAAACAGCAAGAATGTGATTTAAAATTCATTTTTTAAATATCATAAGGGATTGCGTTAACCATTATTTTTCGAATAGTTATTTTCGGAGACAAACGCATAAATCACAAAAGTTACTTCTCATTCAATTTCATAACCCCTTAATTTACATTCTAAATTCAGCCTAAGCCTCCCAAATGAGATTAGAATCCAGAAATACATTAAGACATCATAAAATATAAAATTTCACTAAACCCTCTTCGTTTCCCTGTAGAGTTCTCTACCTAAGAGGCAAACGAACACAAGTCAAATTATGACCATTTCAAAGAAGAGTTCATGGAACCTTAATATATTTTGTTGCTCATTTGCATACATTTGTTTTAAATTTATATGCTAGTCTTTTCCTGCAAAAGGTCTGGCTAGGTCTTCTACTTTTACTAGATTCAAAAAGCTACAAAGACTCGTGTTACAGAAGGTATTTGAACCAATAGACTTTGATTCAGAAATGTTTAAGTATATTCTCTATTTTAAGCAGTGACCATTCCACTTTCTGTCAATTTGACTTAAGCGTCTCTATTTTACTTCCCTTTAAGTTCTTTCTTTTTATACCGCCCGTGAATAGATGAATATTCCATATACGTTTTAAAATAGCTCTCTATATCACCTAAATGATTTTATCATAAAATGGTGGACGGGGGCAAAGATAATACGAATGTTCTTGCTTTCTTCAAACTGCTGAGTTCATCAATATGACACAGAAAAAGTACAACTATGTTACTAAACTTATAATATGCTAATGAAATAATGACTCTATTATAATCATAGTCATCTTTATCTTTGCGAAATGTATTCCTTTTTGCATTGAATGCATCAAAGGTTTGGCTGGAATTGGCGAGGCAAGACTGACATGAGTGAGAAGTCGATGATTTGATTCTTCGCCAGTTATTGTCGATTGGTAGTCGAAAAAGATCCAAGCGAATTTTTGAACATTGAATGGACAAGTTTTAAGACGAAAAGTGTCGTAAATTTTTTGGGTAGATTGGCAACTGTAATTTGATTAAAGGCTTAGACGTCGTACAAACAGTTCATTTCGTAAATACTTCTCAAGTAAACATAAAAATCAAAAACTTGTAAATTTCTGTGTGGTGGTAGAACAGACGTTCGATTAAGTTTATTTCATTGTTCTGCCGTGAGCAGGGGTAAACTGCAGTAACTTCAAAATTTTCGTTTTTCGTTTTTTTGCACTTTTGGCATCTATTTAACTTATATTTTCATGTGCCGACCTTTTTTAGCGATTTTCGTTACAAATTCACCATTTTTCGGCAATGGCAAATTGCATAGTAAACGAAAAAAACTCAAGATTCGGCAGGTAAACTGCAGTATAATTTTACCTGGCCTGTTTTAAAGGTATTACTAAATACTGAAAAAAGATATATGCTTCAAATTTGGTACACGAGCTCCCAGCCCCTGTTGGATGTCATAGTAAAGTTTTCGATAAAATTGCGCATGCGCAAGAGGTATCTGCCATAGAACTTTTTTGGTTTTAAAGGAATCGCTGGAAAACGAAAAGAGATACAGCCTTCAAATTTGGTACACGAACTCCTAGTATTTGTCGAACGTCATAATAACGTTTTCGATAAAATTGCGCAAGCGCAATAGGTAGCTGCATTAGAACTTTTTTTGGTTTTAAAGGTATTGTTGGAAAACCAGATACGTGCTACAAATTTGGTACAAGAACTCCTAGTACCTGTAGGACGTCATAAAAGATTTTTCGAGGAAATTGTTAGTGCATAATGGGTATCTCCGATATAACTTTTTTGGTTTTAAGTTATTGAAATTACCTTAGGGGTACGTCCATAAATTACGTGAGGAGGGGGGGTATAGTCGAATATCACCAAATGTCACGTAGGGGATGGTAAATAGGGGGGGGGGGGGCGTCTCCTTAAATATCACGTAATTTTTCAAAATTCCAGTATTTTTTTTCTGGACTTAAAATTGGCAAAATCTTTACATGATAAAATTTATCGTGGCTCTCCGAACTGTACTAAAAAGTTTTAGGGATAAAGAACAATCCGTTCTTTTATATAGATTCGATTGGCGTTCGTTTCTTTCTGTTCTCTTTTTTAGTCTGGGGTGGCAAAAGTTTTCCTCTTTGCCCTAAATGCCAAAAAGAACAGGCATCACCTCAGCACATCTTGGACTGCCTTGAACTGGACTGGGAAGACATTTACAACTGTCCACTTCTGGTGTCAGACTTCATTCTTGTCAACGGATTCACTGATATTGTCTGACTTCGTCAGACAAACGGAAAATTAGAAACAACAGTTTTAATTCAGACCACACGGCACATGTTCAAAGTATTTTCATTCTCCATAACGAAAAAAATATATGCATCGTTTGTGATTTTAAAGTACTTACCTACCATCATTATTTAGATTACCCAAGTTGGATCTTAACTTATTATATGTTTTAAGTTTCGGTTGTAGGAAAAAAAAGGCTGTCTGGTGTCTTCTTTTGTGACACTACCCTACCCCCCCCCCCCCCCCCCCCGGTTAGTGTAAAGGTGAACTACGGGATGTTTGTTTTTCTTTTTCCAGTAGGGCTTGGAGTGATTTACTGGAACCCTCAAAATCCAGCTGTCCAGAAAAGGTAAACAAATAAGTGTGCGTTGATTTTTTGAGCGGTAATTGAATTTCGTGTAGTGTTACACACCCTTAGGTTCTAAAACGCAGACGATTTTCCCCTTTTTTATAGCAAAATTAATTGCTCCATTGAATCGTGTGTTAATAATTATTCGTTGTATAATTAATAATATAAATTTACTAATAATATTTTTAATTTTAGCATTTCCAAAAAATAATTTTATAGCTTTACTTTTTAAAAAAATTGTTATTTCTTTTTTACGGTATTAAATAGGTCCGTTAACTGTTTAAAAAGTTCTAAATGAGCAGACGATTTTTTTCCTCATTTTACAATGAACGGATTTGTTCGAATGAATAAGTTGTTATATTTGTGAGATTGTCTGCTGTGAGACTGTCCGATTCTTCTCTTCTACTGATTCGTCACTAATTCTTCTGAAAGTCAGGTAATATTACCCTTTAGTATTTTATAAATTTGTATATTCTATACCTAAATCAAAGTAAAGAATTACCTAGCTTCAAGTTTTAATGTTTACTAGAGTTTCTGGGGAAAAAGTAAAAAACGAGTTTGATCAAACATATCGCCGACACATATTTTCGGCGGATACTGCAGTTTACCTGCTGAAATTCGAGCCACGACAGGGCGAAAAGGGCAAGCAAACTGCAGTACATGTTTTTTCTCTATGTGTACGTGCAAAAATCAAAATAAAACCTACAACCCATTAAACATTTCTGATTCAAGGTTCAGAATCACCTAACTTTGAATTTCAATGTTTTACTGTAGTTTGTGGGAAATCAAAAACGCGTTTCATCAAATATCTCCGAAACACATTTGTGGCGATTACTGCAGTTTACATGCCCACGGCAGAATAGTCTTCGTGTAGCTCTAATGCGACAATATTTCAACTCAATTTAAATATCGTCGTATTTCAAACTACTGACATCTCTTCGCGTTTCTTTATGTCACTGTAAAACTTTAGTGGAACTTTACTCCATAAACACCATGGCAGGACTTTTGGCCAGCTTCCCACCGTGTTTACGAAGTAACATTCCTCCAAAGTGCTACCGTAGACTTTCAATAGAAGTTAAATAAACTTTCAATAGAAGGTAAACAAAGGAAACCTGATTTTTTTTTATAATGTCATGCATTTTGTGACTTATAGATTCCTAAGTCGATAATCGACGAGCCTCTCGCCGAGAAGGTTCTTAGTTCTGTACTAGCCATACTATAAACGTATTAATGCTGGCGAAAAATTCCTCGAAAATCACTGGGGTGCTCTAGTACTCTGCGATATGCGTGCTCGGAAAAATCTGTGGACTCAAAAGTCCTGACGGCATTAGAATACGATGTCGTTTCAAAGTCCGCTGGCTGCCCGCTCAGATGTTAACCCCGCCTTTTGATCGTGATTATAAATTACGAGGCATAATTGGCTGTGCCTACGCTCCTCATATAAGCGTCCGGGTGGCCCAGTGGTTAAGATCGCAGACCATTATGCTAACATTCCCGCCTTCGCCCTGTGTGTACTTTCTCTCTGTGTGTCAGTAAAAATTCTGTCTGTCTGTCTTACTTGACGAAGGTTTATAAACGGGTCTCTTATCAAGCACACAAACCGGAAAATACATGTACCAACCTACCTTCCACCAAAGTTTACAGTGATGCCAGCCTGTCAGTTCATTTGCAATCCTTATCACTCGACAGGGTTTTCAAATTACATTTAGGTAGGTTAAAGCTCCCAATAGAAAGCAGACATGGGCAGGCTGATGTTTTACAATACTAGGTATTTGGTGACTTATACTATTATAGCCCTGACCAAGAGAGCTGCAAAGGGCGTTTTTAGATCCATTTCACCATTAACCACAAACGCGGTCTGTAGGTGCGTGGATTCACAGACACGCCGACTAATGATAATAAACGAGCTCGTTATAACGAGGACTTGTTTCCAGCGTTTTTGTGTGGGACACAAGGCTTTGAAATTTACCACTCTACCTTCCTTTTTGCTTTCGAAAAGAGATAAATAGCTCTTTTATAAACAACCGATAGAGGGCGCAATAAATATTACTTAAAAGTAGGGTCCAAGGCAAGGAACTCAATTGGAAATGCGGTTTTAAGAGGATAAGAGATATTATTTGAATGAATTATTTTATTTTAAAAATTCTCTTTTTGCTTAAGTACATTGACAAAGTGCGTGTTTAATAAGTAAACGAATGAAACTCAAGAGAAAAACTTATTGAATTTGAAATATATACTTTGTTAATGAAAAGCTTCATCCAAATTTTTTATTTAATACATGACCTTCTAACATTGTATTTGCTTTTAAAATGCAACCTTAGAAAAACGTCTTATGTTTGTATTGCATAAAAATATTAATTAATGAATGTTTCAATAAATGAATTAAATGAGCCATACAAAAAAATTAATAAAGTAATTATACTCTTTATACTTGCAGATTTTTGCGAACTACCTTACATTGATTAAAACATCCTACACATATTACCATTATTCCACATTCAATTAATGTGTAACTTTCAAAATTTGATTGGTTTTAAAAGCATTTTTTATAACCACAAATAGTGATTGCCCTATATTTTAATCTGTAGAAACTTGCAGGATTTGAGTTCTACTTAATATAATTCATGGTATGTATACTATATTTAGAGGTTATATTTGACTTTAGTGGCAAATATAAGACGATCGTAGAAGTTTGTCTCATAACAGTCGTTTTAATATGAACAGCTGATTAAAAATACATTCTACTTAGTGTTAATCCTAAGATGGATTAAACTTTTTTTTTATTTCTACATTTATACTTATTTTAGGTTAATAAGCTAATTTGTACAACTCATAATCACTTTTGCAAAGAAAAAAATTACGATTCTATAATGGACTATCTTTATGAAGATTTCTATCGTATTCTCTTACGCCATTTCGTTATCTAAAAAAATAATACCTACTAAAGCAAATAAAATCTTCGAAATTTGAACTGTGAACAAATGCCTTTTCATCTACTGCCTTGTATGAATGAATGGTTAGTACAGATGTTTCCCTCCAAATTTATCACAAAAAAAGACCCTTAGGATAATTAAGCAACGATTGGTGACATTATCTCATTAATGACGACTTTGTGAACACCATTAACTCCTTCATTTCCGAATAAAAATTTTAAGTTTTAGGATTTTTTTTTAATTCAATTTTTGTGTAATTTAATTTGTCCTACAAAAATTCCGCTGGTTTACGGTCTTCGTTTGTCCTATATTTTGTTTAGTTAGACAAACTTAAGCAGAAACCCAATTTTCCCCCTTCTAAATACAACCCAACCCACGGCCAACTTCAATAACAACCCAGGTAGCACACCAATGTGGGATCCACATGGTCCGACGTGGGCCCACGTGGTTCAGATGGGCACTGGTGGGCCCCATCAGCCCATCACCAAACCATGTGAATCCCATGTACTCAATTTTAGAAAATTTTGCGCTAATTACGAAAAAATATGAATAAAATATTATTTATTTTGTAATAATTAAGTGACATTAATGTATTTGGATGCTAAAAATTTTATATTTTACACTTTTTCTAGCAAAAAATAAAACCACGTGGATCTACATGGGGCATTATGGGCAACCCATATAGATTTCTGTGGGCTATCCATAACAGGCCCACGACTTTGAATAAAATAGTTTAGAACTCGGTTTTCATTCTTAGTCAAAAGGACTGTTTATAACTTAAATAAAATAGGTTTCATTGCTAACTAAAATTATATTGTACCATAAAAAATATACACCCGTATATTATTCTAAATTAATTCCTCAAGGCAAATTGAAATTATATTAGATAAAAAATAAATACCTTGAATTTCACGAAGTAATATTTGATGTTGTTCAGTACTAAAGCATTTAAAAAATATATAAGTAAAATTTATAGCTATTTTAACAAAACCGAGCTTTATAGAAGAACCCAAATGGGCCGATATGGGACAACCCAGGTGGACCGATGTGGGATGGCCCATCTAAATCTATATGGATTACCCATCTGTCCTATAAAGTGAAGCTGCTGTCTAAATATAATATTATTTTTTATCCTCTAACTGTATATTATGCATATTAGTTCAATATATTAATTGTTTCGGTATATTATTAACTAATAAAGGGATCGCTCAACTTGAAAGGCAAAATCGATTGCTCATGAACAATTGTACTGGGCTGATGTGGAGAAGCCCAGTTGGACCAATGTGGATGGGCTGATGTGGGCTGATGTAACCATATGGGCTGATGTGGGATGGTCCTGGTGGGTCGATTTGGGATGGCCCAGGTGGGTCGATGTAGGATGCCCATGTAAATCTATATGAATTGCCCATATGTCCTATAAAGTGAAGCTGCTGTCCAAATGCACTATTTTGTTTTATCCTCTTACTGTATATTATACATTTTACTAAAATATATATTCACTGTTTCGGTATATTACAGGTCGGTATTCGGTATATAACTAATAAAGAGATCGATCAACTTGAAAGGCAAAATCACGAAAATTTCTCATTTAATTCTACTGGGCTGATGTGGGGAAGCCCAACCCAGGTAGCACTCCCATATGGGCCCACGTGGTTCCCTAGTGGGCTATCTCATATGGGGCCCAGAAAGAAACGATCCCCTTTTTTTCGGTGAAACCACGTGGGCCCATATGGGTTATCCCACATCGGCCGGTGTGGGCTGCCCAGATGGATCCAGAAAGAAACGACCCCCTTTTTTTTCGGTGAAAACACGTGGGCCCAGATAGGCAGATGGATCCAGAAAGAAACGACCCCCTTTTTTTGGTAAAACCACGTGGGCCCAGATAGGTTATCCCACATCAGCCGGTGTGGGCTGCCCAAATGGATCCAGAAAGAAACGACCCCTTTTTTTTCTTACTTTATATTATACGTATTACTACATTTTATTAATTGTTCCAGTATATTATTTATTAACTAATAAAGAGATCGATCAACTTGAAAGGCAAAATCGATTGCTAATTAAAAATTGTACTGGGCTGATGTGGAGAAGCCCCAGGTGGGCCAATGTGGAACAAAACCATATGGGCCGATGTGGGATGGTCCAGGTGGATCGATGTAGGATGGTCCAGGTGGGTCGATGTGGATTGCCCATCTTTCCTATAAAATGAAGCTGCTGTCCAGATGTGTATTATTTTTTTTTATCCTCCTACTGTATATTATATATATTACTAAAATATATTCATTTTGATGTGGAGAAGCCCAGGTCGGCCAATTTGGAGGAAAGCCATACGGACCGTTGTGGGATAGCCCTCGTGGGCCAATGTGGGATATCCCAGATAGGCCTATGTGGGTTGGCCCATGTGGGTCGATGTGGGATGACCCATGTGGGTCGATGTGGGATGACCCATGTGGGTCGATGTGGGATGGCGCATATGGGTCTATGTAGGATGGCCCATGTGGGTCGATGTGGGATGGCCCATCTAAATCTATATGGATTGCTCATTTGTACACTAAAACTGGAGCTGCTGTCCAAATGCACTACTTTTTTATCCTCTAACTGCATACCCAAGTCAAAATTTATGCTAGTACTAGCATAAAAATTATGCTAGTTTTTGCTATGTTTGCTATGTTTTATGCTATGTTTTTGCTACAATGTGCTTCCCTATGCTAGTTAGCATGCCATGCTTATGAAGGTAGCATACAGTAAAAAGCATTTCGTGCTATAAAACTAGCATATGATGGTAAACAGCACTGCAAGCTTCTCAAAAGCATGGAAAAGCATGGCCCACGTGGTTTCACCGGAAAAAATGTGTTTTTTTCTGGATCCATCTGGGCAGCCCACACCGGCCGATGTGGGTAAACCCATCTGGGCCGACGTGGTTTCGCCGAAAAAAAAGGGGGTCGTTTCTTTCTGGGCCCTATATAAGATAGCCCACTAGGAAACCACGTGGGCCCATATGGGGGTGCTACCTGGGAAGGCCCCCCAGAGAAGCTCTCACAAACATAAGCGTAGTCGGAAATTTTGACGTCACTATTCCCAGTGCCGAAGATCGAAAAACTAGTTCGGACGCATTCGGAACCCTAACATTGTGGTCAGCCGTGAACGAGTGGTTCCGAACAGGTTTCGAGAAAGGTTGTCTTCATCTTCGGAACAATGTCACTCGGAACTATGACGTCAAAATTTCCGTCCCCGAGCTTTGTTTGGGAAAGCTTCTTCGCCCTTAGTAGTTGAGTAGGCCGTGCCCAACCCCATCTCAATACAAAGTAAGGTCCCAGAAAATTTTAAAAATTTCTGAAATTTTGGGGGTCAACAAAATTTAGCGCAATAGAAACTAAAATTTTGGGGGCCCTAGGGGGGGCCTAACGATGATTGTGGTGGATCAGGCCCTGGTTAAATTTAAAACTATATGATTATATTTATGTGAAACAACAGATAAAATAAAACTGGCGCCTATTTTCTTTATTACTTTAAAACAACGGGTTCCGTCGAAATAAAAATATCGCTAATATTGATGGTTGTGTTCCCATCTGGGAAGCAGTTTCATTTTCCGAAACGTACACTCTAAAGTACCATGGGATTAGGCTTTTGAAGGTTTAATAGTTTGTGTTGTATCGAGTTTTATATTCAAAATCTAAATTCTATTTTAATATTGAATTATTAAAACGATAGAAAAGAACCTACGAGAAACGTGAATAAAATTTTTAAAAAATGCTTTTCCTAACAAAATAAATTCTAAGAGTGGAGCATTTTTTTTTTACATTTTTGGACAACTTTTTGGCTGAATAAAAGTTTAACGCTTGGGTTATTTGACTTGTATTATAAATTGGTGTAGCTTCATTCTAATCGGGTTATGTTTAAATTAGTAAGTAAAAATCAAAACATTGGGGATGTGGTTTTCAAGTAGGGTTTCATGTTTCAGTTCTTAGTTTTCATGCAAATATATGTTTAAACATTTTTTTGTTGAAAAAACGATTTTAAAGTATGAGAGTTATTATAACTTCTTCGCTTCAGAGGTATATACATGTGTGGACCTTTGTACGTTTTTTATCGGTAAAATTATAAGAGATTTTGAATTAAACAAATGGTAGAATAAACAATTAATTTTTAAAAAAAATCTGACAGGGCTAGTTTGTTTATTCATAGCATAAAAAAATTATTTTTATCACTCAAAACATCGAATTCCACTAAATTAACTTGCCTCTCAGCGAGTGTTTAAAGCTATATTTTTTTCAAAATTTTAAGTATATAATTAAATAAAAATTAAAATAAAAATATATATACTTAATAAAATTATATATAATAAAATTAAATTTAAATAAAAATATATACTTAAAATATTTTTAAGTATATAATTGTTCTAAAACCATGTTTAGATAAAGAGTATATGAGTATATCTTTTCAGGAGTGGAGAGTATAAAAGTTTTTATTGCTATCCATTTAGTGAATAATTACAAGCTAGTTTTTTTATTTAAATTTGAAACTTTCCTTCGTCAAGAGTCGAGAAACTTGCTGGGCTGTATAAAACTGTTTGTTTAAAGATAGGTGAAAACTAAGTTTTATATTAAAGTTTTTACCAGAGTAATTATAAACATACCCAGAAATATTGCTAAAAGACCAGTCACTAGAAACATAACTTATGTTTACAAAATCCACAAGCATGTAAACAATTTCGTGGCTGCAAAGTTTGTAAGGTTATTTTCTTACCTTACTTTTTATATTGAATTCAATCAATGCGCACGTTTTATATCGTGAGTGGTAACAGTTCCAGCGATATTGTTTTCATTTTTGGTACTTTTGGAATCACATTTATTTTGAAAAATACAATATTTCTTTACTTTACTGAAATGAATGTTTGTAGGGTCAGGTGGGGTAAAATGGGTCAATTTTTAGCTATTTTCACTTTCAAAGTTTTCTGGCAATACTACTATGATTTTTTTTTCAGATTTTTTGCAATTGCATCTTAACATTGCATTATTTCAGTACATATTTATGTAGTTGAAGTAATTTTTTAAAAATTATAAATGGATTGAATTTAGTTCCATAAGTTGTGACCCATTTTCCCGAACCATGGGGTAAAATGTATCACACATGGGGTAAAATGGGTCATAATGAAAAAATATGACTATATAAAAATCTATTTATTAGGGAAACACACTAAATAAAGAGAGTAGGTCAAGAACACATAAAATAAATTGAATGAATGCATAATTACAATATTAAGTTTTCAAAATATTATTTACGGTTGTTACAAAGCGTATGTACCAAGACTCTTATAACATCTGACTTTTTTACAATATCCATGCCCTCTTTATCGGGAAAGACATAAAAGTTTTCTATACTAGATTTTTAACATATTTTACATATCATTCGCATCAATAAGTGTAATTTGACCTACAAATTACTCAAACGTCTTTTTCCTTTGTATTCAAACTACCACCCATTTTCCAGTCAAACGCTGTTGGCTATCGTCAACAATCTTGTGCTTAGGTGGTTCTGTTTTTGACTCTGGTTTCTTTCGTTTAGTTTTTGAAAGAAAATCCAAATTCTTAATTTTCTCGGGTTTTTTTTTACCATTCGTTGAAGTTCTTCTTCCTGTAAACGCTTCATCACATCTGCTTACGTCATTACTTCGCCAACTTTATATCAAACTATTTTCTCTTTTTTTTTAGCTTTGGCTATCACTGCCTTCGTAAGACTTGATGGCATAAGTGACAGAGTTGTCAGGACATTTGAGATCTTTAAATGGAGAAGATTGACTTGTTGAATTGCACTGCAAGAGTATCCGTCATAAATGGTGGTGAACAGGAAGGCAGGGTAGAAATTGAATTTGGTGTTCGTTGAACAAGAAGGCAGGGTGGCAATTGTATTTGATGTAGCTGGTGTTGAATAAGATGGAACGGCTGCATCATCTGAAATAACTGGATCATGTAATATAACTGCCTTCAATGGTGAGACATCCGGCTCTGATCAGAGACTCTTTCAGTAAACAGAATCCTGTGTTATACTGCTTTTCTATCAGGAGGAAGCAATCCTGCACCTTTAAAGACCTTCACAGCATGATCTGATCTTAAACTTTCAAGAAGTTGCTTCAAAAGAGCTAAGTCTAACTATGACCCATTTTACCCCACCCAAAGTAAATTGCAATAATAAAAAGAAAATAAATATTTTTCTTAACTGATTGGCCTGAAGTGTTGCCTAGTAAGTACTTTTATGATATAATTAAATTACAGTACAAGATTGAACTGTTTTTTATGGTTTTTTTTGGAAGTTAGAAAGCCATATGGTGGCTCACTACATTTTACTGCTTCTAAAAAGATTATTTTTGGATGCCAGATTCATGAAAATATACTTTTTATTTTATGAAACATGTTTCAAACACTTATTAAAATATTATTACAAAAATTGGTTCAGAAAAATAAATTCTATATTAAGTTACATTGGAGTTTTTATAAAGTGACCCATTTTACCCCAAGACTTATTTTACGCCACCCTACCCTACAAACCTTTTTTAGTAGAACTAAAGCTTTTCTCTGTTCGTGAATTACAGCGTTAGAGAATTGCTGTCTCACAATTTCGCATTAATTTTTCCTCATCAGACAAAGTATCATCTAAACCGAAGTTTCTGACAACAGTGACGTTTTAGTAATACTTTGCATACTTGCAATTTAATCGAGTTAAAACCGATGAAGTTTAATAAATGGCAATAATAAAAACAAATTGCACGGAAAGAACTTTAAAAAAGACGGAACAGACGACAAAACCACGCAATGGTAGAGTGAAACCGAATTAACCAATAAAATCAAAGATAATCAGAAATGAAAACAGGAGTTTACATCTCCTGAAACAACCTCATTATATTAATATATAACATGTAAATATATAGATAGAAATTTTTTAAATCATCTTTTTTTCTTTATACATAAAGAAATACATGAAATATAAAGAAAAAGAATAAAAAAGGAACTCGCAAATGCCAGCCTCAAAATAGCAACACGATGTTCTTTGAAATAGGATTTCTTCAAGAATATTTTACTATGAAAATTGGGGAATGAATATTAACATCGTATTCTATGGAAGTATGAAATGCACTACTACTACTTCCACTACCTCATCGAGTTTGAAAAATGGAAACTAGCAATGACGCGACTGACTTGGTTACACGCACACAAAAGGAAATTGAAAGGAACTGGGACACATGCGCCCTCCAAAGAATTACTTCTTGTCAAAAATAGAAGGCTTTTACTCAATTTTGTTTCAAATATTCCAATTTAGCAAAAAAAAATTCTTTTCTCTCTATAATGATGCCATAATATACCAATCGTTTTGTACTGTGTTACTCTTCATTAGAAGATGTTATGTGAAACACGTGTTTTAAATTGTATGAAAAAATATGACATTGAGTGCTTTTTAAGTGATTCCAAATGCATGAATAACTTTAACACTAACAATAGTAATAATGACGATTGAAATTCTTTTACTAGATATATAAATGATTAATCATATAATTCATTGTCTTGTCTTGCTTCGTGTAACGTATTTAATTCCTGCTATCATTCCTGGATGCTATTGGTGGTTTCGGTGATTGGTGATATGGCGCGGTAAGCTCCGCCCACTACAATGATTAACTAATCGAAACCTTAAATTCATTGTTATAGAACTGTTGCCACTCAACACTTGAAACATACCCATTGTTACGAACAAAGAATTTTACCACTGCTCATTTCACAGACTTTAAATCCAAAAACAATCTATACATACATCAATAGGTGGACAAATCTCTCCAATTAATATGCTCTGTGCACTGTTTATATATAAATATTCTTTTTACAAATAAACATCTAACAAACTATTACCATACTGCATGTAAATTAATTACAATAACATATTGCTCTAATAAATCTGTTCTCATCAATAAGTACAAATTGAATCCAACTAAACATCATGTCAACACAATGCAATAAAGACCCCAAAATGACAAATATCACACATTTTGCTCCCTTGCTTATTAATTGCTCGGGAACTCAAGACGGAAATTATTTCGAGCTGGAAGGAAAGGAGTAAGAATGGGTTTTCATTGTTTTCTCGTCGCAGCAGATTTCCAAGAATTTATTGCGACATAATCGGAGGAAGTATTAAAGGCATTACGGAAGACAAATTTATTAGGGGAAATGATTTAGTAGGTCGTGTTGCATCCGGGGGGGTGGAAGAATTAGGAGTAACCAGTTTACCCTTCGTTGTTAAATTGGGTAAGGTGCTCCAAAAAGAAAGTTACTTAACAAATATTGAAATATTTGATTTTGAGTACAGGGTGTCAGTAAAAGAATGTCCGAGTTTCAAATTGCAATAGTATCGTTCACCTGACATCACGCCATATGATTTCTTCCTTTGGGGCTTCGTAAAAGATCGGGTCTACGTTCCACCCCTACCCCACGATTTACCAACCTTAAAAGGTAGAATTGCACAGGCTGTTGCTTCCATTACTCCGGACTTGCTGCAGACAGTATGGGAAGAATTGTATTTTCGTTTGGATGTGTGCCGTATCACTAAAGGCGCACACATTGAGCACTTATACTAAAAACTAGGTTAGTTTTCTTTCAATGTCATGTATGATTTGTTATATTTAGTATAAAATAAACTCCTGTAATATACCATTAAAACTCGGACATTCTTTTAAGGACACCCTGTATAATAATGAAATTTTAAATAATAGGGTGTTTTATTGAATGGTTTTGGGTTCTTAAAATATAAAAATAATTATTTCAGTCTATTGTAGTGTGGAATTGGAATTAAAACTTGGGTTATGTAACACTACAAGACTTTTAATTACCACTCCATAAATTCATACATTTAAAAGTAATTATATACCCTAAGTGGTAAATTCAATAACTTTAAAGCCTAATATGTTCTACCATATGTTCTACCATTTGCGCATGCTAGATTTTCTTGAAAACCTTATAATGACTTCAGGTACTGGAAACCAATGTACCAAATTTTAATTATGTATCTCTTTGCGTTTTTCAGCAAAACAATTCGTAATTTTGAGACTGGATGTGATAAGTAAAAAAGCATAGAAAATAATATCATTTCTTTTATAATTTGGCTATATAAGTTATTTCTAATACAGTGATATTAGTCTCAAATTTATTTATTTAAATACATCGCGTTTATAATGTTTATGACATTAAAAGTTTAAAAATATTCCAATGGTTATTAACATTGTATTGGAAAATAAAATTGACTTAAATTATACAATACAAGTTAAAAAGGGACGTAGGTGGAAACAAATTTAAAAACATTAATCTATAAAATTATCTTTTGGATTTTTGCATTCTTTATTAATAATTAAATGAGCCCTTTTTGAAAGTAAGTTATCTAATGAATTAATTAAAAATGTTAATTATAAAGTCCTTTGAATTTGCATTCCAAATTATTTCATACGCTTTGAATTTAAGTACAAATAATGAAAAATCGTTGCAATCAGTAAAAGAAAACAGTGATTACTTTTTTAAGTACTGAAGAAATGTAAAATGTATTTTGTTTTATTTTATAATTGACTTTTTTATCGATACTTATAAAAACGATCCTAGAGCTGATTTAATTAAAGCTAATACGAATTAATTAACTTTAAAATTAAAAAAAGACATTTAAAAATAAAAATACGCATAAATAGAATACAAAAAGTTTAGTTTTTTTTATTAAACCCTACTTTAAAACATTTTTTCTTTTCCTATGTCGCTTTTTATTAAATTCTTAGAGCGACTTTCAAAAGCCTCTAAAAGTTCCTTTTAATTGCATTGTATTTTTTTTAATTCAAAAATCATTAGCAAATAATCGATAAATGAAAAAAAAAACATTATTAGCACCATTAAGTTTAGGGTTTTTATTGATTTACTTAATGTATCGAAAAGATTTGCTTTCCATTTTATTTAGAATGCTTAAATAAAGTAATGTTTTTTAAATAAGTACACTTTGTTTTAAGTTACGCTAACATACCATAAAAATGTACTACCATATATATATATATATATATATATATAATATATATATATATATATATATATATATAATATATATATATATATATATATATATATATATATATATATATATATATATATATATATATATATATATATATATCACTTTTCAGCATCTGACAATTTTGGGTTTTGCGATTATTTCCATATAAGGAAATTACACTAATAATTATTTCCAGAAAGAAAATTCGTTTCAAATTTTCTTTTTGAGTTTTAGTTAAATCCACACAAGTATCTAAGTTTTATACTAAGTTTTATATTTTATCTTTGCAATCTCAAACTCAACAAAACCTTAAAATACCATCGATAACATTCATCAATAGCGATTTTTCAAAGTTTTATCACAAAAAGGCCTTAGAGCTGATAACACAAAATGTCCACTACACTATAAATATCATTCGGATTAAGAGACATCATCGAAATGACGTTTATTACTGTCAATATATTGACAGTATTAATACTTTCTATAAACTTGAGTGACTTTTATATTTTATCTAGTATTTCACTCAACCCTAAAGAAGATACTGAAACAATAAAACGATCCTTTTAGACTTGTTCTTTCTAAATAAAATGATCTGTCATCTTTCTTAATGATTAAAACTATGCGCCAAACGTGCAACGGACCCGTGTGATTGAAAAGGAAACGTTCTATTCTAATACCGAAATAAACAATAGAGTATAGGTATTAGATGAAAAATTGTACTATGAATAAAAGAAATTATGCAAAATATTGCATGGAGAATTCTCGCGCGAATTCATAGACGCAGCATCACAAGTAAACATGCATAACATGTTTTTTATTAAAGCATAAGAACAATAGCAAATTGCATCAGAGACACCAGGTGACGAATACGTCAAGAGCTGGTGTTTTATTATTTTATTTTGTATAATCATTGAATACATAAACAATATAATAAAGAGAAACTAAAACAAGTATACTTCTGAAATCGACTTTCTTCAAAACTGGAAATTCTAAATCAACAAATTCCAAGACCTTCAAAATTTACTTTAAAGGTGCAGAATCAATCACACTAAATTGCTAGAAAAAACTGATAATTCTGTAATAGCTGTTCCCTCCAAATTACTATTGTGTGACTGATCAACTAAGAATAGATGATTAACTCATAATTTATTTCCCTTAAATGTCTCTTTCATAGAAAATTTCCCAATGGGTCAAGTCTTCCCAGTTACCCCTACTTATCTGCGATAGTACTACCTTTAATATTAAATTGGTTTTAGGGCTATTCCTCGAATTTATGCAAATTATGTGGCATATTCTCGAATATTTCGCCTCATTCTTGTATGCATCAAATATCGAAATATCTGTACTGCTGTCTGAAATAAAAACTCCATTTGCAAACTTTGCAAAAGAGAATTTCAACTACTTTGTTTAGCTTGTTGGATTAGTGTAGTCCTCATGAATTTACTCTTCATGAATTTACATTTCATTTTTTCCGGCTTAACTGTCTATGTAGATATTTATTTTTTATCATTATAAAAATACGCTTTTGTGGCTAGAAGATTCTACTGTTCGAAGTAAAAGGACGTTTTTCACAAACATGAATTGTTGAGTTAGAGTTACTAAAAATAATTATTTATAATATATTAATTAATACACAGTTTGCATCAATAAATCTGGCTAATGGCATCAATAAAAATAGCTAATTCCATGCAAAGTTACCCTTTTTGTAGTGTGAGTTAGGTGCGTAAAATATAATTATGACTACAACTTTTAACATTAAATGAAAATAAAATAGCTGATCTACAATTATTGCAACTAAATAATGTAACGTTCTTTTATTTAATTTGATTTTTTTTTTCAAATTTAAAAAGCTTTTTTAAATTGGGACTTGCACTACAGTTGTATGGAATTAGTAGAATGATGAACTACAATGAAAGCTACAAACTATTTTTGTGTAAAATCGTATTTAATGGTAACTATACTGTTGAATCACAATATTTTGAAATTCCTTACTGATTGGACCTACATCATTGAACAGAAGACAAGCACAGCACCCTAAAAAGAACACATTCATTGAATACCCCCACTTAACAGATTAATTTATAAGGGTTCTTCTGGACCAAACGTCAAACCCTCTCCAGAAACAACTCAAAAGATTGAATCATTCCTAACCGTGGGAGGATTAACAATGCCAGATCGGATTAATTCCAGGGAAAAGTTCTAAGGGTGGGAGCATGTTGATAGCTCACGTGATCGGGTATTTCCCAATCAGCTCGCATCCCAAGACTCCTAATGGAATCTTATATAGGGGATTTGACTTCCCCCTTACCCCTGTGTGATCTTTTACAACAACAGGGCTGCTTGGGGTGAAGTAATAGGCTTTCCTGGTAGATATGTTGGTTGGGAAACTAAGGTGTTTTTTGTGAAACAGTTGTTTAAAATCAGACAGTTTTATAAAAAAATTGTTTCATGACAGACTGTTTAGTAAAATAAATGTTGTTTTAAGATGGAATTTTGTGAAAGAAAATGGTTCAAAACAGTTTCATAAAAATTAACATTGCTTATATTATAGCTTGTATTGCTAAATTGGTTAAATTGTCGTATATTATATTGTTTATAGTGTAAAACTATATTGGATTATTATTTATACACAATATGAAATCATCCTTAAAATCTGAAGACAATCACGAAACACATTTATTTACTCATGGGGCTGAAAAATTCCTTGGAAAGGATGAGAAAAACATAATTTGACATTTAAATTGATCTAACTTATAACATTGGTAATTTTGGGTGTATAGATTTGAAGATCTGTTGATATTGATTAAATCCTAAAACGAACGGTACAAAAATTGGATTCCATTTAACAAATTCCAATGGAGAAAAACAACTGAAAACTTAAAACAACTCTCTTGTTAACTCATCCGCTTAGATTGATTAGTATAGTAATCCATACAAATAATAGTTGAATGATTGATATATTTATTTATAACACTTTAACATATGGAATCCAATTTCCCCTATATAAAAATATAGACAATAACTCTTGCTGCAACCCCCGAGCAAAGATATATTTTGCATTTTTAAGCATTTCTTAAAAGATTTCTCAAAAATAATTTTAATAACAAATTCGAATAAATCATGCATTTTACGAATTAATACTATTTTCAAAAGTAGTTATTTTTTATCTAACCACCTTCTGGAAAACGTTTGTCTTTCCAGAATCTGTTAGAATATTTTTCCGATCAAGAGAAATTGTGGGAACAGAAATGTTTTCATAAAGTGTGCAAAAAAAATAGCTAATAGCATAAATATTTATATCACATCTTCATTCTGATTTTTTTTAATATTTCAGAAAGGTGGCAACTACAAATTTCCATATTATGTTTTCAAATAACAAAAATTTGTGTTTATATCCAACACAATGGATTGTACAAAAACAGGGAAAGAATAGATAATAACTTTTTGTCAAAACCTCATTTCTAATGGAAAACTGAAGGACAAAAAAATAAACTTTTTTTAGAACCCTGAAGGTTTAATCAAAGCTGCCGTTATTCATTATCAAGTTATTCATCGTGGTGAGGGTACCACAAGCAGATAGCTACGAAATTTAACTATGGGAAATTTCAATTAAAAAGTTTCGTTAGGTTTAGTCTATAGTATTCACAGTTAAAAATTTTGGTGCAAGATTGCACCATAATTCTGGAACTTTCTAACTGGCACCAGTATTTGGAGAGTGGACTCACCAATTTTGTAGTAAGACCACAATTTTGCTACACGGCAAAAGTGGTAAAACAAGGCTCCTAATAGTGGTAGCAGCTAAAAAAGTTCCAGGATACCGGTAAAATATTTTAATACCAAACTTTTTAAAATTGTAGTACTGCAACTATTTAACTGTTGTGGACAATTCGTAGGTGATACTTAGAATTTTGTATGCAAAATCCATACATAGAATCATAGAAAAACATCCATTTCAATTTTCCTAGAAACAGCTCAATTACAGTATTCTTCTTTTGTTTGTGCTACAATGTTAAATATTTCGTGCTAAGTTTCACCAAAATTTTTTTCCTTGTTGCTCCAACGGCTGTGTGGTGACATTTTCCAAGATATTTTAGGAATTCTTCGGTTTGGTTAGGTTAGTTTTGAATTATCGTAGCACTAGAGCTACACGAGGGCTATTGGCGACGGGCGTCGTAATTTAGAACCACAGTCAAGTGACGAGCCGACACCTGAGTAGGCACCCAACGCAACTTGGGAATTCTTCGGTAGAACCATCTTTTCACGTTTTGGTTTCCGAAATCTGAAAAATGGTTTCAACTAAATCCGAAATTATAGTAAAACATTTCACCACACACCCGTTGCTGCTACTATGAACCATTTTTTGTTTGGTGAAACCCAGCACGAAATTTGTAACAATGTTGAGAACTGGTTTATAATAACCGAACCGTGTTTTCTTTTTCACCTTTAATGGGATGTTCGTCGGTCCCGAAGGAAATTTGTTCGAAACATTTGGTCAAGTTGATGCGAATAAAACCCTCACCGTAGTGTCGTTTTTATTTATTAAACAGAAAAAGAGTTCATTAATATAAAATCTTTTTTCTGCTTTTGGGCTATAAATGTAATAAATTGGAGTATTAAGTTGCTGCTGTAAGCTGAAAAAATGAAGAGAGGTTTTATTGCAGGAAATGGTCGCAAAAGTAAAAATTGTCTTTATTGATTGGTTTAATGAATCAATTTTTGCTGGTTGTTTTATAGATTTATTAATGACAATTTTGATGATCTCGCTCTGCTCCTCTGCTGTTGAGTTATTGGTGAAGATCGAATATAAATATCCGGAAAAATAAAATAGTTATAAATAACAGTTGAGAAACATAAGATGTTCATAACAGCGTGCAAGATACGTTAAATGGGATTCAACCAGTTAAATAATACTGCTGGACATTAACATTTTATTTTACGATTGAACTCTTAACTATCATATTTGTATTTTCTCCTCTTAACTATCATATTTGTATTTTCTCCTCTTAACTATCATATTTGTATTTTCTCCTCTTAACTATCATATTTGTATTTTCTCCTCTTAACTATCATATTTGTATTTTCTCTTCTTAACTATCATATCTAACGTATTTTCTCCCATTTAAAATAACATCCCAAACCTTTAGGTTTTTAGAATAAAAAAATTAAGAAAACATTTCTGAAACATCTCTAGCACTCTTTACCTTATTTCATTGAGCAATAATAATAATAAGTTTTTGAAGTGAAAAAGATTACGGCAGTTAATCTGGAGTGTTTAATCTCATTGGAAACAACCTTACGCGCCATTGAGAATGCCCGAAAAAAAATATTCCCCACGATTTAACGCTCAGCTGATTATAATGCATAATTCTGTTTAACTTTATTATCAGCTTCAAGGGGACTATTCAGCAAAATTATGCTTTTGGCTCGCAAGGCGAAATTGTTCTGTGTTACTCTTTTCATTTGATTAGCTTAGGAGAAGTGTGTGTAAATTGAATTTGCAGTCACAGTTTCCATCTATTCTGTATTTTTATATGACGTAAGTGGCACAGTTAGGGGAAAAGAGGCGTTTTCCCCATAGAGTTAACATGGTGGATGCCTCCCTTTTCTACGCATGTTTAAAATCGGTTTGAAGAAGTCGTAACTGACATTTTTGTCAACGACGAATTTTGAGTTTGTACCAATACACTTACTCCTTAACGACGATTGGCTAGAAATTTTGCCAAGTGAAAATAAGCTCTCTTCTTAAATTTAGCTAAATAAATTATAAGGCGAATGAAGACCATGGTACCGAATTATTTATATGGTACAAAATAAGTTAAATAAAATACCAATCTTAAAAACTAAAAACAAGGTGTTAATGTTGTTAACAAATGGGTTATTAATGGGCTAAGTGGGAACCCGTACCGCAGTCGTCAGAAGGGTGGCTTCTCATTGAGGAGGTTACGAGTTCTAAACACAACATTTACCTGATAAACAGGTATGCATTGACAAAAAGAAAATATCGACTAAATAATGAGGTTCCCCGAGTACACTGGGACAGATTGGCTCTTAAAATCTGTGGAGTTCAAAGTCGTTATGCCGTTCAAAGTTCCGTTGAGTGCCAGCTTAAGTTTCGACATCTCCACTATCTTTTAGCTCTTAACAGAGATTAGAAATAGGCCGCCAGAAATATTCAACTTTTAAGCCTAATTTAAAGTTTGAAGCCTAAATTTTTAGATTTGGAATTAGCAAACTTAAATATTTATTAATAAGGAGAAAAATATATAAATATACATTTGTATATATGGTTTTTAATCTCAATATGTTTTCAGCAAAGTTATCCAAATTTTTCAAATAAAATTCTTTGATCTGTATTGTTGTGCATCGGTTTGCATTTTTTACAAACTTAGCCAGATAGTAGATAGATAAACGAATGATTACGTTATTATATAAGTGAATTAGGAAATTTTGCTATCTTATAATTTGCAGTTTCGTAATAAATGTAATTGTAAGGATAAAAAGTTTCTAAAATCCCTGAGCGCATACTGCATAGGTGTTATGAGTGCATATACATTTATTAGTTTCCAATTAATTCCTTCATAGATTAAATTTAGTTTATTGTATTAATTTATCATGGATGCATTGCATCATCAAATTATTATAATGTATTTTATAAATCATGTACGCAAGCGTAAATTTTTCAAATCCAAGTGTCATTACAATTAGAAATATTACACTAAGATGTCTCATGCCCCGTTCGCATATCTGTATTCCCAATATCTGTCGGAAGTCAGAATAAGGTTTTCCAGAAAATCGGGTATTCGAAAAGGATGGCACTTTTATAGAACTTTCATAGAACTTTGTCATAGAACTTTTTGGTTTTAAAGGTATTGCCGAAAATAAAAAAAAACACTACATACTTCATATTAGGTACACGAGTTACCCATTACTTGTTGGACTTCATAATATGGTTTATGAGAAAATAGCGCAAGCACAAATTGTAGCTGCCACAGAACTTTCTTGGATTTTTGGGAAATTACTTTATAGGGTATATAATTTGATGGAAATGTATTGATTTTTTTAGAAGTAATTGAATGTCGTGTAGAGTTATAAACCCTTAGTTTTTGATTTAAATAAAATCTCAATAATTTGAGACACTTTTCTAGAGAGATATTGTGAAATAAACAATTACCAAAACAACAAATGGTATTTTTTATTGAATTGAATCGGTTAAACTTTCAAAGAAATCTCGACTCCAAATTGAATAAATTCCGCCTTCTATTTCACAAAGTGAAAAACATGCGCATTGCTCCAATGAATTTCTTTAAGTTATCACAAATCCACCCGAATATTGAGATTCCACCCTTTCTACCATTCCACAAAATCTCTTTTACATTTGGCTCTAAAAGATTCGAAAAAGAAGCGTTCCAAATAGATTCGAAGCTTCTTTTTTCAGCCCTCCGCCGGTCTCTCAAATCCGCTTAGTTTTATAAATGAGATGATAAAAGATGAAAGGCCGTCGTGAAAATTCCCTCTCGTGCTCTGTTATTTAAGCCGATCACTAGGGTTTGTCCCTAACTAGAAGCCATTTTTCCCCCCTAAGACGTGAAAACGACTTTTTTCTGTTCTGATGGCGTTTATTGGCCATTATTTGTGACATCGTATATTTGTGAAGAGATCTGGTCACAAAAAAAAGAGTCATAAAGCTGTCACCGGGGCTGGGAATAAGACACATTTAGAGAATTACATTACTACAAGAATAAACAAGTACGTTTTTTTTTACACTTGGGACCATTTTTAAATAGAATGGTCGTAACTCCTAAATAATGTTGTTCTTTGTATACTTTTGACTTGAAGAATAGAATGAATTGTGAAATAACTAAATTTTGCCTTTCTTTATTTAATTTTATTTGTGTACGTGTTCATGTTTATACACTGTTAAAAATTGTGCGCTTGGTTTCACCAGAGTAATGGTTATTAGTAGGCTGAAACGCCTGTGTGGTGAAACGTTTCACCATATTTTCGGTATTCGGTTGAACCCTTTTTCAGGTTTAAGAAACAAAAACCTGATAAATGGTTCAACCTAATACCGAAAATTTAGTGAAACATTTCACCACACAGCCTTTTCAGCTATTAGGAACCATGTTTTTGGCGAAATCAAGCGCCAAATTTTTAACAGTATAGTTATGCTTACCAAATTATACTTGTTTCAGGAGAAGAAAAAAATTTTTGAGAAAATCAATAATAAACACTAAGTTTGTGTTTTGATAACTTTACTTTTTTTTTAAAACTTCTTGCTACAGTTTTTTTTATCAAAATCACTTCCCAAAGTATGGATTATTTCATTAATTTCTTTCTAGAACAACACAATCACTATCTGCCTAGAGATTCATTATTTTCACTACATCAATCCTTATTAGCCACCAATAAACCTGCATCCCCATCATTCATTGCAAGTTATAAACTAATCAAATCCATACAGACACCATACTAATTACCTTCATAAAATACCGTTACTAGCATAATTAGAGGACTAACTAGCAAGCCTAACTAATCTCCATGCTTAATGACACTATACTAAAAAAACTATTAATGATTTTTCGTAATCAAAATCCCTTATTTAGTATTAAAAAAATCCCATAAATAAATATATTATGATGAACTGATTTTAGTGATTATAAAGACAACAGAGATCGTTAGTACATAAATATAAATGATTTTTCCGTTTGCTATAATTGGATAAAGTTATTGAAATATTGTCTGGGTGCCAGAGAATGAGCTTTTAAAGTGTTGTCGATATCATGAAATATTCAATAAGTTGTAAAAGTGATCTGGGTAAGATCAGTCTTTAGGGTTGTTTAATTTATTTTTAATTAACCTGTATGAATCTATATTCTATGACTTGAGCCACATCGTTTTTGTTCAGTCTTCCACCAGACGTAAGCGAACAAGGGAAAAAAACGGGATTGCATCATTTCTTTGGCAAATTTTTGATGACAATGCGAAATTGTGTAACTATAGAACACAATATTGAATCGTTTATTTTAAAGGGACAAATTTTCGATTAAAAATACGTTTAAGAAAACTTCATAGAAACCGATTGAATTTTTTTTCTATGAATCACTCAAGCATTGCCACGTGCCTTATTTCTGCACTAAAAAATGATTTCTAGGCATTTCTACACCATCACATGGAGACATATTTTTTTGCATTAAAAGATGCATTTACCGTTACAAAACCTACAACGCCGAACTCAGTTTTGAATTTGCTTCATGTTTCACACATTTCACAGTTCTTATAAAAAAACTTATAAAAAATAAAAAATAGGGTTTTTTCCGCATATCAAATGAATCCTTTATTTCAGAAAACAATCAAGTGTTTTACGCTTAACTGGTATTTGAAATAAACAATTGAACTCAAGTAAAAAATTTGGCAACCATTTAGTATGTTTAAAATATCGGTTAAGTCTCATTTGTTTCTCTAGTCTATAACTTACCAAATATATATTGTTAAAAAAAATGTCTCATAAGTCTGGAGGATAAGTAAAATATCTAAACCATAATTTTGTTGTTATTGTTTCTCTAGTTTATTGGATTAAATCCAATCCACGAGTTCGTTGACTGTTAGGAAGTCGAGAACAAGAAGAATATTGAATCAATAACATGCATAAGCAACAATCAATGTATTTATAAGAAAGATCTTAATATCAATAGTATTGATATCAATACTATTGATATCAATACTATTGATATTAAGATCTTCCTTGTAAATGCGATCCAAGATTTGTTTGTTAAAATCCTGATATTGATTTCAGAAGAAAGATATGTGTGTAGGTTATTAATTTATCAACAAATACTTCCAACTAATATTTTTGGAAGGTAAAAGTATTTCGAAAGACTTCATAAAGCCAGTTATTATCTTATTACAAAACCTAAAATTTGAAACAATGTATATAAATTCATTGCTATTACAGATTAAATTACATGGTTACTAATGATCAGTGTGATTTACCATACTGAACAAGAAAATAACGAAACAAACTAATAAAATATGCTAAAGTTGTGTGTCGCAAACTATTAAAATAAAATAATTCTCCAGAAAAATTGCATAGCCGTAAGGTGATCCTTGTACCTAATATATATTTCGCAAAACAAAAAAAACTCATTTGACATTGGATAACTTTATCCCATCGTGGGTTTAAATAATCTCTCGAAAATTTTAATGTTTGTAATAACTCACTTTAACTTTTTGTGCTTTTCGTAATGACGTGAATATTATTCTTGAACTTTTATGGCAACAAGCGTCAAATTACCGTCCTGAAAGAAGTAGTTATAAATTCTTTGTTTGTTATTATAAAATAATTAAAAAAAGGTGCATACATAGAGAGATTTGTTTTATTACTTCTGGAAAACACTAAAAAGAAGACATATTAATCACAATTCTTAATTGACAAATATGATTATATTCATTGTTTTCCTTTACAATAATGCGAATATATTATTCGTAATGATGTACTAATTTATAATTTTTTCAGGATGTTTGTAGATTTTGTTTTAGCTAATTTGAATTATGGTTAATATTGTGGTTATCATTTCTTAAGATTATTCTTTTCGTGCTGTTTTCTGAAATAAACTCATCAAAAGGTGTATTTTTATTTAACTCTAATAATAAATTATTATTCAATGAATTATAATTTTACAAGACATAATAAAAGAAATAAAAACGCAAATATACTTCGGAAATATAAACTTTTATTTGTTTGACTAGTTATTTTATTCGGCGGCTTCAAATTAGAACTTACAATTATTTTAATTTCAATTTATTGATAAACTGCGACAATCGACAATATTAGAACAAGACTAAATATCCGGATATAGAGTTCAAAAAAAGGAAAATGAATATATCTGTGCTGCCATCTGTTAGGGTATAAAAGAGCTACATCGCAGTGTTGTCCAAGCATTTCTTTCACCTTCCTTACAAATGGTTCAGTTTAAATTTGTTTTCATTAAAAATGAGTCACTAAGCACGAGAAATAAAAGGAGTTGAAATAATTTGTAATTACGGAAATTATTAAAGCTTTCAAATGTGAAATAAATTAAGAGGAAAGCTAAAATACATAACTTTCGGATTCAAAAAAAATATTTTTTTTCACATTAATTTTATTTCAATAAATGAAGAAAAATATTAATGAGGACAAACAAATGATAAAAACAAGGTCTATAAGTATTGTCTTTTTTCAATTTGAATTTTCGATTCGAATTTTTAGCTTATAATGTTTAAGTAAATTTTTTTAACATTGGGCAGACGGCAGAAATAGATATTATATTAAAAAGAAAATTGAGACTTTTATTGCCTGGTAGTCATATTTCCAATCAAAAATGACAGACTTTTCGAATACAAAAGAAAAGAGTTTTTGAATTCTGAATTATTAAACGGAGAGAAAATATGTGGCCGTCTAACGAAGATATGGACAGACTTACGGAAAAGCATACAGACACAGGACAGTTGGAACCGAATTTGGACGATTTCAGGTTACGAAACAGACATAAAGACGGATCGAAATCTCCACGATATCAATACCTAGTTTTAAAAAAATAATTATTTTGAATTAAACAAAAGAAAATAAACTGAAAACAGCTGTTCATCAAAACTTATTTTTAATTAAATAGCTTACTGGATAAGATAAGTATGATTGGTTCAGTATGTTTACAACAAGAGTTGCTCATTTATCAACTATAATCCCTAGCATAATTAAAAATTCACCTTTAATTAAAAAAAACTATAAAAATTGCCTGATAACGCACTTCAATTACTTATAGAGTAGTTTTAAAAGGATTATGAATCTTTCATTCTATAGCAGTAAAAACATAATACATTTTCTGATCTTCATAACCATGACGTAGATTTATTCTTAAAAATATCCTTTATTAATATTTAGCTATCCATTATTAAATAAATTAATGTGGAGCTATAAAATACACATTAATACACCTATGAGGGTTAAAATTTGTATTTTCTTTCTTTAAGAGTGTGTTAACGGTAGAAATTACAATTTGGATAAACTGTTTGGTAAGTACAACAACTGTGTAGATTCACCAATAATATGTTTAAAAAATGCTGAAGTCAAAATAAAAATATAAGTTTTAAATATTCAAAATAAAACAAATGGATTAAAGAGATAGGAAGAAATATTAAAATATGTTTTAATAAAATATGTTCAAGCATTTTTTTGCAACTAAATTTCTTATTTTGAATTAATTCTTCGATACACTTAATTCTAATTATTTGAAGTAAGTCGTTCTGATTTTTTTACGCATTTTTTTCCCTGCAAAGATGTTGAATAAAGCTATTAATAGGCTACACCCCCTGCTAACGCGCCACCAATTGCTGTGCAATCGTAATGTTTAAGATGATGCAACGCACTTGTTTTATTATTTTTTTTTCTCGTTCTGCAATTTTATTGGTTGTTTCGGTTTCACTCTCAAAATCGCCGTCATAGATGAAAAGAAACTTTTCTCTCTTTGCAAGCTTACTTTTACAAATGATTTGAAAAACCATAAGCACAGCAAGAAGTTGGCATTTAAAAAATTTAATAAGTAAAATATTCTTTAAAAACTCATTTTCGAGAATACCGAAACAATAAAAATTCCAGACTAAAAATGAAAACAAGACCGCTGGAGCTGTTGCCATTCACGCCGTGAAACAACCTCATTCCCAGTAAAACACAAAAATGTTCATTCAATGTCAAAACGGTTGGTTCACTTATTATCCATCTTTCTTACTTTAGTTTCTTACTTTCTAAATTTAGTGAAAATCTTTATTCTGTTGGTTTTTTTAGTTATATTGCCCATTGAGGAATTTTAGAAAATCATTTTTATTGAATAATAACCGTTGTTATATATATATGTAAGAAAGATAAATTAGCCTTTCGGCGGATGCTAAGAGTTTTCGTTAGGCCTAACTTGGCCGCTGAGTCTACAATGCTGTTGCCATTCCGACCATAGAAATTTTTCTTTAAATCTGACCACGGTAGAGTATCATCTAAAAATGATTACATATTCTTTAAAAACACCAATCGACCTTTTCATTATTTAAATTTGAACCATCTATATTATTAAAAAATTATAATTTACTCAGAAGACTCGTAAAATCTTCGTAATTAAAAGTGCTTTAGTTATGTTTTCAAGCACTATATTGCTCTTATAATGAAAATCCTTCAAATTATCATTACATTGATTCCTATCCAATCCTCCATCGTGTCTGAATTTCGAAACCCACACTTTTATACTAATTAGTTATAAATGAATTAGAAAATCACAACACTAATCCCCATTCATATATTTCACTAAAAAAAGTACTTTTTTATTTCACAAATTGAGTATTTATTTTCTAGGGAACAAGAATTTCCATGTTTCTTTGTTGTCGTTTCAAACACTATAAGTATTTACTGTTCTACTTCTGCCCCCTCTTCCGGCAAACAAAGCTTGTTCTGGGTTTTTTTCAATCGTTCTTCATATTACAAACATGTTGATTAATTAAGCTCTTGTTTAATGAAGTCATTGTCGGAATTCCATTAGTCACGAATGTGTGTTTTAGAGTTTTAAAAAAATGCGTAGTTGGAAGCTATTGGCTCTTCGGCGATGAAATAATAAATTTACCACGCAGGGGCAACATTTCGTTCTACAGACGATTGAACTGTGGGAATCATCTGACTACATAGAACGCCATTCGAAGCTAAACTAGCTTTAATCTATTGCTTTGGTCGTCACCACAACGTAAGAACAAAAAAAACTATATCGTCTATTTTTATGACAATTCCTTTAGAATCGTTTCTTTTTGTTTAATAACTTCTGAAGGGATTCTGATTATTATTGTTATTACTGTCTAGTATTATGGTAACCGCGCGGTTGTAACTTCTGTATGTTGATAAAAGTTTAGTTAATTAATTGTCTTCTTATTTGCTGCCATGGGATATTGCGGTAGAATTTAGTAATTAATATAGTTCTTAATAAATTATGATAGTTTTTATTTATGGAAGTAAATAATATCATAAGTTCTTGTTAAATGTAATTAACGCAATGTAACCACTATACGACTTGGCCATATCATGAATCATATTAATTAGCATATAGCAATTATCAGTTTTAACTATTATATTTTAAATCCCTAACTTATCCACCATTCTCCGGCCCAACACTAAAACTGCTCTTAGTGCAATAAAAATGAAATTTCCAATCGTAAAGTATATCAAGTACAACATTATTATTATTATTAGAATTATATCATTAGAATTATTTTGAAAAACTCTTGATGATATACACAGTTTAAATTTTAATTGGTTTTGTTCCTTGAGTTCCTAATTTTGTTAGATTAAACAATGTTTAAAAGTACATTTCAAGTAAAAAATAGTTATTTATGCAACAAGTGTGAAAAGTAACACTTTTTAAAACTAGTGGATTTTATTTCACGAGCGAGGTACGAGCGAGTGAAATAATGACACGTGTTTTAAAAAGTTTACTTTTCACACGTGTTTCATACACTATTTTTTATAATTACGTGAAAAAAGTCAAATCTCATTGGTTCAAAAATAATTCACGTGCTAATTTTTTACGTAAAGAAGATCGGCATCGATAAATCTCTGATCTCGAACTACAAAAGGCAAACTTATTTTTTAGTTTAAAGTCAAAAATTTGAACATGGATACTGATTCAAAAATAAAAAACTAATAACATTCTCGCGCATAATATTTATAAATAAAGCAGATCAATAAATTTTTGGATTTTATGAATATTATGAAATAGAAATTTTACTTGAAGTGTTGGCATCTTATGAAAAGAGTGAAAAAAAGTACTTTTTTTCACTGCTTTTGGGTGAAAAAAAGTAATTTTTTTTATCACTGTTACTAAAAAGTATAACTTTACGCACGCGTCTGATATTAAAATTATAATGTAAAAATCGGATTTTTTTTCACGCAATTATAAAAAAATATTTTTAAGCCCAGGGTTGTTTTTTTTTTGTCTTTGGACGTAAATTCGGTGAAAGCTTTCAAAACCAATGGCAATTTCATATATGTGTCTTTTATTTAATTGGTGAGACAGGTGCCAATTTTACATGATTTTTTTTTCTTTTATCCTTATTGTATATTCCCTTTTCTTATTTATTAAGATGAAAACACAGGATATCACTGCCTTCCTTACTCCTGTATCTACAAACCCGCATTCCTGCCTTTCTTTTAAAGTAAATATAGTTTTTGCATAAAGTGATTAAATGCAAGCATATTGAGCTAGAAAACGTGCTCTGTATACGGGGTATATTTTTCTCAACTGCTAAAAATGCATGAGGCAAATTTTCCAAAAATTCTAAACCAGCTTTTACACGCGCTAAAAACTTTTTTTTTGTTATTTTTACACAATGTTTATCGTAAACTAAAATAACCAAGAAGAGTATATCCAGAAAATTCATAAATATTGTAAAAAATGACAGTTTATTACACCAAAGCTTTATCAAATTGCAATAAAAGTCCGCATCATCTGGATCACTTTAAGTGAAAACAAATTGTGTAACTTCCTCCCTACGTAATAATTTTTCTGACATATTAAGCTTATTTTAATAAAAGTCGGGACACGTTTTTCTATGAGGCATTGTTGGAATTCGTGTCCCGTAAACTTTGGGAAAACCTGCCCCGTCGCCCTATTTTGACTTTTATAGTAAATTGACGAATGTAGGTTTAAGCTATTTTTAAAATAAAAGATTTTTCGAAAGAGAGAAGAACCACCTTTTAGTAAACTCAACGATAAAACAATAATTTTAAATAATAATAATAATAATAGTGCGGTTTTTTTTTCAAATTGCAATGTAAGCGTGAAACCTTTCCTTAACGCTGAAAAAATAACAAAAACAGCCCCAGCAAAAATATGACAACACCAACTGAAGAAAGATTCATGTGTATGACGCATGACTTCAAAAACTAAGTCACCATTTGGCGTCTCCTAAAGACTCATTTCCAATATAAGGCCACATGAAAAAAAAAGCTCCATTGGAAAACTAGCCCCGGTTTCCCCTATGATAATTTCATTTTGTTCTGCAACAACGTTGAAAGTTTATATGATTTTAAAAAATAACTTGTTTCTTCATTCTCTGCACTAAAAATTGACTTAGTTCAAATAGTTTGACAGATCCAATAACCTTGCCAAACATTTTGCCAACAACTCTTCGAATCTTCGAAGTCAGAGACTAGTCAGATTGAACACAACTCTCACTATTTCACTCTTAAAATTGCAACCCGGCTCTTTGCCTTTATGGACGATGTTTAATAATATTGAAGCACACATATTTACTGAAATAGTTTGACAAAGAGTCCTAAGTAAGATACAACCTATGATATTGGATTGGCGATTAAATAGATAGGCGAAATACCTTATGCGAAGAGAACTAATTATTTAAAAATAATAGGCAATTTCGCTTATGCTTTTTAAGCAGATGCATACTTAGTTCGACTAAAAGTCCAAAAGAATGAGTCTAATAGTTTTTGGTTGACGATTTTATTAAAGCATTTAACTGATAGATAGCATCTTTATTGGAATAAAAGGACTCATTAACTAAACTTAATGACAGAGGTTTTCATCATAAAATTGTTAGGAAATTGTGCTAAAACTTCTTCTCCAAAACTAGCAGTAGCGGAAGGTTCTTTCCACTGTTTCTTGTTGTTTACACACAATTTCCTCCGGTAAAACGGAGATACGGTAATTATGTCTGTGCTTAACGCGTCTAGTTAATGTTTTATGTACCGAAACCACTTGCAAAAGCAACACTGTTTCAATGTTATTTTGTATGCAGTCAAAATTTGATGAGCAAAAACATAACGCTTCTAATAGGGGTGCGAGTTCGCCGTCGATAGCATATCGTTGTTGGAAGCTAATTTGTTTAGATGTTCCCATTAATAAGTCTAATAGTGAAAGTTTTATCTATATTACAAAGATCTGCTCATTTTCGTATAATGTATAGTTAAAATGTTTCACAGGGGATATTGTTTAACAAAGTAATGTATCATTTGGTATCGGCATTTGTTAAACTTGTAGTCTAGTAAAATTCATTAATACGGTAAATCGGGTCATGAAAATAAATGTGTGTGCAGATTAGTTTTTATGTGTAATAAAACTTCTTAGAATTTAAAGGTTCATTTTAATCTTCTAATTAAAGAAAAAAAATTAAATTAATGAAAATTTTTCATTCATAATTGAACAGACTTTTTATAAATAGTTTTCATTGGATCAATAAACTCAACAACTCTTATTGCAAATTTGAAGACCCAATCAAAAAATATTATTAAATACCAATTTTTAGTCTTATGGATATTAGTAATTATAGTTCAATGTGCTTATTTAGTAAAGAATCTTATACAAAAAAAATTTATAAACCTTTATTAAAATAGGTTACACGTGACAAATGATGCAATTGCAAACACATATCGGATACCAGCTCCGTGAATAAATATAAATAAAAATGAACATACAGTGATGATTTAAAGACATAATCAAAGGTTAATGACGAAATAAAATTAACAAAAATGAAAGTATAAAACTTTCAAAATTCAATAAATAATTTTACCAATTATCTTCTCACAACACAATAGACCAATGAACTTTAAAATAAAAACATAAAACACTTTACGCTGACATGTATATTAAAAAGTTTTGTTTGCTTTCATTGTAAGTAGCATTGCATTATTGGCAGTGCAAATACTTCGATTATTTAAAAAAAAATTCCTCAAAATTAAGACTTGAAAAAAAAACGTTTGTGAAATTGAATTGACTGTAACTCGGTATGTCTTAACTATTAGATTATAATAGTCATACATCGACATTAAGCTTTGATTTGCTCTGAAGATACGTAAGCATATGGTAAAGGTTGGTGTGGGACGTGTACGCGCAAATGTCGCTGCCGGAAAATGTGTCCTTCCAAAAAGTTAGAGAGGGGGAAATTTTTCAGAGCCTTGTTGAAATACAACGCCATTGGGTAGTCAACTTTATCCACAGCATTTGCCGTCAGAACCCAGAAATAAAGAGGTCCTAACTGAGTGGCTACACTTTCAGCTTTCACAGGTTCTGAGCCCTCAGCAGCGTCTTCGTCTCTAAAAAGAATCTCTGCAGATGAAAAGTCGACGTAGGGTTGGTCAGCGGAGTTTATTTGCAGAACCCCATTTTCCTTAGTCAAATACAGGACGGTTCTGGCATGGACTTCGTTAAAGATGATGGTGGCATTGCCTTTGCCCGTCACCTTGAAGATCTCGTACAAACTGCCATTAGCGGAAAAGAGGCAATTGGCGTAAAGTTTGGGGTAATGGATGCCTATTTTCACTCTGGAATCGTTCAGCTGGCTTTCAAGTTGAGTTATTCTATAATCGGAAAGTCCGCCAACTGTTATCCTTTTCATTTTGACATCGAAGACTTCTCCAGCCACCAAAGGTTGGAGCTGCATGTCATCGAGTCTAACAGGATCCAAGACCTCCCCAACTGGCTCGTCCATTCCAGTCTTCATCTTGACACTTAAGTTCTGCAAGATATCATTGAAGAATTCTTCGAGGGCCTTGTCCGCTTTCTTCATGCGCTCCTCTGCACTCAAGTGGCTAAAAGGATGCTTGACTTTGGGTTTTATCTCATTGAAGTTAACTCTCTGCTGCTCTTGCTGTTTCTGTTGTTCTTGCTGTTGGTACTGGATCTGTGAAAATTGGGGCTGATATTGTACATGCTGTTGTTGCTGCTGAGGCTGATTCAACTGCGCTGTTTGTTCTTGTACTTGCTGTTGCTGTTGATTGTATTGCACCTGCTGCTGTTGTTGTGGTTGGTGCTGATTATATTGCACCTGCTCTTCTACCGGGTGGAATTGAACTTGCTGTTGTGGTTGGTTATATTGCACTTGTTGTTGTTGTTGTTGCTGTGGTTGATTTAATTGCACTTGCTGCTGGGACTGGTTGTGCTGTATTTGTTGCTGTTGTTGGTTATATTGCACTTGCTGTTGTTGTTGTTGCTGTTGATTATATTGCACCTGTTGCTCTTGCTGCTGTTGGTTATATTGAATTTGCTGGGCTTGTTGCTGCTGTTGGTTAAACTGCGCTTGCTGCTGTACAGGTTGAAAACTTACCTGAGGTTCCTGTTGTTTTTGCTGCTCTTGAGGCTGAATGTGTTGCTGCGCCCGTTGTTGCTCGTAAACAGGATCTTGAATGGCTTGAGCTGCTACAGGTGCTGTTTTAATGGAGGAAGCTTTGAACTGCTTGATGCCAGCAAAATGTTCCACTTCTTGGAACCCTTGTGAAACATCTGCTTCGGTTGTTGTAGGTGGGTCGGTGACAATTTCTTGGACAGTTGTGGTCTCTGGATGTTTAACTCTATGAGCGAAAGGAACCGTCTTTATGGACGACGGGGATCGAAACAACGATACCACTGGAGACGGTTTTTCCTCATGTTTTTCTTTTTCAACAGGAATCAGAACTTCAGTTGTCGATGGAGCAATGTATTCCGTTGACGCTTGCTCCGGGCTGCTTTTAGAAATTGATTCCGATTCTGTTACATACGAAGTTGTACTTTCATTACTGGTGTCTAGAAAAAAATAGACATACTTCAAATGATACAAGAAACGAAAGTTAGTTAAGTCAAAATTAGTCAACATGGAAGATAGTCACTTTTCTAGGTACTGTATGGCATCCTCTAAATAATCATCATCATTTAAATTTTTCTAACAATATTATTGTATGTTTGGCTACCTAATATTTGAAATAAACAAGTTTAAAGCTTAGTATTCTTGCTAATTCATATACTTGTGCATTTCGTTTTTAATTTTTACTCCAAATTTTATACTTTCTAAAATAATTTTAAAAAATCAAGAGAACTTTAGCTCATAACTATGATAAAAGTACAAAAAATTGAAACTGAATTTTTTTTTGTTAATTATAAATTATTTAAACTTTTTAACCAACTACAGAAGTAAGTGAATAAAACAACGTAAGATTTTCATATTTCGAAATTTAGTTTCTTCAAAATATCTTTGGAGAAAATTTTATTTGTAGAAACAAAAGATTTGAATGGGTTTTTTTTATTAAATAATAGGTCTTATATTTTTTTATCGTAATAGTTTAAATGAAACACAAAAAATAGTTAACTAATAAAAAATATTTTGTTTTAACTAACAAAAAATAGTTATAATCTAAAAATTCTCATTACTAAACAGACAATAAACTTTAGAGGAAAATACAAAATTTACAATATCATAAACTAAGCAAGAAGTGGGTAGTACAAAAAAATGGAAAATTTTAATGAAATTCCTTTGTAACTAATAGCTTACGCAGAAACTACATGTATAAAAGCGAGTAAAAAATTAAAAATACAATAGCAATCGGGGCCCCATAGCCCAGTGTTTCCAACGTTGGCCTCTCATTGAGAAGGTTCCGGATTCTAAACCTGCCACATCCTATAGACGGATATTAGTAAGCAAAAATAAAATCGACGTAATTACACTGTTCCCGGAGTAAAACGCGAAACACGTGTTCATAAAATGTGTGGGAGTTGTTATCGTAAATTGTCGCTCTAAGTTACGTTGGGTGCAAGCTCAGGTGTCGACCTCGTCACTTGACTCGGGTTATAAATTCTCGATTGGATGTGCAATTCGGTTATAGTTTTTCAACCCTAATTTAACATCTTTTTTAATACACAGTAGAATCTCGCTTACCTGAATATTGGCTAAAACCGAAAGCCTTATTTGTAACTAAATTATGTAACGTATGCATATAAACAAAAAAAGTACCCAAAAGACGAAATTACCCATTAAGATCTTAAAATATTTTATTTATTAAATAAAGAGTTTTTTTAACTCTAAATTGCAGGTGTATTTTTATATTAGTATGTTTCTATATTTTAAAAAGTCCGTCCTGGACTATAATATATAATTGTATGCTTCTATTAACTACCTAACTATGACGTTTCTATAATTGTACTTCATATTGACTCACTTGTCTACATTTGATCATGTTACTTATTTTTTTAATACAGTGGTATATATATATATATATATATATATATATATATATATATTATATATATATATATATATATATATATATATATATATATATATATATATATATATATATATATTATATATATATATATATATATATATATATATATATATATATATATATATATAATATATATATATATATATATAATATATTATATATATATATATATATATATATATATATATATATATATTATATATATATATATTATATATATATAATATATATTATATATATATATATATATATATATATATATATATATCACAATTTACGCATACAAGTAACGTTTCTGTTACAATTAATGTTTTAATACATTTCTTTTTCATGGAAATCTTTTTTCTATTTGCGTACCCATACAATTTTATCTTTAGAAATAAATAGTATCTCAATTTTGCAGCCCTATTGTTTTACCGATTGCTTAAATAAATGGTCGATTCTATACGTTTCCTAATTTGCCTACTTGATTAAAGTAAACAAAATATTTTATCATTACGTCAGTAATTCAGATCACTATAAATGTATTATTTTAATATATTTATAGCTATACGAATCAGGGGGTGTAATGATAAAAGTTTTTTTTTAAATACATTTTGCTTGAAAGAAGGATTTAATACTATGCTTACCAGTAGTAGTCGCAATCACCAATCGAACTGAGAAAAGCAAGAAGACCACTAACCAATGGTTCTCCATGTTTGAAACAAAATTTCTACAATACTTGAATTAACCTGTGAAACGAAAAAAAACATAATTACTATACGTTATAAATTTATTTTTCCTATAACTACATTTTATTATAACAAATTATTTTTTCTTGGACTTTTTCTTCTCGAAATCTCATAATTAAAATGTTTAAAAATTAAAACATGAAATTTTGTTTTAAAAAGGCACATTTTCTTGTTAATTATATAATTAAAATGATTCTTGCAAGAAAAATTACTTTTCTAATTTAGTACTTTTTGATCGAACATAAGAAAAAAACATCACATAAAAATAATAAGATATTAGAAGTTGGGTTTAAATTAGCTGTATGATACCCACTGCGTTTTACCAATCACTAAACCATATAAAAAATCATTTTTTTAACTTAGTCTTGTTAAATATATTTTAAGCCCCTGAACTTAACTTTTATTTTACCTTTAATGTTATGTTTTTTTTAAATCAATCATCAACAAAATACATTTTAAAAATCATCAAATTTTTTTTTAATAAAAAGTTTAAGATTTGACAAAACAGTTACAAATATTTTTTTTAATTTTATGAACCACTTTCAAATAAATTAACATATCAAAAGACGTTAAAATTCCCAATATATAATTTGAACCATACCACTTTAAAATATTTTACTTATTAAAATCCCATTTAAAAAAAATAATACAAATAATTGTATGGTGTAGTTGCAAAACTCACATTCTCCAAAGTATAACTAAGATATAGAGTCTGGTCCGATCATGGCCGACTTTGCATAATGGCAAATAAAATCGGTTGAAGTCACCCATGAACGGTGCCGGACCCTATTTCTTAGTTATACTTTGAAGAATATGAGTTACCAATTGCACCCTTCATTTACATATACTTTATTAAAATAATGTTATTTTCGTTACCCCACTGAGAAAATACTTCATTGCATTCTGAGCATTAAAATCTATTTATTATGAAACATTCTCTTTAATACTTACTAGCTATTTATTCATTTTAACTCGTTATTAATTGCAGGACTACGTTCAGAGACACGTTATTTATGTTTACTGAGTTTTCTCTAACGAATAATTTAAAATAAAATTCCTGTAATCCAAAGCAATAACACGACACAGCTTTATCTCATTAAAACAGATTTTCTCTAAGGCATTCATTTTGAAATCAATAAACAAAATGTAAGCAATAATTTTAAACAAAGTTTTGAAGTTCGATTTATATTTCAATTGCAACAATTCAAGCTTAATAAGAAACAAACGAATTTGCTGAGAATGTTTTACCCAAAATTTCAATTACTGTTTATAATGTGTTCATGTAATTATGTATGGAACAAGTATGTAGTTTATAATGATATTTTTAGAACAAAACTTGAAACCGTTACATGCAATTAAAATATTCTCTAGAAAAGTTTATGTGTTAATCACCAAGTTCTGTACTTTTTTTGCAAAAAGACAATTTAATTTTAAAACTTAAAATCTTTTCACTTTCTTTTTCAATAAATCTAAAATATTTACAAACAAGATAAATAGTTTTTAACAGAGAATTATTGATAAATAAACAAAAACTTAGTTGAGGCAATCAACTAATGGAAGAAATTAGTAGTTTAACTAATATTTCGAATTTTATCATATTACCACATTATAACTTGATATTTTTAATAAAAGTTATTTAAATATTTAAACGCAATTAAACTAACACAAAGTATATTTAATAAAAAAGAGCCTTTAGAAATGTTTAAATGAACTTTTCTTCGTATGGTGTTATACAAATATTCCAAAAACAATATCACTCCCAAAAGACTGAAAATTCAATACATGAACATTAAGAATCATAATCAACACCAAATTTCCTTTTCTAAAACACTACGACACATATTTAACTCGATACACAAACAAGACGATGCACCATCACCCAACCTACCTGTCCGTCCGTCCGTCTTCCACGGATCCTCTCAAGGTTCTGCTTTTCGAATCGTCTTGAATCCGGAAGACAAGAAAATCGTCTGCTAATGTAAACACTAGAAGACTTCCCCTCAAGAAACGAGAAAACCAAGTTCAAGACCTTACCCGGTCATTGAACCAAGCTTGACTAGCCCAACCACTGGGTCATTACCGTGATGCTTTTTTGCACGTGTTTCTCGTGTTGGCCATTGTTGGACATGATGTGATTTTGGGGCTTAGGTTGCGTTGGGCCAAAATATTAAATGTATTATGTAATGGTTGGTGTAGTTTCTTGTCTGATTTTGAGTTGAATTAAGTGAATGTAGCACTTGAGCTGCACGAGGGCTATTGGCGATGGGCGTCGTGAACCACAGTCAAGTGACGAGCCGACACCTGAGTAGGCACCCAACGCAATTTTTAAGGGCAACATCGTCGGAACTTTGAAGCATGTTTAACGTGCACTTCCTCAACACGGGGTATGACTCGTCGGACGTTTTAGCTACACATACTGTTTATAGTTCTAATACTAAGCCATTCATTAGCAGATTTTTTTTCCCAGCACGATTTGTTCATAAAACGGCAATGACAGAACACCGGAAGAAATCCTCAGTGGCACCAGACATTTAATTTTATTATATATCATACCTAAATTTTTAAAAATATTATTTATTTATTTATTTATTTATTTATTTATTTATTTATTTATTTATTTATTTATTTATTTATTTATTTATTTATTTATTTATTATTTATTTATTTACTTATTACTTATTTATTATTTACTTATTACTTATTTACTTATTTACTTATTTACTTATTATTTACTTATTCTTACTTTATTTACTTTATTTACTTTATTTACTTTATTTACTTACTTACTTACTACTTACTTACTTACTTACTTACTTACTTACTTACTTACTTACTTACTTACTTACTTACTTACTTACTTATACTTACTTACTTATTACTTACTTTACTTACTTACTTACTACTTACTTACTACTACTTACTTACTTACTTACTTACTTACTTACTATTACTTTACTTACTTACTTATACTTACTTACTTACTTACTTACTTACTTACTTTACTTACTTACTTATTACTTATATTACTTTACTTCTACTACTACTTTACTACTTATTACTTACTATTACTTACTTACTTACTTACTACTTACTTACTACTTACTTACTTCTTACTTATTACTTATTTAATTTATTATTATTATTATTATTTTTATATTTATTATTTATATTTATTATTTAAATTTATTTTAAATTAAAAAACCGATTACTTTTTTTAAAATATAAAACTCTTGTAAGTTTTGGGTCAAGTGTCTAGTTTTGTAAAATACTTGTTTATGTGCTTGAAATTGAGATAATACACTGCCAAAAAATTTCCGTCAAATTAAAGGTTTTAAAATGTCAGCTGGTTGCCAAAAAAAGTTTAAAAATAGAGAAACTAACTGTAATAAATACGGAGAATTCCATTAAAATACTTTTCCCCCTTAAATATTTATACGTTTTAAAGTAAAGAAATGCAGATGTGAACACGGCTTTCAGTTACTACAATCGAAATTTGATGCGATTCAATTTTAAAGATTTGCATAAGAATTTAGTTTATAGATTTTTTTTTATTCGTGAAACCTAAACACTTTTATGGCAGCTATCTGTTCCGTAGGAACAACTTTGTAAAAAATGTATGGTCGCTTCCTACTTGTAATATAGGAACTCTAGGTGAAGTCCAAGAAGTTTTAAGTCCGTATCTTTTTTCGTTTTTCAGCAATACCTTTAAAACCTAAAAAGTTCTATGACATCTACACTTTGTGCAATGAATCGGAGTTCAAAAACCGTCTTTTCAGAATCGGCACCTCCAAAACTTGTAGAAAACTCAAAATCGAACACATCACAATAATTTTATTATCTTATATTTCATATTAGGTAATTTAATGTAAAACGGTTTTGCGTCACCCGGGATTCGAACCAGCAACCATTGAATTACAATCAAAGTATCATCCAAGTAATGTCGTTGACTTTTACTTGTTAAATAATGTTAACTACTTGTCCCCGGTCATTTAGAACAAGTTTTTAAGAAAACGATTTGAAACTGCGAACTAGTTGAAGAAAACAGTTAAAAACCGTTTTGCAAGGAAAATGGTTTTAATCTGTTGAATGTACAGATAATTTCCTCAAAAGAGAAGGGGTTTTGTAAAGGATGACTTTTTCAAATTATGAAACGCAATGTTTTTTAACCGCAAATTGGTTTGCCATACAAAAGGGGTCGTTTGACTTGTTCCAAATTAACTCTTCAGTTTTATAAAACTGTATGTGCTATTTTAATTTTAGAAAGATAAAAGGGAATTATTATTATTATATTTTACCAGTCTATTTTTGTTTAAAGAAAAAACAACTTCCGAGAATTTATTTAAAAAAAATAAGATTATATAAGATTTAAGTATATTTACAATTTTTTTACTGTATATCGGAGCATTGTATGAAAAAATTGGCTACTTAATAATTCTAATTTACGTTCTAATTAACTTATTAACATTTAAATGTATGGCTGAAATTGCTTGTAGTTAATATCATATTCAAAAATTACTTTTAAATTCCACGCACAGCATGTAGTTTTTTTTTTTTTTTAAATTCAGAATTTATTTTGAAAAATACACTATTTTTTTAGTTTGCTCATTACATTTCAAGAGAAAAATACGTTAAAATATTTAATTAAATATAAAAAATGAAATGCAAAATTATTTTTTTAATAAAACCTCTAATCTAAAATTCATTTTTTAAGTTTTAAATCCTTCTTTCTTCTTTCTTCCAATACATCAAATATTTTTTAATCGGTAAAAAAATCGTAAACATCAGTAAATGCATAAAAATGCAGATGAATTTAAAATATTAGTTGAAAGGAAAATAAAATTTTAAAAAATGCAAAATGTTGAAAACTTTACTTAAGTTACCATTGCACTTTCATTTGAAAATAATTGAGTCTTAGTTTTGAATACTTTTGGAATAAATAGTTTTTCTGAAAAGCATATTTAAATACATTTTAATTATAAAGAATGTATGTTTTAGATTTTTATCATGCATTAAGGTTTGTATATTCAAGATTTCTTGTTAAAAACATTAATATATTTTATTATGCTCGAAACTGCGAACAAGTACTTGTACATCAAAACTAGGAAAACAAAATACTTTTAAAAATTTCTTTGGAAACTTCTAAGAAATGAATGCCATGCTAAAGCTTTTACATGTTTTTCTATAGTGATTATTTTTATATTACTTTCTTTAAGTGTGTCCTTTTAAAACACATTAGCGTTATTCATTTTAAAGAAATTTGGAATTTAAAGTTTTTAACATATGAAAGCGGATTAAATTTAATTTGTTTTTACTTTTTTGAAAATGGTGTCAAGGATTTTGTTTATGTTTTGGGTGCACGTTAGAAAATTCAAAATTTGCTTAAAATCAAACAGAGTTTCTTAGAAATGCATTATAATGAATAAGTGACAAAAATGATAAATCCTAATTTTAATGAATGTGTTCTAATTGATATCGCTTATCAGGTGGAATATTTATGCATCTGCCGTGTAAAATGTATGGGAGACGCGTCGATTTAGCAATCTCTATTTTTTATGCACTGCAATATATGAATACTGTGTGTTATAGGTTAAAACAAGTTAGTATAGTAGACCTCCAATTATCCAAATTCCAACGATCACTAAATTGTATCATTCTACTTCCTCCATTTATACATATATATGGGGGGCCCGGATGGCCTAGTGGTTTGGATCGCAGACCATTACGCTAGCAGTCTGCGCGCTGTAACGGGTGTGGGTTCGATTCTGGCCTTCGCCCTGGGTGTACTTCCTTTCTCTGTGTCAGTAAAATTCTTCCTGTGTCTGTCTTACTTGACGAAGGCTTATAAGCGGGTCTCTGATCAAGCACACAAGCCGGAATATATATGTACCTACCCTACCCTACATAGATATGTTTAAAATGTAAAAGCGTTAACTTTGTATTTAGTTAAAAGCTCTTTTTTCTTCGTAAGTATTTGTTTCCAATTCTTAACATACATTCAGTAATTAACTAATACCTTGTGTAAAAAAAAATCGAATTATCCGAATTTTTAATTATCTAAGTGGGACAGAGTCCCAATTGATTCGCATAATTAGATTTCTACTGTAATTGCCTCAATCAATTTCGTAAACTATAGAAATATAACAACTTCGTGCACTCCAATGGGATCAGTCACATAAATAACAAATCTTAATATTGTAAACAGGTGCACCATAGTGTATGAGTGAATTAAAGCTTTTCTTTGAAGATAAAGTTCAGCCTTTGATGCTGAAGTAACCCTCTATAAAAGTAAACCGGTTATAGTTATTTAATCAGAGGTCAGCATCAAAAATAAAAGCAGCAAATTGACTTTTTACCTTTCAGAAATAAAAGTGGACAAAAGCTTTGTTATGTAACTGTATTTCTTTTCAAATACCGTAAGACAAACTATTTTAATAAAATTCTGATGTTTTAGGATGTCCAGTTAATATCATTGTGAAATAATGAAAAAAAAGATTTATTTTCCTTTTTAAGGCACCCGCTTACGTTCAAGGTCATATTAAAAAAAGATTTATTTTCCTTTTTAAGGCACCCGCTTACGTTCAAGGTCATATTAAAAAAAAAGATTTATTTTCCTTTTTAAGGCACCCGCTTACGTTCAAGGTCATATTTAAAAAAACATTAGTTATTATTAATCATTGATATTGATTTTCAACACATCTGTAGTTGAACAACGCCGAAAAAGTAGCAAATCCGGTATATAAAGATCTTTTTTTTTTAATTTTTGAGCTAAATTCATTGATAAATTTTGATTTGGAAAAAAAATGCTATTTTCCAAAACCCCATTTCCTGTAAAGTACTTTAAATACTTAAATTTCCTGTTAAGTTGGCAGAACCCCTGTTAACCCCTGTGAACTTAGTTATCATAAGGCACTAATCAATAAGGCAATTTGAAATGAAGGTATTTTTTTAAAATTTGAATACTTATGAAAAATTTGTCTATTATGTCTGGTTTTATTACTTTGCAACTTAAAGCAAATCATCAAATTAAGACCGGTCCTTGTATTATAGAGGTTTTATGCATTGTTAAGAGTGCACCCGTGCAGCGCCTGGTATATGTTGTTAGTTTAATATTAGTTCATACTTATACATTGATACATTTCAAAATATATCCATTCAAAATACTTTAAACCTAATTTTCTAAGCAAGTTATAAACGTTTAAGTATTAAATTGCACTTTTAATACTCTTATAAAATGAAAGTTTAATACTCTTCATAAAATGAAAACTTAAATCTAATTATTTTTCCAAGTATGTTAATGAAAACTTGATTCAATGACAAAGACATCGTTGTAAATCGCATAATAAACATTTAAAAAGCGACTCATTAATTAATGATTAATGGAACACAATTAATGAGTCATTTACGAACATAATTAATGATTTAACTCTCATTAGAGGATTAACCGAATCCATCAACTCTAAAAAGAAAGCAACATATAAATTATCATCATTAGCTAGTTAATAACAAACATCGAAAATATTTACAAAAACTAATTTTATAAATTAAAATGTTACAACTTGATAAAGAAAAACTATTTTCTGGATGCACCTCTTTCAAAAACGTTACAAGGAGGTTCTTTTTGAATAATGCAGATTCTGCTACCATTTAGACTGTGATTAGCATCTTTATGACGTTATTGCGGTACGGTTGTAGATAATAGACATTTTGCGTGGTTAAAAAGGGGATTAAAATAAACACATTCCATGAGAGAGGTGGGCTACTGTTTATGATGGAATGATGGAAATTTCGTTTCAACGGGAAAGATGTATTGCCACTCTATTCTATTTTCTTGCTTTCTATTATATTTAGAATGTTTAGAAACGCTGCTGTTTATTCTTTTGTTTATTCTTTGGTCTGGGCAATATTTATGGGAATCAGAGTGAAGGAAAATGTGTATGTTTCAAATGGGAAATTTTGTCGATATTCGAATTTTATAGATTTTTAAAACTAGATGACAGATACACAATTTCACTTTGCTAATTTAGAATAAATGCTTTCGAAATTTTAATTTATAGTATTTTATTTCTTTATTATTAAATCTATTATTATTATTATCATATGTTTATTTGGTCATCTAAATCGCATCCTGTTAAAATCGAAAGATAAACTATTTTAATTTCGAACTTATACTAATTTTTTATCCAAGGTTTTAAATATTGATTATCCATACATTAGCTTATTTTTAATGAAGTATTTATTATATGCGATTTGCCTTAATGTAACTGAACACATGTTTCACATGGAACTTCGTGTAAAATAATCCCCGTCAACGAACGAAAAACTCCGCAGACAACAACCTAAATACCTTCAACTCAGAGGAAAACTGTGCCAAGTCCTATACCAAACCAATGGTTACAATGACATTTTACCTTTGAGGTTCAGTTATGCAAATTGCGTCTATTCAGTGATAGTTACAATGTATCCTCCACCAGGCATGTTTTTAAAAGAGATAAGACCCATCTTCTTCAGAGCATGTCGCAGAAAACGACTTCGCAGACGATTCGAAGCCATTGTTTTCGTTTCCCAGGTGTCTGTCTGTCCGTCGCAGTTCATTTAAGCTGTTTGTCAAAGCCCCGATGCGCAACGAAGGCTTCCATTTTAGTTAGTTAAGCGTCAAAGTGCATGGGACAGCAAGCTTCAATGGATGCCTCTATGGGGCAATTAGTCATGCTGATAATGAACATTCCAAAATAGAAACTGCGACGAGCTACTAACGAAGCATTGAAGTTTGGTTTGGGTTTTGAATATGTCGATGTTTACGCTGATTTTGTTGTAACAGTTAGTTCATATAAAAGTTTAAATTTCAACACTCACTAGAAATTGTGCAAGCCAAGCTTAACAAGTTGTTGAACAAATTATTTTCTAAAATTGATAAGATCTTATTGATGTCACATTTGCTCTATTTTTGTTATAAAATTGTTGTGTAAATGTTAAAAACTTACTTTCCATATAAGAACTAAGGAAACCATGACCAAAGTACAAAAATGAAACCATTGTTTAGAATGCATGAATTTTCATAAATTAGTTTATTAAAGACATATTTTTTAAGGCGCCTGCTTCATCAGGACAAAGTAGCAGAAAATAAAAGAGCTATAGAAGAATCAATACTATTATAACGGAATAGCTAAAGTTAGTAAACAGATGCTTTTGTCACTTTTACCACTGCTTATGTCACTTTTTACATTAAGTTCCTAAAATTTTTTTTGTTTCTTTTTTTTTAACATAAAGGGAAGTGTTGGGCACTGTAATTATTTTTAATAAAAGCACTTCTAATGATATCACAATTCAAGCTAATAGTTGAAGCAAGTCTTTTTTATTAAAAAAACAAGCTAATAACAACACATTGTTTTTGCTTTATCATCCCTCTTTTGGATTGGCTTAGTAGAATTGACTTTAAAGCAATGCATTTATGCTGAATAATTAGTTTCATGTCAATATAATTTGTCTTTGAGAATTACCTCTATCCTGATTTACGTAATGTAATAAATATTTTAAACTAATCTAAGTTTAAATTTATAAATACATCATTTTTACAATAATTACACATACATTTTCCCTTCAAATTGGATACAAATTGTGACTAAAAAGAAAATTCATATTTTTAAAGTTTTAAAGTGTGCAAATATTATAAAATTGTATTGTTTTAATTTTAAGTTTTCTTGTAATATTTGATTTATAAGGGTTCTTGCAAGATTTTATGCATATATTGATATCAAAATTACTACTTCTTAAACAACTCATAAACATCTTTTTGGCGTATAGAATCATTTAAGTCCTTCTTATAAGAAATTAGTTACTTATATTATTTCACCAATTGTAACCAATTTCGTTCCCAAAAGAAATTCAATAAAAAATTTGTTATTTAAGAAAATAGATTAGCAAATGTCGAATCGTTAAATACAACTTTTTTTTTGTTTAAAATTTCCAATAACATTAGCGCAAATGAATGCGCATGTATAATATAAATTGACTATAATTATATAAATTTGAGAAAAACGACCAAGTAATTTTTGGAAACGGTTTTAAATATCAATTGAATCTAACGGAGATATATAAGAAAAACAGCCGATAAAACGTGATTTTAAAAAAATTAGTTTTATGCGAAAGCACTGTGAGTAATAAAATATTATAAACATATACTTTAAAAAAATAATTTTCAAAAGTACTATTTAATTAACAAAATCAATTCATTTGTAATCTGCATTTGCAACCACGAAAATCCACTTTTAGAGCAAAACAATTTACATACTATTTTCTTAGAACTTTCTTATTTTTTTTCGAACTGAAATAAATTTACCAAACTATAAAGAATATTAATAGAATTTTCGAAACAAAGAATACAGTAAATAACCAATTTTGGCATCTAAAAGTTTAAATTTTCATTTGATTTACCTATTAAAATAATACAAAAAAAAACATCTCTACTTATGTAACAAAAGTCACTTATTTAATATATCTCAATTTATTATCCTCAAAGCTTAATTAAAAAGCTTAGTGGAAGAACTTGCTAAGTGACATTTTTTTTAAATTAATATTTTTGTATCATTGAACATGTTGTTCCCTCCTTTAAATATAAAAAGATTCTCCCTTTCCATAAACTTTAAGTTAAGTATATTTTTTACCTTTTTTAAGTGTTGTTTTTAACTAGTCCAGGCAACGAAGAGTTATAGAGGGAAAGTTTTGGAACACAATTTTTGACTTCGTAACTTTGTTTGGACTAGTTAGGAGGTGAGTCCTCACCAAACCCCTAGCCCCTGAGAGGAAGGGGGAAAGGGGGGGGGGTCCCATTTTTCGGTATTTTGCTTATATCTCGAAAACCATGCTTCCTACCGATATAACTGTAATGCACAAAATGAAAGCTGATTAAACATGCTACAAGTTTCACCACTCAAGTGTTTTAATATCTTGTATAGTTTTCGAGATATACGCTCTTGAAAGTCTGTAATTTTGGAGAAAACATTTTTTCCACATTTGTCTTCTTTTTTGACCGGATAACTCTTCAATAATGCACCGAAACACTAAATATTAAACCTAGAGGGGTAGAGAATTTAATTCTTTTCAATAATATATTTTACTTTACTATTTTATCTATTTTCCTTCAAATTTTAAAGCAGTTTCAGTATTGAGCGAAGAGGGACTGTCAGTCCCATATAGAGCTAATGGATTAGTTTTGAAATTACAACTTTTGCAAAAAAATTACTTTGTCATGTTATAAAACAAGTAATTATAAATATATTATTGAAAAGAATTAAATTCTCTACCACTCTAGGGTCAATTTTTAGTGTTTCGATGCATTATTGAAGAGTTATCCGGTCAAAAAAGAGAAAAAATGTGGAAAAAAATGTTTTCTCCAAAATTACAAACTTTCAAGAGTGGATATCTCGAAAACTATACGAGATATTAAAACACTTGAGGGGTGAAACTTGTAAAACATTTAATCAGCTTTCATTTTGTGTAGTACAATATATCGGTAGGACGCATAGCTTTCGAGATATAAGCAAACAACCGAAAAATGGGACATTCAACCCCCCCTCCCCCCTTCGGCTCAGGGGCTAGGGGAGAGGACTTTTGATATGTTCACCTCCTAACTAGTCCAAACAAAGTTACAAAGTCACAAATTGTGTTCCAAAACTTTCCCTCTATACTCTTTTTTTTCAGCATTCGTTGCTTGGACCAGTATCTAAGTGCAAACGATAACTTTAAAAGCTCATTTTCTCGTATTCACCTTTTTGTTTGAGCAAGTTCTTCCACTAAGCCTTTCAATTCAATGTTACGCGATCATCAGTTACGTTTGGCGTTATGACCGTTAAATGGAAGCCTTATTTGATTAGCAGGTGTATAGATGTTTGATACGTGGAATTCGAGACAGACCACCCCCTAAGGCAAAGGACGTTGGGCAATGGTATATGACCTCTGAAGAACTGAAGAAACACAGAATAAAAGATAATAAAGAAGATATACCACTCTATAAAGGTAATTATTGTTTACATTTTTGTGCCTATGATATTTCGTTACCGCTCTCTCGGAAAAATTAAATCTCGGCATACTTTAACATCCACAGAGAGCTCAGATTCATTGTAATCTGGGCGTCAAAATTGGTAGCGAGAGTCGCCTAAATGGTGCCACAAAGAAATGGCTCTCAGTTCTGGGGGATATGCCGAGTCTGTAAAAGGCTTTACCGCCAATATTGCAGCCCCATTAGAGAAAAAAAAAATTTCGTTACCGCAGGCGTGGGTAGAAATTGTCCAACACAACATGTTAAACCATTCCGAATGCTGAAAAGATTTGATGAAGGGAATACTTAAATTTTGTTTATCAAGAAACTTGGTTCTGATACAATATTGACGATATTTTTTTATGTTTTGTGAAAAGAAACTGATTTTTTTTCAGTTCAGTTTTTGACAGTTCAAGTGTTGAGTGTTGCCATCGCCACGTACCTAAAAGGCCCCGTTATATCCACAGAGAAGAAATACAAGTAAAGGCGTGGTAACCTTACTCTGCGACCGAAAATAAACACCATTCCTTATTCCCCGCTACGTAATTTAACATTTTGGACAAATGTCCTAAACTAAGGATGGGGGTTTTTTGCACTAAGACTTTAAATTTCAAAGTATATCATGAAAATTTCATTTTATGTAATAATCGAACATAATTTAATGAGAAATTTTATTCTTTTTATTTGTTGTTTTAAAGTGGCAACTTGGTTCAACAAGGAGGTGCTAAGTTGCCAAGTATGACACTCTTTCCTTGCCCGTCCCGTATTTTCTTTTTTTTACTATTTTTCCGAAAGGTTAGAATGGAGTTTTCACTTCTACACTTACCTCAGATCTATGGTTATACCATAACCATAGAAATAGAAAAACCTTGCGCTATCATACACTTTCTAGAGGAGACACGTAATGAAGAACCACGAGGGGAAATGGGCCCCAGCGGCAGCCATGTTGGTCGGATCCAGGAATTTTGTAAAATAAAACAGTTCAAAAATTTATTTATTTTTTTAAATTTAGAATACGTTATTTTGTAGTCTATGGCTAGTAGCTTTTTTAATTTCTTTGTAGGCGTTGATTATACTTTAGGTTAATATATTTGGGTAGTTCTACATCTCTTCAGCGAAATTTTATTTTTAAGTCAAACTCAATTGTTCTCAATAAACATCTGCAAAAGGCTCGTAATTAAGTATTTGTAGTTAAAATAATGAAATATAATCAAATTAACGTAATATTTAATTTTTAATGCCCATTTATTAAAAGGCTCGATTTTACTGTATTTTTAGTTTCCACACTACGTTTATAACGTAAAAAGTGGAAGGTATTATAATCGTTCAGTCCGTCTGTTTGTCCGTCACCCACCTTCATAGCCCAAACTACAAACGCTACGGACAAGTGTGATACGTCAAAAAAAATTCAGCGCATCGAAATTAGAATACGTTGAGAATTTCAGAAAAGAGTTCGAATTCGAAGTACTTCAATTATTTAAAAAAAAACTGCGAAATTTAATGCTCATTTAAAAAGCATAGGAAGCCATTTTTATTAGAATTAAATCAACATTTCCATTCGCAACAATCGCCCGAGAAACTTAACTCTTTTAGACAATAAATTAAAATAAATTTATTTTTCCGACATCGATCAGTTTGAAATGACGTCAAATATATTTCACTACGAGATATATGTTTGTATGTTGGAAATATTTTCATTCTATTTAAAAGCGAGGAATATTACATATTTATTCTTTGAAATATTAATTTTTGCAAACGATAAGTAATAATTATTGAATTTTCGAAATAAAATAAATGAAACTAGCCAAATTTAGCATGTAAATGTTTAATATAGAATTAATGCTGTGTTTGGCGCCTTTTTACCTGTTTAACACAACTTTTGTGTGGAAGCGGGTTAAGTAACAGATTCTGTTACAAACCTACTTGTTTTACTATTAATATAAAATAGTTTTGGTTAATATTTAATTTATCATTAGTACGAAAACGAAATAATTTAATGTACTATCTTAATGAGATTACTAATTTATCTTTTCAAAAACATCAAAAAAACAATAATAGAGTTGACTCACGAGCCCTTTATAAGTGTTTAATGAAAAAATTGAGTTTGACATAAAATATATTTTTAGCCTAATAGAAATGGAACCAACAAAAAAAATATCCTGGTTTAGCAATAACAAAAGTATTATCAATGTCTAAAAAAAATCAGAAAGCTACTAACCACATACTCTAAAATTAAAGCTTCTAAAAAAGCGCAATTTTAGTACTGTTTTATTGTACACAAGTCCTCGAGCGACCCTTAACATGGCGGGAGAAAGGATGCGGGTCAGCATTTGCCAGAACGCCAGAAGTAGAACCTATAAAGTATTTACCACGAACCTATACAACGTTTTAATTCAATTCAAGCCACATGTAAATTTATTCGCCATGAAATCAAGTATTCGTAACGTTAATATTATTAATCCGAATGAGATGAATTCATAATTATCCTCCAGTGAACATTACCCTTGCATGACATAAGTCGAATCTATATAAAAGACGCAGACGCAAACAGACAAAACACTCATTTCGATTCAGTTTTTGTCTTCAATGAGATTTCTGGTGACCAAAACATCACTCCGTAGGTATGTGGAGAAATGGCGCTTTTACCATGTTGTCCTAATGGGAGAAACGTCACTTTACAATGTAGAGTGCAATATATTTTTAAATTTAAGCACAAAGTCAATACAAATAAAAATTAATTACGTAACGTGTGCGTTACCTAGAGATAACAGTTACTCTGTGTTTCTCCTTAATTCCTTAGAGACGATTTGCAAGAAAATTTGCACTGCGAACATATGCTTTCTGCTTACGTTTAGTTAAATAAACAACATTTAGGTCATTGAAGACCATAGTACTGAAACTTTTATGTGGGGCAAACTAAACAACATTTTTTTAAAGTTAAATGGGTCGTTAACGGGTTTTAACTTAGAGTTTACAGAAATTCTTAACAATACATAGCAAACATACGAAAGTAAAGTTTAACTTATATATCTGCGTTTCATTACAGCATATTTTTAAAAATGAAGCTTTTGAAAAAGCTTTGCCTGTCTGTCTGTTCATACCGGGGAAAAAAATTTCCCGGAATGTGCAACACAGAGAAAAATGCAAAACTTTTGACTGATTAAAAATATCAGTTGACTCATCAAGTGAGTTATCTGACATACCAACATAGCATTTAGCCTCAGTGGCTGAGAGTTATTACGTGTCCGCCTCATAGGCCCAAGTTTGCATGTACGACCCCCGACTGAGTCGTCAGAATTTCTGGATGGGAAAATCGTGGGCAAGCATGTCATATGATTATGTAAAAGATCCCGTGAGTATAAATTTGGCTTTTGTTCACTCGGCAAAATTAAATCTCGACTTACTTTAAAATCCACAGAGAGCTTAGATTCTTTGTAACCTGAGCGTCAAAATTGGTAGCGAGAGTCGCCTAGATGATGCCACAAAAAAATGGGTCTGCAAAGGCTTAGCCGCCAATAAAGCAGCCCCGTTGAAAATAAAAATAAATTGAACGCATGAAAATACATCTTTAGGTCAAATGACGAGACTAGCACCTAAGCGAGCACTCAATATATTGCATTGACGTCGACATTGTACGATAACAAATTTAACGTGTACCAATTTCGGAACGGACATTTTCAATGGATGTTATAACTACACAAATGATTTATAGAATTGCCATGTTGAACACCGTATTCGATCAGAGGACCTGATTACCATAAAGCCTTTCCAACAGGGCTCTCACGACACTTTACGATTAGAAAAAAAAATAAAGTTTTGACTATAAATTGATATGTGTGATTTTCAAGAAGTTGAAGGTTGAAGGTAAACATTAATGTATAATTTTTAAAAAAATAATAACAAGTAGAACAGATAATATTGTTATTTTCTTCTTAAGTATTCCTTTGTAAGCACTCGCTTCTTAAAAATAAGGAAGCTTCTTTACCAACAGGTTTGGTTATTTGCCCTTGAAAGTCAAAAGAAACATAAAAGTGGAAAATTACTTAATAAATTAAGAAGTAATTTTTGCCTTTAAAGTTAGAAGTTTTAAAGGCAATACATGTTTATCGCACTGTATGTATAAATGTGATGTATCAGCAATTCTAGGATTTTCTAGAAGAATGGTCTGAATTTTAGTGTTTCCACTTTTATTAACAACAAAAGTATTAATTCATAAAGTCACAAATTAAATCTAATAAAAATAACTTTTGCATTTATGTGCTATACATATCATGGTATTATATGAAGAGTCTTGGGAAAAACACCTTCATCGACTGGGGACCTCTCCGTATTGAGGTCTGCTTGGCGAGTAATGGCTATCGGAAACCGGTTTAACCCTTGGTTCTTCTCCCGCCCGTATGATAAGAACCAAGGCAAAACTAGTTTCTTCATACCAGTTTAGGCGATGACTCGCTTTCGTCGCCAAGCAGACCTGATACAGGCAGATTCCCAATCGATGAAGGGGTTCATCCCCTGGACTCTTCATATACAATATCTAAGGTATTTAGTTGTAAAACTCGTATTCCCCAAAGCACAAGTTAAATAATCTATGAGAAAATTAAGAAAATCACCAGAAAAAATAAATTAAATTAACTAGGTAAAATATTTCTTTTATAATATGTTTCGTTGTAATGGTCATGTTCCAAGTCTTGAGTTGCAACAGAAAAGCTTAATGAAAATAAATTATTTCTCTAGTCCTGATTGGTGAACCAAAATATAACATGAAAACAGAGCATGTATCGAAAGAAGCACAGAGTAACGAAAGCTAGAAGAAATTACATCCTCTGAAACAAGCCAATTGTCTGTTTCAAGATGCCTAGTGAAACCACGGGTGTGTAACACTACGCGACTTTCACTTACCACTCAAAAAAGCAATACACATTTGAAAGTAACTATGTACCTTCAAGTAAATTTCAATAACATTAAAACCAAAAATATTATATGGCAGCTATCCTTTGCGCATGCGCGATTTTCTCCAAAACATGACGTCCGACAGGTACTCGTGTGACAAGAGTCCGTAGCTCTTTTCGTCTGAGCTGTAGAGTGGTTACAGACAGACAAACCCTGTTCAAAAACCACTTTTTCGGAATCAGCATCATCTGAAACGTGTAGAAAACAGAAAATCTCCCTCAAGGATTATCGATCTCCATCGTAATACTTTCATACCTGTGAGTTGAGGTAGTTGAAAATAAAAATACTTAAATTATAAAGCAATACTCTGTTGGACAGGGATTTCAGAACTATTGCAATTGTATCAGGTCTATGGAGAGCGAGAGCGCGCGAGAGAGAACTGACCATCCCTCTTAAGTCATGAATAACACAATAGTGCGAGTTAGCCCAGCGCCAATAAAAATACTTGTGCTTTAGATTTGGTTATAATAAGCCTCACTAGAGCAAGACGTTGGCTATTTAGTCAAGCCTAGAAATTTCGAAACACTGTCAAGTGAAGAAATGGAAGCTTTGGCGATAAAATAACATAGGACCGAAATAATTTGGTTGTCTTTATTCAAGCTGCATTTTTGGAAATCCTTATTAAAGCAGGATATTATAAGTCTTACTTCATACATTTACCGATTACTCATGAATTTAATTGCTTTTTAAAATGCTCCATTTAGATTTTCTTTTTAAAAAAAACCTACCCTTTCATGTTAGTTATACATTGATATTGATACTTTGATATTAGGGACTCAGTTACTCTATTGTCCTCATATTTTAAGAACAGTTAAAACTAAACTCCTCGGTGCAACAGCCCGTTAGTGGGCCAAGGCCTGCCATGCCCATTCCAGCTTACGTGACCAAGGGCTCAGGGGTGCTAGGCATATGTCCCGGTAAGGTGGTCAGCCTCACGCGGAACCCCCAGTGTTTAGTTTCCAAGCCTGCTTGGTACTCATTTTATCGACCCACTTAAGAGATGAAAGGCTGAGTCAACTGCACCCAATCCGGGACTCGATCCCTGGACCTGTGGCGTGGCAATGCGAAGCACTACCACTGAGCCACTGGGCCTCTTAAGAACAGTTAGGTTGTAATAAATTTTCCCAGGTAATTCTTATTTATAGATCCATTATAATCATTTTTTAAAAGTTAATTCTAATTTTATTACAATAGTTACATAAAAGCTTAACTTGATATTACATATTTTAAATGTATATACAAAACTAAGTAATAAAATAGCAATGAAATGCAAATGAAAAAATATGCCGTTAAAAAAAAAACTCCGTAAATTTTCTTTAAAAAAAAATTTCAACGAATCATCTGTTATGTGACAACGATAAAACAAACTTTTTTTTACATTGATACTTTATTTCACTAGTATATATTTTATGTACATAATCAAATAAACTATAATTTTAAGTACCTTATAAAATTATAATCTACTTCTCATTCTAACATTGACAAAACTTGATCATCGATGACATAGCACAGAAATTTAAATGCTCAAACCTCACAATGCAAACACTTTATTTTGTGTAATTTCCTAGTGTGTATCTAATCATACTCACGCTTTGTATCCTTGCATAGTACTCATACTAGAATTCTGCATACACATCCATTAAACAATGAATCATTTCATAATGCCTATATAAGAATTAGCACATAGATAACAAAGTATTTTCTATTTTACATCCATAACAAATTTGAGTACCATCGTGCTGTCTCAAAGACACATATTTGTAGTCTGCAATCCGCCAATGAAAAAAGTTGGCAGTTAACTATCTTATTCTATATTTGATATATCATTTATGAGAAATTAAGCAGGTTTATGAAATATGTTAACTAATTTTAAACAATTATTTAAAAATTAGTAATTTTTCAAAAATGAAATTAAAATTAAACATGAATGTGCAAGGTTTGAATGTGAAATATAAATGCCAATGTTTTCTACATGTTACATTACACACCCATAGAAGTAAAATAAGAAATTTATGATGAGATTAAAAACATGAATATTTTTTTTAAGCTCAAACAATTTTCGATTGAAAAACTTCATTAAAAATTTATACCAAGGTTTACAAACATTCAAAAGTTTAATTAATATTAAACACATTGATTTATGGTATTAGAGCTTTAGAAGTTTATAGACTAATTAGTGAACAACATTCCCCAAACCTTGACCGATTTGCAAATAAAAACTATTATAATATAAGAAAAAAAATTAATCAGTTATTTCGAAAACCAAATAAATATTACTTTTTGTTTGGCATAAAGCACTGTTTGCTCTAGGTTTGGTTAAGTCAAATCAACCATGCAGGTTAGCTCAGTGTAAATTAAAAATATTGAAATTGGAAATTAACGTATATATATATTAAATAACACAGATTATTACCACATTTGTGGCTTAGATGTAAATGTTGTAAAGAGGATTTTAAGTAGTTAATAAACAATAAATGCTAAAAACACATGTTACATCAGTATTTGTAGTACACAAATAGTATTAATAAAACATAGTTGAAAATTGTCTCTTTACATAACTTTTAGGTGTCTATTATTTTAAGGTTTTTGAAGTAATCGATGGCATGTTAAACTTTATAACAAAAAAAAATTACTTTTCGAGAAATAGAACAAAAATATATGTGATTGAAAAAACATGCCTAGGTCCAATAAACACATAAAACAAAGCATCCTTGCAAAATAGATAGTCATTTCCAATACAAAAATAGATTATTCAAAACAAACATAACAAAACCATCAAAAAATAAATAACAAACACGACATCACCACAAGCATATCCAGCTACAAAACTACAGCCTCAGTGTTCCGAAATTCATCCAGTAGTTTCTGCACTTTTCGATTCCTCGAAGGAACTCTTTGATCCATCAGATCCGGTTTCCATTCCGATTTGCTCACCAGCTTTTGGGTCAACTGGCATGTCGGCAAAGTTGGCAAAGTGGTCGTCAAAATTGCACTCAAAGGAATCAGGATTGGCTTGGGATTCACCAAATGCAGCTGCAGTATCTTCAGCTGCTGGAACAACTTTAGGTTCTTCCACCACTGCAGAGCTGGAGATTTCTTTTAAAGAAAAATAAAGATTCTTGAGAATATTTTTTTAATTTACCTATTGATGTTTTAAAAAAAAAAAGATTTTTTTTATTTGTCTATTCCTATTTTTTATTCTAAATTTAATAAAAGTACATATTAAAAATTTTAATAAGCTCACATAGAACCAGTAATCAAGTGCCTTTTAGAGTGTTTTTTATGAATAAAACAATGAATTTTACTAAAATCTAAGTATAATAAATGTTGGGCCCATTATAAAAAGTTAATAGTAAATCAACATAAAATAACTGGTGATTAACTTATATAACAATGATAAGAGACTATTGTTTCTTTAAATTCCCTTTCCACCAATGAGCAGATGCAGTTGATCTTTCCTTCAAAAGAATTAACATCAATAAAGAACCCTAAATACTTTCCAAAACCTATACCACCACCCTAATGGTTAAGAACTCAACGAAACATCCACATTTGATTTTCAAAGACTCATACAAACAATAAAAAAATTTCAAGGATTAAATAGAAAGTTAATAGTTTTTTAACTCCCATATTGACCAGTTTTATACTTTAAAGGATAGGTCCTATAAACCCTAATTTTAAGAACCTTTCAAACCCTGCATACCTGGCTCTTTAGATTTCTCTTCTGCTTCCTTTTCATCTTTCTTCTCACAATCAACTTTTGTTGCCGTTGAATCTTCTTTAATTTCTGGAGGCTCTTCATCGGATGTTGGAGTATCTCCCGTGTTCTGGTGTGTCACGACAACTGTTGGGCATTCATCGGTTTCCTGAGAGGGACTGGTTTTTTCAGAACTGACTTCGTCTTGAGTTACTTCGATGGTGGCTTCTTTTAAGGTGGTTGCCTGTTAGAAGAAATGTCAATGATATAATGAAGTAGATTGGCAGTTTGATAGTAAAAAAACAAGTCGGAAAGAAGAAGAATTTGATTTTTTTATTGCATTCTCTTGTGAGATATTATTATTGTCGGTGTTGTTGCATTAATGTTGCTCTAAAACTACATGAGAGCTCATTGTGATAAAAGTGACTGGCCTGCTGATTGTATTTCAAATATTATATTGTGGAATTAAGACTTTTATCAGTGGTTAAATTTCAAATATTTTTACTAATCTATATTCAAAATGTTAATTTGTCAGTTGCAGTCCCTTTTTCTGCACACTGAATGAAATTTGTAGCGTAAACTTTATTATCCAAACTCCAAGTCATTAACTAAATTCTTTGTGAATTCTGCATAATATATGTATTAATTATATTCACATACATTAAAGAGTAATAACTAATACAAAAGTTAGTTTCATGAATGAATAATAAGAGAATAGATGACTAGAACATGAACATATTGCACAGTGTGCACAAAAGTGACCCCAGTGAAATAACCTTAGGTACATGTCACTTTTACGCAGGGGTGCAGAAAATGTTTTTACTCCCAACATTTCCCCCAATCCGTTTGAAAATTTCCCCCAAAATTTTACTATATGTTATAGACTTAATAAATTCTGTATTTCCTTAGGTATAGAAAATATTTTACGATATACAGGGATGTTAGTGCTTGTTGAACAAAAAAGCTGAAATCCAAACCAAATGCTTGGTTTGAAAAACCAAAAAAGCTGAACTAAGCGTGATTGATAAAATTTAAATTTTAACAATTATCACGACAAGATAAATAAAATAATTATGTAATACTATACTACTAAATTTACTTTTAATATCTTTTTAAATACTTTAATATAAATACATTTTCTTTTATTTATGGTGTATGAGGAGGGGGTCATATTCATTAGATTTATCTATGAACATGTTTTGCTGTTCAGTCATTTGGTAGATTACTTTCAAGTTTTGGCCGTTTGGCAGTTTCATAAGGCTGGAAATTTAGGCACCAGGTTTTGCAAAAAAATAATCTTGACTGCCTTTTTGGGATTGAAATCTTCAACTTTTGGTTTTATTTGTTAGGAAAAAAAAATTCAAGCACTTTTCCAGAAAAGTTCAAGGACTAGAAATTTACTAGCAACATAAAACCTAAATATATAAAGCGTGTATATATACACCAACACTCCATTTAAAAAAAAAAAAAAATTATCTAAAATCAGAAACCCCAGTATATGCCGAAGTAGAAAAAAAGGTTCAAATGTAAAACAAAAAGTATTTTAACATTTATGCTGTTCTTGTGATCACTACTCAAGGACGCCGCGAGTAGGACACTTGATCAGAAAAAATATCCTGGTTGTCCGACTTGGCCTGTACCGGAGCTACAAAAGTAACGAGAGGAGATACTCTTCCGATCACGCAGAGCCAGAGAACTGTCAATCATTCTGATGCAATGTGACGTCATCGGTAGATTTTGTAAAAAATTACTAGACAGCAAAATAAGCAAATCAGGAAAGCATTATTGGACTCTTCTTCTAATGGGAGATTGCACTGGCTGGCCGAGATTTGAAGACATCCTTTAGTGTAACCTAATCTTAATTCATCTTCCCATTTTGATTGAAATTATTATCTTCATTATTAAAATCTGTTATTTTAACCTGTAGTTTATTGAAATTTAAGTTAGTTTTCACCTAATTATGGGCACCGTAAAAATGGTACGGTGCGAAGAAAAAGTAAAAATCGTTTTTTTAAAAAAAGAAAAGTGCATTGCAGTTGTAGCGAATCGGTTGATTATTTCTATCGCTGTTTTTAGATTATCTGACTTTATATTTATTCATAGAGACCGGAACTAGATGCACGATGAAAACAACCTAATTACACAATGTCAAGCTATTTTATTATTCATTTAAAACATCAACAGCAAAGCAACGAAACATAGACAACCAATAATTCTGCTGTTCTGTTTGAAAACTAAAAACAAAAGTTCTTTTTTACAATTCTGAAAGAGTTCTTAAAGTTTAGATGTTTTCATGCTACTAAATCCCAACAGCTGGAAAAATCCCAACAACTGGATTTGCATCGCAAATTGCGATGCGATACCACTTAAATCGAACCCTGGTTTCGACCATCTGTACAATAGCCGCAATGGCTACGTTATTTGACACAAGGGGGGCGGGGGGGAGGAGGTGGAATGTCGTATGGATGCGATCAACGCCCGATGACATGCTGAATTGAGGAGACAAAAGCGGTATGCTATTTGGTTTGTTAGAACAAAAAAAATTAACAGTAGGTTTTAAAACAGAAAACGACACGTTATTAATAAAATTAACAAACGTTCCTTTAAGCAATGGGTTCCGGGACTATATTTTATAAAACTCAAGTTTAACATAGGCCAGTGATCTTCTAAAGAAACAAATAGCTTTTGTATAAGGCAGTTTTAATAATTGAAACCTAAGAGTGTTCAAACAAACTGCTTCATAAAATTTGGACGAAACTTTTTTTTAAGTGTTGGATTCTTAAAATAAAATATATCATACCACGGTTTTTGTGGGGCTTTCAGGACTAGATACAAGTGGAGTGTATTTATTTGCTTCTTCAGCAGCTGCTAAAAAAAATTTACAAAATTATTATTTTGCACTATAATAACCACATTATGAAAATCATTTAAAGTTTAAATTCAGCTTTGGAACCATGCTTTTAAAAAGGTTCAAATAGAGAATAAGAGATGCAGAATTAAGTTTACACTATTATATTTTATACAGCACGTAAGTCAAATGTCCAAGTCTAAAAAGTTTTATTGAAATTCAATCAGCAAATGAACAAAACAAATGCATTTTTTTCTATAAACCTAATTGATTTGCATAATATAAATGCTATTAGGAAAATACTCTAAGACTGTTAAGGCACTTAACTAAGCCGTTCTATACATTATATGCAGCAGTAAAAGCAACTTTATGACTACACTGAAAAAGCACCCTGTACGATACTAAAAAATATTTCAATTCATAAAATTTCTTGCATTAACTAGCATAATATATCAAATAGCCTGTTAACTTTTCATTCACTCATTAAATTTTATTCATTGGTAGATAATATGGTCAAAATGTGTTTCTCTTTATTATAAAGTGTTGTATACAAATGAAATTTTTTGACTTATAAAATTTCCTATACATTCAAAAATGTTATACCCATAGAAATACTATGTTGGCATCCCAAAAACAATACATTACTTGAATATAGAATGTCATCAAGTAATTATATTATTTCAGTTGTCTCCGTATCAATTCAAATACTAAAATGTAATTTCAAAACTTTTCATATATAATAGTTTTTCTTAAAATGCACTTTTATTAAAAGCAGTTTAATTATCACTTTATATAACAATTCATGTTACATATAAAATTCCACAAACTATCTCCCACTGGAATATATATTGCTTCAATAATGCAAAGTGTTATATGGATGGAAGAGTGAATTGGAGGCATTGAAGATAGACCATGCTTAGCGTGCATATTTCAGTAACAAGTTTTTAAAGTAAAAATGTAAAGTGGATATTTCTATGAAGTTACTAAATTGAAAGGCAAAAAAATTGAACTATCAATGTAAATGCAGAGGAAAATGTATTGCGAAAGAGCTTTGAGAGGGATCAAAATCTAAAAATATTAGTTGAAATGTCAAATCTCAAATAGTGAGGATTCGGGAAACTTTACCAGCAGCTTCCTGTTCGCTGGATTCAGTGTCAGATGCTGAAAATTGGTCTTGGTAGCGTTGACGAGGTTTTTTATTTAATTCAATATGAAAATCTCCGTCCATTTTTACAGTAATAGCTGGAATAGTTGCAATTGAAACAATATGTTTGAAAATAAATTTCTTAATAGCTGCAAAATATATTTCAAATTCTTCTGTACAATATGAATTGTTAGTCAGAGCAAAAGCTGATATTTTTAGATTATACTATTTCAGTTAAAAGCACAATTTTTTAAACATTTAAATTAGCAAATACATATTAAAAGTCAAGTAAATATGAAACTAAATTAAAGTAACATTTTTTATTTAACAACAAAATAAACATTTAAAAAAATCTCATAAAAGGATAAAAAAAGAAAAAGCAAATTCTGTCTATTTTTGAGTAATTAATTTCTAATATAAAAGTGACTTTATTTTATTCTATGTAATGGCAATTAAACAGATGGTTCAATTAATCTCTGATCCCAAAAAGCGAGGCTACTGTATTTATCTAAACAAAAAACAGAATAAATATTTGAAAAAAATAATGCAAAAGAAAAAATATATCACTGTGGAATATTGATTTAATGTATTTTGATTTATCAAAATTATAAAAAAAAAAAATACATGACAAATATACAATTAATTAAAAATGTAGTAAAATTGAAGGTAAAAATCTGAATAACAAATCACAGCAAAAATTTTAGGAGAATTTAATGTGTATTCAGGACCAGATTTTTAGGGGTTTTTCAAGGGGTGCGAGAACTATTAATCAAAGAACTTAACAATTATTCATATCAGCCATCATAAAAACCTTTTAACTTATTTCAACCTACCTTTAGGCTGAGTTCCATCTGGGTTTTCCGTCTCAGGTGTTGGCTGAGTTAAAGTGACCGTCGCAGGTGGAAGTAGGGCCAATTGTTGCTCTAAAGTTGGCAACTCAGCCTCTGGTGGAGTGAATGCGGGTGGTGGGGGAGCATTAGGTGGAGACTGGAGAAGTTAAGTCAGTATGATTAAGAACAAACTCAGTATGATATAAAATTTAACTTTAGACAGTTTCAAGCACTCATAGTGTTAGTTTGCATTTGTATTAAATTTGTCGGATAGCCCTAATTCTCTCCGCCATCTTAGTAATTGGCTTCTTGTAGGCGACAAGATCAGTACCTCTATCCTGACTAAACTAAAGCTCAATTCACTTAATCATGACGTTCATTTGCAATAGATACCTTCACACGTGAATATCTACGGGAATGAAATGGCTGATAATCTGGCAAAAGGGGGTTTTCCTGGGTCTGTTGCAGCCCTGTATAACTTGCCAGTCGAGCAATTTCCCAGTGTTTGAAGAGTACTTGGTAGTACAAAGTACAAGGGTTGAAACCAACTCTTAGATTGATGTATATAGCTCTTCAGAATGCTGTTTATATCCCCCTGAAAGACCTGGTATTATTAGCTATTGTAGTAACAAAAAATTTGACTTTAGTCTTCAAATAAACCAAACCATGTAACTTACCATGGGCGTCATTGGTGTTATTGGTTCCCCATTCTCCTTCAATTCCTCTACGACAAGGGACGGAAACAGGCCAATCTGTCCGTCCAGCTCTCCTTCCCACCAGCCATCATCGACATCACAAACAACCCTGCGCAAGATTTTGATGATCTGTCCCTCATAGAAGGTTAACTCTTCGTCACAAGTGGCTTCATAATCGTACAATGCCTGGCAGCATGCAATGCCTATGTTTGAAATAAAAGGTTTTGATGTTGAAATGCCTAAGATTGGAATAAAAAGTTGCATGGTTGAATTGTTACATATATCAGTGTGTTACAACAATTGTATAAATGTACACTTATTAAGAATAAGATATTAATGGCATTAAAGACAAGTATTTAAATGTGTTGTATAGTAAAACTACATTGTTCTAAAACAGGCAATTACATCCGAGCAATTAGTTTGAAAATTCTAGCTAACTTAAATTCTATTAATGGCTAAAAGGTAACAAAATGATTAAACACATTAAAACAACTTCATTTTAATGAAAATAATGGAAAGTATACACTAATTAATACACAATCAATACTTTATCAAAGGAAATTTGAAAACAATTTTGCAGTTCATGTGCAACACATGTGGAGAAACACGAGAAATTTACAATTCAACTTACGTTCTTCATAAGACAGCTCTGTTGGTCTTTGAGCTTCAGATGTTCCATTAGCTGTCACTGCTGTTTTGAAACATAACATTAGAAATGTACATGACAAATGACATTATTCAAAAAGTCATCCAACTGTACCCTTGAAACTAGTACATATACTTTCATGTAAAAAAAAATCAATATATCATCATCACCTTTCCCTGACTCGCAAGTCGTGTAAATGGACCAGTAACATGTTTTATATTTTTACATACAGTATACTTTTGTAATTCATACATGGCCTACACTCTTCCCTTCTTGGGAGCAAATTGTTATGTTCATGTACAAAAGATTTCTTTAAAACCACTAAGAAAATTTTTTAAGCAAATTCAAAATGAAAAAATCTTTGACATACTTTGCTTGTTTCAAAACTACTATTTTTTTTATATAGAAGTTCCCAAGGGGATTGATAAATAACCTCCTTTATATTTTCTGGTGCTCCGGTGAAATTGTCTTAATTGTTTTTTGTTGAGAACCGGGTGACAATTCCAAATATTATGTATTTTTATTAAAAATGTGTATAGTGTATAATGTAATTTTATGTATTTTATAGTTATTTAAGCAACTAGTGCCGTAAATAATACTTTATTAAGCGAGTGGCTTTTATTTCAAGAGACCGTAGGTCTCGTGAAATAATGACAAGAGCTTAATAAAGTATTATTTGGCACGTGCTTGCTTACAATATTTTTTATAACATGCAAAAAAGTATTTCTACCAATGAGTGATTTTCATGACATCATTTAGTTTCCATGGCGATATTCAAAAATGCAAAGTAGTAAAAGAAAAGTTGTACAATAAATTTCTATAATATGCATGTTAAATAAAAGTATTGTTTGGCGTGAAATTTGTGTTCTTACTTTTGTCTTATTTAATTTCCTTTAATAATTTTTGTAGTACTTGTAGTTTCCATGGAGATATTAGAAAATGCAAAAGTAATGAACCAATAGAAATAAGCGAGTTTCATCACATTTAGTTTCCATGGAGATATTCATGACGTCATTTTGTTTTTCTACCAATCAGATACTCTTATTTACTTTACCGCACTAGTGCCGAAAGTACTCCTTTCAGCACTGTCTGTGACGTAAGCACGTAAAGTGTCATTTTCGCAACGATTTATGAATGAATATGATATAAAAAGTTAACTTTTTGCACGTTGTTATAAAAATATTTTTTTTAATTGGGCATACATCTTATTATACAAGATTTGCACACATTTCACTTCATGAAAATGAAGGCCTTTAAAACTGGCTGAATTTTCAATAATCAATTTTGGTCCACAAAAAATGACCAAATGGTTTTACACTGGTGCTACTAATAATCTAAATAGAAGCAAGTGACAGTTGTTGCAACAAAATGGGTTTTAGTATAATATTTCCGAGCTAAATCTGGATAAGGTTGGTTAGGTTGAAATATTGTTGCACTAAAGCTACACAAGGGTCATTGGTGACGAGCCCAACCCAACCTTTAAGGGTGACATTGTACGCAGCGTTGGGACAATGAAGCATATTTAACATGCACTACCTACACACAGGAATTAGTTGTGAGACTTTATGGCTGAAGAAACCGTTTTAATGGCAGTTATTTTGGCAATGTAATTGCCTGAACCAGGGACCTTTCTATGCAAGGCCTTACCAACTGGGCTCCCCGGCCCCTCTAAATCTGGAGAGTTGGCATGCCTGTACTGCCATGGGCAGGTAAACTGCAGCAACTACTAGCTTTATGACTTGGACCATTGTTGCAAGCACTCAATTACTCTACCCAACAAGAAAACACAGGAAGTAGACGAACCATTACAGAGCAAAAATGGTCTAAATCATTGCTCTGCTTAGTGCAGTTTACCCGCCCACAGAAGTGTAAACAATAGGGCTGTTTCACTTTGTGAACAGCAACAGAACCAACGCTCTTGTTTTAATTTTTTGTCTGGAATTCTTGTTTTGGTATTAGAAAATGAGTTCTCTAAACATTCTATCTATTAAATTTTTAAAATGCCACCTTCTTGCTGTGCTGTTGGTTGTTCAAATCATTTGTTAAAGAAAGCTTGCGTAGAAAGAAAAGTTTCTTTTCATCTATGGCGGTCACTTTGAGAGTGAAACCGAAACAGCCAATGAAATTGCTGGATGTCGGAAAAATGAAAACAAGAGTGTTACATGATCTGAAACATTACCATCAATCTCACCTGTTGGCGGCTCGCTGTCGGTCGGGGCTGCGTCCTCGTCCGGCATGGTGTAGTCGACCGAGGAGAAGGAGGTGAGAGGTGGCCGTGAAGAGGTCCCGGAAGAGGGGACCTCCTGAACTTCCACATAGTTCTGGGGGATGTAGCCCTCCTCCCCACGGTAGTTGCGAGCCTGGGGGAACAAAGGCAGCTTAAGCAGGGTGTTGGATAAAGGTCGGTTAATTTAACCCAAGCGGTTCAATTAGCAGTCAAGCGCTTTATGACGTTGCTTCAAAAAGTAAATTTGTATTCGACATGATTCTGGATCTGGCAATAATAATAAGATAGCTATTGTTGACGTTTTTAACCCTTTGCACTCCGTTGTTGCTGCATTTGTGACATTTTGTATGTTAAGAAATAAATCTGTTGTCGCCGCATTATGCAACACGCTTGTTTATCTCAATATAGCTCTGGTTCCTACTACTGCTTATTAGGCTGGAGTGCAAAGGGTTAAATCGTTGGTAGTTGAGGTGTTGTTAGCCACCTTTTAAAGTTGTGTTTTAGCTTGAATAAAATGAATAGCCATTAGAGGAGAGTTTCCTGAGTTTTCACTTATTCTTATATATCTTCATAGTCAGTTTGGTCTAATTAAAACAGAAAGGACAGACAACTTTCGCCCAACAGAATTTTAAAAAAAGTAAAATCAGAAACACCATTTAAACCTCACAGATCAAAAATAAATAACCATGACAGACAAAGATATCATACTTGGCATTAGCACCTTCAGGACGAAACAGAGTCCCCGTTTTTTAAAATAAAAGTCAATGTTTTTATTTTGATTCTTCAATTATTTATTTATTTATTTATTACATAAAAGTAAATTATCATGATGTATTTTTAAATAAAAAGTCTTTGTATACGAAAAAACAAAAATATTCTAGTTTAAGGCATTTGGCAAAAATAGTATTGACAAAATGCTTTGAAATCATTTGACAAAGAAACAGAAAGCCTCTTTATTTTAGGACCCTGCGAAATAGGGTTGATCTTTGACTACAATTAAAAAGATCGGCATGGTAAAAGACCAAGATTGATCAATGAATTGACCAAAAAAAATTGCTTTTGCTACATTAAGTGTAAACATATAGTGCATTAATTACTTAATTTTATTTACTTTGTTCAAGCAAATTGGAAGTTCTAAAGTGTCATTTCAAAACAGATAACTTGTAAGCTTGAATTGCAATAAGTAAAATCTTTTTGTTTAGTACTAAGTTGTTTATAACACTCAAATTATTTTGGCTACTAAACCAGAAAAATAATGCATAATTTAATAAAATGTGTCATTATCAAGACATCAATTCATCATTTACAACAAATTTAGTAGATCACAAATATTTCATGTTTAAAGGTTCACTAAATTTTCAAAAGTATTTTAGATTTTGCAAACAGAATATCTAAACTAAGAAGTAACAAAAAATATGCATGATTTCTATAAATATTTTAATTAAGTAAAAAAGTTTAATCTTTAAATAAGTAATGAACTAATATTACCATAACCCAACCATCACCATCTCCTTCATTAATCAGTTCAAGTTCTTCTTGTTCGACAAAACTTAGTTCATCAGAATTTGTAGCCTGAAAAAAAATGCGACAAGTTTGTGAAACTACAAAAATGCTTTAATATTTGTCCTCTTCGCACCAGAGGTACACATACATGGACCTTTTGTAGAATTCACTTCACAATTTCATTTTACAATTTTTCTTACTACTAACATTGCTATTATAAACTAGAATGTTCAAGCTTACAACAAAACAATTTTTTCCAGTGGTTAATTTATAAGACATTCTGTATTAAAACAAAAGTTAGAATAGACTATTAATCACCAAAAACTGACAGAGCTCGTTTGTTTATTTATAACACACTAAAAATTCATTTTTTTACCTCTCAAAACTTAAAATTCCAATAATTCATGTGACTCTCAGCAAATGTTAAACGATAGGTTTTTCAAAATTATGTGCAAACATAATTAAAAATATGATTATTAGAAAAAGAGGTTTATGTAAAGAATATATGTGTATGATTTTTTTACAGGAGTGAAAAGGTTATAAATTTAACATAATTTAATACTATGCATATTACACCTAAACCATAGAAGTATAACAAAAATTATGTGAATACAATTTTTTAAAAATTCACCTCATACGAGAACAATGCCAGACACTTCTGCCCGGGCGCAGCGGATGTTGCCACCTCCCCATTCACAATACTTGATTGTACTGCTTCGAGCTCGGGCTCGTCAATGTCATCAGTTTCGGCAGCTGCATCCCAAGCTTCTTGAACAGCTGCAACAACATCTATAGCTGAAGTCAGATCTCTTTCGTAGACAGGTTCGTTGTAAGACTCGGCTGTTGCACTTATTGGTTCAGCAGAATCGCTGTCATAGTATGGGGCGTCGTTTACTTCTACACTGCCTTCGAATACCTGGGAAATTGATTAGATATTATATTTGTGTTTTGAGTAAATGTTAATTTTATAAGTCAGATAATTGATTAAAAGAACTAACTTCAGACTCAAAACTCCTCTGACTAGCTCTTGATTTAACAGTTCCAGACCGGCTAAAGTTTTCAACTGGAGCATCGCTTATTGATTCAGTTTCTGAAGTTTTTACCCAATCTTCAATATTTACTGCAAATTCATAAAAGCATTTTTAAAATCTTTGTTATGTCTGCTATTCAAACAGAAAATCAGATTGTACACATTAATTTTAACCCTTCAGTCCCAGTGATGCCATTTGGCATCATCATCATGTTCCTGATCATAATTTTTAAAAAATAATAGGGCTGACATTTATTGGGATTAATAAAAAATATTTTCTAATAGAAAAAAGTTTGAAGAATTGAATGATGTGCTTTTTGATATCATAAATGGCTATTGACGATCAGAAAAAATTTTCTAAAATGATGACGCCAAATTGTCATTGGGACTGAAAGGGTTAAGAAAAACACAGGAATTTTCAAGGACCAAGAATAATTGCATAAAAGTATGATTTAATAGTCCTAATTAGAAGATCACTTGCTGACTAATTTTATATCAGAATCAATATTGATTTCTATGATAACATTTCAAGTTGAATGAAAAACTTTTTTAATTAAAATATTTTTTTAAGTTCTTAACTCCTTTAAGTCCTCAAAATATACGTTAATTGGGAATTTCATTGTATTAAAAATATGGCTGCGCTGTTAGATAATATTCAATTAATAATTTACCTCCTGCTTCTACCATTGCTTCTAAACGTGCTTCAGCTTTCTTTTTGCTAGTCTGTCAACAAAATTAGTGCAAATTAAATGAACAGTCATTTGACCATTAAATATGTGTTAATAATAGGTGCACGAATTCAAATACTTCATATAAATAGTCAAAATAATGAAAAAACTGCCCAAACTGGGACTTGTAGATTTTGCAATGATAACTCAACAAGTATATTAAATTCTTGTTTAATATTTACTGATAGTGGTAATTCGCAAATAAATGCTGAAACAAACACTTAATGAATGCCTAAAAATTCACTTGAATAATAAAATAACAAAGAAATAAAATAATAAAAATAATAAAGAAATAATTAAATGTTCTTGATCAGAAATTCACAACCCAAGCCATGTAAGCAGATCGAATACATAAAAACTGAAATAGTAAACAGAAAAAAAAAATTCTTTTCTAAGTTGAATTTGTTTAAACTAAGATGTTTTACCGTATTATTGCATGAAAAATTACCAAAATATATAAATACAAAATAGAAAGATGTTACCTGAGCTTTCCTTATAATTTGTCTCAGTTCATCTATCCTTGCTTCTAGCTCGGCTTGTGGTCCAATTTGATCACTTTGCAAATGATATGGAGGCTACAATACAAAAAAGGACCAATATAAGACAAGAAAGGAATATTTTGCAAAACAATTTTACAACAAATTAAACATAACAGCTATACAATAAGAAATACATGAAATATCAGTTACTACATGATATAAAAATTAATGTAAAAAGAAAATATATTTCTATTTCTAAAATATGAGTTACATGCAACTGTAAAGGAAGAATTCTAGGAATTCCTTTTAACTTGGATAGTTAGTTTTTTTGAGGCACAAACGATATTAAAGATTTTTAAAAAGTTTAAAAAACTAGAACAAAAATAGTACAAAAATACTTTTTAGATATATTTGGGTTAAGCACTTTGCCAATTATTATTTTTTTTTGTATATAACCATTTTTGTTTAGCTTGTATACTAAAAAAAGATTTAACCGGATTGCAATCCTTACTTTGTCTCCAATTTGAGCTAAAAGCTTCCTTAATTCACTTTTACTATCACGGATAACTCTCACTTCTTTCGTTACACAGGCAGCCCATCTCTTTGCTTCTTTGCTCAAACATAATGCTGCATTATGCTCAATGCACAAAGTATTGATCTGAAAAACAATTTACGACACACTTTATTACAGAAATACACGCTTTCAGATGTAAAAAAGGAAAATGGATCGTTAGCAAAAACATTTAGAATAAAGGACAGAATCGGTGTTAACAGATACAAAATTATCATTTGCAAATATCATTAAAAAACTAGGTTAATACGTTTTATTTACGTTTATGCAAAGTTAAGTTTATTTTTTAATAAGTCTGTATTACTATTAAAAACTAAACTCCTTGGCGCAACAGCCCATTAGTGGGTCAAGGCCTGCCGTGCCCATTCCAGCTTTTGTGACCAAGGGCTCTGGGATGCTAGGCATATGTCCCGATAAGGTGGTCAGCCTCACGCGGGACCCCCAGTGTTTAGTTCCCAAGCATGCTTGGTACTCATTTTATAGACCCACTTAAGAGATAAAAGGGTGACTCAATTACGCCCAATCCGGGACTCGATCCCCGGACCTGAGGCGTGGCAATGTGAAGCACTACCACTAAGCCACTGAGCCTCCTGTATTTCTATTACTTGGTTTTAATCAAAGTTTTTAAAATTTAAAGTTTTTGAACCTCCACTTTGACTCCTTTTTTATTAACCCTCTGGAGGATACAGATGTATAAACCTGTCATCGACTGGCAGGTTTTCCAGCAACGCAACATTATTTTATTTATAACTTTTATAATTTTACTATTTTTAAATTTTATTGGAATAAAGTATGAAAGATCATTTGCTATAGAAATATAATTTATAAAAATTAAAGAAATTGAATTTTTAGTTTAAAAAAACTAATTTTTCATTTCAGTCAGTGAAAACAAGTTTAAACTTCAGCCGATTTGGTTATCGTTTAAAAAGATTAATTACAACACTGTATACCATAAATGCATTATCTAGAGCACTATACTCTACTTAGTGCCTAGCCTAGTTGAACAATTATTTGATATCATTTTCTATAATAATTTTTTAGGATGTTTTTTTACTTTTAATGCAGAATCATCAATATGGAAAAAAATTCAAAACAATGACATGCCTAATTTTTATTACCAAATTTTTTATTTTCAATTCAAGACGTGGTGGCCTTGAGTTTTGGACTGCTAAAAGTTTAAGTTTAAAAAAAAATAATAACTTATAAGGACTTATAAGGTTATTTTTAAAAACTACGGATTGAAATTTTTTTCAAGACATTTAAAAGGAAAAACAAATAATACTTACTTGATCATTATCACAGGGCTCAAACTCATAAAGTAATGGTTGAGACAAAACTGGATTATCACGAAAAAAGCACTCCATAGTATACTGCCTCGTAGCCTTTAAAAGGAATCATACTTAAAGTAAAGCAAATGAAATTTTGTAAGATATTTAATTTTTATTTTGCTCAGTTAAAAAAAGCTGGCTTACCTTATTGGCTTGTTCTTGAACTATGTTAAACGATGACTGACAAGCAGCACATGTTAAGAGTTCTGTACGTGCTATCAGCAAAATATATTCCTTGACTTTGTCATAAATATCACAATCAATATACTGAAAGAAAATCATATTTAAATTATTTGATATCTAGGTATTTCAGATAGCTATTTGATCATTGTCATCTGTTTTCATGATTTTTTATATACATACTCGGAAAATAAGCAATTTAATAATTTATAATTTTAAACTTCAAACTGTTTTTATTCAAAATGGAAAAACTTTTTAAATATACTAAAAATTTATATTTAATCAGAAAATTATTGTCTCACCAAAAATATCTTGAGAAGACACCTAAAAAAATTGTATTTTTTATTGTCTCATAACCAAATATTATAATCTTATTAGGAGGCCAATAAATAAAAGTTTTTTCTCTTAGTTATAAGGGGCTTTATAAGAGCTTTTAATGCCAGTACCCTATATTATATTCCAGGACATTGGTAATAAAAAAAACTGCATTCACCCCCCAAAACTTATAGAAATAACTTAAATCTATCTTCTTGCTTATAACTAGTCAAGTAGACCTATAAGGTACTATACAAATAGCTCTTCATATATATATATATCCCATTTTCTTGATCAGAAAAACCATGAACAAGTTTGAAATTGTTACTGTACACCAAACAGTTCGAAATGGTTATTACATTTGAGCTTTAAAAATACAATCATTACTTAAAAGTAAAACTAAAGTATCACTACTTAAACTATTCACAATGTTAGTTTTTAAAAATCTATACAAAATCAAACACATCAAAATACTCAACTCTAACCAAAAATTCAAATAAAATCCAGAATGTGCAAAAACTTCAAGTATAATACCATTTTAAAACGACATTAACTTCCTACAAAGATATTTTATTTAAGTACACACTTTTTCGCTGTTAATTTCAATTCTACTAAACACTTCATCAAATACTAACTATAAAAATATCGTTTACAAAGTGTAAGTCTATAAGTATTCAAAAATACATTCACACAAAACCTAAAAAATAAATTCACCTGAACTAATTCTGGAAGATCATTTTCATAAAACTTTGACTGATGTGCATTAGCTGCTAAAAGAGCAAGAACATAGTCGTTTCTAGCTTTGGTGGCCTGGATATCGCAAGCTTCACGACGGAAAGAAAACTGCAATGAAAGTAAATATTATACTTAACTTGTAGGAACTATTGTTTGGAAATATGTACAAGTGAAAATGGTTAAAAAGTAATACAATAGAAAAAAATCTTGAAAGTATAATATACAAAATAAGTAGTATATCAAAAACTTCATTTTAAAAACTCAATACTAAACTACTGCAATGAGAAGTACCTTACCTTAGCACTATTTTTTTGTAAAGAAGAAATAGATTGAAATATCCTTCCCTTTTTCCTTTTAAGTCTGTTCCAAGCAAGACATGAGCATAAAAACTTATGTGTTAATTGTATGTGAATATGATAGACATGTTATTATTTTAATGACTTACTTTAGCTAACATTCCTGAAGAAATAGCTGTTTTAAAAGTTGGTTTTACATGCAATACCACAAAAAGGATATACTTTAATTTTATATTTTGACATCTATTTTTAGTTTTGCATTTACACTAGATAATTCCACCAAAAAAAACACATTTCTGCAATTTTTCCTGCATACCAGCTAATAATTTAAAAAAAGATAAATTAAAGATATGATGAGAACTATTTGAACTTTTATTTATATTAACAGATAGTTAAAGAGCTCTGAAAATTCATTAAAAAAAATTTGGCCGCATTTTTGAAGATGTTTCCGCTCAAACAACCCATCCAGTAAAATTCACAACTTCATAAATTGAAATAGCATATACGAACTGTTAATAGATAGATATCTGAAGTCTTTACAAACTAAGTTTAATAAAATTACAAGTGATTACAAGATCAAGTAAACAAGTACAAGGAAATATTGCTTTCGCTAAAGACCTGTTTGTCAAAGGCTACAATTGAGAAGTAGGGAACGTTCATTAAACTAATCGCAATCATGTTTAACATTATTAATCATTATTATATTACTATATTGATCATAAAATCTTGTAAATAGCTGAAAAGTTCAAATGGTTGGTTTGCAATAAAATGTGTATCTTTATCAGTTCAGGATTTCTTCCACTTGAATTGTATTCCACTCTACAAACAATCCACATTTTAAAAAAGTATTCAACTCTAATGATCTATCTGTTAATATAAATATATTTTTTTTAATTTGCAGACACTCTTTTTGATCCATTATCACAGTATGTCAGGATATGCATATGAAATTTCAATTTTTTTTTTAACATAGAACTTTTAAACATTATGATGTACACTACTATTACAATAATTACTGTACAGATCTACATCATATTGCATACTAGCAAGAAAAGGAAAATAAAATATTCTTTTTACTTTTCATCAGCATCATGAGCTTTATCACGCGCATCGTGAGCCATGTGTTCCTCTTCAAAGTATAGCTTTTTGGACTTGTCTATTTCAGTCACACATGTTTGGATTTCTTCATGCATTTTCTTAAGATTCTCAAAGCACTAAAGAAACAAAATAATTTTAAGTAAGCTTTTATTTTTAAGGAAATTATGACAAATTTAGTAGCTGATGGCACTTTGGGCTGCCTACTTATATTTACTAATTACAGCTTTAACACAGTGATAGGCTGACATATTCAAGATTAAAATATCAAATACCTCTTTCAAATATTAGCAGTTCATACCACATAATATGATCAATATTGCAAAAGAAATTTTAGGCAACCGCAGGCAACAAAATAGAATGTTTTGAGAGATATTGTGCTAACACAGGGGTTCCCAACCGGTGGTACGCGGGGAAATTTCATGTGGTACGCGTGAGTGATGTGAGCTAAAGCCCTGGATCCTACCCTGGGTGGATAAAGGGCTTTAATGTGAGCAACATGAACGTGACTCTATTAATAGCTTCTGTAGGAATAAACAGTAAACACGCACACATTACTAGACTGCTTGTCTCTGTAGGAGTGGAAGTGATGGCGACAGGTATCAGCGTCTAGTATCTTGCCGGCGCTCGATTATGTCACCGTACTGCTAGGTTGCCAATGTTTCATCTCTCTTCCCCCACGGCCCAAGCTATTTATAACTTCCCCTGCGCCTACCAGAGAGGACTCTATGGCGCCTACGTTTTTCCGAATCACAATATTGCCAGTGATTTTGCGATGTTTATATGTTGTTGTTATGGTTTATCGTGGGTGTTGTAATAATTTTGATTTCGCATAAGAAAACTGAACTATGAAACAATTTCTGACGTCTTCTTCTTCAAAGGATTGTGCTAAAAAACCTAAATCACCGGCCAATCGTAAATACGATGAAAGCTACTTACAGTACGGTTTTATAGTGAAGCCAGGGACTGAAACCAGTGACATTCCTATTCCTCAATGTCTTGAAACACTTTCGAACCAAAGCATGAAGCCTTCTTTACTGATGCGACAACAAAATACTAAGCACCCTGATTTGATTGGTAAGGCCATTGAATTTTTTAAAAGAAAATCGAATTTTTTAAAAAAAGAAACCCAATGTTTGTCGAAGTTTGTCAATACTGATACTAACTTGATAAAGGCGTCATACCTTGCTAGTTTAAGAATTGCAAAAGATGGAAAGCCTCACACAATCGGTGAGACGCTTTTACTGCCGGCCGCTGTAGATATGGTCCAAGCCGTGTTAGGAGAAAAGGCAGCCAAAGAAATTCAAAAAATACCAATGTCAAATAACACAGTAAAGAGACGAATTGTTGATATGTCTGATAATATTGAAGAACAACTGGTTTTAAAACTCAAAGAATGCACTTATTTTGCACTTCAAGTTGACGAAAGCACCGACGTTACATACATGGCACAGCTACTTGTTTTCGTGCGATTTGATTATAATGAAGAGGTGATAGAAGAGTTTTTGTTCTGCAAACCACTTGAATCAAATACCACAGCGGAACTCATTTTTAAGGTAATTGATGAATATATGCTCAAAGTAGGCATTCCCTGGCCCAAGTGTATTGGCTTGTGTACAGATGGGGCAAAAGCTATGTCAGGAAGATTGACAGGGCTAGCAGCAAAAATAAAAGAAGATGCTCCTGAATGCAAAAGTACGCATTGTGTCATCCATCGAGAAGCATTGGCTGCTAAAGGTACGCCAGAAAATCTTAACTCCGTTCTATCAGATGCTGTGAAAGTTATTAACTTCATAAAGGCTAGGGCTCTAAACACAAGATTATTCTCCTTGATGTGTGAAGAAATGGGTGCCACGTTTAAGACTTTACTCCTACATACAGAAGTGAGGTGGTTATCTCTGGGAAAAATTTTGAATCCTCTCTTTGAACTGAGATCAGAAGTTTATATGTTTTTAAGTGAAAAAAATCATGATATGAAAGAAATGTTTGCTGATGAAGAATGGTTGTCAAGACTGGCTTATCTAGCCGACATTTTTGACAAACTCAACACATTGAACTTGGGACTTCAGGGTCCAAACACAACAGCCTTCACAGCCAGTGACAAAATAAACTCCTTCAAGAGAAAGTTAGTCCTGTTTCGTTCACAAATACAGGAGAATTTAGCTGCATTTCCTACTCTATCGTCATTTTTTGAAGAAAATGGAATATCTACAATGCCAGATGTGGTTGCAGATATCATTGTTCACTTGGAAGGCCTTCAAAAAAGCTTTAAGAAGTATTTCTTTGAAGATTATTCAAAAGTGGACTGGATTAGGAATCCTTTTTCGGGAACCTCCCCCAATGAATTGGAACTAAAAGAAAGTTTTATCGATCTTACAGAAGATAGTTCCATGAAAGATTATTTTAAAGAAAAAAGTTTAATTAACTTCTGGATCGGATGTAAAACCGAGTACCCTTTGATTTTCCGGCAAGCTCTGCTATTTTTGATGCCATTTGTAACGAGTTACTTGTGTGAGAGTGGATTTTCTGAACTTTTGTACATAAAAAATAAACATAGAAGTAGAATAAGTGTTGAAGAAGACTTAAGAGTAAAGATAAGTTCAATTGCTCCTAATATTGATATTTTACTCAAATGCAAACAACAAGTTTCGCACTAAAGACTATACATTTTGTATGATGATTAATTTTTGCTGAGTTTGTACTAATTTTTTTATTTGTATGTTTTAAGACCGATGAGTAACAAATAGAACTGTAAATTTATACCATTTTAGTATTTTATTTCTCCTTTATTATAAGCATGTTAAAAATATCTATCCATGAAATATGACGTTTTCTCATGAATTTAATTCAAAAAGCCTTTGAACACTTTTAGAAGTGTAAATATTATTTGTTTATTATTAATATATATATATATATATATATAAGTGTATATATATATATATATATATATATATATATATATATATATATATATATATATATATATATATATATATATATATATATATATATATATATATATATATATATATATATATATATATATATATATATATATATATATATATATATATATAATATATATATATATATATATATATATACATACATATATATATATAACGAATACAAAAAAAGTAAAACAAAAAATGAAAAAGGATATGGAAAGAAACCAAAAATAGTGGGAAAGGCCATTTCATCAGGAGGTAAAGCCCTTACGACACTATTAAAAAACAATACACTTTTCTGTATTGGGATGGACAAGAGTCAAATAAAAAAATCCCAATTTTACCCCGAAGTGTACTGTGGAATTTCCAGAAGAGAATTAAAAACAAAATCAATATTAAAAAACAAAATCAAAAACATAAAGACAAACTTACATAAAGCAGATGAAGCGAATAGAAAACAACACGATGTTTTTTATGTAAGTTTGTCTTTATGTTTTTGATTTTGTTTTTTAATATTGATTTTGTTTTTAATTCTCTTCTGGAAATTCCACAGTACACTTCGGGGTAAAATTGGGATTTTTTTATCTGACTCTTGTCCATCCCAATACAGAAAAGTGTATTGTTTTTTAATAGTGTCGTAAGGTCTTTACCTCCTGATGAAATGGCCTTTCCCACTATTTTTGGTTTCTTTCCATATCCTTTTTCATTTTTTTGTTTTACTTTTTTTGTTTTTGTATTCGTTATTTTGTTTTTTACTGATTATGGCAGCTTTAGCGCCAGTTGGTAAGATTCTCCCTTTTTGTATTATGTGTTTGGTATGTTATATATTTTTTCAATTGCTTTATGTGTACTATATATATATATATATATATATATATATATATATATATATATATATATATATATATATATATATATATATCGGTCTGGTGGTACGCCAAAATTTCTCAAAAAGTCAAGTGGTACGCAGGTGCAAAAAGGTTGGGAACCCCTGTGCTCACACATTTCCATTTTTAAATTTGCAATCATCTACAGTAATAAACCATACACAAAGTTAAATACTTCATATAATGAATAACATTTTTATTTAGTTGTATATTGGAATTTAATAATCTCTAATTGAGAAATACTATTTTCAGAAAAAAATGGCACCTTTTTAGCAACTTGTAGTTTATACAGCCTAAGAGATTTAGCTCCCTCTGACACTTGTTGCTGATACACTTCTGTTGCAGCTAATCTCGCTCTTGCTATCTTTTCAGTTTCATCCAGTAAAGATTTCCAAACAGCATAAACAGTACTGGAAGGCATAATAGAAATATATAAATTATATACAAGTAATATTGAACTAATTAGGAACCAACTACTAAAAAGAAATTTAATGCTTCTCAAGCCTGATACAGTGATAAATTTATAGAGATATTTGTAATAATGTAGGTAATTTGCAGTTAATTATGGCAATTTACAGGTAATTATGCAATAATATTAGTCTGAAATAAGCATGAAGTGCAAATGCACATGGTAGTATTAATTTCAATTACGTAATATGAAATAAAAGTATTGTGATGGGGTTCAAAAACCAAAATGGAGATTTTGTACTTTCTACACGTTTTGAGGGTGTTGATTCTGTAAAAGTTGTATTTGAACATTGGTCCATCTGTCACTGCAAACCACTCTACAGCTTGAACTAAGGCTATGTCCTGACTACGCCACAAAGGCAACAAAACTTGGCGACTTGGCAGAGTCAACCACTATGCTATTGCATTGCTTGGCGCGCTTGGCGGTCGCCAAATTTTGTTGCGTTTGTTGCCTTTGTGGCGTTTGATGTCGTAGTGAGGACATAGCCTAAAAGAGCTACAGACTTCAAATTTGGTATGCGAGTTCCTAGTACCTGTTGAACATCATAAGGTTTTCAGGAAAATCGCTCATACACAAAGGTTAGTTGCTATCCAACTTTTCAGGTTTTAAGGGAATAGCTGAAAAACGAAAACCTTCTTGCACAAGACAAATCTTTAACTGAATTCTAGTGCGTAAAATATCTATTATAATTGTAACTAAAAATCATTTAGTGTTGCATACCCCTAGGTGTTTTTTTTTTAGACTTGCTAGTTCCGTGACTAAAATAATAATAAGATACAATTCAAATAAAAAGATTAAATATTGTTCTGATAAATGTATAGTTTCTTAGGTGCGTTTTTGTTAACATTCTATTTGTCTTGCATTTTATGTATATATTTCTTTAAATAATAAGAGTTTCAGCGAATTTGTTTTTTAATAGTTTATGAAGATTGGGATATCAAATTAATTTTAGAGCAAAAGAAGTAAATTAATTGGTCAAGGGCCTTTTTTCATTTTTTCCATTGAAATGCCTATCTACTGTTTACATAATTTTAAATTTTCAACCTACTTATAGGATTCTCCATCTTCTGGCTTCCCCTCTGGACAAGTGGGCCCTTTCTTTTGCAAGTGAGAGGTAGCGAGTTTCAGAAGAGACTGAAAAGAAAATCCAGAACATAAGCAAGTTTCTGAAACCTATAACATACCTAAAAAAAAACTTAAATGCAGTGTAAAACATTTGCCCTAATTAACAAAATTCAATTTACCATAACTATCATGTACAGCTGTGGAAATAAAAGTACCCACTAGTGATTATTTCGGCCGTTAGTCATCCTATAGAATCAGACCTTTTTGACTTTGTGAACAAATAACATTCTGAGTTAATTGCACGACACAAAATTTGAATAAAGGCCGTCTTCATATTAAAAATGTTACCAACTTCAAAATTTTCAATAGCAACACCCTTTTTTGAGTCCATATTTCAAATCTATGACATATTTTAACACGAAATACCAAGTTTTGTTAGTTTTTAAGCATTATTAGTGGAGTTAGAGACACACAAAGTTTAGGGGCCATAATGTTAAATGAGTTGCACATAAAAAACTATACGAGATTAAATATGAACTTGATATACACAAACACCACCTTGTAAAAAAGGAAAATATTAAATAAAGACCTTGAAAATTCTATAGAATGACACAACAGATGTCTTAAATGTTGATTCATGATATTCAACGATTTTTTTTCTGCGATTTGTTTCTTAATAAACTTAAAATATTCAAACTATATTGCAGAAATAAACTATAGTTATTGGAACTAGAAGTTCTAAAAGAATTAAAAAGCCTACACACTACACACGTTACTTAAATACTTGAATTAAATTTTTGTTGAAACACAAGTGTATTAGTAACAGTAACTGTCACCTATGACCACTTCCGCACAGGATTTATAACCTTAGAACAAATATAGACAAACCAAGCATTCAATTGCAATTTGAACTTTTCAACGCTAAAAATTGGCTACTTTATTAAGAAATTTATTTTTAATAAAAGTAGTTATTTTTAATAAAAGTAGTAAAAAAGTTCATTAAGAAATTTAATTTTCTTTCAAAAATTAAATAAATAATCTTTATCGTTTGCTAAATTTATTTGCAGTTCGAAGAATAATTATGTAAAATTGAATGAGTCAAATTATCCTATCGCATCCTTTCCTTGACATTTGCCAATGTTTGGAAAATGTCCGCTTAAATAACGCAAGAGATTAATATGTTTCTTTTTCCTTCTTCCATAAACCTGCAGACTACGCTTGTCATTTTAGAGATGGTCCCCTAAAGGTCCACAAGTGATTCGATTGAATAACTCAGCAAATATTCATCCAAATGTAACAAAAACTTAGATTTAGGGGTTTTCGAGGGTCCTTAACATTTCTAAGTTATTCAAATTGGGTGTTACTATTGAAAATTTCAAAGTTCGTAACATTTTTTATATGAAAATGGCCCCTTATGCAAATTTTGTGTCATGCAATTAACTCAGAATGTTATTTTTTCACAAAGTCAAAAGGGTCCGATTCTATAGGATGACTAACGGCCGAAATAATCACTAGTGGGTACTTTTTTTTCTCACAGCTGTACCTTCTGTAAAGGCAGTTAGTGCTAACTAAGAAGCAACTCAATGATGATAATTATATTTTAAGTTTTAAACTGGTGTCACGCACACACATATTTTAATGCCCGGACATTTACCTTTTAGGCTTTGGCGCTATGAAGGGGCACACTGATGTCAATTTGTGAAGGAGCACCCATTGGGCTGCCATCGACACACACATTGTTAATAATTAAATTGATTTATTATAAATAATAAAATAAATCACCTAAAACATTATTTCTAAGCATGCAACAACTACTATACCAATGAAACAAATAGAAAGTGTTTACCTGAGCATAATCTTTTTCAATTATTGCTCTCATTTTGGAAAAATTCCTAGAAATCAAAAAATATATAATTGTATCATTTATATAATAAAAAAAATAGATAATTTATTACTTATAAAACAATTTCCGTCATAAATTACAGACTAAAACAAAAAATGTTTCAAACCTAATATCATCCAAAAAGTCAGAATCCTGTTGATGTTTCATCTGAAGTTTAACTAACTGTTCATTGTGTGTGTTTTTCAACACCGTGGAAACCTTGCCCTGGAAATATTAAAATAAAATTCCAAATTATTAAAATATTATTTAAAAGAAGACAATTTTACGTAAGGTTCAACAACAGTTTTCACTGAATTTACTCCTTGTTCAATTGAGACAACTATCAGGTAACAAGGACCTATATTTTAAGTAAACTATTAAGTTGATGCTGACTTTTGATGTGTTGTGAATATCTTGTGAGCAAAAAAATATTGATAAATAGTGTTACATGTTCGTAAACTTTTGAATTTAATTATTATTATTGATTAGGAAACTTACTAATTACTCAAGTCATTTACTAAAATCTCAGCACCATTCACTGGGAATTAATTGAAATAATAGTCTAAAGTCGTTTTGAATGCACCCTCAAAATATATTCAATACTAGTTTGTTTTTTTAGTTACTGGAAATTGCCAGTTAGATGATAAGTTGATGATCAATCCTTTCTTTAAAAATTCATTTATTTAAAAACATTTTTTTTTAAATACAACTTCTATTTTATCACGGTTTGTGTAAAATTTTTTTATAAACAATACGTTTTTTGGATCAGATTTACTGTACGGTCCCCCTTGGCGCGATGTTTTCGGATTTGGCGATAAATATTTTTTTCTGGTAACCTGTCTGATATCGACTGATGATTCAAATTCTATGACTTCGCACCGATGATTTTTTCCGACAACCCTATTTTTTTTTAAAGTCGCCAAAATACGGACTTTTTGGCGCGATTTTGGAAAGTTCGCCAAGGGGGAACGTACAGTAAATCTCTACAGTTTATTTTTAAAATATACAAATTAGAAACATTTACTTAAGAGAAAATTTTAGGGGATGTACATAAATTACGTGACGCTGAGAGGGGGGAGGGGTATGCGCCAACGTGACGGATCGTGACATGGAGGGGGGGCAGTGGTAATCGCTTGCATGACGAAACGATTTGGAGATTTCTAATTTTGCAAGGAAAATCTGCTTTACATAAAATAGTTTTTGAGAAAAAAAAATTGAAATCTCTTTTTATAAGAAACACTTTGTTTCAGAAAGAGGATGAGGAGATTATTATATGCAACAACATCGGCATTATTAGTCGGTAGAGATTTACTGTACGGTCCCCCTTGGCGAACTTTCCAAAATCGCGCCAAAAGTCCGTATTTTGGCGACTTTTTTTAAAAACCATGATTCAAAGAAAAGATCGTATAGGAATATTTCTCATGAAAAATCAACCAACAGTCCAACAGGGTTGCCGGAAAACGTCATCGATGCGAACTCATAGAATTCAAATCTTCAGTCGATGTCAGACAGGACAGGTTGCCAGAAAAAATTATTTATCGCCAAATCCGAAAAAATCGCGCCAAGGGGGACCGTACAGTAAATCTGATCCTTATTAGTCTCCTATAATTTAGGCCTTTTCGTTACGGTACTTCATAACACGTAAAATTGCAACATTATCTTGACCAATTAGAGGACAGGCAGGTACCTGGACGAACACCAAAAGACTCAGAACTAGACTACACAGTTCTGATTATTCTCAGAGTCTCAGAGGCCCTTTTTTAGAAGACATTAGCGAATGGCTAGTTAGACTTTGGACAACGGAAATGTAAATACAATGTTGGTATATTCCTATGAATAAATTATTTAACCAAGATAAATTTTACATTTTTTTTCTTTCCAAATTAATTTTTTTTAAAAATATAAAAATATGCTTTTTTTTTATTTCAGAAATGAAGCGAAATATTAATTTTTTTTTTCTTTAAGGGGGGAGGGGGGTGCAACAACGTGACATAATTTTAGAGGGAGGGGTTCGATCAAACGTGACGCAGCGTGACATAGGGGGAGGGAGGGGTAAAAAAAAATCTAAATTTTGTGTGACGTAATTTATGTATGTCCCCTTTAATTCAGAGAAAACATAAATTGAACTCTAGGTTTCTCCTTCATAAAGAACATTCTTCTGCAGATTAGCAATTGGAGAACTTTACAGTGGAAATAGATAATTTCATGAAAAATATACTTCAGACAGCCTGAAATTGCCCTTTAAAAAGTTTATGGGAAACTAAACATTTCTTCAATAAAAAAACATCCAAAAGTGGTTTTGATTGAATGATACTCTTAGAACTTTGCATCAGAAAAATCTGTTTGCGAGCTTTTCAATATTAAACATAATTGGGAAATTAATAAACCGAATTATAATTATACCACACAGCAGAAACTAAAAAGACATGGTTACTTTATAAAGTATTTAGCATGTATCAAAAGTTAAAAAGGCAATGAAACATTTGTACTGGGAAAGAATTAGTTTTGTGTGTTTCATAATGAATACTCGTTATAAGCAAATACCTTTAAAATATTTTATTTTAAAAAACCAATTAAATAAAACGGGAATGACTTCTAGGTAAAGAAAGTTTAAACTGAAAGCAGTAAAACTATTTACAAATTAAACCATAGATAATTAAACGGTAAGGATTGAAGTCATTGTAAACTTTATGAATTCATAAATTGCAGGTCATTTATAATTTTTTTTTTATAAAAGCACTTAAAAATCACAAAGTAGTTTTGTTTTCAGTTACATAGAAATTTTAAATATTTCTTGTAAAGAAATTACAAATACCTTCCGGGGCGGAGGTTGCATTTTCACAGACATGGTTTCGTGTTTATTCTAAAAACTATTTAATTTTGATATTTTATAGTCACATCTCTTTCAAAAATACAAATATTTATAATTTAGGAACCACCTAAAATTTTGCATTGAGATTTGAGGATAACATAGATTAAAATAGTCAAAACTAGAGAAACAACTTTAATAAATAAATCAGTTTAGTGACAACTTATACCACCAGGGAGATAAATGGTATCTCATGATTTACTTCAAGGAAGCGGTGCATTCTGGGTCATATTCATATTGATAACTAGCTTTGGCTGCTATTGCATTTCTTCGAATAGATTTACGATGGTTCGATTTATGGTATAATAACTTGAATAAAAGAAGGATGATGCAGCATACAAAAACAGAGGTGCCGATACCCCCAGAGCTAACGACGCACCCCCCAAGAAAATTATTACCCCCCCCCCCTTAAAAAAAACCGGTGAGAATTTTTTATTTATATGGGCTAATGGGAGTACCTAACCAAAGTAGCCTCTAACTACATCTTTACGGTGTATATAGAAAACCTTATAGTAAAATGCTATTTCAAGTACCATCGAATGGGGTAACTTAACTTTATCCCAAGAATTAAAACCCTAGTACTGACTTTCTTCTTAAATATTTTTCTACTGATAGGTCAAAGCAGAGTTGCCCCTAATCGAAAAAGGGAAGCACCTTTTGGAATATCTTTTATAATACGGAATTACAAGCTATTTTTAATTTTCCTTTAAAAAGGTTTTCTTTACAGCCAAAGCTATCGGAATCTAAATAATTGGTAAAAATTCCGCTCAAAATTTATGTAATTATATTATTTTTTAAAACAATAAAAATAGCCGGACACGTGATCCAATCAAAAACGGCTTCCAATTCATTCCCTCAATTCTTAATGCATAAAAAAAAGTTTATCTTGGTATAGCTTTTTATTTAATACAACACGTTTGACATTATCAAACACATCAGAATTTTTTTATAATGTTTACAGAGATTGTTTCACTTAAAAAAAACCCTAAAATTTAAAAAATTAAAGTTAAATATAACAAAATTCTTACAGTGAAACTCGGAATTGCACTATTTAATTATATTCAATTACCCAGACTCGTCACATTTTAGACAAGATGACAAGTATTTTCCTACTGATTCTAAAGCAATCATTTAGTTATTTTGGCTTCGAGTCTTATTTGGCGGGAAAAAGTCAAAAATATTATCCGAAGGTCATTAATTCGTAAAAATGTTATACAATGTTAAGTTCGAAAGATTTATGAGCCAGCTGCAAAATATGGCGGGAATATCTCATTGATTCAGTTAGTTATTTAGTCAGTTAGTTAGTCAATTAATTAGTCAGTCAGTAAATTAGTCAGTTAGTTAGTCAATTAATTAGTCAGTCAGTTAGTCAGTAAATTAGTCAGTTAGTCAGTCAGTCAGTATGTCAGTAAGTTAGTTTAATTAGTCAGTTAGTAAACTGAGTGAACTGACTAACTAACTGATCAACAACTGACTGGCTGGGCGGCCGACTGACTAAGTAACTGACTAAGTAACTGACTGACTAAGTAACTGACTGACTAAGTAACTGACTGGACTAAGTAACTGACTGACTAATCTCTAATAATTTTTTTTTTAAATCGAGAAATGGACAAAAATCTATTTTCGGGATTTCGTCTTTGTCGGGGTTATGGCCTTTAGGGATTTAAACGTTCGGTATTCTGGCTTGTCGGGATTTCGGCTTTCGGGATTGTGTCCGGAACCCGAAATCAGCATATGTGATATGTTTAAATAGATGAATCCAGCTTAATCTACTTTTTTCTGTGAATTCACACATTTCACTCTTATTTTTTTAGCAAGTGTTAAAATGAAACTCGAAGATGCCGACACAACATCTATTGCCAAGAGAATTGGAAAGGTCCTAGCTGGGAGAGCGGATTGGGATGACAAACGACTTCAGAGAAATTAATTTTTAAATAGACATATATTCAGCATCGTTGGATTTGTTAATTAGTTTACTTTCTTGTGTTTCGTTTTATGTATTTAATTATTTGTATATATTTGATTTATTGTTTTTATAATGTATAATTGTAAGAGTTATGTATACTTTGCTAACCATTGTAAACGGGTCAAGGCCCAGTACTATAAAATTTATTATCTAGCTATTTTTGTACAATAAAGCTTGTTATTCTATTGTATTATCTTTTTATGAATTAACATTGAAACAGAATTTCACAATGTGGTGATTGGTAAGTATGAAATATAACTACATTGTTTTATTTAATAATTAGAAATTTTCTATTTTGTCGTGCAATTTTTGTCAGTATTGTCATGCTGTTTTGAGCAATTTAATTGCATACATAATAGTTTCTAATTTTATTAACTTTTCTGTATTTTTTCTTTCTCTAACAGAACATTGCTACATGTAATTTGAGTTTTTAATATTTAAATATACACTAGAAATGCAATATATTGCTATAGGTTTAAAATAGATATTTCGTTCTATTTTATTCTTAATCACCATAATATACACGTCGAAATAGCAAGTTTTTTTTTTTTTTTGGGGGGGGGGGGGGGAATGCTGCAAAGAAAGTGGGTAAAAATTAAAACTTTATATTGCGATATAATTGATCAAAAAAAGCACGTTAAGGGGGAAATGGGAGCGCTGGATCGCGGGTCTCCAAATTCAAGTGCCTTAGTGTTAAACCAATGGGAAAAAAACTAATTTTTCTGCCACATTTCTCCGGCTGTATTGAATATTTTTACGAACAGTTTTTTTTAATGATAAATGTAGATAACTTACAAGTCTATCTTCCCACTTTTTGAAATTGCTTCGAATATTTTGTGATTAAAAAATTGAAAATTAGAAAAAAAAATATTTGAACAAATTTTAAAAAGTGGGATTGTCGAAACCTGTAAGTCAGCTGGAACACCTAGCGTATTCAGGCCGGAATGCTATTTGGCGACTTTTGGCGTTCGTGAAAAAGTAAACACAGGGTTGCTACAGTTAGTAGTATTTTACGAAATATTTTTATTAATTTCGGAACGGCATCAGTAAATTCACTTCGGAAAATGTTTATTTTAATTTTTAACATCAATATTTGTTTCAAAACGTTAAAAATTTATTAAGATTAGTTAATTTAGAATAATAATTACGCAGCTCGTTGTTTGGTTGGTTGGTAGACATATATTTTATGGGCTTGTGGTTACCAAATTAAGTACGTTTCCGCTACTTGGCTGCAAAAGTTAAGCCGCCAAACCGAGACCGGCCTGAATACGCTAGCAGTACCAATTTTTTTGCCATTGTATTAACACTGATGCACTTGCTTTGGAGACCCGTGGTCTAGCGAGCCCATTCCCCCATAATACCGGTCAAATCAGCAATAAAATCTTGCCCAATATCGATCGCCCAATATAGCACATCGATCCAAACCAATATTGCACCCCGATATTACCCAGCGTCGGTAAAACGTAGTCCATTATGCATTGGAGCGATGGGTATGAGCCGAGATTGGCCAATATTCCTGAGCTCCTGTTTCCGACGTCGGCCAATACTGCTGTGCTACCTGGGTAGTTAAGAAAGTTCAATTCCGAGTTCCAGGGTAAGAATTTTGTTTAATATTTAATTTTATTAACTTAATAAATAGTAACTTTTTTAAGAGAAACTATATCTGTAAAACATAATAGAATTATTCTGATTTGTTTGTAATGTCAAATGTGTTGCATAGAAGGAAGAAGGAATCTGTTTTGATTGGATCACGTGTCCGGCAATTTTTATTGATTTAAAAAATAATATAATTACATAAATTTTGAGCGGAATTTTTACTGATTATTTAGATTCCCGATAGCTTTTGCTGTAAAAAAAATCTATTTAAAGGAAAAATAAAAATAAGTTGCAAGTCCGTATTATAAAAGCTATTAAAAAATGTGGTTCCCTTTTCAATTAGGAGCAACTCTGCGTTGACCTATCAGTAGAAAAATATTCAAGAAGAAGTCAGTACTTGGGTTTTATTTCTTAGGACAAAGTTACCCCATTTTTCGATGGTACTTAAAATATCATTTTACTATAAAGTTTCATGTATACACCATAAAGATTCCTATCTATACAGTGGCGCACTCAGAAAATAATTATAGGGGGGGGGGGGGGGGGGCTGACCCGGGTCCGTGGGCCAACCAACCCAAAACTTTTTAAAAATTCCTTAGAATAACCGGTATTTTAAGGCATTACTTTAAGTTTATTTTAGCTCTTTGAATGCAAGTTTTGAGTAGGGACTATAGGAATGAATGATAAAACCCAGCTGATAAAATAAGATTGTAGGTTTTATTTTGACAAAATCTTTTTATATCAGCTGTCTTACAAAACAAAATTGAGTCTTCTTTGGGTCTTCGTCAGTGTGGATAATACACTGTCTGTGTCAACTGGAATTTCCCTGTAGATATTAAGATTGACTAAGCCATTTAGCCTACTCTCAGACATCGCGTTTCTTAATCGTGTCTTGATTCTCCGAAACGTGGAAAAGGAGCGCTCTACTGTGCTGGTCGATACAGTAATAGTTATGAAAATCTTAAGTAGGATATGGATGCTTGGAAAGATTGTTTTATCACAAATATTTATAGAAAATCAATTGCATTGACGTGGTGTGCCTTTTGTTTCGTTGGAGAAAAGCTTGCGAAAGTTCCATTTCTGCCATCAACACGTTTAACTTGTTGTTTTCCAAATCTTCATAAACTTCAATCAACTTCAAAAACGCCTCTTTTAACTCTTTACTTTCTTAACTATTCTCTGGATAAGAATGAAGCAAGCAGTGAAATCCTTTCAAAATGTTCTTGTGCTTTAAGAGACGTTCTTCGATGCAGGAAATAAAACTTTCAACCCAGGGGATGAATACGTTAATTACGTTAATAATTAAACTCATAACAAATTACTTTACGCGAACAAAGAACATGAGCCAAAGACTGACACAGACCTCAGAAGGCGAGTGGGCGAGGCTTGCTGCTGGCTGCACGCAGTTGGGTTGTGGAAGGGGAAAATCGGTTTCTCCCACCCGCCACCACAAACAAACAAAACAAGCGCGCGCGAGAAATGTTCCTTTGCGGAGTTTGGAATATATGAAATACGTTTTATTTATTTTTTTAGTGCATTTCTTAGGAATAAGAACGCAGCAATGCAGCTATTTATTTCGTAGTTGTAGTGAAATGTAACTCCCGCAAACCAGTATTCAGTATGCGATGTGTCCACTATTGGCGTATTTAAAAACAGAATGTAATTTTTTTCTTGAGGGACGGGCTACAGCCCCCTTAGCCTCCCCCCCCCCCCCCCCCCCCCCCCGTGGGTGCGCGCCTGTATCTATACACCGTGTGGACTTATGGAGTACTGAACCTAAGTAATTTACACCACACGGTGTATATATAGGAATCTTTACGGTGTATACATGAAACTTTATAGTAAAATGATATTTTAAGTACCATCGAAATATGGGGTAACTTTGTCCTAAGAAATAGAACCCAAGTACTGACTTCTTCTTGAATATTTTTCTACTGATAGGTCAACGCAGAGTTGCTCCTAATTCAAAAGGGAAGCACATTTTTTAATAGCTTTTATTACGGACTTGCAACTTATTTTTATTTTTCCTTTAAATAGATTTTTTTACAGCAAAAGCTATCGGGAATCTAAATAATCAGTAAAAATTCCGCTCAAAATTTATGTCATTATATTATTTTTTAAATCAATAAAAATAGCCGGACACGTGATCCAATCAAAACAGATTCCTTCTTCCTTCTATGCAACACATTTTAACAAACAAATCAGAATAATTCTATTATGTTTTACAGATATAGTTTCTCTTAAAAAAGTTACTATTTATTAAGTTACTAAAATTAAAATTAAATATTAAACAAAATTCTTACCCTGAAACTCGGAATTGAACTTTCTTAACTATATCCAATCACCCACATATTTGACACCAGACGACAAGTATCTTCCTACTGTTTCTAACTAAAGCAATGGCGGGAAAATGGCTTGGGCATGAGTATGAGGCTTTTTTTTATTAGGTTATTGACAGGTGTTCGTATTTCGAATTTATTATTTCCTGTGGTTAAAATAAAGATGGTATTTATTTTTGATGCTGTTTTTTTTAAGTAAGAAGAAAAACATCTGTTGAGTGTGCTTACAAATATTCTATTTTTATTTTATTGGAAAATAATTTCGTGTATTCATTTTATTTATCTTTTGTTATTGAATATTGAATGCATAAAGAGGGATGTTGTTAAAAGTGATTTTTATATTTCTTGCATTAAAAATATAAAATTGAACATATTCTTAGAATAAATTTATCGCAAATAAATTTATTTATTTTCGCTTTATTCCCGAGTGTGTATTTATGCAATCGAAACATTTTTTCGAATTTATAGCGTAATAGGTTTTATTAAATTGCTTGTATTAAATAAAATTAAACCTTGTTATTTGTCTTAAAAAAGATATTGAATAATTCATAAAGGTTTATGTTTGAGAAAATTATACTTTTATTTGTGAATTAAGATATGTTATAAAAAAAGTTAATATTATATGAAGTCCATTACGAGAGTGTGGATTTGTCTCAAATATTTAAATAGGCTTTTAATATCTTGATAGGTAAAAGTAGTTAATATTTGTTTATAAATATGGCAATTTGGGGAAAGTGTCGAAAAGTGGACTTATTAAACTTAGCCACTGAGATGAACATTGAAATAGATGCAAATGCGACAGTTTTTAACCTTGAAAGAAGCCATAAAAGGTAGTTAATTTTATGAACTAGAATTCGTGGAGAGTTTTCTTCAAACTGCTGTCGAGGAAAGATTGAAGAAGGAAGAAGATGAAAGGGTCAGAGTGAGACAACTAGAAGAGCATCGATTGTTTCTAGAAAAGCAAGAATCAGAAAATAAATTTCTTCTCGAAAAATTAAGATTGGAGAAAAATGGAACAAGAGAGGCTCCAAGACACAGAGAAGATATACACCATCTGATGACAAAATATGACTCTAAATCTGATATCAGCTTGTACTTAGTCCTTTTCGAAAGAACAGCCAAGAGAATAGGACTTCCAGAAGAGCAATGGGTGTCTCACCTAACGGGACTCTTGCCAATTGAAATGGCCCAACTCATCGCTCGAGAATCGGAAGAAACATACGAAGATTACGAGGCTGTTAAGAAGGTACTTCTGAACAGATACAAACTAAGCCCAGAAAAGTTCTGTCAACTTTTTTTATAATCACAATAAAGGACCAGAGGGAACTTGGAAAGACTTTTTGTTTGAGTTGAAAAATTATTTCTATGAATGGATAAGAGGGTTAGAAGTGAGCACCTTTGAAGATTTGTGCAATTTGATTTTGTCCGAACAAGTGAAGCGGAAGACCAGTTTGGAAATTAAAAATCATTTCATCGATGAGTGGACCCAGATGAAAAATCCAGAAAGAGTCGCAGAAAAACTGGATGAATACGAAAACGTAAGGCTGCTCATGAAAAAGAAGACATTCCCATCAAAGAAAAATCTTTCAAACCACGGAGAGGTAAAAATCAATCTGAAACAAAGGCCCCTGTAAACGAACCAAGGGTTGAGAAGAGTGAAAATGAAAGAAGTAAAAATAATGAAGCTTTCGAAAAACGCAGGAAACCGCGGTGTTTTCGTTGTAATTCTACTGAACATCTAAGGCCTGACTGTCCCTTGATGAAGAAATCTGCAGGAACTTCAGACATCAACCGTCTTATAAAGAAAGGAGACGAAGATGTTATGTCACCATATACCTTCATGGCTGAAGTCAATGGATTCACTATGCCTTTTTTGCGAGATACTGGAACCAGCATCGATGTTGTGTGCCGCAACCGCATCACTCCTGAAATGTTAACCGGAGAGAACATTTGGGTGCAACAACCATTGGACGAATTTCCAGTTTGCTTACCGTTGGCAGAAGTGGAGCTGAAGGGAGAGTTTGGACACGTCATAACTAAAGCAGCTGTCGTTCCATGCCAGTTAGATAAAGGAAGGTTTCTGCTTGGGAACCAAACAGCAGCTTTGTTGGAGACAATGAAGAATGAAGATGTTCCTCACCGGATTAACGCTATAGAAACAAGAGCTCAAAAACGTAAAGCAGAACAAGAGCAAGCTGTCGGAGACCTAATTGAAGAAGTCGTGGACGAAGAGGAAAACGAGAATGACGAAATAACAATTGATGAGGATGATCTGTTTTCATTTCCACCTAAAGAAGATAACTATGAGGGCTTGGCGTTGTTGAAAGTGGATTCTAAAACTTTCTCAGATCAACAAAAAGAATGCCCTGAGCTGAAATCACTTTTGGAAAAAGTGCAAGAAAGTACAGGTGAACCTGTTGGTGGATTGGTAAAGCTAGAAAATGGAATACTCGTGAAGAGAAAGATGGACAAGACAGGAGTGGAGAGACCGCTACTGGTTGTGCCTAAAAAGTATCGAAATGACTTGAAAGCCTTTTGTCATGAGGGGACATCGGGACATTTAGGAGTGACAAAAACGAAAGACATCTTTTCCAGACACTTCTTTTGGCCCCAGTGTTATAAAGAAATCGAAGACTACGTTCGAAGCTGTGACAGATGTCAAAGCGTTGGAAAACCTTTTGACAAAAAGAAGGCTCCTATGAAGATAGTTCCAGTGATTCAAGAAGTCTTTTCCAAGATAAATGTCGATGCTTGTGGACCTTTGCCAGTCACTCCAAGTGGAAAAAGATATCTGTTGACCGCGATGTGCCTATCATCAAAATATCCTGATGCCGTCCCAGTAGAAGATATAACATCTGTGACTGTTGTTGACGCCTTATTGCAAATCTTTAGTAGGATGGGATTTCCAAAGGTTTTGCAGTTAGATCAAGGAAGTTCTTTTACCAGCGCACTCAGTACAACTTTTCTCGAGAAATTCAGAATAAAAGTAGTTCACAGTTCTGTCTATCATCCACAAAGTAACCCAATTGAAAGATTTCATCGAACAGTTAAAAGAGTCTTAAAGGTGTTGTGCTTGGAGTCTGGGAGTGATTGGGAGCAAGCAATATATCCAGCTCTGTTTGCCCTAAGAACTGTTACCCATGAAAGCACTGGATTTACTCCTGCTGAACTGGTGCATGGCAAGAATCTTCGAACGCCTCTCACTCTGCTGTATGAAAAATGGTTGGACGTGGAAGAAACGGAAGGTGAGCCAGTGACTGAATATGTCTTCTCTTTGATTAATCGAATGAAGCGCTGTCAAGAACTAGCAATATCAAAGATGGAAGAATGCCAGCAAAAGAATAAGACTTGGTACGACAAGAGGGCAGTAAAAAGAGAATTTCGAATAGGAGACCTAGTACTGATTTTTGCTACATTTAAAAGCAACAAGTTAAGCCCACATTGGACAGGTCCTGGAACAATCCTAAGAAAACTCTCTGAAACCAATTACGTTGTACAGTTGCCTGGTGAGAAAGCAACTTCAAAGGTGTACCATGTGAATATGCTGAAGCCATACTATAAACGACCAGAGGAAATAAATTATTTGATAAGTGATCTAGAAGGAGAAAATGACGAGGAACAAATGGAAATACCTTGTGTGGACTCTAACCCAATATATTGGACCTTGAAGAGATGTTTCAAGATTACGGCGAAAGTTCAAATATGAATGAGGACCAAATCGCTCAAATGAAGAACCTAGTTTGGAAATATATGAAGTGTTTTTCAAACGTCCCAGGAAAAACCGAACTCGTCATACATGACATTGAACTTAGCGAAGAACAGTCCATCCTTTCAAAGCCTTATCGAACATCGCCAAGACAAAATGCAATTCTGAAAACTGAAATACAGAAGATGCTGGATCTGAAAATCATAGAAATTGGTTTTTTCAGATTGTACTTCGCCAATGATTCTTGTAGAAGCACCTGGAAAGGATCCGAGGCCTTGCATTGACTATAGGAACTTGAACAAGATCACAAAAACAAAGTTCTTTCCTCTTCCAAATATAGAAGAAAGAATTGAAATAGTGTCTTCTGCTCAGTACATAACAGTTCTAGATTTGTCTAAAGGCTATTGGCAAATTCCCCTCACTGAGCGAGCCCAAAGACTGGCAGCATTTGTGACTAACTTTGGCACATATAAACCCTTAAGGTTGCCATTTGGTCTAAAGAATGCTCCTTACGAATTTAGTAAGATGGTATATCAACTTCTAGAGGGATGCGAAGAGTACGCAGTTCCATACCTCGATGACATAGCGATTTTTTCGAACAGTTTCGCTGAACATCTAAAACAAGTCGATATAGTGCTGAAAAGAATAGAAAAGGCGGGTCTAACCATCAAGCCTTCAAAATGTAAATTTGCTCAAGCGCGAGTGCAGTATCTTGGACATATTGTTGGACAAGGTCTTAGGAAGCCAGCCGAACTAAAAATTGAGGCGATCAAGAACTTTAGCCCACCTAAAAGTAAAACTGAAGTTCGTGCCTTTTTAGGGTTAGCCGGTTACTATAGCCGATACATTCCAATGTTTTCGTCGATTGCTGCCCCTTTAACTGATTCTTTAAAAGGGAAAGCTAGAAAAGGGCCTATTACGTGGACTAAAGAATGTGAGGAAGCATTTGACGAGCTAAAGAACTGTCTTTGTAACTATCCTGTGCTGTACTCACCAGACTACCAAAAACCGTTCATAGTTGAAACTGATGCGTCAGATCAAGGAATGGGAGTAGTTTTGTCCCAGTTGGCAGACAATGAAACTGAAGAACACCCTATTATATACCTAAGCAAGAAATTTAAAAGTGTTGAAAAACGATATAGTGTCAGTGAGAAAGAGTGTGCCGGCCATCATCTTTGCAGTTTCAAAACTTAAGTGTTATCTCGATGGGAATTTCTTTCAAATAGTGACTGATCATAATCCTTTAGTGTGGCTGAATACTCACGCGAGTTCTAACGCACGTTTAATGCGATGGTCACTAATATTGCAACCTTTTAATTTTGAAGTTATTCATCGAAAGGGAAAACTGCACCAAAATGCAGATGGATTGAGCCGGATCCACACTCTCTAAAAAAAAAAAAAAAAAAATTATATGTATGTTCCCAATTTAATGCTTTTTGCTTTTATTTCTATTTATACTTACATTTATTGCTTTTCATATGTTTATTTTAAATTTAGTTTTTTCGACACTGGGAATTGATAATTTTTGTTTGGCACTTGCCTAGGTTCCTGGAACAGTTACATAAATCATGTATGAACACTAATCATAAACTTTCTCATTCTTCGAAAGTTTCCCCAGGGGAGGAGGAGTCCTGTAACGTACCTGATCCGTGGCCCTCTAGCGGCCACTCCAGAAGTTCCCCGCCGAAACGGAACGAGAACAGACTTTTTTTTGTCGACTAATGGAGTAACACGGACTTAGAGATGCTTGTGTCCGAAATCGGACTGATTGATTTGAAAAGAACCTTTTTAACATTTTAAATAGATGCTTTAAAATAAAGAAGCTGAAGTAAACTAACTTTAAAAAAAAAATGTGTTTTTAAATAAATCTTGGAACTTTGAATGTTCTCTTGTACGTGTCTTGTAATTCGTTACAGCTAGGCCAGAAATATTATCCGAAGGTCATTTATTCATAGAAATGTTATATACAAAATTCTGAATATTTATGATGTCTGCTTTAAATGCTATAACAGCGATTAAGAAATGTTTATGAGAAATAATTGTCAGCACATTGCTTTCTTCGACGCCGGGCCTCTTAAAATAGAATTATAATTTTGCAGATTGGATTGGAAAAATTTTTAGTTTCCTGTTTGATTATGTTATTTTTAAAAACTAGAAAATTTTCGAATACGTTTTGTTAGAAATTTTATTTTCAGTTTTGTTGTTGTTAATAATAAACATGAAGTTCTGTTATAATTGATCACGACTTATTTAGTGCCAGTTACTGTTATTGTTCAAAATCAACTTCACAAAACTAAAGCAATGCTCATACCCATAGACATATTACTATCTTTTAACAACAAAATCGACCAATCAGCATAAACGTAAGATTCTAGTTTATGGCCATACTGTACCACACCACATGCCTCTTGAGATTCGAGTTCATCATACTACGTTTGAAAGCTGCACCACTTGAAAACAGAAATTTATGTGACTGAGTGAATGATTCAATTGCAATTGCCAGACGATTTGCTAGACTCATCTAAGATATTGAAACTAAGGATAGTAAGGCTATTACTGACGAATTAATAGATTTTATTACATTTATTAAGACGACTAATTCAAATTAGTGTGCGCATTTCAGTTTATTAATGTAGTTGGAGCATTAAGTGATTAATGTACCAAATTAAGGGTTTTATTCAATTAAATAACTTAGAAGGTGAGTTTGATTATTAAAAAGTGAATTTCTGAAATTGTTATCATTGCAAAAAAATTTCTATTAAAATCAACAATTTAGAATCACTTATCAGGAAAAGGCCCCGTTCCTTCCTTGCGGTCTAAGTGGCCACGTCTTAAGACAGCTTAAACCTCAACATGTAATTTTATAGTATTATCAAAATAAATATCTAGAAATAGATATTAAAAATTATTACTATCTCGAGTGCTTCATGAAGGGAGGGGAGGGGTGAACATTTTTAAAATCTAATGTCTTAAAAGCTGCCATCTAATTCTTGGAAATGGAGAGGGAAAACTGTTAAAAAATCCCGCCACTCTACCGTATTCTAACTAAGATATGTAAATTTATATCTTTAGTCATCTTTATACAAAAAAAAAGCCACGTAATAATTTTTAAACTCCAGATGCACATTAAAAAGTTTAAAAAATGTTTTTCATTATTAATATTGATTAATATTTTGGCGCACAAAAATGTTTTAAAGTGTAAACTTTGAAATTCAAATTATCAGTACTATCAAATATAATTAAAATCCTTTAGTATCCTTTCATTATTTGCCCAACCTTCTGAAGGATACAGACGTATAAATCCGTCAAATGACTGGTTTCCCAGCAACACACATATTTTTACATTTTTATAAATTTAATTATTTTATTAAATTCCAAAATTTAAAGCATGGAGGAGTCATTTATAACCACCTGCTACAGAAATATAATTTTTTTAATTAAGAAATTAAATTTTGAGTTAAAATTTTAATTTAAATCTCAAGCAGTGAAAACAAGTTTACACTTCAGCCAATTTGCTTTTTCAGAGGGTTAACAAGCTTAAAATATTCAAGTTATATAATTACGAAAATCTTACCGGAATCACTGCCATAACACTTCAAAATAAGCTCTTGGAGTATTTATAGCACAGTGCATTTTAACTTCATTTAGTTTAAAATAGATCAAATAGATTCATTTAATAAAGGTGTATCTTTGAAGCTTCCCTCCGTTTCGAAAACAACAATCTAAACAAAGTAGTACACGTCTAAGCGGGAAAATTGCACGAATATCATTGGTGAAAAATAAATATGCGGGAGTCATCATTTCATCGAGTTGTATGTTATACAGACTGCGTGATATTTATGACATGAGAAGGCCAGCCGCAAGAGTTTTGTTTAAGCTTTAAAGAAGTGATGGGTTGTTTATGGGTAATAAATGTCAGAAATATTAGTCAGGCGCAGACGCCATATCCCATTATCCATGTTCTACTTTTCGTAATGTTCTAGGATTTTGGTTACCATTTTTGATTCTTGAGGGTTATGCCCCCCCCCCCCCCCCCTCCAGATGTCTGGGGGGGGGGGGAGACAAATGATTATAAAGAACAAGAATTCATTAGAGTTTTATCTTAGACAAAATAAACCATTTACATTAAAATTTTTCTAATTTTTTTCGACCCCCCCCCCCTAAAATTTCAACGACGCAGTCTGCGTCGTTGACCCCCCCCCCCCCCCCCCCCTGTAGGCACCACTGTGGAGCAGTATTGCAGGGCGCATTGAAAGCCTAAACACTCGTTTGGGGAACGGAAAAATTGTTTTTCTCTAAAAAAAAAACATCCGTTCTAGCCATTTGTAATGAGTGTTCAAAAAATTAGACATTTAAAAAATACATGAAAACTTATAAAAATGCAAGTAAATTATCCAAGACAACTTTAAAACGATGAGCTTCCTGGGTGAAATAAATAAAGCTTGAAAAAAAACATTTGTACTTTTGCCGAGAGAGGGGAACCAGGGACCTATTGTTTACGAATCGCTTATGCTACCACTAAGCTACGACGTCCGTAAAGGATTAAGCTCAAACTGCTAATAAGGCTCACTCCTGCGCAGTTACTACCCGTACGCGTAATGCGTGTACGGTGCCCGTGCACGTAAACACTCCATACTTTTTTACTGTAGCTCACATTTTAAATCCATGCACAGTTCTCGAACAAATAGTTCTAAAAACAAACTATAAAAGTTTGGTGGAGTTATTTTAATAATTGAAAGAGGAGTAAGGTTTAAAAAAGAACGAGTTTAAAAATAATGTTTTGGTTACCGTATCCCCTTAAAATATATATTTAAAATTATTTATAAAAAATAATAACTTATGATTAAATGAATATTAAAAGAAAATAAACAAGAATAGAAAATTAAAAGGCAAAAGATAAGAAAGTTATAAAGCAATAAAATGAACCGTAAAAAAGCATGGGAGAATCGAAAAATCGCAATGACTGAAATAGTAAACAAACGCTACCTAGTGTACATGTACGTCACAATCGCTCAGCCAATAGCAGAACGATTCAAACAAGAACTAAAAATTGACGATTTTTAACATTGAATATTTAATAACACAATTTTTTGTGTACATTTTAACCTAGATATTTGACATCAGCGTTGTTTATTTTATCGAAAAAATGTATTTTTAGTAGTTTTTAAAAAATATGGGAATTGTCCATTGAGTGCAATTGATGTATTCTTATCATTTGAAGGAAATACATTTAAAGTCTTGCATATTAATGTTACTTTTGATACACACTAGCATTTAAGCTAACTTTAAACAATTTTCTCATGGAATTTAAGTTGACAAGAATAAACCAGAATATATCCTCAAATAGACTTGTTTGTGAATCTGAACAAAATAGTTATATCAAATACTAACAGATTTGTCATAGTGACTTATTACATGGGACTGAAAGTACATTTTATTCAGTCCTTTAAAAAAAAAGCAAAATGAATTAACACAAGGGGGAAAAAAATTAGAAATAAATATAATACTTACTTTAATATTTCTCTCATACTTGTTGAGAAAATATTCCTTTACAATTTTTGTTGTACCAGGTTCATTATTTGTAATTTTAAAAGCTTGATGTGGTGTGGCCCCAGCTAAAAATAATAATTTCAACGATTAAATGTGTACTTTTGACCAACATGTAAATTTTGTGTTAGTTTCTTCTTGAAATAGGTATTCAATTAGGGTTAAAATTTACAAAAGGTAATCAAGATAAATATTATTTTGTCCATTGAGGTATTAACTAGGATAATATTTGGATATAAATGGTAAATTTTTAGTCATAATGGAAAAAAAAACTTTTGAAGGGATTATAATAAAAAATGCACTATCCTTAAAAAAATTGCCTGAAAATTAACATTTTTAAAAATATTTAACAGACCAAGAATTTTTCACTTCTAAGAAGTAAAGCTCTTTTTAGATTTTTGTAAACAGATTTAATAAACTTTCTAAAAAAATTATTGATTATTTTGTATTATGTGAAATCTCTCCAATCCTCCATAAGGAAATTAAACGACTTCTTGAGAGCAGTATATGCACACACAATTTAGGAATCTCTTAACACAATTACTTTTAGCACTGTCTTAAAAAAAAGTAATTGAAAAGTATATTAACTTTCATTTTAATTACCACAGCTGTAAAATATGCTTTAATGAAGGTTAGGGGGAAAACCCCGAGATATTGGTTTGTATCCCCTAAGCCATAGTCATATGACAAGGACCGCACGTAAGCTGTTACTTATATTAACATGAAACATAGGAGATTTGAAAAAGACAGTTTTTCATGGTAGCTTTTTCTAAGGGTCCTGGCATAAACCAATGATAGGAAGCTACAAAGAAGATAGAAAGTTAGAAAGACAACTCCTCTATTAAGAAAGCTTCGCAGCTTGGAGGCAAAAAACATTTTTAAAAAAAGTTATAGACATTTTGTAATGATTCTAAAATTGCAAAAGCTGTTAAAAAAATTTAAAAATCCAGGATAGCAAAAATCTGCATTTAAGTTTTATTTCAATAAGAATTATTAAGCTCCTCTTACAATTATTTTTAAACCTTTGAAACTGCAATAATTTCCAATAAATTTTCCTTACTTTTTAAACATTACAATATACTAAAGTTAGGTAATAAATATCAAAATTGCACCAATAAAATAAAAAATTTCCAAATAAATAATAAAGTTGCTGTTTATAGTTAAACCTTAAACATTATGATCTATATATATAATACTCTTATACGGCGCCCAAATTTCCTTATATTTCTATCTCTGGAATGGCAATAATCGAAATGAACAAAAATACTACTAATTTCAAAATGGCCGACTGAAAACAATAAAAAGTGTTTCTTCAGGAATGGCTTCCCCTTTTTTAAGCTGTTCCCCTCCCCCCCCCCCCCCCCTTAGGCTTGAAAAAGGGAAAAATAACTATAAATATTATGCACAAAACAGTTCGATACGGCAGAAAAACATCGAATGTATATTTTTGAGAAAAGCACTACGAAATAACACAAGAATTGACAATTTCGGGAATGGCTGCAATAAGGCCAAAAAATGAAAAACAACCATCGAGAGCGAGTTTGTTATTAGTTAGTTTGTTAGGGCCGGATTTCTAAATAGGCTAAGTAGGCTGTAGCCTAGAGCGGCAAAGTTTTGGGGGCGGCAAATTTTACGACCAATTAAAGAGGCATTCGGAATAAAAAGATTATTATATAGATACTAATATTTTTAAGATAGAATACTAATAATTTAAATTAACGCGTAAATCATAAACGTACATATAGTACTTTACCACTACATTATTGGGTTCAATAAAACTAAATGAATATTACATAAAATTATTTGCGATTAAATAATTAAATTAACAATATTTGTTAACGAGTACGCGAGAACAATGCATTCTAGATAATACTTTAGTGGTTGAGTAGAGTTTTAACGTTATATCGCTTTTAATATAGTTGCGTTCTTTCTTGAGTCACGGATCTCCAAATTGGTACTTTTGATAAACTTTCAATGAATATCCCCGATCAATCTGTTATGATTAATTATTCCCAATTATTTCATATAACTTGTACATTAGTGATGTTCATTATATAATATACATATAATTTGAAAAATTTAATATTAAAAAAAATTGTGATGTGCTACGTAGAACCTAGAAGCGTGAAACCTGGGCTTAGAAAAGTATATGTTGTCTTCAATTTGATAATAAATTTTTTCAAATAAAGTCAATAATAGTTTGATGTTCAACGTATCAGATGTGTCGGGTAGGTACATATATTTTCCGGCTTGTGTGCTTGATCACAGACCCGCTTATAAGCCTTCGTCAAGTAAGACAGACACAGAATTTTTACTGACACAGATAAAGGAAGTACACCCAGGGTGAAGGCGGGAATCGAACCCGCACCCGTTAAAGCGTGCAGACTGCTAGTTTAATGGTCTGCGATCCAAACCACTAGCCCATCCGGGCCCCACGTATCAGATTCTAATTCACCGTTATAGTCATAAATTGAAACGAAATAATTGAGATTAGTTGCCTTTTAGTCGGTTTTCCATAGCGAGGAAAACCACTGATAATCTGGACTTCAAGCTTCGGTTCAGTGAAGCAGAGAGCAACGATGTCCAGATCAAGCCCTTAAATTACCTTATTACTAAAAAAAACTGGATTGAAATGAGGAGCAAACATTCAAAACCCAATATCTCCAACTTTGACCTAAACAATTTTTGTTTATATGCTTCGCGGAGCTAACTACATCCTGTATGTTAATGTTTAAGTGCAAAAGTGGCTTAAGTCAAAGTAGGAGAGATTGGGTTTTGAATGTTTGCTCTTCAAATTTAACCTAAATTATTTATCGATTCTTTTTATACAAAAAAAACATTAAATTTTTTTAAATATTTTTAAAAAATATTTAAAAGTTTTTTTTATTCTCAGGGCAAAAGCGTTTTTAGCTAGTATAAGTTTGAGTCTCATGGGGGGGGGGCTATAGCCCCTTAGCCCCCCCCCCCCCATAAATCCGCCACTGCCGGACCTATGGGGCCCCTTTATATATTATGTGAAAGGGGATGTATTTTTTTTAATCGATTCCATTTGTTCGCAATCGGGCCCCAGGCCCACTTTGCCTCTAGAGGCCCCTATATACAATATATAATATATTAAAGGGCCTACAAATGTTGTTCAAATTAAGGCCCATGTTCCCGATTGGTTCTCACTTGGCCTATGTGCGTTGGGCCCAATATATTATATATAAAGGGGCCTACATATTTTTCAAATCGGGCCTACTTTCCTCTGAAACCTCATATTAATGTATATTATTAAATGTAAAAGGAATTTACGTATTTTGTTCAAATTGGGCAGAATTTCGTATAAATTTATGATTTATTAGGAGAAAGTTTAACTTGAAAGTCTTGTATATTAATATCAGTTTAACTTGAGTAAAATGTAGTGTGTATGTATATCTGTATGTTTATAAAGAGTGGTTTAAACTAATTTTAATAACTCGTTGTCCTATTTATTTATAGCTTATATACCAAAATTAGAAACAGTTGATTATCTCATTATTTTATTTAATTAATTTTACTTCACGGTGTGAATTAGAATAAAATACAAATTATCTTCACAAAGATCTTTCTGAGGTCAACTTTCTCCCTCCTTTACGATGGTGTGAAGAGGGGGCGACAAAAAACCTCTGTGGGTATGTCTCTTATAGACTTATAAACTAGACATTTGTTTGACTCGCAACTGGGCACAAATGTGTAGTTCATGCTTGAGTTACAGATTTTGAACTTTCAGAGCTCAAAATGTTCTATTTTTAGAGAAATTTCGAATATTCTGAAAAATATACACCACTTTCGCTCAAATCCAATCATTTTTTTACTTTCCTGATGCCATCTGCTGAAAAAATTAAATAAAACTTTTAACGAAAATATTTAAAATTGACAATGTTTATTTTATACTGTTGCCATTACCTTCAGAAACAAAATTTGAAAAATAATTGACATGTTTCAAGTGACGTAATTCCGTCCATTCTCCATTCCGGGATTTTATTGTGGGTTTAGGTGATGGATTTCTTCATTGATGGTTCTGTTGATTGCAAAAATGTGCATATTTAAGCTGCTTCCTTGAATTATAACTATGATGGTTGTTAAAGAATAAAGACCATCGTACTAGAGCTTCATATTAGGGTTTTGTTTTCACTTTCGCCAAATATTTTGCCAAACTCGCCAAATTCTTACCGAAACGCGCCAAATAATATATATATTTTTTTAATTCATAAGCTGGTTTGGTGTTCGAAGGCCATGGTGCTAGAGCTGTATAATAAGAGTGCTTGTAGCTATATCTCTTTTCTCGCCAAATTCTTTCCAAAAACGTGTTCAAGGCCATCGTACTAGAGCTACATATTAGGGTTTTGTTTTCACTTGTTCGCCAAATATTTTGCCAAACTCGCCAAATTATTATCTAAACGCGCCAAATAATATTTTTTTTTAAAAATTATAAGCTAGTTTGTTTTTCGAAGTCCATTGTGGTAGAGCTGTATAATAAGAGTATTTGTAGTATATCTCTTTTCTCGCCAAATTCTTTCCAAAAACGCGCCAAATGAGCTAAAAGGTTTTATATGTTTATGAGGAAAATTATGATGACTTTTATGAGTGCATTTATAGCGTATTTTTTCATTTTTGATTTTTAAGGTAATATTAGTAACAGTGTTTTATACTTTATAAGAGCGGGAATAATAACACAAGTTTATTATCCTATAATGGATTAAATTGTACATATTTCTTGGATCAATTGAAACTTATTTTTTAGTCCGTGCGAAGTACGGGTATTTATTTGCTAGTACTTAATAAAAATCCTTTTCAAACGTTTTTTTCATCGGTACGTCACGTGATCACAAACACGTCGATTTGGCTGACGTCTGACGTCACTAGTATGTATAAAAAACCGGTGTGATGTTTTTTTGTTTGTAATTAAACTGGTTTTAATCTAACTTACTATTAAAATAAGAATTATATAGATAACGGGTGGAGGTTTTACAGAAGCGGAGAGTTCAAATTTGCTTAAAGTAGATTCCAAAATGGTGTTTAAAAGTTTGTTTATAGTCACTAGTGACATCATAGATACCACGTGACAACCACAAAGCGTTTTCAGGAGTGATTTTTCGTCATAATTTTAAAATTCCTTTCCCCCCTCCCCCCCCCTTTTTTTATGGGGTATTTGAAAAAAGAAAAAATACGGGTCTAATATTTTTGGCATAAGAATATTTTAAGCCAATAAAAAAGTTTTAGTCAAGTACCCTATTGATGAGTAATTTTACAATTTTCTGAATAATACTATAATTATGATTACACATCGTTTAACCGCTATGTTTTATAAATGTTTCTTTTCCTTAATACAAAATCATGATGAGACATCTTATAAAATCTAAATATGGTTGGAAAAGCACAAAATTTTTAAAAACCTAAGCATATCGCTATGCAACTAATCATTTGTTGGTTCTTCAATGAGTTGCTATTTTAAATTTTGTAATTACCTTTTTTTTAGAATTAGGCATCGGGCATTCAAAACTATTCAGAAGCAAACTCGTAAATTTTTCATTTTTTTACAATGCACACATTTTATAATTATCTTATAATACAATTATATGCTTTTTTTTAATCCTTTTATACTTCAACAAGATGAGATGAAAGAATTAAAATAGCCTTCCATGTTACTTTTACCCATTTACTAAATACCATTAACACATTCCTTACCGAGTAAAAATTACTTACTTACTAATACTTACTTAATTACTTTACTTACTAATTATTACTTACTTAATTACTTTACTTACTAATTATTACTTATTAAGTTTTTAACAAGAAGTTCTTAAAGAACTAAAATAGCCTACTTTCCTGTTACTTAAATACTTACTGAAATTCTAATAGGAAAACAACCAATAGCAAGGAGTTCCTAACAGTAAATATCATCAACAATCGTTTCTACACTAGATTTATACACATTCGAAAAAAAATCGCTAAACACAACATCCAGCTATAATTTTAAACTTTTAAAAGCCAAAATCCACTATTTTCCTTAATATTCTTTCTCAAATTAACTTAATGTAATTTATCGTCTGCACGATTTATTTGTAGTTCAAAGAATAATTCAATATTTATTAATAACAAAAGTAATGAAACTACTCCAAACTACATTAAAAAAAAATAAGAAATGTAAATGAAAACTAAACATAAAATTGTATGCAAAAAATATGCCTTGCCGCTTTCTTCTTGGTAAACAATGCATGAACAATCCAAGAATCACATTGTGCTTCATTTTATGACGTCATTCCAAACTGATTCATGAAAAAATTATTTTGCTTCAAATATTTTTAAATAAATAAAGTTTCTCATGCCATTGTTAATTTGGCAACAGTGATTTAAATGACTCAAAATTGAATTTCAATGCTAATTCAATGGGAAATTCGCCGACAGATAGTAGATTTATGTCCGTCCGGACGTACAGACAGGCGGACAAAAAGTATGAAAGTCGGGTCTCTGAGGTCATAGCTTTCTAACAAAAAAAGAATTTTTAAGATCCGATTGATAGAACCGATTTTGGAAGGGGGGTACGGACGGACATCGACCGCATGTCAATGCCTACTTTTTCATTTTTTTAATTCTTTCGAATTAAAAAAAGAAAAGTAGGCTAAAAATAAGAAATGTAAATTAAAACTAAGCATAATTGTATGCAAAAAATATGCCGTGCCGCTTTATTGGTAAACAATTAATGATCAATCAAAGAATCACATTGTGCTACATTTTATGACGTCATTTGAAACTGATTCATGCAAAAATTATTTTGCTTCAAATATTTTTAAATAAATAAAGTTTCTCATGCTATTTTTAATTTGGCAACATTGATTTAAATGACTCAAAATTGAATTTCAATGCTAATTCAATGGGAAATTCGCCGACAGATAGTAGATTTATGTCCGTCCGGACGTACAGACAGGCGGACAAAAAATATGAAAGTTGGGTCTCTGAAGTCATAGCTTTCTAACAAAAAAAAAGAATTTTTAAGATCCGATTGATAGAACCGATTTTGGAAGGGGTACGGACGGACAGACAGACGGACATCGACCGCATGTCAATACCTAATTTTTCATTTTTTAAAATTCTTTCGAATTAAAAAAAAGAAAAGTAGGCTAAAAATCGTTTTTTTATAGCCTAACATATCCTACGCAAAAATATTCAATGCTATGGCTTTTATTTGTCTTATACTTATTTTATTTAAATAAACTTATAAACAGAAAGGCTTTTTTTTCTCATTGCAAATTTTCTTGTCAATCACCGTTAATGAGTTATTACTTATTAAAAATGTTCCCTAAGGCATTTTTTGGAGGTACTTATGCATTTTTACCTTTTTAATTTGTTCATATAATAATGCTACAACTATCAAATTTAAAAGAAAAAATCAATAACAAAATTTAAAGGCAAATTAAATTTTACATCTATAATACCGCTCAAAGTTAAAATATAATCTGAGCCCCTTTAATAAATATAATTTTATTTTATTTTCAGTACAATTATTATTTTTTTAAAAAGTGTGTTACTACAGTTGTGAGTGATATTTCAACATTTACAAAACACCATTTGCTTCTATTATTAGACAGAAATATATCTAGAGTTTAAGTACTTATCAATAAAAATATTTAACAAAGTCAAACACAATAAATTATAGAAACATAACTTAAAAATTGAAAAAAAAGCGAAAAGGAATTTACTTTTGTACTAAAGACAAAGCATAAGATAACGGATCAAAGCAGCATATGACAATGAAAATGACACAAGAAACGCCTCTTTGTTGGTAATCCCTTTGTATGTAACCGTAAGGAAAAATAACAATATAGAAAAAGTTTATCATTACTTTGATGATTTATCACTGTAACATCGGGGCGCAATACCAGAATCAGTGATTAATATCTTTGAATGCACTTTAATTTTTTGAGATAACACGGGCATTAAAAACCGAAAAAAATTCTAAAACGATCCTTTTATATTGTTTTTCTTCGTGATATTGTTTTGTTCGATCTTGTTTGACAACACTTGTTTGTGAACGATGAATTTCGTCGAATTTTTCCATCATTTGGGGCAAATTCTGGGGCTCCTTGGTGCTGGTATGTTTATTTATTTTTATATATATGCAATATTATATATTAATATTTTTAAACTTGGTGATCTGAAATATTTCTGTAAAACAACCAAAATACCCTAAGAAAGTGCATAGGTACTTGTCTAACTTAACCAACATTTATAAACTAAATGTCAATGTGATAAATAGGTTTACGTAATAGCTCTAATAAGTTAATAACTACTACGTAATTATAAACGTTAAGCAAAATCATTTTGTTAATAATTTTAAAAATAATAGTATAACGTATGAACCTCCGTTTTCTGAATGTTAATACCGTAATTCATTTTTTTTCCCTTTATTTCTCTTACATGAAATATTACGGACAAAAAGAGTTCAGGTATAAAAAAAATTAAGAATATAGAGAAAAAAATTCAATCAAATAAATAATAAATTATTCATGTAACAAATGTACTTTTAAGTGCTGAATTGCGATTCAAGATTACCTAAAGTTACAAAAAAAATATTTATTTCATTACCCAAGAAACATATATATATTCGACTTGGTGATGTCGTCTGATTACATTATATGACCTATGCCTTGTTCTAGTTTAACCCTTTATGCCTCGAATTAAGTATTAAGTTTTAATTTTAATTATTTGTATTTGAACATTTTAATGATAGCTATTGCAATTAATTAGAATATAAAAGGGTAAAAAAGAGTTTGGACATAGAATGTACTTTGTGTCCCGAATTTATTATCTTTTTTCCTCCTTTTTACTTACAATTTCTAAATTACACTGACTAAAATGACACTTTGTTGAATGAATATGTGTTACCTTTTTGGTCTTTAATATGTGAAAATCACGTACTGCATTAAAAAAAAGCCCCACTACCATCTATTTTCCTTCGCAAGAACAATTAAAAGTAAAACAACAGCCGTTTAAGACGTGGTACTAATAAGTACCGTCGAGGCATTACGAGTTGGCGCAGGATATCTAAAGTTAAAGTTTTAGGAAGAATTTAACTTACCTTTGTAGACTTTTTTATTGTGCTAAAACCGAACATGTCACTCAAAAAGTTCCATCTTTTCCTGTTTTCTCCAAAGCGAGCAAGGAAAAGTGAAACAGCGGCTTTTTAAGTGGTATTTATAAGTACCGTCAGTACATAAAGGGTTAAATGTACTATGCTAGAGTGCAAAGTACAGAAAACTCTACAATTTGGTTGCTTGAGTTTATGCATTTTCTTAAACCTCAGCTTTAAATATTATTTTCTTTATTAGATATAAATTTATACTGTATTGGAGGGCTCAGCATAAATGTGAACGTCTACATAGTTAGTGAGCAAGTAAGCTGCAAACTAGAAAATGACAAAAACTGGACTTGGTTCACTTGTATTCTGAAGCCTCCACCTCCAATCATAAACGCTTTGTTTATCTTTCATTTGTGCTATAATTAAATGTTTTAAGAATTTTCTGTTAAAAGCAATAATTAAGTTTTAAGAATTTTCTGTTAAAAGCAATAATTAAGTTTTAAAAACATCCAGATATACAGCAGATGCCTTCAAAATTAAAATAATACACACTCAGCTACTTAATTAAATTCACATTAATTTTTTTTCAATTTATCTAGCCATTGTCAACCGAAAAGGTCGTTTATCTATCTGCCGAAAACAATAATGTGGTTTTGTCGATAATTAAGATAATAGGCTTGAAATAGCTCGATAAAAAAATACGGGGCGTTTTGCTTCTTTTGGATGAAATTCATATCTTCCATTATTACTTTGTTTTCTTTTTATGTACATTCAATATTTTAATTTTGTGTGCAAGCTTAAAAAAAATATAATCTAATCCGTAAAACAGTGATGCACATGCCCTTACCTCATTAACGAAAATTGGCAAGAAAATATGCCAAGCGAAAATAAGCTTTCTACTTAAATTTATTTAAATAAATCAATCACAGGATAAATGAAGTCCTTGGTTCTGAATAATTTATGTAGAATAAATTAAGTTACACAAAATTGAAATTTAAGAACTTAAAGTTAATGTTTTTTTATTCTGGAATGAAAAAGGTGTTAATGGTAATATTCAACTTAAAGCACATGTAGCATAAAAATTCTCGATGATTTCGTGAAAGTTTTTTAATTTTAATTGTTAGTTTTCATATTATGATTCAGTTGATAACTAAAATTTTCTCAAAATAAATTAGTTTGCATTTAAGAAACTGATTAGAAGACTAACCTTTTGGGGTTCCAACATAAATTTTGTTATTTACAGTGACTTTTTTTCAGTAAAGTATTGCTATGCAGATTTGTATAATTCGTTTCTTATTTACAGACAACACAACGACCACCGCAGTAACGACTACAGAACACTTTTTGAAATCTTCAACTCCTATGATCCTTGATACAACTACTCTCCAACAGTTCAAATCATCAACGGGAACTCCATATACAGTTTCCACAAAGTTTATATCATCCCTTGGATCGGTATCTCCGTATGAATCAACTGTAGACGATCATTCAGATAACTCAACACAACTAACACTCCAAACTATCACACTGGTTCAAATAACCCACGCTCAACTGCAGCACTGGATCTACTGCCACTGTAGAGGATCATTCAGATAACTCAACAACAACTAACTCAACTGCACCAGCAACTGGATCTACTGCCACTGTAGAGGATCATTCAGATAACTCAACAACAACTAACTCAACTGCACCAGCAACTGGATCTACTGCCACTGTAGAGGATCATTCAGATAACTCAACAACAATTAACTCAACTACACCAGCAACTGGATCCACCACTGTAGAGGATCATTCAGATAACTCAACAACAACTAACTCAACTACACCAGCAACCGGATCAACCGCTTCTGGCTCACCTTCAACCGGATCTTCATCCACTGGCTCACCTGCAACCGGATCTTCATCCACTGGCTCACCTGCAACCGGTTCTACAGTGACTGGATCTCCAGCTACTGGTTCCACTGCAACTGGATCTCCAACAGCAGAATCATCAAGTGAGAAGCCGACCGTTGCTCCAACCGATAAGCCATCACTGTCACGTGGAGCTGTAGCCGGAATCGTCATTGGATGCTTGCTAGCCGTAGCCATCATTGCTGCAGCCATAGTTTTCGTGGTCAAACAAAGAAATTCTCCTGAAGCCCGAAGATTGAATGTTTAAATTAAAAGAATGGATTGTAAGATTCACATTTTAACTGTAAGCATGAAAAGTTAAGTCCTTAAGAAGTCGTAACGGAGATATGGGAGCTACAAACGGATATAGTACTTGGCTAACGCCAGCCCTCAACTTTAACAGCTATAAAACATCTTTGCTGTAATATGAGTTTTTGTTGTATAATAAAAAAAAAATTTTTATATTTTCTTGCATTGCTAATTGAACTAGTTTTCCCACTAATGCCTTCAAGTTGCAAGTAATCTATTATTAAATTGTTACAACCTTAGTTAGAAAATTTATAGAATTGTGGTTAAGAAACGAACAAAGCAACACCAGGGACAACAGGTACAAATGCAATGAAGGCAAGTTAACAGTTCGTTTGATTTCAATGAAATATTTTCTACATTTTTTAAAAAAGTTTTATTTACAAATTGTAAAATGTGTGGACCTGATTTTTTAGGAATTAAATATTTATAGTTATTGTGAAAAAGTTATACGGTTAAAAAGTATAGAAAGTTTTAGTCTTTTTTTTTTTTTTAGTGAATTCAGTTTTTCGCAGGATAGACAAGGATACCCTTTGAGCGAGCATGCTTATTTCGTGTCATTTTTAATAGGATTATTATTTTACTAGCAAATAAATATCCGTTCTTCGTACGAACAAAATAAATATCAAATCGATACGTACACATTGATCTGCTACTATTATAGGGTAATAAACTTATGTTATTACCGTTCGTTATAAAGTATTAGATATTAAATCCCGTTACCTATATTAACTTATAATTCAAAAATAGAAAATATGGTAGATAATGAGTACTTTCCTTAAACAAAAATCGTCCTCAATATAAACTTACTGTCATCGTAATTTCCCTCATAACTACTAGTTAAGCCATACTTGTATAATAAAGTTTTTCAAGTTAAAATCTCAATTACGTGGTAAAAAACCTTATTTCGCTCATTTGGCTCGTTATATGACAATATTAGAAGATGAGTTTACTAAGAAAATTTTACTTATTAAATTTTTTAAATGCCAACTTCTTGCTGTGCTGTTGGTTAGTCAAAAAATTTCTTAAAGAAAGCTTGCATAGAAAGAAAAAATTCGTTCATCTATATCGGTCATTTAGAGAGTGAAACCGAAGCAACCAATGAAATCCACTACGGATAAAAATGAGAAATGACATCATCTGAAACATTCCCATTATATAAGGCAAAAGAAAATATATTTCTCACATGTATATATTTTAGCGATCCTAAGAACATATTTTGCGGGAAAATTGATTTCGCCACAAATGACCCATTGTACATCTCTATAACACAATGGCTTCCGAAACAACATATGAACAAAAACATTTATTTTATTTCGCGACTTTAGTAGCCTGGAGATACATTTTAGCGAGAAAATTAAGATCACTTTGTTAAAATTTTATTTTTCAAATACAAAAGCATTTTTTCCTACAATCAGCGCGTGCCAGGTGTTTTTAAAACTCTTTTATTTATATCAATCACTTTTTCAAAGAATTAATACGCAATAAATTCACGTTATTATAAAATAATTTGAGTTAAAAAGCACATTAGTGTTTGTAAATAGATTTTATATCAAAATTTAAAAACTTAATAATAGAGATTATTTAGAATTAAATTAAAACAGAATCAGCTAAGGAAAGGTAAATTACTACATATGATATTTAGCATTTATTTCGTAAGGGATAACGATAAAAATGTACCTTTTACTAAATTCAGTAATTTTGTTCAAATAAATGTTTAAAGACATTATAGTAGACAATGATATGTTTAAGTAGAGAAGTGTAGGATTTCAGAAATATTAGGGATCAATACGTTGTGAAATGCAGTAGGTTTTTAAGGATTAAATGCTCCCTTCGACTTCTGATAAATAGTTTAAAAAAATCTACCTTTTGATTTTATTACGGAATGCATTAATTTATAATGCAACTTTTTGCCGTTCTATGTACCAATGTACCTTAGTTAATGTATAGCTATTCTTAATAAATTCACACATGATTACAATTTAACTGTGATCGTATGTTAACTTCTCAAAGATTAACCGATAAGACTTTTAAATAATAATCTAATGTCTCTAGTATTGAATTTTTCGCCAAGTTCGCGATTGGTCACCAATCAAGAGAGAAAAGATCATTCAATTTTATTATCTTCAAATTCATGGTAAAAATTTAATTTCAGTTAATTTCATAAGATGAGCTCCAAATCGTCCAATCTAAGCAGTGATGACAGCGTACAATCTGACATAAAGACAGTCACAGACATACTACTCGACGCAGTCGAAGATATGACGACCAGCGGACAGGACAAGGACGCGACTACGTCCCATCGGAACGAGAAAGACAGCGAGCAGCATTCGAATTTGCATCAATTAGATGACTACGAAGGCAAAGAAATTACCAAACAGCTGTCGGATCCTGGTGTTAACATAGTGGATGATGCAGATACAGATTTTGAGTATTCACTGATTGAAGACCTGGAAGGGAATCCAGGATGGTCAGAATCTTCGGTAAAATTTTGAGCTTGTCAAAATTATTTACTTAAGGCTAAACTACGAAACAAATAGAACATGGTCATGTTTATTTCGATTTTTAAGTTATCTCATTACTACAGCAAAACGCAGTTGGCTTTGGCGATAGGAATTGCTGGCGAAAGTTTTGCAAATGTTAACTTTTAGAACAAAAACAAGAATGAAATTGCAGCTGTAAAATTTAGCTTGTACATATAACAATGGTTATGAGTCACGTAGTATAAGTTGGCGCGGGATACCAAGAATTCCCATCCCTATAGTTGCGATGAGTATAAATATTTGTTCCGCCATCTATCTAACTATATAAACTATAAATAAACCACTTTTTTTTCAAGTAAAATCTTTAGTTGCCGGGTAACAGTAGGAGAAAGGGATGTGGGGGTTCGTGTTTTAAATTGCATCTTTTGCAGTTTGGGTTTCAGCTCTTTTAATTTTCGGCTATAAAAGGACCCTCCACCTCAAAGCTAAAAAATGCACCTGCTCCAATATAAAATCGATAATGAAAAGCTCTTCACAGTACCCTTACAAATGAAGGGTCTTTTTGCAAAACTCGCATTTTCCAAAGTAAAACAAAGATATATAGTTTTCAACCCCTTCATCGCCGATTTCCTTTGACTTTACGATTGTCAAATGTCGCCAATATGAACGGTAAAGTAAGCTAAGAACTAAAATTTCCCCACACAGGACGAAACAACCATGGACGATGAAGTCGGCCTACTGCTATATCGATCATCCGATTACAACAGCGGTTCCTCGGACGAAGACATTTTTGCTGCGTTGGAAGACGCTCGAAACTTGGACGATGACGATTTTCTGCCTAGTGATCCGTCTGCAGAGGATGTAGCTGACGCGGACGAGGCAGCGCGTTTCGCGGCAGAGATCGAATTCTTGCGTTTGATGGGGTTGTTCGTGTTTGTGGAACCGGAACCTGAAGAGCAAGGTGCTGGGGATTCGGCATTCGATCCCGAGGAGCCGCCCCATCTAATGGATATAGATTGATTCTGAAATGCGCCTGTTGCCCGTCAGACTAACAGAAATTTGTAATATGCTGCTTTGCAAGTCAATCTTTTACTTCTATGTATGTCCTTTTAACTATTAGTTTAGACTTTAAATAAAAAAAAAGAGGGAGAGTGTTATTTACTGTAAATCAGGAAAATAAGCAAAAATACTTGCATACTCTAATTTAACACAAGATATTAACTCTTCGTTCACGATTAAACTATCCATCCATTCTATTAGAAACAAATACGGAATTTATACTTGTGGCGGTTCATCACACACGCAACCTCAATATGCCATTAACAACTAGGTGGCGCTGATTTACATCCACGTTCCTACCACTATTCCAGATTACAACGTTAATAGTAGTATATAAGCCGAGGTAACTCATCTCCACCTTGAGGATCCTTTTGGTAGACTCTGGGTTACTGAGGCCGCTACATACTGATAAAGTTTAAAGTAGTATGTAAAGAGAACATCCAATGAAAAAGATTACATTAACATTAAAGGAAACGAACTCATTTTGGCAATTTTAACCAATTTACACCTTTAGAGCTTAAATAATACAGGGTGATGCTAAGAAAAGGGCCCCGGTCTAGAGATAGGAATACGTTGAAATGCTTGGCAAAAAAACTCTTGAAGCCGCCTGAAAGCTTTCAAGTGGAAATAAAAAATTATTCAAGCGTGTAATGGTTTCACTTGAAAAACCTGTTTTTGCATTGGTTAGATTGGATTAGCATCACATTAGAGCTACTCATGGACTATTGGCCAGTTTAGATCGTAGTGCGTCAGTGTGAGTTGCGACTGTGCGAGTGTAAGTTGATCAATTCACAGGTGAAGATGAAAGTCACAGTACAGCAGATAGTGTTCATTGTAGAAAATTTTATTAAAACGAATTCGTGGGGAAAACGTGACCAGTTGTTTGTAGAAGAATTTAAATGTGTAAAAGAGCCTAAAAAGAGTGCTATGCAACAAATAGTTACGAAATGGCGTCAGCCAGGATCTGCTGTCAACATCTGCAAGTTCAAAAACATTCCGAAACGGGTCTGAAAACCAAATTCTGGGTATTGCAATCAATTTAGAATGTTTTGTATTAACAAACACAAAAAGGTCCGATTCTCTACGATAAATAACAACCGAAATAATCACTAGTGGAAACTTTTTTTTGATCAGCTCTACAAACCTTGTTTATATTTCATTTCAATTAGCCTTTCAAATCATAGCGTAGTGGCCGGTAAATAATTCGCCAAGCGTTTGTTTGGACTTAATATTGAAGCGATCAATGGCTTCATGTTAGCAAACCTGCTTTTGTATTGGTTTTTGACTTGGCAACATTTCTGTCGTATTCTTATCTCTACGTTGGGGACACTTTTATTTGCTTCACCCTGTATTAAGTCGAAAGGGTCTTTATATTGTAACTAATTTCTAGCATATTCAACGTATACAATGAGGAAACTATTAACCTTATTTCAGAATAATGCATTTGGCTCTTTCAAAAATTTCTGATAAAGGGCAGCCCTCAATCAAAAGTATTTTTAGCCTACTTTTCTTTTTTTAATTCGAAAGAATTAAAAAAAATGAAAAAGTAGGTATTTACATGCGGTCGATGTCCGTCTGTACCCCCCTTCCAAAATCGGTTCTAACAATCGGATCTTAAAATTTCTTTTTTTTGTTAGAAAGCTATGACCTCAGAGACCCAACTTTCATACTTTTTGTCCGCCTGTCTGTACGTCCGGACGGACATAAATCTACTATCTGTCGGCGAATTTCCCATTGAATTAGCATAGAAATTCAATTTTGAGTCATTTAAATCACTGTTGCCAAATTAACAATGGCATGAGAAACTTTTATTTAAAAATATTTGAAGCAAAATCATTTTTTCAGTAATCAGTTTCGAATGACGTCATAAAATGTAGCACAATGTGATTCTTTGAGTGTTCATTAATTGTTTACCAAGAAAGCGGTAAGGCATATTTTTTGCTTACAATTATGCTTAGTTTTAACTTACATTTCTTTTTTTTAATGTAGTTTGGAGTAGTTTCATTACTTTTGTTAGTAATAAATATTGAATTATTCTTTGATCTATACAAATAAATCGTGCAGACGATAAATTATATTAAGTTAATTTGAGAAAGAATATTAAGGAAAATAGTTGATTTTGGCTTTTAGAAGTTTGTTATAGCTGGATGCTGTGTTTGGCGATTTTTTTCCTAATGTGTATAAATCTAGTGTAGAAACGGTTGTTTATGATGTTTATGTTATTTACTGTTAAGAACCTAGTTGTTTCCCGATTAGAATTTCAGTAAGTATTTAAGTAACAGGAAATTAGGCTATTTTAGTTCTTTAAAACGTCTTGTTAAATTCCTATTTACTTCAAATTTTTTATTAACTCTTAACAAATGAAAGAGCCTTTTACCATCAACAAATTTTTTTAACAAAAACTCTTTTTTTGTGTGTTTAATTTCATTAAATTAGTATGCGTTGAATATTCTATTTATAATTGCTCTTATGCAAGGACAAGAGAGTAATTTCTTTTACTGTTCAAAAGTATTTAAATAAAATGCAGAGTAAATAGGGCTAAGTTTAAAAAGCAGTGACTTAGTCTGGTAAATGGTTCTTAGGATATGTTTATTTCAAACCAAGGCATAATAACTTAACAAGATCAATTTATTAAGGGAGAAGAGTAAAATCCATTACAATACTTTACAGCACCTCCATTTATAAAGCAATGGAATATAGGTCTTGTAGCCAGATCAGAGCCGACACTGTATGTTAGAACAAACAACACAGTTAAGTAGGGTTTGATATGGAGCAAGAGGCACCAACTGTTAATTTAAGACAAGAAACCGATCCATGTGTACATGAAAACTTCATCAAAAACAAACGAACAATATGCGAACAATTTCTTTTATTTCTCTAAGTCCATACACTATTTACTGACGCTGACCTTCCCCCCAGCAGAGGACTGGGACTCTCTCTGCGAAGCAGACCTCCTTCTCTTAACTTCCTCCGCCCTCTTCTCCTTGGCCTCCTTCGCTCTCTGGGCCAACAAGCGAGCATAGTCTGCGGCATCGTCCTTTCGCTTCTGGGCGCGCTTGCGTTTCAGTGCCAGGCGGTGGCGCTTGCGCTGGAGCATCACTGGTGTCACCAGACGCTGAATCTTGGGGGCTTTTGTTGTGGGTTTCTTGCCTAGTAGGGGGAGAAATGAGTTCAAATTTTATTGGGTTTAATGAACTTTATACAACTGTTTCTCAGATTTTGTGAAAAATTTGAATGATTCTGAAAAATTTAAAACAAAGTAATATCTTAACAAGTCTTAAAGTCCCAATCTTTTTACCAAAAAAAAAATTGTGTTATTTACAATAACAACGAGTGCAAGCATTTTAAATTTTATAACGAATGGATATTGAAGAGCTTAGTGGAAGTACGTGCCAAGTGACAAAAAGGTGAAACTGAGCTTTGAGGTAAAGTGAGAAATTAAGAATATATAGGGTTTTGTTTAAAAAACACATAGGGTATATATAGGATTTTTTTAAAACAACATATAGGACAATACAAATCCTCAAATAACTGCATACAGTTACCCATGGTGTCCACAGGGATAAAAGTTTTTACTTTTCCAGAAAAATGCAAGGAATAGAAATTGCTAAAATCGGAATCAAATAGATAAAGCGTTATAAGCCGAACCTTTATCTTTTTTGTTGAAACTAAAATTTTTATAAAATTCAAAACCCCAGCATAGAAAAAAAATGTCGACTAAAAGCTTCAAACCTAGATTTTTCCATTCAAGCTTTTCTTGCCATCACAAGCTCACCACCCAAGGACCCTTGATTAGAACCAATCAAACAAATATTCTGGTTGATCCAACTTAACCTGAACCGGAGCTACAAAAGTGATGACACTGTTCCGATAATGCAGAACTGACAATCATTATGAGGCGTGCGACATCATCGGTGAATTTCATGAAAATTACTAGGCAGCAAAATAAGTGAATCAGTTAGCTTTGTTGGATTGCACTGGAAGTAGGGTTAGCTGATATTTGAAGAGATCAAAGTGTAATCGAATCTTAATCAATCTACAAATTTTAATTAAATTTTACATCTTTATTACATAAATTTATTATTAAAGATTGTTTGTCATTGAAATTTAAGTTTTGTTTTTATTGATATGGACCGAGAAAGGTGGAGTTGAATTATCGTCGCACTACAGCTACACGAGGGCTATTGGTGACGGGCGTCGTAATTCAAAGCAATCAATTGAATTTTTGTCTTCAATTATATGGGTTATTGAGAAAAATGCTTTCGTTATCTATTGAAGTTAAGGATATTCCATAAATCACCACGTGCTTCAGCCAGTGCGGCGTCGGCAAGGCAGTGAAAACGAAAGAGGTGATTTTACACCCCACCCTTCTTCACCGGTTGTCTTCAGATTAGAGAAGTAATAGTGAGATATTGGCGTTAAGCTCATGTTTGGCGCGAAATGGCACCTTTGGAAATGTTCACCGATTTTTAAAAAACATCACGAAATTCCCCGACTTTTCCCAGATCGATTTAATTCCCTGACCCTGTATGACGTCACAAAGTCACGTGATCTGTCTGATCTCTGTGAAAAGTGCAGTGCTGATGCTAAAGTGGTTTAAAAAGTATGAACTTGGAAATAAATTTTTAAAAAACGGAATTCTGGCGTACCCCTTGAAAAGATTCACCCCTGCAGAAGGTAAAAAGTCTATTTAAATTCAAATTTGATACCCTTTAAAGGATGGAACAATATGTTCATTGACACGAAAATCTCAATTTCTTCATAAATGCCCCTTAGCTCGTTATTCCACCAAGCTCTTTAATTGAGTAAAGCTCTGTAAGCCGTCCTTTTTGGTTCATGCTCTGTAAGTCAATCCAAGCAACTTCTTTCCCTCCTTCAATTTCTTCAAAAGTTGCTTGAGTTTTATTAAAGAAATTGAAAGATGCAAATGATATATTCACTAACTCGTCCTACGAGAATCACAATTATTTCTGACAACAGTCACTATTTGTTACTCAGTTGCTAAGCATGTCATACAAGAACATGTACAGGGTGTTATACCCAAGAAAGAAAAAACCAACAATGAACGTTTAGGCAATGGATGCAAAGGCAGAGACAAAAAGGGGGGAGGGGGTATTCAAATGGCAGTTAAATCATGTGCAAGCCAGTACTTAGAAAATTGTTCCAGGAAGGATTGATTATCTAGCATCATGTTAAACATTTAGACATCTGTTTGCAATGTAAATTGGCACAAATGTGTGAATTATACTTAAGTTATGATTTATAAACTTTCATAGTTCCTCAATTCTCGCATATTGGAGATATAAACTTGGGGATCTAAATTTTCTTGCTTAATGTATTATAAAAGCGAAGTATAATGTAATTATAAAAGCAATGACTTCAAACCAGCCCTACGTTATCATTTAACTAAGACATTTACTCCTAGATAAGGGTATATTACAACACTGAAGGCAAATGCTAAAATTTGAATAAATCTTACGCCTAACTACCATCAGCAAATACTCTCTCCAAAAGAAAAAATATTATAAAATTTAACCATTACTAAACTGCTGCCTGGTTTCTTAACGCTCTGTTCAATAGGAAACACACAAGTACAACTAAATTATATAAAAGTTTCGCATAAAGAATGCCGACCCCAGTAGCAGAACTTTTAGAATGTGGCTGCAGCATGACGTTTTAAAGAAAAAAATTTGGCTGCAAGGAAAAAGATTCTACTAAAAATATTCTAAAATCAGAAACCTCAGTACTAGCGGAAGTAGAAAAACATTTCAAACGCAAACAAAAAGTATTTCAACATTCAAGCTGGTCTTGTGATAACGGACTCCGTGAATTGGAAATTATTTTGAGAGTTTCGGCAATTTGGCTGCAGACCCCAAATCGGGCTGCAGCATTGCTGCCGTGCTGCGCGGTTTCTGCTACCGGGATGCCGACATTTACAACTTCATTTTGAAATTTACCTTCTTTTTGTGCCAGGGGCCTTTTGACAACAAATTGACGCACATCATCATCCTTATTTAAGTGGAAGAGTTTCCTGATCTTGCTGGCTCTCTTGGGCCCAAGTCGTCGTGGAATGGTGGTGTCCGTAAGGCCGGGAATTTCTTGTTCACCTATAGAAGGGAAAACTCACTTTTTAAACTGTAAAACCACTAAAATGCACAAAAAAAAAATATAAAACAGGCTAATAAAACATATTTTAATATGATTAACAATATTAGCTTTTAAAAAGGTTTCTTTAAGTTACTAGTCTAACATAATATATTATAGTTTTCAATAAAAAATACATATTAAAATTGATTTGATTAAGAGAAAGCCCAATTAACCCTTTGGCTATTAACGGGACTCACTTGTCTTCACAAATGTGTAAAAATTACTGATAGGGTGAAAAGCACTTAAAAATTAGAATAAAAAAACATTTTTTGAAATTCGTAGTTAAAGCGTTAACATCACACAAACATTGGAGTACCAGTATACCAAGAAAATAATGTTTATTTCTCCAAACATAACTGTCGTTGAATCTGTGCAATTAATTAAAAAAGGGGGTTCAATTTCCACTACTGAAGGTCAAAAATATACATACTATACCAAAACTACAAATAACCATATTACTATTAAATTTAATCTAGAAAACAACTACAACTTACCTTTCCTTACAACCACCAAGCAGATAACACTCAAGTTAGCATCCACAATGCACCCCCTGACTGATTTGCGCTTCCTCTCACCGGTTCTTCGTGGTCTGTAGCAAGAGTGACCCTTTGACAACAGCAGCCTGACACGGCCAGTTGTGAGCACACCTTGTTTCATGGGAAAACCCTGCTTGTCATTGCCTCCACTGATGCGGACTACATAACCCTGGAAAGAAAATAGTGAGATTGCAATGATTAACAGGGTTTGAAATCAAAGGTCACTAGTCGAAAAATGCAATCAAATCCTATATTTTGCAACTTCAATAAAGGTGCTATTTAAATCGGACAGGCACCGTACACGCATTATGTGTACGGGTATAATTGCGCAGGATTGAGTCTTATTTGCAGTTTGGGTTCGGACCTTCACGGACGTCGTAGCTTAGTATTAGCATAAGCGGTTCGTAATCAAAAGGTCCCGGGTTCAAATTCCCTCTCGGCAGAAATACAAATGTTTTTTTCCTAAGATTTTTTTTATTTCACTCAGGAAGCTCACAGTTGTAAAGTTGTCCTGGAAAATTTACTTGCATTTATTAAGTTTTCATGAATTATTTAATTTTCTAATTTTTTTTAAGGCTCATTACAAATGGCTAGAACTGATGTTTTTTTAGAATTTTTTTCCCGTTCCACAAACGAGTGTTTAGGCTTACAATGTGCCCTACAATACTGCCCAATATTGGATTATAATGTTTTTTAGAGAAAATAAAATTGCACACGGCCCAAAAAGAGTAATTTCAACTTTCATGGGTTAATTTTAAGTTGACGGTGCTTCTGTCGCCAAGGGATTTGGCGCTTTTGTTGGGAGCGATAAACAATTTTTTTCGGTGATGCGGCATTTTCTGGTGAAATACGTTGTGGAATCTTTGTTGTGGCTAGGTGGCGCTGGTTATACTTGAGCGGATGTTAGGCGCGTGGGATTTTTTGTTCTAAATTAATTATTGTCCAATCGCTGGCGCTGGTGATATTTGCGCGGAATTTAGGTTGCGCGGATGATATGCGCGTGAGATTTATTTGTATTCTATAAATTACTTTTTGTTCTATCGTCATTTCGTGAGGTTTCGTTTTTCGTTTGGCTTTTGAACATCCGATTATTATGGATGGTGCTTATTTAAATTCGGAATTTTTTGCAAAACTAAATAAATTTATTTTTGATTTACTTTGTAAATTAAAAATTGCCCGGGGCCCCAAACGAGTGTTTAGGCTTTCAATGGGCCCTACAGTACTGCCCCATGTAGGATACTGATGTTTTTTTAGAGAAAAAAACATTGCCCGGAGCCCCAAACGAGTGTTTAGGCTTTCAATGGGCCCTACAGTACTGCCCCATGTAGGATACTGATGTTTTTTTAGAGAAAACAAAATTGCCCGGGGCCCCAAACGAGTGTTTAGGCTTTCAATGGGCCCTACAGTACTGCCCCATGTAGGATACTGATGTTTTTTTAGAGAGAAAAACATTGCCAGGAGCCCCGAACGCGTGCGTACTGGATTTCCACTCTTGTAGCTCTAGTGCGACGATAATTTAAACTAATCTAAATTGCCCGTAGCCCAAACGCGTGCGTACTGGATAACCATTCCTGTAGCCTTAGTGCGACGATTTTTCAAACGATATTAAACTGGAATCCCACTCGTGTAGCTCTAGTGCGACGAAAATTCAAACAAAACTAAACTGGATTGCAAGTACTAGCCCATTGTGTAGAATAAAGTTTGTTTTGTGTTGCCCAAAGCAAACCAAAACCCCCGAGTCTGGTCTATTTTTTCGAAAGTAACTAGGGTTACTGCATCGGCGTAAAGGAATCTGGCAATTGGGAAACATGCGAGTTTCGCCAAGTTGTTGTTTTTTAGGCCAAATCCCTTGGCGACAGAAGCACCGTCAACTTATTATTTACCCTTTCATGTACAATTCCCGTGCCTGTGCACACGATGTATACACGGTTCCAGTAAGCTAAGCATGCACAGTAGTTAATACCCGTACACCCAATGCGTGAAAGTGCCCTTGCGCGTAGCCTCTGCCTATTTAAATATCTTGCAGAAAATTATCTTTAAATTATAAATTCTCACAATTATCAATATCTGGTAATCGTAGATTCTTAAAATTTTGGAACTCCAGCTATCCCGAAAATGGGAAACTTGTACACTTTTCTCATGTTTTTTTTTCTAAGTCAGTAGCACAGATTGCTTATACACTTTCATCCAATTTCTAACACTGGGTATTAACTATACATTTGAGGTGGGTTTCACAGGGATGCCACAATATTCGGAAGACCAAATGTACTGACATACAAAGTTAACTGTTCACAATATAAAATATGCCTGATAACTGAAGTCTCTGTATGCAGCAATTTTATTGTAAACTTGTAGTCAAATTTTAGAAAATTCTCAAGATTCTTAAACTGGGAAACTCAGGTGATCCTAAAATCAAACTGACGATCCAAAACCACAACATCTATCAATTTTATAACCAGAAATCTTTAATGATTCTTAAATTGGGGAACTCCACCCCCCTTTTAATTTTGGGCGGTCAACAAATAATGCCGTTTGTCAGACATCATGCTGCAAGATCTTTCTGTAACTTCTCTAGAAACATGCAGAAAGCCTCCTATACTTGGATACTGAAAGCTTAAGTGGCATTCATTCAAGAGCAATTATCAATCCATGTGCAAACTTGATACAATAATAAAAGTGCAACAAAGCAAAGGTATGCACCAGCTATTTCTAAACAAATCACTAAGTCAACACTTCATTCAAACAAAATAAGATTTTAATACAGTTGTAGGTACATTAGAAATTCGTAATGAAAGATCATACTTAAAGTGTATATAACATAGGTAACTTTTAGATTACATACCTTCCATTCATCTCCCAAACCGTCGATTTCAACTTCATGTCCCATCCTTTTGTCGTAGAACATACGGACTTTCTTTTCATCGTCGATTTCGATGAGCTTCTGACAGCCAGTGGCGGGGTATGAAATATTCAACTAAAGAAGAAAACACAATTTGAATATCATACACATCAATACGTGTACCGATACCAAGCATTTAATTTAAGGAAACTAGACGCATTTTAGGAGTTTTACAATTATTATTTTCTCAAATAACTAATAAAAACATTGTACCTTCATTTTAGCGAAGTTATAGATTCATAAAACTTATAAATAAACACGAGGTCTCAGACTCAACGTAACGTAAGGAAAGAGCCGGACTTTTGTATCCGTTCCCATCTTGAACCAAGTAACATACAGCATCTTTTAAACTTTTTTAATAATTACAATAATAAATGCTTGATTCAAATACAGTTATATGACAACAATAATTTAATAATTTTTACTTACTTTCATGATTATTAAATTTACAAATACACTAGACACACATGAATTTTTGTTGGCTGAAGAAGTAAAGAAATCTCAACAACGTGAATGTTGCCACCATTAAAAAAGTTTGTAAGTAAACAAAACTCTATGTTTTTGTGGCTCAACAGCTAACTGAAATTCAAAATTTATATCATATAGTTAGTATCACTTTCTAAATTTCTCTTTTTTTACTACATTTTTAAAGACTTTTTCGGTTTTATTCGGTCTATATTGTGTTAATAAATAGTTAAATTGGCATGTTTAAAGTCTTGAGTCGTAACATAAATGCTAAATGAAATATAAATTCTTTTTTGAGCCCCGATTGGTGAATCAATGTTATGTTAAAACATAGAAACCAATAGAAGGAAAAGCAGACATGAAAACTTATAGGGTACGTCACTTGAAACAAGGCAATTGTGTGTTTTAAAATAGAGAAATTATTTTTAATTTTTGCCCTATAACAGATAGTTTATATTAAACAACATTTCGGTACCGTAGTCGGTTCAGCTGTGGGGTATTACGAGCCCGCCTCGTGCCAGAAGATAGCGGAATCGAATTGTGGAGATTCGGCAGATTTTCAGGATGAGAAAATCGGCGGCACGCATGTCAATTATTATGTGGCATGTAAAAGGTAACTTGAATACCCACTAGGCGCTTGGTATCCCTAGGAAAAATTAATTCTCGGCATTTTTAACCATCCAAAGAGAGCTCGAAAATTAATTACAATATTGTGCGTCAAAATTGGTAGTGAGATAGCCACCTACATGGGCTCTCAGTTCTGGGGAATATGCCGAGTATTCAATAGGTGTGATCCGCTGAAAAAGCAGTCCCATTAAAAAAAATAGTTACAATAAAAATATTTCAGTACTGGGAGAAGGTATAGAATTGTTGATTCCGTATCTATGTACTTAATCGTGTTATATTTGTATGGATATTAAATAAATAAAAATGTCATGCTGATTTTGAGTTTTGACCTGGAATAGCCATGAAGGCTTAGAAACCCAAAGTCCCTTTATAAACGATTTTTTTTTTCAAACAATATATGGATGTGAGAAGTTTTTTTTTTTTTTTTAAATTACCGTAAATAACGCTTCAATTTTTTTCACGACCTATAATTTATTCAATGCTTCCTTGCTGGTCTTATAAACAACAATAACAGTTTAAGTTATGACATAACTGCTATAAATACACTATTATGTAGCTGCCGGCCAACAATCACCCTCTACATCGAGTGGAGAATTTACTATACAGAAAGTAATATGTACAGCAAACGAATTCAGTGCAAGCCTCAAGAATCCCAGCCTCCATCAAATTTTTCAAAATAAACAACCGTACATTTTTACCATGGAGTGAAAATTGCATTTCTTTCACACTATCCCTTCAACAGATATAACTTGGCTCCAAGCTTTATACTAATTTACTGCTATGGACATGGTTATGAAATGTGTACTGCCAAAATGACAATTGTCAATGGCAGTACACATTTCAAAATTACCTGGGAACATTTTCTTCTGAGAAATTCAATGGTTACGAAAGGGAAAAAAACTAAGAACTTGTGTTTAGAACAAAGATAGTCTAAAAGTCACCCACCATAAAACATTGTTTACCTGTTTTTTTTATGTGTCATGCAACACTGTAAAAGGATCTTGTTAACTGTAGTGTGCTTTAAACTAATTAAAAATTAATTGTAATATAATCAGGCATTTCACCACCAAGTAGCTTTTCCAAGTAAAAAAAAATTAAGAGTTCAGTTTGGCCAAGTCACCTCAATGGATGCATTGTCTTATCCAACAAATATTGTCTTGAACGAGACACCCGAAATCAGTTCCAGATAGATTATAAATTATTTTTGTTTCAAAGGTTTGTTTTTCACTCATCCATAGCTAGTGTGTTATATTATAAAAGTAGTACTATAAAGTTGTTATAGAATAATTAAACTTTTCTAACATAGATTGCAATACCCCTTGCACAAAAAAAATGTATCTTGCAGAGATTTTTCCGAAGAATTATCAGGGAATTTACTGGTTCTGTCATCACTTTTGTAATAACTAAAAAATAATAATAAAAGTAATTAAAGTTTTAAAAACATTTTGTATTGTTTCTGGGGAATCTTTCTTGTACTGCTTTTTCTAGTTTCCCATCATACAAGGAAAAGCAAAGCTTCTGCCATTTAAATTAAAAGGAAGAAGCTTGACTGTCTGACGTACAGTACAGCATGATCATGTTAAATATATGAATACCTACGAAAGTACAAATTCTAAAAACGTAAAATTTAATTTTTCATTTAACTTTGAAAGTAAAGTACAATTGTACACGTAAAACAAAATATTTTTTGCCACACGTTAATATTTCTAGGAAGTATGAACTGGTGTTAAATAAAATACACGCACAACTCAATTTGATGTTTCCACAGAATTTATTATTGTTTTCAGATATGTACACAAGTAAGGTGAGATGGGTTGATGCTATGAAAATTCTCAATTAACTTCCATAAGTCTTTCTGGTTGGTCTTCTTCCATTGTTTCGAGATTGAATTCTTCTTCCTTTGTCTGTAATTTGCTTGTAGCTGAAATGGAAAGAAAAATTGTTGAATAAGCAACACTACCTACTAAAATCTTTTTTTAAAAAAATAATAGCATTTGTCAATTTGTGCTACAAACTTGATTGAAAGTTGTCAACGAAAACTAAAAAGTAGAAAAATGTCTCCAATATCATAGAAAAATTAAAAGATGGTAGCTCTATAATAATCAAAAAGGGTAGAACATGATTTCTCTCACTCTCTAGTACTTAAGGGGAGACTATTACTATTTAGCTCCTGGTACCTCAGCTCCAAGACTCGTAATTAAGGGGGGCGATACATGTAACCACCCGAATTTTGATCGTTTTTCAGAGACGTTATTAAAAGGGAAGAAATATATGAATCGTTTTAAAATTCAATATGTTTATACGTTAAAATTCAAAAATTAGATTTTTTTGTTTTAGTTTTTTCAAAATGGCCGCCGTAGTAACTCATTTCCCGAGACCCTCGCAGATAAAAGTATCAATCGGCAGGAATTCTAGCTACTCCAAAATTGATCTAACATCGAAATTTTTTATATGAAAATGTTCATAAAACTTACATCTTCTAGTTAAACCGATAAAAGATAAAAATTGAGAAATTGTAAATCTACAGGCCTCAGAATAAGAAAGTTTGATTTTTTACCCATTTTTTAAAGGTTTTTGGGTAAAAAAAATTGTAATTAAAAAAAAAAGAATTGGATTTTTTAGGTTCAACTAGAAAATAATACTATACAGAAGACGTATACCAAATTTTATAAGGATCGATTGAGAACTTTTTAAGTTGTCTTGCTCGACGATTAAAAAAAAGTAGATTTGAGATACACATGCTTAAAGTTTTGACAAAGCCCTCTAGCGCTGAGTTGAGGTGAAGCATTTAAATGAGTTTTTAATCAATAAATAATGCGAATTTCATTTTAAAAATGTGCAGGCATATTTTTGAAATGTTATTTTAACTATTTGATAAAATGGGTGCCAAGTATGCTTGTGAACTAAACACTGGGGGTTCCGCGTGAGGCTGACCACCTTATCGGGACATATGCCTAGCACCCCAGAATCCTAGGTTACGAAAGCTGAAATGGACAAGGCAGGCCTTGGCCCACTAATAGGCTGTTGCGCCAAGGAGTTTAGTTTTTTTATTTTAACTATATATGAAATAAAAAAAATCGAATTTTACATATATTGCCCCCCTTAAAGACAATGAGTCTTTTCTTGGAAATCCAATTCCTAATCATTGCCAAAGGTGACACCTTAGTTACTAGTGATGTAATACTCCAATATAAAGTATTTTTTATAAATATCCCTAAGAAAAACCAGTAAATATCATCCTTATAATTCAATACAGGGTACAAGTCACAATGGAAATTAATCACTCATGGATCAGACAAATTTTACTGATCTAAACTGAGCATAAATTCAGCTTTGAATCAAAAAATATTTGTATTTGAAATGTGGCACTCAGAATACTCAAGTTATTTCAGATAATAGAATTAAGAGCTGTTATCCTGAAAAATGAATTTACTGAACAAACAATTGAATTTAATTTTGTATATGGTAAAACAAGTAATCACAATTTACAGTAGAACATATGATATTCTAATTCTATCATCCAGAAACACCCCAAATCAGGACTATTTCGAGATTTCAGATTCATTTTAATAATTTTATCCATGAAAAAAAATGGAACCGTGTTAAAGATCGACACGACAAAACTTCGAAATTCAACTTTCATAATCCAAAATATTCAATATCCGGGTACTTTCCAATAATTTTCAAGGAAGCAATAAGTTTGAAAAATATATGTATATATATTTTCCAGAATAAGAAATTTAGGATGATAGAAAAGTGGACGTAACACTAAAATATTTTTTTTTAGAGAAACTTTAAATATCTATAGGATGCAGAGCGATTGAAATTCAAAATCCGCTGTTATAATTTGCTGAATCGTAGAAAAAACGATTTATATGTTTCATAAAAAGCATCATTGTAAGCTAGAATAATTAAAATGTTGAGAAGGTTTTTTATAAAGGCTAATCATTATTTGAACATTGGATGCAACAAGATTAAAATTTTCATTAGGTCATTGCAATTGCCAAAACAACATTGAGTGTTACATGTTTAGTAAGATTTTTTTTTCATATTAAAGAGAATGTGAAAAGTGCTTTGAAGGTGGCCGTCATGCTACTGATACAAAGAGATTAAAATTGATCTTTCCCCATGACTGCAATATTCATGCCACAATTAAAGTACTAATATTTTTTGATTATTTTGTGGTTATTTCGCCCAAAATCGGAAATCATACGTAATCTGGATAAATCTCATATCTGTAAACAAATCAGACCCGCTCACCCTGAATATGGGAAATTCGACCATACTTCCGAAAACAAATTTATGGATTAATATAGTTTTCTACTTTTAACATCAGGTGATACACAAGTTATTTATTATGTACAAGAATGATGTAAACATCCAGATCTTTCCCGGATATGACATTGTACAAACATAAAAGCTAGAAATAAATTTCTATTTCTGAAAAATAAAATTAAACCAAAGGCAATCTATAAAATAGAAAAAACATACCAGCAACAGATCGTATTAGACACATGTCTTGTTGCACTTCCTTCATGTCTCTCTCCTTGGCCAGCACCTTACCCTTCTTCAACCTAGGAAACATTAAAAATAAAATTGAGCTTCACTCTGGACAAAAATGACATACAACGCATGAAAGAGTTAGTATCTCTTAAGTAAGGACATTTAAGTGGGGAAAGTATCATGCAGCAATATACAGGCAAACTTGCTTACGAGAACAACTTGTTCGTAATGCCTGAAAATGTTTGGTCCCGGACTTTAATGTTATAATATCTTGCTTATACCAACAATTTTTAATGAACTCTTGGTTATAATGCAAAAAATATGTTTATATGATAATCAAAATGCCTTCTTAAAGAATTTTTTTAAAAAAAATATCTATTCCATTATTCAAATTTTATTCTTCAAATTATCTGAAAAGTCACAAATTTTGAAATTTATTTTCCAGTCCAAAAAACCCTTACACCTAACAAGGAGAAATTATACTTCTACTTATAGCACATAGTTAATATTTATTAAATAGATGGGTTGTTTTTATAACTAATTAATATGAGTACATAACACGCATTTTATATAATTTACCCGTTTATAATGTTAGAAATATAGCAGTCTCTTGAATGATGATAACTGAGTTATACTTTAGTTAATAACTTAAAACGGTTACAATTTACAAATAATGTAGGCCAGTGGTTCCCAACCAGTGGTACTGGTACGCGGGAAAATTTCAGGTGGTACACGTGAGTGATGCGAGAAACATGATGCTATTAATTTACTTCTTGGATCTTTAACTTCTGAATCGGATGTAAAACCAGAGTACCCTTTGATATTCCAGCAAGCTCTGTTATTTTTTATGCCATTTGTTACTAGTTACTTGTATGAGAGTGGATTTTCGAAACAAAAAAAAACTTTACATAAAAACATAATTGTACATTTTCTGTACATAAAAAAAATATAGAAGCAGAATAAGTGTTGAAGAGGACTTAACAGTAAAGATAAGTTCCATCACTCCTAATTTTGATATTTTAATCACAGGCAAATAACAACAAGTTTGGTAAAAGTATATTTTGTATGATGATTAATTTTTTGGTGAGTTTTTACTAATTTTTTATTTGTATGGTTTTAGACCTATGGGTAATAAATAAAACTGAAAATTTATACTATTTTAATCTTTTAATTTCTCCTTTATTATAAGCATGTTATAAATAAACAAATATATAACCATTAAATATTCTCAGGAATTAAATTTAAAAAGCCTTTGAACACTTTTTGAAGAGTTAATATTATACTTTTACTAAAATATTTAGGACTGGTGGTACGCCAAAATTTCTCAAAAAGTCAAGTGGTACGCAGGTGCAAAATGGTTGAGAACCCCTTTTGTAGGAAATAAAATGGTACCACGTTTCAAGCAACACTTTGAACTATGGGAGTGAAAATTAAGTATACAAATTAATAGGCACAATAGCTGCTTGTTTACTACATCCATCAGCTTGTGAAAATCATGCATGCAGTACAATTGAAAAAAATAATGTGCATGGAACTAGGAATTTTATTTAATGAAATTTTAGACTGTATCCCTTCCTGTTTCTCACAACTCAAATTAATTCTTATATAATTTACTAAATGCAAAAAAAAAAGTTTTTCTTGATATGTTATTTCTAAATTCTAGAAAATTACAATCACACAGAATTTAAAACATAACATTGAACGTAAACATATAACTACCTTTGATTGATGAAACATGCCTCTCTTCTCTTACGAATTTCTGTCACCTTCTTCATAGTTTTAACTATAAAAAAAAGATTGAAATGAATATAGATATAGCAGGGTTGCAACGTTTAAAACACATTTTTTTTTTTAAATCTGCAGAAAGTGTTTATTGATTGTAAATGATTGACGTAAGCAATTATTAACATCCATGTCTCTTCATGGTAAAAAAAAAGTATTCCAAGTCAGTTTTTGTCAATAAATTTTAAACATTTAATGAACTTAAGAAGTGATTACACATGAAGTGACATCATGAAATCCTAACCAATGCAAATACGATGAACAACTTAAACTTTCAGAGTAAGAACAGGACAATCCTGTTGACATTACAGCAATATCTTGGGGCCTAAATTTTAAAAACATAGATGATAGTGTAATGAAAGTTCAAAATTAGCAATCTAATGTTGGAAGTTAATAAGACTGGTTAGCTTAACAACTATCTTTAAGGCACTTAAAATTTTTTTTCAATCACAATCAAAATATGCTATAAACCAAACAAAAAAAAGGAACACGACTATTCTAACCCTGATATCTAGCAAGCAAGCCACTGGCTTAAAAAAAAATTAAAAAATGCTACTTAATATTTTCTTTAGTAATTAACAAAAAACACATAAAAAATGCTTTAAAACTTTTTTTTTTTTAGCTCAGCGACATTTCGATAATCACATTTTCCGAACACTGTCTTAGCCTGCGAAACTCTACAAATTAACTTCATCAGCTTCAGGAAGCAGGCAACTTCAGTTAAGCATCCCCTTCTTTTGATTAGTGTACATGGTTATCAGAAATAGTTCAGAGCAAGTTGCTTTTTTTACACAGCAATTATGAAAGAAAACCCAACATGCTATTTTTTACTATATAAATTAATTAAAATACTATTTTGGTCAAATCCTAGTTGCTGGAGCAGCGACTTTTTTTTTAGCTTGGCGACATTTCGATAATCACATTTTCCGAACACTGTCCTAGCCTGCGAAACTCTTACAAATTAACTTGATCAGCTTCTGGAAGCAGGCAACGTTAATTAAGCATCCCCTTCTTTTGATTATTGTACATGGTTGCCAGAAACAGTTATTTAACGCCTTTAAAAAACTTACCAACTTTCGTATTTTATCGCCGGGCCAGCGACTAGGATTTAACCATTGTTTTTTAATCATTTGTTAGTAAACGGTTTTGGGTCAATTCATTCCATGTAACTGTAGTGTAAGTCACAATTTAAGAGGCGATTAAAAGCTTATTAAATTTGAAAAATAAATCAAATTCAATAAAGCCTGTCACATAATTTAGTTTAAATAAGTGTAGATCAGCTATTCCACTAAACTTTTTTCATTTAATAATGGAACACCTAGCGTATTCAGGCCAGAATGCTATTTGCAACTTTGGCGTTCGTGAAAAAGTAAACACAGGTTGCTATAGTTAGAAGTATTTTACGAAATATTTATATTAATTCCGGTACGGCATCAGTAAATTCACTTTAAAAAAAATATTATTTTAATTTTTAACATCAATATTTGGTTCCAAACAATGAAAATTATTAAGATTAATTCATTAGAATAATAATTACGTGGCTCGTTACTTGTTTGTTTTGTTTCATAGCTGGTTTATTGCTTCTCTATATGCGGCTTATTCTGCTTACGGAGTGGTGTCGGTAGCGTGAGGGAATAGTTTCACATGATGTTTTGTTTTTATCATGTCTTGAAAGCCCAGTAATGTTTTAATGGTCGAAACTTAAAATGTTGTACGCCATATACGTTACGAAATTATCCCGTCTGCGCCGCAAGTTGTGAAACTCGGAAATCTTTCGACTCCCTCCGGGCCGTCGATTGTGGCTACTCGGCAATCCTCCGGGCCGTCGACTGTGGCCACTCGAGCCGTTATATCCTTCAAAAGACCGCTGGTGTCGATTGTGGCAACTAGACATGTGAAACTACATTGTGATTATAATTTATTTAAAAAAAGTTGTTAATAAGTTAAATTATTATTGGCCTGCGGCCGATTATAATAAAATCCAAACCAAACCTTACACACCTTTCGAACACATACTCACCTGCACAAAAACCGGAATTTTCAAAATAAACCCATTTCACGCTTTACTATTGTTTACATAATTCTTGTACGCTGTATTTTCAACCAAACCAACTTAAAAGTAAATTAGTTTGCAAGATTCGGCAACAAGATTGATGTAAACATCCATTACGTTAAAAGTTGAACTGGAATGTTTACTAAATTAAGTACGTTTTCGCTACTTGTCTGCAAAGTTAAGCCGCCAAATCGAGACCGGCCTGAATACGCTAGCAGTACCTTAATAATAAAAGTTGTAATGATAATCACTTTTTACACATGTGACTTACACTACAGAAAGGACAACTATGCATGGAATTGCCCTTTTGAATTCTTTCATATTATTCTGGTGAACACATCATGTTTGGTTTATAATGCTTTTTTCTACTACTTAAAGGATTTAGCAATATGAAGCAATAAATAAGACAATATTAGAGTGGTCTATCTAAAATTCTGGTTTGAATAAGTCTACTTACTTGTTTCTTTCCATAATTCACGATTATATTGTACTGGAACATTACGCCTCTTTTCAAATTCAAAAGCAGGATCTACTGTAAGTTCTTTTCCAGCACCCTTTCTGAAAGCTTTGGTCCATTTCAGCTTTCTGGGATTTTTCTTTCTGTTGAACATTTTCCTGCATTTTGAACGACAAAATCTGAAAATCTAAAACACTTCAAGATTAGCCACGGCTTAAAGAAACCAGTATAAAATTTAATTTACCAAAAACAATTCACAACAAAAATATGAAAGTTAATTTTAAATAACACATGCAAAAGTCTTTTCGGGTTTTGAGATTTTTAAATGGAGCTTAACAGTCCGATCCAAAATATCCAGTTTTATAACAGTTTTTTTTTTACTTTCAGGTACAAATTTCACTTTTAAGTTAACAATATAAACATAACAGAAAACTAGCGTAATTTTGCCATTTGTCTCTGTACAACGAAGTAGGATTTCACCAGCTACTGTATGCCAAAGAAGAACACTATGAAGGATTCAAGTTTATTTACTTCAGCTTTAGTCAAGAAACTAAAAGTAGCTTTCGCGTCAAGAAAAAAATAACAAGGATAAAAATAGACTATTCATTTAAAGAATTTAAGTAAACACATTGCACAGACATGATACAAAAAAGAAATTTTACGAATAAACGATTGAAACAGGTTTCAGAGGATCCAGAGAAACACACTTACTTTGCAATCATTTCGGATAAATTGTATTCCGTGACCAGGATATACCGGAGAGGAACAAAAATAGCAATGTTCCACGCGCATATTAAAGGTAAATAACTTTTCTTAAAAGTATTAATTTATAAAAAATAGATATTACTGCAATAATGTTGTCATTGCAGCGTGGTGTTTTGCTTTTGTAAGATCATTTCGTTTCACTTCAGCTTTAGTTTATATTGCCGATATTCTTTAACCGAAATTTTAATGACGTCAAAAATATATTTGGTTGTTTTTCAGGTTCAACAATATTGCTTCACCTCGTGAATGGCAACAGCTCCAGCGGTCTTGTTTTCATTTTTGTCTGGAATTTCTTTTGTTTCGGTGTTCGCGAAAGTGAGTTTTCAAAATGCCAACTTCTTGCTGTTATGTTTGTTGTTCGGCTCATTTGTTAAAGAAAGCTTGCAGAAAGATAAGTTTTTTTTTCATCTAGACTCATTTTCTGGGGCGCAACTAGAAAAAAATTCTGGGGGGTTTCGATTTTTTATATAATTTTTCAATTAAAATTATCTTTAATTGAAATTATTTTTAATCAAAATTATTTAATTAAATTTTTTTTAAAAATAATTTTAATTAAAATGGTTTTTAATTAACATTATTTTAATTGAATTTTTTTAAAAATAAACATTTTAATTAACATTATTTTAAATAAAATTATTTTTTAATTAAATTTTCCATTGTAAATGCAGTATTTTACTAGTAATTTATTATTACTAATTACTATTTATTTACAAAAATAAGTTTTTTATTTTTAGTATTTATTTAAAATAAAAATTAAGTGCAATAAATAGGAAAAAATCAATTAATTATAGACTGTTTTTATTGAATATTTAACTACTTAGATTATTTAAATCACGTGATTTGTTGTACAGAAATTAAACGATAAGCTTCTAACATTAAACTTAATTATAAAAAGAGATGAGTGTAGAGATAAATTTAACATTTATTTAATTTGTAAAAATTTAAATGATAAAAATATACTAAATACAAAACTAATTTAACAAAAAATAATTTGTAAGAAATTAGTGAACACAATAACTTTTTAAACAGGTATTAGCAAAATATTTCAGGAAAGTTAAAAAAAATTGATTCACACAAATTTTTGAAGATATAAAATAGCTAACATATAAACAAGGCAAAACAATGACTGTATATGTTGAAAAACCACTTGAAAATTTGTAGAAACTATATATAATACAGTCCCTGTAATAGAGTCCCGTAAAATTTTTTGTTCTGATTAGATTTTTCAACAGAATCCAGTTAAATACATATATGGAAGTAAAAAAAACTTGGGTAGACATCACCATATGGTGGAAAAAGTTTTTTAGACGCCATTTTCCAAAATGGCGGACGCCGATTTTGTTTTGCACATATTTCGGCTTCTGTAACAGCCATACTCATTATTTAGACATCTAAATATATGTTTTTAAATACAAGGAACAAATTGAAGGAGTTTTTAAAGTTTCCTGACAATTATTTATCAACAAAAATAATATATTTTGGATTTTAAATAAAAAAAATATGTGAACCAAAGTGGAACATAAACAATATTTTATTTGGAGAGTAATAGTTACATGAAATAATTTATCTTTTACATTTTTCACCACATTTGCAGTATTCTGTGCATGTTAAATAGTTCAACTTACATTTACATCTGCTTGTAGAACATGCCGTACAGCGGCATTGTATTAGAAGTTTACATGGCATTTTGTTTAGGCACAAATCAGGCTTTAGAACACCATTTGCATCTTTGTACCATCCATATTTAGTCTGCTGCAGGCTTGTATTAGGAAAATAGCTTTGTGATAGGTTTAAGCATTCTCGCAAAACCAGGAAGCATCGTAGGATATGTCCATTTCTGCCAACCAAACTGCCTTCAGATTGCTGAGGCTGTGTGGAACACACACGGTCACATCTAATACCTCAACCTATCCATAGACAAGACAACAACAACAACGGCATATCGTTAAAACGTTCCTGTACTCATAGTTCCCGTTTAGGCTATATCAAAGGTACGTGGGTTCAATGGCGAAAATAACAGTTGAAAGAACCAAGAGTTGTGTGTTGGCCTCGTAATTAACCATGCCACCCAAATTCCAAAACTAAAGTTGTAAATAGATATGATATTTTATGAATCATTTATATTATGACGGTCAGTGCCGAAGAGAAAGATGCCAAACATACCGTCCCGTCATACTTATAAACCACAGGATGAAGTGGAAAGAACCTGCGTAGCACCAATTCCAAATAAGCAAAAGGGTATTGGACAGCTAACAAATTTAACGGGCAAAGCCTACTACGGATCGCTAATATTTGCCTCGAATTTCTGGAGAAGGAGGAGATAAAGAGTTTTAAAGAGCTAAGCTACCGAAATTTTGGCGACAACTGTTGCTTTTAAACAGAAGTACATAAAAGCCTGATTTAATAAAACCGAAACAATTGGTATATGCATTTTTGTTATTAATTGTACAAAATATCCAGGACAACTGGAGGAATAGATTACTACGCTGATAAATTGGAAATTGAAAAAAGGGTCTACAGTGACGTGAAATATTGTCTTCTACACAAACAAACCAATGCTCCGCTTCCTTCGAATTGTCCATTGATATTGCAGAACTTTAAAACTGTTACTACATTTTAGTATAGATATTGTATAGATTTATTTGGTGTGTTACAGAGTTTAATGTGAACTATGCACAATTGCACATATCAACACACAAAATATGCTTCTTGTTCTACTATGCAACAAATTTACTCAAATATATACATCAAATATATATAATATATCTTATGTCTAAGATCACTTTTTAAAAAGCATTTTTTATTACGGCAAATTGGTATACTTGGAAACAAACCAAGGGCCAAAAATTCTTTGTTTACACAAACTGTTAGATCGTAAACAGACATACCGAATGCACGTTAAAAAAAAGTTCGAAGCTAAAAACAAAAACTTCATTCTAAGAATAAATTGCATATTCGAGAATTATCATCGGAGAAAAACAATTTTTCTACTTTGAAATGTGGAAATACATACTAAAAAACTAATTCAATAACTCAGACACAAAAATGGAAAATCGTGAAAAAGAGCGAAGTATAAATTATTTGTCTTATTTCTGTCCAATTGATCGTATAAAATGGCAATATATGTAAGAGAAGAAAATAGCTAAGTGAATTGAAAGGATACAGATTCTACAAGATATGGAAAATAAAAAATAAAAATTTATGTTTCATTTTTATGTGACCATGACATCTATTTCTTATAGTAAAGCTGAAATTGTTGAAATAAATCCGGTGTGGAACGGTTTGAGGTATTAAATTTGTGTTTCGACAAAAACCTTGAGTTTGATGCTATTCTTAAAAGTGTCTTACACTGCTATACAGAAAAAATCTTATCAAGGAAAACATTTATTGAAAACAATAACGGCAGACGCGTACCACAAAACTACCAGAGAAGACAAATATTAGGGTGTAAGGTTAATTCCATGTAAATACATACCACAAGTGAATTTTAAAAATATTTTTTTTCCAGTTGAAAATTTTATATGTAATTTAGAAAAGTTTGAATTGTACAGATTTTACGATCAAAAACTATTATTGTTTTTATCTGTGGTAACACTGAAGTTTCAAAGTGGCTGCTTTTTTTGAAAGCATGGTTTATAGTTTTTCATCATTTTGAATTCTTAAATTTTAAGTTAAGTATCATTTTTTATCAGATTTTTCAGTAAAATTACTAAAATACACTATAATAACTATCTTAAAAACACATTTTTAATAGGCAATTATAAATAAAAATTTCTTATTTAGAAAGATACAAATCCCCTGTTTTGGATGTAGTGTAAGTCACGAAAACATATGAAAGTTTCTCTAACTATTTAAAATAAAGCTTTGCTTAAAATTTTTTAAGATATTTTCTTTTTATTAGACCTATGTGTAATTCTACATCTTTAAAATTTAAAATAAAAAGCATTTTCTCGATTTATAAAACCTTTTAACTTTGTAGTGTCAATCACAACGTAATATTAGTCACAACTTCTGTTTGATTTATCTGTTGTAGATAACTATAATATTTGTAGATTACTTATAATTTGTAAAATTTGATTTAAGATGGCTAAATCAGCAGCTGAAAGAAAGAGAGAGAGAGAGAGCAAAGAGAAAGACTTTAAGTTGGGATAAATTTCAAAACTTTAAAGAAAATGAAAGCAAAAACCACTTTAAGGACAACACTTCAATTAAAAGTATTCCACCTCTATTGCAATGCTCCAACCGTTTGACAATATTGAGTGTAATTCTCTTCCACCAGTCATCGTCATCTTTGACTTCAGTCATGGTAAAGGACCAATTGATGGACTTATTGATGGATGATACAATGAAGAGGGGATAAAATAAGTCACACTTTCCAGGAAAATTGACCCACATTCTGCTGAAGATTTCTTCACTTTGCATAAGAAATCTGCGCAAACATAACACTATTGTAGTTTTTGCTCATCAAAAGGAAAACAAATATTTCCGATTCCTGACACTCAATAATTGCAGTGTTTTTTAAAATTAAACAAATACCTACTTAAAATTGCCAATATTTCATTATATACCCCAAAACATTACACGACAGGAACAAATGGAAATATTGTAAAAGTAAATACCTCCCAACAAAATTCTGAAAACGAATTTGATGCTGGAAATCGGGCTTCAGTTCTTTTTGCAGGAAATATTATCATTAAATATTTTTTGGGGCAAATGTTAAGTAAAGCTGCTTATTCAATAAAAGTGAAACATCTGCAATGGTAGGGAAGTCTTTTGCGTGGCCTGAGAAGGAAGATTTTTCAGACGTTGCTATTAAAGAAGGAATTAAGAAATTACCGGAAAACAACTTTGGATGTTGTGTAACTTTTACTAACCTGTGTTTTTACCATGTATTCAATTCTTTACTTACCAGGTTCAAAATTATTTATATATGTTATGTTATTATCACCTTAATTTCCATATTTGTGATAAAATTCACATAATGTAGTGTAAGTCACAAATTGAATGTAGTGTAAGTCACGCACAAAATTGTTAATACATTATTTTCTTTGAGATTTCAACATTTGTTTGTGATTAATTTTTTTAGCTTTAAACCTTATGCTTAAAATAAGCACTGGTAGAATGTTGATTTACTGCACTATGAAGAAGAAATTAGAGTTTTAAATGATAACCAAAAGTCGACTTCTTTTCATGTAAGTTTAAGTCACATCATGACATTTTGATTATTTTTTAGTGTAAAATACTAAATGAAAATTGTTTTTACAGGTTGCTAAAAATACTATATGTTCAGGAGTAAACTGACAATATTTTTTTAAAAATAAATATTGATAATTATGAACTATGCAAACAATATTTGTTAAATCGTCAAATGTAGTGTAAGTCACGCGTAGAAGTGCTCGTAAAAGTTACAACGTTTATAGATTAGTTTCAGCTAAATACACCATATTTTCTACTCACTTTGAGCCCACTGAAATAACAAATATAGTTCTTTTTTAACACTTTTTATGAATAAGCGTCGTTTTTTAGTAAAATTTTTTGGACCGTTAGGATTTGGCCAGTGTGACGCAAGAAATAAATAAATCGAAAACTCCCGATAAAATCAAGCAAATTCTATTTTTAACCAACATATGTGAATTAAAAAAAAGTAGGTTTGCAACAATAACTGTTATTAGAACCACTACCAAGTACCACACACTACACACATTACAAAGAAAATCGACAAACACGGCCTTTAGCTAGCTCTAATTTAAACCTTCAAACGTCAATATTAGCCAATTTCATTAAATTTCTTTCGCAGACTTAACTAATATACTTTATCGTTTGCTAAATTTGTTTGAAGTTTAAAGAAGAATTATGTAATCTTTTCTGCTCTGAAAATGGAAGCAAAACTTATCATAGCATTAGTTTTCTTTATATTTTTCAAAATAAAAAGAAAGAAAAACGCGTTTTCGTAAAAAATTAGGTATGTTGCAGACTCAAATTTTTCTGATTGATCACAAGGAAGCAAATATTTCTGATTAAAAACAGAAGCAAAAAAGCCCAACAATATTATCTGAAAAAAACATTAAAATAAGCTAAGTAGTTTCTGCAACCCACATGACTTGGGAGTTGGGGATAGATGTGGGTCACCAAGTTCTGATTGGTCCGTTCTCTGGTTACAGGTCAGGCGACAATTATATATTACTTTAAATGGCTTATATTAAATAATAATCCCAAAATTCAAAATATGCTATATGCAGCACGTTACCATAAAAATATCCCTAAATATGAACCTACAGCCAGCTTAATTCCTCTCATAAGTTCCAGTTAAACCACAATTGTATAATAATGTTATTTCAAGCCAAAATCTCAATTTTGTGGTATAAAAACAATATTTCACGTATTTGGGCGGTTATATGGCAATAATTTGGCGAGATTGACGACAAATTTGGTAATAAAATGAAGATGATACAAAAGTCCCATAAAACTAGCTCTATAGAGTGATGACTGGGGAACGACCAATCTGTATAAAAATCGTTAAAAAACACTTTCGGAAAATTGACGACATTGGTGAGCTTGTCTTAATTTTCGGTGCTGTATTTACTCATTTTGCGCGTTTCGGTCGTGAAAATATAAGAAAAAAACCCCAACTTTAACGTAAAGCTGGATACCGTAGCCTTTTATAATTGATTTTATTACTATACTAAAACGCGATCATGAGAAGTTAAATCCTATAAAAACAAACCGGTGTTGTTTACTTTAAGCTCACGTGCCTCGCTGTCTGCCATACACGGGGTTAAACTTTCCAACAGAGTGTTCTAACACGGTTCTAACTGGTTTCATGGGCCGAGTGGTTTGAACCTTTACGCTAACAGTCCGCGCGCTGTAACGGGTGCGGGTTCGATTTCCGCCTTCACCCTGGGTGTAATTTTCTTTCTCTGTGACAGTAAAAAATTCTTTCTGCGTCTGTCTTACTTAACGAAGGCAAACATAAGCGGGTCTCTGATCAAGCACGCAAGCCGGAATATATATGTACCTACCCCCCCCCCCCCCAACTGGTTTCATACATTCATCGAAATCCAACAAATAAAGTCGTAAAATCGCTGTTGATAAAATCTTTGCTAGATTGCAAACATTTTTAAAGCATTGCATTAAGATGGAATATTTTTGCTGAATATTACAGTCATTGTTGAATTATGTTTGATAAAAAAAATCGAGTAAAGCTTAAATTACATTTAATATTTTTTTTTATTTATTATGAGATATTTCTCTATCTGTAACGCAATAATTACTTTCAATTATCTAGTATTAAATATAAGGTAATGAAAGTATTGCGAAGAGGTCGAACATTCGAAATGAAGATTTTGTGTTTCCGACACGTTCTGCTATGCTTACAAGGTATGGTACTGATTCTAAAATAAGTGGTTTTAGAAGAGTGGTTCGTCTGTCATTCTTTCTATTTGAAACTTACTGTACAGCTCGAAACTTAACCCTTTCAGTCCCAGTGATATATATATATTATATATATATATATATATATATATAATATATATATATATATTATATATATATATATATATATATAATATATATATATATATATATATATATATATATATATATATATATATATATATATATATATATATATATATATATATATATATATATATATATATATATATATATATAATATATATATATATATATATATATATATATATATATATATATATATATATATATATATATATATATATATATATATATATTATATATATATATATATATATATATATATTATATATATATATATTATATATATATATATATATATATATATATTATGATGATGCAGTAACAGTATAGATGCAAAATAAGTGCTACATATAAGAGTCGTACTATATAGCACTTAAAACGTTTAATCCAAAATACCTCTAAAAAGGTGGTTATTTAAGTAAATTATAAATAAAATTGTATTTAAGTTGCCTAAAACAATTACTTATTGTTAATTACGTAAATATTTTACTCATTTTAGAAAATGTTGTTTTTAGAGTGTATTATTCCATAAAAAAAACCACCAACAAGTTACTAGGATATTTGACACCAAAAAATAGTCATATTATTCATTTATGGAAAAATCATCCTTGTACGTCTTTGGCCATCAGTAACAGAAGTCTCCATATTCTTCTGTTAATGCTGAATGCAGAACATCTGCTAAGAGAAATGAAAAGACACGAAAACTGTCTAAGAAGTGTCTGTGTTTCTGTTACGAGTTTCATTGATCATTGTCCTTGCTATTTTTGTTTTCAGTCAGTACCTGGCTGAATTATAATGCATTTTATTCATATTTAATATTTTAATGCAAAAGGATTAGGTTGTTCAAAGTGTTCTGGGCTTGTAATAGTTAAGCCTTCATCTGACTTAAAATGGAAAAACTGCCTCTCATTAAAAAGAAGTAAGGACTTACAAAAAGTTCATACCTTATGCTTTTTATCTTCTTTTTTCAAATAAAATCCTATTCTGCCATTTTAGCAAAAATGTTCAATTTAATTATGCATGAAGTTTATTTTATAGTCGTTATTTTTTAGTAATTTATTTTATATAATTAACTAAATTTAATATGCTAAAATACTAAAGTATAAATCTTAGTAGTGAAACAATAAACGCAACTTCCTCGAATGTTTATTCTAAAATTAGTTCAAACCATAGTTTCTAAATTGGTTCTTCTTTGCCGCAAAAGTAAATAAATAATTTAATAAAAAAATTAGTATGAAACATTCATATTTTGGAACTATAAATTCTTAATATAGACATGCCTTTTTTCCCAAAGCTGATTTTCTTCGGATGGTTACAACTTTTTTTCTTTTAAAAAACACACTTATAATATTTAGATAATCGGTACTATTTTCGATTTTGACAAAGACTTAAACAAAAACAGAGTGGAAAAGTGAAATTAAAAAAATTTCAGTAAATTTATTAAAAATATAGGTGAAAAACTATTTGTGCTTTGTTTTGACGTTATTATTTTTAATCATTTATATTAGTAACAATTTATGTTAGAAAATAAGTTTAAATGTTACTTGACGTATTCGAAAAATGCAACAGATGCAACAGAAAACGATGAACATTTAAACAGGTCTACGTTTCTTTATCAAACCTAGTACACTGTAAATTTTTTTTTTTTAATTTTATAGAAAAATACCATATATTTACATAAACATTCTAATATTTTCTTTTAACAAATTTTTTCTGAAAAAATCTATTGTCTTTGGTAAAAACAGTTTTTTTTCTGTTTTTAATGGCTTAAAGTGTATTTAACTGCAATCGAATAGCCATTTCAACTGTTTGTGTTTGTTGTTAAAAATTATTTGTTTAAAATAAACAGATTATTTATGTAAAACTTGCCGTATTTTTCTTGCTCACCAGCTGACGGTTTTTTTTTGTAAAAATAACAGTGTGCAATAAAATCGAACAAGAAAACAAGGATGATTTTTTTTAAACACGCATTGTTTTTGACATCATTCCTACACATAAAACTGCAACGCGGGTTCGATATTTACCCAGCCTTTACACTTAGAGATCTCCAATAATCTATGTAGTAAACTATATAAGCAACGAGTAAAAAGTGATAGGGAAAACCAAAAAATTGTAGTATGGTAGTTTACACGTGATTTTTGACGCGAGTTTCTAAAGTAAAAATCATTTTATTGTTTTCAATTCTTGTATAGCAGTCTATTATAAAATAAATCGTTGCCAAAGAGGTTTACATCGGATGAGGTAATTAGTTTTAAGGTTTTATATAGTTTAAATACATATAAACAACAAATAAAAACAAGATAAAAGTAAAATTTTGCTATCTCTCTAGTTACTGGCATATATAACCGAAAAACAAAAATAATAAAGAATTGGGCTCTATTTTAAATTTCTTCAAATAACATTAAAAAATTGATTTCAGACAAAAAAGTTGATCTAAGTTTTATGGCCATTGAATTATTATATTACTATTGAACTTATATTGAAATACTACTTATGTTGAAAAGAATAATTATGCAAATCTAAACCAGACAACATAAAAATTGATTGTCCACAGACTTAAAAACATTTTTACTCTAGCTTCATTGAAGAAATATTTTGAAAACAACAACATATAGTCTCTAATAGTTGATGGGTTTTTGGTTGATTTGCATGCACGAAATATTCAAATTTTCTAATTTATTCTCAGCCAAATGAAAAAGAAAACATACTGTAATTACCCCATGCAAGATAATGTGCGCATAATTGTTGAACTCAAAGATAATAAACATTAAATTAATTGTTTTTAGTGCTTTTACACATCTGAGCTTATACGAGCATTTTCCTCATTGAGAAAGAAAATGCCATCGGCAAACAGCTATAGCTACCTTTGTATCTTGTTATTACGATTGACTTGTTACTACGTTGAGCCGCGGTAGCTCAGTCGTGTGAAGCGTCGTGCTCGCTTCGGAAGGGTTGTGGGTTCTGTCCTCGGCGGTGCTCGCAATTCTGATGGTTGCTGGGTCGGCGCTTGTATTCGACTAAAGACCGCCGTGTTGCTAATGGTGGCTGGGGCACGCTAAATATGTCGTGGTCACAAAGTCCTCCATGTTCCCATACCAAATTAATACCTCTGGGGGTACCAGATCAGGGGGTTATCGGCTTTTGATCTGGATCAAAATTCCGATATGTGAGTGAGAATGGATGTGTGAAAGGGACCTGCCTGTAAAACGGATGTGTCATGCTGCGAGCAAAAGTCGGACTTCCTCCCTTGTGGCGCTCAATAAAAACGGAAGCCGCCCCACTTCGCCTTAAAATCGGGTAGTTCTCTACTCCGGGCTCGGTTACCGAGTGGCATTAGAAACAACAACAACAACGATTAAATATACTGGAAATAACGTCATTTACGAAATGAATATGACGTTATTATCTTGGAAATTAATTAAATTGAATTAATTAAGTGAATGCAGATAAATTTGGGTAAATATTAACTTTTATGTTTGTTGTTGCAATTTTATGCTTGTTCTGAAAAATTAGCACTTTAAATCATCAAGTACATTTTTGGTTTTGTTTTTTCACTACAGAGAGAATTTTGAGGCAGAAATTTCATTTTATTAAAGTTTAGTTTGTGAAAAATCGATTTAAATAGTAGCTGATAATATGAGTTCAAAGAAGTGTTTTCAGAATATATCAGTAACCTTTTCAAAAATTTAGAAATAATCCTACATAAAGCCAGCCCTAGAAATGTTCAAAAAAAGTAGGGTGACACGGAGTAATTATTGGACAAAAATCAAACTTTTACCATAGCTCCCACATTTATGTAATTTTCTAACCAATATATTTTATTGTAATGAATATTAGATATATCTGTCGGGTACCATTGTTGAAGTTTACCATTTCCTCTGTAGAAGTTGAAAAAATAAATAAACATGTGTCCAAAAAGTACCCCGCCAATTGGGGTAATTATTGGACAGTAGTTTTCAATCTATTCTATACAGTATTTAGACCAGCTACAAGGGTAAATTGTGTGACATGGTGTGTACTATATTACTGTGTATTTGATAATTATTTAACACCCCCCACATGGCTTCTGTAAAAAATGTATAACAGTGAAATCTAGTAGAAATTACCAAACATTTAAATTTCTACTTTTCCACGTTCAAACGTTGCGTAGATGGTGTTTCTTAAAAACACAAACTATACCAAGTAAATTTTAGCATATTGCGTTACTGTCTGTCTTACCCCATAGCATTTCCAACAATTTCCCCGCTTTGTCCATTAATTACTCAGTAACTAAATATGCATGTAATAATGTTACTATTCATCCTACAATGGTGTTTTTCAGCACAAAACACCTTCATAAACATATCTAAAACTGATCATTACAAAATTCCAGATCGTGTAATAGAAAACAAAATTATACACAATTCGGCATCGATCGAACAAAAGTTTAAACCCTTTTTTTTTCAAGCTCTTTGGGTTATTAATATATCTTTTGAGAAAAAGTACTTATCTAATCCCAATAATTAATCATATCATTGCTGGATATGCAATTAACAAATTGTGGTTTGTTAGACGCAATAAGTTATGATGCATTATGGTTGTTGCGCCCTGGCCAATAATTACCCTTGGTCACCCGACATACAGAAACAAAACTTTTAAGCGGGGTGGCGAACTCACTTCACTCTCACTTTTTCACTTTTCTCTCACGGGTTGCTTAGAGTGGTATCTGCTAGATTCGATCCACCGACCTCATGGTTTACTCTTTACACCATTCCAAAACTGCGCGCCATGCTTCGGGTCCATGGGTGCTTGTTGATTACGATGTATCATATTGACTTGTTCAAAAGCATTTGCGTTAGAATAGTTAAATTGTGTTTCTGGGGAAAGCCTGAAAATCTCAGGAGCTTATCCAGAAGCTATGTAAACTTGTAAACACCAGGAAAGTATTTCGTAAAATTAGCGAAAAGTTATGGTATTTTTTATCGTGTAGAGTGGAGACCGATATATTGTTAGACAATACCTGATATAAAAAATAAATTTCGAATATCTTTTGATATTCACAGCGGATTTTGGAATCGAACAACAACTAAACAACCTTGAATACTACTATTATTTAATGGAGCTACAGATATATTTTTTCAAACTTGAATGCGTCATATTCTTAGAGGAAAATAACAAAATATCTTTTTTGTGATTTTATGGAGTATTTTGTCTTCTTTTACGATACATTTTTACAACCTTACAAACCTGTTTTCATAAAGAAAAGGTTTTGAATTTAACATGACACGAATAATTCTTAAATTCCTCTCAAAAGTTCATGATTGAAGTATTTTTTTATAAGAACTTCGAAGCCTGAAAAATATACTGAATATATTCGTATTCTATCATAAATAACACTTTGTACTGAACCATGGAATTGATTCTTGGAAATATAAAATGTTGTTTTACGAGTTTTTTACGGTATTCATCTTGAAAATCTTTTTGAAAAGTAATTCTAATTTCTATACTTAATCGGAGAATCTTAAAACAACAAGACAGTTTCATTCCTTATACAATTTTTTGTACATTCTTCATTGTATATAGTTTCGCTTCAAATTTTAACAAAGGTTCTCCGGATTTTCGGTTCTACATCTTTCTCTATGTGTGAAAAATTTTAAAGGTATTGTAACAAAAATTAGTTATACTATTTTATATGTATGATGCAATGTATTGATTACCATATAAATGTTAGATCTTTTTTATGTATTTTTCCTTTCGATAAAATAAAATGTTGCTAGAACGAAGATAATTTTAAACCTACGAGGTTTTTAATGTTGTATACTGAATGAGCTCTGTTGCTCATTGATGACTGTTAGACGACTTTAGCTCATCAGTGCTATATTTTAAGTTTTCATTAAAAAAACAGTCGGTTTGTAACAGAAACACAGAAACTGTTACTTGGAACTGCTTTACATACAAAATTCACACGTCTAAAATAAGCACTAACTACAGAATTTAGTTCTATGTTGAACTTTAGACGTCAAAATTTAATTATTTTTCCATTGAAAATTCAATAACTATTACTTACCGTTTTCTAAATTTATTTGAACTTCGAAAAATAAGTATGCAATAGTACTAACACTTAAAACGTAAAACATTTCATGCCAACATACACCATTGAAACTATTCATCACCTTCAAAACATAACTAAACTGAATTGATTTTAAATACACTTGAAAAGCAAAAGACAATGAAAAAATTGCTAAAGGAATTATTAGTATTAAAGTGTTATTATTCATCGATAATGCTAAAATGTCTTTCGAAGAAACATTGTTTGGTTGGTTGGTAGACATATATATTTAGGTTTGTGTGCTTGGTCAGAGACCCGCTTATAAACCTTCGTCAAGTAAGACAGACACAACACACACATACATAAATGGATCCATCTAATTTTTTAGAGACAGAGGCCAACTAGAGGATCCCCAGAATTGGCTTGTCACCCCCAGAGGTATTGATTTGGTATGGGAACTTGGAGGACTTTGTGACCACGACGGATTTAACGTGCACCAGTCACCATTAGCGTACACGGGGGTCTTCGGAAGGCAGCGGGACTCGAACTCGCAACCTTAGGGATGCCAGTCCAAGACCTTACCGACCAGGCTATCCCGGCCCCGAAGAAACACTACGTCTGTTTTTTTTCCAAATGAAATATCTAAAACGCTTTTGATAAGACACGCTTCACTGCACAGCGAGATCACCTAACGAGTTACATCATACAGAAAGGTATTGCTCGGAGACTGTAGGTTTGATGGATTTTCTGAGTACTGGAGCTATACCTTGGACTATTGAATAAGGAATAGTTTCCCAATTGTCTTCGATAGCCCAATGCAAAGCCGAACCCGTATATAAAAGTAGCTCAAGACGTCAAACGTGATGTACGGATAGTCTTTTTAAAACAAATATTGTCCCATTATAGACACACCTTGAGAAAATTAAAGTGAAGTAGATCAATAAAAAGTGTAAACAATCAAATTCATACAAATTTTAAGAATTATTATAATGGTATATTGATTTCTCTGTTAAATCTATTAAAAAAACTTTTTTTTATTTTTATTTTGAAGAAAATTCAATCAGTGCAATAATTTCTTGAAATTAGTTACGAATTATATAGAGAGTAGATTTTCATACAGATAAATATTTTTCGTATAGAGTTAATAGAAACTAAAAATCTAGAAAACAAATTTTGATTTCCAAAATTATATTTATAATGAATAGATTCCGACTTTTGTTATGGAAATGTTTGATAACTCAGAAACTCTGTCAATATGATCTGATGTCTTATTGGACTAGATAGTCAAGCACAACGAGTGTCGTATTTGTAAACTTACTTTTGGAAAGTTCTTATATTGAAATCAGGTAAGATAAATGAAATATATATTTAACGTTAGGATACAAAAATTTATATTTTCTTTTCTGTACGTTCGATTTTATTGCATGTGTTGTTTCCTTGGAAAATTAATCGATTCAAGAAGGATCTATATATTTTACAAATATTTGAGAAAATGCACTGAATATATACAAACTACTGATATGCACGCATAAAATTAAATGAGATAGCTTAAAATTTATTGGTATGCAGAAATTTCATCTCTCTATAATAAAGTAAACATAAAACGCCCACTTTCTTAAATCACCAAAAGCCCACTTTTATTGTATTCTTTAAACTATTTTTAAAAAAATCAAGTAAAATGTTTAATCTCCAGTTTTTCTTCTTTGCATTTTGTTGTTTGTAATGTATTATATTTAAATATTTTGTTATATCGTATCGTATGTAGAAAAGTGATGCTTCTGTCGTGTTATCTAAAAAGAGATGCCGGTTCACTCTTCCTTACATAATTTAATATATAAGAGCGTAGATCATTTATTTGAAATATAAACTTTTATAACAAAATTTTTATTTTGTATTCATCATGGGTTCTAGAATGCATTGCAAAAATGTTAATTAGTCTGATTTACAGAAACTCTACCAACTTAACTATAAATCTATTGTTTTACTATCTACTTCTTTGGGAAGAGTTTAAATATATATCTTAATTCTACAAATAAAGAAACCTTCTAAACTATATACAAAATGTTAATCCTTCTGGGATATAGAAATATAAAGCATTTTTTTACCGTTAAATTACAAACTGGTGTAAATATTAAACCCTAGGGTTTTTGCTTGCAAAATAGTTCTGAATCCTATTAAGTAAATGATTGTTTTCGTTTGTTTTCTTAAAGATAATTTTGAGGAGCAAATTCAATTTTATTTAAGTTTAGTTTGCGAAAAATTGATTTGAATAGTAGTCGATACTGTCACTGACAGCTTAGAAATATGTTTCAAAGTTAACCTATGCTAAATATCTACTACGGTGTGTAATTCTAGGGTTAAAAATAAAATTACCAATTTGTTTTATCATTTAGGTATTGATGTTTTAAATCATTTTTTTTCTTAGTATAAGGGAGCCTGGGGAGCCTTGGCCATGCTTTCAGAATTTTATTTTTACACTAAAAATTTCATATAATAGCACATATTAAAGGAAATTTTATTGGCAACAAGGATATAATAGTGATAATATAAATAATGCCTTTTTCTTTTCTAAATTTATTGTTTTTAGCTTCCACACTACGTTTATAACGTAAAAAGTGGAAAGTATTATAATTGTCCGTCCGTCCGTCCGTCTGTCCGTCTGCCCATCTGTCCGTCTGTCCATCTGTCCGTCACCCCCTTTCATAGCCCAAACTACAAATGCTACAGACAAGTGTGATACGTCAAAAAATTCAGCGCATCGAAATTAGAAGACTTTGAAAATCTTAGAAAAAAATTCGAATTCGAAGTACTTTAATTATTTAAAAAACTGCAAAATTTAAAGTTCATTTAAAAAGCATAAGAAGCCATTTTATTAGAATTAAATCACCATTGCCATTCTCAACAATCATTCGAGAAACTTTAATTCTTTGAAATAATAAATTTAAAGAAATTTATTTTTGGGGCGACATCAATCAGTTTGAAATGACGTTAAATATCTTTCACTAAGAGATTTTTTGTTTGTTTTTTATGTTATGTTTTGGTTCTATTTAAAAGAGAAGAATATTACATATTTTTTAAATATTAATTAATTTTTGCAAACGATAATAATTATTGAATTATTATTAAAGAAATAATTATTGAATTTTCGAAATAAAATAAATGAAACTAGCCAAATTTTGCGTTTAAAGGTTTATAATAGAATTAATATTGTGTTTGGCAACATTTTTACTGTTGAACACAAATGTTGTGTGGAAGCGGGCTGAGTGACAGATTCTGTTACAAACCTACTTGTTTAAAACTTAGAAACTTGGCCCATGGTAAGGGAGGCTTGGCCCATGCAAAAATGCCTAATTTTAAAGGGCAAAATAATAAATATTTCAAATTAGTAAAAAAATATATTATATTTCGACACTCTGGATTCCTTTGAAAATCATGTTTACAATAATTGATATTTAGAGTAATACATTTTCATGGTATTTTATCTGTATTAAAAATTCTATAATTGTCCATACCAAGATACCAAGTATTTTTTTATTTATGCTAAATATATTTTATTCAGTTAGTACACACATTAAAATGCACAAGATATGGGTCATTCTCTGTAAATGGGACAAATTGCACTTTTAAAAACTGAATTTTTTTTTTTCCTTATTGAATAATTTTCTTTATATGCGTTGCACACATTCATATATAGTAAAAGAAATGGTTCAGATCCATTTGATGGTTTTTTTTAAAACAAATACATATTTTCCATACTTGACAACTGACGTAAACTTCTTTAGAAACTGATCATGCGCAACAGACAATATATATGCGCATGCGTTACACCGAAAACATTGCATGCCTTTTTGACTTGCCTCAAAAGTTACGCATGGTATTTCAGTTCAAAAATGCATGATTTAAATCTATGTGGGGTCAAGTTTGGTTGAATAAAAGGCGCACTAAACCTACAGTAGACAGAGTACACGATATGTATCTCTATAGGAATGCGAGTATTTTCTTTAAATGGGAAAGTTTGGTTGGGTTAGTTTGAAATACCGTCAGACTAGAGCTACATGAGGGCCAATTGGCGACTGGCGTCGTAATTTAGAACCACAGTCGAGCCGGCTCCTGATAAATGGATAAGATTTAACTAAATTAAAACCCATAAAGAGGTCCTTTTCAAATAAGTTGACTTAAGAGCACTAATGTGGCCTTAAGTCAATACCTATACCTTTCAATATTTCATGTATTTCGCTAAGTAATATTTTAGTTTGAGTGATAACACATATGCATTTTATAGAAAGAATAGTGGTTGCAATTAATGTGTCATTTTTCTACATAAATAAAATAATCTATTTTAAAACATCTATAATCCATTTTACTCTTTCTTAATTAAGTTGTAGCCACTTTAATTGAAACTGTACAACATTTTTGGGAGATTTAGAACTGTGTCTCTAATCAACTACAAATCTAGTTACGGCCACAACCACACTTTGATTGGATGGGTTTGTATAGCTGGTTTATTGCTTGGCTCAAGGCTTGCTTACACCAGATATTATCCGTAGTATTTTTGAGTATGTATCTTACTTATATTGACTCTTCGCAGCCAATACAACCCTCGTAATTTTGAACCCTGGTCAAGTGATGAGGTCGACACCGACCATACTTGAATATTGGCATTTTGTCAAGTATAATTTTAATGGAATAAATTGTGTTAAATAAGTATAATATGCGTATGACGTGATTGGAGTAAACGACTTCTGATCGAGAAGAGCGGCTTAAAAAAAATTGCATCCGCATTTTATTTTACAGTTATTTGTCCTAAATCTCTTGATGATAACGCAACTGTGGTTCTATATTACGATACCCGTCGTCAATAGCCCTAGTGTAGCTCTAGTGTAAGGATAATTAAAACTAACCCTAACTCTTGATTATAACGTAGAAGAAGATACGAATAATCACTCTCGTGAAATATCTAAAGGCATGCGTTTTTAAAAAATCTACAGTTGAAGCGAAACAACCGATCGGTATTGAATGCGCTTGGAAAGAAAGATCCAAGATGAAGCTATCCAATGTGGCCTGACCTTCAAGGCTGATATGTGAGTTAGTGACGTGTGAGTGAGTGACGATTCCGTAGGAAAAGTCAAATTACATCATTTTCAAAGAATTTTTTATAAGGTTTAGAGATTGTATGTTAATCTACATTTAAATGCCTACAATTTGAGACTAGTAAAAAAATTCTCGCACTTATCTATAATCAGTAAATGAGATTGAGTGAGTGACGACAGTAAAAGACTCCCATGATATTTTTAATACTAAAAGTACTGTAAAAACGTTATCATTCATGGATCAAAACAACTGATTGCTGATTTAGAAGCCTCAATCCTTTGAGAATAACATGTCAATTTAAATTTGATTTCTTAGTCGTCTAGTAAGTTTTTAATTGAACTTTAAAGCAGTGTTATAGGAGTGACTCTATAACCCAGGGACATTACATATTCATAAATATACATAAAAAACTATTGATGGTAGAAAAACATCAGATACATTTTCGGAAACTACAGAAACTAATTAACCATAAATAGTTCCACCAAAAAGGATTATATATTTAAAACGGCCTTTTTTAGGTAGTTAAAAGTTGTAAAAACATGCAGGGACAGTGTGAGGGAGTGACAAATCGGGTATTTAAATGAAATTTTATGTAAGTAAATTATAATTATTTGATATTTTTTAAGTGGGACTAGTTAGGTTGTGGGCCAGTTTACACTAATAAATCACAAACATGCATATATAATTTGAAAATAAAGAGCAAAGTATCCGGGACATCGATTTGTCCCTTTTACAGAGAATGACCCATATAAGTCTTAGTATGGTAAGTCAAGGTATAAGTCTTAGTATTTTTTTTTATTTTAACGGCACAAACTGGAAAAGTCAGTCAAAACGCACTTTCAAAGCTACTCATTCAGTCCCCCCCCCCATAAAGAAAAAAAATCTGATAATATCTTAATATTAATCTGGAGTATAATTATACTTGAATTAATAACTTAATTTTTGCAGAAAAAGTTTGATATTTGGCCAAACTGACAGTTAGCTTTAGTTGAGGTTTTAGTTTCATTCTAAAACAAGTGCAAATATTGATAGTCAATCTATTACCTTCGTAAAGTTATTATCATACGTTATTATTAACTGTGTATTTGATAAACATTATTTAGATTTTCATAACTAGTTCACTTAGGGAGCCTTGGTCCAGTGGCCAACCCTCCCTTACATAGAGTGGCCAAGCCTCCCCACCTAGACATTTCGTAAAGAATGGCACATGGTTCTTTATAGCCTACTTCATTGCACAAACTTTATAACTTAAATAAAACCTTAATATAACAGTATTTATAAAATACCGCATACTTAAACTTAATTAAATTGGTTTGTCTGAAAAAATCTCTTACAAATTATGTCTAAAATGTTTACTTTTTTGGATGAGAAACTTTCTTTTTTTAATTTTCTTCTCAATGCTAAGAAGTAGCTCAATGAAACTGAGGTGTCTATCTGCTGACAACAGTAGCTTTGAGTACCATCTATTGAAAAAATGCTAAAATATTTTTAAATACTAAAATTTAAAGGTGGGCCAAGCCTCCCTTATGGCCAAAGATCCCCAGGTTCCCTTACATTCATGAAAAAGGTAATTTTGCATCTTAATAAAATAGTTTTTAAAGCTAAAAAATTTTACAAACACTAATTTATTTTTTAAGATAACACAAATAAGTTATTTGTTTTTAGTCGAAAAAAAATTTAAATACGTTAAGTTAAGCAAAACTCGTAACATAAAACACATCGAAACATACAGCAAACGTCGTAACATATTAACGCACACTACCCCTTGCAGAGGGAGTGTGCGTTAAATATTCTCTAAAGTCCCAGCGCTGCTTACTATGTTGCCCCTTGCGTTGGGTGCCTACTCAGGTGTCGACTCATCCTTTGATTGTGGTTCTAAATTACGAAGCCCGTCGCCAATAGCCCTAGTGAGCATAATAGCATATGTGAGATAATTCACACCTAACCTAACTTATATAATATCAGGTAATGTATAAAGAGTCTAGAACACATTCAATGGGGTTTCACGTCGTGGATGGCGACAGCTGCAACGGTTTGTTTTCATTTGTTGTCTGGAACTTCTTTTGTTTTGGTATTCGAATATGAGGTTTTCAAGAATATTTTCTTATTAAATTTTTTAAATGCCAACTCCATGCTGTGCTGTTGGTTCTTCATATTCTTTGTTAAAGAAAGCTTGCATAGAAAAAAAAGAGTTTATTTTCATCGCTATCGGTCATTTTGAGAATGAAACCAAAACCAAAGCAACCAATGAAATCGCAATACGGAGAAAAAGGAAAACAAGAGCGTTTTATCATCTGAAATATTCCCATTGAATATACTTTTATCAAAAGGCGCCAATGAAAAGTATATCTTAGTTGTACTATGGAGAATGTGAGTTTTGCAATTTAATTACTTTTGTTAACTCTTTCAGTCCAACTATTTATTTTTTATTCTAAAAGTCTAAAATTTGTTAAATAGATTCATTATGCATTCAGAATGAAATGGTAAAAAAAGAAATCTTATTTTTTTTAGACTAAAATTTAAGGGGGGAAATTGAAATTCTAACTTTTGAATAAATTATAACAATAATTTTTTCAAAACTTATTTGTTAAAAAAAGTCAAAATAAATGTTTAAACATCTAAAAATGCAAACGTTAAGAATTTAGAGTCAATTTATTTTATAATATTGTTTCATAGTAAATTTTATTTTACCATGTTTTTCACATTTTCATTTAATTAAAACAAACTTTATTTAATTCTTCAAAAGACATGATTCTTTCATGTAACGATAAATAAGTGCGAATTTAACTTAGTGAGAGCAAAATTCGCAATCTGATGATTCCAAATGGAATCATTTGGGGGTGAAAGGTTATAAACTATGCGCTACCCTAATTGTTTTAAGCAGTGTACAAGATTATTCGTAGAACTTATAGTCATCCAATAGAGACTTTGTTCTTAAGAGCCATTTTTTTAACTGGGCTAAATAGATAGGGGGGTGATAGTTGATGTCATCGATTTTTTTGAAACCTTCAGGATATGTTAGTAGTACTATGATAAGAAAAAGTGAATTTTCAGTTTTTCTTAAATCCGACTTGTTTGATCTTGAGAGGAGGTCAGAGTTCGAGGTAAAGGATCAATGGTGTACATTATATCATTCTTCTACTTCTAAAGCCATTAGAGTTCCATGATTTTTTTTTTGAAATATATATACTACTTGATACTAAATACTTGTCAGCATAATTAGCTTGGTGGGTCACTCATGGCTTTGAGATCAGGGTCCTTCGAAAAAGGTCATTTTCGTTGATTTTTGTCATGTTTCTGCCTAATTATCTGCTTAAGCCATAAGTGACCCACAGAAATAATTATTGAATTAATTACACGCACTAGGGTTTTGACTTAGAAAAATATAAAACACCATGGGTGACCCTTTACTTCGGTAGTTACAGGGTATCAAAGTTGATAATTTCCAAAAAAATTGTCGCAATCGAAGGACAATTACACCAGAAGCGAAGAGTTTATAACTTTTACACAGTTGTAAATACACTTCAAATGTTGTAGTTTTAGACCCAGGTTACAAATCCATGGCACCTAACTTACTTTTTTTTTTATCACAGTCTATTTTATATAGTCCATTTTGATCATTTCTAAAAATGTTGAAGATTTTGTTTATAATGCTGCCATCTATGACATAAAATGTGAAGCTTTTAAACAACACTTTAGAAGTAAAGATAGATGAATTGGAGATATAAAATGGAATGCAATAAAAGTAATGTAAGTAAGTTAATTGCCATGAATTTGTATCCTGGGTCTAAAACTACAACATTTGAAGTGTATTTACAACTGTGTCTCCAAGTTATTGACTCTTTGCTTGTGGAGTAATTGACCTTTGAATGTGACCTTTTTTTGGAATGATCAACTTTGAGACCCTGTAACGGCCAAAGTAAAGGGTCACCCATGGTGTTTTATATTTTTCTAGAACTACCCTAGTGTGTGCACTTAATCCAATAATTATTTTTGTGGATCACTTAGGGTTTAAGCCGATAATTAAGCAGAAACACGACGAAAATGACCTTTTTAAAAGGACCCTGAACTTCAAAGCCATGAGTGACCCACCAAACTAATTATGCTGACATGTACCTAGTATCAAGAAGTAACCATATTTCAAAAAATGCATGGAGCACTCATGGCTTTAGAAGTAGAAGGATAATATAATGTACACCATTGATCCATTACCTCAAACTTTGACCTTCTCTCAAGGTCAAACAAGACGGATTTAAGAAAAACAAATTCACTTTTTCATATCTTAGTACTACTAACATATCCTGAAAGTTTCAAGAAAATCGAAGGTACCAATTATCACAAGTTGTCCCCCTTTAAAAAAAAAATGACTCTTAATACCTTCTAACTGTGCGCGGACGCACACTACCTAGATGTGGCATGCATTATAGAAATTAAATACCTACTTTACTTTCTGTGAGACCACAATTTTGGTGGGGTAGTGAAACATTTTGCGGGCTAAAGAAATGTGAAATTAGTGTTAAAGTTTTTTTTTCTTCAAACCATGTCTCTAAATTTCTCCTTACTAAAAAAACTATATTTTTATTTGTTTAAAAAAACTTTAATTATAAAGGTTTGTTTTAAACGGGAATGCAGGACAAAAAGTTAAAGAAGGAATCAAAAATGTTTTTTTTTTACATTTCCTCCATGGCGCAGTGGCTGAAAGGTATTACGTGTCCGCCTCATAAGCCCAAGTTTGCGGGTTCGAGCCCTAATTGAGTCGTCAGGTTTTCTGGATGAGAAAATCATGGCCTTGCATGTCATATGATTATGTGGCATGTAAAAGATCCCTTGAGTACCCATTTGGCTTGGGTTCTCTCAGCAAAATTAAATCCCGGCATACTTCGGGTTTAGTAAAACGAACTTTGAAAACTTTATTTTGCCTATTAGTTTTGCTACATCTAGTCAGAATAGTATAAAATATAAAATGAAATACAGAATAGTAATAAATAAGAATAAAATAGTTTGAAATTTAGATAAATGAATTATAAAAAAAAGATTTCAAAGTATTTTTTTTTCGAATCAATGTACTGAAAATAGTTCATAATGGTACAATAAATTAAGAACTTGCTTACTACCTATCATTTTAAGCAAACATGTAATGAACCGTCTTTTACTTTCAGGTGTTTTTACACTTGGCAAAGAAAGAAGAACATGGAAGACACAACCATACCCAATAAAACGAGCAATTTAGTTGCCAACCTGTACGACACTCCACCCAAACCAATATCAGACGATCTAAAACATTCCTCTTCAAAGAACCAACACAACAACAACGAAAACAACATCCAAGTCACAAAGTTAGCGGAGGACTTCGAAAAATGCACAACCAACTTCGAAATCAAGCAGTACAAGAAGCGATACTTCATGCTATTCCTATTTGCTATGTGTTCCGCCATGAACGGCTTTCCACAGTTTCAGTATACGGTGGTTGCCGATATCGTTTCTTGCTACTATGGGGTAGAAGATTCGGACATCAGTTGGACTTGCGTCATTTACATGGTCCTCTTCTTGCCTTTCGTTTTCCCAGTCATGCTCCTGATGGATAAGAAAGGCCTGCGTATTACTCTCATCATCGGAGCAGTATTGAATTGCTTAGGTAATTGCAATGGAAATAATATGATGGATGGTATCTTACGATTGCGTTTTATCAATGTATGATTGCATTTTATAAAACTATGAGTGCATTTTATCAATGTATGATTGCATTTTATAAAACTATGAGTGCATTTTATCAATGTATGATTGTAATTTATCAATGTATGATTAATCTTTTGATTGTATTTTATCAATGTACACGAATTAAGCAACTAGAATTACATAAACGAGCACTGTTCTGCTTTCTGTAACCGGTTACTTTTATGCCCTTCCTTAAAATTAGAAAAGAGTAAATGAAGCTCCTCTTAGAATCTTAGTCATGTGTTACACAAGATTTTTTTTAATAGTCAGTTGGAATAATTTGATGCCAACGTTGTTATTGTGACCATTCCCATAAAAGAAATATCGATTTCTGATGAAAAATACGCATATAAAACTTAATAAAAAGTTTTGTCTATAGACGAAAAATTAAAGCATGTGTTAAACTTTATACCTTACAACAAACTGTTACTCGAACTAAAAGTGATCAGAAAAGATTCTGCAATGTGTTTTGAAAAGCGTTCCCGAATGTGTTCCAAAAAGTGTTGCCAAATGCGTTCTAAACTCGTTCTGAAGAAACTACTGTTCCATTTTGGTGTTTTAAAATGCGTTCCGAATAATGATCTAAAGAACGAGACAAAATAAAGTATTTCAATAGATATTTCAAAATGTATTCCAAAAAGTGTTCTATAAGTGATCTAAAAAAGGAGAAAAATATAGTGTTCAGAAATGAGTTCTTTATGTGTTCAGAGATTTGCTGTGTACTGGTGGGATACAAATGACAAATGACACTGACTTCAATCGTCCCGTCTTCTGAACTGACTCTACTTTTAAAATTTTGTCGTTTCAGGGTCTTGGGTGCAGTGCTTCTCGTTCTCCTCAGACCGCTTCTTCGTGGTCATGGCTTGCCAGTCCATCTACGCTCTGGGACAGGTGTTCGTGCTCAGTCTGCCCCCTTTCATCGCAGGCGTGTGGTTCGGGGCAGGGGAAGTCGGGTTGGCGTGCGCCCTGGGAGTGTTCGGAAATCAGGTAGGAATAACATGACAACACATTATTGGAGTAAGTAAATCTCACCCCTTCTACCTTTTCATAAAATAAGCCCGTGACGGTTGCACCCTCTGTTCTGTGTGATGAGACATAAATGTATAACATACTTTTTAGAATGATTAAGCTTCTATTATGTTTCGTACCTGTTTGTTTAGTGTTCGTGTTAATTTCTTTTTAATTACGCGATGTCTAATTAATAAAGCCATTTACTATTGTCTGTCTGTGCTAAACTTTATAGATCCGTAATCCAACGCATATTACAACAGATTATTGCTCACTCTATGAGCTCACGATATCGTACGTTCATTGTTTGATATTGCAATACCAGATTTACATCGGAAATATGTCAAAAGATATTCTCCCACAAAAAGATGCCTTCCCCCCCCAAAAAAGCATGGGTTTGTGAGCAATCAAAAATAATGTCGTCATTAGTTTGTTAGTGAATAACATCATCTATGTCAGTGTTAATTAAATAGTATGTACCTTTTTATACTCCTAGTCGGGGTTGCAATCTAGGAAATCAGGTAGGATAATCACTCGAAAACTAGCTTACACTCAGAAAGGAAAACTTGTGTTGACTTTCAATGCAAACAATTGTGTTTTTCTCAGTTGTTACAAGTTGTGTTGAAATAATACAAAAATTGTATCGAGACCAACTCATGATACACGGTGAGCACAAAAATTGTTTTGAAGGCGCATGTATTATTTTGAAATGTAGTTCAACGTGCTCTTTAATGTTTGATATAAATATCTATACTAAAGCTTAAAAATTATGTTACGGTACTTTAAAACCTTAATTACTTCAAAATAAAAATCAGAGAATTGCTGGATATAAAATAAATTTTTTTTGGTATGTTAGATATAATTATGATGCAACATGGTTTTTGGTCTCAGTCCAATAACTACCCCGGGTCACCCTTTTTGTTTGAAATCAGTGTGACAGATCCAGTTTTATCAAAAATCGAAAAATTTCCTGAATAATCTAAAAAGTCAAAATATTGAAAAGCGTTTTACACTCTACTAAGAATTAAAGGATGCATAATCTTCACCAAGGAAAATAAACTGTTATGCTTTTGATGTTTCCTTTTCGCCTTAATTGGTTTTAAGTTGCCTTTTCTTTTTTAGATGGGTATAGCTCTTGGATTCATAATACCACCAACTGTCATGACGAACAATTGCGCAAATTCAGTCGACATATATTATGAACTAAGCATGATTGCTTATCCAATGGCTGGAATAAATACCCTGCTATTAATTATAATATGTATAGGTTAGTAAAAATTATGTCTTCATTTCAAGACAAAATTTTAAAGAAATTTAAATAATTCTATACTTTTTACGCGTACAAGTTTTATTTTGAATATAATGTGGGGATCTATCTTCATCAATCCATGTTGGATAATTTGTGAAGGGTGTTTTTTGACTAACTTCTTGGCTTTGTTCAAGATCATTTGGTAAACTTAGCTTCTTTGCGGGGTAGATTAGCAAAATTTCAAAAATAAATGCATCGGTCGTTAAATCAAGCAACCTAATGCTTTTTTTATTCCGACAACCGAGCATGCCACGTAACGTGCCTTATAATTTAAAAAAATGGCAACTTTTATTATTAAATTTTGGTATCCTCCGTAATCTGTAGCAATTGTAAAGAAGATTAATTAAACCTCAGCAACTCTTTTCAAAACATTGCAAAATAACTCACAAGCCGCATTTTAGCAGAAGTTTCGAGAACATATGACGAACCCTTTATCATCTCTCAAACCAGTACATACTTAAAATGGTTTGTAGAACTAAATAATATTTTAATTATTGAAGATCAGTTCATAAGTAACTAAAAACAATATAGAAATAATTTCTTATCCATGCCGAAAAACCTATACGCCATTGTCATCAAAAATGAAACGTCATTTTGTTCCAATTCTCCTAAAATTTCTTTTATCTAAATAAAAAAAATCCAACTAGGTTGCAACAGAAACTTTTTTGCACAAAAAGTTTATTTGTCTTTGAAAAAAATGGACAAAAACAGTTTTTAGTTCAATATTAAACTTTTAAAAATCACTTTTCGCTACTTTGTTTTCGTTAGCTATCTTAACAGCGTGATTTTCAAAAAGGAAACATATGCTTTAAAAAAAAAAACAGAAACATCGCATCAAACAAAACTAATAGTCCAGTAAATCTGTCTTAAAAAGTGGGAATTACCTTACAAAAGGTCGGGGAGTTTTGATTTTTGGATATGTTTTATGTATTGAAGTTCTAATGAAAATTCCAAAAGCGCGGCCGCGGGCTGTGCCCCAAGGTCAAACGGCGGACTTTTTTATTTATTTATTTTTTGCAGATTTAAACCCTGAAGGGTTAGATTTACAACAAAGTAATGAATACAAAAATTAAAGAGTTATAAATGTCCAACAATTTGAGTACAAGATGGTGTTTTTAAGCCTAATAGTGTTAATGAAATTTGGAATGTAGCTTAATCTGATTTCTTTGCTTAAACTTGATACAGCGCACATTGTCTGTGGCGTTTGTAGGCCAGGCTGTGAAAGTGGGAAATATTTAGATAGGCGAACTGAAAAATTATGACACTTTCTAGTTTTTACATTATAAACATAGTGTGGAAGCTAACAACGTAACTAAAGAGTAAATTTTCGAAAATTATTCTTTTTAAAAATAAAAATGATAAGCACGACATTTTTTAATATCTGCTGTTTGTATTAACATGTTTTTTGAAAGTTGTTTTTAAGTTGTAAATTCACTAAGAGAATCAGTACTTTCCCATGTACTATGTGATACGTTGTATTCAAATTTCAAGAGTTTCGTGCGTTTATTGACGTGCCATTTATTGGAAGTCATCATTGTTCTTATTCACTTATACGATTCTAGCGAGGTACCAATCACAGTTGTTTTTTCATTGTGAACAAGTCTTTTTTGACAAACCGTCAACTTTGTTTTTTAACTGCTCTATACTTCATTTGCAACTGTTTTCAAAAATGGAACAAAGAGAGACCTTGTCATACAAAAAAAAACATCCATAAAAGTTTGTTTTCGTTCTAGCAATAGTGACATTTTATAAAATGAAATAGCCTTTTTTTAGAATAATAAAAAGGAAAAATAATAAATACTTTGAAATTGCATTATTATATTTGCGTTGCTTAATTATTTACAATAAAACTAATTATGTTTTAAATTCTTAGGTTATTCACAATAGATTTATCACAGTTATTTGTCACTGAAACATATCTTTTATTGTATAGACGCATTTAAAAAAAACTTCCAGAAAAATGAAAAATAGGTTCTATCAAGTGTTTGGTTCAGGGCGTGCTTTTTGTTAATCAATATAAAGGTTACAAAGTGAATCATATACAACAAATGCATTTAGAATAGTTATTTGAAAACACTTGACAAATGTTAAATTTTCAAGCATTTAAATTATAACATTTAATATTGAAATTTGCTGAAAAATTGTGCTAAAATTAATTTTTGGGTGGTATGTGTATTTTGTTTTTACTAGACAAGGTAAATTATAAACGATTTCTGCATTTGAAATTCAAAAAAAAAATTCTTTGTAGAAATGAATTTTTCAGGTGAAATTCGTTGAGGTCTAACGTTTTGATGGGAGCTAGCTGGATCAGGTGTTATCTTATTTTACAGTGGTTAAAATTGCAGGTTTGTCCTAAGGTCTGGAGTGACCTTAATTTAACCAAATGTTAGCAAATTTAGTTAGGACTCTTGTCAGTGTTATTAGGATCCATTAAAATTTATCTACACTTATGACTCAACGTGTTATTTTGCCAAATTTTAAACTCTTAAAAGTCAACATTTTGTATTTAAATAGAAATTATTGTCTGCTTCAGAAAATTGTATATTAGAACCAAATATACGTTAAAACACTAAAGAAACGAGTGTATATAAAAACCGCCATGCGTGCAAATAGGTTTTCGGCTTTATTCTATCTACATAAACAAAATATAAGACACGTGAGTAGCACAGTGCTGAACAATTTATCGAGGACAAATTACGAGTAAAAAAAGTGATTTAACGCTTTTATTTAGCATGAAATGTATCAATGGAATCCTCAAGTGGAAAAAAATGGTGCAAGATTACGCCGGAATACTGGAATTTTCTAACTGCCACCACTACTTGGAGCGTGATTTTATCAATTTGAAGGTAAAACCATAACTTTGATGCACCGCAAAATGGAAAATCAATGTTTGAAATAGTGTGTGGCAGCTAGAAAATTCCAAAATCCCTTCGCAATCTTGCGCCAAAATTTTTAACTGTGTTTAATAGATTAAAAACAGATACGACCAAGAGCTTCAAAATTGGTATTACTACGCAAAAAGTTTTAATAAAAGACGTTATTTGCAGCGTTTGAAGCCAAACCTGACTGTTTCCCCAGCGCGGCACAGGCTGCGAAGGAAGGGAACGTTACTGAGTACGGAAAATCATTGAAAAGACTGTGCTGCGATGTACCGTTTGTCCTGCTATTCATTGGTTACGGTACGTGAACAGTTTAAGGGGATACGGTACCCAAAAATTGGTCAAAATATCGATTTTTCAGTTTTTACTTCTTATTATTCACAATATCTTTCTAAACATATACTGAAAGTTTCATAATGATATCTTTTGTAGAAAAAAAGTTATTAAATATTTTCTGGAGTCATTCCTATAAGTTCGAATACGTATTTCGTCTGCTTGCAAACTTTTTTCTCTGTCTTGCGTTCTGTTTCGCGTTTTTTAATTCTTGTGTTTAATAAATCCCTAAGGCGTTTTTGCTAATTAAGTGAGAATTTTGAAATTTTTAACCTGTATTCTTATATATATGGTGCACAAAATTGTGCATGGAATAAGGTCTACTATGTATAGTTGTTTTTTTTTTTTAAAAATTTGAATTCAATAATTTGTAATATTTTGTGGTTTTCAGTATAAATGCATGTTACTTTTAAACTGGAGCTCACATTTTAAAATACATGCACAGTTCTTGAACAAATAGTACTAAAAACAAACTATACAAGTTTGGTGGAGTTATTCTCAAAATTGAAAGAGAAGTAGAATTTTAAAAAAGTTCAAAATTTTGAATTTTTTTTAAATAAATGAAAAACTACCTGTAAATATCTGTTTTTATTGCTAGAAAACGTTTATTTAGATTGAACATTATATAAGACCACTACAATTTACAAGTTTATGTTATTATTTCTAGAAATAATGTTTTGTGTACCGTATCCCCTTAAGTTCTCATAACTTGCCAGACATACGTTTGATTTTAATGAAGTGCTACATTAACCTTCTGAGCGTTAAACCCATCTTTTTCCGTAATTTATGCATTAGTTTTTCTAGAAGTAATCATGAATTGCACAACTAATAAATTTTTATTGATATTCTACTTTTTTTATTATAAATTATAGAAATTTTGGAAATGATTTTCAAGACATCTCTTCAAAACTAAACCTAGTTAAGGTTTCTAAAACAAGTGTATTAGTTAACAAGTATATTACTTTTTACGCCACAATACGTTTACATGGCGTATTTTTACCGAAGCGTTTTACAGTGTATTTGAATTTTTGGATAACTTTTTTGTTAGTAAAAGTAACACCATATATATCGTGTATATATTTAGATTTTATTGTTTAAAAGTTATAGGTTTTTAAAAACTTGTGCTGTTCTAGTCAGTTTAAGTATACATTTTTTCAAAAATATTTTAATCTTTTTCTTATAATATTTTGGTGTAAAATGTCCACTTAGCAATGAATATAATTTTAAAGCATTTAAATATAAATTGAAACGGTTGATCAACCCATCAATTAGTAAAAAGTAAAATTTAGTATAATATCCTAATCGAATTCTGCTTAGTTTAGTTTAATATTTTATTCAGTTAAATTTGAATTAATTAATATGTTATTATGTAGCAGACTCAATAATTCTACATGTTTAAAAGTAAAATTACTTCAAATATGTTTTTAGGTTTAATAACGGGAACATATTTTGCGATGTCAACATTAATGAACGAAATGGTTTTATTTCACTTTCCAGTAAGTATATATCTAATAATTATCTTTTCCATTGTATTGTTAAGAAAAAAATATGTGGGTACGCGCGCATGTGTGCTTAAGATTTTTTTTAATTAAAATTTCTAATTTAATGTTCTAATTTTATATAATTTTCTGAAATAAATAGTATTAGTTTAATATTTTTTCGAACATTTTCTTGTTAACTTGCACTATTGTAAATGATGCGTCAATTTTTCGCCTACTTTGGGATGTGCGGAAACTATTGCTTTTTACTATACAAAAAAAAAAGACTGAATAAATCTGTTCAACTTAAATAAAGACTTATCTTATATTCTTATCAATTAATTTTAATTACTTATAAAATAGTGTTTCACCAGTATATAGTATTCTTTCAGTAATATTTCTCAGTAATAACCATTACATAGTACTTTTTTTTTGAAAAAGTAACGCTTCTCATAATGAGTTAATGTAAGTTAAATTTTCCTTTTCCACGCGCGCGTGTATGGGACTGGGGAGCCCAGTCGGTAAGGCGTTGCCTAGTATATCTTTGAGTCGCTTGCGACAGGTTAGGACCGGGCGTTGAAAAATAACTGCCAACGAAGTCCAACGAAAGTCCAATAATACCCGTGTAGAGGCAATGCATGTTAAATATGCTCCAAAGTACCGACGCCGCGTACGATGTCACCTTTAAAAGTTGCGTTGGGTGCGTACTCAGGTTTGGGCTTGTCCTTTGACTGTGGTTCTAAGTTATGACATTGCCAATAGCCGTCTCGTAGGTCTTGTGAGACGATAATTCAGCCTAATCTTCCCCACGTACACAGTACATAATTATTACGCGTCTTTCAGGGCGAAGAAGTGGACGCCGGATGGCTGGGTGCCATTATGGTGTTTGCTGGGATGGTGGGGTCGATCTTCTTGGGAGCAATGCTGGACAGCACGCGCAAATACAAGTAAGGAGAAAATGTATTCTACTCAAATTGCTTACCTCTGAAAACACAGTAGATTAAACATCAACCTTCTGAGCATTAAACCCGCCCTCCGTAATTGGTGCATCAGTTTTTTTAGAAATAAAAACTAAACTAAACTCCTCGGCGGAACAGCCCATTAATGGGACAAGGCCTGCCGTGCCCATTTCAGCTTACGTGACCAAGGACTCTGGGGAGCTTGGCATACGTCCCGGTTTGGTGGTCAGTCTAACACGGAACCCCCAGTGTTTAGTTCCCAAGTATGCTTGGTCCTCATTTTCCTTTTTCCTTTCCATCCTTTTTTACAAATAACCATAAATTTTATCAAAACAAATTATTGATATTCTATTTTTTTAATTGGAAATAATTTTAAGGTCATCTATTCAAAAATAAACATAATTCAGATTTCGCAAACAAATAGATTATCAAAAAAAACCGCTGAAAAAACAACCACACATTTTTGCCTTTTTCTAGGACATTCGGAAGGTTAAACAATGAATATTAATCGAAACTTAAATAATCTATAAAATGGTTAGTACTACAAGATGAATACTAAAAATACAGATGAATACCCTAGAAATACCTGATTCTTAAATGAATAGTTAAATCTAAAAAGGTGGTTAAATGTCATTTTGAAAGTTTTCTGGACGGACAAGAAACGCTTGGATTAACTAATAACTTAAAATAAAAATTGTGGATGTAGTGGCTGCGGATAGTGGAATATATTTCTTGGGTCCCTAAGACAGGATAAAAAATTTCCTTGCAAATATAGATAGCCACAAGAGAAATAATTTTAAATGCCGCCGGGTCCCTCTTACAATAACAATAAATTAGCTAAATCTCACCTTTAGATATATTTAAAAACACTAAGTAAGTTTACTAACCGCAAAGTTGTACAAAAAAGGCCAAAGACTATTAAGTAAACATTATGTTTCTCTGTAATGCACGGATTCTGTAAAACGATCTTTTCCTTTCATGTACTTATGTTGTTAAAAAACTAATCATTAATGCGCTAAAGGTAAAAACCTTTTTGCTTTTTTAAGTAATGCGTTTTAATGTATGCAATCAAATTCTTTTAAATATGTAATTAACCAAAATAACCAAATTTTCATTACACAGGTTTTTTAAAGAAAACTTTTAAACCGTATGAGGACAATTTTGTTAATTTGACTGGAAAAGCGTCACTTTATAAAGTGCCATATGCCTTTAAACTGAAGTGTGTAGTTGCAAAAACTCACATTTTCCAAAGTATAAATAGGATATAGGGTACGGCCTGTTAATTGGTGACTTTTGGTACGATGATGGTTTATTCAATTGAACAAAGTCACCAATCAACGACCGGACTTTATATCTTAGTTATGCTTTGGAGAATATAACTTTATAGCTACAGCCATCAAATAAAAAATTTGAATTTAATTTAAGTACAGCTGATGTTATGATCTTAATTAACAAAGAAAAATTAATAATTTATTTTAAAACATTTCAATAAACGATGTACTGGCGAACTTCATAAAATAGTTTAAATTATAGGTCAAATCAGACTTGAATATACTTTATGAAACTTGAATACTAAAAGTAGAAACACATTATAACCATCGAAAGACTGTATTATGAATGAAAGGCAAGTTGAATTTTAAAATTATTCGCTTACACTTGTAATTGCAGATCAATTTCTTTGCTGGTATTCATCTTCAGTTTCATGCTCATGTTGAGTTATACCGTAGTTATTAAAATTGTGGAGAAAATATGGATCCAGTTTATCTTTTTTACTTTTCTGGGGTAAGTAAGTCTGAAATACTTACTATAATACTGATTAAAGGTTAGTATTTATTGACACGGAATTAAAAAACTAAACTTTTTCAACTAAACAACAATAGTTACATGTTTAACCACGACCGACTTAATTTCTAAGGGTCACGGTTTTCGTCAGGTCCGGACTGAGAGCTTCTGGGCCTTAAAGTTCAGCCGGCTGTGTTAATGTAACCAGTTTCGTATAAAATTTGAACGGTTAGTTAATTTTTCTATTTTAGTTTTACATAAAAAACAAAAAAAAAATGTCGAGTAGAGCAAAATATCTTTATGGTATTCTTCCAAAATTGGGTTACAACATGAAGTTTACCCATAAGATATTTTGATTATGAGTTTTTTTTTATAAAATACAAAAAATTGACAATTAAATTTTTTGATGAAATGCATTTTTTTTATTAAGAATAAACATCAAAATTTGTCCAATGTGCAAAAGGAGACTTAATTCTATGTAATAAAAAATATGGCCCAAAACATATAACAACTGTTTTTGAATGAAATGGAAATTCTGTTTTGTTTTTGGTGTTCAGGCTTATCATGACGGGTTACTTACCAGCAGGCTTTGATTTCGGAAGTGAAATCACGTACCCAGAGCCAGAAGCTATGTCAAGCAGTCTGCTCAATGCCTCAACTCAGGTAATTAATTACCCCGATTATACGAATTCTTCAATTTAGTAATTTAACAAAAAATCTTATGAGTTATGCCACTTTTCGGAAGAAAAATTACGATATTAATATGGAATAGTAATGTAAATTAAGTAGTTTTAACTCCTTAAAACGAAAAAAGTGAAGTCTCAAATATCATTTGTAATTTATATTCAACAATTTGTAGCTAAATGAAATAAAACAAAAGACTCAGCAAGTTTATTTTATGTCATATTTATTCAATAACTTAAAATGGACCTGATTGTGAAATAAGATTCGTTTTCATAGAAAATATCTTCTTATAGATTTTTATGATCCTCATATAGTTAGGAAAATTTTAGGATCCTTTTTCCTTTTATAGCTAGATAAATGAAAATTCCTATGAGGGGTGCAGTTACAAAACTCGCATTCTCCAAAGTATTACTAAGGTATAGGGTCCGGATGTTCATTGGCGACTTTTGAAGATCGTTAATTCAATTGGACGAAATCGAATATGAACTGACCGGACCTTATATCTAAGTTATACTATGAAGAATGTGACCTTTGAGACTGCACCCTTCATATAATAACTATAAATAACTGTAAAAGTCCATTGCAATTGAAAGTTGATGAAAATTGCTATTAACAGTACACATATGGAAACAGTAATAAAGTGAAAATGGTAAAAGTGACGCTTTTTATAGTGAGTTGACAATGTGTTATAGTGAGTTGACAATGTTGTTAAGTCAAAGTACGGGTTTTGGATATAAACTGTTATGTTATTTTAAAGTTGACTAAACTGTTGTATTCCAGTTGCAAAAATTAACATTATACAAAGTATAACTAACACACATGGTCCGACCCGTTATTTGGCGACTTCGCCTAATTGAATTTTTGATTATCAATGAATGGACCGGACTCTATATCTTAGTTTTACTTTGGAGAATGTAAGTTATGCAACTAGTCCTTTCCTTTCTAATACTTGTTCTGGTCGTATCTTTAATGATTCTTTTTTAATTTTCTCCTTAGTTATTTAGTATAATCCTGACGAATGTTTCATCCCCATTGCTGCATAAGTATGGCGACCAAATTTCGAATATTTTCTTCTCTGCGTGTTTGTTCGTTGGAATAATCGTCATGGGTAAGAATATTTTTTGCTAATATTATACTTTGGATTTTAGTTTAAATTGCATATGAATATTTTAATAGTTTTAAAAGAGCTTATTTATTTACACGTTAAGTGTTAACATTAAAATAATAAAAAAAAATATGTGGCCTCTATTTTTAGTACTTGTTAAAAAGTTGAAAATAAGTGGCACTTTAACTATTTGTATTTAGAAAAAAAATTAATGGCAAAAAATAACAATTCAATGAATTGTAACAAAATATTACTTTTGCTCTTATCCAAATTTTACTTAAAAGATTTATTTTTGGAAATATTATTTCTTTTCCTATCAATTCATCGATTTTTTTATAATGACAATTGTTCAATCATCACCAACCTACAAAACTTTGTTATAATTTCTAAAGTAATAAAAATTGAACATTATTAATTACCTGCAAAAATTAAATATTCTTTGTATTTCCACTTGTCCAATTTAAGAAAAAAGTTGTTATACTTAGAACACGTTGAACTAAGTACTGAAATATAGTAATAGTTCTAAAGATAAAAATAGTATTTAGTATAGTGATAATACTTAGAAGTATTTAAGATATTTGCTTCGAAGACATTTTGAAATTTTCCTCCTAGGAGAAAGTACAATTTTCCATTTGAGAGTAGGGATCACATTTCCAGTAAATTCCTTGAAAAGTGATGAGTTCATTGATATATATGTTTAACTAATCTTTAAACTGTGCGTTTGTTTTTTAATTTTTCCCACAGCTTGTATTAAATGTGAGCTGAGACGAACCAAAGCAGGTGAAGGAACTCCTAGCTCAAAACTTCCATAAGCCTATGGCTTTTTAGAAAAATAGCTGAACACTCGCTCAACTAATGCTGGAGAAAAATGCCATCTTTCATTGAAACATTCATAAAAAGTAATTTTTAGCTATTTGCACAACTTACCAATTGTGCTCATGTAAAAACTATTCGACATATATTTGTTGTGTAATCATTGTAATGATCCATTTTTAAAAGCATTAATATCTGTACATAAAATGTACATTTCACTGATTTTTAATTATTTAACAACATAAAATGTTTTGAATTAATATTTTCTAGTTCCTAAAGCGTGTGTAAAAAAGTTCGAAGTTAGATAATTCTGCAGATAACCTTAAAAGTTTTTGACATATTTAAAAATTTAATAAAAACCACAAATTTTGTCCTGTTAGTGTTGTTGGGTTTTAAGTGCTTTACATAGATTTTTTCTACTATACTTTTTATTAAGCTATATTCATATGAGTTGAAACTAAAATTGTATAAAACCATAAGTTGATAGTTATAATGCAGACCATGCTTTTGTATTGATGTGAAATTGCTAATTAGTTATGTAAAATTAAGAATGTTATTGATAGTTCCAACTCTAAATGAATTTGACGAAAAACATGGGTTTTTTTTGTCGAAACCATAGATATCATAGTTAAAGTATTAGATTGGCAGATCACGTGACCTCCAATGCTAACGACGGGACGCGCATGGAGGACCAGAATAAGAGGGCAATGGGGCCAGTGTTAACGCCACTTTAAGGAGAAAAGTGCTACGGCATCGTCAGAAAAATACCATTTAATTCTAAAATTACAACAAAAAAATACTAGCTGCATTTTGGAATCTTTTTAGTGACTTGAAATGCTTTTCTAGTATTTTTTGTAATTTTAGAATTAAATGGCATTTTTTCGATGATGCCGTAGCAATTTTTCTCCTTAAAGTGGTGGCAACACTGGCCCCATTGCTCTCTTATTCTGTCCTCCTTGCGCGTCCCGTCGTTAGCATTGGAGGTCACGTGATCTGCCAATCTAATACTTTAACTCTGATATGTATGGTCGAAACATATTTATCAAAAGTACATTAGATAAGTGCAACCATATTTGGCCTCATGTTAAATTTAAAATTTGTCACAATCTGATAGACTATCTTTAAGTAATTTTGTAAACTACACATCATACTACAGTTTGTAACAAAGTTTGCTGTGTTATTTCAGTGAGCATTGCTTTTAATATAAATATGTTTCAATTGATTCCAATAACTAAAAAAAATCACATACTTATTGTTATGTTTATGTAAATAACTGTTATGTGTTCAATTGTTTATTTGTTGAAATACGATGAAAGCTATGAATGCAATTGTATTTTAAACAAATCAATATTTCAAATTATTAAAATATTATATAATTTAATTTAATATTTTATAAAAAAAGTATTTTTTTAGTTAATGGCACACACCTTATAGAATGTGCGTATTTAAAAACTATTAGATATTTTTTTTAGTATATTTATTGTATAAAGACAACTTTAAAAATGTCAATGTACATAAAACTTTAGTGAATTTTTAGTATGTAGCAATCCTTGTGTTTAAAAGTATTTTATTCCTGACATATTTGAAAATTATATGTAACATACAAACTTTAACAAATTTTAACATGTTTTCTCTTTTAATGTTTTATAAATTAGCATAATTATATGATGTCAAAAAAGACATTTAGTTTCGATTCAAATAGTTTTGTTAGACTGTGTCTACTTTTAATAAATTTAAATATATTGACTTTTCAGATATTGCATTTCATTGTCGATAAAACTTTACTCATTAAGTCAATCCTGATTTCAAGTATTTCAGTTTCATTTTATTTTAGGTTATTTTTATTTTAAAAGAATATTTGAAATGTCTCTATTCAATGCAATTTAAATAATATTTTCATATTAGTTTTAAAAATTGAAAAGAGAATTAGCTATGAGAAGGTTTTTTGTAAGCTACTCTGAGGTAAGTAAGCAATTTGCTTTTCAAACGATTTATTTGAAACAGCATAACAAAGGACTCAAAGTAAACACTGTTATACACTGGATTTCTTTTTATAGAGTACTAGCTTTAAAAACCCGGCGTTGCACGGGTGTACCCTTACTAACGGTGATTTCTCTTTTTTTATGTAAACTTTTATTTTATACAAATTGATCCACTCTCCACAGGTCAGCACTCCATAAATATATTATAATTTCCTCCCATTCTAATATCAGCACAAATTTAAAAAAAAGTCCTATTGTATCCAGGCCAGAGGGCTTTTCCATAGGACATGTTAAAATTGCCAGAATAGCTATGATATAATTGCCAGTTTCTATTTGCCATCCTACACTCGAAAATTCCTAAGATGTGGTAAACATTAAACTCCATATTCGACCACTCGACAGGGCTGAGGAGCCCAGTCGGTAAAGGCGTTCGCCTTCCATGCGATGTTTCTCAGATTCGGGTCCAAGGATCGTCAAAATGAATACAGACCTATAAACCATTAAATTTTAAGTCCCGACACTGCGTACGATGTCGCCCTTAAAAGAAGCATTGGGTGCCTACTCTGCTATCGGCTCGTCACTTGACTGTGGTTCCAAATTTAGACACCCGTAGCCAATAGCTCTCGTGTATAAATAATTCAAACTAACCCTAACCCATACAACTGGATGGGAATAGCTACTAGAACTAAAAATTGAGGCGATCAAGAACTTTAGACCACCTAAAAGTAAAACTGAAGTTCTTTCCTTTTGATGGTTAGCCGGTTACTATAGCCGATACATTCCAATGTTTTCGTCGATTGCTGCACTTTAACTGATTCTTTAAAAGGGAAAGCTAGAAAAGGACCTATTACGTGGACCAAAGAATGTGAGGAAGCATTTGACAAGCTAAAGAACTGTCGTTGTAACTATCCTGTACTGTACTCACCAGACTACCAAAAACCGTTCATAGTTGAAACCGATGCGTCAGATCAAGGAATGGGAGTAGTTTTGTCCCAGTTGGCAAACAATGAAACTGAAGAACACCCTATTACACTGCAGAGCCAAAATAACTGGTATAGGCATACATCTGCGAATTAAGGTGTATAAAACCAATCGGGAAGTTCGTCGCTATGTTCAGCAACGTCTATGTTCTGCTATCATGACAGGTTATGAAAATTGAAGGGATTTTGAAAGTATCGGGGGTTGATAAATGGAATTCCATATCCATGCATTTCCGAGGTGGAGATGAATTTTGGATTTTCACTGACGACAATTTCACGAGTGTACCATGAATATCGATAATCTAGTAAAACATCAAATCTACGACATAGCTTTGACCTTAAAAACATCGTGCAAAGCCGGGTCCATTGACAACTGATCATTAAATGTGATAAACGTCTATGTGAATTCTATGTCGTACAAGTGTCAACTTGTTAACCCTTTAATGATTATTCACCGATATGAGCTTCTGGAGCCGTATATATCACGTATCCGCAATATATGATGTTTAATGATTTTCGTCCGTCGTCGATGATCCGTTTTTGCATGATTTTTTTAGGCCGCACAGCTGTGTCGTAGTTTACTGGATTATCGATATTCATGGTACACTCGTGAAATTGTCGTAATTGAAAATCCAAAATTCATCTCCACCTCGGAGATGCATGGATATGGAATTCGATTTCTCAACCCTCGATACTTTCAAAATCCCTTCAATTTTCATAACCTGTCGATAGCACATAGACGTTGCTGAACATAGCGACGAACTTCGATTGGTTTTATACACCTCAATTCGCAGATGTATGCCTATACTTGTTATTCTGGCTCTTCAGTGTATAAACCTAAGTAAGAAATTTACCAGTGTTGAAAAACGATATAGCGTCAGTGAGAAAAAGTGTGCCGCCATCATCTTTGCAGTTTCGAAACTTAAGTGTTATCTCGATGGAAATTTCTTTCAAATTGTGACTGATCATAATCCTTTAGTGTGGCTGAATTCTCATGCCAGTTCTAACGCACGTTTGATGCGATGGTCACTAATATTGCAACCTTTTAATTTTGAAGTTATTCATCGTAAGGGAAAACTGCACCAAAATGCAGATGGATTGAGCCGAATCCACACTCTCTAAAAAAAAATTATGTGCCCAATTTAATGCTATTTACATTTATTTCTTTTCATATTTACATTTATTTCTTTTCTTATGTTTATTTTAAATTTAGTTTTTTTCGACACTGGGAATTGATAATTTTTGTTTGGCACTTGCTTAGGTTCCTGGAACAGTTACATAACTCATGTATGAACACTGATCATAAACTTTCTCATTCTTCGAAAGTTTTTCCAGGGGAGGAGGAGTCCTGTAACGTACCTGATCCGTGGCCCTCTACCGGCCACTTTAGAAGTTTTCCCTGACGAAACAGAACGAGAACAGAACTCTGTTTCGACAGATTCTAGTGACATTAAATTTGGAGGTGCTTATGTCCGAAAACGGACAAGCTGATAAAAATTAAAACGAACTTATATTGTTTTAAAAGTTAAATGGATGCTGTAAAAATAACTAAGCTGAATTAAACGATCTTAAAATGTTTTTTTTTATAATAAATAGTGGAAAAGAGAATCTTCTATTGTATATCTTGTCTTTGTTACAATTCAAATCTTATAAGTCAAACTTTTAAGAGTGATAGAAAACATCTAAACAATCAATTTTCATTCTACAACGCACACTGTAAAACCTTTGGTGTGACAACACTCTATGAAACTTATAGCAGAAGTACTTATATAACATTGGTATTTCCTGTGGTGGTACCTAAATTTTAAAGCCTTAACGTGTTCACAGCATCAAAAAATTTCCGTAAACCCATTCTTTTGGGTTTACGGAAGGGTTTGGGTTCCATTGGCCGATCACTATTTGCAGAAATATTCAATCGTAGACAATTTGTAATTTATTCTTCCGAGCTGCTGCTTAAACGAAATCCGGGAAAAGCCCCCGAACTTAGAAAATTTGTATATATTCTTGATTTTCCTTGTAAATTTAAGTTAAAAAGTTAAAAAGTTTGGATTTTGGCTTAATTGGATGTCCTGAATTGTTTCTCTCATGGTGAGTATTTCGTCGATCATAGAACATTGGCTTGCCATCGTTAGGCATTCCAACCTAAAATCCGGAAAGGGTGGGAAGGCGTTTTTTGCAGTGTGTGGTATAAAATGCTGGTATTTTATTAAAGAGTAATCAAGAGTGCTACCATATTATTATGATTTGATAAAGAGTGCTGGCCTTTTTTGCAGGGTGTGATACAGAGTGTGGATTCTATACTCAGCTCAGCAGCAAAAATGAAAATAAAGTAAACTCTTGTAGCTGCCTCGAAGCTCAGAACTCATTGTCTACTTGATTGTTCCTACTATATTTTGTGATAAACGAAGTGCAATTAAAACTTTTACAAATTTTTACAAAGTTCCAGCAGCCAACTCAGAAAGAAAGAGACATAATAATGATTTGGGTTTGATTACTGCTGACTGGAGTCGACATCAAGACTCAAAAGATTAATTTCTGTAAAATTACATCAAAATATGTCTTTATACATCAGAAAGTGTCCAAACACAGCTGTGTGATGTCACACCTGTGAACCAATTTAGAGATTTCGATCAATGATCGCTTTACATAAGAGAAGGTTAGGTACAGAAGTATCATTCGTAAAAATCATAATATATCTATACAAAGTAATGTCACATAGCTCAGATGTCAGGCCTTCTGATCAAAGTGTCATTGCACCATAGCCAACATCTTAGTAAAATTTCTTCACAGATGCAATATACCACATATATTAGTCACCCAGCCGGTATGGTGGTTTAGATCCTTGCTTGTCATGCGATTGGGTCCGGCCCGGGTTTGAATCCCGCATAACGCATGGATAATTGTGTGTTCCTAAGTACATGCGGAGAACGTGCTCGTTAAATCTGGGGGTCCGAAAGTCCTGTGGGACCTGTACCTTAGGTGCACGTTGTCTGGAAAAAAATGCTCCTCTTCAGTGACGTGCCTAAATTGAGAACTTGGTGCTGGAGCAGAGGTCACACTTACACCCTCATTGGGGATCAAAGCCTTGTGCCAACGGAAGCTACTGCAACCATCTTGCCTTCTAGGCCCTGGAGGCACACGAAACAACAACAACAACCACATACACATATCCGTATTATCTTGAAAATTTTGAATTTGAAAATCTTAATAAAAACGATGATGATCATCGTTATTAAATAAATCGCTAAATGTAAACATCATAGTAAATAAGAGCAATATGCGGAAATCTTTTTGGAGACTTTATCTCTTTTGTAACTTGTCTATATTGATTAATATTTGTTTACAAATAAATCGTGTTTTAATAGCATTTAATATGTAGATGTCCTCGTATGCAACGATTCCCACAAGCAAATTAAAGAATTATTTTTGAAAAATATGTGTGAAAAATTTCAACACTTTATATGCAGTGGATTTTGAATTATATCAATTTCAAGTAAGAAAATCATCGAAAAAAAAACGATCAAGGAGAAAAACATCTTTGAAGTTTGATAAGTATGGTATTATATGGTAAAGTAAGTTTGAAAAGTATATTTTTATATGATACCATATTTTAGGATGGTCTCGGGGATAGTCTCAGGATGTATGATCAAAAGGTAAAGAATATAATCACGAAATAATCGCTTTCTAACTTTGCATGAATTACTTTTTCCTGCTTTCAAACGTTTAGCAGTTTTTCTTTAGTACTAGTGTACAATAAATAGGTTAATTCCACTTAAATACATACCACAAGTGAATTTTAAAAATATTTTTTTATTCCAGTTGAAACTTTTATATGTGATTTAGAAAAGTTTGAACTGCAAAAATTTTACATCAAAAACTATTATTGTTTTTATCTGTGGCAACACTGAAGTTTCAAAGTGGCTTTATTTTTTGAGAGCATGTGTTATGGTTTTTCATCATTTTGAATTCTTGAATTTTAAGTTAAGTATTATTTTATTATTTTGGTAAAATTATTAAAATACACTGTAATAAGTATCTTGAAAACACATTTTTAATCAGCATTTATAAATAAAAGTTACTTAATTAGAAACATAAACATCCCCTGTTTTGGCTGTAGTGTAAGTCACGAAAAGATCGAAAAGTTTCTATAACTTTTTAAAATAAGGCTTTGCTTCAGATTTTTTTTTAAAGATGTTTTCTTTCTATATAAACCTTTGTGTAATTCCACACCTTTAAATTTTAAAATAAAAAGCATTTTCGCTATTTATAAAAAATTTAACTTTGTAGTGTAAGTCACAACGTAGTGTCAGTCACAGCTTCTGTTTGATTTATCTACTGTAGATTAGCTATAATATTTGTAGATTTCTTATATTTTGATAATTTTGATTTAAGATGGCTATATCAACAGCTAAAATAAAAAAAGAGAGCAAAGGTAAAGACTTTAAGCATGTAGTAAATTTTAAACCTTTTAAGAAAAACCCACTTTACGGACAACGCTTTAACTAAAAATACACCATCTCTATTGCAATGTTCCAACCGTTAGAACATTGAATGGCATTTCTCTGCTACCAATGTTGGCCATCTTTACCTTTAGTCATGAAAAAGGACCAATTGATGGACTTGGTGATATAGTGAGGAGGAGATAAAGGCAGTCACACATTCCAGGAAAATTGACGCACATTCTGATAAAGATTTTTTCGCTTTGCATAAGAAATCTGCCCAAACATATCACTATTATACATTTCTGACAACTGTGTAAATCGCGAAATAGGTAGATTAAATGATATTTGCTCATCAAAGGAAAATAAATATTTTCGATTCCCGACACTCAAAAATTGCTCTGCTTTTTTTAAAATTAAACAAATACCTACTTAAAACTGCCAATGTTTCATTAAATCCCCAAAAATACTACACGACTGATTAAACAGATTTAAATGTTGCAAAAGGAAATACCTCTCAACAAAATTCTGAAAATGAATTTGATGCTGGAAAAAGAGCTTTTAGTTCCTTTTGTATAGGAAAATTATCGTTAAATATTTTGTGGGGCAAATGTGTTAAGTAAAGGTGCTTATTCAATAAAACTGAAACATCTGAAATGGTCGAGAAGTCTCTTTGCGTGGCCTGCGAAAGAAGGTTTTTCAGACAATGGTATTGAAGAAAGAATTAAGAAAATACCAGAAACCAACTTTACTGGACGTTGTATAACTTTTTCTAACTATGAGTTTACCATGTATGCAATTTTTAACTTACCATGTTCAAAATAATTTACGTATGTTATGTTATTATTGCCTAAATTTACATATCTTTGATACAATTCACATGATGTAGTGTAAGTCACAAATTGAATGTAGTGTAAGTCACGCACAAAAATGTTAATAAATTATTTCCTATGATATTTCAATACTTTTTTCCAATTAAATTATTTAGCTTTAAACCTTATACTTAAAATAAGCACTGGTAGAATGTTTATTTACTGTACTATGAAGAAGAAATTAGAGTTTATAATGATAACCAAAATCGACTTCCTTTCCATGGTATGTAAAGTTACACTATAAAAAGGACGACTTTTTTTTTATTTTTATGCTATGCAAAAATATTCAAAATTGAAAAAATTTTTACTGTTGAGAAATTACTGTTTCAGGAGGAAATGATATAAAATGTTTAATAACTTTAAAAATTATGACATGCTAGACGAATTTGTTAATGTCTCGATGTATGTAAGTCGGTGGAAACAATAACATTTTTTCATGTTTTAAAATTATGTTTTATCTGCAGAATATAACAGCCTTAAACGTTAAAATGTATTCCCATTTGCCCTTGATAATCTGTATTTCAGTTGTTTTCTTTATTGAGTAGAGTGGCTGTAACAACAATTAACATTGATTTTAGTTTAAAATGCGATATATTTATTCTGGAATATAAAAGCTGTAAAACCTAACAATGATAGACTCTATTTGCCCTGAAATAATCTGTATTTTTCAGTATGTTTTCTTATATATAAGAGTTATTGTGCTGACAAAACGATAAATATCATTAGCTAATTTACAGTTTACTCCGCATAGGCCAGAATTATTCGCGTGTGTTCATCTAAGTTACTAATTTCAATTGTATTATCATTATTGCTAAACATTTTTGATGGTTAAAATGGTTACTTGAAGAACTTTCCTTTTGTACAAATTTAAAGATATTCTTATTTAGCATAAAATATTTTTATGATAAAAATAAATGAAGCAGAGTAAAATTAATTATTTTGAAAACAAATTAAATTCCTATAGTTTAAGATTATTTAACCACTGCCCATACAAAACATTCCGATATCAACAGATGCAAAATATCTCTTTATTTTTTAAAAAAGTTTACATATAATGAAAAAAACATAGTTATTGTACAAATAAATACTTCAATATGCATTCTTTGAACTCACAATGTTTCACAATATTTCACAATGTTACAAATTTTGGCATAAGATTGCACCGGAGTCTTAGAACTTTCTAGCTGCCACCACTTTTTAAATCGTGAATTTACCAATTTTGTGGTAAAACCATAACTTTGATACACTACAAAATTAATGTATTGACGCTCCAAAGCAAGAAAATTCCAGAATTCCGGTGTGCAATAAACCTGTTCCATGCACTAAACCTGTTCCATGCACTAAACCTGTTAACATTGTACTTTTTTTGTCAGTTTTCACTATTACAATAATGTATATGTTAATGTGCAATACTACTAATAAAACACTTAGCAATCAAGTTGAATGATTCAGTAAATTTTATAATGGACTTCACGCAAATCTTGTTTATTTGTAACTTATAAACTATATTTACAGTGACATAAATAAAAAAAAATCCTTTTAGTAAAGTAGCTCTGGAAATGAATAAGAATTAATCACCTAACTTGACTCTGATTAAGACATTAAGATGCACACAAAGTTATTTCGTTTCGATATTAGCGATGTTAAACGGCGAATCCAAAATAACGGCAGCAACCCAGCCAGTAGAGAGGTTGCCGATTTTTTGGTTTTTCCCATCTATTTCGGAGCTTGTCGGGACCCTTACTAAACGGAGTTAGAGTTGTTTTCCACTAAGCGACCCTACTTTTAATAAAAGTTTCTGATAAACCCTATTTGTACTTCTTAAAAAACCGATATTGGAGTTTGGTTGACTTAAAATTTTCATTTTTTTAAATCGTAATTTTTTAGTAATTTAAGGGTTTTCCTATTGGGGGGCATATAAGCTTTACCTCAGCAGAAAAAAAGTCATGTTCTGCGTTATAAGTTTTGATTTAAGCCTTTCCTAAATCATATGCAAATAATTTTTAGCATATTTAATAAAAAAAAATATTAATCTCCTTTAAATATAATTCAATATCAATGTACAGTAGGCTAACAGTGTGTTAATGCCGTACCATTGGTAAGAACTTTGGGATATTTAGAACAGGTATTTGACATAGCCGTGCTTGGTTTTGTAGGTTGGCTAAAATTAAGCCGTACTACAGCGTATCGAATCCAAAGAGTGGCGATTTGTAAACTTTGTTTGGTTTAGTTTCGAGAAAGCTTCGGTTTATTTGTTTGATGCTCTAGAAATATGCAAGTAATGTCACCAGAGTACGTAACTCCGAATCCCGCCACCTGCCAAATATCCTATAAAAGGATTTGTGCTGGTGGAAAATTTGTACTTTTGTTTATACTTTTTTTGTACTTTTATTTTGTACTTTTATTTGTACTTTTATTTTGTACTTTTATTTGTACTTTTATTTTGTACTTTTATTTGTACTTTTATTTTGTACTTTATTTGTACTTTTATTTGTACTTTTATTTTGTACTTTTATTTGTACTTTTATTTTGTACTTTTATTTTGTACTTTTATTTGTACTTTTATTTGTACTTTTATTTTGTACTTTTATTTTGTACTTTTATTTGTACTTTTATTTGTACTTTTATTTTGTACTTTTATTTGTACTTTTGTTATGGAGCACCGACGGTGGATCCTTAAGACCTACTGGAAGTACGAAAATGCAGAGCCTGTGCGTACGATACGGAAAAATGAGTTTAATTTGCCGGCGCCGTCTCGTCAAGCGATTTACCGCATCAGAGACAAGTTTGAGACCACGAGTTCCGTCGCCAATGCACCGTAGTCTAGACGACCACGCACGACGTTGACACAGGAAAATTATATGAATGTAGCCCTTACATTCGTAAACAGTCCAAAGAAGTCTACGCGACAAGCGTCTCGGGAACTGATGATCCCGAGGACATCATTACAACGCTTGATGCACCAGCTGAACCTTAAGCCGTACCGTACCGCCCAAGACTGTTACATGGCCTTCTTGAGGACGATCCTGACCGCAGACTACAGTTCTGTGAGGTAATGCGCGATCAACTGACTGAACAACCAGACCTGCTTTCGAAAACAGTGTGGACAGATGAAGCCTGTTTTAAATTGTCTGGCCACGTCAACAGACATAACTCTGTGTACTGGGCCGACAAAAACCCACATGTCATTTTGACTACGCATTTAAATCAGCCAGGGGTCACAGTCTGGGGTAGCATATACTGTGATGGTGTCGTGGGTCCTGTATTTTTCGATGGAACCGATGACGGCCCCAGGTATCTGGATATGTTGATACAACTTGTAGTCCCACAACTGCAAGCACGACTCGACTTTGCGGTGTTTTTTTAACAGGACGGTGCCGCACCGCATTATTCTTTGGTGGTCCGACGATAATTGGATCTGACCTTCCCGAATCATTGGATAGGGAGACGAGGGAGCATTGAGTTTCCCCCACGTTCCCCGGTCTTTACTCCCATGGATTTCTTTTTCTGGGGAGTAGTAAAGGATAATGTTTATTCCAGAAATCTCGCCACAGTACGCCAGTTGAAGAAATTCGTCGATGATGCTTTTAAGAACATTCGTGACAACTTGAATTTGTGTCGTACTGTGTGTGAGAGTGTCGAGGAAAGGTTGCCGGAATGCATCAATGCCGTAGGTAGATAATTTGAGCACCTTCGGAATTAAGTATAAATATATACGTAAGTAAATAAACTGTCACTTTTGACTATGGTTCTTAATTACGATGCCTGTCGCCACTAACTCTTCTACAGCTTTAGTGCGACTATATTCAACCAAACTAAACTAAACCTGTATTAAAAGTATAAATAACTGTTTCTGTATAAATAAATGTATACCTAACTAACAAGCACACAAACCTGAATACATCTGTCTACCAACCAACCTAACTAACTGTAAACCTACTTTTGGGCCACCCTGTATTTATGAAATGACTACTACTACTACTAATGCTAAAAAAAGCATTTCTTTCTAATAAAAGTTCTTTGAAAAACACTGGAAACAATACAAGGTAAACATATTAAGAATTAAAATAATTTCACAGTTTGGTATCCAATTTCCATTCCTCATTTTGTCTACTTCTTTTGTAGTCCTTTGAAATGAAACCTGAAAAAAAAAATATGTTCTTCAATATATCTTCCTGCATACGGAAAAAGAGAAGCTAATATTTTTAAAAAAACTTTTTTTAAATGTCAAAAGCATTACTTTTCCGAGTAAAGTGGGGCAAATCAACATTATATATCAAACATTGCTTAAGGACGTAAACTTTTATTTATCAATATAGCTATTTATTCTTTTAGAAATAGTCCATAGGTCAATATAGTGTTGAAGAATGAAACGCCAGTAATATTTCAAAATATGACGTCACGCATATGACTGGTCGTTTTAAGAGCGACTCTTATAATAGGCATGTTTCACGTCTTGAGTGGCAACAGTCATACAGGAATGAAAATAAGGTCCCGATTGGTAAATCAATGTAGTATCCGTGTTGAAGTGCACGTGTTAACGCGCTGTAAGAATAGAGTCAGAAGGTTTAAATGAATACCACATGTGGATAAGAATAACATTTTAAATTAGGAAAGAATTATTTAAGTAAATTAACTAGTAAAAGTTACAACTAGAATCAAGTGCAACATGGTAAAGCAAAGGCCGGTCTTGACAGGGCACAGTCCGATAGATTCTACAGTCCAGAGAGTTCTCTCGTCCCCAAGGGAGCGTCTTTTCTCCGCGGCAAGAGGGTTGCCGGTCTGTGCGTGTCGCCAACTCGCCAAGGTCCGTCGCCAAGGCAGCCGCCGCAGTGTCAAACCACCAATGAAATCCAGAAATAAAAGCCGGAATGATTAACGTCACTTGATACCAGCCAATTGTTTATGTAGAATTATTGGGATTTACTTGAAAAGGAAAAAATCATAGTGTATTATAATTGATCTACGATTTGTTGAGTCATTTTGAAACAATAGTTAAATTTTTTGTAAACTACCCAAGTATAATGCTTTTATATAACAGTGACTTACCTGTTATAAGACAGCAAAGAAAAAGACAGACAGCAAAAACTGCACATGCATAGACTTCACCAAAATTATCTAATACAGTAGATATGACTTCTGTTAAGATGAGTCCAAATAACTGTTAACAAATTAAAATTTATATTTCAATTGTTTAGCAGGAATCAATTGATTACGAATTAATTAAAATAAATCAATCAAAATTTAACTCACGATAAACTTAAACTTTGTACTACTAAATGAACCCTCAAATATCATAAAATTTTTTCTTCTTTAACAAAATCATGCGGGCTTTCGTCGATAGACATTTTTCTAATTAGAAAAACTAGCTCCTCCACTCTCTTAGGGACATTAGTTTTGTCAAAAGTGCAGAGGTGTTGCAGTGCAGAAATATTTATTTCGTAGTTTTCATTTTGTTAAAATAACGTTAGATCTTGTTGCCTTAACACGTTGACTGCGACGATAGCGATGGAAAATTTTCATCGATAGAGGCTGATGTGAAGTAGAAGAAGATCCTGTTTTTTAAACCAGTTCGTTACAATGGCAATGAACTCTTCTTCATTTTCGAAAAGTAAAAATCTTAGTTCGAGGTCGTAAAATTACAGGGTTAGGTTGAATTAACGTCGCTAACTAAAGCTGCACGACATCTAGTCGTTAAAATACGAGGAAATGTTCCTGGCCTTTTCCAACCGGATAACTCATCATCTAGGTAAGGTAAGGTAATCGTTTCCGGCTGCCTATTTCTAGCCTCCTAACTCATCATCTATCACTACTTATTGAATTGAAAGCCAATAACCAGATTCGTTTTAGTGATTAACTTTTCGACTATTAAATCATCATTACATTTTCATAATTCTAATTTTTGGGGTTGTCTTTGTTTCAAAAAACTACAAAAAAATAAAACAGAGACTATTTGCAAAATTTTATAGCTAGATAGTTGAATAAAAAACTAAACCGCACTGCGAAATGCAGTATGTCTGGTGTCTGGTCGCCCTACACTTGAGACGAAAGATTTAATTTCCTTGTAATTTGAAATAGAATATACTCTATCAAATCACCAAGTATTATTCCAAGCACAGCAGGATTGGTTGCAAAAGTGTAAAATCTGATATTCTACGTTCTATATCCTAAAATTGATCACCAAGTAGCCTTAAATTTGTTTCCGTGTTAACATAATTTCAAATATAGGTGTTAACATAATTCAAATATAAGTGTTAACATCCCTACATAATTATGGCTGTATTATATTAATATTTGTCGTCAATTGGCGAAAGATACACTTCGCATTAACACAAAAACTGCATAAGCTTTAAAGTCTATGTATGGAAATTCATCAGTCACATCTGGGATTACTAGGTGTCAGTTAAATATCATACGAAAGGATAGATGAAAGAGCTAGAACGTGTAGTTTGTGTAACCACTAGACCATCATTTTTATCAAGTTTTCAAACGAACTTTAACTCAAAAGAACGGTTGAAGAAATGGTACTATGAATTTTATCAGAATGTGCTGTTATCGGTGAATCGAAACGACGCCACGCGCTGGCGCTTCATTAGCAGTCGAAGTGTTAAAAACATTTAAAAATACCGACAAGGGGTTCCAAATGGTACTTAATAATTAAAAATCTTATTATTATTTCTATAAGAATGTAAATAAATCTGTGAAGCTTTTAGTTCAAATAACGTTAACTGGTTGGTATAGATGTTTTAAAAATTTGCCTCTCATAAAAAACAGTTTTTTTATATTAAACCTCTAGTTAGAGTTAATCATAAGAGTATGATTTGAAACTTCACATATTAATGCTTTTAGCACACATTTGAAGAGGCCAGGGTAAAAAAAAACCTTCATCAACAGGATATCTGTCCGTATCAAGCTTTTTTGGCGACGATATATAGCGAGTCATCTCCGAAACTGGTGTAAGGAAACCGATTTCTCACTTGGTTTTTATGTCGCAGCAAGCGCGATTCACGAGTACGTTTGTACTAAGAGAGAAGAACCAAGGGAGAAACCGGATTTCTGTCGCCAATGTCCGCCAAGATTCTTAAAAAATCAAGGTTTTTTCCCCCTGGACTGTTTATTTAAATAAATTAATATATTACCATAGTGGAAGCGTTAAGGAGACATGCACACACGGATTCAGAGAGGGGATAAGTTATTTCCATCCCGTATTCAAAACCAATGGGGAGGAAACTTGTCAAGAAAAACCTTGAAGAGAACATAAACATACATTTTCATAACTAGTTGAGTTGAATTATCGTCGCATTGAAGCTACACGCGGGCTATTTTAATATAGAACCACAGTCAAGTGATGAACCCGCACTTAAAAAAACACCCAACTTAACTTTTAGGAGAGACATCGTACGCAGTGTCAGGGCTTAGGGGCATATTTATCATCCAGCACCCCTACGTATTGGATATTTTTCGGCTGAACGGGTCGTTTATATAGGTCGACAGTTATTATGTCATATCATGTTTCTATAAAATTCGCAGCACATTTAATTTTACATCATATGCGAATTAACATCACTTTCCTGTAAAATTTACAGCACAGTAAATTTTACATCACCTGTAATTCACCCCACCGACTAATGACAGAACTTTTACCATTACCCGGTGCTGTAAAATTACAGGATTTTTTTTTTACATTAACTCCATTTTGACTTCATGCACGATCGTTAAAATCAAATATCAGTTATTCCAACAAATTTTCGGATGAATATGAATAGTTATTCGGATGAATATGAATAACTTAAAATATATTATAAAAATAATGTACCCATATGTAGCTATTGATATAAACTGCACCCATAATTTGTTCACCATTAGCAAGCAACTGAAGAGGATGAAAGTAAAAAAACTTGCTATGCATATGAACACCGACGTTTCTCTATAAAAGAAGAAAAAATACATGACAAATCGATTATTTTTACCAATTAAAAGTATTGAGCAAATTATCAAAACAAATATGATAATATATAAAAATATTAATTAATAATTTATTGATTTCATTAAAAGTTGTTATTTATTCTGCAAGGAACATTTTTCTACAGTAATTGAATTCATTAGCTCATTTTGAAAATGTGTCATCCATCTCTGTATTGACTATTGTTAAAGTGAAAAAAGTTTTCATAATTTTTAAAACTTTTTACTTATACCTGAAAAAAATGGCCTTGATGATTATTAATTCTTAAAATTAATATACTAAATTTATTTAATTTTAAAACCAGAATAGTATTCTTTCCCCTTCTATGAAAATAACTGACTGAAAACTTACTTGAATTTTTTTGTATAGTCTAAAAAGTAGCCAGCTATTATGGATCCTAGCAACCCGGCCACTACAAATACAAGTCCCATCACTCCTATAGCCTTTTCTTGATGCTTTCAAGAAAATAGGAAAAATAAATTTGTAAATATAGTCAAAAAACTAAATCGTCGGTCCAATGACAAAATCACGAACGTGCAAAATCACAGGCATGAAAACCTGGACACTGATAAGCCCACCGTTTTCCAAAAATCGCCAATCCTTTGAATTAGTACATTCGTGGTTTTGTCATTTTATTGACGAAATGATAATAAAAATAATTTATATAAAAGTAATCACAAACTTACTGGAAAGAAACGATTAACGAGGTTGTTCAAATTTGTTGACAATGCAAAAACTGAAGCGACCATGATACCTGAAAGTAGAAATATGTAGAAGACTAATTTATCCTTTGTGTCCGTATGCATCAAAATATAATATGGCTAATTTTGTTTGAATTGCGAAACATAAGGCTTATCTTATAAGTTATACTATAGCTATAAAGGAAGAAGTCCTGACTGACTGACTCACATATGAACGCCCAGCCAAAACTTTTGGAGGTAATGATTCCAAATTTCAGGAGTTTTTCCTTTTGTATTGAAGTAGGCGTCTGATACAAATAGTTTAAAGGCTTTTGAACAGAGTTTCAGGACAATCATCCCAACGAAGAGCTTACGAACAACTAACAACAACAGCTGTCCTACATGATTATGAAGAAAGGATTCTGGCGATTTGATTCCTTTGCCACCCGATATGTTTCTGGGTGACTATACAGAAGTCCATGCCCGATTTGGTCAATCTTGATCAAGTGAATCTCGACAAAAGATATCGACATATAAAAGAAGGGGATTGTTCTTATTGTAAATGAAGGCAAGCGGAAGACATCGTGGTCTATGGCAAGAATCATTGCAATACATCTGGGTTGAAATAGTCATGTTACCGTTAAAACCTGAAATTAGCTAAAACTCGAATTAACTAGTGATAACTAGCTTTAACTGAAGTAATTAGTTAAAACTAGTTTCCACTAGCTAAACCAATTATCCACAGCTAATACTAGTTTTGACGAAACAGATTGATTAAATCTAGTTTTAGCTATAAAAAACTTATATTCGATTGAAGTAGAATTAACGGAAAATAACAAGTTGGTTTGTTACAGAATCTGTCACTTAAACCGCTTCCACGCAACATTTGTGCTCACCAGGAAACACTATTTATACACCACAGCAAGAAATTCGCCAAACAGCGCCTTTAGCTAGTTGTAATTCCAAAATTAACTAATTTCTTTAATCTTCTTTTGCAGATTTAATAATTAATCTTCATCGTTTGCTAATCGTTGCTTTAAGTTCATCGTTGCTTTAAGTTCGAAGAATAACTATATAATTTTTTCATAAATATCTTTTAGTAGCCACCAGTTTACAGTTCGAAAAATAAATTAATAAAATTAATGCGTTAAAAATAAAAGCGAAACTTTGCATATTATTTATGCAAAGTAATAATTCTTTATGCATCTTTTTTCATACATATATAATGAACCCAGAAAAGAACTCTATTGTGATATTACAACAATCCAAACTGAATTATATCACATAAATGAGTATTCAAAGTATTCAAAAGTTTTTATTTTTATTTTAAATAAAGTTTCTTGTACGTTTAACTAAATGGCAACAGTGAAAATATTAAATATATAAATTTGGCTAGTTTCATTAAAATTTTATTTCGAAAATTCAATAATTATTACTTATCGATTGCAAAAATTAATTCATATTTCAAACAATAAATATGTAATATTCCTCGCTTTTAAATAGAATTAAAATATTTCATATCAACTTACGAAAAATCGCGTAGTGAAATATATTTGACGTCATTTCAAACTGATCGATGTCGCAAAATAAATTTATTGTCTAAAAGAATTAAAGTTTCTCGAGCGATTTTTGCGATGGCAATGGTGATTTAATTCTAATAAAAATGGCTTCCTATGTTTTTTTAAATGAGCATTAAATTTTGCAGTTTTTTATATAATTGAAGTACTTTGAATTCGAATTCTTTTCTGAAATTTTCAATGTATTCTAATTTCGGTGGGCTGAATTTTTTACGTATCACACTTGTCCGTAGCATTTCTAGTTTGGGCTATGAAAGTGGGTGACGGACGGACAGACAGACAGATACATACAGGCGGACTGAACGATTATAATACCTTCCACTTTTTACGTTATAAACGTAGTGTGGAAGCTAAAAAGTTGAGAGTTTAAATTTTGCAGTAAAAAGCAACCAGTGCTACAGCAACGCTTTGCAACAGCAAACAAATCTTTTGAGAGTATTACCAAATCTTTTTAGAGAAATTAACATTCACAATAAATTAAAAGTCAAGCATTCGCAGTTAATTCTAATTTTATCTAAAACATGTTGGATTATTCTAATTTTAGTGGGAATTACAACTAGTTTTAACCAATGCAATTAATCAAAACTGGTATTAGCCAGGGAAGTCTAGTTTTAGCTAGATGTTAGATGATAGAAACTAGTTTTCACTAATAGCATCAGTTATAATAAGTTCTCACTAGTTATAATTCTAGTTTTAGCTGATTTCGAGTTTTAACGGTAACAGTCACATCAGAGGAGTTCGTCGTAAAACCAAAACGGAGAGATAGTTCAACCCATCCAAAGAATTTTTCCTCTAGAGATATCTTGTGTTCGGGGGAGATTATATGGAACTAATCTTAAAGCGAAATCGTTGGAATAATACTTATTTAGCTCCTGGTACCTCAGCTCCAAGACTCGTAATTAAAAGGGGCAAGACTGTAAGAATTCCTTCTGGATTTTTTTTTGGTCTGAAAAGACTTATTCAGAACTTTAACTCTCAAACTCAATTAACTGTATAATAGACAAAACTTTAATTTGTTAGCTGTTTATTACGAGCTTGACTGAATGTTTTGACTATTTACATTATATACAAATACCGTTATGAAGGGTACTCCGGTTCAAAGCTACGTTTATAAAGTTTGTTATCAATAATAGTTAGATTAAGAATATTTAGATTAGAAAATTACTTACCATACATAATAAAAATCAAAATAAAGTCAATATTCTTGAAAAAATGTATAACAACTTGTCTGTAGGGTTCTTTGCACGAGTTCCGTTTTTCAGCTTGTGACAAGCTTGGTGGAACATTCGGTTCATTTTGAAAACCTATAAAATTGGATAAATTTTATTATATTAGTACCTTTAAAATACATTGCTAAATAGTATAGATGTTAAAAAAATATATTAAAATTAACTTTTTAATTTCATTTAGAACCTATCACAGCTATATTGTAAAAAATTGGTGAAACTTTAGTCCAGCTTTGCGGAGTAATGCTATACTATAAGTAGGGAATAAGGTGACCCAAATAAGAAGCTTACTCCATAAAAACTGGTGATAGCAAATACTGCATTTAGTTTTATAGAGTAACGTTTCACCAAATGTATGGATTACTGTTACTTCATAAAACGGAAGTTAACTTTTTGTGTAGCGTTACTACATAAACCTGTAGGAACTTAGGGTAGGACTTAGGGTTCAATAAAGTACCGTTATAAAACACATTTTACAGTGTAGGTAGACTAAAAATGAATATCCGCGTGTGTCTCGTCATTGTGACTTTTATTTTTGTTATGTTTCCATTATCTTCAAAATCTAAATTCTGTTTAGAAAATAATTTAAAATGTTTAAAACCAATTAGTTGATCATAAAATAATTGGCATGACGTCATACAAGTAGTCCAGTAACTAGGTAGTTTTTTCAGGAAAAAAATACAGGAATTGTTTTCTCACCGGTTTTATATGTTTTCGAGGGTGCTGAATCCGAATATCAACTTTGTGAACAAATTCGGGCATGGGAACATTTAAAAAAATCGAAAAAATCCCAAACTATTACCCCTTTTTTTGGTTTTTTCTTTCTAGCAGAAAAAGTATTGATTTCTCAACAAAAACGTCAATACAAAACTTAAAGTTCTTTGAACAAGCTAAATAAAAGTCAATTACATCATTTATGTCAGTCTAATAGTTTAGTAGCTACAGCGCGCTGAATATCAGGCAAATTCCGCCCGAATGTAGAAAGTCCAAAATGTTCACTTGCAACGCGCGCTTGAAAAATAGTATAGTCGAAATAGAGTTAAGGGTGAAATTAATTAGAACACAAACTAATATTGTTGCAAATGGTAGGAAACATGCTTCTAATGAACATACTAAAATTTCAACCCGAAATGTCGCGTAAAATACGCTTATTGGCCGCCATCTTGAAAAAACGTCAATTTTTTTAAAATAACAAGAAACTATAATAAGTCGAGTTTGATATCAAATTAAAGGAAATTTTATGTTGACAAAGAATATACTATTGGTTTTTTTAAAACTTAAATATTTACAAAGATGTTTTTCGAAGGAAACGATGAAAAAATGGCCAAAAATTTTCACTTCACGCGAAGGTACCACTCCTTGTAATTATTGAGATGTCCAACAAAAGTTTTCTGCTTTGTGACTTAAAGCCACGCTTCAACGAATAACAAACATGGAGTCCCCAATAATAAGCAATATTTAACAAACCCTCATGAAATGTACTAAAAGAATGGAGAAGGAATAACTGAAAGTCAACATGGAACCTGGATCATTCGAAATGCATTGAAATAACTTATGCAATGAGTTTGCTGACCAGTGTTTCCCGTTGACCTAACCCATGCAAGAATTACGAAAGATTTTGTTGGTCTAAACTAGGTAATGCAATTCTTTATAAACCACAGTCCATTTAATGATTTTTCAAGTGCTTTGTGGAATTCTGTTAATGGAATAACAGATAGTGCAGACAAGGGACATGATTGAAAGAGATTAAGCTAAGCTAACATATCTTTAAGAGGTGGAACTATATTGAAAACTAAACCATGCAGTAATGATGAAAATATTGAAAAAAAGGACTAGTTATTGCTGGTGAAAAGTTAATGCGTTGACACAAACTAAAGGGTTTTTTTAGATTGCATAATCATCGCATAAGAGCTACGACGAGGGCAGGTTTTAAAATTTTCCTCCCGTATTTGATATTTAAAAAGCTTGAATATCCTGATTTTTATAATATTTTATGGCAAATTGCATGTAATAAGTATTCTAGAAGAATGGTGTAGAAGGTAGCATTAAAATATCGGTATCATCAACTACTACAGTTACTTGCCTTTATTGGGCTATTTTAAGGCTTCTTTGACGATTATTGTATTTGTATCACATTCTGCATGAACAACAGAATGACCACTTTCTTCAACTACTACAGTTACTTGCTTTTATTGGGCTATTTTCTTCGTAACTGCTTAGTCAGTTTTTAAGTTCCATCTCTAAAAGGATGTTAGTTTATTTTGAATATCTCTCCCAAACATGTCACGTTAGCCTTGTCTGCACTATCTGTTATTCAATTAACAGAATTCCACAAAGCACTTGAAATATCAGTAAATGGACTGTGGTCTATAAAGAATTGCATTACCTTGTTTAGACCGACAAAATCTTTTGTCATTCTTGCATGAGTTAAGTCTAACGGGAAACACAGGTCAGCAAACTCATTGCATAAGTTATTTCACTGCATTTCGAATGATCCAGGTTCCAGGAGAATGACTTTCAGTCATTCCTTCTCAAATTTCGGCCGTTTTTTCAACGTTTCCTTACAAAATCATCTTTGTAAATATATAAGTTTTAAAAAACCAATAGTATATTCTTTGTCAACATAAAATTTCCTTTAATTTGATATCAAACTCGACTTATTAAGGTTTCTTGTTATTTTTAAAGAAATTGACGTTTTTTCAAGATGGCGGCCAATAAACGTATTTTGCGCGACATTTCGGGTTACAATTTTAGTATGTTCATTAGAAGCATGTTTCCTACCATTTTCAACAAGAATAGTTTGTGTTCTAATTAATTTCACCCTTAACTCTATTTCGACTATACTGTTTTTCGAGCGCGCGCTGCAAGTGAAAATTTTGGACTTTCTACATTCGGGCGGAATTTGCCTGATTTTCAGCGCGCTGTAGCAACTAAACTATTAGACTGACATAAATGATGTAATTGACTTTTATTTAGCTTGTTTAGAGTACTTTAACTGTTCGAATGACATTTTTGTTGAGAAATCAATACTTTTCCTGCTAGAAGGAAAAAACCAAAAAAAGGGGTAAAATTTTTGGATTTTTTCGATTTTTTTTAATGTTCCCATGCCCGAATTTGTTCACAAAGTTGATATTCGGATTCAGCACCCTCGAAAACATATAAAACCGTTGAGAAAACAATTCCTGTATTTTTTTCCTGAAACGCCCCTTTTTGACGACCTGGTTACTGGACTAAAGATAAGATAGACTTTTGTACAAATAGTGGGGTGTAAAGATTCTTTTAAACTTTGGTTGATTGCTCGAAGATTATCGAGTTGCTTTGCAATGGGCCACTTCGTGAATTGTCAAATTCTCGCCTGTTATGTCTCCAAGCACACCAAAGTCGCCAGATTGAAGCCAAAGAAGCAATCTTGTTGACGTTCAACGCCCCCAAAAATACATAATTGAAAATAAGTTTAAGAGGAAACGGTTTAAAACTGTAAACGAGTTTTATCAAACGGTTCGAGACCGTTAAACAAGCGAAACGGTTTTAACCGAAAAATAGATTTCGTTGAAAGTACAATACATTTCAGTAACATTGACGGTTTTTTTATGCATAATAAGTGAAATTACTTTACTTTTCTGGATACTCACTAAACATAACGAGAATAAAGACAACAGCATTTACAGCAGTGAGAATGTACGCTGCATTCCGCTTCTCAACACTAATCAGGTCTTTCTGGGTACAATCACTGGATATCATAAGGGGCGAAAAAATAAAGCCAAAAGCAACTCCTAGCTGAAAATTATTAACAAGCTCATTTATAATTATTTCATGTACAGTAAAAAAATCTTAATATAAAATATCAATAATAGAGATAATCGTAATCTGTCCTATATTATATACTAGCTTTATAAACCCGGCGTTGCACGGGTGCACCCTTAATAACCCTAAGTAGTAGGTTTTTTTATGTAAACTTTTATTTTATACCAATTGATCCCTCCACTGTGGTCCACATCATCAGGATATTATAATCTCCTCTCATTCTGATATGAGGGGTTGATTTTATCCAGGCCCTTCCGGAGTTTGAGGGCTTTCCTTTGAGGGCTATTCAAATTGCCAGAACAGCTATATGATATAATGGCCTGTTTCTATTTCACAATTAGCGCAAACCGAAACTGCCCAAATGTGGTAAACATTCCACTTCATATTTCATACAACTCGATAGGGTTGGGGGACCCAGTCGGTAAAGACTTTCGTCTTGCATGCGGTAGGTCCCAGGTTCAGGTCCGGTCATCGCCAAAATAACTGCAGACCTATAAACGGCTCGTGCAGCCAAAAAATGTCCGACGAATAATACCCCGTATAGAGGAAGGGCACTTTAAATATCCTCCAAATTCCCAACGCTGTGTACGATGTCGCCCTTAAAACGTTTCCAATAGCACTCGTGTGTAGCTTTAATGTGACGATAATTCAAAGTAACCCTAACCCATACAACTGGATGGGCTAGCTGGATGAATAGCTACCCTACGTTAAATTTTCAACATCGCCAAATGCCGCCAACGCCAAAATTCAATCGACCATTACGCCATCTTAACATCAGAAAAAAAACAGACATTCATCCTCTTGTAAGGTTGGAAAAGTTTTATAAAGAACAAATTCCTTATTTATGCCGAATATATTCCGGTTAACCTAAAGAATCGTGGCCGGCAATTTTACGCCAAATCTGGTAATCCCGATGGCAACCTTTGGCGAAATTAGCAATTGCATTGACAATTTCTAAAAGTTAATCTATTTAATTCTTAAACGCATATAATTTATTCTGAAGTATTCTTATACTAATATTAATTAGATGCTTATTTATTAATTAGATGCTTACTGATTTTAAATAATTATTTACTTTTTTTTTAATATCAATTCTTCGTCATTATAAAGTTTCACTTTTTTTTTATAAATCTGGTCTGCAATTTAAGGAATTTTTCCGCTGTTTTAAGTCGGCCATTTTGAAATTACTTCGTATTTTTGGTCATTTCGAGAATCGAGATGGTAACCATCTCGGCAAGTGCCGGAGTTTGTTATCACTTCGACTTGGCGACATTTTAGAAAATTTGCCAAATTCGGCCACGATTCTTTAGGTTAACCTATATTCCTCTATAATCATCATTTCTTACCATTTGTAAACATCAATTAAATTAAATTCGGAAACGTAATTAAAATCTAGTTGGGGAAATCTGATCCACCATAAAAAATAAAGAGATTTAAAATCAACAAATAAAATACTGATATTCAAATAACAATCCAGCAAATTAAACCGACGCACAGTGGTCGGAAAAGACTGAAAAACGATCAAAATTCCTTTAATTTTTTGTGGTTTGACAAAAATGCATACAAATTCGGTTTTGTAGGTTTTTGACCCATCTGAGTCGATATAGAACACAATCAAGTTTGTAAAACCTATGGATTTTAAGTTACAGTTAATGCAAAAAAATAGTATGTGAAGATGTAATGTGAAAATTGCGTATAAAAAATAACGCTTTAATCAACATGTATTGTGCAAGTGCATGCGTATGTTTAGGTCATGGTAATACAAAATCGTACGTCAAGTAGTCACAAAAAGCCAAAACACTAACAAAATCTTTTTAAAAATGAAACGTTGAGCTAAAAAAAATTTACACTATTTTCAATATTTTCTGCTCTCAATTTAGCTTATAAAATTGATTGAAACCAAAGTTTTTTAATGTGAATATTTTTTTACTAATTTTTGAACGCATGAATTATATAATATTAAACATTGAAGTTCGTGGAATAATTATAAAATATTTAACATTAAAATTTGTTGAATAATTATATAATATTAAACATTTAAGTTTGTGGAATAATATCAAATTTAATATCAAAATATCGTACAAAAATATGAATACACAGAACATATACTTTCAAATTAACCTTCAACAGTTTTTTAAGACCATATTAATTAACAGCATTTTATTATTGCAGATGTTAAGGCCAAATATGGTATTAATATTCATCTAAAGACTTTTTAATGAATTTTAAATAGATTTTCGTTTAATTTTAATACGGTTTAGGAAATAAATAATTTATTAATAATATAGTATTTGATTTAAAAGTACTATATACTGATGTTAGATTTAAAAGTATATTATCAAATCAGAAATACAAAAAATACACGTATTTTAGGAACTAAATAAAAGTGACTTTGATAGAACAGATTCATAAAAAGGATTTTAGTATTAAAAATGTTTTGAAGCACTAAAAAATTTTGCTTTGAAAATATATAATAAATTTGTTTAACATCCTTTAAGATTACAATATTAATATAATAGTTTTTTTTAGTCTTCGTGTAGCTCTAATTTGTTGTTTGTTTTAGGCTTTGCGCGAAAGGTATTAATGTAAGGGTCCGATGAAATAGTAAGGAAGTTAAATACATCTTCATTTGTATTTTTCCTATAACTTTTCTCGAGTGTTCTCGTCTGTACCACCGAAAGTCTTTGTTTCTGGCTTCTTGGGCTTCTTCGGTCAAAGCTCCTATGGGTAACATATATGATGAAATCCCTTCCCCTCCATGAAACAATACCTTATAAACAGTGTTTGGCATGTAGTACCAGGGTTATAAATCAACATATAAAATTGCAGTTTCTTTACAGTAGTTTTGAAATTTTAGAGCAGGGGTTCCCAACTTTTTGCACCCGGTACCACTCGACTTTTGAGAATTTTTGGCGTTCCTCCAGACCTAAATATTTTAATAAAACGTATAATATTTACTCTTCTAAAAGCATTCTAAAGGCTTTTGAATTAAATTCCTTGAGAAAACTTCATATTTAAAGGTTAGATATTTTTGTTTAATTTTATACATGCTTTATAATAAGGAACAAAATATAAATAGTATTAGTTTACAGTTTTATTTATTACCCGTGGGTCTAAACAAACAAATAAAAAAACAGTACAAACTCAGGAAAATTTAATCAGATACAAAATATACTTATGGTCTTAGGCGAAACCTTTGTGTTGCTGTGATTAAAGATCAACATTAGGAGTACAGAGCTGCCGAGGATAAGGTATAGTTTTAATCGACCGAAGTTAATTAAAGATATCTCTTTAAAATATGATATAGTTTGCGTGCTCACTGCTCATGCGTACAGAAGTATTAATAGCATATGTGCTCCATTACTACTACCGAAATTTCCGGACCACAGTGGACGGTACTTAGTTGGAACCTGTTTAGGATCATTAGCCTACTATGTGATCCCAGATATTAATCTTGAATTAGATTTCTATACTTGGTATTTCGGATAGTGAAAGTAATAGCAGATCCTTAAAAAATCTCGAGATGTATACCTCGTCGGAAGTGCCCATCTGTAGGCCCATGACATTGAGCCTGATCTCATCGTCGAATAGAAATTCGTCGGCAACTCGAATTGTCGAAATCTCTTATCGACATTTGCGATTCTCATCTCAATTATCGACGTTGGAGTTTTCGACACGTCGTTTATTCGGGTGATTTTTCTCGGCACCTATATAGGTACCGAAAGTCAAAGATTGTCGATAAGTGACCACAAGTGATATGTGATTGGTTGCTTCTTTGGGCTCGGTTGCTTCTTTCTAGAAATCCTCGCATGCTTGGCTTTAGTGAGGCATTTCCAGTCCCGAAACGTCTAAATAAAATTTGTGTTAAAAACATCAGATTATAAAGCATGCTTAGAATGTTTTACTACTTATTACAATGAAAATATTTGTTTGCAAAACTAATTAAAACAAAAATTATGAACAGTTAACGATCCTAGTGTTAAGCCGAAAAAGAGTCATTAAACAATTATTTTTATAGTCAGGGTTTTCATAATAACGTTGCATAAACAAACTTTATAACTAACAAGATCTACACACAAGTCTAGAGTTTAATGTATTAGGTGAAATTGCAGTTTTGACCTTTGCATTTCATAAGAAATATTTTTATTAAACCTTAGTATGTCTTAAGAACTGAGCATATAAAGTATTTCATAAATCCACTATTGTAAGCATTTAAAAAACATGTAAATAAATTACTACTGTTTAGGCTTAGGAGGGTCGTGGATCGAATGCAAACTACAAAAAGCGAACAATTATGCTCCAATATCTACTACATTTAGATTATACATGTTAAACAAATGGATACAAAGTTGTTTTTACTTACCTTTTGCCATGCTGCTTTGGACTTTTCAGGGCCACTGCTTTCGGAATTTAACAGATTTGTTAATTCTGCCCATCTTTCGCCCTTCATGGGTTTCGTAAAATTTGGATCCGTTTTATTGCCCAAAAGGATTGGGAATTTTTCCATGAAATCGACCATTAAGTCAAATTGATAAGGCGAAGTACGCTTGGGAGCCGATTTTTCTTGCTTTTACCCCTTTTTAAACTTAAAATGGTTAAAGAAAATAAGAAATATACACGTGCTTTTATGCACCGTACATAAACTAAACTAACAAAAACAAACTAACTGTTGTCAAGGGAGTTACCTTCTTGTTGCTAAGAAAACGTCACACATTAGCCACACCTTGTCGAATAAGCGCCATCTCTCTCACTTTCGAGAAAAGCGGAACTCAGAATCGCTCGTTTACGGTTTGTCGAAAGAGGGGGTACTTATCGACAAAAATTTATCGATAAGAGTTTTCGATTCGACGCGAGATGAGAATCAGGCCCTAAATACTAAAATCTTTTTAAATTTTTCTTGGATTTTCTTTTTTGCATTTAGTTTTATTTCTTTGGTTTCTTGCGTAGTCTTCCACTTTTTAAAACTCATAATTGATTCCTCATAAATGATTTTCGTATCCAAAAGTTGTAGATTGTTCATTTCTGAAGGCTTATCTTTGCATATTGGACATACTGCTATTGATGGTGTATTGGTCAAATATTGGGTAACTTTCCATCGATCATGGATAGCACTAAATAATGTTTTACGTGTATTGTTTTGTTATTGTAGGTAAGTATTGTTTCGTTCAATTTTTCGATATCTTCATGCATTTTACCAACTTCTTGTTGAACTAAATCTGGAGTTTCTTTTGCAAAAAAAAAATCTAATTGGTCTGAAAAACTGTGTGGATGAGGGTCTTGGATTTTCCCAAACAAGAGTATCGTCATCTGTTGTTAAACGCAATGGAACCAGGGTCGTCATAAAATGATTGGCGTCGGTCTTTTTTTCGTTTTCAAA